>BTCW01000005.1:30015000-32415000 GCA_033239725.1 Echinochloa phyllopogon | reverse complement strand
CATCGCAAGACGACCCTGGACACGCTCCATCTCCTTGGCGTGATCTGGGAATGCACAGCAAAGCAAGATATAGTAAACAGGCACCTACTTCCGAGTATTCCTACAAAGGGATGCTTACTGGTGTTGGCCGCCTCCAGTTGGGCGACAAGATCCCGATTGAGCTGCGCCAGGCCCTCCGCGTCCGTGTCCCTCTGAATGATGACTCCCTGCGCCTCACTTGCAATGGTCCAGACCCGGGTTCTGAGCTCCTGCAGCTCCAGGTACTCGTCCTCCGCCAAGCGCAGCATTTGCGTGCACTCCACGGTCCGGGACATCAACTCCTGCACCATACATGGATCGGCGCCAAGTTCAAGAATATAAAAGGCCAAAGATTAGCAGACGATTACCTGCATATCTTGCAGCATCGCGCCAGAAGAATTGTGGATGCGCTTCAGTGCCGCCTTGTTCGCCTGGGCAATGCGGTCGAAGCGCTCGAGACGACTCAATTGCTCCTTTGCCTCGCCCTCTGGCTCAGCATGCTGATCCAGGAGCGCGTCATCCTCCAGCTCCAGCATGTCCGGGTCCTCCTCTTCAACCCTGGCACTTGGGGCGATCTCTGGCATGCTGGTCACAGTAACCATGGCCGAAGAACCCGACCCCCCAGCCGTGTCAGCCGCCGCGGTAGCCAGCGGTCCCATCTCTGGCGGCGCCATCTCCGTCACAGGTGGGTCCTGAGACACTGAGTCCCCATGGTCCCCGCCGCCAACCGATAGGGTACGAGATGTATCCGATAGAATGGCCACATCCCTGCAATGCATAACAGCAAACAAAATGCATCATAAACAGGTCAAGACCTGAAATCCGAGCATGAGCGACTTAACCGAGTCCAGACTCTAACCTGTTACTCCTGCTCGGCCGCTTGAAGTTCAACCACAGCGGGCGTGGTGGCCGACCATCCCCCGACAACGGCAAAGGCGTGGGAGAGCGCCGTGTCGCTAGCGACGCGTCCGGCTCCTAATCTTCGCTTTCCCTAGGAGGAGAGGCGGCCATGTCCCCACTCACCGGCGGGGCGCGATTCGCACGGCGCCTCTTCAAGCTCGGCGTGAAAGACGTCGATGCGTGCGCCAATGCCGCTCGCTTCTTGGACTCCGCCACTGCCGTCTGCACTTGCGACGCCAACACCTTCCGGGCGCCCGCACGGGTCCTCCCAGTAGGGACAACAGACTCCACAGCAGCAGCACCCCCAAAATTTGGGGGGAGCCGAGCTCTTCAGAGACCCAGTCCTCTAAATCTTCAATGGCCGGAAGAAGATCGTTACTCGCCTCCTCCGGCCTCATGACCTTCCACCGCAGCGCCGGGTCCACGTCAGGCAACGGCGCTGGGCAGAAGAAGCGCTTGGTTACCTCCTATCATCAAGAGCACAACATAAACTCAGATATCATACAGAAGGAAAAACCCAGGAAAACTGAAAAGAACTCGGAATGGAAGCCTTACCGCAGGCGGAGGATTCTTCAGGGCAAAAGGGCGCGGAGCACCAAGATTATTTACTTCGCCCTTCATCATGGTGCCCACGCGCCTGACAACCTCGTCCGAGTCAAACCCCCCGGACGTCTCCCGGGTCGGGTCACGACGGCCGGAGAACTCGTACGCCGGATGGACTCGGTCCTTGATCGGTTGAATGGTCCGGGCCACAAACGACACTGTCGTCGCTGTGGCAGTCAGCCCTTTCTGCTTTAAGTCGGCAATCATCGCCATGAGATCGGGGATGTCTGCAAGCTCATCCCCAACAGGAAGATCGCGCCAGGAATCCCGCTCCTTCGGCGCCGCACCAGTCCTGCTCGGCAGCAAGGGCGGCTGGTCCACCATGTAAAACCAGTCCCGACGCCAATCCTTGTGGCAGTCGTTCAGCTGCAGGTCGAAGTAATCCCTCTGCCTACCCACGCGCAAGGCAATACCCGCCCCGCCGGTAATCCGAGTAGGGCCTTCCCCCTTATTCCCCGACCCAATACGCTTGACCCGGTACAAGTACCGCCAGAGTTGGAAATCGGGGGTGATACCCAGAAAGGCCTCACAAAGATAGATGAAGAACGAAATGTCAAAAATCCCATTGGGATTAAGATGAGAAAGCTCTAGACCATAGAAATGCAGCAGGCCGCCGAAGAAATCGCTGGATGGCGCGCCGAAGCCGCGCTCGACGAAGTGAGCAAAGATGGCAATCTCGTCGGTGTTCTCGAAAGGCTTCTTCTCCTTCCCAGGAAGCCTCCACGACAGGGTGTCCTTCGGAGGAAGCACACCACGGTTCGCCATATCTTCAAGACGCTCCATCGTCATCTTCGTCTTGCCCCAGCTCGCCTCCTGCTCAGCCTTCGACGGCGCTCCGGTCACCTCTAGGGCCTCCATGGCGGCACGCTCGGCGGCTGCTCTGGCCATGGATCTCACTCTCAATAAAGGCGGAGCACGTAGTGGAAGCGGATGGGAGCACGGGCGCACGCTAATGGAGATCAATCTACTAGCTATGCAAAGCCTCGGGCCCCGCGCTCGGATGCAACGGCCAGCTAAGCGAAAAGCAAGGCGAGGAAGACGAAGGGTGCGGCGCAACGGGGGGATGACGTCGACGGTGGCCTCAGTCGTGTATTTATAACACGGCGCCGCCCTGACCTAACGGCTCCGAAACTAACGGACGGAAACCGCGGGACTGGCGATTCGCGATCCGCTGGATCCGAAATTGACAGACGGGACATATTTCCATTCAAAAGGGACCCGGCGCGTTCCAAAGGAACCAGGCCAAGACCCTCGCATGCTCGGGGGCTGGGCGCCACGAAAGGACCTAGCGCGTTCCAAATGAACCAGGCCAAGACCCTCGCATGCTCGGGGGCTGGGCGCCGCGAAAGGACCCGGCGCGTTCCAAAGGAACCAGGCCAAGACCCTCGCATGCTCGGGGGCTGGGCGCCACGAAAGGACCTAGCGCGTTCCAAATGAACCAGGCCAAGACCCTCGCATGCTCGGGGGCTGGGCGCCGCGAAAGGACCCGGCGCGTTCCAAAGGAACCAGGTCAGGACCCTCGCATGCTCGGGGGCTGGGCGCCGTGAAAGGACCCAGCGCGTTCCAAAGGAACCAGGCCAAGACCCTCGCATGCTCGGGGGCTGGGCGCCGCGAAAGGACCCGGCGCGTTCCAAAGGAACCAGGCCAGGACCTTCGCATGCTCGGGGGTTGGGCGCCGTGAAAGGACCCGGCGCGTTACAAAGAAACCAGGCCAAGACCCTCGCATGCTCGGGGGCTGGGCGCCGCGAAAGGACCTGACGCGTTCCAAAGGAACCAGGCCAAGACCCTCGCATGCTCGGGGGCTGGGCGCCGGGAAAGGACCCGGTGCGTTCCAAAGGAACCAGGCCAAGACCCTCGCATGCTCGGGGGCTGGACGCCGCGAAAGGACCCAGCGCGTTCCAAAGGAACCAGGCCAAGACCCTCGCATGCTCAGGGGCCGGGCGCCATGAAAGGACCCGGCGCGTTCACCAAGACCCTCGCATGCTCGGGGGCTGGGCGCCGTGAAAGGACCGGGCGCGTTCCAAAAGAACCAGGCCAAGACCCTCGCATGCTCGGGGGGCTGGGCGCCGTGAAAGGACCGGGCGCATTCCAAAGGAACCAGGCCAGGACCCTCGCATGCTCGGGGGTGGGCGCTGTGAAAGGACCCGGCGCGTTCCAAAGGAACCAGGCCAGGACCCTCGCATGCTCGGGGGCTGGGCGCCGTGAAAGGACCCGGCGCGTTCCAAAGGAACCAGGCCAGGACCCTCGCATGCTCGGGGGCTGGGCGCCGTGAAAGGACCCGGCGCGTTCCAAAGGAACCGGGCCAAGACCCTCGCATGCTCGGGGGCTGGGCGCTGTGAAAGGACCCGGCGCATTCCAAAGAACCAGGCCAAGACCCTCGCATGCTCGGGGGCTGGGCGCCGTGAAAGGACCCGGCGCGTTCCAAAGGAACCATGCCAGGACCCTCCCATGCTCGGGGGCTGGGCGCCGTGAAAGGACCCGGCGCGTTCCAAAGGAACCAGGCTAAGATCCTCGTACACTCGTAGGCTGGGCGCTGAGCAGGGTCTGGTAGATCTAATAGACTATCATTGGCCGTTTTCATGAGGTCGAACACGCTTCGCCACAACAACAATCGAACATGTTCATATTCTGCGCTTCGCGAATCGCGAGCTTAGAAAGAAAAAGTACATCTGGCCAAATGCCATTTAGAAATACAAAGGCATGAGCCGCTTATTACAGGGCTCTTAGACCACTTCAGTTGGATGATCAGCACACAATCGTCGGAACCAGTCTCCACAGCTTTCTCGACGATTTTCTTGTGGCATCACACCAACTGAAGAACCTCGTGGCTACACTGCTGGAAGAGGGTAGGGACTAGGCGTCGCTACCACCGAGCGTTGAGCTCGATCCGCGCCACTCGTCCTCGATGGGCTCCCAAAATCAGCCATTGATTCGGCGTCATTCGCAAGCTTCCTGACGAAGAGTACACTTACCACAGCCTCCTCGCCCAGACCCGCCGAGAAGTGGACACCTCCCCTATCTATGAGGAGCGCGATGCCCAGCTCCTTTCCCGCAGCATTTGCACCACCCTTCGATGATTTTCTTCTGGCATCAATGGTGAACGCCAAGGCATGTACCTTGGCCTACTCTACTCTCACCTACAACTCTTTCAGGAACAAGGAGTCTCAAGATCCACATGGTGGCTATCTCCCTCAAACACAACTGCGGCAATGAACCACGCAGGAGTATCTATTTATAGGCGCCCCGGGTCACATAACTGTTAACCCGTGAACCACTAAATGCCAGGGAGCGGATGTGCATGTGTTTCACTTTTTCCCCGGGTAGGTGGCCATCAATGCCTTTACTGAGCATGCTCAGCAGCGGGATTCCTGCATGACCGGCTTTTCAGCTTTTTGACCGAGCAGGCTCGGCTCATCGTTATCAACGCACTGTTGAGTCACGGGTGCTGGTAAATTCTGGCCCCTTCCTTGGTAGCAGCATGCACTCACCTACCTACAATTCAGCCAATTTGACTGAGCAAGCCCCTCAACTCGGAAAGTCTCCTTGATGGTAGCAAGCTTTCACCAACTCCTGGGCAACATGTTGTCTAGCTAATTTTTTGAGCCTTGGCTCGCTTATACTAACCAACCCAACGCTCGGGGGCTACTGTATACAGTGCTCCTAATCGTCGCCCTGTACTCGGCCCTCATAAGGACCGACCGACTACCTCGAAGGACTCGGCGTCGTGTTGGGTGTTCTCTTTTTTGAGCACCGCCCACCCTTGTGCCGACTACATGTTGAAGCACATTCAGCCGACTGCATTGGCCTCGTTTCTTCATCAAGCAGTTCGACACGCGCCTGCACGTTGCTCGGGGGCTTGTGGGATATGGGTACCCCTGGGCCCACTGTCAGACTAGACTACGACGGTCAGGGCCCACATCTGACAAGCTTGTGGGCCGACCCCTAGGTGTTGGCGGTCGTTACAACCCAAATCCGACCACCAATACTCGGGAATAAATGAGGTTATATGCAACATTTCATGTACTTAGGTTTTATTTCAAATAAAGTTCCACGAGTTTTGGTGAGTGACACTTGTGCAGGTACAACTACAACAAATACGTGCTATTGGGGCCGAAAATGACCGAATCGGCCGAACGACTCCGTTCGGCCGGTTACCCCCGTTAGCCGTACAAGCCACCGGAGGCCGTCCACATCAACGATGACCAAGCGACAACAATTATATGACATGTGGACGAAGCCAACTCATCCCGGAGCACCGCCACGTCAACTTGGGCCCACACAACACGAACCCCATCAAGGAAAGGCGGCCCAGGACAGCCAGGACGCAGAGGCGGTGCAGGGGAGGGCCGGCCACGGGCCAGGCCCGTTCGGCCGAACAGGTCGGTTCGGCCGAACCGACCCCCCTGTCCAAACCGCCTCCAGGGGCTCATCCTGGCCACCCAGAGCAAAGGCGGCGCATCCAAGGGTTCGGTCGAACCCCCTGGTTCGGCTGAACCGACCCTGGCGCCCGAAGTCCCAGGGGGTACCCTCCTGGTCCCTTGGCGGTTACTCCAGCCCCATCCGTCCTATGCAACTATAAATAGGACCCCTTACCTCACTTGTAAACACACACCAAGCCAAGGAGCTCTCTCATTCCACTTGTTCTAGTAGAGTTAGGATAGTTTAGTTGGGAGTTAGAGTTGAGTCGAGCTTTGCCTCGGAGGTTCCGGAGTCGTCTTCAGAAGCTCTGGTATTAGCTCTTATATCTTTTACTTTTGTAAGACTTTCAGTTATCAATATAGTTATCTTTATCTTATTGCCTTTGTCATTTATATCTTGCTTCTACTTTATCCTAGTTGCAACTATATCTTGTTTAGACTATAGTCAGTTATAGTTCTAGTGCTTGTAGTCTTGTTTAAGTCTTTGTCTTGGATGGTTCTTCAATCTTGCTTGATACTGGAGGTGAATTGTCACCAAGAGTATTGACAAGGTTGCTTGCTCTTGCTAGCAGAGTAAGTAGTCGTTGCCTAGTGTAGGAGTGGTTCCTAGACTAGTCAGTGGCCTTAGTTTATTCTCGTCGCAACGAAGGTGGTAGCCGGGAGGTGGTGACAGCCCTTTCGGTCTTCGTAGCCCATCACGTTAGTTCCGGTCCGTAGGATCCCCCAGTTGGGAAATAGTGGCACCCCTTCTCATCCCTTTCTGTGTGTTCACCGGTTCCCTTGTCCCGAAGCTAAGACAATAGAGTTATCCCAGATCTCCTAGTGCTGGCTCTGTAGCCACTGTATCTCTAAGCTAGAGTGACATAGGTAGATAAAGTATCCAGGAGTCCTCAATCTCTTCTCGTTGTCCTCCCAGCTAGCTATCTCTTCTCTCCCTTACCTGAGTATCCCTAGAGCTGTGTGTCTGGTATATCCACTCCTATCCAATACCGTTATCCCCTGTCTTGTCTAGTCGTGTACCCTTCTCTGATATTCTCGAATATTTGTTCACTAGTAATCTTGCCAAAGCTTCCCTGTGGAAATATAAATTACGATACCTCGGGATACTCCCAGGTGAAGTGCTACAGCGGTGATTCTGTGCGCTTGCAGAATATTTCTATATTTTACTAAGCCATAAGGAAAACCACTGAAACACTCCTTACCCCAGTACCAGGATTCTCAATTCTGATATTGGATCGTAAGAAGTGCCAACACTAGGCGGCCCACACGGGCACCCCGACTTGGAGGACAAGTTTGATGAAGACCCGGCGGGCGGCTCGTCCGGATATCTAGGGATATTCTGTTGTAACCGACCCGGGCTAGAGTCCTGGTCGGAATCAAGTAGGTTTAGATGGAAACCAACTTGTAAACCCTAGCCCGCTACCCTATATAAAGCGGCCTAGGGCACCCCCATGGGGGCATCGCAACTCACCTGGTAAACCATACGCTCGACCCTGCTTCCTGAAGCTCGGCCGAGTACCCAGCAATACAAGACAACACCACCGACACAGGACGTAGGGTATTATACCTCCGGGTAACCCGAACCTGTCTAAATAGTGCCTCATGTGTACCATCGAGCTGCTAGTTCATCAATCGCCCGCCTACAAATCAACCACTCGGGTACCCCCAGGTGGATTGCCGGTCCTAAGGTCCGACACACACAGAGAGCAATGCGCACGGTACCATCTAGTTATCACTTGAGTCACATGTTATTTGGGTCATAAGTGTGTTGTGATTTTTCTCTGTACCAACGCATGATCATATTTGCTAGTCTGATTAATACTCAATTGGCCGGTTGACTTTCATCTATCTATACTATAAGGATCCAGTACTTTTGAAAACACTTCTCACCTAAAAAAATCCTACCCACCCCTCACAGAGGGCCCACATGTCAGGTTCAACAGTGGAAACGACGTGGAAAGTTTTTAAAAAACGACGTTTCTAGCGAGTTTTTACCGTTTTGGGCATTACTTTTCTCACCATATAATTTCTTTACCCACCTCGTATACCCACCGATCAACCAGCAGTACTACGAACCCAACCCTGGGCCTCGACTTTCTTCACAAACGATACAACATAATACACATCTAGGACTCCAAAGACGATACAACATAATACTCAGCCGTTTCCAAATAAAAAAAAAGCTGCGCCCAGGATTTCTTGGTCAGAAGAGGCAATCCTTCCCTGCTCCGGAGGCCTCCGTGCAGTTCTTGACGGCGGCAATGCAGACGGACTCGAGCGGGAACGCTAATGGCAAGCTAGGCGAAGCTGCAGCAGCCGGTGACGGCGGCGCCGTCGTCGGGGCGGCCGGCGTCCGTGCTGCCGTACAAGACGGCCAACGTGCGCAACCACTACCGCATCGGCAAGAAGCTAGGGGGCAGGGCCAGTTCGGCACCACGTACCAGTACGTAGGCAAGGCCGACGGTGCCGAGTACGCCTGCCAGTACGTCCATCCCTAAGCGCAAGCTAGCTCCTGTGCCGGGAGGACTACGAGGACGTCTACCGCGAGATCCAGATCATGCACCACCTCTCTTGCTCTCCGAGCACCCCCAACGTCGTCCGCCTTTGGTCTCTCCATGTTCTACAAACCCGGTATGCAAATTTCTTTGGTTGTATGTTGCTCAGTTTGGTAGGTCAACTGCTGTTGTAGGTAAACACGTTCAACACATTGACGACGGCGAGCCGGAGGTAGACATGGGGAGCAGTGGACGAGGAAGGGTACGTGCTTCATGAATGCTGAATTGCTCACGTATCTATGTTTTAGTATGGTTCATGCAACTCTAGATCGATAGACGAACATAGATACTGGGTACATATATATTTTTTTAGGGTCTCATTGATGACGCATGGTGACGTATTTAACTGGATGCATGCAACTGGCATTTCCGTGATATATTCTCTATGCAACTGGCATCCATCCATGATATATTCTCTAGGGAATTAATTATTGATGGTGCAAGTAATACATAAACTCATGCATGATGATGCACTTAATTTAAAATTACTAACATATATGATAATGTAAATATGTCTATGTTATAGAGGACAAAAGTTATTTTAAACGTATCACAACTATAGGTGAAAGCTAGCGGTCGAAAGGAGAGTGAGCCTTTCACGATTAGAATCTCGTCGGGATTAGTGTTCACGAGTTACATTGATAAATAATTTTTGATAATCATCACTACTTTTTTTTCTTTTTGGAACTGAGTTTTTTTTTGGAGCCTGAACTGAGTTTTTGAGCTCTCGAGTGAGAATATCTTTTTCCTCCCAATAATATTATATATCTATACTATAATAATTCAGTTCTTTTGAAAATACTTCTCACCTAAATAATTTCTATCCACCATTCACAGAGAACCCACATGTCAGGTCTAACGACTGAAAAGACGTGGAAATTTTTCACAAATAAGAAAAAAACAATGTTTCTAAAGAGTTTCTACCGTTTTGATATTATTTTTCTCACCAAGAATTTCTTTACTCACCACACGCACCCACCAACCAAATAGTTTAAAATAATACTCATAAAGGTAGCACACGCGTGTCACGCGGGCATTACTGTATTTACATACCTAGAACTCATAAATGCATGAAATCATTAGAAAATTAGTATGGTGTGGTTTCCTTGGCCAGTGAAACTTTGAAAATAGATTATATTATATGTATTAGCAATTTTAATGTTTACGCTTTACACCATGCTATGTCTATCTTATTATTTTTTTCTGCCGTTAGAGGCATCACCAAGGATGTTAGCCTCGGTTCTAACCAAGGTGGTATTTTTGTCAATGCTTGAAGTCGATGGATTTGAAGTTCTTCAGTTGGTCACCAAGGTTCTTCAAGACAATTGAAGGCCTTCAAACATCGACATTAATTTTCATCATTAGTTAAAAAAAGATATTACACAAAACATATAAGCTTAAATCATTTTGACCTCAGTTTACTGTTTAACAAGTTACCGGTTAATTTATCAAAAATTGACTTCAACTCACCCTCAAATTAAAGAAGTAAAATTCTTATTTACTATATTTTTCTAATACACGCGCGTGTCGCGCGTGCACTCTATTAGTATTTGTAATACGGGAAAATTTTATCTCGTCGAATTTGTTACAGAAATGTGATCAACTTAAACTCTACTCTCGGGTTCACTCAAACCTGGAATATTAGGAGCTACAAAATTGGATTTAATTTGTCTAGTATGTCAATTTTAATCATTAGTATTTATTCTTATCTACTCCATCCGTTTCAAACAAAAATGATGTTTTAGAATTTAAAATTTGTCCCATAAAAAAATGATGTTTTATGATGCATGCATGTTTAAATGAAAACAAATTGCATACATGCATGAAACGTAAATGGATTCTTTCTATTTTTTGCATAAAAACTCAACTGACCGAGAGCAAATGCGTCTTTTTTATCTACATCTAATCTGTATGAAAAACTCTAAAACAATATTCTTTTTAGTACGGAGGGAGTATATTATAAGAATCCAGTTCTTTTAAAAACGTTTCTCACCTAAATAATTCTTACGCACCCCTCACAAATGACCCACGTGTCAGGTGTAATGATGGAAAAGACATAGAAAAGTTTCACAAACTAAGAAAAAAATGATATTTCTATAGAGTTTTTGTCGTTTTATCATTATTTTTTTCACCATAAAATTTCTTTACGCACCAACCAAATACTCTAAAATAACACTCTTATAATAGAGGTAACACGCGCGTATCACACACGCGGGTATTTTTGCTAGTTTTTAGTAAAGATTGAGTAGTTCAAAATCAACCTAAGAATGCCATTTTACTATAAGACATAGAGCGTGGGTATTTGCAACTAAACTGTACGGGTCGGGTATTTGCAATAAAACGAATTTTTAATGTGTAATCTTAAAACCAATGTGACCTATATGGAGTGATTTTTCTAGAAAAAAAAGTATTTATTTATGTACATAGGACACCAACGTGCTAACCCTTTGGTCTAGCAGGCAAAGCACGAGGGAGTAGCCTCGACAGACACCGGCTGCCTTGCTGGAAGGGTGTGCAACCGCGGGGACTTTGGGAGGGCTTCGGGAACGCACGGTTTGCTCCGGCCTCCTTCCTCATCTGCTTTTCTCCTTCATATAAAAAATTGAATCAATTGCTACCATTTTACCCGGAATTCTCCTTTTGATTACCGATTGCTCTCACCATCTCGCCCCCCGTTCCGATCTGCGGATCCATTCCTGACTCGCAGCAATCCTACATTTCCGGCCTTGTTTGCAGCTTGTCCGAGCACCACCTGCTCGACGAAATGCGTCGCGGCCCTGACCCCACGGCAGGGGCGTCTGCTGGAAGCCGGCGCATGGTCGTGGCCCCGGCGCGCGCTCCCCGGTCGGGGTACGGGATCAACGACCTCGACCGCGACGTGCTGCTCCGCGTCCTCTCCTGCCTGGACGCGCACCAGGCCGTGCAGACGTGCGTGCTGTCGCAGCTGTGGCGCGACCTGTGGCGCGACATGCGCCGCATCAACATCTCGCACCGCGTGTTCGAGATCGAGAACGACGGCGACTTCGACGCGCGAAGCCCGCCGTTCAAGAGGTTCGTCAACCGTCTGCTCATGCTCCGCAACCCGGTCCCCCTGGAGGAGTTCCGCCTCTCGTACAGTTTCCGTTCACAGATCACAGCCGTCCGCAAAGAAGCTAACCTATGGATCGGCCACGCTTTGCTCTGCGATGCTCGGTCTGTCGTGGTTAAGGTTAACGTCTGGAGTGATAAATTGGACATCGATCCTGCAGTGTTTACTTCAGAGGAATTGAGGAGCCTGCTTTTTTCCTCAGTTAAGTTGACCCCTGGCTTCTTCAGGCAACTCCAGACGGGGTGCAAAGCATTGGAACGTCTGATGTTACATGACTGCCTCATTAATGACGTTGAGATTTTCTCTCAGACTCTCAAGTTTTTGTCCATTGGGAAGGATTGTTTGTTTCAATCTTATGATCAGACTCAGGCATCTATATCCGCTCCAAACCTCATTCATTTTCGCTTCTTTCATCACGCTCCTAATGTTAGAATACCTTTACTGAAGAACATGGAGTCACTAGTGATAGCATACATTACATTTAATGTGTTTAAGTACACAATAGATGATACTCTGGTTGATGATATCTGTCAGTTTCTCTTGGGCCTTTCTGGTGTCACAAAATTGGACTTGTACATTGGACCAGAGGTATGCTTCTTTCTTTGGCATCTGTGCATCCATGCAAGTATTCATAAATCGATATCCTAAGAATGGTCTTTTGTCTTTGTCCTGTAACTGCAAATCTAACTGCTCGATAGTTATTATAAAATGATAAAAAACTGCTTGATAGTTTGTTCTAGTGCCAAGTTACATCTATAGGATGGTTGATTTTCTCAAGTGCCACCATAACACAATCTATTTCATATACTTGACTCATTTAGACATTCACTCACCAATTGGCCGAACATTACCTTGGTGGTTTGACACTCAAAAGGAACTCTGATACATCCACCTGTTCTAGGTGGCAAGGGCAGAAAATGCATCTTATTCTGTAGTAGGATGACTATTTAACTTCGGTCTCAGTTACTGCATATATATGTGAAAAATAAAGGTACAGTGCTACCAGCATGTGCATCAATTAGAATATTAGACCACTATAATGTGAATCTTGCTCCTAGTCCTATTGTCAGTTCACTAGTTTAACTACCTGACTTGCATGTGAATCTTTCCTAATGATTAGACTACATGTGATTTACATCGACAACTCTTTCTTGAAAACAATTAAGCATAGTATTATAGAACGTGGATGCAATGCTGCAGTTTCTCCCATCCACTGTTCTGAAGCTACAGGCTACAGTAGTGCCTGATGGTTTCTCAATATTACATGCAACATAATTCTATAGCTTCCTGTTATTTTTGTAGGCGAGTTTGCTATACAAAGAGTTTTCTAGACAATTGCATGGATTGTATGCCATGTCCTAATCGTTTGGACCTTGTGCAGCTGGTGAAGGGAGACAATTTGCTGTGGTGCCCAAAATTCAACAATCTTAAGTTCCTGACTCTTGGTGAATGGTGTCTGGTTACAAATTTCCATGGACTGGAACTCTTCCTTCAGAACTCACCTAATCTGGAGCAGCTAACTCTGAAACTCAACGAGGTGCATGCTTCTCTCCACATGTGTATTTTCCTTACCTGAAATTTTATGCATGTGCCATGAAGGTAAAACTTATGTGTTTTTCTTGCTGTAGAGTGTTGAGGAACCTGAAGCACTCACTGGCAAGCAAGGAAATAGATCATTTACATGTAAGCACTCAATGACTGTTGAAATCATTTGCTGGGAGCGTGATCCTGTGGTCGCCAGACTGAAGGAGTTTTTGCTTGAGAGTGGCATAACCCCTGGTCAGATTCATATCAAGCGCTACAAGTAGCCCTGGCCATTTTTGTGTAAACTACTGGAACCAATCACATCACTTGATCGTTCGTCTGCTTATTCGTGGGGAACAAGAACGTATGCTTGTTTAGCTTGGGTCAGACTCTGTAGAAAACTTTTTCAGTTTGGATGGATGGATGTTCTGACGAAATGCAATCATGTAAACTTTAACATTGTGTTTCCTAGGGGGCCTTATTGAAGATGCGTCTTCGAAGGAACCGGATCATTTTCCTATATAAGGCTATGCGGATGCGATAACGACAATCTTTTGGAAGCATTTTTATTTCGGCTGCTGCTTTCTTGATTTTAACTCCCGTGCCGCGCATGTCTATGCATATTACATGTGTTTAAGTTGTTTGCTAAACTTATAATTTAAAACATCAGATTCAAATTATTGAAACATTGACTACCACTACAGTATTTTTTAAAATCTGCATGACACATCTATATGCATCTCTTACGAGATACAGTAGATAAACATATCGAAAGTTATGAAAGTAAACGTGAAACTCTGGAACAGCGTGCGGCAGTGGCCCATGTTTGCCATCCATCCCCGGCGACAATTGCTGGTTGCCGCCGCCGCCACGGCAGGCTTGCGTTGCGTGTTTGCTGCTCGGTTGTGCATGGGTGGAGATAACGCGCCGCTGCGCGAAGCAGATCGATCAAGATTCAAGAAGCTCGGCCAGCTCGAGCTCATGGACCCCGAGAAGGCCGATGCATAAATTCTCGCTCTGTCTGGAGACGTTGTATTCAGACAAAGATTCAGGTGGCTTTTGGGAGATACTTTCAGGAATCTCAATTTTTAAGCTAGCAATCAGGTATGAACTTTTCAATTACGTTGGCGTAATAAATTTGTATGTATGCTAACTTCTTATTGGTGTATTTTTCTAGTGTCTCGGCTTTGAAGATTGAGCACACAACAAAAAATTAACCTTCAGAAAATGATAACACTAGCGCTTCAAAGTTGTTGGGAGACGTTCAGAAATCGATCAATAGCTGTTAGAAGCGTATTCCAACAATTTAGTTGATCAATAGCTTCTTCGGAAAATAATGATGTGCGAGGATCAAGCGCATGTAGTTTTCATGCATTTGCAGAATGTATTCCTTCTTTTTTGCGAAACAGAATCGCTGTTTTTGGCATATAGATACGTCATTCCAAATTATACATTCTTGACATTGCAAATTCCGGATCTGGTTCCCATCCTCGTACACCATTATCTTTCGGAGAAGCTGCCGAATTCATTACATGGTGCCCAAGAAAGCAGGCAGACGTTTTGGTTACGTAAACAGAACTCTAGGACAAGGACAGACATTATTGTAACTTAGGTCAGTTCCAACCTATAATGTCTATAGAAAGTGTCCATACCGCTATGTTAACAAGACATCACCTTAGACATTATATTCTTCAATCCATTATTTCTTAGTATGGATCGTTAATAAATTTATCATCTCTCCTTTCTACTAATTATACTTGTTTTTTTATCTTTTATGAATACGTTATTCTTTCACAATGCAAACTTTAATAGTGTCACATACACAAGATGTCGTATTGAAACTGGGTCTTGTATGAGACCATGTTTCTTCCTCTCCCCCTTCTCTCAGCTCAATTAATGCTATAAAAACCATCCTACATAGAGAGGTTAGAACTGCCCTTAACTCATGTTTAATATCAAGCACGTTCGTAATATATACTTAACACATATACTCTCACCAGCTCAAAAATGAGCTGGCACATATGCTCTAGTAATTATTCAAGCCGGCACGTATAGTCCATTATTTGCACTGCTTTGAAATTGGGCCCGTACGGATAAGTTTCTCGCCAATGTAATTTGAATTTCAGCTTGTATTTGGAAATTCGTAAATTTTGCATATGAATTCAAATGGATACAAACTTTGTATAAAAATTGTACATTTTGATGATATCTACAACTTTGTAAGTTGAAACTTTTTTTATTTGAAGCCATTTGCAAGCATAGAAAGTGGATAAAAGTTTGAGATTGCAAGGGTCAAATGGAATATGACTCCCTATAGCTTGCATAAATGGCGTGTAGGTGGGATGTGGTAAGGAAGGATGGCAAGAGGGGAGGTTGTGAGTCCGAAGGTTGGATACCGCACGTACGCGCATTTCACCTGAAAAAACGGGAGATATGCTACCTTAAGGGTTGCTCACGGGTGGTTCTTGGGATTTAAATAATATATTTTTATTATTTTGTTTGTAAATTCTTGTTTTGAGTATACGTGACGGTGCCATCGTCACAGGCATAAATAGTTTGTAAATTCTTGTTTTGAGTATACGTGACTTGGTGTCATCGTCACCGGCATAAGGCCCTGTTTGGATCCACCCCAACTAAAGTTTAGCTAGCTAATTTGTAGTGGTTTATTTTAGCTAGATAAAGAGTACCTGCCTAAACTTTAGCTGGGGGTGTTTGGATCCATCAGATAATTGAATTAATTAGACTATCCTAACCTTTATTAATTATGGACAGAATCATGTGACGGTGGAAAATTTCCATAACTATGTGGGGGTATTTTTGGTCTTTAAACTCGTTTAGCTGTGTTTAGCTAGGCTCAATCAGCTAAAGGAATCGTGTATATTTTGGCATGCAACTAAAGTTTAGCTGAGTTTTAGCTGACCCCGTTTGGATCCAAACATGGCCTAAATAGTTGCTATCCATGCTGGCTTTAACTCCGACACGAATAACCACTCTCATTTGTATCGACTTTTTGGCGCCGGTTAAATGGCTCACGGGTGGTTCTTTAGATTTAAATAATACATTTTTATTATTTTGTTTGTAAATTCTTGTTTTGACTATACGTGACGGTGCCATTCGTCACCGGCATAAGTAGTTGCTATTCATGCTGGCTTTAACTCCGACACGAATAACCACTCTCATTTGTATCGACTTTTTGGTGCCGGTTAAATGGCTCGTGCGAATGAAGTTTTCACCTTGACACATTTGAGGTTCTCTACAATAAAAAAAATAGTTCAGCCCCATTATAGCATACATCGAGTTACAAGCATAAACCAAGCATGTGGGTTTTCCAGCCTCTCGACACGTGATTTTGATTCGGTTGTGTCATTGTTTTCGTGAAAGCCAAGCATGTGGGTTCCCGCTTTTACTAGCTAACCTCGCTTGGGTAAGATACCCAAAAAGAATAGATGAAGGCTACTGTCACCATTGCAAGGTAAAAATCATGTATTTAGAGAAAGTCAAAACGATCCGTAATTTAGAATGGAGAAAATACTGTGATCCAAACTCGCAAAGTGATGAGGACATCACCATGATGAACATACACGAGCCGGCCTCGTCTCCAAGTTACAAGTCGTCGCCACGTCGGACAGCAACTTCATTTCGGAGTCCGCCGACACGTCTGCGGTTAAACTGCGATATCTCACTCATACAACGTCCAATCAAGGCGTTCTTGGATGCGTTGGAACCGTGACGACGAGACGCTTCTTTTGGTTCTAGTTCTAAGATTTGTGGATCATACCTGTTTTAGGCCTTTTCAGGCTTCGTATCGTGTCGGGCCTTCGGCCCATGTTGTGGGCACAGCGCCCCCAACCCTAGCTCGCCCCTAGGTTATTTAATTCAGTAGCTGTCGTAGTTTAGACGGGGGTTTTGCTTAGATTATTCTGTCGTAAACAGTTTCGTCGTATATCGGTTTGTAGAACCGCAACTTTCGAGCTTAATCATACATATGCAGTTCGTCACTTCCTTTTTGAGTGTTGCGCCTTTTGGGTTCTTGCTTGTGTTTTTCGTTTCGCAGGCAGGAATTAGCCTTCTCGGCGAGGTCAACCGGGTTGTGACACGGTTGATAACCAGAGAAGTTGCGGTGCTAAGATTGTGGGGTTCGAGTTGCTGACTTGAAGCCGGATCGGTGTCGCGCTTCGACCAAAACGAATTATCCCCCGCCTGACGGATGATTAGGCCACCCTAGTTCCCATCACAAAGTCTCTGTAGAAGTATGCAACCTCATGATGATGACAGCTTTCCGAAAAAAATTGGTGATCCCTTCCAGCAGCCGTTATCAGAAAGGAAAGGATCACAAGAAAGTCAAGCGCAGCGTGCACGAAATACGCAAATCAGAAAGGAAAGGAATATATGGTAGTAGATTTGAGTTGAAACACTTGGCTGTTGACCCGGGTGCTTTCGAGTTGACCCCTGTGTTAGTCGAGACCACGAAGATGTCCATCTCGCAAACAAAAGGGATGTACTCCGTATGCCCATCTCGCCAACGTGGACAGTTATAGGCTAATGATCGTGTATGGTGCTGATAAGCTGATTATTGCTAAATCATTCATCTTTTGATTTATAATTTATAATGATTTTAGAATATTGTTTTTTTGCTAGATTTCATTTGTTTCGAAGCAAAGTAACATGCACTTCGGTTTGTTCAGCCGTCGTCGTTGATGTTTCCTAGCTATCTGCTGCGCGGGTTTATGTGATAGAATTCTGAATCGCTTGTGCCTTGCTAGTTAAGTGACGCGCAATCACGCTTGAAAAAAAGCCTTCCTTTCTTTGTACAGGTGTTTTTCTTTTCTTTCTAGCGGATTCTCAAAGAACAAAATCGAAATACATGCTATGTGTGATTCTCTATTGTAAATAAATGTGATTATATCTATAGTCACCTTCTTTTTCCCGATGTCTGACAATATCAAACACGAGACAGCCAGCTAATTGACATCAGTTTTTGAACATACTAATTGACATCAGTAATGGCGCTGGCATAATGGCATTCCTCGAAGCACCAGCTAAATAATTCAGTCGCGCGGACTTGTTCCTCGTTGGTCGTTTCTCGTTTCCTGTCTGCTGTTACGACTCCGACACGGACCCCCATCTATTCTATTCTGTTCACTCTCGGTCGTCGCACGCACTGACGGCTGACGCACACGTGCGGCCAAAATTTCGATTTTGTAGGATGAATTGAATCGAGATAGAAATGTGTTTTTTTTTAAACGCTGTGAGATACTTAGATATTTGTTTATTTGTCTACTTATTAAATCTGATTATTTAAGCTTCACCATTTTATGTTGCCACCTAATTAAAATTTATGAGGGTCACAGTTCGCACATCTTCCGCTGCACAACTTTAGATGCGTTAATAGGTTATAGACAATTCATTTACACACACTGGATTGGATTGTTCGCTCCAACGAAGCATGCCTTTTTGTTAATGAGCACCTGTTTCTTTTTTGTCAGACAATGGAAGCATAGAAGCAATCAAGCAAGTGTATACTCCCTCCGGTTCATATTAGAAGTCGTTTTGGACATGGTTTGAGTCAAACATTGGAAATATAAATCATGAATAACATTTAAGTCGCTGAGTTTAGAAATATAAAAATCATATAAATAGATTGGTCTTGAAAATTACTTTTATAAAAGTATACATACATAACTTTTCAAGAAATATTTTTATAGAAAAGAGTAGTCAAAGTTGTGCTTTGGTGACCGTGTCTAAACGACTTCTAATATGAACCGGAGGGAGTATAGTTCTAGCAGGAGAATAAAATTAACACAAGCATGACCGGTTAATTAAGTTCCCCTTGCCACATGGTCCGCATCAACACATCAACTTCAACGACGACGCGGCGGGGCAATGGAATATATGGAATGGAACCGGAGTTTAGAGTACCGCGCACGTCACCACACAGCAAGCTAGCCAGCCGCCTCGGCGACCGATCGATCGCTTGCCGTGCTCTCACACGCGTGCTCCTGCGCGCATCGAAGCTACGGAGTATATATATATATATATATATATATATATACAACGAAGCATAGACAAAGCCAGCACACCGAACCGCCATCCTCGTAACCGGCGGCGAAGTCAGACTCGGTCACGCGCCACCCCCGAGAAATTTCACGGCGACAGAGATCGAGCTAGAGAGCAAAGACCACGTCTCGAGCCATTCGACGTCGATGTCTATCGGAAGCAAGTCGCTGCCGGCGCGCCGACGACGAGGGAGGAGAGAACAACGGCGGCGACGGCGCCGTGGTGAGGGAGGAGGAGGAGGACCTGCCCATCAGGGGTGGCGGCGGCGGTATCAGGGGGAGGAAGCAGAAGGCGGCGCGGTACGACCGCTGCTTCTCCGGGCTGGAGCTCAGCATCGGGCCGGGGCCGCTCAAGGACGTGGACGCCGGGAGGCTCAAGGACCAGATCAGGAGGTGGGCCAAGGCCGTCGTGGCCTTCGCGCGCCAGATCAGCTTCGGCTCGCCGAGGTCCGTGCCCACGTCCGGCGGCAGCGGCGGCGGCGACACGCCGCGGTCGGCCACGGAGTTCCCGGCGGCGGCGTCCAGGTCCACCAGCCGCCTCGGTGGCGCCAAGAGCGAGAACGAGCCCCCGACGTGAGGAGCTTGATCGATGTTCATAACTTTCTTGGCGGGCGCCCTGTATGACAAGATGACTACAAGTATGAATTACCGTATGTAGCACGAGAGTTTGATTTATTCTTTTGTTCATTTTCTTCGAAAACAGAATAATTTGATTCATTCTTGACTTGTTGCCATATGCTTCCTTGTTTCTCTTGGTTACGTTTGTTGATAATTTATTTTCCTTACTACTGGATAAACTGTTCATCCATTTGTAGCTTCTTCGCTTCCTTTGTATATATGCTCCATCATTTCATTTCTTTTCTGTATGTATACTTTTGATTTGTACCGAAGAGATTAGTCCACGTACGCAATAGAATTGGTATCATGTAATGATTTGGACTTGCAAGAGGTAACTATTCGATCTTTGATTAATCTCGGTGAGTTTATGGCTATACATAATGTTGCGTTCTCACGTCATATGGAGCAACAACATTTTATATTCCTACCATATTTTTTAAAAAAGAAGAAAAAGAAACTAACCAATGCATGACAATTCCATTGGAATTGATGTATTTGATCACAATTATTGGCAAAAAAAAGGAACTAATTTTTGTTGATCAGCTATGAAACTTTCTTGCAGCAACTTGTAGATCAACCAGTTGACTTCTTATACATGTTTGAAAAATATAGCCAGCCATTGTTCTTGTATAGTTGTATGTAGAAAAGAACTCCCGCAGAGTAAAACAACACTATGTGTGCATACTAGTAATAGTTTTTCCGGAGGCGAAAGACAAAAGGTTAACATCAAGCTACTAGACACCGGCGGATTTGTGCTGCGGAGGAAACCATTTGTAATCTTAATAGAATCCAAGACGTGCAGGGTTAAGGTTGTGAACGTACGGAGTATAACATTTCTCGAAGCAACCATATGCAAATATGTGACATAGACAGCGCCATTTTTTCTCCGAAACAAGCAATGCGCATACCTTTTTTTCATAAGGAAATATGTAATTATGTATTAGTATTCGAGCCGCTGCATCGACCAATAAATAAAGTTCTGTATTATTACAAGTTTAAACCAGAAATAAGCCAAGTAACTAAAAAAAATATCTGTAAGTTCAAACTAGATAACAAACTCTCAACCATTGCCATGAAAATCAACTAAGAGACAATTTTATTGATAAAATTACAACCATGAGTGGCAGACTCAAGTTTCCTGCAATGCGCAAAGACAATATACATTAGAGTCGCGAACTAATCATAAAATAGTTAATAAGGTTGTTTGTAGTGGAACTTGTCTACTATATATGATCAGTTGATAAAGTTGCTTGTGGTGGAATCTGTCCATCCGGTTAGAGTCCTTGACTTAGCATGGATATCATATTTTCCGATTTATTTCAGAATTTAATCGGCGCGTATACATCAACAACCCGCTTTTGTGAAGGAAAAAAAAGAAAGCACTAAGACTAAGAGGTTGAAGAGGGCATGGCGTACAAGATTGTTAGATGCCAATGGAGTACATTTCTAAACGCTTGACATACTATTTATCACATTCCGTGTGCGGCAAACCGTGAGAACCTAAAGAGTGTCAAATTAAAGCCTACCGTCAAATCTTTCGATACTTATTTCCTACTACATGCCACCTATCCAAAAAGGTGGATTTCTCCTACTTGCATGGGAACAAAGCGCTAAAAGCTCGAGCAAGGCCATGGTCCAGACTGATTTTTTTTTGTTTAAGACATTCATTGATTTCGTACCTGGTGATCACGGCCATGCATTACTCTGGCCCTGTTTGGATCCACCCCAACTAAAGTTTAGCCAGCTAATTTGTAGTGGTTTATTTTAGCCAGTTAAAGAGTACCTACCTAAACTTTAGCTGGGAGTGTTTGGATCCATCTGCTAATTGAATTAATCGGACCATCCTAACCTTCATTGATTATGGACATAATCATATGACAATGGAAAAATTCCATAAATATGTTGGGGTATTTTGGTCTTTAAACTCGTTTAGCTGCGTTTAGCCAGGCTCAATCAGCTAAAGGAATCATGTACCTTTTGGCATGCAACTAAAGTTTAGCTGAGTTTTAGCTGCCCCCGTTTGGATCCCTAGCAGCTAAACTAAAGTTTAGCTGGTGGATCCAAACAATGAAAATGTGGTGGATCCATCCCTCCTGCTCATCAGGTTTGAAATTTTACAGGTTTCTGAAGATCTCCATGACTTCGCCCATGCCTTCTTCTATATCCTCTCTTAATCTTGAAATTAATATGTTGTCAAAATAACTCTATAAAATATTCTTTTAATCTCGAAATTCATATCATCGCTGGTTTGAACTGGAGTTGATAGTACCATTATCAGTGCTGGGTTGTGATATTAAAATCGCGTTGATATAGCCTCATTATCGTGTTGGTGTGTAAAGTCTAAACCGACGCTTCAGCGCCACTCAAAACCACCACTGATAGGGGTTTTAAACATGTCACTTAAAAAACAGTTAAGTGGTGATAGCTACTTTGCTGCAGGGATAATAGTATAGATGATCCAGCATTCAAGTAGGATTACGAATAGAAAGATATCCACCGGTACCTAGTGAGAAGGTGGAGACATAACGGTATGCTTTATATTCATACATGCTCGTGGTTGTGTGAGCCATGTTCGCTGGAGTATAGTGGTATATATACATGCATAATTTTGTAATCACAAAAAGGAAAATAAAAAGTGGTGGATCCATCCTGCTCATCAGGTTTTTGAAGCTCTCTGACTTCATCTATGGCTTCTTCTACATCGTCCATTTAAACATTGTAGCTTCGCTTTTCATCTTTCCACGCCTTTTTGTTATTTTTTTCTAAAAGAGATATACTAGGCGATTAGGTTCATAAATTCTTTTAGTTCCTCAGCAAAAGGATAAAATAAAATTTTGATTAAAATTTCTCAAGAATTGTTCCTCTACCTTACCACACCTCTTGCATATTTTGTTGAGAGGATGAGGATATAACTTAAAATGCACACTATTGACATCTTACGTGCACATATGAGGAAAGTGGAGAGCATACAGCCCTGCCGCACACGCATGTCATTTCGTTATTCAATGATTGCTTCTTCTTTTTTTGAGAAACACTCAGATGATTATTAGTTAAACATACAAGAACTCCCGTGGTTGAAACGTCTTTGTATAATGTTGGTGCCGTGGCCCGCGAGCCCAGCTGCATCTCCTCATCCGGTGGAGCGGAGGCCCATCTGAACCGACAAACCGCCCCAACCCTAGCGACCCCGGCCCCACCGGGCGGAGACCCCCGAGCACCACACGAGAAGGCAAAGCACCCGGGTGCCGGTGCGCGGTGGTGGCGATCGTGGCGCCGCTGGCCTGGACGGCTGGCAGGCAAAGTAGGTTGGCGCACGCAGACGCGACGGCACCCACTCGACAACCCCTTCCTATTCCTTTCCTTCCCTTTCCCCTCTCTCTTTCCGCCCTCCCCGTCCCGTGCTCGCCTTTCCTCCCCCTCGGTCGTCGCCTACCCAAGAGAGCAGGAGACGCCTCGCCTCTCCGTCCCGTCCCGTCCGCCGCCATGAACCCCGAGTAGTAAGTTCCCCCCTCCCTCCTCCTCGGCTCCTCCCCTCCTCTAATCGCGCTGCAGCTTCCGATTCGTTCGGTGGCGGATTCGTGGAATCTGGAGCGTTGTGCAGGGACGCGCGCGGCTGATGTCCGGGAGCGGCCGATCTCGCCGCCGGCCGCGCGGGCGGGTCCGATTCGGGCCCCGATCGTGGGTTTTGGGAGACTCCCTCGCTTGCTCGTCGTTTACTTGGTAGTTACCGCGTCTCTAGTTCGGTGCTGGTAGTCATAGCTTTGTCGCCCCACCCATGCCAGAAATAGCAGATGGTTGGATGCGCCGTTCCCGCTAGCCTAGGTACCGTACGAGCTAGATTCGTGCCCTTGTGCGCACGTTCGGTCTCGTTGCACCCTCCTACCCATGTCGCTAGCTCAGGGCTTTGGAAGCTATGGTTGTCTTGTTATGCTATATGTTCTGCTATAGGTGGATGCGTGTACAAAGTAGGTTTGTAGCATGTGTTAACTTGTGTCGATGCTCGCGATGATATGACAACAATACAAGATGGTGGTTGGGCTATCGTGTGACGCGATTCTCTTGTTGTCGTGCAGTGACTACCTCTTCAAGCTGCTCCTCATCGGGGACTCGGGCGTCGGGAAGTCTTGCCTGCTGCTGAGGTTTGCGGTGAGGATTTTTATCTCCCTTTCATCCCACCCTTCCCCCCTCATATGTGCAAACAGTTGATCTTGTGTAGCGTGCGCCTTAGAGGAACGGGGTCTTTTGTTTAGTTTGAGTGCATTACCCATGACAAGTTAACAACACACTAAGGGTCCGCATGTCTCGTCGAAGGTGCCTTTCATTTAGGAGTAGTTTGGATGCATCTAGCATGACAGCACCCTTGTAGGAGTAGGCATGTGCTTCTGAAAGTAGATATTGTACCAGGGAAGATAAGAAGGATCATAAATGAGTAGCCAAAAAGTCATTAGTATCCTCCAAGGCATGGTGTTAGATTAGCCCTGAACTTCACGATTATGTCAAATGCCTCTTGACATGATATGCATGGTTATTGTAACTTGTGGTTCTGTGCTATAACACTTTAGTGTATGTTTGGCAATCCAAACTGAATAATTTACTGGTAGAAATGTTGTTTTGAATGAGTTGTCAAATATTGGCCTGTCTATGGTAGCTTTTGGGACAACTTTGGAATCATTTTTTGTAGTCACTTCAAATCCTTATTTCAAGGATGATATTTAATTGAAATTTGAAGTAGAAAATTGCAAAGCATGCATAGTCCGACATATAAATTGCTTTTCTGCTTCAGTTTCCAATTTACATACTCTCAAATCTCAATAGCATCCCTGCATGAATGGAGCCATTAGGGCATACAATACAGTACCCTTTTCAGAAAGGTGTTTAAAGACAGATATACTCCTATAATGATAGTTTCTAATTGTTTATTATGTTCATCCTTTTTAATTTTAATGTGAAGATTTTTCCTATCATTCACTTTACAGGACGATTCATATCTGGAGAGCTATATCAGTACCATTGGTGTTGATTTTGTAAGTTGGTTTCTCAATGAGATCAGACAAAGCTGATTCCCTCTGTAGTGTGCTAGTGGCCTTGTTTCTCCTGTATGACCATTTGTTCACCTATCTTTGATTTACTAGAAAATCCGCACTGTCGAGCAAGATGGGAAGACAATAAAGCTTCAGATTGTAAGTAACAGATTCCAGTAAAGGTTATATAGTTCTTAGCAGTCAGAAGCTTCAACTGATGTTTTCCCACATTCTTCTGATTTAGTGGGATACTGCTGGCCAAGAGCGCTTTAGGACCATCACAAGCAGCTACTACCGTGGAGCTCATGGCATCATTGTGAGCTTTCTTTATGTGTATCTGTTATTATCTCATTTGAGTTAATATGTTGGGTTTCATATCAACAGTTGTGTTTTCTATAGGTCGTGTATGATGTGACTGACCAGGAGAGCTTCAACAACGTCAAGCAGTGGCTGAATGAAATTGACAGGTACGCCAGTGAAAATGTGAACAAGCTTTTGGTAGGGAACAAATGCGACCTGGCTGAGAGCAGAGTAGTTTCTTATGAGGCTGGGAAGGTAATATTTCGGTGCATCAGTGTTACCTTTTGTATTAATGCTGTTCAGTCTGGAAGATAAGTTAAAATGGCTGCATGTTACTCGCCACCACAGGCTCTAGCTGATGAGATCGGGATACCATTCCTGGAGACCAGTGCCAAGGATGCAACAAATGTGGAGAAGGCATTCATGACCATGGCAGGAGAAATAAAGAACAGGTAAACAACATGCTTCACTTTATAGACTTGGAGGCAACAGTTATTGATTCTGGATCATCAAGGATGAAGACCCCTTCATGATGATAAGCCGCCGCTATTTTTGCTATTGTTTACCTCCATGTGGGAGCAACTAAGTGATATTTGCTCTCGTTTTTCTTGAATAGGATGGCAAGTCAACCGGCTCCAAGTGGTGCTAGCAGGCCTGCAACGGTGCAAATGCGGGGTCAGCCTGTTGCTCAGCAAAGCAGCTGCTGCTCTTGATCGTTTATCTAGAACGCAGTAGTGTGATTGTGCAGCAAGCAAAACTTAAATTGGTTGCTCTATCCCTGTAAATTAAGTCTTATCGCTATCGAAAAACTCGATGTTCTCTGTTGGATATTGGAAGTCTGTCCTGACTGCAACACATTTAAGCAGATGATGTGGTCTTACTGCCTGTTCGTATTCGAATGTTGAAGTGATTTTCTTAAAAAGTGGTAAAAAGAATGGCCCACGTAAACAAACTATTACAAGCCAACATTGTTTTACATGAACGGATGCACCACGCTGGACTAGTCGTTAGACAAAACAACTGTTTCATGCCTTTCTGGCCAGAATATACGAGTGATCCTATCAGTTAGAACATATTGATCATATATAATTGATTGAGGATAATGAGTACATAAGTTGCTGGCTCTTTATAACAGCATAAGCACCTGCCTAAGTTTATCTCAAGCTGTGATGCGACATAATACACATCGAAGATGTTACAGAATTAGCACATCCAAGCATTAGGCTGGCATACAAGCATCAGCACGAAAGAGGCATTAAACTGGAATACCAACACCAGCTCGAGAGACACCTCGGACAGATTATATACAGCAACCGATGCTGCTGCCTGCTGGCACATAGTATATATGATGGAACTCTATAAGATGTATAGCGAACAGGGCTGCTGCCATTTCTCTTCCACCGACAGAAACCACAGCAACTGATTCCCATTATTTCCTCCCACCATTGGCTGTTCCACCTGAATCTCGAGGAGGGTAAGTAATAACCACCTAGTGCGGTTACAGATTACAAGAACATGATACTGACGTAAACATGCCAAGCATTAAGATTTTAGATTATACGGTAACTAATGTACAAAAGAAAACCTAGCAAATGTATATGCCTTCCCACATGCTATCTCTGCTATGCAAAAGGGGTGATCTCCTGCCCGCCACAACTTCAGGTGGGGTTTTCTTGTCTAGCTGGGAAACTTAGTGCTTCATTGATCCTACTGAAAACAAGTCGAAGTGGGACGCATGCGACAGTAGGTCCACCAGTTTTCACAACCACAGGCTTCCTGTCTCCGCTCTCCCTCCGGCTGCCGGCAAAAGATGAGAGCCTCCGCATTTTCCTCGGCGAAGATGCTGGTTTCTTGGTATGGGGCCGCCAGGACTTGTCCAAATCATGCTCCGAGACCTTTTTACGACCACTAGACTTTGATTTTTTTGAACGCGATGCATGTGAAGATCTTGCTTGTCGTGGCTCTGTAACTCTGCTCTTTAGTAGAGAGTCAAGACTGCCCATTGCTGGACGGTGTTCATCTCTACTTGCTGCAGGACAACTATCCTCCAAAACCTCCACGGTGACAGGGTACCCCACAATGGGTTTACCTGTCCATTTACTCATGAGGGAAACAAGGGGCACATGATGACCCTTGTAGCTTCTTTGGACAGTCAGCTCAACATCATATAATTTGCTATCTGCAGTCCCTCTCTTGGCTGGCCTCGTTACAGGGCATCTTGGAGGTTTCAAATCAGGCTGCTGTTCAGGCGGTGGCAGCACTTGAAGTGGAACATAGTAGGGGAATGATGTTGTGCCCTTCTCAGAGTTGGAATGGTTGCTTATAGTTTCAGAGCACTCTTCATGCTCAGGAGTCTCAAGTCGTATATTATCCTCAAGTTCAGTAGGCCTAAAGACACTGCCATCCAATTTTATTGTCCTTTCATGCTGCTGCTGCAGAGAATTATTATCCTTCCCTTGGCTTTCTTCAGGCAACAGAGTGACAGATCTTATGTTTTTCTTCTTGGAACTTCTATGATGCCGAGTTGAAGATGTGCCAACTATGCCACAGTCGGTGGTTTGATTATCTGACTTTGAAATTTGATCCTTCATGGATGTACAAGATCCATAAGTATCAAAATGGCCTGGAGAAAGAAAAATCAGTTGAAAAGATTAGGCAAAACACTCAATATGGTAGTTTACATCAGAGGATAAAATCAGATCATACACTAACAGTTCCCATCCATTTGCATATAGAGCTTGCATCAAAATTGGGGCCGTGTTTGGAAAGGGGGTTGTAGGAAGTAAACCTTAGAATTCAGTAGAAATGTGAACTAAGCCCTGAAAATTCCTAGATCATTCCACCTCTTCCAAACAGGCTCTAAATGGGATAAATGATCATATCTGTATGCTAGAAATCTAAGAGAACCCTGTTGTAAAACAAGAAATTTGCCAATGAGTACTTTTTCGTCTAACAGTGCATGAGCCTACTCAATTGCAAAACATTTATGTGTTATAATAGCATTATACCCACGAATACTATTCTTGCGTACATTCATTTACCTGACCTATCTAATTGACCACAGTAGATAAGGTTGCTTAAACTTAAACCATTTTCACCAGAAAAAAAAACCAAAATATAGTGCATTCATAAACAGAAAAATGGCACTGTAACTTTACCTTCCTCGAGAACATTATCAAAATGTTCATCACCATCAGAGCCCTCATTGATAAATCTATTTGTGCATGGAGCTTCAGCATCCTTTACTGTAACAGCAGAACCTTTGTGACTGATGTGTGGTGTATCTAATAATGTCTCTAAACTAGAAGTGCCTGAGCTGTAGGAACAGTTATTTACATCAGTTGAAAAAATAGTTTTTGCCCTACTTGGTTCAAACATACTGGGCATCTGGCCACCTGGGTATTGACTAGAAGACTGGCCTGAAGGGTCCCAGTGATAATATGTTCCAGATACTTCTGAATCTTCACATAGCTTTGATAGAGGACGATTCCTGTCTTTCTTCCTTGAATTTTCATAGGATTGCCCGATATTGGAGCGCTTCTTTTTTATGGAGGAATGAGATTGCTTACCCTTTTTTATCCCATTGGCACTGGACAAATCATAGCCAAAGCTTGGTCCACTTTCAAGGAGAGGTACATCTGAAAAGACACCTGTGCCAGATCTCTGCTTGGTCACATTCTTTGTTCCAATCTCCCTGAGATCTCTCATACGCTGGAATCCTTGAACTGTATCATCCTCAAAATCTTTACATCCTTTACGCTTCTTCTTTTTTGATGATGCATACCTAGTGCTCGAAGAGGATAAATTTTGTGGCCGCTTATACACTGTCAAGGCTTGAGACATATCTTGAGCTGGACTTTCTTCTATATCATTCAGACTCCTTGCACCACGCAAAGATTTTTTGTTGAGCCCGTTTATGTTTTTTGATTTTGCAGAATACATATTTGGGGATGCACACATATCATAGTCGGTATCCTCTTCAAGATCATCACAATTATTTGGAAAGCGGGACCTTTCAATTTCAAGGGCATGCATAATGGCATCCTCTCTACGAACATACCTCCCTTCAGTCTGTGTCCTCTTTTGATGGTGAGCTAGAGCCTTGGCTTTTTCTATACATTCATCATATTCTCCACATCGAAACGACTTCACACGTTTAGACTTCTCGAGATTGTACCAATCACTGTAGCAAAGTCCAACAGAGCAAGTAAGGTAGACATTTTCAGACAGAGTGCAGGCTATAATTTAGTAAACTGATGTTCAGTGCTAAAAACAATATAGAAAATATCTATGCAACAGAAGAGTGATAAACATTGTTGCACTTGCTTTATATATAGAAGTTAAAAACAAATACTGAAGCTTAAAATATGCATACAACTTCAAATGATCGGATCACCAAACTGAAGAAAAGTTTCAAAATCCAATTTCAAGTATGGGAACATTTTCTCAGTATAACACAGTTTTTGAACTACACAAAATACTTGGAGAGCATTTTCATAAATTAAACAAAAAAGACATCAAGAAATTAGATCAATCGTTGTGCGCGCAATTCCAATCCATATATATTATTTTCTGAAATTCATACCTCTATTAAATATGGAAATAAGTTTATTTCCTAACTGATACTTCTAACACCTATCCCACTTTTTAGGTTCACATAACTGAGGAAGATAGGGGTTGAGAAATGCATTCTATCGGTACTACCAACCATGATGCACAAGAACAACATCTACAGCTATCTGCAAGCACCCAAGCAAAAACAACCCACCACGTTGTATGAGCTTGAGGTAGCCATAAACGTCCAGAAGGCACAAAGTGATAGTCAAACATATGCAGTACCCCTCCCTTTCCAAGCTCCCATTCTACCCAAATCAAGAGGCACACGAATTAAAAAAAAAGTTTGTTCTCTGCCAAACTTGAGTGACACAACATGAGAGCCAATGATCCGGTGACCACAAGGCCAGAAACAAACCGACGCAGCGGCCACGGATCACTGGAGACAGTAGAATCACAAAGTGATTACAGAGAGCACCAGTGGGGTTGGGGTATTGGTAGGGTGAGGGTTTGTACGGACATGCTGCCGTCGGGGCGGCCAAGGAGCTTGATGGGCGTGCCGGCGGAGCGCGGAGGGATGACGACGTTCTCAGGCAGCTCGTCCATGCCCAGGATCCGGCCCGGCCACCAGGATCCGTTGCGGCGGCGCACCCAGACGAGCGCCCCGACCTCGGCGTCCGCCCCCGTCACGCCGCCAGGCCACTCCTCCTCTTCTGCGCAGCTCCCCATCGCACTGTACCTCTGCGACTCCTCAACAGCTCACCACCATCGCCTCCCCCTCCCGCTCCTCCCCGAAACTGATCAAGTCAAGGAACCTCCTTTACTTGTCCAAGGAATCAGGAGGGGCTTCGGGTGAAAATCCAGAGACGGCGCCGGGGGGAGGGCTGCGCGAGCCGTGGCGGCGGCGGCGGCGGCGAGGCGACGGCTGCTCCTCCGAAGCGGTGGGTCTCGGGCCTCTCGGCGTGTAGGTGGGGAGAAGAGGTGGGAGGAGCGGAGGGGGCGGAGCCTGGGGGAGGAGGAAGAAGGGAACGGGGGTTAGGGTGTGTATTGGGCCGTTTTAGTGCTCGGGGCCTCGAGCAAATGGGCTCTGAGCATACGCAAAGCCCACTTCTTCTGGTCAAGCTTTACACTTTTAAAACATTCATGTGTCATTAAGCCATTGATGTTTAAAAATTCAAAGCAGTTGCAAAATATTTATTTGATAGATTCGTATCTAGGTCTCTCATTCGTGTTGTTAGCTCACATTAACAATTTGTTTAATAAAAAGGAGATTTCACAAAATATGTCTCAAAATTACTTTCGCTTCTCACAAACTGAGATTGAAAAATAGTCCAAATTACTACCGTATGGACAAAGTCAGATAACCTCTAAAATATATTTTGATTCATATTACACCCGTAATTATCTCAATTGGTCTAATCTACTCTTTCGCAATATTTTTCTTTTTTACTTCTCCATACATAAGCCGTGTTTTAAGTTAAAACTTTACGGTATAATAATCTACTCCTTCGCAATATTTTTCTTTTTTACTTCTTCATACATAAGCCATGTTTTAAGTTAAAACTTTACGGTATAATAGAGAGCCACATAATGTATTTTTAGAAAATATAATATGAATTTTTTATTATTATTTCTCATTAAATTTTATATCAGTATGGTTAATTTATTATTACATCTTATAGCCTTTCAAAATAGTGATGAAAAATTTATATTATATTTTTTTAAAAAATACTTTGGTCCATTATCATTCCACAAAATTTTAACTTAAAACATCACTTGTGCATGGAGAAACAAAAAATAACAAATCTATCGAAGGGGTAGATTGACCGATTGAGATACTTCTGGATGTAAAATAAATCAAAAACATAATTTAGGGAGTTATCCAAACTTTGTTCATACTTAAGGGTAATAATTTGAATTTTGTCCTTTACCGTATCGAGTTCTCATATTTCTTTCCTACTACAAGCACGTGCCCGCCTTTGTGATTACTTTCAGCTACACAATAATAAGAAGAAAAAAGGTTTGTTTTTTAAATCTCGCTTTTGTTTATGCCACACGCACAGTTGATATCAATTAATTTGTACACGTGGCTTTGTGAATTCTACTTGGGACCTAAACACTCACCGACTCTTTTAGACAGCATTTTCTTTGCTGTTAGCTCTGATCTACCTAGGAAATTATGACCATATAATTAACTTGCTGATATTCAATATTATGCCAGTATCTTTTGCTCTAGTCTACCTAGGAAAATTTTGATAGCCAATTCCTAGGAAAAGATTGACTATCAAAACTCTCAAACAACAGATGCAGGTACCTCTTAGAGAAGATTATCGATGAACAACAAGGTTGTCAGGAAAGTTAGCTTGAAATCCTAAGTCCAATGAAGTCATCATTGACCTGTGAGATGACTAAGAAATTATGTATCATATGGAGACACACAATACTATAACAAACAACTAATTAGGTGCTCAATCTGTTAATAAATCAGCTCTAAGTTATGCGGAGATCGACAGAGATAAACAGCACTGTGCATCTCCTGATCTTCCACAGAAATAGATCGAAACGGCTAAGATTCGCCTCTTTTAACTCCACCAGTGTACCCTGCAACCCAGCTGTGATTCCATATCGATATTCCATGTTCCTCCAACCATCAAAACGATATATCCCAAGCTTTTTTCCTCACAACAGAACTAAACCAAACGCACAGGAGCACAAAGAGAGGAAGGCGAACACAAGTACAGAGAAGGGTAGCTACTGCGGCTCCTGGTGGAGGTCGCCGCCGGTGTCAGGGACAAAGGTGGGCCACAGCAACCAGAAAAAATGGCCGTCGGTCTCAGATTATAGGAGTAATCCCTTGTGCTGATGGCAGCACCCAGGGGTGGGCATGTAGGCAGCAGGGAGCCTTTCGCAACAACAGGCTTGCAGTTTGCTCCCGACGTTGAGCAAGTCTGTAGCAGGGAGCCTTTCTCAACTACAGGGTTCTTTTCTGAGCTCTCTCTCGTCCACCCAGTGGCGGACACAGTGGCAAAATGTAGAGGGGCCTCTTCCTCTTCATTATCTCCATCATCCTCCCCTTTCTCCTTCTCTTCCTCCTCCATCCCTTCTTCCTGATGGAGCTGCCAGCCATAGTGGGGACTCATCGAGCCAACCCAGGGCCCCTCCTGCGTCAGCTGTTCATCTCTCTGATTGCTCACAGAAGATGAGAGCCTCTGCATTTTTTTGGGTGAAGCATCTGTAGTTGCTTTCTTGTCATGAGGCCATCTTGACTTATCTAAATCATGCTCATTGATCTTCATACGACCACCGGGCTTTGATCGTGATGATCTTTTTTTCTGTGGTAATGAAACTCTACTCTTCAGTAGGCATTCAAGACTTCCAATTGCTGGGAGGTGATCATCAATACTTGCCGCAGAACAATAATCCTCCAAAACCTCCACACTGACAGGGCAACCTTTAATGGGATTACCAGTCGACTTACTTGTGAGGGAAGCAAGGGGCAAGCCAAGGCCCGTGTAGTTTCCATGAACAGTCAGCTTGACATCATAAACTTGTATATTATTCTCAAGGTCAGTGGGCTCACAGACAGCACCTTCCACCCTTGCCTCCAACTCGACAGCATCACTGTTTGGTGCATGGCATTTCATTGTCCCTTCATACTCCAGTGGCAACAAATTCTCATCGCTCTTGGGGTTTCCTTCAGAAATAGGGGTGATGAAGTTAATGATTTTCATCTTGGGCCTTCTATGATCTCGAATAGAAAACTTGCCCTCTTTGCTACATTCAGTAGTTCGATTTATAGGCTTTGAGACCTGATTGTTTATGGATGCACAAGAACCATAAGTATTCGAATGTCCTGAAAAAAGAGAGAGAATTAAAATATCTTGTGTCTGCTTCCTACGAATTCAGAGAGTGATCAAGATCAGATTTGGATGTGAAATTTTCACCAAATATGGGACCAAAGAAAGAATATGAAACTAAACTCGACCTGCGGGGGGTAAGACAGGCCCCGGGCATTTTTGCTAAGAGAAGACTTTCTCATGCAAGTCGAGAAAACCCCCGAACCCCTGCCCGGCTGCCCCACCCTTACACAACGGCACCGTTGCCCATGTGACACGCCCAATGACTTGGGCCAGGCCTTAGACCTGTGCTTTGGCATGGTGACAGACGATCAACAGGCATGACTACTGTACATGCCCTAGTTTGCCATAGGAAAGATCAAAACTGCCAAGACTTGCCACTTGAACAACCCTGCCACGCCGATACATGCAATCGATCTTCCATGTCCATCCTATCCGTACCTAGTCTCAATATTTCCTCCCAACTAAACTAAAACAGACGCGCAGTAGCACACACAGAGGCGGCAGAACATAAGTGTAGAGAATTGCAGCTCCCGGTAGAGCTTGCTGCCAATGACATGGAAAAAGGTGGGCCACAGTAACCAGTGATATGGTCGTCAGTCTCACATTGTACTCCTGCTGCCATCATCAACTGACACCGCTGGGGATGAGCAGGTCGGCAGAAGGGAGGCTTTCGCAACAACAGGTTTCCTGTTTGCTTCCAGGATTTGACCGTGATAGCAAGTCGGAAGAAGGGAGTCTAGCCGCTGTAATTACTTTCAACCCTTGAGTAGGCAGACAAGGCTGCTAATTGCTGGGCAGCAATACTTTCTGCAACACTTTCAGCAGAAGAACCATCTTCCAAAACCTCCACAGTGATAGGGTAGCCCCTCACAGGTTTACCAGTTGATTTACTTGTGATTAAAGTAAGGGGCAAGCCATGGCCGTTATAGTTTCCCCGAACAGTCAGCTCTATGTCATAAAGTTGTGTGTCATTTTCAAGTCCAATGGGCTCACAGACAGCACCTTCAACCCTTGAATCCAATCCAATAGCATTATTGTCTTGATCCTGGCATTCCATTGACCCTTCATACAGCGGTGCCAACAGATTCTTATAGCTCTTGTGGCTACCTTCAGATACTGGTGCCATAAAGCTTGAGATTTTCATGTTGGACCATCTACGATCTCGAATGGAAGATATGCACTCTTTACTCCAATCAGTAGTTTGGCTTGTGGGTTTTGATATATGATCCTTTGTACTGTCTCGGAAAAAGATCTGGTCTTTTACGGATGCACATGATTCATAAGTATTCAATTGACCTGAAAAAATATAACAGTTGCAAGTTTTAGTCTATGCTTCTTATAAAAGCTCAGAGAGTGATAAATATTAGATTATGTATACTTTGAACCATTTGCAAGTAAGACTTGCATCAGAATATGATATTAATTAAATAATGCAAAACTACATACTGAACTAAATGAGCTGGTCAGTAAATCAGGCAATGAGATGTCTTCTTCAGGATTATTATTACCTTCGAGCGGAAAACGGGACCTTTTGATTTCAAGCGCATGCATAATGGGATTCACTCTGAGAGCAAATTCCTCTTCAATGTGTGTTTTCTTTTGCAGGCTAGGTTGGCCCTTGGCATTTTCTACATTCATCAAATTGTCCACACCGAAATGGCTCCACACGCTTAAGACTTCTCGAGATTATACCAGTCACTGTGACAAAGGCCAAACAGCAAGTAAAATATCTCTAAAGTAACACACCTCAAAAAGGTGAGCAAATGTTTGTGAAATTCAAAACACATCCAAACAAACAAACAAAAATGAAAAATATATAGCCAATTTGGGGTTTTGGTGGGTGCGGGGATATGTAATACTTAAACCACCACATTTCCAAAATACATAGGACCTGGGCCAGATGTCACATATATTGACATTAATAAAATGCATCAACCACTCCCACATAATTTCAATCCAGACCTATATTTGAGAAAATCATGAAACTTTTTTTTCCCCATCGGTGCGCATAGAAAGGGATAAGCTTATCAGCTAATTTCGATCCTTCTGATAGCTATCCCACTCTTTAAGTTGGAGGCAAACTAGGGGTTTGAACACCCTTCCTGTTGAGCTCTACTCTTACAATTACCCACTATGTGTAGCAAGCACAATATGGAGCTGATATATAAACACCCCTATCATCTCTAAGCCAGCTATGGATGCGTCTGTCATGGATCACTGGAACGCAGTTCTCTGGCAGCTCATCGGTGCCGGCCGGGAATCCATCCCAGCCACCAGGACGCGTTCGATGTTGTTTAGAGGAAGAAGAGGCCGACCATTCAAGATCTGCTTCCACAATGCGAATATGCAAGACGGAAAGGGATCGGTAAACAAGGAAGGGCCCGTAGCGTACCCAAGATGGCCTGCGCCGGCAAGACGACCTCGCTGAAGGTGGCGCCGTGTGAGGCCTGATCCTGATGGCCGGCGTCGAAGGGGACGACCGGCTACGGCGGACAGGAGCACGCGGCCTGGAGCAGCCAGAGCCGACCCAAAATTAAGCACTCTCTATTGAAATTGGGACGCCATGAGCGATTAATTTTACAACTGCGTGGTGCGAGATGCTGGCTAGCGGCGGTTGATTTGTGGCCGGCGGCGTGCTTTAGCGGAGAGGACACGAGAAGGCAGGAGGAAGGAGGCGGCCTCGTGCCTGGGCTTGACTCTCGTAGGGTTACACGTGGGCTAATGCCTTAATGGGCTGGATGGGTCAGATACATGGGCCAAATTTCCGTCAGAAATCCCGTCGACCCCAGCAACGAGTTTCACGGGCTTGGACCCATCAGTTGGCCCAGCCCATCTGCAGTGCAGCGAGCCAGCTTTAGCCCCGAAAGCCTTCTTCACAACTCACCTCCTCCTCCGGCGACGCACGCAGCCGCCGCCGTCCGCCCGCCCGCCTACCGCGCCGCCGCAGAGGTCTCATCCTCGCCTTCCTCCGAAGGGATAGCCGGAGCTCCCAGAAGCGTAGCCATAAGCACCGACCATGGCCGGTACGGACCAAATCCTGAAGCCGCCCCTTCTTTCTTCTTCCATTCGCCAGGCTACTCGCCCTCCCAGCTTTGCTCTGCTGCTAACCGCATCTTTGGTTTTGTGTGGTTGCGATGGGCGGCGCCGGAAGACTACGAGCAGGAGCAGGAGATGGAGGTGGAGGCGCTGCAGGCCATCCTCATGGACGACATCAAGGGTTCGCGCTGCCTACCTTTGTTCCCCCGTCTTTAGTTCCCTGCTTCCTCCAAGCTTTTGTTTCTGGGGGACTCGTCCTGTGGATGCAAATTTCTTCTGCCGAATTTGATCTTGTCCTGCTGATGCAGAGATCGACCCCAGCGAAAGTGGGATCGCCACCACCGCCCGGTGCTTCCAGATCCTACTGTCCCCTCAGGTAGTACTCCCAACCGAGTCAGAAGTCTATTAGAATTCTGCTAGTGATGCTGATGCAAGCGGCGATGTTGAAGGCTGTGTGTTTTAGCCCTGCAAGTTGGAGAGATTGTTGTATTAAGCGCAACATTTGCTACTCTTTAGATGTTTATTTTCCAATTTAGTTACTGGTCCTTCCCTGTTTACTACTGTTCTCAGGATGATGATTTCGACGAGTCTTCTTATGTTCCAGGTAAAATCGAACTCATAGTTAGACTCATATCTGGTCCTCATGATCTAAAATTCTAAACACAAACTTTGCAAATACACCATGCATCTATCTGATAGTGTGATTGTGTTATCTGGCCTTGATTTGCAGTTCAACTGGCTCTGATCTTTGCGCACACGGAGAAATACCCAGACGAACCTCCACTGCTGAATGTCAAAAGGTTTTACCATTAACCTCATTGGCCAGCATGGCATAAAGAAAACTCAACACCATGCGAGTGATAAATTTCTTGACATGATTTCAGTTCATGATTCTTTTGGTATGAGATGTGTGCTTACTGTATTTGTAACTCTTAATTGGATTGGAACACATTCATGCAGTGTGCGTGGAATTAAACCAGATGATCTTGCTTCCCTGAAGGAAAAACTTGACCAAGAGGTGTGCAAATACTCAGCTCTCCAAGTTTTGGTGTCAATGTCATATAGATATAATTTTCAATAGTGTGCAACAATTGAAGCTGATTGCTTTTTAAAATAGATAGTTAAGGGTGAACCATATAATCATGGGCTGTAATTTATATTCTTCAGGCAGAGAACCACTTCTAGTTTGTTATACTATCGTGGCTTTCTAGGATTTGTAAACTGGTTATTGTGGATTAATTCACCGGTATCAATGATACTTGCTCAAATATGACCAGAGCATGTCACAAGTGTTGTCGGTGCTGGGATCGGTCGACCAATCCCCAGCGCCAAACAGAATGCGCTGTGTCCCGTCCCTTGACGGTTGATGCAAGAGCTAGCACGATGAGACAAGCGTTTATCCTGGTTCCGACCGTGAGGTCGTACGTCCAGCAGGGTGCGCTCGGGGCGCTGTACTATTTTGCACCGGAGTGCTTGCAGAGGGGGGCTACAAGCAAGGCGGGAGAGGAGGAAGAGTCTCCAAGTCCCTGAAAGCGAGTGTGATTGAGGCGAGTGCCAATATTGTGTGTGGCGGTGTGTCCTCTCTTCCTTTTCTTCTCCTCTTACCTCCTTTTATAGGTCAAGGAGAGAAAGGTGAGGGTAGGACTTACAAGTACAAGCGTGACGTGCTACAGGGATATGTACCGGAGAGCATGGCGTCGGGCGTGCATCGTCCTTGACCCTGGCGGGGGATTTATGGCGAGCCCCGGCTTCTGCGAGTGTCGTGGCCGTCCCTGTGCTTGTCCTGGAGCGGCTTCGAGGGGTGTCGTTGCCGCAGTCCGCGTCCAGCTGCCCGTTCGCTGGTTGACTTCGAGGGCGGGGCAGGTGAGGAAGGACCGGAGTTGGCGGTACAGGGGTCGGTATGGTGGTTGCCGTCAACCACAGTGCGCGGCGTGCCCGGTTCACCAGGGGATGGTCGAGAGTTGGCGGATTTGACCCGGCATTCGTCATCACCAGGCCACGCCTGACCGGAGTCTGTACTCGGTTGCTGTTTAGATATTCTTTCGAGGGTTCCCCATGCTCATTCGAGGGGCGTCCCGGGGGGAAAAGACGGCAGTAGGTGGAACAGTGGTGCAGAATGGCGCCTGCCAGTCCGCACAGGGTCTTGCGCAGTGCCGCGTGCGTCCGCACAGCGTCAGTGAGGACGCACAGTGACTAGAGTAGGTGGAACAGCGAGCTCTGCGGTGTCAGCGGCGCGGCGTGGGGGAAAGATTGCCTTTTGACTTCGGCGCCCGCCTGATGGGGCGGGCATTAAGTGCCGTTGTCGGTTGGGGCGCCGGGGAGCGCCGCGTTATGTAGAGGAGTGGCCTCGAGCGAGGCGGAGTTGGCTCGCCCGCTCGAAGGGGTGCGCGGCCCTCGAGCGAGGCGGAGTTTGTGTTGTGCCTGCTCGAAGGGGTGCGCGGCCCTCGAGCGAGGCGGAGTTTGTGTTGTGCCTGCTCGAAGGGGTGCGCGGCCCTCGAGCGAGGTCGAACCTGAATCGTCCCTGACTCTGTTGATCTGGAGCGCCTGTCGAACCCTTTCGAGGGCCAAGCTTCGTACTCCTGATCAGTAGGGCCTTGCGAAAGGTGCAGGTCACCCTCGAGCAGCGGGCTCGAGGGTTGGTCGAGCGTGACCGGCAGCCTTCACATCGCTTAATCTGGGGTGCCCGTCGAACCTTTTCGAGGCCCGGGTTTCGAGTCCCTGATCAGTAGCGCCCCGCGCCTCGAGGCGGAGGGGGGTCGTTGTTTTACCTGGGAAGGAATCCAACGGTTAGGTCGTTCGGGCCCGCGCACGACCGCTGGCGGGCGTGGTCGTGGCTGACGTGGCGCGGAGTGGGCGAGATGGACGTAGTGGGCGCGCCTTTTTAGGCGGAGTCGGCGTGCGCCGGGGAGAGGCGAGGCGACGGGCGGTCAGGCGCCGCTGTTGCGTCGTTTCGTTTTGCCGTGCCGCAGTAAATGCCGCCGCCCACGCGTGCCGTTCCGCAGGAAAAAAGGGGAGGAGGGTCCCCGGTTGTCAGCGACGTGCCACGCGTGGGTTCGGCCCGTTGTCAGTGGGTTGGCGTGTCGCGGCAGGGACGAGCCCGCTCCCTTATAAAAGGAAAGCAGGGGAGGAAGGGGATTTCTTACCTTCGCCATTCCTCGCACCAGCTCTCGCCTCTGCCTTTGGCTTGCTTGCGAGCCCGCTAGTCGCACTCTGTTCGCCCTCCACGCCTTCGTCGCCTTTGCTCTGCGCTCCCTGCTCCGCCGTCCGCCATGGTGATCATCGAAGGCGTCACGGAGTGGACTCCGTCCACCGCTACCGAGCACCTCCTGGAGGGCTTGGTGAACGGCGGACAGCTTTAGCCCAGGGGCGATTCGGCGCGGCCGGCGTGGATTGTCCCGGCGCTGGCGGCCAGGGCGCCGAACCCACCGGCGGGGTACGTGGTGAGCTTCATCCGCTTTCACGAGCGGGGCTTCAACGCGCCCGCCAGCCAAAACATGCGGGGCCTCTGCCACTACTACGGCGTGGAGCTCCACAACTTCTCCCCCAACGCCATCTCGCAGGCGGCGGCCTTCGTCGGCGTCTGCGAGGCTGTGCTGGGGATCGAGGCGCACTGGGACCTGTGGGTCCACCTCTTCCGCGCCGAGCTCAGCACGTCCGGCGCGGGGAGGGGGGTGCGCCGTTCTTCGTGCGCCGGCGGCCTCACGCTCGCGCCGGTCGAGTCCAGGAAGCACTTGTACCCGGCCTACAGGATGACCACCAACAACAGCGGCTGGGCCAAGGGGTGGTTTTACCTGCGCAACGACGGCCTGGGGTTGCCGGAGTACACCGGCAAGGTCTTGACGGAGAAGGCCGACTCCTGGAGCTACGGCGTCTCCGGCGAAGGTCAGCGGAAGAGGCTCCGCCCCGTCGTCGACGCCCTTCGTGCTTTGGAGGGGTCGGGCCTGACTGTGGCGCACGTGCTCGCGCACTGCCATCGCCGCCGGGTGGTTCCCCTTATGGAGAGGCAGCTCCCTCTGTTCCGGATGACGGAGGGTGCCGACCCGGCGGCACTGGCGGCTTCGCGCATGTTGTCGGAGCCGCTGCTTGAAGAGTACGTCGTTACGAGGGTGCGAACGGCGGTGCATCCCGACACCATGCCGAGCGACCTCCGGTCGTTCCGGCTGCGCCCCGACGAGGGCCATGTTTTGTCGGTGAGTCGTCATTCTCCCTCTCCGGGCTGTTGGATTGATTAATTTAGAATTCCCTTCCTTAATTCATCGTGATTTCAGGATGTGAACTGCGGCCTCTACCGCTCCCTCGCGCCGACTCCGGAGGTGCGCGCTTCGAACTGCGCTCGCCGTGACCGTGAGAGGGACGCGAAGGAGGCGAAGAGAGCCAGCAGCCGGAGGAGGCAAGCCCGTCGGGACGCGCACCAGGCGGCGCTTCGCCGGTGGAGGGACGGCTGGTGGGATGGTTTCGTCCCAGCTCGCGCACCAGCTCTCGACAGGTCGTGCCTTCGAGGAAGGCGTGGATGATTTCGGAGTCACTCACGCTCGGGAGCTCGGTGCAGCGCTTGGAGAAACGGCGGATGAAGTCCCTCAGCGGCTCGTCGGCCGCCTGCCGGCACCCGCGCAGGTCCCAGGAGTTTCCGGGGCGCATGTATGTGCCCTGAAAGTTACCCACGAACATCTTGACCAGGTAGTCCCAGTCGTGGATTTGGTTCGCGGGTAGGTGTTCGAGCCATGTCCACGCCGAGTCCGCGAGATGAAGCGGAAGGTTGCGGATGATCATGGCATCGTCGTTGGCCCCGCCCAACTGGCAGGCCAGACGATAGTCGTTGAGCCACGTCTCGGGTTTCGTCTCACCCGAATACTTGGTGATGGTGGTTGGCTGGCGAAAACGCGGCGGGATGGCGGCCGAACGGATCTTCCGGCTGAACACCGGGGTTCCCGGGGGTTCCGGCGTCGGGCTTCTGTCCTCCTCGCTGTCATAGCGACCTCCCCGTCGGGGGTGCCCGCTGCGGGGAGGCGTCGCGTCCTGTCTCTTCTTGTTCAGGACGTTGCGCGCATCGCCATCGTCGACGGCGCCCCGCGTGTCCACGAGTCGGTCCTTCGCGGACCTCCTCGTTTCGCGGTCGCCGGTCACGAGCGCTCTTCCGTCGTTCGTTGGACGGTGAGGCGTCCACGCGCCCCTGAGTGGGGTGTGGATGGATTGCTCCTTATCCCACGGTGGCGGTTCGTCGTGTCCGGCCCCGTCGCGCGTCTCTCCATCATCTCCCACGGACTCTACTTCGCCGTCGAGGACGAAGCATTCCCGCGTGGGGTCGTATTCCCCCTCGCTGGAGTCGTCGGAGCAGGTGAGGCAGAAGTCCGCGACGGCCTAGAAGGAGATAAGGCCTTCGCGGTCGCGCAACCCGGAGTAGTCCAAGTTCGGGTGCTCCTGCCCACGCGCACTCTCTCCGTCATCCGACTCGGACTGGGGTCCGCCGGGTGAGGAAATGTTGAGGCCGCGGATCGAACCCAGCTGGTGACCCAGCGAATCCTCGCGCGCGTTCGGGTTGGCGCTGATTGCCGCGGAGTAGCTTGCGGCCGCGTTGTTCATCCCGTGGGGGAGCTGCGCCGGCCCGACCACATTTTCCCAGCGCGCTCCCTCCGCGGGAGCCGCCGGCGGGGGTCCGCCCCCCTGTAATGTGGCGGCGGGCTGGAGCAGCAGGTGTGCGTCCCAGTCAGGGAGGACGATACGCGGAGCAACGCGCCGCTCCGCGCGGATCTGCAGCTCGCGCAGTCCTCGTCGTCTCCTGAGTTGGGCCGGCGTCGGCGGTGTCGGGGTAACGGGCATCATGTTGGGCGGCCTGGAGGCGAGTCGCATGAGGAGGCCCTCACCGGTCGCTTCGAACTCCAGGCTCCCAAACGTGATCCGGTACCCGCGCGGAAGCGGGCCGGGGGACCCCGTGGCGGATCGTGATGGCATGGTCTTGGCGCGGCCTGCCGTCAAGGGAACTGACCGGGTGTGATTGTCCACAGCGCAGCCCCCTACCTGGCGCGCCACTGTCGGTGCTGGGATCGGTCGACCAATCCCCAGCGCCAAACAGAATGCGCTGTGTCCCGTCCCTTGACGGTTGATGCAAGAGCTAGCACGATGAGACAAGCGTTTATCCTAGTTCCGACCGTGAGGTCGTACGTCCAGCAGGGTGCGCTCGGGGCGCTGTACTATTTTGCACCGGAGTGCTTGCAGAGGGGGGCTACAAGCAAGGCGGGAGAGGAGGAAGAGTCTCCAAGTCCCTGAAAGCGAGTGTGATTGAGGCGAGTGCCAATATTGTGTGTGGCGGTGTGTCCTCTCTTCCTTTTCTTCTCCTCTTACCTCTTTTTATAGGTCAAGGAGAGAAAGGTGAGGGTAGGATTTACAAGTACAAGCGTGACGTGCTACAGGGATATGTACCGGAGAGCATGGCGTCGGGCGTGCATCGTCCTTGACCCTGGCGGGGGATTTATGGCGAGCCCCGGCTTCTGCGAGTGTCGTGGCCGTCCCTGTGCTTGTCCTGGAGCGGCTTCGAGGGGTGTCGTTGCCGCAGTCCGCGTCCAGCTGCCCGTTCGCTGGTTGACTTCGAGGGCGGGGCAGGTGAGGAAGGACCGGAGTTGGCGGTACAGGGGTCGGTATGGTGGTTGCCGTCAACCACAGTGCGCGGCGTGCCCGGTTCACCAGGGGATGGTCGAGAGTTGGCGGATTTGACCCGGCATTCGTCATCACCAGGCCACGCCTGACCGGAGTCTGTACTCGGTTGCTGTTTAGATATTCTTTCGAGGGTTCCCCATGCTCATTCGAGGGGCGTCCCGGGGGGAAAAGACGGCAGTAGGTGGAACAGTGGTGCAGAATGGCGCCTGCCAGTCCGCACAGGGTCTTGCGCAGTGCCGAGTGAGGACGCACAGTGACTGGAGTAGGTGGAACAGCGAGCTCTGCGGTGTCAGCGGCGCGGCGTGGGGGAAAGATTGCCTTTTGACTTCGGCGCTCGCCTGATGGGGCGGGCATTAAGTGCCGTTGTCGGTTGGGGCGCCGGGGAGCGCCGCGTTATGTAGAGGAGTGGCCTCGAGCGAGGCGGAGTTGGCTCGCCCGCTCGAAGGGGTGCGCGGCCCTCGAGCGAGGCGGAGTTTGTGTTGTGCCTGCTCGAAGGGGTGCGCGGCCCTCGAGCGAGGCGGAGTTTGTGTTGTGCCTGCTCGAAGGGGTGCGCGGCCCTCGAGCGAGGTCGAGACGGGGGTAGCGACTCGGGCCCCCCTGTCAGGCGAGTTCGGACGGCCGTTCTTGGGCCGCGACAGGCTGTGACGGGCCGAGCTGCCGACGATTCGGCCTTTCATGGTATATCGTTCTTTGAGGGTGATTACCCCGATGATTAGGGGACCCCCTGGGTTTGTCCCCGACAAGTGTATTTACTTTGTGAGGTATATTCATTATCTGTCACCTGATGTCATCTCATATTCTGTTGAACCGCCCATCATTAGGCAACAGAGAATCTTGGCATGGCTATGGTCTATACCCTCGTTGCATCAGCTAAAGAGTGGCTAAGCGAGAAATATGGTCAGAATGGAGGTGACGAGGAACCTGAAGAAACTGAAGAGCAGGAAGAGGAGGTATACATATATCCTTATATGTTTTGCAATTCCTTTTCTACGTGAGAATTGGGTTCAGCTGTTGGGGGACCATGTTGAGAATTTAGTGCGTGGCTGTTTATCCTGCTGAGACACTTACAAGCAAATTTCAGTATATCTTACATCTTTTATTATGGAGTCATGGAGTATTCCCCTTGCAGCGAGTACCATTGCCTCACAGGATAATTTATAATGGAAAAGGTATTTTCTCTACATTTTAGGTCATTGTACCCCATGGTGAAGCTGTTACTGTGGAGAGCTTCCTGGCCTGGAGAGAACGCTTCGAAGCTGAATTGGCCCTACAGCGTGCTAAGTAAGCATCCAGTCAATTATTTCAAGTTAGCTTCTCTCAGTGAGCACATGAATCTTGTTTACACATGATATGTTACCTTCCAATGGCATTCGATTTGTACCCAAATGTGTGCTTAGAAATAATGTTCCACATTTTCTTGACCCTGCAGACTTATGCCAGATTCAGCTCTTACAGCCCCGAAGGAGAAGAAGCTCACAGGACGACAGTATTTTGAAAGCGGAAGGCATGTAGTGGTACGTTATCCTAGATTAGAAGTTCTCCCCCTCTTTACCTGAATATAATGAGACTGCAGCATAGTTACAGATATGCATAAATGTTGCTGCCTATCATATCTTCCATTTGTCTGTGTCTGTTTATTGAAGTTCTACCTTTCATGGAACTATCTTTTTCAGAAAGGAGCAAGCACAGTTGCAGATGAAGATGAGGAAGAGGAGGAAGACATTGAATTTGACGATGATTTTGAAGGTACAGTCTAGGTCCAAAACTATTTGTTTACCTACATTGGATTTAGTTTGCCAGTTAAACCTCACAAACCTGTTACTATATTGTACAGATGATGAAGAGGACATGCTTGAGCATTATCTAGCTGAACAATCAGGGAAGTGAACAGCTTAGGCTACAGGGCCAAACAAAAGTACCTTCCTGGGCAGTATTTACTTTAGGAAACCCAATGTGGTAATATGTTATGGGTGAAGCACCAGAGCTCACTATTTTGTGTGATTCTCGTCATTTGCTTCTATCCGTGGCGAGGCGGTTGTGGGCTCACAAATATAGGCTGAGGCTTTTTGGAAGATCAAGCTGCACCTACATAATGTACTTTGCTGTATAACTTGTCAGGTATTACATGTATGTTTTACTGTGGACCGTGTTGCAAAACTTTGGAGAGGTATTAATTGGTGATAGTAAATGCTATTCTTTTTACAACCCAAACTTCAATCACTAATTCACTACCTTCTCTCGCAAATTTACACTATTACTTCTTTCAGATTAATGTTTGAGCCCAATAGTTTCTGTAAAGTTCGATTTGTCTTGCCTTCTAGGGGATTGTGACAATTGTATAGAAGGTTTGTTGATTCATTGCTAGATGTGATAGATTTACATATGATTCGCAATTGTCAACCAGTGAGTGATGGACTAACAAGTGTGGGCTCTGCAAAAGAACTGCTTCTATTTACTTCCCATCGAAATTGCTGTCTATAACAATGGATAATACATCGGAGATCTACAACCTGAGCTCTTTCTATATTGTACAACAAAACTAATGCTCTCCTTACAACCCAAGGGAAGCCTTTGCGACTTTAGCCGCACACATTTTCTAGCATAAGCCAAGGGTGAATTCCAAGTACTTCGCGTTTTGGGACGCTTCACGATCTGAGCGGCAGAAGCTGAAGGTGTGGAAGCATCGAAGCACTTAGCAGAATATTATATTTTCCCTCCGCACGCTTGCAGGACGCTCTAGTTGGTAGCTTGACTGAATCGAAGACTTAACTAGACGCATCCTTGATCAGTCATGGCTTGGGCAATATTATGGAAAGCACAAATGTTCGCACCATGCACCAAAGACCTGTATAAGGAGTGATCGAGATTAGCTTCTGGACTGAACGAGGCGTAAGTATCAACCGTTTTATTTCAAAGCACAAGAAAACAAACTCAGGGTCTTCTTTCATAATTCCATAATCTTGAGCAGCTTTCATTGATCTTTCGTATGTTTGCTTTATTGCATCCTGCTTAAACCCAATAGAAAAAAGAAAAGGTCAGAAGATATCACAATTTGGAATATAGAAGGAAACAAATAGGCCCAATGGCAACAGTCAGAAGCAGGCTTTACCTGAATCTTATTCTCAAAATCCTCCACTGACAACTGCATCAAATTAAATTCGGGGTTCAATTCAAGTTCTCCAACTGCTACCTGTTATTGTTGGAAACAAGCAGAAACTGTGAACGAGAAAATACATAAAAGTTTCAAGCCATATGTACAATATATACAGACATATAATGACCTCAGCCTATATTTGTAAATTGTCATTAAGGTCATGTGCCCAGTTGGAAAGTGCAGCAAGGACAGGCTCCAAAATGGGGCACTTCGAATGTTTTATATTGTAAAACAAGCCACAAAATTGTTCTGCCATCATATCACTCCAGGACAAATGAACGGGTTTGTAAGAGAAGTCAGGCAGTGCATTACCCCACCAGCAGCAGTTGCCTTTGCTGGAGCAACAAGGACCTTTGCCTTTCTTAGGATATCAACTGCTTGAACAGTGCATGGCATTTTTGAACCTGCCAGATGGCAATTTTTTTATCAGCAGATGATAAATAGCAAAAGAGCAATTGAGAAAAACAAGTTCAGGAATTCATACACTCTATAAGAACACGGCAACCAGAGTTAATTATTGCGACAGCATCCCCTTCGTCAATTTCATTATGTGAGGCACAAGGAAATGCAACATCACACTGCTCACTCCATGGCTTTGCATCATCTATATACTTGGCATGTGGATATGATTTCAAGTACTCCCTGTTTGATTAAATGGAGAGCGATATCTCAAAAACCCAACATACACAAACTATGAATAAGGGAAAGGCATGTACCCACTTGAGGCTCTTTTGTTGAGCTTTAATATCCCTTAGAAGCGAATATTTCATATAATCAAACCCATCTTCATCCAACAGATATCCCTTTGAATCTGCAAAAATATATGCCAAACGACAGTTGGGCCTTCATTAGATATCTTATTTTTTGTAACATGACCATTTTTCTATAGTAGGTACATCCACAATCTACCTACTGGTTTGGTAACAATAAAATTTCCTTAAAACAAACCAAAACCTTTAAAGTCGTTTATGCTGTTAATCTGTTATTCAACGAAAGATAGCGAGGGCAAACCTATCAGAATAATATGTGTATACAGACCTGTAAGTTTCTGTTTTGAAATCATAAATGAGCACTGCTAAAATTTGCACGTTAATGATGTGAAATTGTTGTGTTGTGGATATGCAAAGTGGCAAGCGCACATCGTTTCAAAAAGAAGGTGGCAAACACATATGAGTAGTTGTGATAAATCCACCAAATTCAAGGTACCTCGGATACCAACAATAATAATCATGCTCTTCTAAATCATGATACCTCATGCATATCCTGTGTAATTAATCCAAAAGCCCTGAGTCTGTATACCTGAGACTGTAACCGGAATGGCTCCACATGGCAAAAGCTTTTCCAAAACATGCATTGCTATCTTTCCAGAACCACTGATCACACATCTGCAGCAAAACATGCACAATATGAAGATACATGGTTAAATTATAGTATTGATAAATCAAACAGATCTCTGTAAGAAACCTTAATCCTTTAAGCTCTTTGTTCATTTCAGCGAGTAAAAGACGTGCGAAAAATACCTGCATGAACACAATGGATTCATTATATGTCCAGTCAACACATGCAACAGAAATATCACTTGTGAAATAACTATGGCACCCACAAAACATATACTAACTGCAATCAAAAGAAAATTTAAGGTAGTTCTTTACCAGCCCATATCCAGTAGCTTCTGTTCGAAAACTTGAACCAGACCAGTAGATTTTAGGTCCTGTAAAATTTCCCTGCATAAGCACGACAGTTGAAAGCTACAGACAAGAGGGAACTGATGAACCAAAGAATGGGAGCACAAATTAAACAAATAGCCTCAGAGAAGGCAAAAGGAGACACAAGTTCGGCTAGAGGTATGCTGTTCAAATGACAATGGAGCCGTAAGATACATTAGTTCCCTCACATGCAGCTGAATTTGAAAACCTCCAAACTTAAAAAAGCAAATGTTTGATTCGACAACTACCCTATTGTTGCCCACTGGGAGACAAAATGTTCAAAAGCAAGTTTTTTTTAATTTCTCTGGACAATAGTCTTTGATGTGTAGTGATTCTAGATGTCTATTGACGACAAGAACTATGTTACTAAAAAAAGACACCTGCAACAGAAAGTACACATTATCTTTTGTATCATTAACTTCAGAACAACCAGTGTACCTGAAAATGACCAGAAAGGCGTCTATACTGCCCAAAAAGGTAACCCATTTCCCTTGGACCAACACCGATGTCTTCAGTGGGAAAATCCTGCAAAAAAAAAGAAAAGAAAAGAAAAGAAGTATGATCTATTGATATAGACTAAGAACTGTCATTGATTCATTTAACTAGTACAGAAATGGATAACTCTTGTGACTGGGTATCATGTTTGATTGACAAGTACCTGATCAGGGCCCAAATATCTATATAGCTCATCCATGAAACTTTGACAAAAACGCATTATCTAGCATAAGAAAAGTTTCAGATTTACATGCAGTAAAATATATTGTTGTCCACAGGAAATAAATTACGGCACACATACCTCATTATCACTTCTACCCTTTGGATCAAAATCACTTCCTCCAGCGGCACCTCCAAGTTTATATAATGATAAAGCATTCTTCAAAGTCTGTATAGAAGAAAACCAATATTGGGAAGGCATGTTAAAGTACCGCCATAAAGCAATGCAAACATCAAAAACTCATATAACTTGGCCCATCTGCATGCTACCGAACACTATCTTCTTTTGGCAGAACCGCATAAATAAATTGCATGGTCTGGGGGGAACTTATGCTTCCAGCAGTAAGCAAGTCACACCTATGGCTTTAGAATCAAATGTGACTAAGCCAAGGTTGCAAGTTTACATGACTGCATGCAGTTGCATAGTTTAGCTATTGAGTGGTACTTCAATGCATGACATAAATCAATACGTTGATTTAATAAGGACTGTCATGCAAAAAAATCAAAATAACTAACATAACTAGTATGTTGTAGCATAAATTTAATTAGCATAAACAGTGCATTTTAGACAAAGTATAATATTACATGTTCAAAGGCCAGAAACTTTGCCACACTTAAGTTCATGGATGGGTGAAACCGAAGACCACCCCTGCATGGACCTAATGCCTGACTGAATTGCACACGGAAACCTCTATTGACATGTGCTTCACCTCTGTCATCAATCCATGGCACTCTGAAGATAAAGCATCTCTCAGGTTCCAACAAACGCTCCAAAATTTGAACATATCTAAACATTACCAAACCAAACCATGTTATATTCGAGGTTTAGGCATATTATTTCCGAGGAAGAGAGTGACAGAGAGTTGAAAAGTTACTGGGTGCTCTTCACCAAAACTGGTTCTAAGGAATGAACCACCTCCTGGATTGACTGTATAAATTCAGCTTCATGGGGATCCCTCCTTAGGACAGATTCAAGTATTGATGAGGCTGTCTTCGATAAAGCTGGAATAGACAATGCCAAAATGCAGAGAAAAAGTGAAGCATAGTGCTGTTTTGGTTTGATAGATAATGGAGCACACCAAAATACAGGGCACAGTGAATCCGCAGACGTTAACATCATATAGCATATGTAGTTACTAATAAATTGGTTGTGTGTAGTCGCAGAGGCCGGATATTTTTCCATTTTCAAGAAAAGTTACTTATAAATTATAACAACTTCAAGGAAAGCTAGTAATTCCGCTCCAAGGAGAATGGAACCTGGAAATCATTACTTGCTTTATGATATGTTCCTTTTCCAGTAGAATATAAAAGCACTTGCCAACTGTGTATTAGTGGCACAGAAACTAGCATTTCCTTAGGATTGGACATGAATATGCCACACATTACATGATAAAACATATGGGAATGAGGTTTATCTTGAAAGTCATGTTATCTACTTCTCATCATAATTCGGTATACATGATTAAAACTGAAAGTTAATATATTTCCTCGAATGTCCTTAAAAGATAAGCTGATTTTAGGAAAAAATTTATTACACGCTGCCTAGTCCCTAAAACTGTCCACGGGTGAAACAGACTGGAAGTTCATCTTGAAAATCATGTTATCTACTTCTCACAATGCACGATTAAATGAAAGTTAATATTTGCTAGTTTGAGGAACAAATTTTATTACACATTGCCTACTCTTTACAGTTGTCCATAGGTGAAACAGAAGTATAATTGCAGAAGCTGGGTCAACAAGCCGACAACACCAACCTTTCACATAGACCGGCCTCTCGACCTCAGGGGGCTGCAACTTCTCCTTGGAGGCCATCTGCAACCGGAGGGCCTCCTTATGCAGCAAGCTATTGTTGTGCTCCTCAAGCGCACTCATCTGCATGTTCCTGCTTCCCTCATTGCCATACGGGTTCCGGCGGTGCTTCCGGCCATACTCCTTGCACACCGAGCAGAAGATTCTAGTGGTGTTGTCGTGCACGGCGACGTAAGCCCACTTGTAGGTGTCCGCCCACTCCTCCCGCCATTTCTTTACCACCTTCTTCTTCTTCTTGGTGTGCGCTGAAGGCAGCCGGAGCATCCCGTCATGCTCCTCCTGCTGCGCCAGCTGTGGCTGCGGCGGCGGAGGCTGTCCATGCCCGTCCACGGCGCCGGGCTGCGAGCACGGAATGAGGAGGCTCTTGTGGTCATCGGCGGGCAGGACGGGCTCGTGGTGCGCGGACGTGACGGCGACGAGAGCCGCGCCGGAGAAGGAGGGGTCGTCGCCCGGGCCGATCTCGAGGTCGATCTCCTCGCCCATGCCGCGCACCATGAGGTGGTGGTGCTGCTGCCGCTGCGCCTGCCGCAGCAGGTTCATCTCGTCCATCGCCGAGTTCATGCACGCGCTCGCCGCACCATGCGGTGAGGCGAGAGCGGGGCTCAGGGCACCGGTGGCGCCAGCCGAAACCGAGCAAATCTTGCTCCGATTGGCACGGCCGAAATGGGGGATTTTGGCGCTAGGGTTTGGGGAATTCGGTGGGTCCGATGGGCGGCGAGAAGGCGGGTGTCAGAGAATGCTTCGAACAATCGAACAGGCACGCGGCGGAGGAGGCGAGGGGCCGTCCGACGACCGCGGCGGAGACGGTGGCCGGCGAGAGCGAGCGGAAGCAGCCGCGGCGGCCGCGGCGCGAGCGGCGGGGCTCGTGTTCCGACAAGGCCGCAGCAAACGGTAACGACAAGGGCCGCGGCCGTGCGGGGCCCGCGAATCCTGACCGCTGCTTGGTTCCGAACGGTCGGGATCTGCCCGAAACCTAAGGGTTCTGCACCGTTGGATTTTCATTGAACGGCCATAATCATCCGAGTTCTGACTTGAGGGTGTTTGGATCCGTTTAGTCACCTGACTAAACTTTAGTCAAACTAAAAAATTTTAGTCACCCCTATTTAGAAGATGGGACTAAAGAGCATTAAAGTGCAGATTTACCTCCCTTTCTCTCTCCTCCACTTTCTCTCTCCAAGTAATTAATTAGGTGAGAGAGGTGATTTTAGCCACTAGAAGTTGGGTCACCCCTAACTAGTTTTAGGTTTAGTCCCCTAAGGTGACTAAAATGGATCCAAACACCCTCTTAGTTAGAGTCAGAGCATGTTTGGATCATCTTTAGTCTCATGACTAAAATTAGTCAGGCTAAAACAATTTAATCACTCCTCTGTTTGGAAGCAAGAGCTAAAGTGGTATTCCAATGAGGAGAGATAGAGCAAGAGCATTAATGAGGAGAGAGGAAGATGAGATTTTAGTCTCTTTTAGTTACCCACCCCCTACTAGCAAATTTTAGCCTCAAGACTAATTTTAACCCTTCTTTAGTCTCACATTTTAGTCACCCTGATCCAAACATGCTCTCAGACTCGATTTGGGTTTAAGAGCACTCCGGCGACCACGCTGCTGCCTTCTCCAATAGTTAACTTTAGGTTATAAAATATTTTTTATATTTAAATAGAAGAGAGAAGAGGTATCTCTTAATAAAGAGATAGTTCTATACACATACTTCGAGGTTATATGAGGATAAAATGTGGGATCATTCATATTATGAGTTATTCCGTATGTGTTAAGAGCTAAATTATTGAAGGAGTTATGCTTAGAGCTAAGTATTATCATACCATGCCGGCAGGCGAGGAGTTTTTTTTTCATTAATTAAAAAAACTCAACAAAAGATTATCCCATCAGCTACACTGTACTCGAGAATGCATAGCATTTTGGGTTGCTGAAAACGACATTGGATAAAAGGTATTTAGTTTTAAATCCAAAGTAGTTATAATTTAGACACGACTCGGACTCCTTGTGTGACTGGAGTGGCCAGGAGTCCTGATGCTGAATAGAAGTCGATCGTTTCCATGTCAGTTCTCAAGGAATTTAACATCTTGCGATGTATGGCAGCTGTGGCACTCGGGTAATATTTCTTAACGAAGGGCAGTGCTCCTGCCAATTCCCGAAAAAAGAAATATAAAGATAACTGAATAATAGCAATTCAGACGAAAACCTGAGGCAATTCTGACAGATGCTTTTGCTCTCTCTAGCCTCTAATTGGACCGCAAACTTGCCTCTGCAAGTACATAAGATACATGCTACATGACTGCCTTGAAGTTCACCACCAAACATCATCATCCCTTGCAGTTTTCATACCGATAAGCTGTTTGAGTGAAGTATCACCACATGAAGGTGAAAAAAAAGCAAAAGGAAAGATAAACAAGACCAATATCCTACATGATGGTGATCATCTACCGCGCAGCTTAAACAGCGTATGCTTTTTGAAGATCCTTCTATGTTTCATCAGAAACTGTCGATAACGAGTTCATTGAGAGGACTGTAGCTCATTTCGTGACCTCCCTTGTCAGAGCCTTCTGATCCTGAGGTAGGGCTCTTCAAACAACAAAACCTTCAAGTATCAGAACAGCTTCAATCCACTTATAGAGCAAAAGAACGGAACCTAGGATATACTGCAATGAAGATGCTGATAACCAGGCCCCATGCTAATTCGTACGAGTCACCAGCTGCTCATTTGCTGAGGTGATCCACGGCAGATAGTAGCAAGTCCAAACCTTCATAATTCCTATGTTGCTGTCCAGCATTATCCTTCTGATGGAGCTTCAGTGTTCTTCTCTCATACTGTCGCATTCCCTCCTTTGCTTTCTTCACACAACACGATGAACAATACCACTGCCCCTTGGGTATTGAAGTACGGCGAGGCGTTATGCAGTAGAGATGGTAAGCCTCGTCACAGCTATCGCACAGAATGGTCAGGTCATCATCTTTGTCAGAGAGACAAACTCGGCAAAGGCAAGATGGGCAGTACCAGCACGGTTTGTCCTTCTGAACGTCGCTAGCAATCTGCTCGGACTTTAGGCACCGAATGTGGTAGTACTTGTATAGACAGTGGATGTGGCCGCATATCAAGAACCTCTTGTCATCCTCTTCAGGATCTCCACATATCTTGCATAAGCCACCTGTATCAATCTCTGGCAGTTCTGAGTCCACGACAGAGTTCACACTGGAAATAGCTATTGCTCTTGAGTTATCATTAGGTGCATTTTCACATTTTGGAGACCTGCACACCTCAAGCCTATCGCAGACAACACAATCTCCATGCAAGCAATTTGGATGGTAAGGGGCTAAGACCATGTCACCTTCAACTGGTTTGATACATGTAGTGCTGCAGTTTTTACAACACCAGCTTCCGGTTGAAATGGATGGATCAGGATGCTCGATACATGAAATGTGACAAGATAGCATGCACCTACTGCATTTGAGAATGCTCCCACCTCTTGCTTCTTTGCCACATTGGCTGCAGGTATTATGTACTTCCGAGAGATCTGCAGAATCTGGTTGATCCAATTGGTTTAAGCGCTGTGAGGTTGAGGGCACCAACGCATCTGATTGAACTAGGTTTCGGGGTTCAGAGCTGGTCACGACAGCTCCCTGCAATGGAGGTAGTGTAATATCGAACAAGGTGAGGAACGGCATAACTTAAACGGCAGAGCCAATAAATGAAGGAGAAGGCTGCCAACTAAGAACTCACATTGGGCTCACCATCACTTGATCCCCTCTCTCTTCCAACCTAGAGAATGTAATACCAGATTCCAGATTTCAATGCAAATTAATATACCAGCAAGACAAAACTGAACCAATTGAACAAATGTATCTGATATTTAAGACATTCTTATTGGAATTTAAAAGCACAAAAAGAGAGATCATTCAGAAATTTCAAGGGTCAAGGGAAACATGAAAAGCATATTGAGAACTTAAAAATAAACCCATGCATCAAGCACTTACCAGCTTTTCATAGGAGTCTTCTGTAAGGCTTGATAGATTATTTGCTAGGTGAATAATATCTTGACCAGCCATTTTAAGATCTTCCCATAACTGTAACAATATCAAAAGTGCTGATTAACATACCACTAAGAAAAAGATATATAAAATACATGCCCGCTAAAAATAAAATGTAACTCAGTTTAGGTAAAATAGCAATGCTAAAACAAACATTACTTACTAAGGCAGAAAATAAATTAAACTGTGTATCTGAAATACAGACACATATCAAACCTAATTTTTATTTAATGCAAGTTCTAGGTACCACCTAGTGCATACTGGACGTCTAAGGCTCTGATCTGTTGTGTGTGGCACCAGCGCCATGTGAGATTAGGCCTCCAATCTTGTTTATACATGTGCTAGAACGCATTCTTTAGGTTGGAAGAGACAACCTAGAGCATGTGTGCGTCCGACCTTGTACTCTCAAAATAAATAATAAAACAAAAACTCCAACCTGGTATGTAGGATAGGCTAATTAGAGTAGTGTTCATGTGTTTGCAAACTGGATACACCGCAGATACTCCTACCAGTACAGTGACCATGATTTCATACTTTTTATTATGCCTAATTGTTCTATCTGGTGTTGAATAATAGAAATGAAAATGATTTCAATACTAAATGGAGAAGAGTTAAGAAATGCCAAAGCAACATCGCCACCAAACCTGTGTTGATCGTGCACAGGAGTACATGAAAGCCAATGGAAGTAATAGAAGGAACTTTGACTAGATAAACATGGAGCATGTTATGCACAAAGTATATTACATGTTGGCAATTGTGAGTGCATGGTAAAGATCCGATACGATCCGGCTGTTATGATAGGATAGGATTATTATCCTCATTACTTTTCATCCCTATCTCTAAGGATCGCTTGAGATCTAAGCCGCCTTATATAAACAGCCCATGAGGCCTAATACAGAAAATCCCTATTTTTGGAATATTCATATTCTCACAGCAATTTAATAGGAATGCGAAAATTCCAAGTGCATGATGCCATACTAGAATATCAACTCAAAAGTCATGAAGTCATTACCAGTTTCAGATCGTGCACGAATAATTCAGGTTCATGCCCATAATTTCCATTTTTCATTCTTGAATCTATCACACCAAAATCAAAATATCTAGTTCTTTCCTCATCTTGATGAACAGTTCTGCAAAGCACACTGCACAACAAAGCAAAGTTCTCCGACCTTAAAATGTTCATAAGAACATTCTGGCACTTAGCAGTGTTTGCAGTCACTGTTTTATCAGAATCCATTTCCACTTTGCAGGCCACCTGATTTCAGTCAAGAATAAGATTATTGAAGATGGTATCATGGTGATTTATCCTCTAGAGTAAATATATTATTACAGCTACAGTATTTCAACAAATAAAGAATTACAGGAAAATAATGCAAGAAGAGTGTTGATGACCAAATGTTCCATCAAAAGAGTGTAGAATATGATACTTCATTGTTTGCAGAACAGGGGATCTATAGATTACTAAATGCTAACAGAATATAACAATGCAAGAATGTCAGTGGTTTTGGAATGATCGCTGTTCTTCCCACTTACTGTGCCAAATTCAGCAGAGCCATAAAGAAGTGCATCACGGATGCATGTCGCAATTCCAGCATCCCCTTGTACATTAGGTAAATGCAAACGCGTTAGTCCGTCCAAAACATATCTCCAGCATTCACTAGTTCCACAGTCACTTCTTTGCTCCTCAGAGTTGTTTGTGTCACCATATAATCCATTCCTGCGAGGTCCTTCCATTGTTGTCTGTACATCGAACGTTTTTTAGTACAACAGGTTAGTTCAGCAGAAATGTTGAAAACGAACAACAACAAAGCCTTTTATCCCAAGCAAGTAGGGGTAGGTTGCAGATGAAAGCCAACATGAGCCACCAGCAAAAAGAAAAATGTTATAAAAATATTAAAGGCATTAATATTTCCAAGGGATCTAAAGACTAGTTAGAGTTCAGGCACGCAGGTTGCTGATTTCCACGTGCTTCTAATTAAGGAAGGCAATGAGTGTTTTTTAATATTTAACTATTCATTAGCTAGCCTTATCTCATATCATTCATTAGATAAACTAATTACGAGATTAGTTTAGCTTGTTAGTAAAATCCTAAGCAAAGCTTGCTTGAACCATAAGTGCACCACAATCAAACTCAATTCGTCGTTAGAGATGATAGCTAGGGCATCTAGAAGTCTGGAACAAGCTACTGAGGATGTCCTAATTAGCATGTGGAAGGTCAATCACTCAATCTGTTGGTAGAGGCAAGAGCACCAGGAAGGTCGGCCTTGAGCGATAGGGGCATGGCTGGGCCTTTCTTCTATGTATATATTCACACTCAGCCAGCCCAAATAAAGCCCATACCTCTTCGTTTAGGCTGGTCGTCTTCCCCAAATGGCAATAACGCCGGAGCAAATTCTTCGATGCAGGCAGCAACAACTGATGCCTGGCTGCGCTGGAGGCTCTCAGAGCGAAGGAATGGGGGGTCTCACCGGCGGGGCTAGGTAGGGTGGTTGCCCTACCTTGCCCTACTGGTGGGTCCGCCCCTGCCTCAGGATTAGCACTCTCTTGTGAAAGAAGAGTAGTATTAGATGACATCTTGCATGCCTTTGATTCACCATTAGCTTGATCAAGTTGTGAACTCTTAGAAGAGCACATCGCATCAGAACTGCCATTACCGACAAATGAACCTGCTCTTCTTGCTTTCTTCTTCTTTGACATCATTCGATCCCTTATCTTTTTGGCAACATCCTCTGGAACATCTGGGCACTGAGGGAGATTCTTCCATCCAACAAGATGCCACTTCAATCTAGTTACACCATTATAACCCTCAACACTGCACCATTTGCACTTCCAGTGTCCTTTTTCTTTCTCATATATCAGAGAATGTTCCCATGCACTGCTCTGAAGACTTGCTGGGTAATTGTGTACCTACAAGCTCAAAGAACATGGCTCTCTTAAGCATGAACTTAAATTGAAGGGATAAATAACAGCGCAAAAAAGGTAAAGAAATACATCATGAAGTGAAAGAATGAATTTAATTAACGACTACATTGGGAGTAACAAACTTTAACAGGCTATGTTGACATTGAAAAAGTTTCCAGTTACCATTCTTTTGGAAAAGTTGGATGTGATTCTTTTAGGGATTATATTTTCATCTGAACACAGCTAAAGGTCCAAAGCATCAACTATATTTTGGAACATACTGGATGGCACAATTAATACGAGCCATGCTAAAGAAGAAGAACATCCAGATTAAATCAGAATGTGATCACTTGTTCTTTGGTTGCCGGTTTAGTTCAAGGGACCTTTTGGGGGCATTCAACAGTACTCAGAGCAGCTAGGGTTCATCCCAACAAAGTGGTCTTCATAGAGCTCATAACTACTGGATGCTAGCACATTTGGTTACAGAGAAATAGATATGATAAGGTGACTCAAACTAAGTATTGATTGAAGAAAACAGTGTTGGCTGACATGAATCTCTTGAAGTTAAGAGCTCCTAGGAAATTCCTATTGTGCCATTTAACCTGGCTTCAAGACAATCTTAAATAGCAATTTCAATTATCTGTGTGTAGACAGATTAGATTCTTTGTCATCTTGGTTTTGTTGACCTCTGTATAGATTTTTTTCTATAAAAACTTGTCAGACCTTTTCTTCTACTTAATATCCTTGCTGTGGTATATATTCAAGTAGGGTACAGAATGAAGAACATTTATGAATGAAAAAGATTGAACATAAAAGCATGTCCCTCAAAAGGAAGAAAGAGCTGATACAGACTTCCACCAATACTTGAATCACAAGTTTAAGAAAATCTACTTCCGATATTAAAATAACTTTCTAGGAAATTTAAGAAAAGGTTTGTGTTATCGGTCAGTTGCCAGTCCCTAGTCTGATACAGTTTTCTGTTAACGTCTAAGGTCGACATACAAGGGACAGAACATGTTCGGCATAAAAGTTATAGCATGAAAATGTTAAGGCCCATATACTGGCTATATATGTGTCCATCTGGACTAATGGAGGATTATCACTTGACATACATCATCAAAGGTAACATGGAATCAGAGCAGAGATTAGGGTTAGGATTAGAGATCTAATCCCGCCCAAGATCCATTTTTTTTTCCGTCGCCGTTCCGTCGCGCGCTACCGTCCGCCCGTAGCGGACGTGCGCGTTGTCTCCCGTCGCCGTCCGCCCGTCGCGGACGCCCGTCGCCGTCGGCCCGTCGCTCTGCTGCTCGTCTCGTCCGCCGCCCGTCGCGGCTCGGCGGCCCGTCTTCTCTTCCGCGCGGAGCTCGCCTGCACCGCGCCCGTCGCCGCATCTTCCGCGCGGGGCTCGTCTGCTTCGTCGTCACCGGCCCGTCGCCACCCCGTCCGACCCTCGGCCCCCCGTCGCCCGGCTCAGCGGCCCGTCGCCGCTCCCTCGTCCGCGGCACGTCACCGCCCCCTCATCCGCGGCCCGTCGCCGCCCCTGCTCCGCCCCGTCCATCCGCGGCCCGTCGCCGCCCCTGCTCCGCCCCGTCCGTCCGCGGCCCGTTGCCGCCCCTGCTCCGTCTCATCCGTCTGCGGCTTGTCCCTGCTCCGCCCGTAGCTGCTCCTGAGGCGCCTGTAGCAGCTCCTGAGAGCCGCTTGTTGCTCTGCTGTTCGTCGAAGTTCATCCGCTGTTGCTCTTCGTCGAGTTCATCCGCTGCTGTTCTTCGTTGATTGTTGAGGACGTCATCCCTCGCAGCTCACCATCTCTTGCCTGCTGGTGCTACGGTTTGCTGCCTGTCTCACTTTTCTTCAACATGTCGCATCCGCATCCCCATGCCATTCAAGTTCCACTGCAGTTTGATGGTCAGAACTACAGAGAATGGGCTTTTTGTGTTCAAACAGTACTGGGTGGTTATGGTCTTGTCTCACACCTTACTGGCACTGCACCGGTTGCTGCAGCAGGTAATTCTAATGCTAGTGCAATTACTGCTTGGATCAATGATGATGGTAGGGTTAAGACTGCCATAGTCACTAGTGTTAAGCCATGTTTCATGATGTGTCTCGAGCCTTTCGAGACTGCCAAGGAGATGTGGGATTATTTGAAGAAACGTTTTGTTCAAGTTAGTGGTGCTCATCTTCACACTCTGATGCAAGGTCTCCGTGGGCTTCAGCAAGATGACATGAGCATTGATGACTACTATAATGCCTTTGATCGTTTCATGGGACCAGTTCTGTCTATGGTTCCTCCATCCACTGCAGCATGTGATGGGTGTTCTAAGAAGACCAAGTTCTTTGAGCAGTTCCTGATGTATCAGTTTGTTATGGGGTTAAGGTCCTGTTCGTGTGCAGCTACTCAATACATCTCCCCCTCCAGATATTTCTGATGTTTTGGCCTCGTTTACTGCTGAAGAGGCTCGACTTTGTTCCCTGACAGCTGATGCTCCTCCGGTGACAGCACCTCCCAGTGTTCTTGCAGCTGCTCAGAGAGTCGGCACATCTGGCAGCGGTCCTTCTACACCTTGTGAGCATTGTAAGAAGACTACTCATCGCTCAGAAAATTGTTTCAGCAAGTATCCGGAGAAGCTAGCTGATTATCGTGCTCGTCGTGCTGCCCGTGGTCGAGGACCTCCTAAGGGATCTGTGTCTATTGCTGCTACCTCCCCTGCTGGTGCGTCTCAGTCTTTTTGGGTCCTTGATTCTGGTGCTTCATTTCACGTGACTTCTGATCGAGCTCAGTTGGTTGATTGCAAACCAGTCCATGATGGCACTTCTGTTCAGACAGCTGATGGTACCTCCTGTTCTATTACTCATCAGGGTTCACTTTCTACTTCCCATTTTTCTGTACCAGATGTTTCTTTTGTACCTCAGTTGTCCATGAATCTCCTTTCAGTAGGCCAGATTACAGATCAGAATTGTTTCATTGGATTTGATGACTCATCTTGTTTTGTTCAGGATCGTCGAAGCAGGAGTGTGATTGGGACTGGCCATCGCCGTAGAGGTTCATCTAACCTCTACATCTTGGACACATTGAGTCTTCCATCTTCATCTGGCGCTACCGCTCGTGTGTCATCTGTTGCATCATCCGTGTCATCCTTCGCCAAGTGGCATCATCGTTTGGGTCATCTTTGTGGGTCTCGTTTGTCGACATTAATAAATAGTGGTTGTCTAGGTCATACATCTATTGAGTCTAGCTTTGAGTGTAAGGGCTGTAGACTTGGGAAACAGATACAACTTTCATATTCTTCTAGCACATCTCATTCAGCTAGACCTTTTGATCTTATTCATTCAGATGTATGGGGTTGTGCACCTTTTCCCACCAAGGATGGTCATAAATATTATGTTATTTTTATTGATGATCACTCTCGGTATACATGGGTTTATTTTATGAAACATCGTTCTGAGCTGTGTGCCATTTACCAGTCTTTTGCTCGTATGGTCCATACACAGTTTTCCACTCCCATTAAAGTGTTTCGTTCTGACTCTGGTGGTGAGTACTTATCTGGTGCTTTTCGCCAGTTTCTGGCCTCTGAGGGTACTCTCCCTCAACTTTCGTGTTCTAGTGCCCATGCTCAGAATGGTGTTGCTGAGCGCAAGCATCGCCATCTCATTGAGACTACTCGCACCCTATTGATATCGTCCTTTGTTCCTTCACATTTTTGGGGCGAGGCTATTTCCACTGCAGTATATCTCATAAATAGACAACCATCATCTAAATTATCTGGAAAATGTCCTGGTGAAGTGTTGTTTGGTACTTTACCTCGCTATGATCATCTTCGGGTTTTTGGATGTACATGTTATGTCCTGCTTGCCCCTCGTGAGCGGACTAAGTTGACTGCTCAATCGGTTGAGTGTGTTTCTAGGATACAGTCCTGAACATAAGGGTTATCGCTGCTATGATCCTTCCTCTCGTCGCATGCGTATTTCTCGTGATGTGACCTTTGATGAGAATCGCCCTTTCTTTTATAACTCCTCCACTCGATCCTCCTATTCTCCCACAGAGTCCACCACTTTCATGTGTATTCCTCCACCTATTCCACAGCCTTCACCAGCTCCACCTCCACCTCCACCTCCACCTTCTAAACCCCCCATCACACAAGTTTTCACTCGTCGTCCTAGAGCTCCCGGTACTCCTTCGGCCAGTCCCAGTGCTCCTGATTTAGATGAAACTAACAATATTGATGAGTCTCATGTTTGTTCTGATGAGCCACAGGTTGGTCCACGATATCATCTACGGGATCGTACTTCTATTGGCCCCCCTGACAGATTGGGTTTTCCCCGTGTGAGTGCAGTATTTCATGAACCATCTACTTATAAGGAAGCTGCCGATGTTCCTGAGTGGCAGTCTGCTATGTCAGAGGAGCTTGCTGCCCTTGATCGCACAGGCACTTGGGAGATTGTTCCTTTGCCAGTACATGTTGTACCTATTACGTGTAAGTGGGTGTTCAAAATTAAGACCAAATCAGATGGGTCTATTGAGCGGTACAAAGCTCGCCTTGTTGCTCGAGGTTTTCAGCAGGCTCAGGGGCGAGATTATGATGAGACATTCGCACCAGTTGCACATATGACTACAGTTCGTACTATGATTGCAGTGGCTGCTAGTCGTTCTTGGACTATCTCTCAGATGGATGTCAAGAACGCTTTTCTTCATGGTGATTTGAATGAGGAAGTTTATATGCAACCACCTCCTGGTGTTGATGCTCCTCCCGGTCATGTTTGTCGCCTTCGTCGCGCTCTATATGGACTCAAACAGGCTCCCCGTGCTTGGTTTGAGCGATTTGTTTCTGTAATAATGGCTGCTGATTTTTCACCTAGTCCTCATGATCCAGCCTTGTTTGTTCATGTTTCTTCACGTGGCCGTACCTTACTTCTTCTCTACGTTGATGATCTGTTGATCACTGGTGATGATGCTGAGCATGTTTCCTTGGTCAAGAGGCATCTTAGTGAACAATTTCAGATGACTGATTTGGGTCCACTCAGCTATTTCTTGGGAATTGAGGTTCAGCATTCTGACAAGGGGTATTATATTTCTCAATCTAAATATATTCAAGATCTTATTGACCGATCTGGTATTACTGATAATCGGATAGCTGCTACTCCTATGGATCTTCACTTGCAGCTTCGGTCTACTGATGGTACCCCCCTTGACGATCCTGCTCGCTACCGTCATATTGTTGGTAGCCTTGTTTATCTCACAGTCACAAGGCCTGATATTGCTCATGCGGTTCATATTTTGAGTCAGTTTGTGAGTGCCCCCACTTCTGTTCACTTTGGGCATTTGCTTCGTGTGCTGCGGTATTTACGGGGGACCTCCTCTCAGTGTTTATTATATCCTCGTGGTAATTCACTTCAGCTTCATGCTTACTCTGACTCCACTTGGGCTAGTGATCCCACAGATCGCCGTTCTATTTCTGGTTATTGCATTCTTCTTGGTTCTTCTCCTCTTGCATGGAAGTCCAAGAAGCAGGCTGCTGTCTCCCGCTCTAGTATAGAGGCAAAACTTAGAGCACTTGCTACTACCACTGCTGAGATTATTTGGCTTCGCTGGCTATTAGCTGATTTTGGAGTTCCTTGTGATACTCCCACACCTCTCCTTTGTGATAATACTGGAGCCATTCAGATTGCTAATGATCCTGTGAAACATGAACTCACTAAGCATATCGGTGTTGATGCCTCTTTCACACGGTCTCATTGTCATCAGAACACTATTGCTCTTCAGTATGTGCCATCAGAATTGCAGCTTGCTGATTTCTTCACCAAAGCACAGACTCGAGAGCATCACCGACTTCATTTGCTCAAACTCAATGCTTCTGATCTGCCTTGAGTTTGAGGGGGGTGTTAAGGCCCATATACTATCTAGGCCCATATACTGGCTATATATGTGTCCATCTGGACTAATGGAGGATTATCACTTGACATACATCATCAAAGGTAACAGAAAAATGCCACCATGCCATTAATGGAATTGCACTTTGCCAAAAATATGGGACCAGGCACCACTTGTCATTGGCATAGCTCAATGGCATGTGGGCAAAGTTGGATTTCATTAGCTGTGTTTCCAAATAACAACAAAACGACATACTGCTGCTAAATAGAAGAAAAATCCAATGACAAATTCAGAATCATCCAAAAGTCACTTAAAACCAACAAGATTTTAGCTCCAATCAGCAAAATCCCAACTTAATCCTGGATCTAACAGTTTGCAGAAGTGTTTAAAGGAACCAATACACATCGTGTTAATCAGGGCAGCTTTGTTATAAGTTTTGGTGGCATACAAGGAATTTTCTCTCGCAAATAAAACTTGAAATTCTGAATTAATATACCATGATCAATGCAACTTCAACTGTGGAAGAAAGATTCACAGGCACTAGCTATAGATCTAATGCATACACCAGTGATCTTGCACTATAACAAACAGATCAAGGGTACCGAGCATGTGCCCTTTGACTCATTCCAGTTCAAACCAGGCTTACATATAGTGGACTAATATTCCAGTCCTCAGCACAACAAACAGATAAGTATGACATCACAGGGTCAGCAGAAACGTGAAAAAAGAACAGCAAGTGCAAATAGTAAATGGTACCTCACTAGATTCAATCTTTACTGATAGTAGAGATTGATTCCCACATAATGGACCACTATTCGGTTCTTCACCGCCAGGAATATGTGGCCTGGAAGGATTTTGTTGCTCAGCCTTGGTTATTTTGAGCCTTCTCTTTGTCAGAACATGGTGCCTTGCCTTTGCAAAAACTTCTCTAGGAACATTCGGGCACTTAGGGTGACGAAACGCACCAGCTAGATGGTAATGGAGCCGGAACTTTTTACCATAGCCATCCATTCCACAGTATCTACACCTCCAATGCCTTGCAACTTCATCAACAATAATTATGTGCTTTCTTGTGTTAAACTCACTTTTCTGCCGTGGTTTCAATATCTACAAGCAAGTTTAAAGCTCAGCACATAATATATTTTTCTTTTAAAAGAAAGATACAGTAGCATATTTGCATCTTAGTATTAACTAGCAAATATGTCCGTGCATTGCTACGGATATAGATCATATGGATATATATTGAGATATTTAAGCGGTCCTGATTTATGTAGATTTTTTTTCTTTTTTCTCTCATGCTTTATTTTAATTTTAACGTATTGTACTTGTACGGTTTTATAATGGACGTGATTATGAAAACAGACACGTAAGGTCCACTTATCGGCATTGTGAGAGAAAAGGACCAAACAATTCTTACTTTAGTATTAGATTAGATAGAGAGGTAGAGATAGAGATAGCAAATTAGCCCGTGTTTTGCAACGGGAGAATAATTTCTTATGAGTTTTCTACTTTTAATACAATTATACGTAGTTCTTGAAAGAAAAATCCCTACAAGCTCATAAACAGCAGGCAAAACTTATAGATAAGTTAATTTATAATCCACATCAATCCATCTATCTATTCTTAATTCTGAACTTATGCTAGGTAGGTGCCAAGGCCTCGCAGCTCATGGTTTGCCCTTTTTAGAAATATATATTTGTTACAGGCAAAATCACAATGATTTAGTAATGATTATAAAGTACATAAGACTGATTATATAGTTGTTGTTTAACCTAGGGATTAAATATAAAACAATAACACATGATTAATTGATAAGAATTGTCATGTAATTTATAGAAAAAGAAAGGTTGTTATGCAAAATAGTTGCAGCCTTATCCCCACCCAGATGGATTTGTGCTCTGTGCTCCAGAGTCCAGACGCCACCAGCTCCACTTGGGTCCTGGGTGTTTCTTGCGTGGAGCTCTCTCTCAGCCGCTGCTTGCCGCCGGAGTATGCAGAGCCACCGTTTCCTGTACGCTGCAGAGGGATTGGATCCTCATGTGCTCCAGCCTGCTGGTGTGAGCGGAGTGAGTGACGATGGAGGGAGGATTGGGAGTAGAAAAGGGAGCATGGTTGCCGCTGCTGGGGCCGAGGCGCCGCTGGCTGAGCTGTGGGTGGCCACCCGCTGGTGTGGCAGCTGCCGCCATGCGCGCGCCCATCCCACTACTCGGGACTCATGTCGAGAACACGATCCAGGGGCGCGGGTTGTTGGCGCGCACGGGACCGGGGACGGCTCCGTTCTCCAGGGCAGGGCTCTGGCTTCAGGTGCAGGGGGCTTTTTGATGTTGATGCCATCGCCGGCTCCAGCTTTCCCTCACTCCTCACATGGGCTCTGGACTCTGGTGGCGGCGGCAGAGGTGTAGGCAAGGGAGCTTCCCGAGCGTCGTCATCCTCACCGGCGCCCGGAGCTTCTCTAGTGCGCCGCTGCAGGACTCGCCTCCAACTCGGAGAGGTGGACCACAAATAATAGAAAACGGGGGGAAGAGGAACCAGGAACCGGTGGCCCGGTGGGCACCTCCGACTCGGGGAGGAGGAACCGGCGGGGAGATGGAATCCGAGGGGCAGAAGAACTGAATCCACGGGTGGAGAACGATGATGACGTCAGCGACGTACCAAACGTTACTCGCTTTATTATTAGGTAAAGATTAAATAATAAAAGACCTAACCGATAGCTCAATAACAAGGGAATAATATATAGCTTCCTGCGGGGCCAACCATCTTTTTATTTTCCTCTAAGGTTTGTGAAGGTGAGATACCTTGGTCTTTTGTGAATTATCCGTATTCTTGTCCAAAATCTTGTCCTTGTTATTGATCACTTGATCCATCCTGCCATGATCCATCCCACACTGCTCTTCAGGCTGACTGCAATGCTCAACTGGTTGGCCACTACTTTCTTCACCACATTGGCTGCTTACAGCTTCCATCTTCAAAAAGAAATAAAAGGAAGTTTCATGTTAAAATATGGCTAAGTTCCAGTAATATAATTTCTTGTCCACATAATTTCATATCTTTGAAGTGAGACAGAAACAATGAATTATTAGCAGGAGCCAATGTCTATTGGTCTGTATAAGGGCAGTAGTGTGGACAGGTTCTGGCTTTGTGCTCAAGATGGCTGCCAGCCATGACCCTTGCCTATATAAACATCTGTACTGGGAGGGGGGCATCTTGTTTATTACGGTGAACTACCTTGGTATTTTGTGAATCATCGGTATTCTTGTCCAAAATCTTGTTCCTATCGTTGATCACTTGATCCATCCTGCCATGATCCATTGCCCACTGCTCTTCAGGCTTATCGCAATGCTCGACTGGTTGGCCACTACTTTCTTCACCACATCGACTGCTTCCAGCTACCATCTTCTCCAAAACAAAGAGTAACTTTTATGTTAAAAAAAATTGGCTAAGTTCCAGTAACATAAATTTTTGTCCACATAATTCATATCTTCGATGCAAGACAGAAACAATGAATTCAATAAGCAGTAGGACATCCCCCTCAAAGCCTCAAGAACTACAACTTAATAACAGGGGGAAAATAGATGGCTTCCTGCGGGAGCAACCATCTTTTATTTCCTAACGTTTATGATGGCGAACTACCTTGGTCTTTTGTGAATTATTGGTATTGTTGCCCAAAATCTTGTTCTTATTGTTGATCACTTGATCCATCCTGCCATGACCCATTGCGCACTGCTCTTCAGGCTGATCGCAATGCTCAACTGGTTGGCCACTACTTCCTTCACCACGTTGACTGCTTCCAGCTGCCACATTCTTGGGGGAAAAAACAAACGGCTAAGTTTTATGTTAAAAATAGCTAAGACTCGGTAATATTTTTTTTTGTCCACATAATGCAATATCTTCGAAGTGAGATAGAAACAGTGAATTCAATTATCTGGCATCCCCCTTAAATGCTCAAGAACTAAGATTTGATGCTTAGCTACTTGAGGGAAAAACTTGAAAACAATTGAGAATTTGCCATCAAAGTCTCAGAAATTTGGACTCTCTAATCCTCATAATCCCCTTTTCTTTTCCCATGACATGATTACTGCATTAACTACCAATGATATGCTATAAACCTGTAAGGTGCAAAGAAAAGGAATGGGATGGGCAGGGAAATAGTTATATGCATGGAATACCTCATTAGCACACTCTTCTAATGTTTGCACATGTGTAGCGTTTCTTGAAGGTTGTTGATCATTTTCATAATCTACACTACCATCCCCTTGAACTTGTGTGTTGAAAACTTCATCCTCATCAACACTAAAGATATAATTATTCAAAAGAAGGCGTGTTGCTCTTTTCTCTTCAATGAAGTTTGATACTTGCTTTGAAATTTCCTTTGGAACATTCGGGCAGCTGTCATCAATCAGATGAGCCTTCAAAGTAGTTACACCACCACTTCGACACAGAGAACAGAACTTGCATTGCCACCGTTTTTTATTTCCATCAAGATCCACAGCATGCTCCCAACCAATATCCCTTGCTCGCAAAACGGGCACCTGCGAACCAATGTGAATGTCGGCACTCAGCATTTGTAAGGAAAGAAGAGGTAATGCTCAGCAGAAACCAAAAGCTTGTTGAAGATCTAAAATTAGTCATACAGCTGCTGATATTATACAAGGAATGTGTGAAAGGTCAGTGAGCAGGTAATGCAAATTTATACGGATTCACAATCTCATAGTTACGAAGTCATACTTTATTTTATTGACAGTGTTCTTTTCACAATGATCAATGCGGTGCGGTTCAGCCAAATAGGATCACCCTTTATATTTGACCACTTTTTTCTTTCCAAAGATTCAAATAATTTGCTACATGGCCGCGTATGTTCTTTTTTTTTGTGAACATGGCCGCGTATGCTCTTAAGTTTAAGTGGAATAAGTAGCAGGCCACCAGGCATGAACATCTGGCCACAGGTTCATCACTTATTCTCATTTGTAAATAAAATAAATAATTGGGAAACGATAATGCACAGCAATTCCAATCCCCCCCCCCCCAAAAAAAAAAACGAAGCAGTATTGCGGCACTAATTAGGAAACAAGAAAAAGAGGAAAAAATTATTATTGTCCATTTTATACCCTGGGAGAAGTAGGATCCTGATGAATCATACTCTTCTGGTTAGTGACTTCTTCAAGAACATCAGTGTCCATTCCAGCTGGCAGCACTGAATCAGCAGGTAGAAGTTCCTTCCCAACATTGGCATCATCAGAAGAGCCCTTAGTATTTACATTGTTGCCACCATTTTGAGCAGCTCGCTTCCTCCGTCTCTCTCGTTTCTTCCGCAAATGCTCCCTTATTTCCTCAACAACATCTGCTGGAACTTTGGGGCACATTTTGACATCTAAATCACCAGCTAGATGCCGTTTGAGTCTAGATACACCACCACCGTACCTAATTAGGCCACAATACATACACTTCCAATGTTGTCTATTTTCATCAATCATTATGCCATACTTCCATCCCATATCCCTACTTTTCCAAAACGTATCTTTATTCTGCAAAATTATAAAGTTTCAAATCATGGCGTAGAAGAGGTAAGATGTAATTTTAGCCATAAGTATCCGAATTTCAGCAGATCAGCCAAGCCATAGCAACTGAATGGCTTATAGTAAAATGTATAAGGTATGAGCATCGTAACAATTGGTAATGCAAAATTAACAATCGCAACAGAACGGTTAAAGGTAAACAAATGAGAAGTGCCTACATAACATTCTATTTTGCCGAAAGGCTTAGTGCCAAAAGGTACCACTGAAGGTTTTCCTTCGACATGGCAAATACACCAGTTTCAAATTTCATCATTAGCGATGCCAAAGCAAAGTGTTCGTTAGCAAAATGCTAGCTGAGTAACAAAATGTAACATCTTCAAAAGTTTGCATGTGTAACACCATGACATCAAAAAATACATGGAAGGCTGGCAAGAGAGTTTTGCCTCAGCCCAGAGCAATTCCCCTCTCTCAAGATGCTGATGAATATAATGAGGTCATATTATAACTAACCTGCGAATACAAACCGTGAGAAATTTTGTTCTATCAATGCAGCAAGAACTAAATAAAAAAACTGCCTCCATACTAAAAGGAAAATCAGAAACACATAAAGCCAGGAATCGGTGTTCAAATAATGGAAACAATCTCGTTCTTTAAGAAAAAAATTGTCAGAGATTGACCCAAAATAAATCAATTTATATAATGATTTAGTTCTATTGGAACCAAAGAATCCACACTTACATCCTAGAAGACGAAACTTATAGAGTTCATCAATCAGCTACAGTGTTTTTTTTAAATAAAATGTATTAGATAAGTAGAAGCATTCTATGTTTGATCCTTGGTGTCCCATTCTTACAGTGAGGCAGAGAAAGATCGAGAGGACATGTCCTACATTCAGGGGTGGAGCTTCATTATGGCCAGAGTAGGCCACGGCCCCCATGCATTTGTGTAATATCTATAGGTTCTACAGTATTTAGGTGCATTCTGCTTCAAAATGGCCACCTCTGGACTCACAAAACTATATTTTGCCCCTCTAAAATCTTCCTTCAAGCTCCACCACTGCCTACATTACATCCAGTTTTGTTTGATTCACAATAAACTAATCAGAGCTGAATGTGAATTTTAATCTACAGTCCAGCAAGGGAACTACATAGATTCTCCTCTACAACGTACCAAGAGAAACAATACAGCGTAGCAACATGAGCAGTAATACATGCCAGTAACAGATGAACTCAGCCTTATGTAATAAGGTATCAAGTGTCAGCGTATGTCATCAACCTAATTTGAGAAGAATATATAAGTTACTAGATAGCAATCCCTTAAACTACTCATTGATAATTCGTCATTTTGGTAACCATACTCCAGGAGGCAAATCCAACAAGTTCATGAGGCACTAAACATTAAACAACACATGCATACTACATTTGTAAAATGCAAATTACTGATGCTGCCTCTATGATGCAATGCACCTAGAACATCGTCATATTGCAACCACACACCACAGCGTGCAGAATCAATCCATTTTAAACACCAATCATTTCCATGTCATTATTTGATATTGCAGGTGATTGGGGAACCCTGGAGAGCACACAAGTTACAAGCAATATAGCATTTGCAAGTTCAATGCAACTGTACAATATTGTAGGTGGAATCTTTCTCCATTTTTTTAAGCAAAATCTTTCTCCATTTCAATGTAGGCCATTGCAAGTTTCCTCATAAAGTCGAAAAAGATTATACCTGCTGCGCCGGCACATCTCCAGCCTTGTGCTCCTGCTCTGATTGTGGCTCTGCTTGCTGCTGCGGCAGTGGCTGTGGCTGTGGCTTTGATTGCTGCGGCGGCAGCGGCTCCGGCTGTGGCTCTGGTTGCTGTTGTGGCTTCTGCTGCCGGCGCCTCTTGTAGGTAATCAGAGGTACCTGGGAGGAGGAATCCCTGAAATGCACCTTCTTAATCCCTTGACTCCCCTCACCGTCCATCATACCTTTACTTGGGCTCCGGCCAAGAAACCAAGAACCTGCATCGGAACAAACCAACCGAAATACTCAGCCCGATACAATTCCAATAGAACACAAGAGACAAGCACCAACTTCCGGAATTCCCAGACCAAGAATCCCAACAATAGAGATTCAATCTCCCCCCACCGAACCGAGGCACCAAGAAAGTTCGAAATATTGGGGGAAAACAAAGCGGTCAAAACGGCAAGAACTAGCAGGCAAAAAAAACACGGTTTCAAGTAAAGTACCGGAGCCTCGCTCCCTGCGACGGCGCCGAGCCGCCGAGGGCGATCGATGAGACGCCGGATTCGGGGTTGGGCGAATGGCAGGGGGGGTCTCCGAATTCAGGCCATGGAAGGGGGCGGAAATGGAGAGAGGAAGGGATGTGAAACAAAACTGCGGCAATGAGAGGGCAAAGGCTGTATTGGATACAAGACTAGACTAGCTGGGAAGGGGGAGGGGGAGAGGAGAGGAGAGGAGACTGACAAAAATCCGGCACCACTTGGGCCTTGTGAGCGTCCGTTTACTGCCTTTTCTTTCCCTCTTTCTTTCGTTCGCCGCTGCCTTTCCAGCCTCCCCTCCTGGCTTTCCATTGCTCTTTTCACAAATTCTTGCAATCTCCTGTAACAAATGTGCTATTCATATATTTATATTATAATATGATTATTCTAAGAAATTTATCTTATGTTTCAAAAAGCTAAAATGATTCTTTTTTTATCTTCGCGCTGGGGTTTGTGTGCATTTGGCCCTGGCTCTAGCATGTTCATAATTGTAGTGTTATGATGTTAACAGAAAAATGTATTTTTCTTCTTCTATTGCGTCTTTGCCTTGTATTAATGTGACATTTTTGGAGTACTTTTAGAAAAGAAAAGCGTTACTAATTGTATTAAAGGATTGGTTCACTGCTCTAGTGGTGCTAGTAATTGCCTAATCAAGAGGGTAGAAATTCATGAGTCCTAGTTATTTGTATTCTTGGCAATTTTCAATGGAGGCTAAACGTTATGAAGAGAGAGGGTAGTGTTTCATCGTAGGACAGTACTAACCCATAATATCTATGTGTAGTGTTTATGATACCATGTCAACAAGACACTATATTAGAAACTATACTTCTCAACTAGGGCTGGACAAAATGCTCGGAGCTCGTTAGCTCGCTCGGATCGTAGCCGGCTCGGCTCGACTCGACTCGGTTCGGTGCATATTTCTAAAGAGCCGAGCAAGAGTTTTTGCTCGTTAGTATAAGGAGCGAGTTCGAGCCGACTCGCGAGCTGCTTGCGAGCGAAACGAGCTAGAAGGTTTAATAGACTAATAAGCAAATTATTAATTAATAATAATATATGTATAGTATATGCATAGTTTTAGATGATATTATGGTTATATTTTATTATTATAGTATGATAGAGTAGATTTTGGAAGTATTAAGACCATATAAATACTATAAATTTTTATATTATATATATTATTGTGGCAATTTTAAATTTAACTCTATCTCGCGAACTTAACGAGCGAGCTCAAGAGCTTGATGAGCCGAGCCGAGCCAGGATTTTTGCTCGTTTCCTTAACGAGACGAGACGAGCTGGCTCGTTTGGCTAACGAGCTCAAACGAGCCGAGCCAAAATGAGTCGAGCTGTCTCGACATCCACCCCTATTCACAACTCATAATTTCTTAAAGTAGGTCATCAATAAATGTATCATCTCTCTTCTCTACCAATTCTATTTATTCTTTATCTATTATAAAGACAACCCTATCTCTCAATACAAAACTTGATAAACTCAAAAAAAATATGCAAAACTTGATAGTGTCCAATGCATTGCTTCCCGTGTTGAAACTGGGTCTCTCCCTTTTTTTCCTTCACTCTCATATTTAATATAGTGTCATATAAACAAAGAGTCATATATGACAACTCAATTAATACTATGAAAACCATCCTAGATGGTTGGGACTGTCCTAAATGAAAATTGAGTATACACTGTCTCCAAAACCTAGAAACTTCACACTACCATCGGGGATAAAGTTTTCATTTCATCCAACTATCCTCCAATAATGTGGGTCGCACATGATTAAATGTTCTGCACAATTATCAATACATAAAGCTTGTATTGTTTCATAGACAGTATACATCATTTAATTCTTGCATAGTATTGCTGTGATCAAATGTGCCATGTCAATTATGTAGCCTTTTGTAATTATATCTAAATTAAGTAGCATACTACAACAGGAAGCTGAAGTGAATTTGGCGAAGAAATTTTCCCCTCCTCATTGCAAGTTTCATTGAAATTTTCCTCTCCTTGTTGTGTGTTTCATTGTGTCGCATGAGGCTTCATTGCAAGTAACTGTACCGGCTGGGTTTCACGGGCATGGAACCCCACCCTCTCTCCTTATATTGAGTTTGCTAGGTCAATAAAATTGTCGATACTCCATGAAACTCCCACAAAACCCAATTAAAATTGGCCTTAAACACACTTCTTAAGATGGTGTGGCTCTTTAAAAACCGTGGAATAAGACCTAGCGTTGGGAATGGCTTGATAAAACAATAAAATGACCCTATATATTGGAGGAGATTGTTTCATCCATCAACTCAAATCGCTTAAAATGATGTAACACCCTTCCACATTGAGATTGGCCTCAACACAAATTATTCCCATTGCTCCAGGTTGGTTCTGGTGCATCATCCAAATTAGTCCTAGGAAGCAGTATGTGGCAACCCTGACTAGAAAATGTCAGGGCTCAGATAAACAAAAAGCATGGACCAAAATAAATCCTTGGCAAAATTTAGCGCCAAGCCTAACATGAACCATAACCTCTTAACATATATGCACGTACCATTCTTGGGCGCATTTAGGACACCAAAAACCTTTGGAACCAAAACTTGAGATTTGTGAGATATTGCTGGAACCTTGCTGGTTTCAGTTCATTTTTATGCATAGTTCATTATTTCACGAAAGGTAAAGGTGTCCTTTAGGAAGTTGCATTTCATGGAGAAATGTTTTAGTGAAGATGGCTTAGAAGTCTTAGGACGCATTTGGTGGCACCCCAAAATTCTTCATCTTTCCTTGGTTTCTTGCCACTTATCATCCTTTCCAAGATTACCATTGACACTGCAAGTACAGTCAACCCAAAAGCGTGCCCTTCTGAATCTGTTCCTTTGCTAAAAATTTCAGAAAGGTAACTGATATGGCCAAAACCTAAAGCTGCTTGCTTGCGTTGTTAGCCTAGATGTGCCAAAATATAAAGCAGGACTTCTTAGTTCTATAATCTAGTGCATAATAGAGCAGAAAGGAAAAGGAATTTTTACAGTAGAAGAAAAGCCCCATTATTTGCTTCGTTTGTTCATGCCCAAAGCACATCCTTAACAGTCAGGCAATGTGTATACAGTAGCCGATAAGAAAATGAGAAAGGACACTTTCAGTTTGTAATATAGTGGCTTTTTGCCTGTAACCCGGGATTTACTTCATTTGAACATGATTAAAGCGTATTTTCTTATTAGGCAATCCGACGTAACATAGCAGATATAACGGAAGAGCGTAAACCCCCTTTTCGGAATGGGTTTTCTTTTTGTGATTTGCCCGAAACACATAGAAGATATAGCGGAGAGAACTGTCAACGATGCATTAGTAGCAGTGGTTGTTTATAACCAAGGATTAGTTCCATATTGAATCTGTTACAAACAAAAAGATAAGATTCCAAACGTCCACGCTGATACTTGGTGTCTCGTCCCCATGGAGGACTTGCCATCTGGACCTGAAACAACAGTCAGTAAGGGTCCTGACCAAAATAAGTGAGAACAAAAGGGCAGATCATGTGAATCGATCACCATATCCAAAGTGCAATTGGAAATGCATCAGGCTGTGCGTGCTACTCCCTCAGTTCTAAATTATTCGTTTTGCCACCTGATATTTGTACCCAAAGCCGAATCCAGATGTTAACTCTCCAGATTGTGTAGAGCCACATCTGGCGTAGAACATGGGGTGCATATGTCCCCAAACTAGTGCCGTTCAGGTAAAAAGCTGCACGCTGCCTGTGGATGCATCGATCTCTTCATGGTCACATCCACTCGCTTCAAGCTTCGCATCTCAAGACTGAAACAGATCAGCTCTCGACAGTCTCGTTTGGAGTTCATCCTATTTGTCAGAGTGCAGATAGCAAGGAGTTTTTAGCAACTCTAATAAGGAGTTACAGGTTGCAGTACTAATAATAAGTATCAAAAGTAAATAGTAACATAGCTTTCCCTCTTTATTTCTTTCAAACACACGAAAGCTATGTATATAATTGTACTAAAAAGAATAAAGGATAAGAGCTCTTTACATTGACCAGGTTCCAAGAAAATGTGTGCCATTTACGAAGACAACAGCACGGCCTTGACTTCGACCTAAAAACTGAACTCACATCCGGCGCAAGGGCAAGGAGATAAAATGCCTCGCCCCAAAACTTCAACACCTCACTAGTGAGCAGTAAAGCTAATAGCTATGTTCATAGAAGCTCCACCAAATTAACATTCTCTGTTTTTTTTCCTTGTGTTGCCATACCTGAAAAAGTCTTTTCCTGGTAGATTACAGAGACAACCGTGGTGATTTGGTTGATCCAATTCGGGAATGGCCAGACAAAAGCCAAGGGAAGTTGTAGGGAGAAAAGTGACGCTTTTGGCTTGGTTTCCCCCAATTCTTGGCCCCTTTTCCCACATTGGTTTCTTGCACTAACGCTAAAGTTGCTTGCTTCCTGTCTTTTCCTGGTATACGGAGTAGTTTGTAAGGAGTGATTTGTGGTAACCGAAGCAACATAAATCATAGATGGATTAGAAACAGTGAGGCGAATTTTGCCGTGAAACTCGGTGCGCTTCATCCTGAGCGGTTTGTTCTTCAGTTTTTCCTGTTTTCTCTAAGGCATTTATTTTATACCTACCTCATGTGTTTTTTTTTCGTTTTGCCCTGTTGGAAAGTTTTTAGTTGGTAGTTTGGTTCGGTACGGCGTTTCAGAATTACAATTTTCCTTTCCAGAAATGCCAATCTCGTCTTGAACTCAAATGAACAAGATGTCGGTATCAAGGACCTGTTGAAAAGTGGGCTGCCAATGCACATAGTTCTTCCCGAAAGTTTTCAGCTCACAGCACAAGTAATACAAAGATTTGGGAGCATGATACCAACAAGTTAGAGCATGGCAATGGTGCAGGACCGGGACTATGGAGATGGAGGACAGAGAGCCGCTGTGCCAACCAACTGATGCGATCTGTACTTCACTACTCATGCATGGGGCGTTCCCACTGAACTCGGATCGGCATCTCGTAAATACTGAAGATGAAGCAGCACCTACCTTCTTCAGGCATTTTCCTGCGATGCAGCGTTGCGGCAGTAAATTCCGGTGTACATTTTTCAGCAAATTAACAGAAGACTGCAACACGAGGCGAGCGAAACAGGCCGATGGTGGGTGGAGGCAGGTGAGCCGTAGTCTGCGCAGGTGGGCCGTGGGTTGGCCGGGCCCGTCCCACGCAGCGCGCTCGCGAAAGGAAAAAGTCCCATTTACCTCCCTGGATACAAATACAAGACCGAGTTCGCGAAACCATCCTAGACACGAAAACCGGCTGAACTACCCCCCTCAACTTTCAAAACCGTTCACTTTGACTCCTTACCGTGGTTTTAAGCAGTTTTCAAGGTGGTTTTGCCTTTTTTTCAATTGAAAATAAATCTCATAAATATTTATTAAACCACAAAAAATATTTCTAAGCTTCTAAAAATTCTAAGAAAAATTTTAGAGATGGAATCGGACGCAATAAATTAAAATAAAATATTTAAACTAGTGAAAATAATAATAAAATTTTCTAAAATTTAGATTTAGCTCTAGCAAAATAGAATTAAATTTAAATTTTAGAAAATTTTGTAGTCATTTTCACTAGTTTTAAATATTTTATTTAGATTTTTTGCATCTCAATCCATCTCTACGATTTTTCTCATAATTTTTATAAGCTTAGAGATATTTTTTGTGGTTTAATAAATATTTACAAGATTTATTTTCAATTAAAAAAGGAAAAACCACCTTGAAAACCGCTTAAAACCACGGCAAGGAGGCAAGGTGAACGGTTTTGAAAGTTGAGAGAGGTAGCTCACCCGGTTTTCGTGTCTAGGGTGGTTTCACGAACTCGATCTCGTATCCAGGGAGGTAAATGTGACTTTTTCCCTCGCGAAAAGGGTGGCGCTGGCCGGGGGCGAGAGTCGAGCTCCAAAACGGCGTGTGTAGGTCCGCGAAAAAAAAGGGAGATGTTGACTTGTCTTTTCATGCATGCAGCATGCATATTGCACGGTGAGTAAATTTCTCCACGCTTTACCAACCAACTGAACAGACGTTGTCGCGTGCCTGTTCGTTTAAAAAAAGGCTGATCAGTGTTCAGAAGTAAAAGGTTAATCACATCATCTAGTGATTTTGCGCATGCCCAGACCACTGTCACTAGTACACTAGTATGGTGCATGGTTTGAGGACGGGCCATTCCATAATTTTGAGTAGGATGAAATCATTTCGTATTATACGCTATAATTCTAAATCTATACCTACCTGTGACTTATGAGGGATGAGATCGATAGACGACGGATAAGTTCGGCCCTGTTCGATTGGCTGGTGGCTGGTGCTGGTTTTGCTGAGAGAAAAACACTGCTGGCTGGTTGATGGCTGGTGCTGGTTTTTGCTGAGAGAAAAACACTGTTGGCTGGTGGCTGATAATCCAAACTCACCGCATTCCTTGAATTAAACAAAATAATTTTCACCGTACCACTCTTCGGACCACCAAACACTTGTATACAGACTGTCTGTAACCAACCTACTACGAGTCTATTATGATCCATCTATGTAATAACTAAAGTATTTCTGTCGATGCTGTTTGCACCCGGCCCCCTGCCTGCCCCCTGAAACAGGCCATGGCTTGTCGTTTCCTAAAATCAACCAACCAGGCCATTGAATTTGAACTTGAACCCCCAGAGAGGACACTGCATATATATACAAATTCGCTTGACGATTTCCATCCCATTCCTTTTTTTTTCTTTCATTTCAGGAGCGTGTAGTCTCCATGGTCGTCTTCGTCGCTGTCGATCTCGTCGTCGCCGGCGGCGGCGGTGGCCGTTGGGCCGCGGAGCATGCCCCCGTGGCGCGGGAAGTGGACGAGGGCCAGGGGCAGCGTGCACACGAGGCTGGCGGCGCCGGTGAGGGAGATGGCCTCCTCGATGGTGTAGCGAGACCCGCTGAAGAAGAGCCGGTTCGTCACGATCGCGCCCACCGCGCCGCCGCTCGCCGTCATCCCGGACACCACGCCCAGCGACCTGCAACCACCCAACCCGGACAAAGCCACTTTTCAGGTGATCTAATCTGAAAAAAGTTACTTCTCAGGCGGGCTTGGTTTCCTAAAACTAATTCATTAATCACAAGAAAAAAAATATGTGCGAAGATTGTAATTTCCAACATGGTTCTTCCTCTTAGAACAAAGAGAGCATGTGCTCCACATTCTACACGTCAACATATGTTGATTCGTTGCTAGGGATATATGTTTGTTCAGATATATTAACGGCACTATAGAGCTCCATGGTTTGAAACCACACTGTTTTTCCATGGCACTGGTTTCCTGATTTCTTCTCTTTTCATTTCCTCCGTTTTTTTAAGAATCTTCTGTGATTATTTCCGTCCATGCATGAATATCAGAAAAATATGTGCACATCAGCAACAGTTCCTAGGGATTCTATTCTAGATTCTTTTTAGGATCCTTGACAAGGATTTGGCAGTCCTTGTTGTGTAGTAGTTAGGTGTTGTGATGCTTGAGAAAAATCCTGAAAAGAAATAGCCAGCTGGTGACTGGTGTGGCCACCTTTCAATTGAGAGGTATACATCAGCTTCAACAAACCTAGTGGTTCTTATTACTCTCACCTCACGCCTATCGTAAACAATTGAAGATATAAATAATCAGCGAAAAGGATTTAATTAGGTAACCAAATAGAATCTACAAATATGACTCAACATGCATCTGAATAATCAGACAAAAAGGAATCTAGGTAATTCAAATTAAATTTTAAAATACGGCTAATTGCAACATGCATAGTACGTGTTTGAATGAGAAGCAGGTTGTTCAATTCTCACCTCTTGGAGACGAAGGGGACGACGCCAAAGGTGAGTCCGGACGCGGCCTGCACGAACGCCGCGCACGTCACCATCACCGCCACGGTGGCGGCGAGCGACGGCGCCTCGGCGGCGCCCATCCTCCCGACCAGCACGCACAGCGCCGCGCCGGCGGTCTGCACGGCCCAGAGCACCCACAGCCTCCCGCGCATCCCGAACAGCCTCCCCACCGCGTCCGACGCCACCCCTCCCGCCGGCCGCGCCACCGCGTTCATGGCGCCGAAGCACGCCGCCGCGGCGCCCGCCGCCTCCATGGGCAGGCGGAACCGCTTCCGGAAGAAGTCGGCGGCCACGTTCTCCATGATCAGCTCCACGCCGTAGCAGTAGCCGTAGGTGAGCGCGAGCACCCAGGCGCGGTAGTCCCCGACGCCGCCCCGCACCACCTTCCAGAAGCTCCCCCCGGTCTTGGCCCCGCCGCCGACGCCGGCGCCGCGCGGGAGGTCGTAGGGGAAGGCGAGCACGGCGAGCCCCGTGGCGACGAGGAGCGCGCAGGGGACGAGGAGGTAGGTGACGCGCCAGGCGACGGTGACGGGGGCGCCGAGGCGGCGGAGGACGAGGTCGTAGGCCAGCGGCATCACGAGCTGGGCCGCGGCGCTGCCGGCGTTGGCCCAGCCGGCGGCGACGGCGTTGGCGAGGCCCACGGCGGAGGGCGCGAAGATGCCCGACATCCAGTGCTGGTTGGCGACGAAGTTGGCGAGGGAGAGGCCCGCGACGAAGCGGAGCGCGACGAAGCCCGCGGGGGAGGAGGCGGTGGCGGCGGCGGCGGCCAAGGCGAGCGCGGCGAGGAGGCTGGCGAGGCCCGAGGCGCGGCGCGGGCCGAGGAGGTCGCAGGCGGGGCCCATGGCGAGGCGGCCCACGAGCGTGGCGGAGAGGGAGCCCACGGCGGCGGCGGGGCCGTCGGAGGGCGCGAGCACGAGCGAGGGACGGAGCGCCGGGAGGATGGGCGGCGCGGCGAAGGCGGCGAAGAAGCAGGCGAAGAGGGAGAGCCAGGCCAGGTGGAACGCCTGCGTGTGCGGCGACCGCAGCGCCAGCGGCCGGAGCTCCGTCGCCCTGCCGTAGTCGTCGACGCCGCCGGCGACAACCTCCGCGTCGGCGCCGTACCAGCAGGTCTCTTCGTCGGCAAGCTTCGTCTTCTTGCCCGTGGTGGTCACCATAGCTGGCTGGCTAGCGAGCTAGTTCGTGGAGCGTGATCGCCCCTAGGTAGCTAGCTAGTAGTAGGGCTCGTGGCGTGGCCGTGCAGCTAGGAAGAGATCTAGCCGGCCAGCAGGGAATGGAGCTAGTGGTGGTGCTAGTTCCAGTCCTGTGGGCGACCAATGGGGTGAGAGGTTTAGATGCGCGCGAGTGGTTTTTAAGGCGTGTGTGGTGGGAGTGGGAAGGTGGCGGAGGCAAGCGAGCGGGGCTGTGCACGCAGGGCGCCGCGTTGCATGGGAGACTGGCTTTTGTACGTGTTTACCACTGACTCCCCGGTGCCATGAAAAGGGAGTGGCCCTCACCGTATTATTAGCGTCTAATTAATCCGTCCATCATCGGTCGATGTGATTGCAAGAAATGAACTTAATATATGTACTTGCATTGTTTGCCGCGCTGCACCGCCGTCCAAGTGTAATACTACGTGGTTTAACACAGGGATGGCGATCCTACCCGTGGGTATCGGTACCTGCGGATTTCGTACCCGATGGGTGAAGGTATGGGCATAATTTTTTACCCGCGGGTGAGGGTACGGGTAAGAAATTTTACCCGCAGGCATGTCGCCGGCAACAATAATACCCGCCCGCGGGTACCCATTGGGCGACCCGCAAACCCCCACAACGCTATATGTGTGTAAAAAATAGTTATATGTGTGTCTATGTGTGAACAATATTTTTTTTTGTTGTTGTAATCTATGTGACTATAATTGTTTGAACATTATTTATTGTATAATACGCTTGTGCAAGAGAGCAATAAGCAAAATCTAATCATATATGTTGAGCACTTGTGCTATTCAATCTATAACTTAACACGTCCGATGGGTACCCGATACCCGGCGGGTACCCGATGGGCACGGGCACGGGTAAGAAATTTTGCCCGCGGGCATATTATCGGCGGGTAAAACTAACCATGTCAGGTATGCTATCGGGCGGGTAAATGCCTCACCCGCACCTCGCCCGACCCGTTGCCATCCATAGTTTAATAGATCAAGCGGCATTGTACTCCTCATCCCATGTATAGGGTCACTCAATCATCATGCATAAGCTGACTGGCTCAAGATCGAGCACTCTCTATGCATGATCAATATAATACGACAAAATACCCATATATGCACGCACACGTCATTTTCCACGATTAATCACCTTTCTTCGGTTGTCAGAATATATGCCATCAAACATACAAGACACTAGCAGGGGGCTAGGGCCCCTAGTTACCCCCTAGCTTGCAACCAATGGAGCGTGGTTGCAGTTTCACTATGATCCCTTGTTAGTTTTCAAATTTGGTGTACTAAATTTGGAGTTTAGGATCTCTTTGTAATCATTGTGTCACTGTAGCATTTCATTTGTGTGTGCAAAAAATTATCCAAAAATTGATTAATTAGGCTCAAAATATTCGTCTCGCGGAGTACAACAAAACTGTGCAATTAGTTTTTGATTTCATCTACATTTAGTACTTAATGCATGTTATGATATTTTGATGTGATGGAGAATCTTTTCTTTTTTGCATAGTGACTTTACTTTTTGGAACTATAAACAAGGCCCTAGTGACATTAGTTTTATGTCGGTGAGAGCGTGATTCCTACAAATAAAGATAACATATTTTTGGCCACCGAGAATCTGGAAGTAACTTACACTTGGGATCGGAAGGAGTTAACTTAATTATTACGAAGAGCAAAGCTTTCGTGCATTTACACTTCTTGTATACACACACAGACCATTTACAGTACTAATTAGGTTTGGCATATATACGTGTTTGACACGCGTTGTAATGGTATGCGCATTCCAGCACACGCCTTGAAACATTCTACCACCAAATATCTGTCTACTCCATGCAGGCATGCAAAGCAAGAGTAAAGAACGGACGACCCTCATAGCTGCACTCATATCATTGGTTGTTACATTGTCATCAGTGAGCAAATTGCCTCTAGTTAAAGGACATAAGCTAAGCTTCCAGAACTCTCTAAACTCAGGTGATTACTCTACTGATCCAATCTAGCGGCCTTTTTTTTGTTGCGTTGCTCCCGAACTAGCCACTTCATCTTTTTTTTTGAAACTACTAGCCACTTCATCTAACCCAGTTACCCAGGTCACCCTTAATTACGTGGGCTGAGGGGCCCGCGGCTGGACTCGAGACGCGAAACGCGGGCCCAGGAGCGGCAGGAGCCACTACTTGAACGCCTGTGGTGGCCCCGTGGGCCCCCTTGTGACGGTGAGGAGTCTCTCCGCGAGGCCCAGGGGCTGCTCCCGTGTTCCCGCGTAGCAGCGAGGTTGACCCCAGGGGATCTCGACGGGCAAATAAAACCTGTGATTCGGAATATACTACCACGCGCCTCCGGTCCAATTCCTGAATCTCGTATGGATCTCTTCTGCCTCCTGGGATGACATTTGGGCAATTTTACACAGGAATGGCACTTCATAGAAAAATTTGATGAAAAGGAAGAGAATGGATCTTTCTCAGTGCATGTTTTTTTTATAGTTACGATGGTTTAGAGTTGGTGCCACGTAGGATAGGTTAATTGTTAAGAACATGCCTAGTGTTGTTTGTGGCGGATCAAACTTCAGTTGTCTCATTAAAAGTGTTTTCGTCTTAGTTCAACCGTTTCTGCATTAGCAACTCTGGAAGCCAATACCCGAGGCCTTTCCACCCTTAATCACTATACACATATATCATTAGTATTGAAGACATGTAGAATGTTTAACAATCTTGTTAATTAATTAGGTAAAATTACATGTAAATATGTTCTTATGCTTTGCTCAGATGTTAAAGTAGATATTCTATATGTATATACATACATATGGTTAGACAAATAACCGCCAGAAACCGTTTGAAATTTGACGTGTTGTTATTCATATGCAAACGTTTTGGAAATGTAGTGTCGAAAACATCTTTCCACAAACCAAAATTATCTCATTTTGGTGTATTTATATCCTTGATCCTTATCTTCGCCAAGACGGAGGGAGGATCAATACTTTTATTTGTTATTGCTAGTTTATTCATGTCCTCCCTCCATTTTAAATTATAGTTCGTTTAACTTTTTTTATCAGACCGCTCGTCTTATTCAAAAATTTTGTGTAAATATAGTCAAATTTAAGGCATTTTCGAAGATTTTTCATTAATAAAGCAATCCACCACAAAAAATATAATAATTTGCACAAAAATTTTAAATAAGACAAGCGGTCGAACTTAGAGTTAAAAAGTCAAATGAACTATAATTTGAAACAGAAAGTGGTTTTTTTAGAATTACAACGGAAAGAGTAGTTGTTTATTATTATATATTGTGTCAAACAATTGTGCTTTACTTGGAAAAGTGCACTACTATTTCTGTTGGGTTAGGTTGACTTGTGACCAATAGTGAAATATATCTCTCCACCTTAGTATTTTAGGCCCAACCCAAGAAAAAGCATAAAAATGACGGCCCAAGTGAGTTAATGGATGGGCTTACTGGACAGTGAGATCAGCAGGTCCAAAACAAAACCCGAGTTCAGTAAAAAAAAATGTACTCTCTATTTTACGGTAAATGTGGCGACCGTGAAAGAGCGGATCAGCCAGAAAATATAGCTATGGTCACTGATCGGCTTCAAATCAAACTCAAACCACGCAAGCAGCAGCTACAGTATATTAATTTGCAGGCCAAATTTGCACTGACCACTGGATCATTCAGATTCAGCTCCGTGTGCACGCTTGAACACATCTGAACGTGAACATCTCAGTCGTCGCGTCATGCTCCCTAGCTAGAAAACGAAAACATCTCCATCTGAACATGAAAGTGGACTATGCTATACCTAAGACAGTTTTCATCGTTGAAAGCGGACACGCATTATAGTTCAAGGTGCATATAAGTTCATGGCATGAAGAGGCAAAACGAATTTTGCGCTTCCAGATGGGAAAAATGTCTGTTCAGTTTGTCTTTTAGAACGCCACAAAAGAACTCCAGGCAAGCAATCATCTGCCGCTGAGCTCAGAATACGATCCGGAGACTTCATCGGCGGAGGTCGAGGTGCAGGGTAGCAGAGCAGAGGCTTCATTGCCGTCACCGCCTCCCGCGACGTCGACCTGGAAGAAGGGTGGGTCGCCCAGGACGAACCCTTCATCGCCACGGGCTCCGTCCCTGTCCCGCAGTAGCTCCACCACCCTCGACATGGCTGGCCGCTCGTCGGGATTCGCCTGTGCGCACAGCAGCCCGACCTGCACGACGCGCCTGATCTCTTCCAAGGCGCCCGCCTGCTGCTGCAGTCTCGCGTCGACGATCTTCTCCATCGTGTTAGCCTTGTAACTATGCCACACCTGCAACAATATGTATTATATGTCCACAAGAGTGCTTGCTGATTCAAAACTGCATTGGACAATGGAAATTTTGGCATCAATGTCAGGTAGGTGCGTGTTCTCTGTCTTCTAGTCATTTGTGAACTTTTTCAGCAATATCTCCAAATCTAAAGGTTACTACTTTATTAGCTGTTTAACATTTGCTTTGATGCCGACGAAAATCCAGATTTTGCCAAATATAACATATCTCATTAGCGAAATCTATGCTTCTATGTTCAGAGAATAAGAGATGGTTCAAACCTCTGCTAAAAGTGAATGCCCAGAGTGAGATCCTGTTGACCCACAACACCGCTTCCCGGTGACGATCTCGATAACCAGCACGCCGAAGCTGTACACATCCGCCTTATCGGTGAGGTGTCCGTGCACAATGTACTCGGGAGCCATGTAACCACTGCACATTGAGCCATTTCACTTGGTGAGATCTGGTGGCAAGTGCAATTTCCTCTAAAAAATGTCATGCATAACTGAAGAGGGCACAGCAGAAGATTATCAAGCTGGTATTACTTACACTGTCCCAGCAATTCCTGTAGTAAGATGAGTTTGGTCAACGCAGATGACTCTAGCAAGCCCAAAGTCAGTTATTTTTGGCTTGAACTTTAGATCCAACAGGATGTTGCTGGCTTTGATGTCCCGGTGAATTATCCGAATTTCTGACTCTTCATGGAGGTAGCATAGACCCTCTGCTATGCCATAAATAATATCAAACCTTTGCTGCCAATCCAGATGCCAACTCTGCTCATCAGCTGCACACGTAGAAGATGAGTGGTGCTTCACTTACTATTACTATGTGGTATATATTGGATTTCGATGCGGCAATGATACCACCAAATAATAAATCATATATGAAGCTCCCGAAAGGGAATCAGAATTTAGGTACAATACCGCTATTCTCGTGAGCATTGCTATTTGCTAGTGGCAAACGTCGTTCGTCCTCATAAACTCCAGTGCTAAGCCGATATCTTCTGTACTCTAACAATGCAACCGTGTGGGTTGACGAAAAAAATAGACAATTATGCTGACTGATATGGTGTAGATTTTGTTATATTCTTGAATAAATGAAAATCTTCATTGTGCGCCAGTAACTGTTTCTCCATATCATGCTTAACTTGCGCAATTACTAGTTCAACAGGAAATCAAAGTTCATGCACGAAAAATATAGAAGACCATGAAACTAGAAAAAAAAAAAGAACTTTAGAGGTACCGAATATGAACAGATCTAAGCTCCTGTTGATGTGATATTCATATATCAAGAAGCTTTCTGGGCCATCCACACTGCATCCAAGCAATTTCACCAAATTTTTGTGACGCACTTGGCTTATTACATCAACTTCATTGAAGAACTGATCGACACACTGTTTAGTGTTCAGGAACAATCTCTTTGCAGCAACTTCATTCCCTTCAGGAAGAACAGCCTGTATGTCAAATAATTACAACCTCTGAGTGACAGGCCCTTTGCGGTCTTGCAGGATGCAACATCCTTTGTACCACAAAAATGTACGACTAACATGCAATGTTTTATTTCCATGTATGTACCTTGTACACAGTACCGTTGCTGCCTTGGCCTATCCTGTTCGCTAAACTGAACGAACATGTTGCTTTCTTTAAATCGTTATAAGTGAAACTCAGACTTGATTGAGAAATCCTTGGAGGAAGTTCAGAGCCATACAAACCTGAAGTTGCTCAAGTATTAAAAGTAATTGGAGCAAATAAAAAGCAGATCCAATTAGGAGTAAAGGAAGTTTAGGACAAGCCTGCAATACTAACCTCTTAATGACCTTTGTCTTGCCTTACGATCTTTCTTCTTCTGCCATGCCAATACTGAAATGATAAGTACAAGAATGATACCAACAGAGGAGCTCAGGGTTGTCCAAAGAACAACCCGTTTCTTTGAACTGGAGATTGACGCAGAGTCCTCTGAGTTCCAAAAACGTGCTGTTGAATATCTAATGAAGCATCCAGCAAAGAGTGCACGGCCTTCCTCCGCTGGTGCACATTTGGCCACCGATGCTGCAGCTGCACTGAGACAGGCTGTGCAGCTCGAACTGTTCAGGTTCTCCCAGCACTGAGCAAGTGCATAAGCTGCAACTTTTGGTGATCTAGATACTGAACTAACTGCAAATCCTTTGTCGCTCTTGACAGCCAAGGAAGTCACATTACTCAACACAGTATTCACAGCTGAACTAAAACCTTGCTGTTCTGAGCTGTGGTTACTGGAGGAGCACACACTTGTATCTAGGCATCTAGCGAGTCCATGAACTCGTTGAAGAAAGAGTAATTTGCATACCTCATGAAGCACCCATCAAGATATATCCGCCCTCCAATTTCAGGGTAGCATTTCGGAAGAAGAGACCTTATTTCTGAATAGCACAGCGTGCAGTCAACCTTGCTGAGATCTTCCAGACATTGCACGAGCGCATAGAAGGTAATAGGATCTTGCCCAACGGAAGTTATCCCCCATCCCTTTTGCTCAAGATCCGAGTTCAGGTTGTCGAAGGCAACAACAAAGTTGTTCGCCCAAACTGCTCCAGGACCGTCATCTCGGGTTTTGTTGCAGAATTCACGAACCACCGTTGCCCGAGGGTCAGCCAGGATAGTGATTGTCGTCCAGGAGGACAAGCAAGCAATCATGACAGGAGCAACAAGAAAAGAACAGTAACATCTCATTGTGGAGCCACTGAAGACTGAACCACTCTATTTCTTCGTCGTGTCAGACTTTCATGGCAAAAAGTGGAAACAAGAGATGTTTTCACAAAAAAACACAAAGAAACTAAGATAACAAGACTGCTTCAGCAAGCACCAATTTGCACTAAACAAAATCTTCACAATCTGTGATGCATACAAATAAGAACTTGAAGCTTTGAGCACTCGTAGATGAAAATCAAGCCTACAAAGAAACAAAGTATGAGCTAGTGATGCTCTTAGCTGAAAGTTGAGGGTAAAGAAGAAACTTAAAGAGCGTAAGAAAGGATACCTTGAGCTTCCTGCCCTCCTGTGAGTTCAAGGATACCTTCAGCTGCCTGCCCTCCACCTCCAGTGAGTTTCTGACTTCCTGCAAACCTTCATGAGATATTTGTGTTACATTTTCTTTTCTCCCAATTTTTAGAGAGAGATTGTGATACATTGCTGACAAAGAGAGGAAGCAATTTCATATGACTTGACTTCACCACACTTTTCCTGGATCCAGAAGAACCCTAGTAGCATTTTCAAACTTGCAGACAACTATCTGGAGTTGCAACCACCATACATGTTCCAACTAGCCAACGAAACCTTACCATGAATGAGACTGTCAGCCAATTTGAACGTGACACCTCACTTTGGACATGGTACTCGGTCAAAATGAATACTTTGAACATCAATTAACTATGTGTGGAATCATTTATCCATTTTGACCAATACAATTTTCTAGACATCAAATTTGAAAAATAGTAGCATGATGAAGACGTTTCATTGAATTTTTAGCGATGGTGATACCTTATTAGCTTGACATTGCATGCCCTTTCTCTTAACTAGCCAATTTCTGTTTTTTTTATTACTTAGTTCAATTCTTCCCATCGAAACAAGAGAAAGAAACCTGTTCTGAATTTGGATACTGTACAAAAACACTAGTCTACGCAAAATTCATCGATGGGTCATCATTCATTAATAGTATCATATGAATGCATACCACAAAAGTCATAATACTTGTATTTGTGTACATTTGTGGTGGGACAATATTTATGTACAATTGCAGTGGTGGCCTCCATTCTAGTACAATTTATGATTTATATAGGCTGCTGGATTTCTCTCAAAAGATCTACCTGCTAACATGATCACTTTACATCACACAGAACTGTACAAACTCTTAAATATGTTCCTCCTACGAACTAGAGAAAAACATTGCTGAGATTATCTCCCATTTAAGTAAGATCGAGACGAGCCTGACAGTGAGGGAGCAGAATTTGTGGACAGCAATCGTGAATGCTCCCCTTGTTTGATGTCCTCAACAGCCTCGACATTCAGAAATGGAGGATCACTCAAGATAATCTCCAAATCGTTCCTGTGATTTCTCAGCAACTCCACCACCTTCCCCATTGTGGGCCTGTCATCAGGATTTGCTTGGGTGCATAGCAGTCCAATCTGCAGTATATGCATGGCCTCATCCCTTATAGTGTCGTCATAGATGCTTCGATCAACAACCATCTCAACTGTGTGGTCCTTGTAGTGTTTCCATACCTTGAATTTAAAGATGTATTCATATTAAAAACGTTATATGATAGTAACTTAGAGGCTGACTGGAACTTGGCATGGTCAGGTAAAGGGTCTACAGCACCATGTGACATGCTACAGTGGCATGTGGTTTTGTACTTAGTGTATTCATTACAATACATCATGATCATGTTACCATTGACTAAAGCTAAGCACCATATTCTCTGGACAACAGGTTCTGTGATCAAGAAATCTTTGCAATTGGTCAGCAACTCTGCATCAGTAATTTTAGTGTCATGCTTATGGTCACTTACAGATTGCATGGAACATATCATCATTTCCTAGTTGTATAGGAATTTACTAGGGCTTCAAATGTTCTTTTAGTTGATCATTTCGTCTTGAAGAGTGATTTGTTTCTAAGGTTAACTACACCTCTACTCCTATTTCCTTTCACAGAGATGCAAATTTGCATGGTTTGAGCAAAGTGCACTTTAATATGGATATTCATGTTTATAATTTCCATTTCTGAAATGATTCCTAAGATACAGAACTCTTGAAATGATTTAAGCATAACAACTAGGACAAGTTCTATTTCAGCCAAGGTTTTTTGTTTTTCCTCTGAAATACATCAATCAGCATACTAGTACCTGCTCTACAATCTCAGTGTTTGATTTTTTTCCCCGAATACGCAGGAGAGCTGCGTATAATCTCAGTGTTTGATGATACATGCCTAAGGGAAAACCTAGGATCTTATTACACCTAGGACTGGATTCATGCATCTGACAATAGATCCAACAATTTTTGAGCTTATCTAGGATTCTTTGAGCTTATCTACAAATCCAATAATTTTTGTAGGTGTTTTAGAGCTGCACCTACTGCACATGCAATTATGCTAGTATGATGCTGATAAGCTGCAACTCTTTTGTCTAGATCATTATTACCCCCATTCTTAATCATTAGATTATGAAAAATCTCAACCTGTTTCGCAAAATTGAAACGACTACTAGATTGATTCATTACTGGCACGTTTTTGGAAACATACAGACCCAGTGTCCAGAAAATTGATTATATTACTATCAGGACAGAAATCAGGCAATTTCAATAGTGAGGCCGGTAAGATCAGAGTAGCACCTTTGTTAACAAAACCTGTCCTCCGTGTGAACCACTTGAGCTGCTACATCTTTTACCTGTTACAATCTCCAGAACAAGAACACCATAGCTGAAGACATCAGCCTTCTCTGTAAGATGACCATGCACTATGTATTCAGGAGCCATGTAGCCTCTGCAAGAAACTTTGTAAGGTTAAAATCTCAAATTGCACTGTTTCCATTTGACATGATAATGAGATCCTTGGCTGTACATACGAAGAAGAACCTTACAGGGTTCCAGCAACACCAGTAGTAAGATGAGTAACATCTTCTCCAAAAGCTCTTGCAAGGCCAAAATCTGTTATTTTGGGCTTCAACTTATCGTCCAATAGAATATTACTAGCTTTGATATCTCGGTGGATAATCCTTGTTTCTGATTCCTCATGGAGATAAGAAAGTCCCTCAGCAATACCTTGAATGATATCAACCCTGAGATCCCAGGTTAAATTTCTTCTACGACTTGTATCTGCAAGAATGATACAAGATATTTAGTTATTGTAATTTTGGAATACTATTCTCTGCAAAAAACTGTAAAACAAAAGAAGAGTGCATTCTAAGAGGAACAAAGAACGATCAGATGAATTATTTTATATCAAAACATGAAGTAGCATAGCTTATACAGATAGCTTCCTCAAATATGAATTATGCTGTCTACAACAACAACAACAACAAGAACAACAACAACAACAACAACAAGGCAAAAAAGGCTAGAGGTGAAACCCAAAAAGGCAAAAAACAGAAAATAGAGTTAGGGAAGAACAGCAAAGGAAGCAAAGATCACGGTTCAGGCACATTGATTGCTAATCTCCAAGCGCTCCTATCCATAACTAAATCCTTAGAGATATTCCACTCCTTAAGGTCTCTCTTAACCGACTCGTCCCAAGTATGAATTATGCTGTCTACTTATTTTATTTTTTTAATATTATAAGACATGAAGAGGATAGCTTCTGCATTAGCTAGCAATAGCTTTTGTAGCTTTCTCTGGACCTAGCCATGAAAATCATGATTTAAAAGATTGGCAAGATGGGACTTTGTGGGCAGACAAGTCAATTTTAAGTGAATTCTATTATTACATGGGCAAAACAGAATGATAAGATTCCTGTTTCTAGAATTGTCCAACAAGATACTACCAACAAATAATTTTGACCCCCTGACAGGAACATACTGATTAAACAATCCTAAACCAATAGTAGTCATTTTCAATCATATTTTGGCACTCTTTGAAGAATGGCACCCAAAAACAAATAGAGAATAACAATTGTGACAGACAGCTACACATTGTGGGCTTACCAAACAAGAAGAGATCAAGGCTCTTGTTGAAGTAGTATTCATAAACAAGCAAACTCTCTGGACCATTCATGCTGCAGCCAAGCAACTTAACTAGATTCTTATGACGAACTTGACTTATTAGATCGACTTCGTTGAAAAACTGATCAACCCACTGTCTCGTATTTAGGAATAATCTCTTGACAGCTACTTCCTTACCATCCAGAAGAACAGCCTACAGAATCGGGATCAACATGTCAAAGCTTCAGTCTTCATTTTTAACCAAATGCTGGGGAAAACAAACCCAGATAATGACATTTCAGTTCAGGTAAACTTTTTACCTTGTATACAGCTCCGTAGCTTCCTTGACCAAGTTTATTTGATGAACCAAAATTATTTGTTGCTTTTCTTAATTCTTCATATTTGAAATTCAAACTAGACTGCGCAATTCTCACAGAGAGTCCATCTCCATACATATCTGTAGCCCGTTACAAAAAAAATCAGATATGAAGAAGAAAATCCACCGAAGACCAAGCATTTTAAAATCTGAAACTGACCTATAAATGAGTTGCATCCATTTTTTCTCCTGAGAATTCTTTTCTTCCATGCCAAAAAAGCAATAATGAGGACAACTGCCAAAGCACCAAGAAAGGAACCAACCAAAATCCAAACGACACCATTGTTTCCTGCATATTGCGGAGAGATGATTTTCAGCAAAATTAGCTAAGCACATGAAAGGGAGCTGCATGAGTGCAGGATATTAAGGTTAGGAGGGCAATTTTGTGGTGGGTCCTTAGTCAAATCAAGAAGACGTAAAAAAAACTTAGCGACAAAATATACAAGAAGCTTTCATGAATGAGAAACTGTCTGTTTTTCCTTTATCAAAAGATATGAGGGCACTATTCAATACATATGCACTGACGTTGTGGTAACTTTGTTGGCATTCTTTCTAGCGCAGTATATAACCACCTAGACAATTGTTTCAATGGAGACATTGCTTAACGCCTTGAAAATACCATTGAGAAAACCAGCAAATGCTTTGGTCAAAGGTGATCTAAAACAGGTCAGTTAGTTGCTGGTTTTGATTACATTCCCTGCATTCTAGTAGACGCCGAAACTGAAACATCTTTGGGTTTGTTCATTCCTACACTTCCAGTCAACAAAGTGAGGTTGACTAACCATGATTGTAAACGAAACAAGCATTTCTTCTGCTCAATATTTTTCAACGGAACATAAAGAAGTACTCCGTACGTGATCGGCGGCCCGCCGAATATAGTCAAAATTTTGCAGCATGGAATTGAATTGGTCAATACTGGGCCGAATCCTAGTGAGTGGATTTGAATTGTCGCACCTGACGAGCTGGAGCCCGCGGTGGCGTTGACATTCCAGAACAGCCGCGTGGAGTATCGGAGGTAACAGCCGGTAAAGAGCGCGCGGCCCTCCGCCGCCGGCGCGCACGCCGCCACGGCGGCGGACGCTGCGCGGAGGCACTGCGCGCACGCGGTGGCGTTGAGGCTCTCCCAGCACTGCGCGAGCGCGAACGCCGTGGCGCCGCCGGACGCCGCGGACCCCGCCCCGAACCCCTGGCTCCCCGGCGCCTCCGCAGCCGCCGCGGTGACGTTCGCCAGCGCGTCGCGCACGGCGGCCCCGAACGCCAGCGGGCCGGCGGGGCCCGTGTAGTTCCCGCCGCCCTCCGCGGCGGAGGCGCAGAAGGCGACGTCGGCCGCGGCGTCGAGGGCCTCCCCGAAGAAGGAGTAGTTGCCGTACCTCCCGAAGCAGCCGTCGAGGTAGAGGCGGCCGCCGACGCGCGGGTAGCACTTGGGGAGCAGCGAGCGCACCTCGGCGAAGCAGAGCTTGCAGTCGACGGGGGAGAGGTCGCGCAGGCACTGGCCGAGGCCGAAGACGGTGTTGGGGCCCGAGCCGACGGCCGAGGTGCCGAAGCCGTGCGCGCTGACGTTGGTGTTGAGGTCGTCCATGGCGGGCACGAAGTTGTCGGCCAGCAAGGAGCCGGAGACGGCCGTGCCCTCCGCGCACGTCTGCCCCGCCACGGACGTGCGCGGGTCCGCCGACGCCGCGGGGCGGAGCGCCAGGACCAGGAGGAGGGCGAGCGGGAGCGCGATGCGCGGCTGCGGCGCCATGGCTCGGAACGGGACGGCTGCGCGGCGCGGCGCGTGTCGCACTGTCGCGGACGCGGCGTGACGGTCGGGTGCGGAACGGCGCGGGGAGTTTTCTATTGGGCTGGAGGAGTCGCCGAGTGCCCGAGTGGGATCAAAAAGTGGCTGGGCTCGGGCGCGCCTCGCGACCGGACCGGGATTGCCGGCTGTTTCGTGTTGGATTCGCTTGGGTTTGGGTTTGGAGGATGGAGAGAGAGGTCGAAAGGGAAATGCGTCGCGCGAGCGGGGCCGCGGGGGTGGGGGCAGGAGCGCGGCGCGGCGCAAAAAGTCTCCGGGCGGCGGAGGCGGATGTGATCGGCCGTATCGGCGGCGGCATGCTGTTGCCGACCAGCGCGAGCGCGCGGGGCCAATTAATGAGCCACGACTGCGGTGCGACTGTGCGAGGCCCGCGTTGGAGTGACCGCGGGTCCACCCACCGCCGTGCTTGGGTTTCCGAAACCGTGGATGGACTAGCTCTCCTCGCGTGCTAGTGTGCGAATAGATAAAGAGTACACACGGCACGACGGAATTGTATGGCTGATCTGAATTTTGATCAGGCACGTGCGGTGCCAAAAAAATCTCTGTAATTACATGCTTATGATTGAAACGAAACGCCTCCCTGGCGGCCGCTGGACGGGAACCTTGCCGCCGACGTGCCGCGCCGGCCGCCGGCCTCACCAACCGCCGTCCGTAGCCATTGCCCGCGGACGCCACCTGTATCGGTTGGTCACCAACATTTTACCCCCAGGACCAGGAGAATACGGTGGTCGCTCCCGTGTTTTCAGTCAGCGAACACAAAAAGGGGGAGCTCGCGACTCTGATCCGTTTAATTTCGTGCGTCCTGCGAGCCACGCTGCTCGACTAAGCATCGGCCAACCATCGACACGTAACGCTGGTATCACGTACTGGTATCTCCCAGCGCCACGAGAAGGCTCTGTCTGAGCCTGCGATGGCGACGGCAACCGGCGTCCAGCTGCCACGAACTTGTTCGAGGTTTCTGCGTGCATGTGTGCTCGTCCGGGTCGAGTCGTGACTGACTCCTGAGCAATTTTTTTTAGGGCACTCCTGAGCAAATTGATTTCGTTTCTTTTGTGCAGTCAATAAGACGGAACGGATCAACAGAGCAGACAATATAGTATCAAAAACAAAAAAACAGAGTAGACAATAAGCTGGCAGGGAATGTCTGGATCGACCCATAATATCGCGCGCGGACAACGGTCAAAAAGCAACTCACAAATTCACTATGAAAAAGAAGATTCTACGTCACATTAAAATGCCATAACATGTATGGAGTATTAAATGTAGATGAAATTAAAAACTAATTGCACAGTTTTGTTGTACTCTGCGAGGCGAACATTTTGAGCCTAATTAATCAATTCTTGGACAATTTTTCGCACATACAAACAAAATGCTACAGTGACGCAATGATTACGAAGAGACCACAAACTCCCAAATTTGGGAACTAAACAAGGCCGCAGCTCATAAAAGGCCCAACAACGTAGTATTGGCTTCATTGCAGTAGGTCCAGTTCCAGACATCTTTTCTTCTCTTTGAGATCCATAATTACAACATTGTCACTTTTACAAAATAATTCTATAAACTAATTTGTTAGTTAAATATGGAGATTGCAATCCCTTTGAAAAAAATAAAAAACCCTAATTGAATGGGTAGTTCAAAAAACTAGCTAAAACGTGCAGAGTAGGGTTTTTTTAAGTCAAATCTAGGTCCATCTCATCTTTTTTTTTCTGGACTCCTCCGCGGGAAGGGGAGGCGCGGACGTGGGAGCAGAGAAATCGTCACGGCAACGAAGGGATAGAGAGCGGGCGGCGCTCGGGAAAAAAGGCGAGGGAGGACGAGCTTATAAAGTCTGGACGGATGACGAGCCGGATAGATTACATGTTGGATGTGTTTTTTGAGGATTTCTTTTTTTAGCCAAGTGAAGACAAATAGAAAGTTTCTTAGAGATGCTCTTATATCGATATATGTTCAATCCAACGCATGCGGAGTTTTCTTGCATTGGTTATGGGACCAGCTCGTAAGCACGCTCTCTTCAATAGTGAATAACTTGGATCCGTCCTCCTCTACTTGGTTTTACAAAACCAAAAGTTCCGGTTTTAAGCTGAGTTCATTTCTAATATGCTGCTTTCAATAAAAATTCAAGTCACCTCTATGTTTTTTTTGCGAAAATTCAGATTAAGACACTTACGCGCAAATCCTATCCTTATAATATCCTTGATCTATTGTCCTTTGTTTTACACTGCCACCTTAAACATGACAAGATACAGAAGTTACCCGGAAGCCCAAAAGAAATACTACGTGTGCCCTAACTAGGGCACCCTCTAGGTGAGGTAACAAAAGACAACCGAAATTTTCCACCTTCGTTGGATTCAATATATATTGATAGAATACGAATGGTTTTGTTGGGCTCAGATTTGAGTATGTATTTTGTGTTTATAATCAGTGGATTGGAACTGTGCACTTAAGTGAGATGAGTTTTGCTTCTGCTTTAAATTTATATACAAGTTAGTTATCACATTCACGAGAAAAGTGAATGGGCTGACGGCTCTTCTTCTTTATCCTTTTTTCTGCGGTAATGCTAACTCTAGAACGTTCGGACTACCGGACACCATCGGACGCCCCCATCCGTTTTTTATTTCTACACACGCGTCCGCCTCCTCCATTCAATGCAGCGTCGTTTCCAACAAAAAAAAACTTCCGCATCTGGCTGCCTCTCCACTCACGCACCGACGCTGCCGCGCTCCTCCTCGCTCCATGCGCTACCGCCGCCGGGATCCTCGACGCGCCGTCGCCGCCCTGCGCTCCACGTCCAGCCGCCCGCCGGCGTCGTCCCAATCCCGTCTCCTCCGTCTCACCGGCGCCGCTGCTCCTCCATCTCCATTCCTCCGTCTCGCCGGCATCGCAAGCCTCCCGCCGCAGGAGCACTACTCCATCCCCGCCGACTTCGCGGCGGCGGGCTTTGGCGTATGCACGGAGGAGCTGAGCTCCGTCGTGGAGAGCCACAACGTGAAGCGCCTCAAGGCCCACGGTGGCGTCAACGGCGTTCTGTCCAAGCTCTCCACCTCAGCGTTCGACGGCCTCTCGGCGTGCAAGCTCGTCAGGCGGCAGTAGCTCTTCGGCGCCAACCGCTTCGCCGAGGCGGAGCCCCACAACTTCTGGGTGTTCGTGTGGGGAGGTGCTCCAGGACACGACGCTCATGATCCTGGCCATCATGTTGCTCAGGTTTTGCTAGGGTTTGCTTCACGTTGCAAGAACATTTTCACGTGTTTCAGACGTTTCAGAAAAATGTTTCAACTATTTGATGTGAATGTTGCAAAAGTAGATCTGAGATGTTGCAATGCTGCATATGTTTCGCATGCACGTTGCAAGTGTTTCATCCGGATGTTGCATTTTTATTGGGATTTTTTTGACTGCTGCCGTGTGTGACTGAGTTTATGAGCGTGTGTTTTTAGTGTTGCAAACGATGACTATTTATGTTGCAGATATTATTGTTTGATGTTGCATACGCTATTTTTGGATATTGCAAAAAAATTCACATGTTGCATGCAATATCGTACCCATGTTGCGGCGGGAGTTTTAGTTGCTACAGTACCGTCGGAGGAGAAATGCTTGACTCAGGTTGCGCCACGTCACCCGTCCGATTTTTTTTGTTGGCGTCGGACGTCCGGGCGCTCGTTGTACCCTTTTTTCTGAGTTAGTGAAGAATATACTGCAGTACTCATTATTTTTCTCTTGGCTACTTAATCACCCTTAATATCACATCTTTTCACTATATGAAAATATTTATGTGGAAAAAATAAGCTTCCGGAGTATATGCTAAAAACAGCTTTTGAAAAACATATATCTAGGGTACGTGCAAATCTACTACCGAGTATTTAGTGATAAAAAATAATGAAAAACTGAGGGGCTGAGTGGTGGGCCTGAATTCAACAAAATTTGGGACATCTAGCCCCACCCACCTACTTTTGGGTCACAAAATTACCCACCTTATGCAGAAAAAACGGTTCGCTTCTTTTTATTTCCCCCCGTCGACACAGTAGCCCCCGCCCACGCACGTCGCCCCCCGCCGTCGCCCCTGCCCCCGCTCGTCGCCCCGGCCGCACATCGCCGCCGCCGCCAGAGCAAGGTGTCGCGGCCATGGCGCACCGATTAGCCGCCTCTACTGGCTCACGGGAGAAGCCGAGACGACTCCGAGCTTCCCAGCGCCAAGACGCACACCTACCGCAAGACCAAGTCATCGTTCCGTCCGCCGGAGCTCGCCATCCACGGAAGGATACAGCCGCCGGCGTCATTGCCGTCGATTTTCCCAGCCCCATTGCCACTGGAGCAAACAGAGGCCACCATGACCACCTACGAGATGTACCGCACCTTCGAGCCTGCCTCCCGTCACTGTAGTGCTGCAGGAGAAGTGCGCCCCATGAAGCCCTCGTCGCCGGCCGTCTCCCCCGTCACCGGTCGAAATTCCGGCCGTGATCGGCCACCTCCGTCCGTGGTGAGCACCCTCACACGATCCCCTGCCTCTCCTCTCCCCGTTGGGCATCTTACCTAGGGCCCGCAACCACCGTACCGTCGGCGAGCAGGACGCCCAAGGCCGACATGAGCCATGGGAAGGACCTCTCAAAGTCCACCTTAATCCAGCCAAAGTACCTCTCAAGCTAATAATCTCTCTCTCGTTAAGCAAATCAATGTGTTCTCTGTAATATCTTTCTCTCCTTGCTGTGCACACTCGTGCAAACACCTTGTAACCTTAGCTCTCGTCATACCCAAGACCCTTTTCTCCACACAGCACACATTGACACGCTATTGGGCGTGTTTCTTTCCTTTGGATAAAAAATTGCTAAAATGAATCTTGCATGGATAGAGCACTAAAAGTCTATTTACAAAATCTTTTTAGGGATAAGTGCAACTTTACGCGAATCTAACGAGGCTAATTAATCCGTGTTTTGCTACAATAATCATTATCTAATTATGCGGTCAAAGATCTCGTTAGATAGTTCTCGCGAAATAGCCTAATATTGTGAAGATAGTTGTGTACACTGACTTTATTTAATATCCTTAATTATTTGGCAAAGGAGCTGACAAAATATTGTCAAGTCCAAAGAAACACGGCCATTGCACCCAAGCTCACATATGCACGTACCAATGGCAAAAGCGAAAGCCGCCATCCGAGCAGCAGCACGCGCAAGCTCTCGGCCTCGCGACATGACCGCTCGCTGGCACGCAGCAACTCGCCGTGCCGCCCCTCGTGGCGACCCACGCCGCTGCAGCAAGACGACGCCCGCTGCAGCACACGTATTCACCAACTCCCTGCCATGTATTCACTTCACCTGCTTCGCCATCGCCTCAGCTATGGTGAGTCGTCAACACCTCCGTCGCCTCAGCTACATGCTCGCCGCTGTTCACGTTGCCGCTGTTCACGTTGACGCTGCGCACCTGCCACGCCGCTGCCCAAGCTGAGCACGCAAGTCGTCTCTGCCGCGCTCGTCCTTGCAGCTGCCGCGGCCATGCCCCTCCATTGACACGACCGCGCCACCTTCCACCTCTGCCGCGCCATCACTCCACCTGCACGCGCCATCGCCTCAGCTCCACCGTCCGCAAGCTGCCGCCCGGCCATCGCGCCACCATTGATGGCGGTTGGTTGAGCTACTACCCCTGCCGCTCCTCCCGCGCCTATAAAAGGCACGCCTGTGCCGAGCTCCCTCGCCATTCTGAGCTTGTCGGGCCGCCCAGCTCTGCCAGCTCCTTCATCCTCCTTCACCCCAGTTCCTCTATTTGACTATTTCGCAAGCAGAGCCTCGACCGCTCGTCGATCTCCTCCCTCAAGCAGTTCCCCGCCGAGGTAAGCAGCTGCCAAACGCCTCCACACCATCCTCTGCCTTCCCCAAGCCGTGCCCGTCCTTCCCTGCTTGCACCGAGCTCCCCACGAGCTCCAGAGCCGCAGCAATGGCAGCTCGTAGCCCCCTCCTTTCCGTGTTCTACTGTATTTCCTGACAAGAACCTCACAGATAAGTTGCTCTCACTCTCCTCTCCCTCCTCATACTCTTCAATCTGGAAATGGTGGCTGGAATCGCCGCTCCGGCGAAGCTCCAGTGAGTTTTGCCGCTGCACATGGCAGCGCCGCCAGGGACGTCGTCGTCCTCTCTGTTCCCTTCTCTGCATCACTCCTTTTGTTTTATACTCCAGTACACAGCCCACAAATACACAGAAGGCTGCGGCCCAATTTCAGAACGCAAGCACACCCAGCAGCCCAATCACGTGTAATCAAAGCACGTGCCGTGATTACTCATTTTCGAAATTAATTAATCAGCTAATCTTCTAGATACAATATCTCACCCGTCCCAACGATGATTTACTTAATTTTTTTCTTCTAAATTCTTCTAAAAACATAAACTATGCATTCCAACTATCCTTGTCTCCATTTAAGCTCATTTTTATTGTATGTTTATGTTTGCTTGTGTTTTAGCTGACGAAAAGATCGAGGAGGAGGACGTTGGAGGCTCGTTCGGTGACTGGAGTTTGGGAGCCAGGACCGGAAGCCCCGTACCAGCTGGGCTCGAGGACTACATCGCCGGTAAGTCCAACCTACTCTCTTTTTTACCATATTTGTCCTAGTTTTCAAACACAGTCCGTAGAAACTTTTTTATAAATTACATCAAATTATATATGTGCTCGGAATTTTACTGCAGCTCAAAGACTGCATCGCCGGCAGGTCCAACCTACTCTCTCTTTTATCATGTTTGTCCTAGTTTTCAAACACAGCCCGCAGAAACTTTTTTATAAATTGCATCTAATTATATATGTGCTCGGAATAGTTTACTGCCTGATTTAGTTAATACCGATTGGCTAGCCACTTTTTAATTTATATATGCTGATTAATTACGTGGAAAAATTGAGCTTCGGAGTAAATATGTAAAAAACAGCTTTTCTATCTCTTGCAGGGAAAACAATCTAGGGTACGTGCATATCTACTACCGAGTATTTAGTGATCAACATGGAAGATAAAGAAAAAAGAGACCTGAACGGCTGATTGGTGGGCCTGCATTCAGCAAAAATTGGGACATGTGGCCCATCCACAAGGCCACAGGTCCACAGAAGGCTGGACTAAACTCCCGCAGGCAGGGCTGAATCGCTGATCAACCGGGTGATTATTGCTCGGCCGCCGCAGACCGGCAAAAACCCCCACGCAAAACTCTCCTCCTCGTCCCTTCCCCTCCCTCGGCGGCGGCGGCGGCGGCCATGGCCAACAAGAATCCGGCGCCGTTCGTGTACGTCGACGCCCGCGCGGCGGCCGAAGCGCTGAGCCGCGGCCAGGACCCGCGCGCGCTGGAGGAGGGAACCGGCGCCGTCCTCTACTACCTCTACACCTCCGTCCCCGACCTACCCGTCTCCGCCGACGCCTCCCTCTCCGCCCTCCCGCCCTCCGACGACATCGACCGCATCAGCGCCCTACCCTCCTCAGTCCTCCGCGAGATCGTCTCCCGCCTCCCCATCAAGGACGCGGCGCGCACCGCCGCGCTCTCCAAGCGCTGGCTCCCGGTCTGGCGCGGCACCCCGCTCGTCCTCGACGACACCAACCTCCGCCCCCGCGCCCTGATGGGCCGGGCGCCCGCACGCGCCGACTCGCCGGTCCTCACCGCCGCCGTCACCCGCGTCCTCGCCGCGCACCCGGGGCCCTTCCGCGTCGTCTACCTCGTCCGCAGCTACATGGACGCGCACCAGCGGGAGCTCGCGCACTGGCTCCGGATGCTCGCCGCCAAGGGGGTGGACGAGCTCGTCCTCGTCAACCGCCCGTGGCCCATCGACATGCCCCTCCCCGCGACGATCCTCAACATCGCTACCCTCACCCGCCTCTTCATCGGCGTCTGGATGTTCCCGAACACGACGGGCCTCCCGCGCGGCGGCTGCGGCGGCGGCGCGGCCTTGTTCCCCCTCCTCCGCGAGCTCACCATCTGCTGCGTCTCCATGGAGAACCGGGATATGGACTTCCTCCTCGCTGGGAGCCCCGTCCTCGAGACCCTTGGCATACAGGGATACAAGAAGCGGGCGCTGTGTCTCCGCCTTGTAGGCCAACGCCTCCAGCGCGTGCAGATCTGTCTCTCCGTTGTGGAGACCATCGCCGTGGTGGACGCACCACTCCTCGAGCGGCTCATCCTTTGGAAATCTCTCGATGGCTCTTGCATCAGGCTCAAGATTGACCATGCCCCCAAGCTGCGGTTACTGGGATACTTGGAGCCCGGAATTCACACTCTGGAGATGCACAACACCGTCATCAGTGTATGTACATACAATCCAACCTCTGTTCATTCAATTTGCTCGATTCGAGAACATATGTAAATGATCTATTGCTGTGTCAATTTTTGATCTTTCTTAATTAATACTATATATGGTTCATTGCATGCATTCCAGACCAGGAAAGGGGTCAGCCCAAGCGCCATGACCCCAAGTGTGAAGGTCCTAGCATTAAGAGTGTGTTTTGGAGGCCGTAATGACGCCAAGATGTTGCCTGCCTTCCTCAGATGCTTTCCCAATGTGGAGACCTTCCTCAGATGCTTTCCCAATGTGGAGACGCTGCATATTATGGTACTATATGTTATGCATCATCTATTCATCTTATACTAGCATGATATGTTTATAGCAATGGTGCTGCAGCATGATCCATAACTAACTAAATATTGTTCACTGGTTGCCTTGTTCAATTCTCAGTCAGAGAAAACTGCTGAAGCCACTGGCAAGCTCAACCTCAAGTTCTGGCAGGATCCCATCAAGAGCATCCAATCCTGCATCAGGATGATGAGTTTCCGTGAATTCCGAGGGGAGCAAAGTGAGCTTGACTTCCTCAAGTTTTTCATGAAGAATGCGCTAGTGCTGGAGACAGTGGAGATTGTGTCAGCCTTTGGATGCTTCACTTCCGCCGGTGAGTTGCAGTCCAAGATACTGGCTATGGATCCTGACAATTGGGCCAGTGATGACTGTTCTCTGGCAGTTTACAATGGCTCATCAGGGCCTGAATATTGGGACTTTCGAAGAGGACTCGACGTTTCAGTTAGTGATCCTTTTGCTCGCAGCTGAAGTTATGCAAGTTTATCCCTCTGGAAGTAGTCAGTGTTATGTTGCAGTATCTACATAGAAGGCATTGGCCTAGAAGGCTAGAATGTTGGCATGTGTTATGCGACAACTGAGCAGAGTGTGTTGAAGTGATCCTAGTAGCATGATTAGCTGCTTAACCTACTAGTTTTATCTTTCACTTAATTGGCCAATGTTTTTAGGTACTTTCTGTTTGTTTGTTTGGATGAACCAAGGTATCGGCATCTCATGTTTTACTTCTTCAGTTCGATAAGAATATATTAATGATGCCAGATGGGCAAATCATGAATCCTAATGTTCCTGCACGGATATAGAGATCCAATGAGTATCAAGTTTTGCTTATTGTACTATGAAATGTTTGGTTAATTAAGACCACCCTGGGCTTCCTGACATTTGGCTTTCCATATCGTCTGAGGCAATAATTCTACTTGAGTCCCATGTAGGGCGGCGCTGCCTGAGACTAGTCACTAGTGGCATAGTCAGTTTGGTCCGGCCACACGTCTGAACCGAACAGTGGAGTCGTCTCACTCGTCTGTGACGTGATACTACATTTTCTTCCTTTTGAGCAGAGCTGATTCTTTATTGAGAACACAATATGGCTACTTGAAGAAATTTGATTTGGCATGACTTTCTAAATCCTAAAAAAAATGACGGAAATACCTTGAAGCACATGTATGATTCTTGATACCTTGGGCCAATGGATTGAATGAAGATGGGTAGCCCACTATCTGAAAAGCAAAACAGGTTAGGCTAGATATGGCAGATGGTGCAAAAGGAAGAAATTGTAACTCAACATACTTATAACATCGAAACAAGGCTTCGTTTAGTTTGCGTATAATTGGATTTGACGAACTAAATTGGAATAGCGGATAGAAAAGAGAGTTCCATTCTGTACTGAGTCCAATTTGTTTCATTTGTGTACCCATGTTTCAGAATTTTCCAAGATCATATAACCTGACAAAGAACCAACTCTGAGAAAAGGCCCAGCATTCCGGCAATGGTGCCTCCTCCGATAGACCAGATGAAAATCGTTTCAGATGGTGATGCTTTTATGGAGTGTTCCAAGAAAGGTGCTGGGAATTTGTAGATTGTAACCTGAAGCTCTTCCGGCAATCATCTTGCCGGTGGAAGTGGCGCTCTTAATAATTTTAAAAATATATGTTCACAAATCAAGGTACGATCATCTTCCAGCTTGGGTCCATGCTTAAATAATCAGCAATGGAAATCTTATGTGCTTTTAGTTAAGTGACTCACATAATCTGCAGCCATTTGACCCTCAAAGAATTTCATAAAGTGATTTCCCCATCAAAATTACTTTGGATTTGAATATCTGTTTATGAAATTAAACCCAGTTCTAGTTTCTGCTCGAGGATTCATGGTCAACTATCTTCATCACCTGCTGCCCAATAACAAATATGTCTGACAAAGTGATTTCCCCGATCAAACTTACTTCATGTAAGTACTCTGTTTCTGAAACTAAACCAACTCTACCTACCTCTGTAGATTGTAGTATTACAAAATAAATCCAGGCTTCATCCAAAGTGCAAAATCCCGTTCCAATTTGATGTCAATCCAGCTAGGCACGACATGTTTTCTTGTAAAAATAGTAAGCATAATTTTGCTTTTCCCACAACCCATATAGTAACCTTTTTTTTCGTTTCAAAGAAATATAACAATTTTGAATGAAGACATTACAGAAAGGTGTAAATGAGCGTACACAACTAATCAAATCACACCAGCACTAGCTTTAGTTTCAGATGAAACCGTTCATGGTTGACTCCTCACTATTCATCCGTAATCAGGGAAATGAGTTTTCAGATTCTCGAAGAGCACAGAGTAATGAACATTTTCGTAGCATCCATCAGCGCTCCGGCTTTCCGACTCCGAACCTACGGCGATCGGCAAGTACCACAGCACGGATTCCGCATCCGACTCCGACCAGTGACCAATAAATTCGACTCCGATCACAGCACGGATTTCGGCAGGAGGGGTCCTCCGCTCTATATAAATCCCCCCAATCTCCCTCTACGGTATCACAAAGTTTCCGTCAAGCGTGCAGTTGCAATTTGCAAACACAAACTGACTCCGTCGGCCTCGATCGCCATGTCCGCCGCCGCCACACAAGTCCCCAGCTCCATGGCTAACGGCGAGCGCGCCGACCCAGCGCCAATGAGCGCGGTCGCCACGCGCGTCGCAGCCATCTGCGACATGATTCAGGAGCACCGCGTCGCCGGGAGAAAGATCAGCGCCAGGCGAGCCGCCGTCATCTCCGCGATGATCGACGACGTCGCCGCCACCGCCGCCGAGGGGAGGCCGAGGGCCTGCAGGCGGAAGCGCCGCATAGCGAGCGCCCGCGGGTACAAGCAGGAAGGGCGCAGGCTCTGCCAGGGCGACAACGGCGTCGTCGTCGTCAGGGCGCGCCACCGCGCGACGGGCCAGGCCGTCGCCGTCAAGTCCCTCCACCGCCGGAGCGGCGGGAGCCACGCCGGCGACGTCCTCCGCGAGGCCTGCTTCACGGCGGCCGGCGCGGGCCACCCCTCCCTCGCCGCGTTCCGCACCGTGGCGCGCAGCCCCGGCACCGCGGACTACTCCATCGTCATGGACCACGTCGGGCCCAGCCTCAGGGCCGCCATGGCAGACCGCGGCCAGCCATTCTCGGAGCCCGAGGTGCGCCGCGTCATGCGGAAGCTGCTGGCCGGCGCCGAGGTGATGCACGGACACGGCATCGTCCACCGGGACATCAGGCCCGAGAACATCCTCGTCGGTGACGGCGGCGCCGTCAGGATCTGCAACTACGGGGCAGCCAAGTCTTTGACCGAGAAGGACACGCCGCGCCGCTTCGCCGGGACGGCCGCGTACATGGCGCCGGAGGTGCTAGCGAGGAACGCCGAGCACGGCACGCCCGTGGACGCGTGGTCTCTCGGCTGCGTGATGGCAGAGCTCCTCACCGGCGGCGGCAAGCCGCTGTTCGCGGGGAAGGACGACGCCGACGAGAGCACCCGGCTCTTCAAGATCTTCGACGTGCTCGGCGTGCCGTGCAAGAGGGTGTGGGAGGCCATGAGGCCCCAGGCTCACGACGACAAGGTGCGGGTGTGGCGAGCGCGGCAGCTGCGAGTGCGCCACCGCAACCGGCTGCGAGAGATGTTCCCGGAGGAGATGCTGTCGAGGGACGGGTTCCAGGTGCTGAAAGGGCTCTTGACGTGTGATCCCGAGAAGCGGCTGACGGCGGCAGCCGCGCTCCGGTGTCCGTGGTTCACCGAGAATATTGACGATGCTCCTGTCTCGGGGAGGGCAACGGTTAACAAGATCGTCGCCGCCATGGCCAGCAAGTCGGCGTCACTGGCCATATCTTTTGTTGGGTGCGCGCTAGGTTTACTTAGACCTAAGGCATTGGTCCGATGATTGTCCTGTGAGTTGTAACGAACGACGACAAATACTGATGTTTTGCTGTCGATTGTTAGTGATATACGTATATGAAAAAAAAACCTTTTTCATCAGTAGGATTTTGCCTAATTTGAGTGTTTCATTTTAAAGGTTGTCTAATTAAGTTGTCCTAATCCAAAGAAGTCTTTATATGGATGGTAGCACCTCCTTTTGTTTCATAAACCTTTGTGTTCTTTATTTTTTCCTATCAGTTTTTGCTTAGTATTATCTATATGCCTTGTACCCAATATTCTACTTTTGTAGGAGTTGGGTGATAGTGTTCATCTCCGTATGCTTCTCTTTTTTTTTCACGAGTTGTTAAATGTGTTTTTCTTATTGACGTGATATCTTCCCTTTCACCACAACCTTTTGTGAGAGATATGCCTGCGATAACTGTCTTTCTTCAACTATTACAAACGTTCTTGTGGTGGATTGGTTAGAGCGTTGAACTCAATGTGTAGGTGTTTCTGTCAGTAGTCCACCACGGGTGTCCCATGCGGTTCATTTGTAGAAGAGGATCACTTCACCTATAGTTAGATGGTAAACACAAAGACACATGGATTGATCAGGCTTGAGGACTGTATTGTGCACAATGTGTCTTGCATATGACTTGGATTGTTTCTTATGGGGGTCCCTGTCAACCTCTATAGTTGAGGGCCAGAGTTACAAGTCAGTTGAGATCTAATCCTAGTCAGTTACAAGGAAAGTTATCATCTTACTATACAAATAAAATCTTCTGAATTTCCGAACTAAATTAAATTGCTCAAAGTAAACACCAATGGACAACTCACAAATAAGAGACAAGAAATTATCCCGTGGTATCGAGGACTTGGCGGTCACCCCTAATCCACGTTGAGATGGATTCAATGTTCAACCACTTCTCTATCAATACTCCTCTTGATCTCTAAGCCGGTTAGAACCAAAGAACCGCTCCAAATCTCGATTCCACTAGAGTTTCTCTTCACCGCTCCGGTGAGGTGAGCACAAGAACCTCTCACACCAATTTTTCAAGGCAACTTCACAACCTTCTTTGAAGTGCTCAATGGAATCACGAGCTCCAAGCCGTCTAGGAGGCGTCAACCTCCAAGAGTAACAAATCAACCCGTTCGCTTGATGAATCCCTAGTGCCACAATGATCAAATCCTTGATGCAATGCACTAGATGCTCTCAATCTCACAAAGGAATGCAATCTCAAAGTGAGAGAGAGCGAGAGAGAGAGGATAACAAGGGCTCTAGAATGTCAAGAAAGCTTTTCAAAGTGCCAAGAGACCCCTCACACCCGCGGGGGTGGGGTATTTATAAGCCCTCTCCTCGGAACTAGCCGTTACATTCAAAACGCGTGAAAAATGGCATCCTCGGACTGTCCGTGTTTGAATCCAACGGTAAAATGACGAAGTCAAACGTGAGTCAGAGTTAGCCGTAGAGGCCTGGCGGACATTCCGACAGCCAGCCTCGGATCGTCTTACCTCGTTAGACGGACGGTCTGACCCCCTAGAACGTCGGGAAGCGCTTATGTTAGATTCGAGCTCTTTTTATACGGACCGTCCAACCCAAGACTTCGGACAGTACGACAACCTTTGCACAGCTCGCCTAAGTCAGCGCGCACGGGCCCACCTGTCAACACAGGTCGCGGACAGTCCGACCGACGTTAGGACAAGGTCCGAACGGATTTTCGAAGTTTTTCTAAACAAGTTTTATTCCACATTTCACGGACCGTCCGAGCCTGAGCCTCGGACTGTCTGACCAGCCACGACAGTGCTGGAATTTCACAAGATTTTCAACTAGGTCATTCTCAAGTTAGTTACCACTCATCTAAATGCACAACATGCAAGTTTTTTTTTATCAAGGTGGCACTATAGACATGTCATGCCAATGACGTTGATCCCTCTTGATAGTACGGCTATCTACCCTATCAACCCGGTCATTTTCATCCTCTAATCACCTCATGACCGGTCAAATTAAAAAGCCCTATCTTATACCTTTGCCTTGATCCTCCCATGGTCCAAGCACACATGTCAGGGTGGGCACTTTTTTATCGAAGATCGAAAACCGAACCGAAACCGAACCGAAATGTCGGTTTTTCGGTTGTTCGGTTCGGCTTTGGTTTCTGGATTCGGTTTTTACCTCAAACCGAACCGAACTACTGAATAAACCAAACAAGGAACAACCACCCTAGCTAAGGCCGCACTGCCCCAGACTCAACTCACCAAGTTAAGGCCCAACATGCCCACCTCGACCCTCTTGAGCTCGGCCCAACAAGCCCACCGCGACCCCTTTCAGCTCGAGTCTCCACCTAGGCAACCAGCCTACCCTAGTTCCTCAATCCTATCCACTCGAGACAGCGGAGGCTATTGGCGTCGAGCGCGATGCCCTTGAGCTCCTCCAGGAACGCCTCGACGTCGGCGGTGCCGGCCACCTCGGTGGCCACGAAGGCCTCCTGGGCCTGTTGGAGGCGGTTGGAGACGATGGGGATGCCGACACGGATACGGCGGTCCATGAGGTCGGCGGCGGCAAGGAGCCGCGGCGAGGGCGAGAGTGTGAGGAGGAGCGAGGTGAGGAGGGACGGGTGGAAGTCGCCGAGCCACAAGAAGGGGAGCTCGAGTGGGGAGCGCTAGTCCCCGGCGGCGACAACCCACACGGGGTCCTAGCGCGCGGCGGCGTCGAGTGCGGAACAGTGCGCCTGGAAGTGGGCCCCGACGGCCGCTGCGGCGGAGGAGAACGGGTCGTCCTAGGACCCGGACGAGGAGGATAGCGCGCAGTGGAGCAGCGGGAGGAGCGGTATGCCTGCTGTGATTCGGGGGGGATTGGTGCGGCCCGATTGCGGCGGTTGGTTCGGGGCTTGAAAGCCGGTTTTGTTCGGTTTAACCAAAAAACCGAACCGACAAAAGCGAAACCGAACATGTCAATTTTTGGTTTTCTGCAGAACCGATCGGTTGCTGCTAGTCGAAAAAACGAATTTTTTATGAACCGAAAACCCGAACCGAATTGTCGGTTTAAACCAAATGCCCAGGGCTACGCACGTGCCATCCACTTATCATCTGTTGAAGCTCGAGCCAACTCACAGGACTAAGCTATTCTCGTATTCTCAAATAAACTTGTTAGTCCACAAGGGTTGTCATTAATTATCAAAACTCAATTAGGGGCCTAGATGCCTTCAGTCGCCTGCCTTCATCTTGGAAGACCGAGCAGAGTCTTATCGGCTTGCCCCATACGTCGCTTGCCCCATACGGCGACAAGGTGCAGGTGTGGCGAGCGCGGCAGCAACGAGTGCACCACCGCAACCGTCTACGAGAGATGTTCCCAGAGGAGATGCTGTCGAGGGATGGGTTCCAGGTGCTGAAAGGGCTCTACACGTGTGACCCCGAGAAGCGGCTGACGGCGGCCGCCGCGCTCTTGTGTCTGTGGTTCACCGAGAATGTTGACGATGCTCTTGTCTCGGGGAGGGCAACGATCAATAAGATCGTCGCGGCCATGGCTAGCAAGTCGGCGGCGTCACTGGCTATATCTTTGGTTGGGTGTGCGCTAGGTTTACTTAGACCTTTTTTTTAGAAAAGGGATGCTTTATTAATTTTCAGTCAGATACATCGAGGTGATACATCCACCTGAAAAAGATCCCGGCCTCTTTCAAACGACACACAGCCAAAAGAAGAAACAGTTTTACTCAACATTCGGACTCTAAGAGCCGCCAATCCTAAGACTAGACCGCCACCCAAACGCCCTTGTAAAAATAACCTTGTCCACTTGGACCAAGTACTGCGACGCCGCTACAAGACTGTCTCGCGACGAAGGCCGTTGAATGATAGACCATGTGCGAAGCCAATGCGACGTCATGAATATAACCTGCAAAAAATTTAGAGTTTTGTTATCAAAAACCACTGCATTTCTGCATCGCCAGACCGCCCAACATAAGGCTGCCGCGCCTACAAACACCAGAGGTTTAAAATTTTGTGGAACTAGATTGAACCATCCATTAAACATATTAGCCACACTAGATAGTTTAGGTAAACCCCATGCCGCATAGACCGAAGCCTATACCATAGTGTGAATCTACAATCGAAAAATAGATGCTGAATTGACTCATTTTCATGACAGAAGACACACTGTTTACTGCCATTCCAATTTTGTTTGGCCAGATTATCCTTAGTGAGGACTCCTCTTTTTAGAAACCATAAAAATTTTTTAACCTTTAGTGGTAACTTGGATTTCCATAATTTTTTATTTGTGTTTGGTACATTTTGGTATATTAGGCCCAGATAATGTGTTTTCACAGAGAAAACACATGTCTGGTCCAAACTCCATTTAAATTCATCCCCTTCGTCAGTGAGGTTTATATTTGCCAGCCTTGCTACTAAATTATTCCACATTATCAATTTAGGACCAATCAGATCTCTTCGCCAGGATATATTGGGAATCTCTGTACTGAGTACCTCTGCCACCGTATCCTGCTTTTTCCTAGCTATGTTATAGAGCTGAGGATATTGATCACGAAGAGGCCTGTTGCCTAACCATTTATCTTCCCAGAATCTTATCTGGGACCCATCCTTGATCGTGAAGGTTCCAAATTTGAGGAAGTCATTTTTAACCTTCATACGGCCAGCCCAAAAGTGTGAATCTCCGCTTTTCCATTGGACCTGAACCAGAGGCTTGGTCCCTAGATACTTGTTGCGAAGGATCTGTTGCCAGGTACCATCCGTTGTAAGCAGACGATATAGCCACTTACTAAGTAAGGCAATATTCTTAAGTTCTAGATTATGTATCCCTAGTCCTCCTTGATCTCGCGAAAGACACAGAATACTCCATCTAGCTAATCTGTATTTTCTCTTATGCTCATCACTTTGCCAAAAGAATCGAGACCGATAGTAATCCAACTTCTTACAAACTCCTTTTGGAATTTGGAAGAAAGATATCATATACATCGGCAGACTGCTAAGGACAGAATTGATTAAGGTCAAACGTCCTCCGTATGAAAGGTTTTTCCCTTTCCAACTGCTGAGGCGTTTCTCGAAGCGTTCCTGGATCCTCAACCAGTCATTATTAGCCAATTTCCGAAAGTGAATCAGAATACCTAGATATTTAACTGGGAAAGCTCCAGGATTTCATCCAAACAATTCTTTATATTGATTTTCGAAGTTCTTAGCCTCCCCAAAACAGTAAATTTCACTCTTGTGAAAGTTTATTTTGAGTCCCGATAACTGCTCAAAAGCACAAAGTATATTTTTCATGTTCTGAGCTTGTTCCAGGTTGTGGTCTAAGAACAAAATTGTATCATCAGCATACTGTAGTATGGACAGGCCACCATCAATCAAGTGGGGCACCACACCTTGTAGCTGATTATTCGATTTGGCCCTGTTAATTAGAAGGGTCAGCATGTCTGCGACTATGTTAAAGAGGATGGGTGATAGTGGATCTCCTTGCCTAAGTCCTTTTTTTGTTTGGAAGAAAGGGCCTATTTCATCATTGACATTAATCGCCACACTTCCACCCGAAATAAAAGATTTAATCCACTCAATCCATTTTGAGGAGAAACCTTTTAACCGGAGCGTCTGTGTTAGGAAGTCCCATTTCACTTTATCATAGGCCTTTTCAAAATCAATTTTAAATATAATCCCATTCTGATTTCTTCTGTGTAATTCATGTACTGTCTCATGTAGAATCACTACGCCTTCCAAAATATTCCTGCCTCGCATGAAAGTTGTTTGAGTAGGGCTGATAATGTTGTCTGCTACTGAATTTATTCTAATCGTAGCCACTTTCGTAAAAATTTTGAAGCTGACATTCAGCAAGCAGATAGGTCTATATTGCTGTATTTTATTTGCCTCTTTAACTTTGGGAATCAAAGTAATGACTCCAAAATTGAGGCTGAACAGCGGGAGATCTCCGATGTGTAAGTCATGGAACATGTTCATCAAGTCTCCTTTGATTGTTTCCCAAAAAAGCTGATAAAACTCAGCCAGAAAGCCATCCGGTCCTGGTGCTTTATTATGTTCCATGCTGAAAATTGCTTCCCGAACCTCCTTTTCAGTGAAAGGGGCCGTGAGAAATTCATTTTCTAGCTGACTTACTTGCGAGATATCCTCTACCCTCTCCTCCATGCTAAAGTGGCTCTCTTCCGGAGGTCCGAATAAGTCTCTGTAAAATTGGGTGATGTATTCCTTGAGATTTTGTTGCCCTTCTATTTTACCTCCTTCATGATCCAGTGAAAATATTCGTTTTTTCCGGTGTTTGCCATTTGCCACCATCTGGAAATACTTTGTATTGCTATCCCCAAAAGAACGTCATTTACTTTGGCTCTTTGATAATATCTCAGTTCCTCCTCCCTTAGGAGTTTTGTGAGATCATCTCGAGCCTTTTCCAATTGCTCTCTCTCCTTCGGTTAGCGTTCTTTGTTCGGCTTGGGTGTCGAGCGCTGTCACAACCTGTTGGAAGTGTTCTTTTTGAGTTTTGTAGGTCCCATGAAGATGGCGAGCCCATCCCCGGAGATGTTTTCTTAAAGCTCCCATTTTCCTATTCCAGCGCTGGACAGAGTTTTGTCCATGAACTGCTTGATTCCAGATTGCTCTGACTTTTTCTTTAAATCCTCTTGAGTCAGCCAGCTTAGTTCCATCTTGAACTGCTTAGGCTGCCCTGAAAAGGCTGGATCTCCCGTATCTAGAATCAAAGGTGTGTGGTCTGAAATCCCCCGGTCTAGTCCTCGTACTGTGACCAGAGGGTATTTTAATTCCCATTCCGTGCTCATCAAAACTCTATCCAATTTTTCAGAAGTCGGATCCTGGAGGGAGTTGGCCCAGGTAAATTGTCTACCAGACAACTCGATTTCCCGAAGATCGAAGCTATCAATGACTGCATTGAATAGAAAAGGCCATCGGGGATTAAAATTATCTTTATTCTTTTCCCCGCTATGTCTCATAATATTGAAATCGCCCCCTATTAAAACAGGCAAAGGGTTCTGTTGGCAAGTGCGTACCAATTCCGACAGAAAGGCAGTCTTAAAATCCTCCTGAGCTGGGCCGTACACCGCCATCAGTATCCACTTGAAGTCGTCTTGTCTATTACGCAGATGGAATTTAACAAAAAATTCCCCTTCAACGATAATAGATAGATCCAGAGCTAGAGAATTGATGCCTAGAAGGATTCCTCCAGAGCGACCCCTAGGTTGCAAGCAATGCCAAACAAAATCCACTCCCCCTGAGAGGCGGTTAAGATTTGCTCGAGACATATCTTGCTTACCTGTCTCCATAATTGCAACAAAGTCCAGACGATGATCTCTTATTGCTTCCGAAATATACCGGTATTTAGCCAAGTCTGATAGACCTCTGCTATTCCAGGAAAAACCTTTCATTGGGTAACCTTGTTGTGTTGTTTTTGTTGTCTATGGCGCCCTTTATTTTTTTAGACGCAGATTTAGTCCTTCGACCAGATACCTGGAGATCACAGATTTTTGTGTCCAAGTCCAAGTCATCAAGGTCTACTTCCGTGTAATCCTTCACTAAGTGCGATAGAAGATCATTGTTAGACTCATAACCTTCTCCATCACTAAGATCAAACGGGTTATCTTCCAGATTTAATTTTTCGATATTCTGGGTTTTAGGTTGTACCACCGTTTTGTTGATATGAATTCTCTTGAGTGCACTATATGATAGATTAATTTCCTCCAAGGTGGGACCTAACGAAACTCCAATAGTATTTAAATTAGCAATACACATGTCCTTCGATATCTTACCGCCGATGGAGTGTGTCGGAGTTGCCGAGGCCTGCGATGCTGGGACACTATCCAGGTTCCTAGCCGCTCCATGTTTCATCGCTCTCGCCAATACCAACTCATCTGCAATAGGTAGGTTTACTTAGACCTAAGGCGTTGGTCCGATGATTGTCCTGTGAGTTGTAATGGACGACGAAAATAGTGATTTTTTGCTGCCGATTGCTTTAGTGATATATATGATTTTTTTTTGATCAGTAGTACTTCGTAGTACTACTAGCTTGTAAGATGCGCCTAATTTAAGTGTTTCATTTTAAAGGTTGTTCATGCCGGGGTTGCATTTAAGTTGTCCTGCAAACCCTCTATTTTAGACCCTTTGTCTCTCACCCACGTCCTCGCTCTCCATTCAGAAAATGCTTTGATGGAGCTTAAGGGAGATGACGTTAGTGGTTATTTAATTTGCAACAAAAAGGATAAAAGAAATATGCTATTGATACCTTTACCTTTTTAGAGCAACTCTAGCAATAGCACTCAAATCTGGCCCTCCAAATATTAAATGGAGACTAACTATATTTTTTGAGGGCCTCAGAATTTGTTTGAACTCCAACAATAGCCCCTAAGAATGGAGGGCTCCTTAGAGACCCCCAGGAATGGAGGGTGGGGGTTAAATTTGGAGGCCTCCCTAAAATAGGGGGCAAGTAGAGGGTCCGCTGGAGTGTAACTTTTTGTTTGACCCTCTAAATTTGGGTTGGGGGCTTGTTTAGATGAACTGCTGGAGTTGCTCTTTATCGTCTTTCTTCTCGCGCGTTTACATCCCATGGGAAAAGCTTTAATTTACTATCTGTAACTAGGTGATACCCCGCGCGTTGCTGCGGAAAATTTTAAACAAAATTTTAAGGTGAAATTTTAAAATAGAAACTAAGGTGATTGTATGGTAATATTCTTTTGCAAACTTTACTAATATATTTATTTTTTTGACAGAGAACAATTATTAACTGATTGATCTTTTATGTATATCTGATGTGGGAATTTTGTAGCGTGATACTTGTAAAGATGTACATATGTTATTAGTCATAGAAAATCGGTGAGAGACATAAATTGATGATCTAATGGATGTGACGTGGCGTATGAGGTGATAGCTTGCATGCTTTGTAGTGGGGTGCTTCTTGAGTAAATGACTCGTGAGTGGATGATGTAAGCGGATGACGTGGTGCGTCGAGGGTTGAGAGAAATCCAGCCATAACTTGTAGTGGGTACCAATTATATAGGTTATATAGATAGATTAAAGTGTTTCTCAGAGTAGAATATGTAAGTAAGCAGGCATTGATCTGGGTATAAATCTAAAATATAGGGAGGACTGTTCCCTAGGATCGCATAGCAAGGGCTCTCATCGCCGACTGAATTATTGCAACATCAGTATTTTTATAAGAGGATATTTTTCCATACGAGAAGCAAACCCTAACTAACTACAACATATCCTCTAAAGAAATCTCTAACTAAATTTATAGAGTTAAACAAAAAAGTTGAACTTGATCGGCCTTCTACATTGCCCACTTGATCAGCGAGAGATCTCTAGGCTTGATGTGTTTGCTGCCTGTGGTGTCGTGCTCGATGCTCCCCTCGTGAAGCATATGATTGAGAGATGGTCTGGTGCTTGTTGTACAGAAAGGAGCTCATACAGGGAGATTGTTAAAAGCTCGGGCTGAAAGGGCCCCCACCTCCGTTGCCCCCACGGGTGACTCAGGCGGAACCCCCATCGCCCGGCGGCACCCCCAACTCCGGTGTCTCTCTCGGTCTTGCCGCTGCTAGAGCGCTCCGCCGGTGCGAGGACGGCGGCAGTGAGGCCTCTCACCCCTCCCCTACCTAGAGCTCGCCGGATTCATGGAGAAGCAGCGGCTGACTCTGGGGAGAAGCGGCGGCTGATTCCGGCTGCGGTTCCGGCGCCGGCGAGGCCGGATCCTGTAACATCCAGAAAAATTACGTAGGATTTGTTCAATGCAAAAATGTGAATTTCAAATTTTTTGGTGAATTGTTGTGCATGCCAACAAACATATAAGGTGTAACACCCTAAATTAGGCCTATTTAAAATTTTAGTAATAAATTTGCTTTTATTTAATTTAATGTTCATATTTATCTAAGGAAAATAAATTATTTCTGAGAAAATAAAATTAAATATAAGGTTAGAAACATTTTTGTTGCATTCATGCCGGCTGCATTGTGTTTTGTTTGTGTGCGGTTCAATTGGAATTTAAATGCTGTTTAAATTCGAATTTGAATCGTCTTGTTTGGAGCCCTAGAAAAGTTGCAGCAGCCCGAGTCCGTTTTCCCTCCCTCAACTTTCTTCCTCGGCCGAGCTTGCCCCCTCTTTCTTTTCTCCCCGCAGCAGCCCAGCTCGCCCCGCTCCGCTTTCGGCCCGCCTTCAGCCCGCTCGCTCTCCCGCTCCCGCAGCCTAGCGCGCAGCCCAGCCAGCCGAGCCGGCCCAGCTCCGCCCCGCAGTCGCTGCCAGGCGGGACCCGCCCGTCAGACCCGTCCCGTACCTCCCGACCGAGCCGGACTCTGGCTCGAGTCCGACCCGGGGCCCACAGGCGCGCACGCCGAGGTCCACCGGGGCCACCCGAGCTGCCCCTATACATAGCAGCCGCGATGCCCCTCTGCTCCTTTCCCGCACGCTCGCGACGCGCAAAACCCTAGCCGCCGCCTTCTTCGCCGCCGGCGGAATTCCCGCCGCCGTCGATCTCGCTGCCCGTCGTCGTTCCGCCTCGACCGGCTGCTCCCGGACCTTCGCGTGGAGGTAAGGGATCTCCCGAGCCCCTCCCCGTCCTTCCCCGTGCTCTGTAGCGCCGCCACCACGTCGAGCCGCCGTCGCCGAGCGCCGCCGCCGCCATTACTCGTCGCCCACCTCTGCCGCCGCGCCGTCGTCGACTGGAGCACCCCCGCTCGACTCGCCGCGTCATCCCGCGTCCGTAGCACCCAGCTGCGCCCGAAGCCGTGCCCTATAGCGCGAAAACGTGCTACACTGGCGAACCTCCGCCGCGCTCGCAGCCGAGCGCCGCCGCAGCCCCTCCCCGCCGTCGACTTCTCCTCCCAGATCCAATCTGACCCGCTCGTACTCGATCCAACGGCCCAGATTCAAACCAACCCGAGTCAATACCGGTCAACCCGAGTCAGCCGCGTCGTTTTGCAAAAGAACCCCTGGCCTTTTTCGAAATTAACCCGCGGTCCAGATCTATTCAAAAATAATTAGATTTAGGTCCTGAATTTTATGGAAAACCCCCTGTCTTATTTAAAAATAGCACCCGAGGTCCTGTTTAAGTTATTTTACGCTTTAGCCCTGCTGTTTTTATACTAAATTATGTTTAGGTCCCTGGTTTTTCACAAATAAGCCCCTGGAACTTTTAAAACTTTGCCAACAAGCCCCCGAACCTTAGAAAAGCCATATCTTTCTCGTTTTAGCTCCGATTTGAGTGATTTTCGCGCTCACGTGTTTGTAGCGAAGCGTAGATTAGTTTTTCAGCCTTCTTTGCTTCTGTTGCTACTGTTTGGTGTACTGTTCTAATAGATTAATATTGTTTGCATGTACTGGCTTGTGTGGATGCTTGTGTGTTGATGTATGAGTCCAGTCGGTGAGCCGTACGCGCTTGAGTTCGAGGGTTACGAGGAGCAGGACCAGCAACAGCAGCAGCAGCAGCGGCAACCCAGGAACCTGTCGCCACCGCTGGAACTATAATGGCTCTGGTCTTGGACAAGTAGCATGTACGTCTCTAGCTTGACAGTAGTTACCCACGGGCCGACGGCGTTATGGGAAGCATGGGTGAGAGTATGGTTTGATCCACCGAGGACGGGGAATCCGTCGGCTATGTCCCCGTGAGGCACAGTCCCGTGTTGGGAGCCACCGTATGGCGGGGGCTCCACACGTTGCGCTATTTATTTTGTTGTTGATATTCTTTGCCGCGCTTGGACGCCATTGACCCCCTCGTGTCGCTACATGAGCGTCAGTCAATCTCGGTGCCTTGGGTCATGCTGCCTAGGTTGTACCATAACGGTTACTGTTTTGTTAGGGTGTCTTGTGAAAAGCCTCGTAGCGTTCCTATGCAGTCACACCTCGGAAGTGTTGATGTGCGTGGTTGGGTGCAAAGCTCCATGAGCTTTTACGCGACCGGTGGGTAAAGGGTGAAACCTCTGCAGAGTGTATAATCTATCATGATAGCCTTGCTCAGGGTCACGAGCGGCCTGGATCCTTTATGATTAGAAGATGCTATTAATTGTTATCATTTAATGCTCACTTCTACTATATTAATTGGGTTACAACTGGGATTCATGTAAATGTAGTGATTATGATGATGTTAAAATGAAACAACTAAAATTGCTAATGCAATACAGCCGTGTCAAGCCTTTCTTTTAAGCCTTCATTATCCGTGTTGTACTTGCTAAGTAAGACATTTGCTTACACTTGCTATTCAACAAAATCCCGGATGGGTAATAGATGGATTAGATGATACTGCTGCTGTTGAATTTCCTGAGGATCTGCCATTCTACTAGGTGTGCTCAACCAGTCGGTGTCCCCGTGGGTTATCGGCTTCGTTTTCGTTTAGAGAGAGTTAATAATGAGACTTCTGCTGTTTTATTCAATTATTTGAGTCAAACTCTGATGTAAACCATTTATTTTATTCGAGCACTGTATTCTGTTATCATATTTGTTCGCTATATGTGTAATGACTTCCTGGGAACACATATGGCCGCATTTCAGGTTTCTGTGTAAATTCGGGTGTGATAGATTGGTATCAGAGCCGTGCTGACTGTAGGATCGCAGCCTAGTTAGAACGGTTGATAAATCATTAGGAGACCACCATGATTTTGTTTCAGATCATTTAGTTACGTTTCTTTCAAAACCAGTGCTGTCGAGTCTTGTGTGAATCATGTCTCTGGGTGCTTGATTTTGTTGTTATTATGCTTATGTTTGATTTGGATTTTTGTAATGATTGTGATGGTCATAGACGCGACATCTAGATATAGGACTAAGGTTTGAGGAATATTAATGAATAAATAGTTGGTTATCTATCTCCTTTGCACTTCCTCTATCTTACTCTCTATGTCTCTGAATCATATCCCTCCAAGTACTGCTATCTTCTTATGCACCATCTGCAAGCATGGGTTATCTATTACCGATTGACAGGAATACTGATGGGAGATATCTTGCTATGGTAGATGGTTAACACCAGAGGCAACCCCTGTGGCAGTGGAAGCAACCAGAATCAGAACCCACCACCTCAACCACCTCCACTCACCATGGAGCAGATGATGCAGATGCAACTCCAGCTGACACAGCAGATGGCGCAAACCATAGCACTGATGCAGCAGAATCAGCAGAACCCGCCTCAACAGCACCACGTGTAGCCCAGAGATAAAAGGGGCGAGTTTATGAAGGGATGCCCTCCTACCTTCAACAAGTCTAGTGACCCAATGCAGGCAGAGGACTGGCTCAAGGCAGTGGAAAGGCAGCTGGACATTGCACAGTGCAATGACAGGGAGAAGGTGTTATATGGAAGTGGACAGCTCCAGGGAGCAGCTTTGGATTGGTGGGATGCGTACCAATATGCTCACCCCAATCGTGATCAGATCACTTGGCAGGAGTTCCGCGACAGCTTCCGCTCTCACCATGTGCCGGAAGCGCTAATGACCTTGAAGAAGAAGGAGTTCCTGGCATTGAAGCAGGAAGGTATGAGTGTCACCGCTTATCGTGACAAGTTCATTGAGTTGGCCCGTTATGATCCAGAGGACGTGAATACTGATAGGAAGAAGCAGACCCGATTCCGAGATGGCCTGCATGATGCACTCCAGTACCAGCTCCTGTGCTCCAAGTTTGCCACCTTTCAAGAACTGGTGGATAGCGCACTACTGCTGGAGCACAAGCGCCGCGAGATGGTGGAAAAGAAGAGGAAGCTTCAAGGCCCACCGTCAGGAAGCAATGTTCGCCCCCGCTTCAATCCTCAGCAAGGAAACCAGCAGATGGTGACTCCACAGTGCTTCCAGGGACAGTCCGGTCCGATGAACCGCAACCAGTATCAGCAACGTCCCCAGTACCAGCAGCGTCCCCAGTACCTCCCAGCACCACCTCAGCAGCGTCTTCAGAACCAGCCACAGAATGGTCCTGTCCAACGCCCCAACCCGGCCAACAATGCACCTACGGCTCCGAGGTGTTTTGGTTGTGGTGAGCTGGGACACTATGCCAGCGCTTGTCCTCGCAAGGCTCAGAACGCCGTTGGTCAGAACAACAATCAGAGGGTTGGGCAACCGCAAAACCAGAATGGAAATCAGCAGCAGAATCCAGCAAGAGGCAAGGTCAACCACATGGGTGCGGAAACCGCAGAAGGAGCAACGGATGTCGTTGTGGGTACGTTCCCTGTCAACTCGACTCTCGCAACTGTTTTGTTTGATACTGGAGCTTCGCATGCTTTCATATCTGCTGCCTTCGTGAAAAAGAACATGATGATCTTGCAACCTATGGGGAGCCCCATGGTAGTTAGTTCACCCGGGGGAGAACAGTGTGCCACTTTACGTTGCCCCTGTATCACCATCACAATAAGGGGGTAGACTTTGTGGTGAACCCAATAGTCCTAGAAACCCTTGGGTTTGACTTGATTCTGGGTATGAGCTGGTTAGCCAGATATGATGGGGTGATTCAATGTTCCAAAAGAGCAGTGCAGCTGACAGCAAAGACTGGTGAGGAAGTGGAGTATCAAGCAGCTAGTCCCTTGGAGCACAACCAGATCTACCAAGCCGAGGGTGTAGCACTGGAAGACATCCGAGTGGTGTGCGATTTCCCAGATGTGTTTCCAGATGAGTTACCAGGTATGCCCCCAGACCACGAAGTTGAATTTGTTATTGATCTTAAGCCTGGTACTGCACCTATAGCTAAGAGGCCATATAGAATGGGAGTAAAAGAACTAGAGAAACTTAATGAGGAATTAAGGGTGTTGTTAGCAAAAGGGTATATTCGTCCTAGTTCTTCCCCTTGGGGAGCACCGGTTTTGTTTGTGGATAAGAAAGATGGGACCCAGAGAATGTGTGTGGATTATCGAGCTTTGAATGAAGTGACCATCAAGAACAAGTATCCGCTGCCGAGGATTGATGATCTCTTCGACCAGTTGAAAGGAGCATGTGTGTTCTCTAAGATCGATCTCCGATCCGGTTACCATCAGATGAGGATACGAGTGACTGACATCCCCAAAACAGCCTTCACAACCCGATATGGTCTATATGAGTTCACTGTCATGTCTTTTGGTTTGACAAATGCACCGGCGTACTTCATGTATTTGATGAACACTGTGTTCATGGACTATCTTGACAAATTCGTGGTGGTGTTCATTGACGATATTCTGGTTTTCTCCAAGAATGAGGAAGAGCATGAAGAACATCTGAGGTTGGTGATGCAGAGACTTCGTGAGCATCAGTTGTATGCCAAGCTGAGCAAGTGTGAGTTCTGGTTGAAGGAAGTAGCATTCTTGGGTTATGTGTTGTCCAATGGTGGAGTGGCAGTTGATCCGAAGAAGGTTAGTGATGTGTTGAGTTGGAATCCGCCTAAGGATGTGAGTGAAATTAGAAGTTTCCTTGGGATGGCTGGATACTATCGACGGTTCATTGAAGGATTCTCCAAGATTGCTAAACCCCTGACGGCATTATTGGAGAAAAATGCCAAGTTTGTCTGGACTGAGGAGTGTCAAGCCAGCTTTGAGGAGTTGAAGAAGAGACTAACAACAGCCCCAGTGCTGGTTCCGCCCGACATAGCCAAGAGTTTCTCTATATACTGCGATGCATCCCGTCTAGGACCGGGGTGTGTACTCATGCAGGAAGGCAGAGTAGTAGCTTATGCATCGAGGCAGTTGAGGAAGCATGAGCAGAACTACCCGACACACGATCTGGAGTTAGCAGCTGTGGTGCATGCTTTGAAGATTTGGAGGCATTACTTGATTGGTCATAAGTGTGATATTTACACTGACCACAAGAGTCTCAAGTATGTGTTCACACAGTCAGATCTGAATATGAGGCAACGTCGTTGGTTAGAGTTGATCAAGGACTACGACCTGGAGATTCATTATCATTGGCCTTCCCTGGATGATTCATTATCATCCAGGGAAGGCCAACCTGGTGGCAGATGCTCTGAGTAGAAGGAGTTACGTGAATAAGATCACGGGACATTGCTTACCGGAGGAACTCAGTTCAGAGTTTGAGAGGATGAGTCTGGGATTTGTGACCAGCATCACCGAGATGGCAGTAGAACCGACCTTGGAACAAGAGATCCGAAAAGGACAGCTCGCAGATGAGAAGATCAAGGAGATCATGGAACTGGTGGCGTTAGGAAAAGCCCCTGGTTTTCGAGTGGATGACCAAGGGACATTGTGGTATGAGAAGAGGATCTGTGTACCAGATATAGTGCAGATCAGGGATGCAATTCTCAGGGAAGCCCATGAATCGGCGTATTCGATACACCCGGGTAGTACCAAGATGTACCAAGATATCAAAGAGAGATTTTGGTGGTACGGATTGAAGAGGGATGTGGCCACATACGTAGCCCTGTGTGACACGTGCCAGAGAGTCAAAGCTGAGCACCAGAGACCTGCAGGTTTGCTCCAACCCCTGAAAGTACCTGAATGGAAGTGGGAAGAAGTCGGTATGGATTTCATCACTGGTTTACCTCACAGTCAGAGGGGATTTGACTCAATCTGGGTAATCGTGGATCGTCTGACCAAGGTGGCACATTTCCTTCCAGTAAAGACCACCTACACGGGAGCCAGACTAGCGGAGTTGTATATGGAGAGGATTGTGTGTTTGCATGGGGTACCGAAAAGAATAGTGTCAGATCGAGGTACCCAGTTCACATCACACTTTTGGCGACAACTGCATGAGTCTATGGACACTAAGCTACAGTTCAGTTCAGCTTACCATCCGCAGACAGATGGGCAGACAGAACGGACAAATCAGATATTGGAGGATATGTTGAGAGCATGTGCTCTACAATATGGTGCCAGTTGGGACAGGAGTTTACCGTACACGGAATTCTCGTACAACAACAGGTATCAGAAGAGTTTGCAGATGGCACCATTCGAGGCTCTGTATGGAAGAAAGTGTAGGACACAACTATTCTGGAATCAGACGGGAGAAAGTCAGGTATTTGGACCTGAAATACTAAGAGAGGCAGAGCGACAAGTGCAGATAATCAGACAAAATTTGAAAGTGGCACAATCCAGACAGAAGAGCTATGCAGATATCAGACGGAGGGATCTCAGCTTTGAAGTTGGAGACTTCGTGTATCTCAAGGTGTCACCAATGAGAGGCGTGAAGAGGTTCAACGTCAAGGGCAAGCTAGCACCTCGATACATTGGACCGTTCAAGGTACTTGAGCGGAAAGGTGAGGTAGCATATCAGTTAGAGCTACCTGAGAAGTTGGCAGGAGTACACGATGTGTTTCATGTGTCCCTGTTGAAAAAGTGCTTGTGAGTACCTGAGGAACCGATTCCGATTGATGAGCTGAATGTGGAGGAAGATCTTACCTATACTGAGCATCCTGTCAAGATTTTGGAGGAGTCAGAACGAGTCACCAGAAATAAGGTGATCCGGATGTGCAAGGTTCAATGGAGCCGTCACTCCGAGGATGAAGCGACTTGGGAAAGAGAAGAAGACCTCAGAGCTGAATATCCACAGTTGTTCCCATCCACATCCGAATCTCGAGGGCGAGATTCATCTTAAGGGGGGTAGGTTTGTAACACCCTAAATTAGGCCTATTTAAAATTTTAGTAATAAATTTGCTTTTATTTAATTTAATGTTCATATTTATCTAAGGAAAATAAATTATTTCTGAGAAAATAAAATTAAATATAAGGTTAGAAACATTTTTGTTGCATTCATGCCGGCTGCATTGTGTTTTGTTTGTGTGCGGTTCAATTGGAATTTAAATGCTGTTTAAATTCGAATTTGAATCGTCTTGTTTGGAGCCCTAGAAAAGTTGCAGCAGCCCGAGTCCGTTTTCCCTCCCTCAACTTTCTTCCTCGGCCGAGCTTGCCCCCTCTTTCTTTTCTCCCCGCAGCAGCCCAGCTCGCCCCGCTCCGCTTTCGGCCCGCCTTCGGCCCGCTCGCTCTCCCGCTCCCGCAGCCCAGCGCGCAGCCCAGCCAGCCGAGCCGGCCCAGCTCCGCCCCGCAGTCGCTGCCAGGCGGGACCCGCCCGTCAGACCCGTCCCCTACCTCCCGACCGAGCCGGACTCTGGCTCGAGTCCGACCCGGGGCCCACAGGCGCGCACGCCGAGGTCCACCGGGGCCACCCGAGCTGCCCCTATACATAGCAGCCGCGACGCCCCTCTGCTCCTTTCCCGCACGCTCGCGACGCGCAAAACCCAAGCCGCCGCCTTCTTCGCCGCCGGCCGAATTCCCGCGGCCGTCGATCTCGCCGCCCGTCGTCGTTCCGCCTCGGCCGGCTGCTCCCAGACCTTCGCGTGGAGGTAAGGGATCTCCCGAGCCCCTCCCCGTCCTTCCCCATGCTCTGTAGCGCCGCCACCACGTCGAGCCGCCGTCGCCGAGCGCCGCCGCCGCTATTACTCGTCGCCCACCTCTGGCGCCGCGCCGTCGTCGACTGGAGCACCCCCGCTCGACTCGCCGAGTCATCCCGCGTCCGTAGCACCCAGCTGCGCCCGAAGCCGTTCCCTATAGCGCGAAAACGTGCTACACCGGCGAACCTCCGCCGCGCTCGCAGCCGAGCGCCGCCGCAACCCCTCCCCGCCGATGACTTCTCCTCCCAGATCCAATCTGACCCGCTCGTGCTCAATCCAATGTCCCAGATTCAAACCAACTCGAGTCAATACCCGTCAACCCGAGTCAGCCGCGTCGTTTTGCAAAAGAACCCCTGGCCTTTTTCAAAATTAACCCGCGGTCCAGATCTATTCAAAAATAATTTGATTTAGGTCCTGAATTTTATGGAAAACCCCCTGTCTTATTTAAAAATAGCACCCGAGGTCCTGTTTAAGTTATTTTACGCTTTAGCCCTGCTGTTTTTATACTAAATTATGTTTAGGTCCCTGGTTTTTCACAAATAAGCCCCTGAAACTTTTAAAACTTTGCCAGCAAGCCCCCGAACCTTAGAAAAGCCATATCTTTCTCGTTTTAGCTCCGATTTGAGTGATTTTCACGCTCACGTGTTCGTAGCGAAGCGTAGATTAGTTTTTCAGCCTTCTTTGCTTCTATTGCTACTGTTTGGTGTACTGTTCTAATAGATTAATATTGTTTGCATGTACTGGCTTGTGTGGATGTTTGTGTGTTGATGTATGAGTCCAGTCGGTGAGCCGTACGCGCTTGAGTTCGAGGGTTACGAGTTGCAGGACCAGCAGCAGCAGCAGTTTGAGGAAGGCAAGTATAGCACGGACAATCCTTGCTACCTAAACACACCTTTACACTATTTGCTGTATACGCATGTGTCTAAATTGTTACCCTTTTAAAGTTGTACCTAGCTTTGTTTATCCTATACCTTGATTACCTTGGGTTATTGCATTTGGGTAGAACTTTTCTAGGCACAGCTACTGTCACCTTTGCTTAACTGTTAATCTTGACTTAATGGTTCACTTCAATGTTAATGGTAAAACTTGCTTTTTAGCAACATGGATCAGGGAGCTAGGGCGTACGCTTCGTGCTTGGCCCTAGTGTCTCTCCGTAAGGACTGGTTCTTAAAGCGGCAACCCAGTAACCTGTCGCCACCGCTGGAACTATAATGGCTCTGGTCTTGGACAAGTAGCATGTACGGCTCTAGCTTGACAGTAGTTACCCACGGGCCGACGGCGTTATGGGAAGCATGGGTGAGAGTATGGTTTGATCCACCGAGGACGGGGAATCCGTCGGCTATGTCCCCGTGAGGCACAGTCCCGTGTTGGGAGCCACCGTATGACGGGGGCTCCACACGTTGCGCTATTTATTTTGTTGTTGATATTCTTTGCCGCGCTTGGACGCCATTGACCCCCTCGTGTCGCTACATGAGCGTCAGTCAATCTCGGTGCCTTGGGTCTTGCTGCCTAGGTTGTACCATAACGGTTACTGTTTTGTTAGGGTGTCTTGTGAAAAGCCTCGTAGCGTCCCTATGCAGTCACACCTCGGAAGTGTTGATGTGCGTGGTTGGGTGCAAAGCTCCATGAGCTTTTACGCGACCGGTGGGTAAAGGGTGAAACCTCTGCAGAGTGTATAATCTATCATGATAGCCTTGCTCAGGGTCACGAGCGGCCTAGATCCTTTATGATTAGAAGATGCTGTTAATTTTTATCGTTTAATGCTCACTTCTACTATATTAATTGGGTTACAACTGGGATTCATGTAAATGTAGTGATTATGATGATGTTAAAATGAAACAACTAAAATTGCAAATGCAGTACAGCCGTGTCAAGCCTTTCTTTTAAGCCTTCATTATCCGTGTTGTACTAGCTAAGTAAGACATTTACTTACACTTGCTATTCAACAAAATCCCGGATGGGTAACAGATGGATTAGATGGTACTGCTGCTGTTGAATTTCCTAAGGATCTGCCATTCTACTAGCTGTGCTTAACCAGTCGGTGTCCCCGTGGGTTATCGGCTTCGTTTTCGTTTAGAGAGAGTTAATAATGAGACTTCCGCTGTTTTATTCAATTATTTGAGTCAAACTCTGATGTAAAACCATTTATTTTATTCGAGCACTGTATTCTGTTATCATATTTGTTCGCTATATGTGTAATGACTTCCTGGGAACACATATGGCCGCATTTCGGGTTTCTGTGTAAATCCGGGTGTGATATAAGGTTGTCTTCTATTTTGCTCCCTTTATTCCTAGGTGATTTAAAATTAAAATTAAAATTTAATTGAAGTGCTAAGGATTAAATAGGCTTGATTTGGTTTTCTTTGGGCTTTTTGTTCTTTGTTTGAATTTGAATTCAAATCTGGTATTTGAATTCAAATTGAAGCTAACCTAAAATAACCAAACTAACCTAACTCCTCATGGGCCTAAACTAACCGAGCAGCCCAGCCCGCTAACCTAACTTCCCTAACCTACCTCGACCCAGCCGGCCCAGCCGAACCGCAGCCCAGCTGGCCCAACGGCCCAGCCGCGCCCCTTCCTTTCTCCCGTCGCTGACGAGCGGACCCCACGCGCACTATTCCCCTTTCTTCTCCCCGAGCGCGCACGCTCGCTGCACGTGAGCTCCCCGAGCTCACCTGCTCCAGCCGACCCCAGCCGCTCCGATCCTGCCGCGTGGAAAGGTGGAGGGCACCGTGCATCTCTAGCCGCTCGCTCTCAACAAACCCTAGGGCACCCACCTATTTAATCCCCCTCGGCGCCGCTTCTCCCTGCTCGAGCCGCCCGCCATTAGGGTTTCTTCTCCAAGCAATTCGAGTGGGGGAGAGAGGGAGAAGGTGCCGGGGAAGAAGAGGAGGCGAGTCGAAGAGGAGCCGGAGCACCGCATCGCCTCGACGACGAGGTACCGCGCGCCACCGACGCCGAGAAGCTGCCACGGGAGGAGGAGGAGCCGCCGCCGGAGTGGAGCGCAAGGAGGAGCTGGACATCGATGAGCCGCGCATCTTCGTTAGGCTGTTGCGTACCACTACGTCCACCTCGGTGAGCTGCCCGCCGCCGCTCCCCTGTTTCCTCTCCTCATTGCCAAATCGAGCCGCCGGCAGTCGTGCCGCGAACGCTGTGCGCCGCCCTAGTTTTGTGTGGACGTGCCTTCGCGCCGTCGTGCAGGTACCGCCTCTTAGGCCATCCTTGCGCAGCCGCCGTCGCTCTTCAAGCAGTCGGTGCCGCCGCGGTCCGGGATGCCGGTTGCCGCGTGTTCGCCACGGCAGTGTCGCGGTCGCGGGACGCCGCGAACCCGCACACGCGCATCCAACCACGCACCGCGTCGTCGCCTTGCCGTCCACAGTTGACCCCTGTAACCCAACGCCTTCCCTTCGGACGTCGTCACCGCCGGCCGCGCCGCCGTGTGCTCGCGTTGGGAGCCCGCCCCGCCGGCCGAGCCCTTCCTTTGCCTTGTCGATCTTCTTCGCACAACCCAGCAGAGCGTTCCTTCCTTGAAACCGAGCCTCGCCGGCCTTCCCTTGAGCCAAACCGCCGTTGTCCTTGCCGCCGGCGCCGCGCACCCGAACGCGCCGTCGCGCTCTCGCGTCGCGCTGGCCAGGCCACACGGCGGACCACACCGAGTCGCCCCACAGCCGCCGCAGAAGATCCTGAGCCGCCACACCTGATCCCGTGCACCCGGCTCATGTGAAACCAATACCCGGTGCACCGTGGACTCAGTCCACCGCACCAGTTCCAACCACTCAGCGTTCGTGGGCCGCTAGCCCAGCTTCGTGGGCCGGCACAGTGACTTTTGGGCCAAGAGCCGGCCCATCTAACTTAAACCCTTTTTCTTTTTCTTTTAAACCGCTGACATCCGGGCCCCACCTGCCATAGAATGGTTAGACATTGACCAGTGGGCCCAAGTTGACCTTACTGACCATTGACCGTTGACTGGTCAACGTTGACCAAGTCAACGCTGACGTCATCAGTGCCCACGATGACGTCAGCAAACCCCGGCCCCACTGATGACGTCATGCTGATGTCAGAAGTGATGACGTGGCGCCACCAGAGGCTGCCACGTGTTCTTGAGTGATTGTTTTTCTTTTTCGGAATTATTTTAATATTTTCAAAAAATGATTTAAGCTTAGAAAATTCATAATAAATCACCCGTAGCTCAGAAAAATATGAAACCAGTTTCTATATTTTTCTAAAATCATGACCTATGCGTTAGTGTAGAGTTTGGTGTTGTTTGGGTCTTCTTGTTTCTCTGTTTTGGTGTTTCTTTGCTAGTAGTTCCCGTCTTTATTTTATTTCCGCGAATCTAGGAGTTCCGGAGGACCAAGAGGAGGACAACCACTACGACAACTGCTTGGGTGAAGAGGACGAGCAATACCCAGGTTCACGCCCAACCATTCTCTGAAATACCTATTAGACATGCAACTAGTATGCTAGCGCTTTACTTTACTCGCATGATAAACCTGCACTGCCTTTGTTATTATCCTGTTCCCTTGCTACCTACTACTCAGTATATGGAATATGCTATGCTATGCATGTGTTGGGATGGGTGTGATCTGCTATTCTTGGCGTGAGTTGTGGGTGGTTTGGGAGGAGTAGTGCAGCTAGGCGGTGGAGGCGAGTGATAACAACCCGGTCGTTTGATTGGGGTGCTTTGGAACTGAACTCGGACAGTTCCTACGGAGTACCTGTTGCGGGTACATGGTTACTTGGATACTTTTGAGGAGTTTGGGCGGCCATACCTGTAATGGGTGCCGATTGCGAACCGTTGCGGCGGATCGCTCTTGATGCTGATACTCGCCTTGCCGACAATTAAGGATCGAGTCGAGACCGGCCGTCAGAATTGGGACTTACAGTGCTCACCATCTACCCAGAATGGGGAGGGTTCCAGCAAGCCTATCTAGTGCGGTACCAGGACTGTTAGGAGATTCGAGTTTGATATGTGTAAGGGGGACTCGTTGCGGCGTACTCTCCCTGATTTACCACTGCCCCCGACTGGCCCCGGTGGGAAGGTTTCACATCCCTGGGGCATATGTTAGCGTGCAGATGTTTCCCGAGCCCAGGGAAGCAGGATGGTACCGTTGCTTTATAGGGTCTTTGCTGTGGGTTGCGTCTCGAGCTGGGGCACCAGCTCGCAGCCCGGGTGGTTCCTGGAGTACAACCTCTGCAGAGTGTAAGCTATACGTATAGCCGTGTCCACAGTCATGGACGACCCTTTCTGATATCGCTTGAGACTAGCTTGGGATTCTGCTTTCTTACCTTCACCTTGATCTGGGACATGAGAGGTTGGACCAACGTTTGCTGTTGATACAGGTGGGGAGGGAGCTCACCGTGTCGACTACTGAGAGAAAGGAGTTGGCGGATGATTACGCGGGAACCTGTTGCGGCAGGACGAGCCCGATGTGGATGTGAGAATGATGGTTGGATTTGGGGAGTGGATGTGTTTGTGAGGAAAGGTGTTTGGAGCTGAGATGAACTTGGTTATAATGTTGCTGCTTGCGCATAAGAAACCCCAGCTTAAATCCCTTGGATACTTTTACTACTAGTTTAGGCCACTATAAAGCTTTGATGCATATTATGGTTGGTGACGTGGACCTGTCCCATTTCCTTGGGGACAGTCTTTGGGTACACAGGAGCAGACTCCGAGTACAAGATCAACCACGACGGATGATGCAAATGAGGGCTGTGCGCTGCGCTCAAGGATGCCTGTGGAGGTGAAGCCCCAAAGTACCAGAAGCTTATAGCTACCCGTTGCGTAGCTGTTTTCCTTCTGTCGTTTAGCCCAGAGGGCTTGTACCATATCGCTATGTATTTATATCATGATTGAGGACCCTAATCAATGTATGGATGTGATTTTCGCTGAAATGAGTTCTGTACGTGATAGCTGTTGATTCCTGGGACTATCACAAGGGTACAGGGAGTCGGATTCTCGTAATTGGGAATCCGGTTCGTTTCATATCCGGTGGCCCCGGTGGTGGATCCACGCCGGGAGGGTGCGCATCGGTGGCGGGGAGGTGACCTTTGGCAGCTTTCGGAAGCGGAGGAAGTGCTCGGCGGTGGAGGAGCGTGGGTCGCCTGGAGTGTGGCTTGGCTGCACCCTCCCCGCCCGGTTGTCGTAGCCGGTGCAGGCGGCCGACGGTCGGACGGATGTATGAGGCGGCGGCAGCCTCGGCCGTGGCGTGTGGCCTGCGACGTCCTGGGTCGCGACCGCAGCCTGGGCTTGGGGCGGGCGGTCGGGAGGTGCAGCGGCGACGGCAGCCGCTAGTGGAGGAGGCAGGTGTGGCGTTAAGGCCGGCTTTGGCCTTCTCCCTCTCCTCCGGCGGATCTGCATGGAGGGAGCTCGCCGGAGTTGGGGTCCGACCGCGAGAGGTGGTCCCGCGGCGGCAGGCGGAGGCAGAGGTCCGGTGAGGGCCGCGAGGGGCGCACGGAGCGGCGGTCTGTCTGGGCGCGCACGAGGTGGAGGCGGCCTGGCGGACGGGGGCTGCAGAAGGCGATGGAGAGTGAAGCTTCTGCAGCGTGGCTCGTGGGATTGCGCATAGGAAACCCCAGCTTAAATCCCTTGGATACTTTTACTACTAGTTTAGGCCACTATAAAGCTTTGCTGCATATTATGGTTGGTGACTGTGGGATATGGTGTCACGCCCGGATTTACACAAAACCCGAATGTGGCCATATGTGTGCCCAGGAAGTCCACAGTCACATATAGCGAACAAATATGGTAAAAATCAGAGTACAATGCTTTATTAATCTCATAATAGCGTAGCGTTTACATCAGAGTGCTTCAGAAATAAAATCATGGACAGCGGAAGACTAATACATCTCTCTAGCGTAGCCGCAATCCCATAGGGACACTGACTGGGAGAACGCGAGCTCAGAAGTAAGGCAAGTCCTCTGGGAACTCCACAGCATAATCAGCCTGACTCCAATCTGTTACCCGTCCGGGATTTTGCCCAAAAATAACAATAACAACAAGTGTAAGTAACAGAATTACTTAGCAAGTATAGCACGGGTGATGAGGCAAAAGAGGCTTGACACTGGCTTAACTGCATTAGCACTTTTAGTTGGTTCATTTTAATCATAACTACTACATTAGATGAATCCCAGTTGTATCCCATTTTAATTAATGTAAGTCAACATTAAACAGTAATAAATATCATCTTCTAATCATAAAAGGATCCAGGCCGCTCGTGACCCTGAGCCGGGCTATCATGATAGATCGTACACTCTGCAGAGGTTTCGCCCTTTTCCCACCAGTCGCGTAAAAGTTCAGAAGAACTTTGCACCCAACCACGCACATCGACACTTCCGAGGTGTGACTGCATAGGGACGCTACGAGGCTTTCACAAGACACCCTAGCAAGACAGTAGCCGTTGGAGTACTACAAGGTGGTGAGAACCTAGGCACCGAGATTGACTGACCCTCAGGGCGCAACGTGAGGGGGTCAATGGCGTCCACGCGCCGGCAAATCATGCCAACAAGTAAATGGCGCAACGTGTGGAGCTCCCGCACTCACGGGGGCTCCCAACACGGGACTGGGTCTAACGGGACCTAGCCGACGGGGCTACCGTCCTCGGTGGAATCCGAAAACACCTCGCGCCTTGCCTCCTACAACGCCGTAGGCCACTCGGTAACCACTGCCAAGCTAGAGACGTACAAGCTACTCAACCAAGACCAGAGCCATTATAGTTCTGGCGGCGGCGACAGGCTCCCAGGTTGCCGCTTTTACGAACCAGTCCTTAGGGAGAGACACTGGGGCCAGGCAAAACACACAAGCACCAGCTCCCTGATCCAAGTTGCTAAAAAGCAAGTTTTAACATTAAGGTTGAAGTGGACCATTAATACAAGTTTAATAGTTAAGTAAAGGTGACCGTAGTTGCGCCTAGCAAAATACTACCCGTATGCAAAAACCCATAGGAACACAAGGACAGGGAAAGAAATGCTAGGTACAACCTTAAAGGTAAACAGTATTAGACACATGCGTATGTAATGAACAGTGTATTAAAAGAGTGAGTAGGTAGCAAGGATTGTCCGTGCTATAACTTGCCTTCCTCGGAGTACGGCTGCTGCTGCGAGTCCTGCTCCGGCACGTCCTCAACGTACTCGAAGTCCAAAGCTACGGGCTCGCCGACTGGACACGATCATCGCGCAAGCATCCAAAGCAATCATTACATGCAAATAAAATTAATTCTATTAGAACAGTACACCAAACAGTGAAAATAGTACAAAAACAGGAGCTAGAAATAATCTACGCTTCGCTACGAACATATGAGCGCAAGGATCACACTAATCGGAGCTAAAACGTGAAAGTTATAGCGTTTCTAAGGTTCAGGGTCTTGCTGGCAAGTTTCTGAAACTTCCAGGGGCTAAACTGCGAAAAACCGAGGACCTATACGTAAATAACAGTAGCCACCAGGGGCTAACGCGTAAAACTACGCGAGCTGGACCGCGGGTTGATTACCAGAAAGCCGAGGGGCTCTTTAGCAAAAGGTGCAGAGCTGACCGGTATTGACCCGGCTCGGACGCGTGGCAGCCGTTGGATCTGATCTGAACGGCTGAGGTTTAAAACGCGAAGGGGTATCGGCTGTTCTAATCGTGACCGTCGATCTGAGATCGGACGTCCCAGATTTAAAACGCGAAGGGGTATTCTTGGATTCTAATCTGGGCCATTGATCTGAGATCGGACGGCCCGAGGACGGGTCTCGCCGGAGACGACGACCGCGCGCGGCGGCGCCGCTCGGCCGCGGCGAAAACTCGCCGGAGTTGGAGTTTTCTCGCGCTACAGGGATCCTACGGACTCAGGAGATCACGACGAGTCCACTAGGGGGGTTCTAGTCGTGGGTTGGCCGGCGAGGCGGCCGGGCGACGGTGCGCGGCGGAGGCGGACTCCGGTGAACCGCGGGGAGTGGGTTTTGGAGTGTATCGGGGTCGGGTTTTTGGCTCTGGAGCACCAGGGGGAGATGGTTAGTGCTAATGTGGGGTTCAAGTGAAGCTTCGTGCAGTGTAGCGACCGGACGACGACGGTCGGCGGTCGGCTGACGACGGTGATCGCGGGGAGTGCTACTATGGCGCGCTACAACTCAAATTGAAGGGGTAGATGGACCATTTACCTTCGGAGGAAGAGCTGGATGCAAGGAATCGACCGGAGATGGCTCGGTCGACAGGAACGCCGGCGATCCCTCCGCGGTGGCGCTGTGGACGTCGGGGAGAGGTTAGCTGCGATTGAGGCATGAAAAGTGGACGAGAAGTGCTTGGGGAGCTTCAGTACCTCCTGACGAGCAGCTCGGTGGTGACGGCCGGCCTGGAGATGCGCTGGAGCAGCCTGGCGGCGTGCGGCGGTGCTGCGCAAGCTCGGCGGCGCACTGACAGGACGGTGGAGTGGCTCGGGAGGGCTTGGCGGCGCTGCTAGGGTTGCAGGCGAAGGAGGAGTGGAGGCAGGGGCTCTAGCGCAGCCGAATTAAGTAGGCGCGGGGGAAGGTGGCCTCGGCGTGCGGGCCATCCGCGGCAAGCCGCGCCATCAGCGGGAGGAGGAAGAAAGGAAGGTGGAGGGGAGAGGCTGACGTGTGGGGCCGGGCTGGCAGTGGGGGAGAGAGGAAGAAGGGGCGCGCGAGCGCTGGCGGCCGGGCCGGGTTGGGCCGCGGGGGAGGAAAAGGAGCAGAGATGAGGGGGTGAAGTCGGGCCGGGGAAAGAGATGGAGGTGCAAAAGCGGACTGGGCCGAGTGTTGTGAGGGAGAGTGTTGGGCCGGACTGGAGAAAGAGAAGAGGGGGCAGAATTGAACTGAGAAAAAGTTCAGGGAGCTAAAGCGAACTATGGGCCTAACAATTCTAGAGCTCCAAACAAAGTGATTCAAATTTGAATTTAAACGAAATTAAATTCTTGTTTGAATCACAAGCAATACAAAAATAAATGCAGCAACATGAATGCAACAATAAATGTTTCTATCACTTATATTTGATTTTAAATTTTAGAAATTTATTATTTAGCCTATAATAAATAGGAGCAAGCTCTAATTAATTATTTAAATGCCAAAAATTTTAAATTGAGCATTTTTGGGTGTTACAAACCTACCCCCCTTAAGATGAATCTCGTCCTCGAGATTCGGATGTAGAAGCGAAGAGCTGTGGGTACTCGGACTTGAGATCTTCTTCCCGCTCCCAAGTTGCTTCATCCGCTGAATGCCGGCTCCACTGCACCTTGCACATCCGAATGGTCTTGTTCCTCATCACTCTCTCTGACACCTCCAGGATCCTGATCGGATACTCCTCATATGTGAGGTCCTCCTGAACATTCAACTCATCAATCGGGATCTGCTCTTCTGGCACCCGCAAGCACTTCTTCAACTGGGACACATGGAACACATCGTGTACTCCGGCTAGTCTCTCAGGTAGATCTAGCCGATATGCCACTTCGCCCATCCGTTCCCGTATCCTGAACGGTCCGATGTAACGAGGCGCCAGCTTGCCTTTGACATTGAACCGCTTTACTCCTCTCATGGGTGACACCTTGAGGTACACAAAATCATCAACCCTGAAGCTGAGGTCCCTCCGTCTGACATCGGCGTAACTCTTCTGTCTGGACTGGGCCACCTTCAGGTTCTCTCTGATCACCTGCACCTGCCGCTCTGCATCTCTGAGTATTTCTGGACCAAAGACCTGACTCTCTCCAGTCTGATTCCAGAACAATGGGGTCCGGCACTTCCTGCCATACAATGCCTCGAACGGTGCCATCTGCAGACTCTTCTGGTAGCTGTTATTGTAGGAGAACTCTGCATACGGCAAACTCTTATCCCAGCTGACACCGTACTGCAACGCACAAGCCCTCAACATATCCTCTAATATCTGATTGGTCCGCTCTGTTTGACCATCTGTCTGCGGGTGATAAGCTGAGCTGAAGTGCAACTTCGTGTCCATAGACTCATGTAATTTCCGCCAGAAGTGTGAGGTGAACTGAGTACCACGATCTGAGACAATCTTCTTCGGCACCCCGTGTAAGCACACAATCCGCTCCATGTACAACTCTGCTAGTCTGGCGCCTGTGTAGGTGGTCTTTACTGGCAAAAAGTGGGCCACCTTCGTCAGACGATCAACAATCACCCAAATGGAGTCAAATCCTCTCTGAGTGCGGGGCAGTCCAGTGATGAAGTCCACGCCAACTTCTTCCCATTTCCACTCTGGGATCTTCAACGGCTGAAGCAATCTAGCTGGCCTCTGATGTTCTGCCTTGACTCGCTGACATGTGTCGCACAATGCCACGTGAGTCGCCACATCACGTTTCAATCCGTACCACCAGAATCTCTCCTTGATGTCCTGATACATCTTAGTGCTGCCTGGGTGGATCGAATAAGCTGAGTCATGTGCCTCTCTCAGAATCATCTCTCTGATCTGCGCTATGTCCGGCACACATATCCTCTTTCCATGCCATAGAGTTCCCTGATCATCGACTCGGAATCCAGGGGCCTTTCCCAGTGCAACATTCCCCACAATCTCTCTGATCTTCTCATCCAGCAGCTATCCTCTCCGGATCTCCTGCTCGAGTGTGGGCTCCACTGCCATCTCTGTGATGCTGGTGATGAATCCCAGACTCATCTTCTCAAGCTCTCGGCTGAGTTCTTCAGGCAAACAATGACCAGCGATCCTGTTCACATAACTTCTCCTGCTCAGAGCATCTGCCACCAAGTTGGCCTTCCCTGGGTGATAGTGGATCTCCAGATCGTAATCCTTGATCAGTTCTAACCATTTGCGCTGTCTCATGTTCAGATCTGTCTGAGTGAAGACATACTTGAGGCTCTTATGATCAGTGTAGATGTCACACCTGTGCCCAATCAAGTAATGTCTCCAGATCTTTAAGGCATGTACCACAGCTGCCAACTCCAAGTCGTGCGTCGGATAGTTCTGCTCATGCTTCCTCAGCTGCCTGGACGCATAAGACACGACTCTGCCCTCCTGCATAAGGACGCAACCCAGTCCTAGATGGGACGCATCGCAGTAGATGGAGAAACTCTTAGCCAAATCTGGCAATACTAGCACTGGGGCTGTAGTCAACCTCTTCTTCAACTCTTCGAAGCTGACCTGGCACACCTCTGTCCACACAAACGCGGCATTCTTCTCTAGCAAAGCAGTCAGCGGCTTAGCAATCTTGGAGAATCCTTCAATGAACCATCTGTAGTAACCGGCCATCCCAAGGAAACTCCTGATTTCGCTCACATCCCGTGGTGGATTCTAGCTCAACACATCGCTGACTTTCTTCGGATCAACTGCCACTCCTCCATTGGACAACACGTGTTCCAGAAATGCCACTTCCCTCAGCCAGAACTCACACTTGCTCAACTTGGCGTACAACTGATGTTCCCGAAGTCTCTGCAGCACCAATCTCAAGTGTTCCTCATGTTCTTCCTCATTCTTGGAGAAGACCAGAATGTCATCAATGAATACCACCACAAACTTGTCAAGGTAATCCATGAACACGCTGTTCATCAAGTACATGAAGTATGCGGGAGCGTTGGTCAATCCAAAAGACATGACCAAGAACTCATACAACCCGTACCGAGTGGTGAAAGCGGTCTTGGGAATATCCGACTGTCGGATCCTCATCTGGTAATAACCCGACCGAAGGTCTATCTTGGAGAACACACAAGCTCCTCTCAGCTGATCGAACAGATCATCAATCCTTGGCAGCGGGTACTTGTTCTTGATGGTTACTTCGTTGAGGGCTCGATAGTCCACGCACAACCTCTGAGTACCATCCTTCTTGTCGACGAACAATACTGGTGCTCCCCACGGCGAAGCACTCGGACGAATGTACCCCTTGGCCAACAACTCGTCCAACTCCTTCTTGAGCTTTTCTAGCTCCTTTGCTCCCATCCTATACGGCCTCTTGGCTATAGGTGCAGTGCCAGGTTTTAGTTCAATAATGAATTCAACATCTCGTTCCGGAGGCATACCTGGCAACTCGTCAGGGAACACATCCGGGAACTGGCTCACCACCCTGATGTCTTCAGGTGTTGTCCCTTCAGCTTGATTGGCTTGGCCTTGCTCTGAGGAACTGGCTGCCTGATACTCCACCTTGTCACCGGACTCGGCTGTCAGCTGTATGGTCCTCGTAGCACACCGGATCACTGCATCATATCTGGTCATCCAGCTCATACCCAGGATCATATCAAATCCAAGGGTCTCCAGGACTATCGGACCTGCCTTGAACTCTACCCCCCTTATTATGATGGGAACATGGGGGCACCGTAGAGTGGCCCGTTGCTCACCCCCCAGTGAGCTTACTAGCATAGTGTTCTTCATGGGTTTCAGGGCTAATAAATTCTTCTTCACAAAAGCAGCAGAAATGAAAGCATGCGAAGCTCCGGAATCAAATAAAACAGTGGCGGGGGTCGAATTGACGAGGAACGTACCCACGACGACATCAGTGGATGCCTCTGCTGTCTCAGCTCCGGTGTGGTTGAGCTTGCCCCGTACAGGAGTCTGCGGAGCACGACCTCCCTGCTGCTGACCCTACGGTTGCCCAACTCTCTGAGTGCTGCTTGGACCGGCGGCACCCTGAACTCTGCGAGGACAAGCATTGGCATAGTGCCCGGGCTCGTCACAGTAGTAGCACTTCTGTCCTGTTACTGCGGGGCTGACTGGACCCGGACGCTGAACTGGTCTGGGTGGCACCTGGCTACGCTGAACTGGACCCATCTGTGGCTGACCCTGAGGACGTTGCTGCTGTGGCGCCCGAGGAAACTGAGGATGCTGCTGCTGGTACTGGCCACGACCGAGCAAGCCGGACTGGCCCTGGAAGCGCTGCTGGCCTCCCACCTGCTGACTCTGTGGAGGTGCGAAGCGTGGACGACTGCTACTGCCCACATGCTGTCCCTGGAGCTTCCTCTTCTTGTCCTCCATCTCACGGCGCTTGTGCTCCAACATCAGAGCGCCGTCCACCAGCTCGTGAAAGGTCGGGAACTTGGTGCACATCAGCTGGTACTGTAAAGCATCCTGCAGACCGTCACGGAACCTGGCCTGCTTCTTCTGGTCGGTGGCCACGTCTTCTGGAGCGTAACGGGCCAACGCGACGAACTTGTCACGATAAGCCGTGACACTCATCCCTTCCTGCTTAAGTGCCAGGAACTCCTTCTTCTTCAGAACCATCAAAGCCTCCGGCACGTGGTGTGCACGAAAGCTGCTGCTGAACTGCTGCCAGGTGATCTGAGTACCGGCCGGGCGTGAGGACTGGTATGAATCCCACCAATCCAACGCCGGCCCCTGAAGCTGCCCTCCGGCGTACAACACCTTCTCTCTGTCATCGCACTGGGCGATGTCCAACTGTCTCTCCACTGCCTTGAGCCAATCATCTGCCTCAAGGGGGTCGCTGGCCTTGCTGAAAGTCGGCGGGCGTCCCTTCAGAAATTCGCCCCTCTTGTCTCTGGGCGGAGCAGCTGCCTGAGGATGTGGATTGTGTTGGTTCTTCTGGATCAGCCTCATGGTTTCAGCCATCTGCTGCATCATCTGGACTTGAGCATACATCAGCTGCTCAATGGTGGGGATCTGGTGATTCGGATTCGGGGGCGGGTTCTGGTTCGGAGGCTGGCCGCCCGCATTGCCCCCGGGGTTAACCATCTATAATCACAAAGGTCAGATGTCAGTTGATTAGTACGAGAAAATATACAATCCCCCCTGCTATCTAACAATAAAGTCCTTAAGCCTTATTCTAACATCTAGATGGTTACAGACAGGTGTCTACGCCCATCACAAACATTACAAAGAACCAAATCAATCATGTGCATAATAACAATAAGTACAAGTATTTAAAGACATAAACTCACACAAGATTCGACTGTTAGGTTTTTAAATTTAAAACATGGGGGTCTCCTAGTAATTTGTCCACCGTACTATCTAGGCTGCGTTCCTACAGTCAGCACGGCTCTGATACCAATCTGTCACGCCCGGATTTACACAAAACCCGAATGTGGCCATATGTGTGCCCAGGAAGTCCACAGTCACATATAGTGAACAAATATGGTAAAAATCAGAGTACAATGCTTTATTAATCTCATGATAGCGTAGCGTTTACATCAGAGTGCTTCAGAAATAAAATCATGGACAACAGAAGACTAATACATCTCTCTAGCGTAGCCGCAATCCCACAGGGACTCTGACTGGGAGAACGCGAGCTCAGAAGTAAGGCAAGTCCTCTGGGAACTCCACAGCATAATCAGCCTGACTCCAATCTGTTACCCGTCCAGGATTTTGCCCAAAAATAACAATAACAACAAGTGTAAGTAACAGAATTACTTAGCAAGTATAGCACCGGTGATGAGGCAAAAGAGGCTTGACACTGGCTTAACTGCATTAGCACTTTTAGTTGGTTCATTTTAATCATAACTACTACATTAGATGAATCCCAGTTGTATCCCATTTTAATTAATGTAAGTCAACATTAAAAAGTAATAAATATCATCTTCTAATCATAAAAGGATCCAGGCCGCTCGTGACCCTGAGCCGAGCTATCATGATAGATCGTACACTCTGCAGAGGTTTCGCCCTTTTCCCACCAGTCGCGTAAAAGTTCAGAAGAACTTTGCACCCAACCACACACATCGACACTTCCGAGGTGTGACTGCATAGGGACGCTACGAGGCTTTCACAAGACACCCTAGCAAGACAGTAGCCGTTGGAGTACTACAAGGTGGTGAGAACCTAGGCACCGAGATTGACTGACCCTCAGGGCGCAACGTGAGGGGGTCAATGGCGTCCACGCGCCGGCAAATCATGCCAACAAGTAAATGGCGCAACGTGCGGAGCTCCCGCACTCACGGGGGCTCCCAACACGGGACTGGGTCTAACGGGACCTAGCCGACGGGGCTACCGTCCTCGGTGGAATCCGAAAACACCTCGCGCCTTGCCTCCTACAACGCCGTAGGCCACTCGGTAACCACTGCCAAGCTAGAGACGTACAAGCTACTCAACCAAGACCAGAGCCATTATAGTTCTGGCGGCGGCGACAGGCTCCCAGGTTGCCGCTTTTACGAACCAGTCCTTAGGGAGAGACACTGGGGCCAGGCAAAACACACAAGCCCCAGCTCCCTGATCCAAGTTGCTAAAAAGCAAGTTTTAACATTAAGGTTGAAGTGGACCATTAATACAAGTTTAACAGTTAAGTAAAGGTGACCGTAGTTGCGCCTAGCAAAATACTACCCGTATGCAAAAACCCATAGGAACACAAGGACTGGGAAAGAAATGCTAGGTACAACCTTAAAGGTAAACAGTATTAGACACATGCATATGTAATGAACAGTGTATTAAAAGAGTGAGTAGGTAGCAAGGATTGTCCGTGCTATAACTTGCCTTCCTCGGAGTACGGCTGCTACTGCGAGTCCTGCTCCGGCACGTCCTCAACGTACTCGAAGTCCAAAGCTACGGGCTCGCCGACTGGACACGATCATCGCGCAAGCATCCAAAGCAATCATTACATGCAAATAAAATTAATTCTATTAGAACAGTACACCAAACAGTGAAAATAGTACAAAAACAGGAGCTAGAAATAATCTACGCTTCGCTATGAACACATGAGCGCAAGGATCACACTAATCGGAGCTAAAACGTGAAAGTTATAGCGTTTCTAAGGTTCAGGGTCTTGCTGGCAAGTTTCTGAAACTTCCAGGGGCTAAACTGCGAAAAACCGAGGACCTATACGTAAATAACAGTAGCCACCAGGGGCTAACGCGTAAAACTACGCGAGCTGGACCGCGGGTTGATTACCAGAAAGCCGAGGGGCTCTTTAGCAAAAGGTGCAGAGCTGACCGGTATTGACCCGGCTCGGACGCGTGGCAGCCGTTGGATCTGATCTGAACGGCTGAGATTTAAAACGCGAAGGGGTATCGGCTGTTCTAATCGTGACCGTCGATCTGAGATCGGACGTCCAGGATTTAAAACGCGAAGGGGTATTCTTGGATTCTAATATGGGCCATTGATCTGAGATCGGACGGCCCGAGGCCGAGTCTCGCCGGTGACGACGATCGCGCGCGGCGGCGCCGCTCGGCCGCGGCGAAAACTCGCCGGAGTTGGAGTTTTCTCGCGCTACAGGGATCCATTCGTGACGTGGATTGGTCCTACGGACTCAGGAGATCACGACGAGTCCACTAGGGGGGTTCTAGTCGTGGGTTGGCCGGCGAGGCGGCCGGGCGACGGTGCGCGGCGGAGGCGGACTCCGGTGAACCGCGGGTAGTGGGTTTTGGAGTGTATCGGGGTCGGGTTTTTGGCTCTGGAGCACCAGGGGGAGATGGCTAGTGCTAATGTGGGGTTCAAGTGAAGCTTCGTGCAGTGTAGCGACCGGACGACGACGGCCGGCGGTCGGCCGACGACGGTGATCGCGGGGAGTGCTACTATGGCGCGCTACAACTCAAATTGAAGGGGTAGATGGACTTGTTACCTTCGGAGGAAGAGCTGGATGCAAGGAATCGACCGGAGATGGCTCGGTCGACAGGAACGCCGGCGATCCCTCCGCGGTGGCGCTGTGGACGTCGGGGAGAGGTTAGCTGCGATTGAGGCATGAAAAGTGGACGAGAAGTGCTTGGGGAGCTTCAGTACCTCCTGACGAGCAGCTCGGTGATGACGGCCGGCCTGGAGATACGCCGGAGCAGCCTGGCGGCGTGCGGCGGTGCTGCGCAAGCTCGGCGGCGCACTGACAGGACGGTGGAGTGGCTCGGGAGGGCTTGGCGGCGCTGCTAGGGTTGCAGGCGAAGGAGGAGTGGAGGCAGTGGCTCTAGCGCAGCCGAATTAAGTAGGCGCGGGGGAAGGCGGCCTCGGCGTGCGGGCCATCCGCGTCAAGCCGCGCCATCAGCGGGAGGAGGAAGAAAGGAAGGTGGAGGGGAGAGGCTGACGTGTGGGGCCGGGCTGGCAGTGGGGGAGAGAGGAAGAAGGGGCGCGCGAGCGCTGGCGGCCGGGCCGGGTTGGGCTGCGGGGGAGGAAAAGGAGAAGAGATGAGGGGGTGAAGTCGGGCCGGGGAAAGAGATGGAGGTGCAAAAGCGGACTGGGCCGAGTGTTGTGAGGGAGAGTGTTGGGCCGGACTGGAGAAAGAGAAGAGGGGGCAGAATTGAACTGAGAAAAAGTTCAGGGAGCTAAAGCGAACTATGGGCCTAACAACTTTTCTAGAGCTCCAAACAAAGTGATTCAAATTTGAATTTAAACGAAATTAAATTCTTGTTTGAATCACAAGCAATACAAAAATAAATGCAGCAGCATGAATGCAACAATAAATGTTTCTATCACTTATATTTGATTTTAAATTTTAGAAATTTATTATTTAGCCTATAATAAATAGGAGAAAGCTCTAATTAATTATTTAAATGCCAAAAATTTTAAATTGAGCGTTTTTGGGTGTTACATATGGGTACCCTAGGGCCCATTATGGAGGGCGGCGGCGGCTGGCCCGAAGAAGACCGAGTCCTAGTAGACTCCTACTAGGATCCCCCTATTGTAAATAGTCCCATATGGAAAATACTCAGATTGTAACCTTACCTCCTGGATATATAAAGGAGGGCAAGGGTCCCTTGATAGGGGCATCCAAACACGCCGAAATCCATCGGAGATCATCCGAATACAGAAATACAATACAACCACCGACACAGGACGTAGGGTATTATACCTCCGGTTAGCCGGAACCTGTCTAAATCAGTGCCTCCTGTGTACCATCAAGTCACTAGTTCATCAATCGCCCCGCCTACAAATCAACCACTCGGGTACCCCCAGGTGGATTGCCGGTCCTAAGGTCCGACAGTTGGCCCGCCAGGTAGGGGTAGATTGGTGAGCTTTTTCGATCCGAAAACACCGTTGGCTTGATGGCAGATCGATCCAACGTCGTTTTCCCCGCATGCGTGGAGGCGCGCCCTGAAGAAATCTCAGATCCGATCTGAGAACCCGCCCGACCCACCCTCATCGCGAACGACAATTACTTCAACACGGCTACTAATCAAGCTAAGTATTTTATTTTATTTTATTTTATTCCTACGGCAAAAACAGATCGCCATGTGCATAGCTTTTTCTCCATGTCCATGAGACAACTGTCGACCTGCATTATTTAATCTACGACAACCATGTGCTCGTCCTAACCAAACTGCTCATGCAAGCACCAAAATTAAACGGCAAGTCTGACTCACTAAATCCAAAGTCTAAACACGCGTGACAGTACTCGACCGGGACCCTGCCTACGACTAAGCCTCCATGTAGAGCATCGTAGCATGTAGGAGTGCTGCCTCCATGAGAGCTCCAGCCAGTTCTTCGCCCGAGTCCTCAGCGCCTGTCATGACCACGATGAAGTGATAGGGGTTGATAAAATCGATTCAAATAACACATGCTAAAAGCATAGGCAAAATCAAGTACTTATTACAAATAAGTTTGCTATCATTTTCTCCAAAAAGACTACTATTTTTTCTCCGTCTCACAGGTACAACGGCTTAGGACTCTCGTTGTGCGGCCGACCTCGCATGCTCGGGGGCTGGCGCGCGCGGCGACTCGGTGTTTCCTCTCGTCGTGCGGCCGACCTCGCATGCTCGGGGGCTGGCGCACGCGGCGACTCAGCGTTTCCTCTCGTCGTGCGGCCGACCTCGCATGCTCGGGGGCTGGCGCGCGCGGCGATTCGGTGTTTCCTCTCGTCGTGTGGCCGACCATCAGGGGCTGGCGTGCGCGGCGACTCGGCGTTTCCTCTCGTCGCGTGGCCGACCTCGCATGCTCGGGGGCTGGCCTGCGCGGCGACTCGGCGTTTCCTCTCGTCGTGCGGCCGACCTCGCATGCTCGAGGGCTGGCGTGCGCGGCAACTCAACGTTTCCTCTCGTCGTGCGGCTGACCTCGCATTCTCGGGGGCTGGTGCGCGCGGCGACTCGGCGTTTCCTTCGTCGCGCGGCCGACCTCGCATGCTCGGGGGCTGGACGCCGGATTTTTGGTGACAGCACGCTTTCACCTCCTTTTTGCGACAACATGTTGTCCGACTTCTTTTTTGGAGCCTTGGCCTGCTTATACTAACCAACCCAATGCTCGGGGGCTACTGTATACAGTGCTCCTAATCGTCGCCCTGTGCTCGGCCCTCATGAGGACCGATCGACTACCTCGAAGAACTCGGCGTCGTGTTGGGTGTTCTCTCTTTTTTGAGCACTGCCCACCCTTGTGCCGACTACTTGTTGAAGCACCTTCAGCCGACTACATTGGCCTCGTTCCTTCATCAAGCAGTTCGACACGCGCCTGCATGTTGCTCGGGGGCTTGTGGGATATGGGTACCCTAGGGCCCATCATGGAGGGCGGCGGCGGCCGGCCCAAAGAAGACCGAGTCCTAGTAGACTCCTACTAGGACCCCCTATTGTAAATAGTCCCATATGGAAAATACTCAGATTGTAACCTTACCTCCTGGATATATAAAGGAGGGCAAGGATCCCTTGATAGGGGCATCCAAACACGCCAAAATCCATCAGAGATCATCCGAATACAGAAATACAATACAACCACCGACACAGGACGTAGGGTATTATACCTCCGGGTAGCTCGATCCTGTCTAAATCAGTGCCTCCTGTGTACCATCAAGTCACTAGTTCATCAATCGCCCCGCCTACAAATCAACCACTCGGGTACCCCTAGGTGGATTGCTGGTCCTAAGGTCCGACAGTGACATGGACCTGTCCCATTTCCTTGGGGACAGTCTTTGGGTACACAGGAGCAGACTCCGAGTACAAGATCAACCACGACGAATGATGCAAATGAGGGCTGTGTGCTGCGCTCAAGGATGCCTGTGGAGGTGAAGCCCCGAAGTACCAGAAGCTTATAGCTACCCGTTGCGTAGCTGTTTTCCTTTTGTCGTTCAGCCCAGAGGGCTTGTACCATATCGCTATGTATTTATATCATGATTGAGGACCCTAATCAATGTATGGATGTGATTTCCGCTGAAATGAGTTCTATACGTGATAGCTGTTGATTCATGGGACTATCACAAGGGTATAGGGAGTCAGATTCTCGTAATTGGGAATCCGGTTCGTTTCAGTTGGTATCAGAGCCATACTTGACCGTAGTGCGCAACCCTAGACTTGAAAACTAGGACAGAAGCTCTAAATGAGTCTGTTGCTATACAAGAAATCCCTTGAACCATTCCTTATCACACCTTGTGCTACTGTTCACTTATCTAACTTTGCTAACTCTTGGTGCTAACAACCCCTCTATTGAGTGGCAGATGATAGTCCTGTGCTTATCGTCGAGCCGTAGTAGATGTAGACCATGACCACCACTGGATCAGCCACGATCTTTTAAACCGAGTAGATGTGCTAATCTTCGAGGTTCCAGGAGTTGGTCTCGGGATAACACAAGTGTCTAAGGTGTAATGCTTTGATTGAGTGCTCGGTCATTGTGGCTGTTCTTGCTGCTTTCTTGTTGTTCCTCTTGAGTGTAGCTTAGTGTTCAAGTTTTTTATGTGTGCAACTCCTATAATTAGATCACCAGTGCCTTTAACCTACCTGACCACCACCTATCGGACTCGTGAATTTCAGAAAATGACGATCAGAAGGTCGAACCATCTGCTAGCCCGTTCTGAGGAAGCTGTGCAAGAAGAGGCAGCTACGGCAGGTCGAGGTACTAGTCGAGGCAGAGGCCGAGGTCGTGTAGTGAGCGCACCAGCACCACCACCGGCCGACCTAGCAGAAGTGATCACTGTTCAGACCCAGCTGATGCAACAGATGGCACAGGCCAATACCCAAATGTCACAGGCAATGCAACAGCTTCAGGAAGATCTGAACCAGAACCAACAGGGTCACCATGAGGAAGACCTCCAGATGAAGATTGAAAGGTTCATCAAATTGAAGGCACCCACGTTTGACTACTCAGACGAGCCACTAGATGCTCACGACTGGTTCAAAACTATCGAGACCAAGCTAGACTTGACCAACTACACTGAGGAAGAATGTGTAGCCCTAGCAGCACACCAGCTTGAAGGAGCGGCAAAAGATTGGTGGGAGAGCTACTGTGACTCTCACCAGAACCCCGCACAGATCACTTGGCTAGAGTTCTGTGAAGCCTTCAGATAGTACCACATTCCCGAACAAGTGATGATCCACAAAGCTATGGAGTTCAGAACGATGAAATAAGGAAGTATGTCAGTGGTAGAGTACGCTCGACACTTTGCTAAAATGTCAAGGTACGCCCCAGAGGAAATCACCACCGAGAAGAGGAAGCAATTCTGGTTTCAGAGAGGCTTACACAGAGGACTTAGAATGGCACTTGCTTCCAGCAGTCACAACTCGCTTCGAGAGATGATCGACAGAGCTATATCAGTGGAGAAGGAAAGAATTGACTTAGAAGACACTTGGAGAGTCAAGAAAAGAAAAGCCGAGCGACAGCACAACCTCAGGATGAGTCAAATACCGAGGAGTGGCCAGAGCAACATGCTCCGCAGGGGATTCCAGCAAAGCTTAAGCCAAGGAGGGATAGGATTTGTCAGGAGTGCAATCCTAAACACCAAGAACAAGACTGGTAACAGCAGCAGCTTTGAGAACAAGACCAGCGACTACCCTGCTCAGGAAAGTTCAGGCCAGAAACAGAACAGCACCCCAGAAGTTGGTGACAAGACACCTCTTGTTTGCTTTGGTTGCGGAAAACCAGGTCACAAGTCGTTTGAGTGCCCAGACAAAAAGAACAAGCCGCAGCCTTCAGCCATCAGGGGCCGACTTAACCACCTGACTGAGAAGGACGTAGAGGATGCTCCTGAAGTAGTGCTCGGAGAGTTCTTGGTAAATGGCACTAAAGCTTCGGTACTATTTGATTCTGGTGCAACTAGATCATTCATTTCGTCGAAGTTTGCGACATAACAGTCACTCCATACAGAGCCTAGAGCTAGACCCGTAATAACAACTTCACCGCTAGGAGAGCTCAGATGCACCCAAGTGTGCCCAGCAGTTAGCATGGAACTAGGAGGACTCGGATTCTCCGCAGACCTGATAGTGCTGAAGTCTGATGGCATAGATGTGATCTTTGGTATGGATTGGTTGAAAGCTCACAGGGGAGTGATCAGTTGTTCACCCAGGTCAGTAGTGTTGACACACCCGAGTGGTCTGAAAGTGTCCGTCGAGCCACAAAGAGCAAAAGAAGGATCCAGGAAGCCTTCCATGAGAAAGTTTGTGTACAGTATCAAGGAAAAGACCATTCAGGAAGTGCCAGTAGTCTGTGAGTACCCAGATGTTTTCCCAGAAGAACTACCAGGCTTACCACCTGATCGTGACGTGGAGTTCATAATCGAGTTGCAACCAGGCACAGGGCCAATTGCCAAAAGACCGTACAAAATGTCTATAGAAGAACTCGGAGAATTGAAGAAGCAATTGAAGGATATGCTAGACAGTGGAGTGATCAGACCCAGCGCATCCCCATGGGGATCGCCAGTACTGTTCGTGAAGAAGAAGGAAGGTTCTATGCGCATGTGCGTAGACTATCGATCTCTAAATGCAGTAACTATCAAGAACAAGTATCCGCTACCCTGGATCGATGATTTGCTAGATCAACTGAAGAAAGCCAAGTACTTCAGCAAGATTGACCAAAGATCGGGGTACCACCAAATGAACATTAGAGAAGGAGACATCCCTAAGACAGCTTTCGTGACTCGATATGGGCAGTACGAGTTCACTGTAGTGTCATTTGGGCTAACAAACGCACCTGCATACTTCATGAACATGATGAACAAAGTATTCATGGAGGAACTGGACAAGTTTGTCGTGGTGTTCATTGATGACATCCTGATCTACTCAGAAACAGCAGAAGAGCACGAAGAACATCTGCGCATAGTGCTAGAGAAGTTGAGACAGCACAAGCTCTTCGGGAAGTTCAGCAAGTGCGAGTTTTGGTTGGAGAAAGTTGCCTTCTTGGGCCACGTGTTGACAGCCGAGGGCGTAGCAGTGGACCCTGAAAAGATTGAGGCAGTCTCCGAGTGGCAGCAACCAAAGAGTGTCACAGAAATTCGAAGCTTCTTGGGTTTGGCAGGCTACTATAGAAGATTCATTGAGAACTTCTCCAAGATTGCCAAGCCGATGACAGAGTTGCTCAAGAACAATGTACCTTTCGAGTGGACAGACAAGTGTGAAGAAAGCTTCCAAGAGCTCAAACATAAGCTGACCACCACCCCAGTGTTGACTCTGCCAGATATCCGGAAAGACTTTGTGGTATATTGTGATGCTTCAAGACAAGGTCTAGGATGTGTACTGATGCAAGAAGGCAAGGTGGTTGCATATGCATCGAGGCAGTTGAGGAAGCACGAAGAAAACTACCCCACGCACGACTTAGAACTAGCCGCAGTGGTGCATGCCTTAAAGATCTGGAGACACTATCTGATTGGCAACAAGTGTCATATCTACACTGATCACAAGAGTCTGAAATACTTCCTCACACAGACCGAGTTGAACATGAGGCAGAGAAGGTGGTTGGAACTGATCAAGGACTACGATCTGGAGATACACTACCATCCAGGGAAAGCCAACGTAGTAGCAGATGCTCTGAGTCGTAAGAGCTACTGCAACAACTTGATGAAGGGAGTGAGACAACCGGAGTTAATAAGGGAGCTGAACATGCTCAGACTTGAGGTAGTAGAAGAAGGACAACCAAAGGAGTTGAGAGTGAAATACAACCTGGAAGAACGCATCAAGAATGCTCAGAAAGGTGCCCGGAAATTCAAGAGGTGATTCAAGATATACAGCGTGGCATAGCCCCAGACTTTCGTGTAGATGCTCAAGGAACAGTATGGCTCAAGCAACGCATTTGCGTGCCGCAAGATGATGAAATCCGAAAGAACGTTCTTGCAGAAGCTCACAACTCCAAGTATTCCATCCATCCAGGATGCACCAAGATGTATCAGGATCTTAAGGATCGATTCTGGTGGAAAAAGATGCGAGAGGATATAGCTGAATATGTTGCCAAGTGCGATTCATGTCGAAAAATCAAGGCAGAACACCAAAGGCCAGCAGGACTGTTGAAACTGCTAGAAATCCCAGAATGGAAGTGGGAGGACATCAGTATGGACTTTATAGTCGGATTGCCCCGCACTCAGAAGGGAAACAATGCTATTTGGGTGATAGTGGATCGATTGACTAAAGTCGCACACTTCATTCCAATCAAGGATTCCTTTATGGTGCATAGATTGGCAGAGCTCTACATAGACAACATTCTCAAGCTGCACGGAGCACCAAGAAGCATAGTCTCAGATAGAGGTCCTCAGTTCACGGCTCAGTTCTAGAGAAGCTTGCATGAAGCAATTGGAACAACTCTGGAGTATAGCACAGCCTTCCACCCACAGATAGATGGTCAAACAGAAAGAGTGAACCAGATACTGGAAGACTTGTTGAGGGCTTGTGTTCTAACCTACAGCAAGGACTGGGAAAAGATTCTATCTTATGCAGAGTTCTCGTACAACAACAGCTACCAAGCTAGCCTAAAAATGTCCCCATTTGAAGCCTTGTACGGGAGGAAGTGCAGAACACCTCTAATGTCGTCAGAGGTGGGGGAGAGAACCTTCTTTGGCCCTGATGCAATAGTGGAAGCCGAAGAAAATGTGGCAAAGGTTCGAGAGAACCTCAAGATTGCTCAAAGCAGACATAAAAGCTATGCAAATAAGAGAAGGAGAGACCTAGAGTTCAAAGAAGGGGAATATGTATATCTAAAGTGTCACCGCTCAGAGGCACCAAGCGGTTCCATGTGAAAGGGAAGCTTGCACCCCGATTCGTAGGACCCTATAAGATACTCCGCAGGATTGGGAAGCTAGCCTACAGGCTAGATCTACCAGAAGACCTAGCGGGAGTACACCCAGTGTTCCACGTATCACAGCTGAGACAGTGCTTAAGAGTGCCAGAGCAGGAAGTCAGGACAGAAGCTTTGGATTTGCAAGACACACTTGAGTACCTGGAGTATCCAGAGAAGATCTTGGACAGAGCAATTAAAGAGACAACGAGCACATCCATTCCGTTTCGCAAAGTTCAGTGGAGTAACCACACAGAGAGAGAAGCAACTTGGGAGAAAGAGTGAGTCCTGAGAGAGAAGTACCCACACCTGTTTAAGCCCTAGGTATACCCAAATCTCGAGGACGAGATTCTCGTGAGGGGGGAAGACTGTAACATCCCGAAAAATTACGTAGGATTTGTTGAATGCAAAAATGTGAATTTCAAAATTTTTGGCGAATTGTTGTGCATGCCAACAAACATATAAGGTTGTCTTCTATTTTGCTCCCTTTATTCCTAGGCGATTTAAATTTAAAATTAAAATTTAATTGAAGTGCTAAGGATTAAATAGGCTTGATTTGGTTTTCTTTGGGCTTTTTGTTCTTTGTTTGAATTTGAATTCAAATATAGTATTTGAATTCAAATTGAAGCTAACCTAAAATAACCAAACTAACCTAACTCCTCGTGGGCCTAAACTAACCGAGCAGCCCAGCCCGCTAACCTAACTTCCCAAACCTACCTCGACCCAGCCGGCCCAGCCGAACCGCAGCCCAGCTGGCCCAGCGGCCCAGCCGCGCCCCTTCCTTTCTCCCGTCGCTGACGAGCGGACCCCACACACACTATTCCCCTTCCTTCTTCCCGAGCGTGCACGCTCGCCGCACGTGAGCTCCCCGAGCTCACCTTCTCCAGCTGACCCCAGCCGCTCTGATCCTGCCGCGTGGAAAGCTGGAGGGCACCGTGCATCTCTAGCCGCTCGCTCTCAACAAACCCTAGGGCGCCCACCTATTTAATCCCCCTCAGCGCCGCTTCTCCCTGCTCGAGTCGCCGCCCCCCCATTGGGGTTTCTTCTCCAAGCAATTCGAGTGGGGGAGAGAGGGAGAAGGTGCCGGGGAAGAAGAGAAGGCGAGTCGAAGAGGAGCCGGAGCACCGCATCGCCTCGACGACGAGGTACCGCGCGCTACCGACGCCGAGAAGCTGCCACGGGAGGAGGAGGAGCCGCCGCCGGAGCGGAGCGCAAGGAGTAGCTGGACATCGACGAGCCGCGCGTCTTCGTCAGGCTGTTGCGTACCACTACGTCCAACTCGGTGAGCTGCCCGCCGCCGCTCCCCTGTTTCCTCTCCTCATCGCCAAATCGAGCCGCCGGCCATCGTGCCGCGAACGCTGTGCGCCGCCCTAGTTTTGTGTGGACGTGCCTTCGCGCCGTCGTGCAGGTACCGCCTCTTAGGCCATCCTTGCGCAGCCACCGTCGCTCTTCAAGCAGTCGGGGCCGCCGCGGTCCGAGATGTCGGTTGCCGCGTGTTCGCCACGGCAGTGTCGCGGTCGCCGGACACCACGAACCCGCACACGCGCATCCAACCACGCACTGCGTCGTCGCCTTGCCATCCACAGTTGACCCCTCTAACCCAACACCTTCCCTTCGGACGTCGTCACCGCCGGCCGCGCCGCCGTGTGCTCGCGTTGGGAGCCCGCCCCGCCGGCCGAGCCCTTCCTTTGCCTTGCCGATCTTCTTCGCACAACCCAGCAGAGCGTTCCTTCCCTGAAACCGAGCCTCGCCGGCCTTCCCTTGAGCCAAACCGCCGTCGTCATTGCCGCCGGCGCCGCGCACCCGAACGCGCCGTCGCGCTGGCCAGGCCACACGGCGGACCACACCGAGTCACCCCACAGCCGCCGCAGAAGATCCTGAGCCGCCACACCTGATCCCGTGCACCCGGCTCACGTGAAACCCAGACCCAGTGCACCGTGGACTCAGTCCACCTCACCAGTTCCAACCACTCAGCGTTCGTGGGCCGCCAGCCCAGCTACGTGGGCCGGCCCAGTGACTTTTGGGCCAAGAGCCGGCCCATCTAACTTAAATCCTTTTTCCTTTTCTTTTAAACCGCTGACATCCGGGCCCCACCTGCCATAGAATGGTTAGACACTGACCAGTGGGCCCAAGTTGACCTTGCTGACCATTGACCGTTGACTGGTCAACATTGACCAAGTCAACGCTGACGTCACCAGGGCCCACGATGATGTCAGCAAACCCCGGCCCCACTGATGACGTCATGCTGATGTCAGCAGTGATGACGTGGCGCCACCAGAGGCTGCCACGTGTTCCTGAGTGATTGTTTTTCTTTTTGGAATTATTTTAATATTTTCAGAAAATGATTTAAACTTAGAAAATTCATAATAAATCACCCGTAGCTCAAAAAAATATGAAACCAATTTCTATATTTTTCTAAAATCATGACCTACACGTTAGTGTAGAGTTTGGTGTTGTTTGGGTCTTCTTGTTTCTCTGTTTTGGTGTTTCTTTGCTAGTAGTTCCCGTCTTTATTTTATTTCCGCGAATCTAGGAGTTCCGGAGGACCAAGAGGAGGACAACCACTACGACAACTGCTTGGGTGAAGAGGACGAGTAATACCCAGGTTCACGCCCAACCATTCTCTGAAATACCTATTAGACGTGCAACTAGTATGCTAGCGCTTTACTTTACTCGCATGATAAACCTGCACTGCCTTTGTTATTATCCTGTTCCCTTGCTACCTACTACTCAGTATATGGAATATGCTATGCTATGCATGTGTTGGGATGGGTGTGATCTGCTATTCTTGGCGTGAGTTGTGGGTGGTTTGGGAGGAGTAGTGTAGCTAGGTGGTGGAGGCGAGTGATAACAACCCGGTCGTTTGATTGGGGTGCTTTGGAACTGAACTCGGACAGTTCCTACGGAGTACCTGTTGCGGGTACATGGTTACTTGGATACTTTTGAGGAGTTTGGGCGGCCATACCTGTAATGGGTGCCGATTGCGAACCGTTGCGGCGGATCGCTCTTGATGCTGATACTCGCCTTGCCGACAATTAAGGATCGAGTCGAGACCGGCCGTCAGAATTGGGACTTACAGTGCTCACCATCTACCCAGAATGGGGAGGGTTCCAGCAAGCCTATCTAGTGCGGTACCAGGACTGTTAGGAGATTCGAGTTTGATATGTGTAAGGGGGACTCGTTGCGGCGTACTCTCCCTGATTTACCACTGCCCCCGACTGGCCCCGGTGGGAAAGTTTCACATCCCTGGGGCATATGTTAGTGTGCAGATGTTTCCCGAGCCCAGGGAAGCAGGATGGTACCGTTGCTTTATAGGGTCTTTGCTGTGGGTTGCGTCTCGAGCTGGGGCACCAGCTCGCAGCCCGGGTGGTTCCTGGAGTACAACCTCTGCAGAGTGTAAGCTATACGTATAGCCATGTCCACAGTCATGGACGACCCTTTCTGATATCGCTTGAGACTAGCTTGGGATTCTACTTTCTTACCTTCACCTTGATCTAGGACATGAGAGGTTGGACCAACGTTTGCTGTTGAGACAGGTGGGGAGGGAGCTCACCGTGTCGACTACTGAGAGAAAGGAGTTGGCGGATGATTACGCGGGAACCTGTTGCGGCAGGACGAGCCCGATGTGGATGTGAGAATGATGGTTGGATTTGGGGAGTGGATGTGTTTGTGAGGAAAGGTGTTTGGAGCTGAGATGAACTTGGTTATAATGTTGCTGCTTGCGCATAAGAAACCCCAGCTTAAATCCCTTGGATACTTTTACTACTAGTTTAGGCCACTATAAAGCTTTGATGCATATTATGGTTGGTGACGTGGACCTGTCCCATTTCCTTGGGGACAGTCTTTGGGTACACAGGAGCAGACTCCGAGTACAAGATCAACCACGACGGATGATGCAAATGAGGGCTGTGCGCTGCGCTCAAGGATGCCTGTGGAGGTGAAGCCCCAAAGTACCAGAAGCTTATAGCTACCCGTTGCGTAGTTGTTTTCCTTCTGTCGTTTAGCCCAAAGGGCTTGTACCATATCGCTATGTATTTATATCATGATTGAGGACCCTAATCAATGTATGGATGTGATTTTCGCTGAAATGAGTTCTGTACGTGATAGCTGTTGATTCCTGGGACTATCACAAGGGTACAGGGAGTCGGATTCTCGTAATTGAGAATCCGGTTCGTTTCATATCCGGTGGCCCCGGTGGTGGATCCACGCCGGGAGGGTGCGCATCGGTGGCGGGGAGGTGACCTTTGGCAGCTTTCGGAAGCGGAGGAAGTGCTCGGCGGTGGAGGAGCGTGGGTCGCCTGGAGTGTGGCTTGGCTGCACCCTCCCCGCCCGGTTGTCGTAGCCGGTGCAGGCGGCCGACGGTCGGACGGATGTATGAGGCGGCGGCAGCCTCGGCCGTGGCGTGTGGCCTGCGACGTCCTGGGTCGCGACCGCAGCCTGGGCTCGGGGCGGGCGGTCGGGAGGTGCAGCGGCGACGGCAGCCGCTAGTGGAGGAGGCAGGTGTGGCGTTAAGGCCGGCTTTGGCCTTCTCCCTCTCCTCCGGCGGATCTGCATGGAGGGAGCTCGCCGGAGTTGGGGTCCGACCGCGAGAGGTGGTCCCGCGGCGGCAGGCGGAGGCAGAGGTCCGGTGAGGGCCGCGAGGGGCGCACGGAGCGGCGGTCTGTCTGGGAGCGCACGAGGTGGAGGCGGCCTGGCGGACGGGGGCTGCAGAAGGCGATGGAGAGTGAAGCTTCTGCAGCGTGGCTCGTGGGATTGCGGCGGAGGCGTCACTCGGTTGGGGTGGCCTCGGCGGTGGTGCTGATTCTGCTGTGCCGTGCGCGTGCAATATGGATTGGATGCTCTGGGCGAAAGCCCTCGCTAGCTTCATGCTGGCGGATGGCTGCGACGTCCTTGGACGTCGCTTTCCCTCTTGAGGGCATCATTATGGAGCAACAACCTCGATGCACGAGATCTCTGGGTGAAAACCCTGTCCAGCTTCTGGATGAGCGACGGTGGCGCCATTGGCGTCATCCCCTCCTTGGAGGCGTCATCTCTAGAGATCCTGCGTGGTTGGTAGCATAGGTAGTTGTGGGGCATGCAGAAGGGTGTTGGCCTCCTCACGCCGATGTGTCTATCTTCTTGTTGGTGGCCAAGGGTCGTCGCTTGGTTGCCGTTCGACTGCTCGCAGTGGACCATGGCGGCCGATGTTGCCTAGCAATTGTCAGTGCGGTGTGGGACTGCATCGGAGGACGGCGCTTGCGGCAACAACAATGGGAGACGAGTTGGCCTGTAGCGGATCACGATAGGTTGGTCAGCATGGCTGCACCTACCTGGTGCGGTACAACGTCGAAAGACGGCACATGCGGCAACCTTGGTCTGCTGGTTTGAAGGCAGCGGCTTCGTGCGGGAAGCAACGTGGTCAAGTTGAACCACGGCGGCGGTCCGGTTGTTTTGGTGAAGTTCTATGGAGGTGGGGCAGCAATGCTCGCTATCTTGACGGCAACAAAAGAAACGAGTCCGGAGCATGGAGTTTGTAGTGGATGTGGTGAGGCCCCTGCGCACGAGAGAGGAGGAGTCCAACAGCGGACGAGGCGAGGCCCTCGCGCGTTGTGTTTGCTCGAATTCGGTGGTTTTCACTCTGTCGGATGGTCGGAATTGCTGCAGCGGCACCATGACAAAAGGTCTGCATAGCGGCGGCCTTCTTGGTGTGGTGGCGTCCGCCCCTTTGTTTCTCTAACGATGCTTCGAGGACCGCAAGGGTGCGGAAGATGGGTGGGAGCTGCAGTTTGTTTTTCTTTTCCGTTGTCCTCCTCGAGGGTAGAGGCCGGTTGCGTTGATGTCCCAATCGAACCGTCCGGCGAGTGGTTTTGAGTGATACCTCGTATTGATGTCCCAATTCAAGGGGGGAGTATAGTTGTTTTCTCTTTCTTTTCTGTTTTCTGTCTATGGCCTCCCAGGGTCGTAGTTTTGAATATTTTTTCTCCTATATCAATAGAAACGTACTCGTCTAGTGTATTTCGTTCAAAAAAAAACAGGGAGATTGTCCTGCCATGGATCTGATAGCCCATTCTTTCTGCTGCTTTGTTGGGAAATAGAAGCAACGAGGAAGAAGGTGGAGGAGGCTGACAGCAAGGCCCTATATTAACGGTCGTTGATGGATGAAACAGAACAACATATCCCTTTTCTCTTTATCCTTCATACCAAACACAGGATATGGATGACTCCGTCCCCTCAAACAAACACAGAGATTTGACCATTCCATCACAAAAACTAGAACGGAATCGTTCCATCCTATATTGTCTCTCAACCAAACACACCCTAAGAGAGGCATCCAAAATCATCTTGCATTCCCCACTTCTAGGGTCTCTAGGAAGCTTCCTTAGTGGCTTTTCGAAGCCCTAAAAAATAAATACAGCCTTGTGTAAAAAAAATATAGATACAATATATATTTAGTATGTGGAGGATCTCATTTGGGGACTATTGTTGGATCATTGTTCTATAAAAAGAATAGCATCCCTGGAGCCTAACAACCATCTTCCTTATCGGTGCCATGTTCGAAAGTTCAAATTTATAATTTGGGAATTTGTTGATATCCAAGTGCTGAATGTTAAAGGTATTTTTTTCTTCATAAAAATAGAGGGATTTTTCCAGAATGTAATTTAATTTAAATGGCAGTGGCATCCAGGTGGGAGAGGCGTCGTCTGCCACTCTGCCTGCAGCTTTCCTGAGCCGCAGGTAAAGCACTGAGCTAATTTGGAACGAATGAACTTTTCATCAGATATAGTGAAACTTTTCTTCAAAACAGAACAAACACATGCATAGACATAATAATACGCCTAACATATACAAACACTGTCATCTCAGCGTAGATGCTCAATTTCCAGTTTGCACTCTGGACTAGCTAGCATATGGATACGAGCGCTGCGCATATATGGCCATGACCACTGCCATCGCCTGCCGGTGGTTCATGGGATCATCACATGACGGTGCATGAGTTGACGTTCTCGTCGCTGAACATGTTCATGTACCTGAGCTCGGGCGCGCTGGGGTCGGCCATGGCCTGTGGCGCGCTGCGGACGAAGCCCGCGGGGGCCTTCTTGTCGTAGGCGCCGCCGACGTAGGGGTAGGTGGTCATCGTGTAGGGCACGTAGGGCCACATCTCCGCCGCCTTGCCCGTGCTCTTCACCCGCTCCAGCACCTTGGCCGGCTCCACGTATCCCGTCACCGTGCACTTGCTCTGCTTCGGGTTCACCGCCACGCTCGTCACGCCTCTCATCGATTTCACGGCGCTTTTCACCCGCCGCTCGCACCCCTCGCAGTCCATCTTCACCTTGATGTTTACCGTCTGCAGACGCGATCCCCAGTAGAGTTTTTCTTTTAGGAGGATCGATGCATGGAGAAACCCAAACGCAAACGCAAATCTTCACTCACCTGCAGCGGGCGCTTCTTCCGGCGCTTGAGGGCCTCCTTCGTCTCCGTGATGCTGCAGAGATCGGAGAAGTGGTCCAGGATGCCCATGGTGTTGCAGTGAGCAAGTAACAACGCTTCCCGTCGTCGTTTGTGGTGCACTTGCTCTGACACGGGTGAAATGGAAGCTCAGGATTGAAGCAGAAAGCGAGGGGAGGGATGGATGTTTATATATAGTGCCTGCTGTGTATACCAGAGAAAGGTTTGTATCTGTCATGCTGGCTCATGATACATCGTCAATTATTTCTGGAAAACAGTAAAGTTTGTATGGTCCGGATGGGCGCCCACTACCGCTGAGCTTTCGGATTAAATGAGCGAGGTGGACAAAAATAAATAAATAAATAAATAAATCCTCCTGCCCGGATGGCCCGCTGCCCTGCTTGATAGGCTGTTTGATTATGATGGCCTCTGGTCGGTCCATACGCTGCTTGAATCGTGTGCATAGACACGTTTGCTGGTTGGTCTAATGGAAAACGACATGAGACCAACCAGTAAATGAACAGGATTGATGGATGATATAGGAGTATGTGTTATTTCTTTATATATATATATATATATAGCATTAACCTAAGGTTTGAACCTAGCCGGTATCATTGAATAAAACTGTGAGATTTTCATGCGACTGATTTATGGGAGGTGTGGGAAAAGATTAAGGCATACTATGCGCCTCAACACTGGATCTATATATATATCTTTGCGACATGTCACGACGTAAAAAAAAAATTATTTGCACAACGGATGGAAATGAAGACTACTGTGGTGCAAGAAAATATTTTTAGAAAATACTTTTTAGTCACAGATGATTTTCCTTCTCTATTTTCTAGAGAGAAATATTTAGGGAGGTGGGAGGGGACTCCATTCCTATTATCGCTGGAAATAGTTCTCAACCTAAAAATCAAGCAAATCCCATGTTATAGATATATATATCCTACTCCTGAACTCTCTAGAGTCTAGACGTGCTGTGGATGATCTAGACGTGCTGTGGATGATCTCTAGATATACATATGCAACCCGCTGCCCTCTTCTTGACAGTACAATAGCATGTGTCGGAGTCGGGAGAAGATATGAGAACCAAGACAAAGTAACGCAACGTGTCCCAACTCCCGACTGCCACGTGTTCCTGCTTTGCAATCAGCGGTGCAGGTGAGTGAGGTTTCATGAGAACCCAGATCTCCTTGATTCATTAGACCAGTCAGGTTTTATGAAAGTTTTATGTTACTAAATTTAGAATGCGTTTGACTAGTGTTTACTCCCTCAAATAAACGGTAATTATAAGTATCAAATATAAATTAATTATAAAATTAATTGTAAAAGTCATGTCTACCTCGCGAGACGAATCTAACAAGCCTAATTAATATATAATTAATACATAATTAGCACTTATTTATTGTAGCACTGTATTGTCTAATTATATACTAATTAGGTTTAATAGTTTCGTCTTGTAAATTACGCCATAATGGGGTTTTTAGTTAATTTATATTTAATACCTCTAATTAACACATTTACATCCGATGTGACGGGACTAAATTTTAGCGGGGAGAATTCGAACACCCCTTACTAATGTGGCAAAGCAGAGAGAAGGGAGAGTTTCATGACATGTAATAGGAGTTTCATCACGATTACATAGTTTTTAGTGTAAATAACTGTATAGTAAAGCTGTTCACTGAGACTGACCTTTGTGTAAAATCGGTTATTAGTTCTGATTCTGTAGGGCTAGTCCCAGATTGTTGTGAATCCGAGACAAAGCTCAACCTTTTTCTTTTTCTTTTTCATGCTATTTTCTCTTCTATTATTTTTTTGTTTACTAATTAATCTATGTATTATGTACTATTGTTATACGTCCGTACACGTTCAAGGTACTACTATATACATTCGAGCAAATACAAAATGATGTTAAAAAGTTAAATTTATAAACATATATTATTATAAAAATATAAGGTTAAAAAGTGAAATTTGGGTACATATATTATTACAAATTGTCTCAGAACACAAAACCAAAAGTATCTTTGCCTATACTTGGAAGTATTATCTAATGGGCCTACCTAATAATGAAATTTACCACTAGGCAGGACAACCTCATTCGTGGATGAATTTGTAAAGAGCCTCTTAAATTGGACGTCGGTATTAGTTGATCTCTTATCCATATTACCTAAGAAAATATTATAGAATTGGAATAAGTATTTAAGTTTCTAGAATATATTAATGTATGAACAATATAAAAATAATAGAAAATCAAAATATATTTGTTGTATACGTACATTATTTTCCCATTGACTAATTGTGAACTGGTCACCTATAAGACTATATATAAACTCATGTACATAGTATCCGCATAGGTTCTTGCCCTGCACCTGCCTCAAATTCTTTAGGAAAAATATGTCATCAAATCTATGCACGGTAGGTCATGCTAAGTCATCAAATCACAATTGATATCCAGTGACATACCAGAAAGGTCGGTCTTGATTACGAGTTTTTCCTTGAACTCGTCCCGCTGAAGCGTGAGCCACTTTGCCTATGCATCACACTGCGTGAAAAACCGAGATTTGTAACGGGCGTAGATGGCCATATGTAACGGGCAATGCGCCCGTTGCCCTTACTCTGTTACTAATAGTCGGTCAAAGGTAACGTGCAATTTGCCCGTTACGAACGACCAAAACCTGTAACCCGCACTTCACAACGACCGTTACCAATATAAGCAACCAGTAACCCAAACTTGCGATTTTTGTGGGCCCACAGATCAATTTCGTAACGCGCACAGACAAACGACCGTTACCAAAACAATACATTTGTAACGCGCTTTACTTAAGAACCGTAACGAAACCACAACACTTGTAACGGTCTTTACGTAACAACTGTTACTAAAACGCAAACCTTGTAACGGGCTTGACTTAAGAACCGTTACGGCGGCGCATTGACCAGTCTTCTCTCCGGTCCCACCGGTCAGTACTTGTAACGGGCTTTATTTAACAACCGTTACGGTCTAGCATTGACCGGTCTCATTTCTCGACCCACGGGTCAGTGCGTGTAACGGGCATTCCTTAACAACCGTTACGGCGGTGTATTGACCAGTCTCCTCTCTAGACCCACCGGTCAGACCCTATAATGGGCGTTACATAACAACCGTTACGGATACTTTGTGTAGGTAACGGTTCTTACTTGATGCCCGTTACCTTTGTGTTCAATTGTAACGTTCTATAAATGTCCCCGTTACCTTTTGTTGTTCCACCACCATAGAATTTGTCCTGGTGCTGGCTGCATCCTGGAACCAGCTAGGATTTGGCAGCCCCCAGGTTATTCACATCACATACAGATTGAGATACACATCACATATATACACAAGTACACATCAAGTTTGTATCTTATCATACACATGCAACAAGTTTCAAGTTGGATGAATCTTATCCCCTACTGGGATAGACAGTCTGATCATGTAAACTACAAGTTTAATTAGACCATAAACATCCTCAAGTTTCATTCAGGTCTACAAGTTTCAAGTAGTACCACCTGCTGGAACTTGATCACCTTCTGGACCTTGATCACCTGCTGGAACTTGATCACCTGGACCACCCTTAGTCTTTTTGGATTAATCGGAGCTTTGGTAAGCTTGAAATCCTGCATAATACAATTTTTAGAAGAATACATGGTAAAAGTCGATCAGTTTCTAAAAACAAATGGAGAAGGCTGAGCAGTATACTTACAGAAGCCCTTTTCAATTGGGTCATTTCAGAGATTACATCCATAACATACACCGCAACATAGAATCCACAGAGAAGGGACCCCGATGGCTGTTGAGGGCACTGAATGAATGTACCAAAATGACACAAGTTATGACCGGTACCAAATATGTATGAAGTGAACAAGATAAAACAAACTTGATTTTCCATCTTACCTGAAAATCTGCCTTGTGCGTGAGTGTAGATGGTTTACTTAGCAGTATACTTACAGGTCCTAAATAAAATCAGCATGTACAACATATACACATAGAATTGATAGTTTACTTAGCATACTGGTTGGGGATAGGTACTAACCATATTTAGACAGGCCAAAGAAATGAGATCCTATATCAAAGCAGCTCTGTTGTTCCTTCAACTGCTTCCTTGTGCGATGCTTATATACCAATGCTTATATACCAAAGCATCATTGAAGTGTACATTACATTAGGCAGGTACATGAAAGAAGAGGACAAAGCAACAGTTAGTAAAATGCACTAGGATTATATGATTCTACACAAGATTAACATACTTAGAAGAACTAACAATTGTAGCAGTACATAGTCCAGAACAATTGATAGATAATTTGCAATTTAAACATGATAAAGGCAGATTAACAATGCAGATTAAATGCCTGATTGGTTGATGAACAAGCACTAAGAGCAAGCAGTAGGATTATATGATTCTACACAAGATGAACATGCAGAACTAATGGAAAAAATGCAGAAGGAAAAAGATAAGTTGGCAGCAGCCACATCAGGATCTGTGTCCATGACATACAGATCGAGTTTCCTTTGAACAAATAAAAATAGGAAAGGAATAGCAGCCAGAGCAGGATCTGTATCCATGACATATAGATCGAGCCAAATCTGGTCAAGGTAAACGAAGCCTAAACAACAGCAAAGTAACAGGAAGATTGGTGCACCCAGCGTAGTAGGCACAGCAACATCAGATGCAGCAGCGCAGAGGAAGCAGTCCTGCATGCCGTCGTCGTTGCCGGAGGGGTGGATCCGCGTCGCCGCGTTGCTTGAGGTGGCCAGGTCCGCGTCGCCGTCGTAGGGCCGGGTCCCGGGTTCTTGGGCGGGGATGCCGTGCTGCCGGGGTGGATGCAGCCGCGCCGCGCCGCCGCTAGGGTTTGGTGGTTGGGGAAGCCGCGCGCGCCGGGGTGGATGCCGCCGCGCCGCCGCTAGGGTTTGGTGGTTGGGGATGCCGCGCGCGCCGGGGTGGATGCCGCCGGGGATGGATGCCGCCGCTAGGGTTTGGTGGAAATGACGCGGGGTCGGTGGGGGGAATGGCGCGGGGTCGGGGGGAATGGCGCTAGGGTTGGGTGGAAATGACGCGGGGTCGGGGGAAATATGCAAATTTTGGGCGCGGGAATGAGGCGCGGATGAAATTTTGACCATTGGATCTGTATCTAACGAAACAAAACTTCATTCGTAACAGGCACTTTGTAAAGCCCGTTACTGAAAGTGATGTAAATCAAGGCAACTATTTAGGCCATTTGACTTTATTTTACCCCAAAGTTGACTGCTCGTACTATTCAAAGTTTTGCGCAAGTTATCATATTTTTTGTGGCCACTTGCTTTATTAATACAAAGTCTACAGAAATGACTTAAATTTGACTATATTTTCACAAATTTTTTGAATAAGACGAGCGGTCAACGTTGGGGTCAAAAAGGTCAAACTCCCTACATTTTAAAACGGAGGGAGTATGAACTTTCATAAAGTTCATATAATTGTTGAAACTTTTCATCAACTTTTTGAGATCCACACATCGGAGAACGGGGGAACTCCATCTTAGTACATATCATGACACAAAATACAGTTGTTGCGTAATTTTAGGCCATAGGCACCGTATTATGTAACTTAATGTATCGTATCGCTACATTTGCAACTTGTTGGGCCAAAGTGACATAGTAATGCAACTCATATATGGTGGATGCACTTTACTCATAAAGTTTCATACAATTCATAAAGTTCATACTCCCTCCGTTCTAAAGTGTAGGTCGTTCGACTTTTTTTGACCCAAAGTTGACCGCTCGTACTATTCAAAGTTGTGCGCAAGTTATCATATTTTTTGTGGTGACTTGCTTTATTAATATAAAGTCTACATAAATGACTTAAATTTGACCATATTTTCACAATTTTTTTGAATAAGACGAGCGGTCAACGTTGGGGTCAAAAAAGTCAAACTCCATACATGTTACAACGGAGGGAGCATGAACTTTCATAAAGTTCATATATTTATTGAAAATTGTCATCCAACTTTTTGAGATCCACACATCACAAAATGGGGAACTCCATCTTAGTACATATCATGACACAAAATACAACGTACTGTTGCGTAATTTTAGGCCATACAAACCGCATTATGTAACTTAATGTATCGTATCGCTACATTTGCAACTTGTTGGGCCAAAGTGACATAGTAATGCAACTCATGTATGGTGGATGCACTTTACTCATAAAGTTTCATACAATTCATAAAGTTCATACTTCCTCCGTTCTAAAGTGTAGGCCGTTTGACTTTTTTTGACCCAAAGTTGACCGCTCGTACTATTCAAAGTTGTGCGCAAGTTATCATATTTTTTGTGGTGACTTGCTTTATTAATATAAAGTCTACAGAAATGACTTAAATTTGACCATATTTTCACAAATTTTTTGAATAAGACGAGCGGTCAACGTTGGGGTCAAAAAAGTCAAACTCCATACATGTTTTGACTGACTCTGCTTCACACATATTCGTAACGGGCACATTTCTAAAGCTCGTTACTGAAATAGAATTCGTAACGGCATTTGACGGACTCTGCTCATACATATGTAACGGGCACTTTCCCAATGTCTGTTACTTATATCAATTTGTAACGGTCACTGACACAACCCCCGTTACCGATGGGGATGGGTGACGGAGGAACGCCTCACCCATACTAAGCGTATATATGTGTTGACTCAAATCCCTAACTCGCAAAAATCTCCATTCTCCGCTAAGCTCCAGCCGCCCGTCGCCGCCACGCATCCCGTCGCCCGTCGCCGCCACGCATCCCGCGCACAACTCATGGCTCCAACGCAGCCAACATCGAGCTCGTCAGTGACACAAAGTGTGCGCAAGCGACCGCATCTGCCACTGATTACCTGCAATGACTGCGGACGGTACACCATTCATGAGCTTGAGGTCAAGAAAGAAGACAGTGCGAATCTTGGGCGCATCTTCTACAAGTGCCCCGGCCGCAAGGTTCTGCTTCTAGTGCCCTGCTTCATATTCATTGTCAGATTTGTTTGAATGACATCAAAAATTTGGGTTTGCCATTGCAGAATGATGGTAGTGGTTGTGGCTTTTGGTATTGGGAGGAAGAGTACGTTGAAGTGCTGAACAAGATCAAGGTTGACAGTGCCACTGTGAGAGAAGATAAGCTGATGAACAAGATTAAGGAAACAGAAGATGAAGCACTAGTATGGGTGTCTGATGTTAAAGCACTAGTATGCATTGGAAAGGAAATTGTAGTCCTTTTGAAGTGTTTTCTAGTAGTGTTTGTGTGTAGCCTGTTGTTGGCTGGATATGTTACCTTTCATTAGGTGAATGAAATGTATTGATCTATGATATGTTGGCTGCACAAATTTTTGTCTGTTTCATTATCAGTAACGGGCACTTTGGGACAGATAGTGAAACAGAGTCTGAGACAGAGTATGAAATGCAAACTTAGTACAAATTGCACTTCTGATCATAAAATTCGGTTCAAAATTCCAGGACACATATATTACAAGTTCCATATATTACAAATTCCAGGACACATATATTACAAATTCCTTGATTTTTTTCTTCCTTGATTTTTGGACATGGATTGTTTCCTGATGGTCGGTTCGCAAGTATGGTGTTGTGTCAAAGGCCGGAATTTCGTCGAACTGATTGTATTCCTCCTCCTCAACAACATTTTCAACCCCTACAACCCTCTTTTTTCCAGGCATAACCACGTGCCAGTTCTTCTTTGCCAGGTCGGGTACGTAGAACACTTGTTGAACATTCTTAGCAAAGACAAACGGTTTGTCTTTGTAGCCAGAGGACCGTAGATCAACACTGACAAACCCATATGTGTCCTTGGTCACACCTCTGTTCCCATTGACCCATCGGCACCGAAACAAGGCTACCTTGAAGCCTACATAGTCAAGCTCCCAGATCTCCTCGATTTGTCCATAATATGTGCATGTCTCCTTGTCGTTGCCGACGGCATCTATACGCACACCACTGTTTTGATATATGCTCTTGCCATCCTGGGCCGTGGTGTAGAACGTGTATCCATTGATATCATATGCTTGGTATGTTGTAATAGTGAATAATGGCCCCGCTCCTAGTTTTGTTATCAGCTCACCAGTTACATATTTCACATCAAAATCTATCATGATGATGATCGAGCTAGGAATTACGACAGAGGACGACGAGTGGGGAAAAATCCATACCGGTGAGCTGCGGAGTACGGGGCGCGCGGGAAGCCGGCGCACCGGCGTCGCGGAGCTGCTAGCTAGCTAGCGGCCAGCCGGGCGGCAAGCAGGCGCGGTCGTGCGCGGTCGCCCGCGCGGCGATGACGAGTCAAAGAGCGGGAAGAGAGAACGGGCGGGCGCCAGGACGGCGACGGAGTGGACGTCGCCCGCCGCCGGCTGCTGCTCTGCGCCGACAGCAGCAGCGGAGTGGAAGACGACACACTGTAGCTACCGTAGCTTATGCAAATAATAATTGAGCTCCGACACTAGTAACGGGCGTTAACTGGCCAAACCTAACATCGTTACCACTAGTCAAAGATACGTAACGGGCTTTAAGTGCCTAATACAACTACCGTTACTACTAGTCCCAGCGTGTAACGGACATTAAGCGACCGTTACGGATGGTGGTATTATTGGTAACGGTTGTGTGTAATGTCCGTTACAAGGAATACTAGTAACGGTCGTGAACAATGACCATTACCAGAAATCATTATTAGTAACGGGCGTTGTTGTGCAGGGGCTGGGCCCGGTCCTGACACGCTTATTGGTAACGGTCGTTGTTTTCGCCCGTTACTGATGTCGCACCTTGTAACGGGCTTCGTGCGTCCGTTACCAATCCCGCGTTACCTATTTGAGGTTTTCACGTAGTGTCATGGAGCGTGTCAATGAGGCCTCGGTAGTTTCATCTGGGTCTTTTCATTGAGTCCAATATTATAGCGAAGCTCTTGTTATGAATTATGATGAATAGTATCCGGTTGTTACTGCACGTTAATACAAAATACGCAACTAGTTAGTCTAAACTAATACTAATATGGTTGATCATTATGTGGATGCTTGTAATAAAGCACTTACATGAAATTGTAAGGTAGCATTATCACTAACTTATAATGGTCTTCAGGTCTGACTGGAGGTTGTTCAAGCTTGAACTGCCATGCAGGTATGAATTCATCAGCCATTGATGCAGATGGATTTCCTTTTGCTGGGTCCTCCCCTCGGTTGAGCCTGCGTGAGTTTCATGTCTTTACATAAGTTAATGAGCCCTTGTTGCTCTTCTGAAAGTACTATGAGGGAAGGAATCGATTGTTTCCCTTATGTTCCAACTTAAGGAACTATGCTAGTGGCCCTACTGTGCCTCATCTTTCCAAATGACTTTGCGATGGAGCAGTCATAGTTTGAGGGTGGTATAAATTCCTGCTTGTTTACTGCTGCCATGCCACGAAAGAATTTAGATGCCTTCAGATCTATTGGTGTCTTCTTCTCAGGCTCCCTCTTTCTTAAATGTGCTTCAACCTCAACCTTACTCTATTCCTTGCATTCTTCATAAGCAATGTAGTAGGGTTTCTTTGGTGGCTATTTTGCCTGATTCTTTGCTGGCTTCTTTGGTGGTTGTTTCAATGTGGATCCACATTGGAAACTGTGGTTGTTGCTTCCGGGTAGCTCACTCTTGTACTTGTCCAGTTTTCGATTCCGTCCATTGCGTAGCGTTCGATCCCAATGGCGGTGGGCCATTGGGGATAGCTGGGGCTGTTTCCTGGATGGTAGATATTTCATCACCACTATCTAGCGGGAGTTCCGTGGATGCGCAGCTACTTCAAACATGTGCAGAGCCAGGGATATCGACACTACACTCAGCACATCCTTGTGTGCTGCTGCTGGCTAAGTGCTATGGCCACTTGACGTTTAATTCATCAGCCATCCTGTGATTCATCAGCCACTTGACCCTTTGTCTCCCACCCACGTCCTCGTTGTGCACCCGGGGCCCTTCCGCGTCATCTACCTCGTTCGCAGCTACATGGACGTGCACCGCCAGTAGCTCGCGCACTGGCTTTGGCTGCTCGCCGCCAAGGGGTGGAGGAGCTCTTCCTCGTCAACCGCACGTGGCCCATCGACATGCTCCTCCCCGCGACAATCCTCAACATCACTACTCTCACCCGCCTCTTCATCGGTGTCTGGCGGCAGTGGCAGTGGTGCGACCTTGTTCCCCCTCCTCCGTGAGCTCACTATCTGCTGCGTCTCCATGGAGAACCAAGATATGGACTTCCTTCTCGCTGGGAGCCCCGCCCTAAAGACCCTTGGCATATAGGGATACAAGAAGTGGGCCCTGTGTCTCCGCCTTGTCGGCCAACGCCTCCATCGCGTGCCGATCTGCCTCTTTGTTGTGGAGACCATCGCCGTGGTGGACGCACCATTCCTCTAGCGGCTCATCCTTTGGAAATCTCTCGATGGCTCTTGCATCAGATCAAGATTGACCATGCCCCCAAGCTGCGCTTACTGGGATACTTGGAGCCCGGAATTCACGCTCTGGGGATGCACAACATCGTCATCAATGTATGTATCAGTAGGTTGTGAATAAACCTGATACTTGTATCCGTAGATGCCCAGACCGTTGGCCCATGGCTGAGCGCATGTGTGTAGGAGAGCTCAGCGCATGATAGCATGCGGAGCGCGTCTTCAGGTCTGGTGCAGCCAGATCGCCAGACGTGGGATGGCACATTTAGAGCTGCGGCTTGCTGCGCTTGTAGGAGTCAGTTAGAGTCTGAAATTCCCTTTATATTCCTGCAATCAAGATGCAAAACGCTGCTAGTTCCGCAGCACAAATACTCTGTGTTCTTGTTCTCTGTTCTATGTGTTCGTGAGTGCGGGAGTTAGGTGAACGCCTGCGACGGGAGCTCGCCGGGTTCTCCAACAATTGGCATCAGAGCCGAGGGAGGAACAGAAATCGATCGCGACAAGGTTTCACCGCTGGTATCGTCATCCGGCGATCCGCTACACACTCATGGCAGACGATGAGAAGAAGACCCCTGCTCTCCTAAGAAGTCGTTCGGCGACAAGGGTGATGGAACCGGTGGCAGAAGGAAGGATGAGGTCGTGCGCGTCGTCCAGGAGATCGGCCGCAGCGCGGCAAACTGGCCAATGCTGACCAAGACCAATTACATGCAATGGTCATTGGTCATGAAGGTGAAGGTGCAAGCCCGCAATTTGTGGTTTGCGATCGAGCCTGGAGGCGTGACGGTGCAAGAAGACCGCATGGCGCTCGACGCCATCAGGAGCGTCGTGCCACCGGAGATGGTGGCGTCACTAGCGGTGAAGGACTCCGTGCAGGAGGCGTGGAACGCGGTGAAGAACCGGCACATCGACAGCGACCATGTATAGGAGACAGAGGCGCATCGTCTCCGATGGCAATCCGAGTCCATCCGCTTCAACGATGACGAGTGCGTGGATGATTTCACGCTGCGGCTGCAGAATCTCGTTGTCGCGCTGGAGACGGTCGGGGACACGATCGAGCCACTGAGGGTCTTGGAGAAGCTTCTTCGGGTGGTCCCCAAGCACCTGAGGCAGGTCGCTGTGGCAAACGAGGTCACAACAAATCTGACCACCTTGTCGCTGGAGGACGCAAGCGGGCGGATACGCGCGGCAGAAGAGCGCGAAGCCGAGGACGACGCACCACCACCGCGAGCCGATGACAAGCTCTACCTCACGTAGGAGCAGTGGGAGGTGCACGTGAGGGACAAACAGAGAGGTGAGGGTTATTCTGCAGGGTCCAAGTCCAGCAATAATCGGGGACGGCCGCGACGCAGCTCATCCGATGGTGAGTCGAGCGCTTGGTCGGACCAGAAGTTTGGGCCGGACCAATGTCGCCGGTGCAGGAAGATGGGCCACTAGGCCTGGGAGTGCCCGACGAAACCCAAGAACCAGGCGGCCCATCTGGCGTAGACGGAGGGTGAAGAGGCGACACTGCTGATGGCAAGGGTGGGCTCGTTGAGGGGCAGCGAGGTGGCCCGAAGATGAGGGCCCTATGTAGTTGGTGGAGGTGAAGGTATTCGCATAGCTCCACGGCGACGGATCCAACGACGACGCCCTCTGGCACCTCGACACGGGGGCGACCAACTACATGTCTGGGTCGCGCGATGCCTTCTCCGAGTTCAACCGCGGCGTCATCGGGACGGTGCGAGTTGGGAACGGCTCGGTGATCAAGATTGAGGGGCGCGGGACGGTGTTGTTCTCCTGCAAGAATGGGGAGCACCGTCAACTCAATGACATCTACTTCATCCCGCACCTTGACACCAACCTCATCAGCGTTGGCAGCTAGACGCGGAGGGCTACGACATCCACACCAAGGATAGGGTGATGCGGATCCGCGACGAGCAGTGGTGTCTTCTTGCTCGAGTGCGGCGCTCCTCCAGCCGGCTGTACACCATCCACCTCAACATCACGCACTTGGTGTGCCTGATAGTGCGGAAGGCGGATGAGGCATGGTGCTGGCACCAGCGCTTCGGACACTTCAGCTTCCAGGCGTTGCGGAAGCTCCAGAGACATGGTGCGGGGGTTGCTGCATGTTGATCACGTCGATTAATTGTGCGACAACTACCTGGCCGGGAAGTAGAGGAGGAGCTCGTTCTCGACGCAGGCACGGCACAGAGCTGGTGGCGTGCTCGAGCTGGTGCACGGGGACATCTGCAGGCCTATCACTCTAATGACACCGAGCTGCAATCGCTGCTTACTGTTGCTGGTGGACGACATGAGCCGGTTCATGTGGCTCTGTCTTCTCGCGAGCAAGGACCAAGTGTCACACCCGGATTTTCACAGAAACCCGAATGCTACCATATGTGTGCCCAGGAAGTCCACAGAACACATATAGTTAACAAATATGATAAACAAAGTACATATGCTTGAATAAAATGGTTTTACATCAGAGTTTGTCTCAAATAATTGAATAACATAGCGGAAGTCTCATTATTAACTCTCTCTAAACGAAAACGAAGCCGATAACCATAACCCACGGGGACACCGACTGGTTGAGCACAGCTAGTAGAATGGCAGATCCTCAGGAAATTCAACAGCAGCAGTACCATCTAATCCATCTATTACCCATCCGGGATTTTGTTGAATAGCAAGTGTAAGTAAATGTCTTACTTAGCAAGTACAACACGGATAATGAAGGCTTAAAAGAAAGGCTTGACACGGCTGTACTGCATTAGCAATTTTAGTTGTTTCATTTCAACATCATCATAATCACTACATTTACATGAATCCCAATTGTAACCCAATTAATATAATAGAAGTAAGCATCAAAACAATAATAAACATCAACTTCTAATCAAAAAGGATCCAGGCCGCTCGTGACCCTGAGCAAGGCTATCATGATAGATTATACACTCTGCAGAGGTTTCGCCCTTTACCCACCAGTCGCGTAAAAGTTCAAAGGAACTTTGCACCCAACCACGCACATCAACACTTCTGAGGTGTGACTGCATAGGGACGCTACGAGGCTTTTCACAAGACTCCCTAACGAAACAGTAGCCGTTATGGTACAACCTAGGCAGCATGACCCAAGACACCGAGATTGACTGACGCTCATGTAGCAACACGAGGGGGTCAATGGCGTCCAAGCGCGGTAATGAATATCAACAACAAAATAAATAGCGCAACGTGTGGAGCCCCCGCCATACGGTGGCTCCCAACATGGGACTGTGCCTCACGGGGACATAGCCGACGGATACTCCGTCCTCGGTGGATCAAACCATACTCTCACCCATGCTTCCCATAACGCCGTCGGCCCGTCGGTAACTACTGTCAAGCTAGATCCGTACATGTTACTTGTCCAAGACCAGAGCCATTATAGTTCCAGCGGTGGCGACAGGTTCCTGGGTTGCCGCTTTAAGAACCAGTCCTTACGGAGAGACACTAGGGCCAAGCACGAAGCGTACGCCCTAGCTCCCTGATCCATGTTGCTAAAAAGCAAGTTTTACCATTAACATTGAAGTGAACCATTAAGTCAAAATTTACAGTTAAGCAAAGGTGACAGTAGCTGCGCCTAGCAAAGTCCTACCCAAATGCATTAACCCAAGGTAATCAAGGAATAGGATAAACAAAGCTAGGTACAACCTTAATAGGAACAATTTAGACACATGCATATGCGGTAAATAATGTAAAGGTGTGTTTAGGTAGCAAGGATTGTTCGTGCTATACTTGCCTTCCTCAAACTGCTGCTGCTGCTGCTGCTGGTCCTGCTCCTCGTAACCCTCGAACTCAAGCGCATACGGCTCACCGACTGGACTCATACATCAACACACAAGCATCCACACAAGCCAGTACATGCAAACAATATTATTCTATTAGAACAGTACACCAAATAGTAGCAATAGAACAAAAGAAGGCTTAAAAACTAATCTACGCTTCGCTACGAACACGTGAGCACGAAAATCACTCAAATCGAAGCTAAAACGAGAAAGATATGGCTTTTCTAAGGTTCGGGGGCTTGCTGGCAAAGTTTTAAAAGTTCCACGGGCTTATTTGCAAAAACTCAGGGGCTAAAACATAATTTTATATTAAAACAGGAGGATTTAATCGCAAATTAACCAAGACAGGACCTCGGGTGCTATTTTTAAATAAGGCAGGGGGTTTTCTATAAAAATCAGGACTTAAATCTAATTATTTTTTAATAGATCTGGACCGCGGGTTGATTTTGAAATAGTGGCGGGGCTCTTTTGCAAAACAACCACGGCTGACTCGGGTTGACCGGCATTGACTCGGGTTTGACTCGGGTACCGGCGGATGCGGGTCGTCGGATTTGGATCCGACGATCCAGATTAGATCTAGGGGAGGCGGTGTCGGCGGCGGCGCTGGCTGGCGGCGGCGCTGGGCGGCGGCGGCGGCGCTTCGCCGGCGAGGCTCGGAAACAAGCTAGAGTGCTCGATTTGGGGCGAGGCTTGGCGCTACGGGTGCGCGGGACGACGGCGAGTCGAGCAGGGTGGATCTCGTCGGCGGCGAAGCAGCAGAGGCAGCGGTCGACGAGCAATGGCGGCGGCGGACTCCGGCAACGGTGGCTCGACGCGGGGGCGGCGCTACTGAGCACGGGGAAAGACGAGAAGGGGCTCGGGAGCAAGCTTACCTCCTAGCGAAGCTTCCCTGGCGGTTGATTTGGCCGGAGCGGCGGCGAGACGGCAGATCGACGGCGGCGGCCGACTTGGAGACGGCGGCGGCGCTGCAAGCTCGGGTGAAGGCGGCTAGGGTTTCGATAGGGGGTTGGGAGGCGGCGTGGCGGAGCTTAAATCGGGCGGCACAGGGCGGCTCAGGTGGTCCTCGGCGTGCGCGCCCGTGGCCGTACCGGACTCCGGCTCGTGGCCGAGCCGAACTCCGTCGCGAGGTCGGGGACGACCCTGACGCGTGGGTCCCGCGCGGCAGCGGCAGGGGGTGCGGCGGTGCTGCAGGCCGCGCTGCTGGGCCGCGTTGGGCCGCTGGCGGGCGAGGCAAGCTGGCGCGGGAGCGGGAGGGGAGGCAGGCCGGCGGGGAAGCGGAGCAGGCCGAAGGCGGGCCGAAAGCGGGGAAGCGGGGAGCCAGCTGCTGCGCAGAAGAAAAGAAAGAGGGGCAAGCTCGGCCGGGGAGAGAAGTTCAGGGAGGGAAAACGGACTCGGGCTGCTACAACTTTTCTAGAGCTCCAAACAAAACGATTCAAATTCGAATTTAAACAGAATTTAAATTCCAATTGAACCGCACACAAACAAAACACAATGCAGACAGCATGAATGCCACAAAAATGTTTCTAACCTTATATTAAATTTTATTTTCTCATAAATAATTTATTTTCCTTAGATAAATATGAGCATTAAATTAAATAAAAGCAAATTTAATTACTAAATTTTAAAATAGGCATTTTTAGGGTGTTACACCAAGCGTCGGCGGTGATCTGGCGATTTAAGGCGGCGACAGAATCAGAGTCCGGCCGCAAGCTCAAGGTGTTGCGCACGGACCAGGGTGGAGAGTTCACCTCGATGGAATTCGGGACGTACTATGCGGAGGAGGGCGTTCAGAGGCTGTGGAGCGCCGCAACCAGACAGTGGAGTGCCGCAACCAGACAGTGGCTGGGATGGCGAGGAGCAAGATGAAGGTGAAGGCGCTCCTGGGGACATTTTGGGGCGAGACTGTGAACACATCGGTGTGCATCCTCAACAGATCGCCGACGCACAACCTCAATGGAAAGATGCCCTACGAGGCATGGCATGGTGAACGTCCGGCAGTGAGTTTCTTCCGCACATTCGGTTGTATTGCACATGTCAAGAACATGAATCCCCACCTCAAGAAGCTCGAGGACCAGAGCACGCCAATGATCTTCATCGGCTATGAAGAGGGCTCCAAGGCCTATAGGGTGTATAACCCTATGGATGGGCGCTTCAGTGTGACGCGCGACATGGTGTTCGGCGAGGACACGCAGTGGGACTGGGGCATAAGGACAGGAACGACGATGTGGAGGAGTTCAACGTCGAGTTCCCAAACTTCACCGAGCAGGTCATGAGGAGTGAGCCTACAGGGGGGAGACCAGTAGCTGTGAACTCCCCGGCCGTGATCCCGACGTCGTCGACTGTCGCCGCGCCCACGATGACGTACGCGTCGCCCGAGCCCATCGATTCCGCGATGCCGCCAGTCGACATCGACGACATGCTGGATGCTGAGCACGACGACGATGTCCCGGCATTCTTCCGCAACCTCAACAACGTGTTGGGGCCGACGTCTCCACCTGGGCTAGCGCCACTAGTGCTCGATGGTGGGGATGTGTTGTTCGCCTCAGCAGAGGAGCCGGCAATGTTCAAGGATGCCAAGAAGTACGAGGGTGACGGCGTGCAATGGAGATTGAGATGGAGTCGATTGAGGAGAACACGACCTAGAGATTTGTTGATCTCCCACCTGGTGTCACACCCCAAAATTTATGGATTTTGGGTTGTGAATAGATAGCATAATTATAACAATATTTTTCTCAATTTTCTAAAATTTTCTCTAGCTTTATATAATTTATAGAGAATTTAGTATAGGAAAATTTTGTTTTCTAAATTGAATTAAAGCAACATAGGTTTAATATTGTGTGTGTTGCATTCATGTTGTTGCATTCAATTTTGCTTGTTTGTAGTTCCAATACAAATTTAAATCTAATTTAAATTCGAGTTTGAATTGCATTTGTTTGAGCCCTAGAAAAGTTGTTTAGGAGAGAGTTCGGTTTCGGCCCCTAAACTTTCCCGCTCGGCTTGGTTTACCCCCTGCTTCCTTTTCGCGTCTGGCCCAAGCCACTCTGCTCTGTGCCCAGTGTTGGCAGTCGTTACAACCCAAATCTGACCACCAATACTCGGGTATAAAAGAGGTTATATGCAACGTTCCATGCACTTAGATTTTATTTCTAATAAAGTTCCACGAGTTTTGGTAAGTTTCACTTGTGCAGGTACGATAACGAGAAATACGCGATATGGTGGGCGGAATCGACCGAATTGGCCGAACGACTCCGTTCGGCCAGTTACCCCCCTTAGCCGTGGACAATGAGAAGCACAACCGGGGATCGTCCATGTCAACCGATGACCAAGAGACGACCACACACGACTAGTGGACGACCCCCACCTCATCCCGGACCAAAGCCACGTCATCCTGGGCCTGAACAACATAAAGACCAACACCAGAGGGCAGCCCAGGGGGATCCAGAAGCAGAGGCGGTGCAGGGGGCAGGCCTTGGCTCCAGGCCCAGTTCGGCCGAACCGCCCTGTTGGCACTCCTTACAGCCTACAGATAGATCCGCAAGCGGACGGATACCGATGTAGCTTTCACCCGGGAGTATTCCAAGGTATCAATTTCCACGGAGAACGAGAAGTGGACTGATTCTAAACTAAGTTGTCCTAGGTAGATGGAATGGATGAATGGAGTGGATGACAACAACAAAGAGAGAAGAGGAGCGATATGAGGGTAGAGAGGGGACGAGTCTGATAGAGGTATTCTACTGATTGATCAAGCAGATCAGAGGATACAGATAGATACTTGTTTCGGGACAACGGAACCTATGACACGCAGAAAGGGATGAGAAGGGGTGTCACCAGATCCGAACTGGGGAATCCTACGGACCGGAACTAACGTGATGGACTACAAAGACCGGAAGGGTTGTCACCACCTTACGGCTACCACCTCCGTTGCGACGGGAATAAACTAAGTTAGTCTCAAGTATAGGCACCACGCCTACACTAGTCAACTAATACTTATCTCCTATAGAAATATAAGCACCCAAGCTAAGCAACCAGTATACAATTATACCAATCAACTAAGCATTGAACGAAGAACCAGCAAGCATATAGAAGTAAGAACTGAATGCTCAATTAATCAGAGAGAGATACAAGAGTTACCAGACAAGACCCGGATGTTACTCGAAGCAGAGCCGCATCCGTAGAGGTACAGCAGGAAGAGGGGCCGACACTCCGGCTCCTCTCCGGGACGCTCACCTTTCCTCTCTCCCTATTTCTACTGATATGAGTGGCGGAACCTAGCGACGCCTACTCTTCTTCTTCTTCTTGTGTTGTGTTGTTTGCAGGTGACCAGGAGCATCTTTTTATAGGGGAGCAAGGATGGTGGAGGTGGAGTAGCTGCCAAGGCTACAGAGGGCGGTGCCGGGCCGGCCGAACCGGCCGAACTGCCACGTAGCACCGCCTTGCTCCTGAGGTGGTGCAGAGGCGGTTCGGCATGTGGGGCGGTTCAGCCTCTACCCAGTGGGCCCTCCTGGCTAGCTCCTGGTACTTGGCTTCGAGTTGTACTGGCCCAGGATGAAGTGGCGGTCGTCCACGTGTCGTACGTCGTCATTGCTTGGTCATCGTTGACGTGGACGAGTCTCGGTGTCGTGCACAGCTAAGGGGGGTAACCGGCCGAACCGTGTCGTTCGGCCAAATCGGTCGTTTCCGCCCCCTATAGCACGTGTTTCTCCATTTTGTACCTGCACAATGCACAATCACCAAAACTTGTGGAAATAGTCAGTGATAAGCCATATAGCTATGGTGAGAGTCTCTATTGTGTTTGTTTTATACTCGGTTGGAGGTCAGAAATTGGTCTGTAACGACCGCCAATACGCCCCCAACTGCCAAACCGCCTCCCAGGGGCGCATCAGTGCCGTAGGAGGCTGAGGCGGTGCCATCCACGGTTCGGCCGAACCGCCTCCCTGCCGCCTCTGGTTGCCTTGGCGGTTACCCAGCCTCCAACCGCCTTGGGACACCTATAAATGCAGTGCAATACCCCTTGTATCACACACACCAAGCCAAGGAGCTCATTTTTTACTTCTTTCTAGTAGAGTTAGGATAGTTTAGTTGGGAGTTAAAGTTGAGTCGAGCTTTGCCTTGGAGGTTCTGGAGTCGTCTTCAGAAGCTCTTGTATAAGCTCTTGTATCTTTTCCTTTTCCTTTTGTAAGACTTTGAGTTATCAATATAGTTATCTTTATCATCTTGCCTTTGTCATTTATAGCTTGCTTCTACTTTATTCTAGTTGCATCTATATCGTGTTTAGACTATAGTCGATTCTAGTTCTAGTGCTTCTAGATCTTGTTTAAGTCTTTGTCTTAACTGGTTCTTCGATCTTGCTTGATACTGGAGGTGAATTGTCACCAAGAGTGTTGACAAGGTAGCTTGCTCTTGCTAGCAGAGTAAGTAGTTATTGACTAGTGTAGGAGTGTTTTTCCCCGAGTCCACGGAGGTGGTAGCCGTGAGGTGGTGACAGCCCTTTCGGTCTTCGTAGTCACGTTCGTCTCGGCCTATAGGATCCCCCAGTGTAGGGTAAATGCCACCCCTTCTCATCCCTTTCTGTGTGTCATAGGCTCTGCAGTCCTGAAGTTAAGACATAGGTTTATCCTTGACCTCTGAGTACTGGCTCTTTAGCCACTGTATCTCTAACCCGAGTGACATAGACAGATAAAGTATCCAGGAATCCTCTATCTCTTCTCGTTGTCCTCCCAACTAGCTATTCCTTCTCTTTCTTACCTGAGCCTCCCTTGAGCTGTGTGTCACGGTATACCCACTCCTATCCAATACCGTTATCCCCTGTCTTGTCTAGTAGTGTACCCTTCTATGATAGTCTCGAATATTCGTTTGCAAATATTCTTGCCAAAGCTTCCTTGCGGAAATATAAACTACGATACCTCAGATTACTCCCTGGTGAAGTGCTACAACGGTAATTCTGTGCGCTTGCAGAATATTCATATATTTTACTAGCCATAAGGAAAAGCACTGAAACACTCCTTGCATCCAGTGCCGGGATTCTCAATCCTGATATTGGATCGAAAGAAGTGCCAACACACAGCACCCCGCCTAGGCCCCGCGTTTCCCGCAGGCCAGCCGCGCCCCAGCCCACCTCACCGCGCGCCCCGCTCCTGGGCCGCCCACCAAGCCGTCCCAGTAGCCTTCCCCGCAGCGCGCCTCGCCCCAGCCGCTGCCAGGTAGGAGTGTGGGACCCGCCCATCCGAGCCATCTTCCTCCCGACCGAGCTCAAGTCGAGCTCGGTTCTGCACCATGTTCGCTCGCACACGCCTAGCCCGGCTCCTGCCCGTCTTCACGTAGGCCCATGGGCCCTCCCAGACCTTCCAGGAAACTTCGTGTCGCACCTTTCCTTCGCGCGCGGCGCTCCGCAAGGAAAGGGGATGTCGCCGCTGCCGCTCCTTGGTGATTGTGCCACCTCGGCGTTCAAGCCTCCTCCGCACCTCCCTGGGCTATAAAAGAAGCCCACCGCGCCTCCCAATCCTCATCCATCCTCGCCTCGAGCTCTAGCGCCTCCACCCATCTCGCACAGTACCGCTGCCGCCCGGAGCTAGAGGTTGCCGCCATTGCCGGCGATTCGCCGCATTCGCCGCCTGTCGGGACAGACCGAAGCCGCCCCGACCCTCCCCTCACCAAGCCGAAGATTCACCGCCAGGCCTCGACATCGTTCTGCCGCTGGAAGAGCTTCCCCGCGCAAGGACCCAAGTTTCGCACCGTCGTCGTCGATCTGTGTCCTAGCTGTGCCTCGTCCAATCTGACCATAGAGGAAGCTTCGCGTGGAGGTAATCTTACCCTTGAACACGTTCTCGCTCGCCTTTGCGCCTCGAAACCTCGCCGCCGCTGCTCACCATCGGGCGCCTCCGCCGCTCGCCGTCGTTAGCCGTCATCATGACGATTCTCCCGACTTGAACCTCGTAGGTGCAATGGCCGCTTCCCCGTGATCCTGTAGCACCCACCCGCACTCAAAACCGAGTCCCCGCCGTGACCATGGGCGGCGCCGCCGTCCCCTGTGCCGCGGCGACCTCCTCAGCCCAGATCCAACGTCAGCCATCAGATGTGCATCTAATGGCCCACAGCGCCCCTAGCTGCTAAGTCAAAGTTCACCATACCGGTCAATCATGGCTTTCTTTCAAAAGAGCCCCTGCCTTCCTGCGAAATCAACTCATTGTCCAGTTTAATTCAAAAGTATTCACGGATAGGTCCCTGGTTTTATGAAAACCCCCCTGAACTCTTGAATAATATAACCCACCCTCCAGATCTGGTAGATTTGCGTGTTAGCCCTCGTGTTTTTCAGTGTATTTGCGTATAGGTCACCGGTTTTTCATGAATAAGCCCCTGGAAATTTTTAAACTTCGCTAGCAAGTCCCTAAACCTTAGAAACACCATAACTTTCTCGTTTTAGCTCCGATTAGTGTGATTCTTGCGCTCACATGCTCTTAGCGAAGCGTAGATTAGTTTTAAAACCTTCTTTTTTCTGTTTCTACTGTTTGGTGTACTGTTCTTAGTTGTATATTGTTTGCTTGCTTGTTTAGCTGCATGTTGTGCTTGTGTCGTTGATTGTTGCGGGCAGAGGAACGTCATCAAGAGATTGCTAGAACAAGATTGAAGACTCTGAGTAGCGGTATCTATGTTGGATAAAGGCAAGTTATAGCACGAACAATCCTTGCTCCTTACTCACTTTGTAATAAATTATTGCATACATGCATGTGTCTAAATTGATGTACATTTAAGGTTGTACCTAGTTTTGATTATCTTGTCCTTTGATTACATCGGGTTTATGCATATGGGTAGAATCTTTGCTATGTGCAGCTACTATCACCATTGTTTAATTGTTAATTTTGACTTAATGGTTCACTTCAACATGATGATAAAACTTGCTTTTTAGCAACTTGGTTTCGGGAGCTAGAGCATGTGCTTCGTGCTTTGTTCTAGTGTCTCTCCGTAAGGTCCGGTTCTTAAAGCGGCAACCCAGGAGCCTGTCGCCACCGCTAGAACTATTATGGCTCTGGCCTTGGACAAGTAGCATGTACGGCTCTAGTTTGATAGTGGTTACCGATGGGGCCGACGGCGCTATGAGAACCACTCGTGAGTGTATGGTTTGATCCACCGAGGACGGGAGATCCGTCGGCTGTCCCTGTGAGACACAGTCCCATGCTGGGAGTCCCTGCGATGGGGAACTCCACACGTTACGCATTGTTGGGTGCGATGCCCGCGCTTTGTACGCCATCAACCCCCTTATGGTGTGACTCCGTAGGCGTACGTCGATCTCGGTGCCTTAGGCCATACTACTTGTGTTGTACCATGCATAGCGGCCACTGTCTTGTTAGGGTGTCTTGTGAAAAGCCTCGTAGCGTCCCTATGCAGTCACACCTCGGAAGTGTTGATGTTCGTGGTTGGGTGTAAAGTTCCTTTGAACTTTTACGTGACTGGTGGGTAAAGGGTGAAACCTCTGCAGAGTGTAAATCTATCATGATAGCCTTGCTCAGGGTCACGAGCGGCCTGGATCCTTTTTTATTAGAACTTGATGACACGAGCGGCCTGGATCCTTTTTTATTAGAACTTGATGATTATTGATGGTTAATGACACTTTCACTTTATTAATTGGGTTGCAACTAGGATTTCACTCACTTGTAGGAACTTTGATAATGTTAAAATAAACCAACTAAAAGTGCTAATGCAGTTAAGCCGTGTCTAGCCTTACTTTAAGCCTTCATACAACCGTGTTATACTTGCTAAGTAATTGAGTTAGTTACAGTTGCTAATTATTGAACAAAATCCCGAATGGGTAACAGATGAATTGAATGAGTCTACTGCTACTGAGTTCCGGAGGATTTTCAATGCTTCTAAGCTGTGGTCAACCAGTCGGTGTCCCTGTGGACTTGAGGCTCTACCTGTCGAGAGAGTTAGACTTCCGATGTGTTTTAGGTAAACTGTGATGTAAAACTATTTTATTCGAGCATATGTATTATGTTTATCCTATTTGTTAGTTGTATGTGTTCTGTGGACTTCCTGGGCACACATATAGTAGCATTCGGGTTTCTGTGTAAATTCAGGTGTGACAGATTGGCCTGAAGTGGGTGTTCAAGGTCAAGAGGGACGAGCACGACGTGATCGTGAAGCACAAGGCGTACCTGGTGGCCAAGGGCTACGTTCAGCGTCCAGGTATTGATTTTGAGGAAGTTTTTGCTCCAGTGGCGTGGCTGGAGTCTGTGCGGATGCTGTTAGCAGTGGCTGCGCATGAGGGATGGGAAGTGCATCACATGGACTTAAAGAGGGTGTTCCTGAATGGAGATCTACACGAGGAGGTGTATGTAGCGCAGCCTGCAGGATTTGTTGTCGAGGGTGTTGGGACTCCTTACGGCCTACAGATATTGCTCAAATAAAAAGATACATAACAGAAATATTATAAAGGTAATTTATTCCAACAGAAGATGAACAAAACCATTTGATGGAATTGGATTCATATTAACATCTATTTTCTTTTAATAGCAGCAAATAAACTAAAGTGAGCAGCCCTAAAGCATGTAAATCAAGAAACACATCTAAACAGAGCATACAAATTCCCAACTTATTTTTCTCATAAACTAAACAGTGAGGGAAGATTAACAGCGTTGGATTCACTATTTTATCATATTTCTACAATATATGAAAAATACAACAAGTTTCCAGACCTAGGAAGGTAGATTAAACTAAAACAGTGGTAAACTTGTACAAACAGTAAACTTGATCTACATTTATGGATAGAGCATGAGTCAAGGAACTTAACAAAGTTGGATTTGCAATTTTAGGAGAAATATACAATTTAACATGCAATTTTAAGCCCTAGAACAAATAAATCTATAACTCAAAAAGTAACACAGTAGCATGGCAGTTTAATATTTTTACATGATAGAGAAACATCACAGGAATCTACCGAAACAAGGATCACTATTTTTGGAGATCTACAGAATTTAATAAAAATCACGCAATGAACAGCATGTACATAAACGCAACCACACAGGCAGCACAGCACACATTGGGCCCAAGGCCAGATCTGGGCCAGCAGCGGCCTGCGGCAGCAGCGGCCCAAGGCCCAGCAGCATGGTGCAAGGCCCAGAGCCAGCCCACGCCACGGACGGCGCGCGGAGCGCGCATGGCGCAGCGGCGGCGCGACGCGCGGCGGCGGCGAGGCAGCGCCGGCGACGGAGGAGGGCCGAGCCGGCGGCGGACGGCGAGTGTGGGGTGTTCCCGAGGCCGGCAAGCTCTCCGAGGGTGTTCGGTGAAGAGGAGGAGCGGCGACGGCGAGGCTCCGCGAGCTCCGGCGGCGGCGGACGACGACGAACGACGGCGGGGCTGCACGAGGTGAGATGGGAGCGGGTGAGGGCCGGCGGAGGTAGAGAAAGGGCTAGAACATGAGATGATGGGCTCGGACGGCGGCGAGACTCACCGGCGACGAAGAACGGCGGTGGCGACTTGAGCTCCGGGCGGCGGCGTTAAAGGTGGAAGGTGGAGCGAGGGCTAGGGTTTTCGGGGTCGACGGCGCGCGGTTTAAAAGGGTGAGTGGAGGCGAGGTGAGGCCGGGGCGCACGCGAGATGCCGGGGCGTCGGCCGATGGACGGCCGCGACGTGGCGACGCCGGCCATGGCGCCCAATGGCGTGCGAGCAGGGAGCGGGAGAGAGGCGAGGGAGAGGATGACAGGTGGGGCCCACGTCGGGATTTTCTTTTTCCTTTTCTTTTTTTTGGTCGTTGCACAATGAGTATCAAGCTTTGCTTATTGTACCATGAAATGTTCGGTTCATTAAGACCACCCTGGCTTCCTGACCTTTGGTTTTCCATGATCATCTGAGGCAATAATTCTACTTGAGTCCTAGGTAGGGCGGCGCTGCCCGGCGACACGTCTGAACCGAACAGTGGAGTCGTCTCCTGGCTTCCTGACGTGATGCTACTTCATTTTCTTCCTTTTGAGCAGAGCTGATTCTTTATTGAGAACACAATATGGCTACTTGAAAAAAATTAGATTTTGCATAATTATCTAAATCCTTAAAAAATTGACGGAAATACCTTGAAGCACATGTATGATTCTTGATACCTTGGGCCAATGGATTGAATGAAGATGGGTAGCCCACTATCTGAAAAGCAAAACAGTCTAGGCTAGATATGGCAGATGGTGCAAAAGGAATAAATTGTAACTCAACATACTTAGCAACCTTATAACAGCGAAACAAGGCTCTGGGATCATCTTGCCGGTGGAAGTGGCGCTCTTAATAATATTAAAAATATATGTTCACAAATCAAGGTACGATCATCTTCCAGCTTTGGTCCATGCTTAACTAATCAGCAGTGGAAATCTTATGTGCTTTTAGTTAAGTGACTCACATAATCTGCAGCAATTTAACCCTCTTTGGAACAAAGAATTTTATAAAGTGATTTCCCCATCAAAATTACTTTGGATTTGAATACCTGTTTACGAAATTAAACCCAGTTCTAGTTTCTGCTTGAGGATTCATGGTCAAGTATCTTCATCATCTGCTTCCCAATAACAAATATGTCTGATAAAGTGATTTTCCCGATCAAACTTACTTGCATGTAAGTACTCTGTTTCTGAAACTAAACCCAACTCCACATACCTCTGTAGCTGTAGATTGTAGTACTACAAAATAAATCCAGACTTCATCCACCGGCACGACATGTTTTCTTGTAAAAATAGTAAGAGTCTTTTATCCGTATGCCATTGAGAAAGATGTTGATTACCTGTGTGCCACTAAAAAGTTTCTAGACACCTGTGTGCCATCGACCGAACTTTCTTTTACCTACGCACCATTCCGTCCATGTTCTGTTAAATTGTTGCATCTGACGTATGGGCCCCACGTAGTACAAAGACTATTTTACCACAGGGAGAAGATTGAACACTATCTCATCTTCTTCCCGTCTCCCGTCACCCGTCCGCCGTAGGTCCGGCGGCCCTACCCTTCCCTCGCGCCTGCCCCCTCACCGCTGGCCCCAGCCTCGTCGGCGGATGACGCGACGAGCTTGGTGTTCTCCCGGCGCCGCATTGACCTCCTCCTCGGACGCGCGCACACAGTCGAGGAGCACGCGCTCTTTGTCGCCCCACGCGGCGGCGCACTCCTCAGCGTCGAGCCTGCACTGGTCGCGCTAACGGACGCGGCGCGAAGCCCGGACTGCGCCGGCGCTGGCTCTGGCTCGGCCTGGCGCGGGTGGCAGCGCCGCTCCGACGGTGCGACGCGGCTCCACGCATGCGGCGGCGCGGGCAGGCGGCGGCCTCGGCTCCGGCGGCGGCGGCGCGGGCAAGCGGCGCCCCCGGCTCTGGCAGCGGCGCAGCGCGGCCCCTGCCGGGCGGCGACGCGGGCAGGCGTCGGCGTGGCTCCGGCACGGGCGGCGGCGCGGGCAGGCGTCGGCGCGGCTCCGGCACGGGCAGCGGCGGCCCTGGCTCCGGCGGGCAGGCTGCAGCAGTGAGAGAGGGAGGAGATGGATGGAGGTTAGGGATGACAAGTGGGCCCCGCAGAAGGGTAAAATAGTCTATTTTCAACTCTGTTAGCCTCCAACCGTCCAAAGTGGCACAAGGGTTAAAGAAAGTTTACACAATGGCACATAGGTGTCTATAAACTTTTCAGTGGCACAGAGGTAACCACCAACTTTTATAATGGCACACAGGTAAAAGACTCAAATAGTAGAGTGAATTTCACCCAGGTCCATTAACTATTGTCGAGATCCCATCTAGGTCCATATACTTTTAAAGTGGTCATTCACATCCATGATCTATCACAGAGTAGCTGTGCAGGTCCATGAATGTCCATCGAGGCACCCTTTGCCTATCTGGCGTTGCCAACATGGCAACAAGTTACAAAAAGACCCCTACGTCTTCCTAGCACCAGCCGCCTGCCGTCGCCCGTCGCCGCCCTGTGCGGTGTCGCAGCCGCCGCCACCCGTACGCCGCCGTCCCGCACGACGCCCGAGCCGCTCGTCGACTCCCTCCGCGCACTACGCCGCCTCGTCTTCTCCCTCTTCTGCCGCGCTGGAAGCGCCGCCACCCATCGATGCGCGCAGGCCGCCCCGCCTTTGCCCTCCGCGGCCACCACTGCTGCCCCGCGCTGCCCTCCGCGGTCACCGTGCCGACGCGGGAGTCGAACATGTCCCGCCAATAGGAGCCCGCGATCCGGAGCTTGGCCACCCGGCGCACGCGCGGATGCGGAGCAGGCCGCGGCAGCGCACACGCGGTGCGGAGCGCGGCTACGGCGGCGGGACGAGCGGGTGCTGCGGCGAAGCACGACGCGGCGACACGTGCGGGGTGGGGACGGACCACGACGCCGGCGGCTGACCCGCGTGGTGGTTGCAACCTCCATTGGAGAAAGGATGCAAGATGGATTGGAAAGAAAGGAGAGGGAGGAAGGGGATGACAGGCGGGGCCCACGAATCGGCGTCGTTGCCGTGGATGACACCGTCGGGCTTCCGTAGAGCCCATTGGAAGCGTGCCCAGGCGAGCTCGAGTCCGAGGGCTAGCTCGCGCACCACTCGACGGCCAGAGGCACCTCGCTCCCCAGCGCGATGTACACGATGGAGCCCGACGGCTGCGCGTCCGGTCAGTGCACGGTGGCGTCGTTGGGGTGGCCGCGGCCTCGTCGGCGCCCGGGCGGAAACCGCGGTGGCGCACGTCGAGGAGGCCCCCGGAGCTGGAGCGGTAGACGACCTCGTCCAGCGAGTAGCGCTCGTTGGGGTCGCCGCCGGAGGAGGCGCAGTGCGCGAGGGGAGCCGCGCGCCGGCCGCCCGCCGCGGGGGGAGTGGGAGCCGCCGTCCCTCCGGGTCGCCATCCACCGCCGCCGCCGCCATGGGAGCCGCCCGTGCGCCCATGGAGGCCTCATCGCCGCCTGCCACCACACCGCGCGAGCGGCCGTCCGCCTCCACTCCATACGCCACTCTGCCCGCCGTTCGCGTGCGCGGCCGTCCGCCGTTCACGCCCGCGGCGCCCACCGTAGGGCCGTCTGCCGCAGCTCTGCCCGCCGTTCACATGTGCGGTTTGTCGTGCGGCCGTCCACCGCCGCTCCGCGGAGGGAGCAGGGGAGGGGGTACGCTCATGTGGGAGAGGGAGAGGGAGCAGTGGCGCGGAGGAGAGGGAGAGAGAGGCGGAGGGGGCGGCGCCGGCGGAGCGGTCGGCGCGGAGAGGGAGGGGCACGGCTGGGAGGGGAGGAGAGACAGAGGGACAAGAAATGAATGGTTGTGGGGTGTTTTTTGCAACTTGTTGCCAGGTCGGCAACGCCTGATAGGCAAAGGGTGCCTCGGTGGACATTTATGGACCTGCACAGTTACTCTTTGATAGATGATGGACCTGGATGACCACTTTAAAAGTACATGGACCTAGATGGGATCTCGACAATAGTTAATGGACCTGGGGTAAAATTCACTCCAAATAGTAAGCATAATTTTGCTTTTCTCACAACCCATATGGTAACATCTTTTTTCGTTTCAATGAAATATAACATTTTTTTTGAGGGAACTATAACAATTTTGAACGAAGACTTTACAGAAAAGTGTAAATCAGCTTACGCAACTAATCAAACCACACCAGCTCAGCACTAGCTTTAGTTTCAGATGATGAAACCATTCATTGTTGACTCATCAATTTTTCATCCGTAATCAGGAGAATAAGTTTTCAGCTTCTCGAAGAGCACAGAGTAATAAACATCTTCGTAACATCCATCAGCGCTCCGGCTTTCCGACTCCGAACCTACGACGATCGGCAAGTACCACAGCACGGATTCCGCATCCGACTCCGAGTCTCCGACCAGTTAGATGACCAATTATTATAGAAAATATATGGTTCATCAATTCTCTTTATATGCTAGAAAAGAAGTTACATAAAAACGAGATGAAACTAGAAGCAAGTATGCAAACAAATGATATGACATTAAAGATAGTGATTTTAGAAAAATTCAGAAAAAAAACCAACGAAATTGAAGTTCGTATGGTCATGAAATACCAATTACAAATTTTAATTATAGATTAAAAAGAAAAAAAGATGGTGGGAAGCAAGCCAGGCGCGCCACGTGGCCCGACGCCCCCTCGCAACGCCCACTCTGCATCCATGGTGAAGCAGTTCGATCAACGGGGTGCTGCCACGTTGTTACAATATGTAGAATTCGATATATAATAAATCGACATCCTTTTGCAAATGTCATCGTTAAAGTAGCTCAGCTGGTATGGTCTGGCTCTATAGCAGCACGAGGTTGCGGGTTCGATCCCTCCCCTCGGCTTGCTTTGCCCACGCCCTTTTAGCTTTTTGTCGGATTAACTGCCGCGGTGAATTATAAAATAGTGTAAAAATAATCTTTTTCACGTATCCAGTCGATTAGCGCAGTGGTAAGGCAGCTGCCTCCTATCTACGGCTTGCGGGTTCGATTCCAGCCCTCTCGTATTTGCCCTCGCCTTTTTTTTTTGCTTTTGGCCAGATTAATTATTGCGGCCAAATAAGTAAAAAGAAGACAAACATGATTGTTACAACGTTAGTAGCTGTGTAGCTCAGTGGTAAGGCAGCTACCTTGCATCGGCGAGGTCCTGTGTTTGATCCTGTCATTGGTACCCTTTTTTTTTGCTTTTTGACAGAATAAGCAGATGTACAGCGCTAAGGTTTCCTCCTGTTCAAGACCCTTTTTTTTTTGCTTTTTGACAGAATAAGCAGATGTACAGCGCTAAGGTCTCCTCCCGTTCAAGACCTTGAACCCTTTTTTTATTTTTATTGCTTTTTGACAAAATAAGCAGATGTACAGCGTTAAGGTCTCCTCCTGTTCAAGACCTTGAAGCCTTTTTTTATTTTTATTGTTTATTTCTGTTTTCCCCATATTTTTAGTTCTAAATATTATATCTACTTAATAATTTTTCCTCATACCTTTTTCCCCATATATATATATATATATATATATATATATAACATGAGAAGACAGAATAAGTCGCATGGTGTGGTGGTAAGACATGTGACTTTCGACCATGCGGTCAACGTTGTAAACCCCACCTGCGGGTCCATGAGCATATATTTTTTTTGCTATTTTTTTAATTAATTGTGACGAATTTGGTAAAACGTCACTAAGTTCTGGGCCGGATTATGAAGAATTTTGCAGAACGTCACCGTAGTTTGGGCTCCATATCCAATACTACAGATTCATGACGAAAATCAGACATTCGTCATAGATTATATACAATCTAATCTGTGACGTTCTCTAAATACGTCATAAAAAAACGTCATAGATCACAAGGTTTCTTGTAGTGCAGTGACCAACAAATTCGACTCCGATCACAGCACGGATTTCGGCAGGAGGGGTCCTCCGCTCCGTATAAATCCCCCCAATCTCCCTCTACGGTGATCACCAAGTTTCTCCTCCAGTTGCCAAGCGCACAGTTGCAAACACAAGTTGCTGACTCCGTCGGCCTCGATCGCCATGTCCGCCGCCGCCACACAAGTCCCCAGCTCCATGGCTAACGGCGAGCGCGCCAACCCAGCGCCAATGACCGCGGTTGCCACGCGCGTCGCCGCCATCTGCGACATGATCCAGGAGCACCGCGTCGCCGGGAGAACGATCAGCGCCAGGCGAGCCGCCGTCATCTCCGCGATGATCGACGACGTCGCCGCCACCGCCGCCGAGGGGAGGCCGAGGGCCTGCAGGCGGAAGCGCCGCATGGCGAGCTCCCGCGGGTACAAGCAGGAAGGGCGCAGGCTCTGCCAGGCGGGCGACAACGGCGGCGTCGTCGTCAGGGCACGCCACCGCGCCACGGGCCAGGCCGTCGCCGTCAAGTCCCTCCACCGCCGGAGCGGCGGGAGCCACGCCGGCGACGTCCTCCGCGAGGCCTGCTTCACGGCGGTCGGCGCGGGCCACCCCGCCCTCGCCGCGTTCCGCACCGTCGCGCGCAGCCCCGGCACCGCGGACTACTCCATCGTCATGGACTACGTTGGGCCCAGCCTCAGGGCCGCCATGGCAGACCGTGGCCAGCCATTCTCGGAGCCCGAGGTGCGCCGCGTCATGCGAAAGCTGCTGGCCGGCGCCGAGGTGATGCACGGGCACGGCATCGTCCACCGTGACATCAGGCCCGAGAACATCCTCGTCGGCAATGACGGTGTTGGCGGCGCCGTCAGGATCTGCAACTTTGGGGCAGCCAAATCTTTGGCCGAGAAGGACACTCCGCGCCGCTTCGCCGGGACGGCCACGTACATGGCGCCGGAGGTGCTAGCGAGGAACGCCGAGCACGGCACGCCCGTGGACGCGTGGTCGCTCGGCTGCGTGATGGCGGAGCTCCTCACCGGCGGCAAGCCGCTGTTCGCGGGGAAGGACGACGCCGACGAGGGCACCCGGCTCTTCAAGATCTTCGACGTGCTCGGCGTGCCGTGCAAGAGGGTGTGGGAAGCCATGAAGCCTCAGGCTCACGACGATAAGGTGCAGGTGTGGCGAGCCCGGCAGCTGCGAGTGCGCCACCGCAGCCGGCTGCGAGAGATGTTCCCGGAGGAGATGCTGTCGAGGGATGGGTTCCAGGTGTTGAAAGGGCTCTTGACCTGTGACCCCGAGAAGCGGCTGACGGCGGCCGCCGCGCTCCGGTGTTCGTGGTTCACCGAGAATGTTGACGATGCTCCTGTCTCGGGGAGGGCAACGGTTAACAAGATCGTCGCCGCCATGGCCAGCAAGTCGGCGTCACTGGCCATATCTTTTGTTGGGTGCGCGCTAGGTTTACTTAGACCTAAGGCTTTGGTCCGATGATTGTCCTGTGAGTTGTAATGGACGACGATAAATACTGATGTTTTTTGCTGCCGATTGTTAGTGATATACGTATATGAAGAAAAAAAAACTTTTTCATCAGTAGTAGTACTCCTATCTTGTAAGATTTTGCCTAATTTAAGTGTTTCATTTTAACTCCAACTTGTCCTAATCCAAAGATATATGGATGGTAGCACCCCCTATAAACAGGGGGGGTCAAGGGAAGCACTCCAGTATACCCTCTATTTTAGGTATGTCCTTCACCTCTCACCCCTAGTTATTAGGACAAGGCCGGCCGGTCCGACTGGTTGAACCGGGAACCAGAGCATTCGAACAGGAATAAACTGATGAACTGCGGGGGTTCAAACCCAGGCCGGTGAGTTTGTAGTAGGTGAACTAACAATTGGACCACATTATCACCTGTGTTGTAACTTAATGGTATTTGAAACGCTTTGGACCGATGGTTCAACGGGTCATACCAATTAACAATCGAACTGAATGCCTGAGCGGTTTGATGTTCGGTCTGGTCCTAATTACCATGCTCTCACCCCACTTTCATGTTTGACCTTCGGTTCAACTTCTCTCACCACCTCTAGGTTCAACCATAGGGTCCACCATGAGCTATCAATAGGTTCAACCATAGAGTCCACCATGAGCTATCAATAGCTTCGCTTCTTGCGAGAACACAGTTTAGATCAAGGGTGATCTTCACCATTGTTACCACCTACCATGTTGTTTGGTCACCCTTGACTCAGGTTCTAGTGCCACTCATGCCAAAAAAAACAAAGACAATATGAGATCATCAAATAAATAGACACAATAGGAGACATCATCTGACCTTCGTTTCGAAAATCAGGGCTAATCTCGACTATCACCATACTCAACTTAGCTCAGCCGAATTCGTCTGGGTCCACTACTTTGGATCAAAGATCAGTGGCTCGCTACCGATGTTCTTTTCAATGGAGACTTAATGTCACTTGCAATTCCAGACCTTGTATGCTAAATGTGAGCTTTTCTCCGATACTCAAATAACTTTTTGAAACATATTCTAATTTGATATGTTGCCGAGTGTTATTTTCTTTTTCTCCATCCTTCCAGTTTGTTTAGATATGGTTTGTGTTCCTTATGTTTCAAACTCAAATTTTCTAATTAAATTATGCAGTGAAACTTTGTGTGACTTGGCGGTAGGAGGGGGGCCTAGGCCCCTACTCTCCCCTATATCCACCATTGCTTATTTGTGAATCTATAGCCGAGATATGCAATATGTGGTTTAACTAATTACTTAAAATATATGTCATTTTAGTTTTCCCTTTGCGTGGATTTCATTTGCATATGCGAGGTTCCACTAAGTACCCAAATTTTTTGTCATTTGACTAACCATAGAAATAATTTAATAAATTTTGGCTTTGACTTTTTTGTTGATTGCTTCATTTCACTTACTAAAATTAGACACCTCCTTTTGTTTCATAAACCTTTGTGTTCTTTATTTTATTTCAATCAGTTTTTGCTTAGTATTATCTACTAGCAAAGTGTCCGTGCATTGCCATGGTAAAAATAATAAAGTCTCAAATCTAGAAATCTTTTCTAACCTTATATATTTCTAATTAGTCAAATTAAACTATTAACAAAAGAATTTTTAAAGGAATACTCATATCTTCATTTATTAGTCGTGTCTGTTACTATGAACAATATGTATACATTTAACGTATTTTTTTCTTGAAAACTCGCGATTTTCGTCTTGCCAGAGGTTACTTTATAGTACTCCTCGGACTACTAATGGTGAGCTAAGAACCATGGTTAGTTTTCTTGAATATCACTCCCGAAAACTTGTACATGCCGAATTGCCATTTTCAACCGTTCTTTAGCCATCTAGGCCTCTTTCAATCCATTTTTTTCTTTGCGGGCACAGAAAACAGTCAGGATTTGGCTCCTTTCTTATCCCATTCCGCAGCGGATCAGACAGCAGACGACGGGGTGTTGCTGCATGGCTTCCCCAACGACCTACCTTGGCTGGCACTCTCCTAGTCCTGCACCGCCCACACGTGCTTCCCTCCCAGGTCCCAGGCGCGCCTTCATCTCCAAGGCGGCAAGGTCTTGGTGCCTTGGCTTCACGTCGTTCACGATGCCTTCCATAGCTCCATGCATGGCCGCAGGCTGCGTACTACCAGGCCGAGTGGATGCCACTGACCAGGAGCATGTGCCTGCACATCTGGTGACGCTGCCTGCTGGCTGCAAGAGGAATTGAGCATGCGCGGCGTGGCAGCGAGGAGAATTGGAAACTACAGAGTACAGACCCCTGGTGCTTCTTGTCAACCTGCAGATGGATTGGAGCTTGCTCTATTGGAAAAAAGAATAGAGGGAGAGATGAGAGAAGCAAGAATCGGCTTGCCTGATTGGGTTGCTCGATGGGATTTGGTAGTAGTGTTTGTGTAGTTGTGTGCATGCTGCTTCTAGCTGAGAGAAGACGAACAGGACGTTGCTGCCTTTGCTGTGCTCATGGAGAAGAAAGAGTAGAGAAGGATTGAAGGAAGAATCGGCGCAGTGGAAGCTGATGCTACATGAACTAATTTCATGCAAAAAAGAAGAAGCTAGTACATCTTGTTTGCTTGCTGGTGGACATATGGAGGCGCCGAGCGCTGCAACGGCCCTCTCGTTGGCAGTGGACAAGGAGGTCATGATCATGGGGATGTTGTTTGTAGGCTGCGGGCGGGCTTGCCATGCATCCGAGACCGCACCTCACCGTTCCCTGGCTACCCGGCGAAGCTGCTTGGCGACGCTCTGCTCCGTTCTTTGTTCTCCTCTCTCCGCTTTGTCGAGCTCACGTCCACGCACAGATACAACACACGAACTGGCCGGCGGAGATTGGAAAGCGAATCGAACACGGAAGGTGACGAGAGACGCGGGACGCACGGTAAGAGAAACAACGGGCCCACATGTCAATACGGAAAGGGTTGACGTAGTAAACGTTACTTGTTTTATAATTAAGGAATAGATTAGGGGGGTTTTCATAAAATTATGTCGTACCGCAGAAACAATCATTGATTTATAATTAGGTAGAGATATGCCTTGTATCCAATATTCTACTTTTGTAGGAGTTGGGTGATAGTGTTCATCTTGGTATGCTTCTCTTTTTTTCCACGAGTTGTTAAATTTGCTTTTTATTGACGTGATATCTTCCCTTTCACGACAAGCTTTTGTGAGAGATATGCTTCCAATGACCAGCGATAACTGTCTTCCTTCAACTTCTTATTTCTTTAACTATTACCAACCTTCTTGTGGTGGATTGGTTAGAGCGTTTTTTTTTAGGAAACAGGAGGGGGATTGGTTAGAGCGTTGAACTCAATGTGTAGGTGTTTGTTGTCAGTAGCGGTTCATTTGTAGGAGAGGATCGCTTCACCTATAGTTAGATGGTAAACACAAAGACACATGGATTGATCTGGCTCGAGGATTGTATTGTGCACAACGTGTCTTGCATATGACTTGGGTTGTTTCTTATGGGGGTCCCTGTCAACCTCTATAGTTGAGGGCCAGAGTTATAAGTCAGTTGAGATCTAATCCTAGTCGGTAAGGATGGAAACGGTAAAATGATTATCCGAATTATCTGCATCCGTATTCGTTTTGTTTTAACATGGTAAGTAAAGTGGATACATCCGAATTCGAAATGAATGTGGATATGGATGAAATATCTGATACTATCCGTATCCGAATAGAATAAACACATATTCAAACCATTATATAAACATATTATTTTGATTAGTATATTATCTATATAAATTCCACTCAAATACTTTGTTTTACTTATATTTTATTAATATATAAAATATTTTATATCATTTATTTAATCCAAGACATTCGTTCGAAATAAAATATAGTAAAAGGTGCTATCCGAATCCAATTCCATCCGTATCCGATCCGTTTCCATCCTTACTGATCGGTTACAAGAAAAGTTACCATCTTACGATACAAATAAAATCTCCTCGATAGCTGAACTAAATCTATCCGATCCGTGGGCCATACACCGGCTTGCCCCATAGGTCGCCTGCCTTCATCTTGTAAGACTGAGCAGAGTCTTATCGGGAGTCGAACATGCCCGTCTTGATGGTTATATCCCCCACATCAAGTTTTATTGAAATTCTCATCCCAACCTGGGTTCAAAGCACGTCACCTGGCTTACCGAGCAGATATCAGGAGTCGGACAAGCCCGTCTTGATGGTACCTAGAGGTTATATCCCCCACTCCAAGTTTATCGACATTTCCATCCCAACCCGGGTTCAAAGAACGTCACCTGCTTAGAACAAGATCTATGGAGATTTCTCACCATAATCGAATTTCTTTTTAACTATTGTGTTTTGATCTTTTACAAAACAGCTTGCTCAATGTAGTAAAATTTCTCTTTCGATACTTTGCTCCTAGTTTCTTAATTTTATATTTACAATCATAATTGTGCCGTCATTTCTATTCGTTCAATATATATGGATTTTTATTTTTTTTAAGAATGTTTTCAATGTCATTATTTATTACTATGATGTTGTTATATCAACCATGTTGTTTTTCTGAAAGACCAGATGCATATGCTCACACGATACACTCACCCTTAGGAATATACACACACAAACTTACTCTCCTATGAGCACATCCAAGATATTGGACTCGAGATTAACAAAGTCACCACATATACCTCGCTGTCCGTTGACATGTCGCGTACCAAGTCTCGTAATAAATCAAAAATATGACACGCATTCTGAGTTGAGAACTTAAACCTAGCCAGACATATTTCACCACCACAAAGAACATTACCAGCTGGCTCATGTCCAGTTCGCATTACCAACTGGCTCACGAGTTTTTTGTCCACACGTGGCTCATTAGCTCACTCGACTCGGCTCGATAGTGGCTCGGCTCGACTCAACTCGACTCGTTCGAAAATTATAACGAGGTGAGCCAATGTTTTAACTCGGTAGTATAATGAGCCAGCTCGAGCTGGCTCGCGAGCTGCTCGCAAGTCAAAACGAGCCGCAACAGCCTAACGTCTTTGCCCGAGCCCAATAGAAAATATGCAACATTAGACTCATTTAGCAATTCCTCAATTCAAAAGTATATAAAATATATAAATTTTCATTTATTCTCTTGAGTACTCCTTTTTCTTTGCTTCTATTTCTCCTGTGAGAGTGATCTGGGGTCTGATGCGATATAATTGATGGTTTATGATTTAGAAATTTGAAAAGATTAATGGTGTAATGATTATACTCCTTTCAATACTATGTCTAATTTACGAATCTTTGGTTTTTTACTTTAATTTTACCTTACACTTATTTTTTATCGAGATACGTTATGAGCTAAACGAGCCAGCTCGAGCTAGCAAACGAGTTGAGCCAAATTGGACATATAGCTCATTAAGATAATGAGCTGAGCCGAGAATGAGCTGGCTCGAGCTAAGTCAAGCCAAGTCAAGCCGGCTCGATATCCATCCTAGGCGTGCGCGCGATAGTCCTGCACAGGCCGCCGACCAAGACGGAAGGGTGCATGCTAGGGAGGCTCCAACGGATCCTGACCTATATATTGTTTTGTTTCCGAAACAAAAGACCAATGTGCGTGCTCACCTGTAAACTGTAAGCCACAGGAAAAAAATACTCCCTTCATTCTTAAATATACGATGTTTAGGACAAGTAAATTAGTTCATTTTTAAACTAAGTAGCTTATCCTAAACGACATATATTCGAGAATAGAGATAGTATGGAATAAGCTTTCCTCGTTTGGTTCAGCTTAATAAAGTTTAGCCATATGCAAAATTGAGCCAGTGCAAACCGTTAGAAATGGCCGGTTTTATGCCAAACAAATAATAGCACGTTTTTAGAGAACTTATCGGTTTGATGTTTGGATATTTGTTTAAACCGTTAGATATTTTATGTTATATTATCTATTATATCTTACTTGTGGATTGATCTTATTACATATTCTCTTGTTATTTTTAAATACTAGCAAATATGCTCATGAGCGAAGGCACGCGGGAGCCATGAACGCTACCGGATGCACGTTCGATGAGAAGATTATCGGTGGACGCCGTGCCTGGGAACAACGGTGGGTCAATGATGGGGATGCAAGCAATGTGAGAAGACGAAGAGGTGCGTGCGGCGCTGCGGGTGCGGGACAGAGAGAGGAGAGGAGATGAGATACTATGGGTCGATTAGACGAAACTCATGATGGCAATGGGTACCCGAAACCTGAAACCCGATGGGTTTTTACTTTATTAGGGCATGGATTTGGGTCAGTTTTTCTACCCATGGATTTATTAACGGGCAAAATATTAAACTCAGCGGGTTTGCGGGCATGGGTTTGGGAACATAAAACCCAAACCTGTGAACCCATGAATTTTTTAGACCCGAACATATACCATTAAATAACCTATCTTTTTAATTCATACCTCAATTTAAATGGCTCAAACCTTGCTTGTCCCTTTATTTTCCATAGAATAAAATGTACACTTCTTATTAATGGTTTCTCTATTTATTTATGATACTTTTGCGACATATAACCAATAAAAATAATTTATGTGCTCTAGTATTTATCGAGTTTTTCTATAATATGTGTCTTTTTTGATGGGCACGGGTGACCCGTGGGTACCCGTAAACCCGACGGGCATGGGTTTGGGCAAAATATTAAACCCGTGACGGGTCATGGGTTTTTTAATGGGCGGGTTTCATTTTCGCGGGCACGGATTTGAGATGGCAAAACCCAGTGGATTTGAACCCGTTGCCATCCCTAGACGAAACCTGTCATGGTTTTTTTTAAAAAAAATACAACGTATCAAACAAGTGTAGGTGGACGACAAAAAACAGATCGTCGGTGGATATCGTATGCGGGAACTACGATAGGTCGACGACGGGATGCAAACGATGTCAGAAGACCAAGAGGTGTGTGTAGCAGCGGCAAGAGACAATATATTATATTGTTTATTAAATAAAACGTCATAGATTTTTTTTAAAAAAACGTACCAAAGAATTATGTGGGTTGATTCCTATAAATATTAGGGGACTTTTTGTAAAATTATTGCGTATAGTTGAATCAATCTTTGCTTAGGTAAAGATATAATGTTTCGATTAAGCTAATTAATTTTTTAAATATAGTAAATGAAAAAAGAGGAGTATATATTAATCTTCAAATTAACAAAATTTTTGTGACACTGTCTTGTAATCTTGTCACATATTTGTAAACCACTAGCATTAGCATATAGGGAAACTGTTAAGAATATTTTATAGTTTTTGCGAGTAAAAGAATATTTTGTTGTTGGCGCTATAACTAAATGGCCAAACCACCTTAATCTTTAGGTGCGACAAGGACGTAAGGTTTAACTATCAACCGAAATCCCCTATTACGCATGTATGGACGAGATTGTAGTTAGCTATCACAAGTTACATGAAGTTATATTAAATATATGCATGCTACTTACGTTGTGTGGATCTTGGTTATGCAGAGACTGAAAATGGTCTTAACACGTTTGTATCATCCTTATATAATTATCAAAGGCTAATAAAGTTTATTAGAGAAAAAAATCAATGTCATTTTCTAAAATCATTGATCTATGTGTGTTTGAATCGTTCGAGCGAAAGCATAAGAGGCACTACCTCCGTTTCAAATTACTATTTGATATTAAATTTTTATTTATTATTTACTTTATCATCAAAGGTAATTTAAATGTTACTTTTTTCATATATTTATACTAATTTTTGCATAAGACGATCAAATATTGCGAGAAAAAAATCAGTAGTAAATAGTGATTTTGAACGGGGGGAGTATCACTCAAATGTTGTAGCAACATCTTATATAGTTTGTTTCTGAATTATTTCAAATGGTTTTATGAAGACTAAAGGAAATTGCCAAATTAGGGTGCAACTGTGCAAGGCTATAGAAATTAGTTAGGGAATTTACTCTTATATGACACAAAAAAAATGCCGATTCCTTTTATGGCCCTGAAAAGTTTTTCCTTCTGTATTTGACACTAACTTCATAATTTCATTTCTTAATTGACATTTTCATCACTGATGTAAGTTAAATTAGGCAAAACAACATCGAAATAACCTTCAAAATTCATGAAACTTTTTTTAATGATATAACATATGGATATGAACATATTTTATTTAAAAGGACATATGTCCTTTGTGGTTTTAAAATTAAAATTTACTAAATTATACTATCTTCATAACAAACATCAATTGTATGGTACGAAAACATTTTCAAAAAATTATGAAAAAATAACTATTATTCACCATATGTAATGTGGTAGTTTATAAGATTATTTTCTATTATAGTTACTAGATCTGGAAAGAACATGGTATTTTAAAATTTTAGATAGAACTCATAATTACCTATTTAACTTATGATGGAAAATAATTTTATACGCTAGTGTATCACATGTGACAAATATTAGTTATTGTTTATTAGTTTTTTGAAACTATTTTAGTGCCAAAAAAATTATATTAGTTTTTTTAAAAATGTCTAGTTTAGTGAATTTTATTGTTTTGAATAACATATGTTCATGTCTATTTGTTATGTTGTTATAAAAAATTTGATGAATTTTGGAGGTGATTTGGAGGACGTTTCGTTGTACTTAACTTTTGAAAGTAACAAAAATTTTAAATAAGAAATAAAGTTAAAAGTCAGTGTCAAATAAGGAATAAAAAAATTCAGCGCTAAGAAAGGAACCAACTTTTATTTTAATGTCAGTAAGAAATTTACTCGATTAGTTATGGGATTTAGCTCAATTGAATTGACCCCCGAGCACATGGCTGGAGCTTGGGTTAAGCCGAGAGGAAAAAGAGCTCTTGCTATCACCCTCTCGCTAGCAGAAGGTCACACATGAGCCCCATTGCCAAGGGACACCGCACGCCGCTAATCCCACAAACGGGAAAGCTGATGAGGGTATGGCGCCTAGCATTAAATTTGCCTAGCCCTAACCCACGCGCGCAAACGCAAAGCAAGCCTCCCCCAGCTTTTTCCTTCGTCCTGATTTTAATTTGTGCATCAGCCATGCACATGCATGCATGCTCGATCCAGTAGTTATTACACTATATGTATAGTATATATGCCATACGCTCGCAACTCAACTTGCCCCAAGTAGCAAGCACAGTAGTCCAGTGCGCGGAGATGTGGAGCTCCGTCGTCGTCTCGGCCGCGTTGCTGGCCGGCGCGCTCCTGTGCCTGGCGTCGTTGCCGGCGCCGGCGGTGGCGGCGAGGTCGACGACGGGAAGGACGACGACGCTCAGCGTCCTGTCGTTCGGAGCGGCGGCGGACGGTGTCACCGACGATTCGGAGGTACGAAGTTAACTAAAAAAAGTTGTTGTCGCATCGTTAACATGCAAAATTGCGTTCTTTTCACTAGCCACAAGGGTTTGATTTCTGTAACCTTGGATTGGCTTCAGGCACTTGTAGCAGCGTGGCAAGTGGCGTGCCGAGTCCCGCGCGCCACCGTGCTATTCCCGTCCGGGCACCGGTTCCTCGTCTCGCCGGTCACGCTCCAGGGCCCCTGCAGCACAAAGCTCACGCTTCAGGTCCTTCTCTTTCCCAATCTTCTTCTTCCCTCCCCCGATTCGCCCAGTGCGCTGCACGATTGACAATTGTGCTATGGCTGAGTGCTAGCTAATTTCTCGAGGTTTTCAGATTGATGGCACCTTGCTGGCGCCTGCAGACATGGGCTCCTGGCCAAAGTACCGGAGGCCTCTCCAGTGGCTCAACTTCAAGTGGCTGAATGGCTTCAGCATCCAGGGCGCTGGCACGATCGATGGCCAGAGCATCACTTCGCTGCAGAGTGCTCCTCAGGTGAGGTCACGTACACATGACGGCTAGTATTTTCAGCGTTCAGACTTCAGGCCATGATGATCAGCGCCAAGATGATGACTAACAATCGTGTTGTTTCTCCTTATCTTGTGTAGAGATCTACGTGGCACTGGCATTCAAATGGAGTCAAGCCTACGGTTTGAACACTCAAGCCAACTGCACCTTTGCACAGAAGCATTACTTGCGCCACGATCTGGATTATACATAACCTGCACTGATTTTTTTTTCAGCTTGTGAGGTTTTACAGTAGCTTCAATGTCACCTTGCGCAACATCCGGATCAGCAACAGCCCGCAGTGCCACCACAAGTTCGACAGCTCCGGAGCCATCAGGGTGAAGAACATCACCATCTCTTCCCCAGGGGACAGCCCCAACACCGACGGCATCCATCTTCAGAACACAAGAGACGTCGAGATCAGGAGCTCCAGCATCGCCTGCGGTAAATCAAATGCATGCCCTGATCTTGCGGATCCTTAGCTAGCCCAAATGTGGGCCAGAAAGCCTGAGCCACGCAGCCTTTTTTTATTATTTTGCAGGCGATGACTGCGTGTCAATACAGACTGGGTGCTCTAATGTTCACTTGAAGAACATCGTGTGCAACCCCGGCCATGGAATCAGGTGCGTGAGTAAGCAATAGTAGTCTACTGCCACCAACTGCTTCTACATGCTGAGAGTCGAGAACTCGAGAATGAGAATGTTTGGAGCTGTAGGAATTTCGTTGAAAACAGTTCAATTTCTGCAGAATTCATGAAAAAAAACGTTCTGTTATTATGAACATGGACTAACATTTGTTACTGCAGCGTAGGAGGACTCGGGAAGGACGGCAGTCTGGCGTGTGTCTCTGATGTACTTGCAGAGAACATCAATGTCCAGAACGCTCTGTACGGTGTCAGGATCAAGACATGGCAGGTATGAATATCCTCAACCTTGACATACACCCAAGTAAGCTAGGCATGAATGAACACATGATCTGAGCAATGCCACACGGTCCTCAGGGAGGCGTGGGCTCGGTGCGGAACATCACCTTCTCCAACGTGAGGGTGTCGGACGTGGCCACGCCGATCGCCATCGACCAGTTCTACTGCGACAGGGGCGGCGCGCGGTGCGCCAACCGGACCGGCGCCGTGGCCATCGCCGGCGTCGCGTACCGCCGCGTCGTCGGGACCTACTCCTTCCAGCCGGCGCGCCTGGCCTGCAGCGACGCCCGGCCGTGCACCGGCGTCAGCATGGCGGACGTGCGCCTGTCGCCGGCGGCGAGGAGCGCGCCCGGCACCGTGGCGCCGCCGCTGTGCTGGAACTCCTACGGCGAGGCGCGGGGCACGATAGAGCCGCTCAGCGTGGGGTGCTTGCAGAGGAGCAACGGATACGCGATGCCACTCACCCAGCCTTTCAACTACACGTGCTGAGTCCTGTAATTTGGATGGTTTTCAGTACATCGTACTGTGCTCTTTACCGCATATAATTTGATATATTCCCTCCATTTCGGTTTCAAAATATAAGAATGTAACTCTTTTGACTTTATATCCTACAATCAAAGTTGTTAATACCTGGATATTAGATAGGTTTTTTTTTGGCCTTACAGTATCAGATCGTAGTCTGGGGGTATTATCGGATTATAGAGAATACATATTTTTATATAAGATTTGTAATACATTGTATGGATTGAAGCCTATATAATATTGATTTTGATAAATTTAATTAACTATTTACAAATTTAAATGGATTTGTTGATATTATATTCAATACAGCTTAACTTAAATAATTTTTTTACCACAACCAAATCAATTTAAAAACCATTTATATCGATTCTTATGTAGGATGTAGGATCGTAGAATCAGGATAGGATTGTAGTATGGTAAGATTATAGGATACGTACTGGGATACTAACAATGGTCCCCATAATCTACGAACTCTCATGCTCTCAACCTAATTACTTATCAAAGAAAAGGGAAGTTTGAAAAAGAAATGTACCCAGACAGCTGATACTGCTTATCCTAATGTACAAGTTATATTGTCCTCCCTCCATCCAAAAAAAAATATATACATACAAAATTTGTCCAATAAAAAATTGATGATCTGACATGCATACATGATTAATAAAAATAATGTTACATTTAAAAATCTGAATAAATACATATTTTTTGCATACATTTGTACTGTTCCTACAAAGACAAGGTAGAACAAAGGCTTCGACCCCCTCATAACTCAAACCACGTATAAGTACAGCACAACAATTCAGGATCAGCACGAGTACAAAGGTTAAACACTATCCGTCTATCCATACTGCACAATGAAAAGCCTAGTACTAACTCTATCCACTGCAGAGTGCCGAAGTGTCCGATCAAAATCTTCACCTAATTTAACAAGACCGACATGTAAGGCCACCTACTTCTTTTCTATTCTTTTATTCGAAACGTGCTAAAGCGAAGCGATATCATGAAAACGCTGCTGTACACTCAGATAAATGTTACATTATTTTACAACATGATACATATGCCTTCCATCATCACGTGCCCCTACAAAGAGTTTAGGGTACATCTCTAACAAATACCAAGTGAATGGTAATCAATACATATCAGTTGTCGAAGGGACCAACTCTTCCTATAACCACTGCTGCAGGTGTCAGAAAATAAGTTGAGTCATCATCTTCACGGGTCAAGCGAGAGGAAGAGTATTCGTCACAGGTGCACAAAACCGTTTACTCTTTCTCCTCCTTCACATCTAATGATCTAAGCTCTTCTAACAATTCTTGATACTTCTTTTTCGCCTCCACAATTTCAGATCGTAGCTTTTGTTCCTAAAATCATGAGAATGGTATTTTTATTCTTTTTTATCAATCAGTCATTTCAAATGCCAAAGCTCCAGAGAGAAAACATTTAAAGAGAAATGTATTAGTCCACTAGAATGTCAAGCTCTAAAGAGAACATTGAAGCCAAATGAATAAGGGACACCAACCGGAGTGAACTCCATAACCAAACTAGTAATAGTCTTTTTGCACCAGTTCAGCTTCCCAACATTGTGCAAGGCTTAAAAAAAAACTCTTTTTGCACCACTTCAGCTGCCCAACATTGTGCAAGGCTTAAAAAAACTCTTTTTGCACCACTTCAGCTGCCCAACATTGTGCAAGGCTAAAAATCTATTTTGTTAAGTTGGCAAGAGATGGAAACAAACCCAAAATTGACTAAACTTCCATATTCCGGGCACTGACCAAAATGTAATTTTAACTGATCAGAGCAATTATTCCTCCAGCATGATGTTTTGTGGTGAAAGAAAAAAAATAGATGCATTGGTTTACTTCCAGAAGAGATATACCTTTAGCACAAGTTGTTTCTCTGATTCCTCATACTGTAAGCATCTGAAAAAAGAAATAAAGGAAGCTATAACACAAAAACTGACATCCAGCGTTTGCAGCTCTGCTATTTTTTATTCAAATATTTTTACTAAAAAGCAAGCCCTAACATAATGGCAAGCACTTGAAAATCAATAACGGGATGAAACAAAACTGGATATCCTTTCCAGTGCTTGTCCTGTATTGAGGTATAAAATGGACACTGCAAGGACCAAGCTAGCACACAGTGCATGATACAGTAAAGGCAATAATTAAAGTGATATTTTTAGCAGGTAACCAGCTGATTATTCCTAAGGCCCTAAACCAGGCCAAGATAATTATTGTTTTGTAGGAGCCTTATCTCTAAGCTATTAATTAGCAATCGATAACCATCTAATCAGCAAAAGCATTCATATTTGTCATAAGCTACATTAGTGGTCAAATATGAATGATTTTGCTGATACATTAGTTCCTCAGAAAATGGCATTCCAACAGATAGAAGGAAAGTAAAGTATGGCAATGTCCAAGTTGTGGTAGTACTTACTCATTACGCAACTTGTCATTCTCCAAAGTCAAAGTTTTGTATTCATTAAACCGTTTCCGTTGAGCAACATCCTGGTGTTGTCAAACAAGAACAGATTAGCCGTAAATAAGAATTTAAGCCTTTAAGTATTTATTTATATTACATATCATCATTTATTATGGAGCGCATGTTAGTTGTCAGATACTCCCTCTATTCTTTTTTGTTTATCATTTTAGACTTGTGCACAGGAAATATGAAAAGCAGAGTCCCTATACTAATGTTGTGCTCATTAAACATATTTGCCTCCCCAGCTAGCCATGGTGACTATTGAACCATGGAATGGGGTCTTGGCAACCGTAGGGGACACTAAATATGACAAGGACATGTCATCACCATTTCTCTCCTCAAATTCCTATAGTGACAACGAAAAAGGACACTCTTGACAAGATAAAACAACTAAAAAAAGAACAGAGGGATCATTAGTCTTCCACTGCCTCTGTTGAATAAATACTTACAACTCCATCCATACGATCTGGCCCATCTCGATCAGCACTGTCTGTCATGGAACCGAAGGAATCAAACTTCCTCTTCAATCCCATCCCTGCCAAGAGTCAAAACATTAATAAACACAGTGGCATATTACAAAATGAATCTAAAGACTGGATTACTCACTGTTGTTAGAAAGAGACTCAAGACCATTGATCTTCTCCCTTGCTGCAGAGGCTGATAATCTAGGTATACCAGAGCTGCTTGTTGGAATATCAGCCGCAAGCAACCGAGGTGGAGCACTTACTGGGGAACTTCCAACATTCATATAATTGGCACGATGAAGTGCACGGGTTGCTTTAGGTAAACTTTTGTTGTCATAACCAACACGATGGCAATGAAGGCCCCTGCACAAAGAATCATTTCAAGTATGAATTTGTTAATGACATTAAGACATCTGTCAATGATAGCACGAGAGGCACAACAAAAAATAACAGATCAATAACTAAGAAGTCCCATAGTAACTATATTTATCACCCAAATATGATCGAAATCCAAGGAGAGTGAAGGCTAAGAGTTGATTGTTATAAATAAAGTATTAGAATTATTCAGCTTTGACAAGATTTAGAGTTTACTCAAATTTCTGAATAAAAGAAGTAACAAAATCTAATGTACCAGAAGATGGACAACACTAAAATCTTAGCACCTTCTTTAATAATATACATTTTGAGTATATCTAAGACATTTTTTATTCAGAACTGAAAATATGAATTTTCTGACACAATGTGGAAAACAACGGAATTCTTAGGAAGCATACAAATTTCATACATCCAGATTATGAAGCAGCATTACAATCTAAAGTGTGACTTGTCATTGAAAACTTGCACAATCAGCAGTGTTAGAGGATGCCAGTGATGGCGGAGCTGGCTTTGATCTATGCAGTATTACTATCCTTCAGGAGCCTGAAAACAAAATCTCCTTCAGTCAACAATCTGAGCCCTTGATTGCAACCTGATGGAACAAGTGTATCTTCTTCCTCCAGCTCTTCTTCTCCATCGAGACAGGAGCGGCAGTCCCAACCTGCCTGCCTGCATCCCTCTCTGGAGACACTCCTGCAACCCCCACTGGAGGGGTGGTCTCTACCCTCCACCGTCCCTATCCATTCCGTTCAGGAGTTCTCCTGCTCCACCACCAGCCATCTGACACCGCCTGCAGCCGGCAGAGGCCTTATCGTGTCACCACTCTGCCCTGATTCCCACCTCCACCGCTGGGCCTGCCCTACTCCCTGCAGCTCTCCCTCTCTAAAGCTGTAGGGCCCAATTCCCTTGCTGGAAACCCAGAGCCCTGAACACGCCATTGCCATGTCAACGCTTGTTCACACGGATTGAATGAAGTCTTCGACATTTTCATGCATCTGTACAATCTAGGTGTGGTATTTATTATATATAAGCCACTAAATCAGATTACTAACCATTAAAAGAGAAAAAGGGAAAGGAAAGGTTGTGCCCAAAAGGCAAGATTCTAAAAGCAACTATTCGACTATTTGCAGTTATGGTAAAAGCTGGTCGTATGCAAAGAATTCCACTTGGATGAAGGCATCGTTCCATTACGACAATAGATAGGTGATATTTGCCTGAAAAATGGCAATAAGTTGGGCAATCTGCATACTATGGTATAAAAGAAGCACGAACCAGGAGCAGCCAGTGGCCTTGAACAAGTTTGTGCTAATTATGTAAAACTACTAGGTGGAAACTGCACAAAAGCGCTGAAAAAACCTGGATACCGAACTTAAAGTCACTCCAAAATACTGGAGATCGTGAACCAAGGGATAGTTCAGTTGGTAGAGCCTCCAATTGAGAGACTGCTTACTCAGGTGCGTGTAGGTCGTGCTCCCTTAAGGCAGTTAAGGGTTCAGTAATCAGTATTCCCCTCTCTTGAGGAAAGAAAAAAACAGGGGGACACCTTCTTTCTCCCAATAGTCAAGTTTAACATACTGGAATCGAATACCACACACAAGACACGACTCTCCATAGTATTCTTTCATGTTATCAGTACTCTAAATCTTTACACAATTCACTCCTCTATTTATGTTAGCATCAAAGCCTAGGGTATGATCTCACATGATAAAAAAAGGGTGTTCTTTTTAGCAAGCTCAAAGATAGTTTACAGTTCAATCCTAATTTACCAGGGCAGGGCAGTCCTTGGCCTGGGATCTTACAGCCAAACAATGCCGAAAAATGAACTTTGCAGTTCTCAAGTAACACTAATCTAAGCATTAAATTTTCTTAGCCAGAAATGTACAGTATGAACTGCGTGTGCATCCATGCATGTGGTTGCTTGAATATTTCAAGTGTGCATGCACTTAGGCACTTAGCCTTGTGTTATGTGTACAATGAATGTACAGGCATCCTTGTGGGACTGCAAGTTAATAAGAGATTGGAAATATGACAAAGTTGACATCAACATTGCAGATGTTTAAAAGAACAGATCAACTAAAAGCTTTACCAGTATTCGTAAGTCATTTCTTTCAAGCGAATCTCAAGCCTTTGATAAAGGACTGACTTCTCAAAATCCTGCTTGTCATGGGTAGGTTTGATGAAGTTGGCCTCCAGAATGCCTGGAAACACCGACAAAAGAAAATATACATCATTTTTATCCAATATATTACTTCTGATAATTCAGTAGAATATTTCTTACCAACAACTCCTCGCCCTTTCCCATATGAGTTGTTTGCGACTTTCCAGAAGGGCTGCAAAAAGAAAATTAAATGTTTGACTTATCCACTAAGCCTGCAACATAAATTTACCATGTCACTCTGGAAAATTATGTATCAGACATTACCTAAACTAGGTTATCAAGTTAATCACATGCTAAGGAAAATTCTTAAAGAAGTTTAACAGCATAGCTAACCTGATAGGAAACACACAAGTACAAGTGGATACAATGAAAAAAGAAAAATATTGTAAGTGTGCTACTCTCTGCTATATAACAAGCTTTTTTAGTGATCTGCTATATAACAAGCTAATTATCAAAAGATAAGTATTTAGAAAAAACCATGTACTCTCTTTCAAATTAAAATAATATTCTGGCATACACAAAAAGGCTTCCAAACAAAATAAAGACTGGCAAACATACAAATGTTTCTACTTCAATCTCCAAACAACTATAACCCCGTTCACAACAACACATAAAGCGAACACCACAAAAAACAAAATGAAACACCATGTGCCATACAAAGTAGAGAGCTCTCACCGATATTAAACGATTTTTATGATATACATTGAACCCCTGTACATCAATGTCCGGTGCACCTTTAAGAAATCCAATCGTCGTGATTACAGATAACTACAAAACATACGAGGCCAATCAGAGAGATTTTCTATGGATTAAAATTATAGTAAAAATAAAATATAAGGAATAGTTGCACACATGGAAAAGGAACCAATAGCATATCCATTGGGGTATAAATCAAGGAACCACTGAAGTGCAGCCTGATCACCTAGGACATATTCATTTCCACTTTCTAGGATATAGCCTCACCCAGAAAGTAGCGTGTCAGGTATAAATAGAATTTTTAGGTATCACCTAGGCATCCAGGTGCCCAACACCACAGGACACCAAAAGGTCCTGGATACTCCTTGTCACCTAGGCATGTTCCCCAACACCACAGAATGACACAACGCCTCAAAAACCATGCCACCAACACGAGGAACTTATAAAAAGGGAATGCACAACCTATTAGTTCTAGTAAACCACCAGCAATCGAGCACAATACCAACTGAGATCAAAACACAGATGAAAATCAGAAAACTGTAGGTCGTTATAAATAACTGACTGGCCAGAGATGTCTATTTCATCGGATGAGACAAGCTTCGAAAACAACTTGGGCCAACAAAAAGAGTTTATTCCGTCGATCAAAATAGTAAGAAATGCACAACATGCTTTGCAATTTACACATACCTCTGTAAATCCCGCAATTTGTGGTTTATACAACACGCACTCACGATACATCAAATCATTAACTATATTATGTGGCTCCACATCACGTCCACGCAGGATAATTCTGAAATTATCAGGTACGTGAAGATACAAGATAGATGCATACACCTGTTTGAAACCAAAAGGAAAAGTAATGTTAGATAAGAAAGAAAGGAACAGTACAGAACCAGTAAATGGGGATCAATACTTAACTCTAAGAGAATAGCGAAGACGAGTTGAAATGTAGTTCTGTGTAGCGATCTTCTCCGGTTTATTTGTTTTCACCTTCTTGTGTGCCCCAGTAATGAGGATATCCTAAGATAGTAGGTACAGACTGACTGTTCAATGACAGATGTATATGCAATGGTTGGTCTGGTCATAAACTCCAAAAGATAAATGCAAGTGAAGACCAATAAAAGGTCGTGTGGCGTGTAGGATTAACATAATTCCATTAGGTAGCATGTAGTGAGAGTCGAACATATTGCCGTATCAAACACACAAAGTACTCCTTAAGAATGCACTAAATCAAGACAGATCTTCAATCATCATTTCATGGCTCTAAGGGTAATTTTCCCAAGTTGACAGCAGCCTTCACATGTGTTCCCGTTGTGCTACTCAATAGGGGTCTTACTTTATGAAACTAAACAGTCAAAATATATTGTTTCTTCAATTTGTATGTGGATCGGTGGATCCAAAACATAGAGTAAAGATGTGCTATCAAGGTTTTAGTTAGATAAACATATATGATATTTATTTCTTATTTTAAAACTTATATAGACGTGTCTCATATATGTATGGACAATGCAACAAAGCCCATATCACCCCTCACACATGTTAAAAAGACAACCAGGAAAAAATAATTGTGGTAAGTTGGGTTTTTAGTTGGTTTTCTCCTAAACATATATGGTTGGTAAGCCCCCATCGCCCCTCCCTGTCTCTGCCCCTGTTTGTAAGTTGGATTTTTAGTTGGTTTTCTAGTTCAGGTCAGTTTTACATTCCTTCTAAAGTAATGTATTATTTGAGATGGACACTTTATTCTGTAGTTTCCTTTCTCCACATACTAAATAACCGAGTCCTGAGAACATAAATTCTGTCACTTGCACTATCGCACAAGTTATGCTTGGCCACAAAAGCCAAGGTATTACACTAAGTCTGTAACAAACTAATAATCTGAGAAAAAACTTTAATCTCTAAGCTGAATAAATATTTGGAAGAAACAATATATGCGAAACTGTTACGGAGTTGACAACTGAAAACATCAAAGTCACCTTGCAGCAACCAATATAGCTTTATCAGAGACCAATATTTACAACAACAATAACAAATGCCTTTTAGTCCCAAGCAAGTTGGTGTAGGCCAGAGATGAAACCCAACACGATCCACGAATAAGAAAAAAAGTAGAAGAAAAACTTATATAAAAATATAAAAGGCATTAGGCATCAATAATAGTAATTATTATAAGGGGATCTAAAGCTTTATTCATGGTTCAGTCATGTGAATAGCTGATTTCGACAAACTTCTATCCAAGTGCAACAGAGGCCAGTATTACTAACCTTTTTATCAGAGTTGAAATCAAGCTCCATATCCCCATCATCGTTGTACCAGAGGTTGAATACAATTATCTTTGTTCCATGCTCTCCCATGTCATCGAACTGTATCATAAGTGAATCTTAGCAATACTGGGTAAATTGGCCCAAAATGTAGACACCAACCAAAGTATAGGTAACAAATACTTAAGGACGGAATCATCCCCTAAAGAATTTATGTGAACTAGGAAAACAACTTGGTGAGATCAGAAAGAACCAAAAAAAATGCATCCATTAAACTTTTGCCTGCCATACTGCCACAATTTAAGCAAACTTAAATTTAGATGTAGTTTCAGACTTTCAATTAGCAAGTATATGTATTCATATAAAATTTGCGAACCAGCAAAATCATTTGAGCATCATAATGTTGTTAAAACATCTCCTTCCTTGGGGTTACTGGCTGATTTTCCACACCTCCCAATTTTCAATAACTTTTCTAGCTCATTTCTTTACAAGATTATCAGAATCATTCAACAGTTTGCTATAACTATCTCAAAGAGAAAGATGTATCCATAGCGTACTTGTTTAAGCAACTCAGCTTCACTAGCAAAAGGGGACCATTTGAGAAGGATTCCCAAATTGGAAGAGAAGAGCTTCTGGTCATGCCGCAACATTTGAATATATGAAGCTGTTGTTAGATCGTACTGATAGTCGACCTGCAAGACAGCAAGACAAACACAAGGTCACAATGTGGTAGATGAAACTAGAAAAAAAATAGCTCAAATTGATGGAAAGAATGTGTCAAACTCACCGTTGGCACCAACACATCGTCGCAACCTGTTTCCATCAAAAATGTATAAGAAAGAAGTCCGACACTTCTAGTTGGCACCCTACAGAAATAGAAACATTTAGCTTCAGTAGATATATGAGCTAGGTGGAGACTGGAGAGACATTTTAGTAGGGCTAGAGAGGAATCAAGAGGTGTCAGCCAATTTTAAATGACATAAAAACAGATCGACAGCCAAAGTAATGGAATCAGTGGAGCATAGCATGAGTTTACTGCATGTTGCTGTCGACAGCAACATGCAGTAAATGGTGTATAAAAACACACTATTATCATATCAGATTCTAGTGATACTTGTTTCCAGGTACATAAAAACTAAAAACAATACACGCCATCTATTGACCAACATTTCTCCTTCCTTCATTTGTATTCCTTAGAACTTTACAGTATGTCTCTTGAAGAACAGAAAATGTTAGTCAAGTTTCCCAAGAGCCCTTTATGTTACCAAAGATAAAGGTAGCATCAGGAAACGCTTATTTCTAATGTAATGTCAAAAAATAAAACTGTCAGGATGAATGCCAAGGGAAAGTACCAGTTATTTTGGTTTTGTGTAAAAACAATCACATCTGCTCCAAGCCGCATCGTACTAGTCTTGAAACCATTTCCATCTGATACAAGATGAAATATAAACTCAAAGGTCATTCAACACATCAGTTTCACAAGGAAATAGAAGAAAGGACACCGAGACCATACATTGTCCAATAAAAGCATCGGACTGCTTATCCGAAAATCCAAAGCTCATGCAACGTCTCAGCGCCTCAGGATCCATCCCCCCTCCATTGTCTTATCAATATGACACCACAAGGTCAGAATACAGATAACATTTATACAAAATAAACAGAATAAATTATAAACATGGCAACCTTGAACCAACAATGAGGGGTTCCCATCCCGTGGGTTTGTAAATTTATTAACACGGACAAATGTCGCCCCATTGTTCACCTGAGAGAAAAGATGCCACAAAAATAGCAATACTAAGCATTCATGTTATATATTAGTTTCTTTCTGTATATGTGAGGATAGTTAGTGATTACCTCATCGATTGCATTATCAAGAAGCTCAGCAATGGCTGCAGGAAAACAGGGGAAAACAACATTGGATGAATCGTGTACAGATGGTGTCATATAAGACAAAGCAAAGCCAGTTGAATATTAAACTATGTTATATATGGCTGATTTGTACAAAAAAGAATGATACAACTGAAATTGCACTGCAGAGAACTCTACAGTTTGCATAAAAGATTTGTAGAAACCAAGATAATCGGCTAGATTGTAAAAATGCTAGTTTTTGTCATAGGCATACAATGGCTTAAGTCTCTACTCATGAATGCTATGAAAAGATTGGATCACTCGGTACATGCTTGTGGTACTCCTATATTTCAAGCTGGTCATAATAAGAAGAAATGGGTTTGGGTGCCTTTTTTATGGCAAAGGTAAATTTCCATTTTAGTCATTTGGAACAATCAAAACACATCTAGTATCCTTTTTTGTATCAGCAAAGTGATTACTTCATTAAGAAGTGTGAGCATGCAATAATCCAAACTACAAGTTCCCAGCAATAACATATGCTTGCAACACAAAGAAAAGAATACACCCATGATAATAAGCATATATAGATCGCAATTTTCTTACAAAATGAGACAGTTGGCAGAACAGGGGTTATCAATTATGTCAATTTACTTATCCATGATCGTGAAGCCAATAGCATTACTCAATCCCAGTTGCTTTTAGTAGTAATCTAGCCAATACAACAAGACCCAATTAGAGGACCGTCTCATACCGCCGAAAGCCCACTTGTGGGAAGTTGCATTCGAGTGCAGGAACCTGGGGTTTATCCGTAGTCGGTTCCGCCCACCTGCACGCACCAACAAATCGAAAATCTCTCAGGTCGCTCACCTGCCCCCACCAAAATGAAGGAAAGCTAAGAGACGGCAGAAATCGGGGGGGCGAGATTTCCCCGGCCAATAGCCTACCAGGGGCGTCCGCGTCGGGATTGCGGTGCGCGACGACGTAGTCGCCGGACTTCCAGAACTGGCGGCCGAGGCTCGGCGGCGGGAGCGCCCTGGGCGGCGGCGAGGCGGTGGCCACGGGCACGGGCACGGGGTCCTCGGTCTTCACGGGCACGAGCGCGCCGTAGCCCGGGGGGTGGAGCGGCAGCGGGAGCAGCAGCGGCTTCACATCGGCGTCGGCGAGCAGGTGGGGCTTGACGTCGAGCGGGGAGGACGGGGCGAGGCGGGCGAGGGCGGTGGTGCTGGGCACGGGCTCCTCCTCGTCGTCGCTGGAGAGTTCGATCACCTCGGCGCCGGAGCTCATCGCCGTCGCCGTCGCCGGCGCCGGGAGGCTGCGCTAGGGCTCGACACTTCCCCTTCTTCTCTGGGGGGAGTGGGCAGGGAACTCGATTTGGGTTTTCGGTGGGCAAGGGAGCTCGTGGCGTGCGCCGTGCGCTGGCCGGGTTATTTCGCTTCCCTGGGGGGTCAGACGCTTCTTCGCGCAAGACTGCAAAAGGGCCATTTTCGGCCGGAAATGGCGAGTTCGAAATGACGTACGGCCTTTCGTGGAAAATGAGGATCCGTCTGTCTCAGAATCGGTGCGGCCAGCCAGGGATCTCACCCGAATTTGTTCCGGGTGCAGAATTCAGAGCTCATGCACAGGAAATGGGCAAAACGTAAATTGGCTGTGTGTTTTGTTCCCGCCAAAAGTATGGTCGAAAAGTCAAATCGGATATCGTAGCGCATTGTACTATTTTTCGTTTGTTCGTGATAATTGTTGTCCTACCATGACCTAACTAGACTCAAAAAATTCGTCTCGTCGTGTACATTAAAACTATGCAATTAGTTTTTTTATTTACCTACATTTAATGCTCCATGCATGAGGAGAGAGATTTGATGTGATGTGATAGGACTTTTTGCATAGTTAAATTTTGGGTTGGGTTTTCTGGGAACTAAACACAGCCATTAACCGTCCATAAATACATTATACTAGGTGATACTACCCCGCGCGTTGTTGCGGGAATTTTTAAATAAAATTTTAAGGTGAAATTTTAAAATAGAAACTAAGATGACTGTAGCATGATACTCGTAACGATGTACATATGCTATTAGTCATAGAAAATCGGTGAGAGATATAAATTGATGGTCCAGTGGATAATGACGTGGCGTATGAAGTGATAGCTTGCATGCTTTGTAGTGGGGCGCCTCTTGAGTAAATGACTCGTGAGTGGATGACGTAAGCGGATGAGGTAGCGCGCTGGGTTGAGAGAAATCCAACCATGACTTGCAGTGGGTACCAATTATATAGGTTATATAGATTATATTATATTGTACAAATCACATTATAAATATCACTTTGGACAGAGTTTTCTTATAAATATTCACGATTACACTATCCTCATGTTATATTTTTTTAACCATGCAGGAGAATTACGCGTCATTTCATTAAGGTAGAAAAAGTACGAGTCCGGAGGGACCCAACCCGAGTACCGAACACCACACCGGCACCTCCAACCACACCCAGACTACCAAAAACTCGCCACATACCGCAAAAAAACGACCAACAGACCATCCGGGATTTAGGAACCTGGTGTGGTGACCTGGTGACTACCTGCAGGAGCTTATAAGCCCCAGCCATGCACCACCTGCCACCCTCTGTGCTCACTTCCCTGAGGGCCTCTAAATGCTTGGTCTTAAATTTTCGAAGACACATCCATTGTGATGCTTCCAGACCTCCCAAGACACTAGAATAATCAGAGAATTGAGTCCTTTCCTGATTTCCTTTGGAACAAATGCTATAGATTTCCTCCACCAACTAAAGAAACGAGTCACCGCGGGATCAGGGGCCAATTGTAGCAGCCCCAATTCCTAGAAAATGATACTCCATACCTGGCGAGTAAACACATAACCGACTAGCAAATGGTTTATGGATTCATCCATTGGTCACATAAGGGACATGCTTCAGAATGGAGTAGACCTCGATTCGCCAACTTGTCCGCCGTCTACAATCTGTTGTGGTACACGAGCCAGATAAAGAATTTACACCTAGGAGGGGCCCAAGTCTTCCAGATTTTGCGGCATGGACCAAATTTGATAGATCCCGCAAAGAATGTTGCATACACAAACTTGCTGTTGTAGGAGCCACTCTCAATCAGTTTCCACGTGTATTGGTCGGACACATCATGCTGAAGAACAATTCCTTCCACCATATTCCAAATAAGAAGGTACTCAATCAAGACATCGATTGTGAGGTCACCCTTTATGTCGCCGACCCATCTTCTGTCAGCAAGTGCTTGAGCCATGGTCCGCCGCTTTGCTGTCCTCGGTGTGACTGCTTTGAACAAGTTTGGTGCTATCCCGGCCATAGTATGGCCATCTAGTCACCTATCTGTCCAGAAAAGTATATGCTCCCCATTCCCAACTATGGCGTCCACTGCAACCTCAAAGAGCGCTCGGGCTGGAGAAAATGAGACAGGAAAGCCCGCACATGGTCTGTCTAGATCAGTCTTTTGTGCCCAGACCCAACGTATTATTAATGCACAGCCAGGTAATTAGAGATTATAAATCCCAAGATCTCCATATTCCAGTGGCTGTTGTACTCTTTTCCATGCTACTAGACAGTTACCACCATTTGCTTTTTTCTGGCCCTTTCATAGGAAACCTCTCCTTTTCTTGTCAATGGCCTTGAGGAACCATTTTGGCAAATCCATGTTATGTAACTTTTTAAGGCAATCTCAACTCTTCACCTAGCTAGTTTCTATGTTATTAACTACATTGCCACGGCACCATATTAAACAAGAGAGATAGTAGAGAGAGAAAGAAAGTGGGTCTTGCATGAGAATCGGTTTCTACACGAGAACCAATGAGGTAGACACTATCAAGTTTTGCATTTGGAGATGATAGTGTCTCCATACTAGATGATGAATAAATATGATTGGTGGATGAGAGAGAATACATTATGAATGACCTAATCTAAGAAATTATGGTTGTAAAGTATAGTTTCTAATGTGGTGTATTATTGACACGGTACTAAAGACACTACTTGTAGACATTATGAGTTGGGACTGCCCTTATATTTGTTACTTATACTTGATCTCTAACATGCTGGGTCTGAAAAAGTTTGGCGTGTTGTAAGACTAGGAAAAATATTTGTAGCTCGTTAGATCTGTCATCTCTAGCCAAATACGATGAAATATGAGTAATGTTTACAATTTATATGTGCATATTATATTGTGAATAATACATAAATAAGTGGTTGCATGCATCAATAGGTTGCTGCATGGTCAGAGGGTACAAATAGGTTGAGAAAAACATGCAAAAGAATTATTAAAATATAGCATTCACATTAACATTAGAATGTTGCGTGATAATAAGCATGAAAAAATTGATATATGGCATGCATATATGAGTTAGACTAACACATGGTAAGCATGCAAAAAAACAATTATCAACATATGACATGCTTATATAGATTGGACCGACATATGGTAACATGAGATAAACATATAAAAGATAATTGATACATGGCAAGCCTATAAAGATTAGATTGACAGTTAAGACATGGCGAGCTTATATAGATTGGAAAGACACCTATTAAATATGTAGAAAATAAATGGCTCATGAAAAATCTATATAGACTGGATTGACACGTGGTAAGCATGAAAAACACATTAACATATGGAAACCTTATATAAATTAGACTGACACTTGCTAAGCGTGCAAAAAAGTTTAACATATCAAGCCTATATATAATATAATGAGATGTTTTAATATGAATTTGCTCTCGGCAGAATTTAGAGCAAATGCAACTCAACTAAAAAATATCCAACTATAAATAAATTATACATGTCACATTTTTATCATAGTCCTTAACTACATATTTTTCATTTTGTTTGTTTTTAACATATCTTCATGGTTCTAACATCGTTGATCAAATAAATTTTGGAGTGTCCATCGGGTAATTTTGGTCACTTCTTATCAAATATGACAATACTTGTTGAAATATCAATGAGATATAATTATGATATTGCTTAAAAGAAATTATTTCTTATTGTTGTTACATGCTACTTATGAGAGAAAAGACAATGTTACATGTCAGTTTGTTCTTTATACACATTTCAGTTTGTTCTTTATAGAAAAGATTCTAGCATCTTTCATGATAGCTTATGGATACAAACAGTTTTTCAAATTTACTTTTCAATATGTTATTCCATAGATCGGTAGCAAGAGAGAAAGACGAACTAAAGAAATATTAACTTTAACATGAAGTTACAATAGTCCTACCTACCCTGGACATAAAGTCATGTAAAGAACATTGAATTATATGTGGATGCCACCCACTGCAATAACTATCATGAGTCATCATGATCATAGCAACAACTTAATGAATCAGTGCCTGCATTATTTTTTCTTTACCTTCGTGTGTACTTTCTTTCATGATTAAACTATGAGTCCCAAGCATGCAAGATTACATTTGACATGCCGAATCTCTATGCATCATATATAGAGATAAGTAAGCTTTATCGTTCTTTTCATAAAAGAATAGCATCATCAACCATGCTCTATATGTTATCTAGGAAACATGTCTAAGATTATATCTTTATGGTAATGTTTGAAATATATGCATCTTATATTCTGAATAAAATATATAGACAAGTGGCACGCATGCATGAAATTAGCTGCCACATGGTGACACTGTACTAATAGGACGAGGAAAACATGCAAGACGATTATTAATATATTGTAAGCATATAACATTAAAGTGTTACATGGTAGGCATCAAATGGAAGTTTGGCATACGACAAGCTGTTGGCACTTCTTATGGTCCAATATCAGAATTGAGAATCCCAGTACTGGTGTAAGGAGTGTTTCAGTGGTTTTCCTTATGGCTTAGTAAAATATAGAAATATTCTGCAAGCGCACAGAATCACCGTTGTAGCACTTCACTTGGGAGTATCCCGAGGTATCGTAATTTATATTTCCGCAGGGAAGCTTTGGCAAGAATACTGACAAATAGATATTCGAGACTATCAGAGAGGGGTACATGACTAGACAAGACGGGGATAGCGGTATTGGATAGGAGTGGATATACCATGACACACAGCTAAAGGGATGCTCAGGTAAGGGAGAGAAGGAATAGATAGCTGGGAGGACAACGAGAAGAGATAGAGGACTCCTGGATACTTTATCTGTCTATGCCACTCGGGCTCAGAGATACAGCGGCTAAAGAGCCAGCACTAGAAGGTCTGGGATAACTCTAATGTCTTAGCATCGGGACAAAGGAACCTATGACACGCAGAAAGGGATGAGAAGGGGTGCCACCAACTCCTAACTAGGGAATCCTACAGGCCAAGCCGGACGTGATGGGCTACGAAGACCGGAAGGGCTGTCACCACCTAACGGCTACCACCTCCGTGGACTCGGGGGCAAACTAAGGCCACTGGCTAGTCTAGGAACCACTCCTACACTAGTCAACAACTACTTACTCCGCTAGCAAGAGCAAGCAACCTTGTCAATACTTTTGGTGACAATTCACCTCTAGTATCAAGCAAGATCGAAGAACCAGATAAGACAAAGACTTAAACAAGAACTAGAAGCACTAGAACTAGAACCGACTATAGTCTAAACACGATATAGATGCAGCTAGAATAAAGTAGAAGCAAGCTATAAATGACAGAGGTAAAGTGATAAAGATAACTATATTGATAACTCAAGTCTTACAAAAGGAAAAGGAAAAGATACAAGAGCTTATACCAGAGCTTCTAAAGACGACTCCGGAACCTCCGAGGCACAGCTCGACTCAACTCTAACTCCCAACTAAACTATCCTAACTCTACTAGAATGAAAGTGGAAATGAGCTCCTTGGCTTGGTGTGTGTTTAACCAGGGGTGTGCCACTGTATTTATAGCTTGGACATGGCGGTTTTGGGAGGAGTAACCGCCAAGGGACCCTAGGAGGCGATGCCGGGCCTTCGGCCGAATCCCCCGCCTCTGGCTCCCACGGCCAGGATTCACCCCTGGGAGGCGATGCTGGCTTGGGGGCGGTTCGGCCGAACCGCCTTGTTCAGCCGAACGGGCCTGGAGGCCCAGTAGCACCCCCTTGCACCGCCTCTTGCCTCTGGACCTCATGGGCTTGCTACTGGTGATGGACTTCGTGTATTTTTGGCCCAGAAGTGACGTGGCAGTGATGAGGTGTCTTGCACGGTCGCCGCTCGGTCATTGCTGACGTGGACGGCCTCCGGTTGTGATTCACATTGTTTACGGCTAAGGGGGGTAACCGGCCGAACATGTCGTTCGGCCGAATCGGTCAATTCTGACCCCTATAGCACGCTTTTCCTGTTATTGTACCTGCACAAGTGACACTCACCAAAACTCATGGAACTTTATTAGAAATAAAACCTAAGTACATTGAATGTTGCATAAAGCCTCATTTATTCCCGAGTATTGGTGGTCGGATTTGGGTTGTAATGACCGCCAACACAAGCCCATATAGATTGGACTGGCACATGGTAAACATGCAAAAACAATAATTGACATATGGCATTCTTATATAGATTGGATTGACACATGGTAAGCATATAAAAGATAGCTCACATATGGTATGTCTATATAGATTAAATTGACATGTATTAAACATAGAAAATACAACTAATGCATGCCAAGTCTATATAAGTTGGATTGACACGTGGTAAGCATACCAAAGATAATTGATACGTGGCAAGCTTATATAGATTAGATTGACACATGATAAGTATACCCAAGATGATATGTGGCAAGTCTATAGAGATTGGACAGACACGTGGTAAGCATGCAGAAAAATAACTGACTTATGGCAAGTCTATATGGATTGGAGTGACGCATGGTAAGCATAAAAAAACATTTGTATATAGGAACCTTATATAGATGGGACTAACACGTGCTAGGCATGCAAAAAAAAGTTTGACCCATTTGTCAAGACTATACATAATGGACTAAAATGTATTAAGCCCAGTGGCGGGTCCCGGGGTATTCTATGGTATTCCCTTGAATTATCTAGAATACGCATGTTTTTAATATATTAATATATACTAAGCATGCAGCTTGTACAGACCCACAAAATTAACCTTCCTCCTATTGAGATTAAGAATTTTTTCAATGAATACTCTAGTACTAACTGCTAGCTCTGCCACTGAAGACTAAGCCCAATTGGACCAGGTAGAATTCAAAGCAAATGCAACTAGAATAAAAATTTTACTACTACAAATAAATTGTGCGTGTCACTTTTGAACTATATTTTTTACAAATATCTTTCACTTCAAAATTCCTAACAGGCATACTTTCACCTTTTTTTTCTATTAATGTATCTCTATAGCTCTAACATCGTTGGCCCAATGAAATTTGGAATGTTCACCAGACTATCTTTTTCACGTCCTATCAGAACTAACGATCTTGGGAGAAATGTAAACATATATTGGTTAAAGTTAGAATAATTAAGTGTGCATCTTATAAATATATAATCTCTAAAAATAGACAAGTTCCAAGCATGTACTTAAAAAATAAAAAGAACCATGTAGCAAGAGTGTACTAGTAGGCTTGACACGAAGAAAATATGGAAGAAAAAGGTTGACGTATGTCATGCCTATGGATATTGGGCTAACACTTTATTAAGCATAATGAAAAAACTTTACCAATTGACTTATGACAATAGTGTAAACATGTAGTTCAATATTTAGATAAAGTTATATAAAAGAGAATTACCGTATAAGAACATAACTTATGACAAGATTCATTTATGATGCTGCAAGAAAGAAATTATATTGTACATTTGTACCATCATTGTACGTGCTATACTCATGAGAAAAAAGATATAACATTTACTTAATATATTTTAGATAAATGAGCCATTTAAGATTGTTGTTAGATAGAAAAGACCTAACATCTTTCATGATACCTACTACCAAGAGTTCTTCAAATTTATTTTTTGATATGTTATTTTGCAGATTGTTGGCAATAGAGGAAGAAGAACTAAAAAACATTCAATTCATCATGGCCAATCACACTCTAACAATCCTACCCCACCCCTATATATTAAGGTCATACAAAGAGCATTGAACTAGTGGACACTGCCCACTATAATAGCTCATAAGTCATCAATGATCATAGCACCATAAGTAAGCATGAGTAATACTTTTGACATGTTAGACTCTATGTATCATATACTAAAAATAAAGAATAGAGATGAAAAACCTTCCTATTTTTTTTACTGAAAGAATATCATCACCAATCATGCACTACATGGCACCCACTGCAAGGATACAAGATGTACTAGAGAGGGGTGAATAGTCGAACTGATAATTATCATTGCTTAAAAACAACTCATCAATAAAAACTCTGGAGACTACAAACGAAACTCTAGACTTGTATGGAGATTTTGAAAAAATCTCCAATAACTCCGGTCTTTTTGCTCGTAGTAACTAACGACCATGCAAACCTACACCAAAATCAAATTTGTGAAATACCAAGCTTCCCAAGGTGTAGATCTACTGATTTCACCAGCCAAACTCAGCTCAAACTTTTGTGAGAAGTAGATCGGCTCCAAACACTAGAAAATAGAGAATATGAGCAAGAGCCAAACAATACTAGGAATCAAAACACAAGTACAACGGGATTTAGTTTACGAAGTTTAGCTCACATGAAAGGAAGCCTACGTCTTTGTTCAGGAGCCCACAAAAGGACAAGTTTGGCCACCTAAACCACTTCCTCTACCTAGGATCCAAAGACTCTACAGATTAACTTTCTTCACGTGGTAATACAAACTTCCAGGGGCAACCGTAATCGAGTTAGAGCTCCTAGGCAACGCCTAGCCATCTAGGAGCAAGCTCCAAGAGTAATAGACATGAAATCCACTGGCTTATCAAAGAATGAAGTGCTCAAGAGATGGGGATTCAAGTCACTAGCACTCTCACCTGGTATCACTGGAATCCCTTCCCAAATCTCACCAAGAATGCCAAGAGAGAAATAAATAGGAGCTTTTAATGCTTAGAGAGGATCTCACGTCGAGTTAGATCAGATATAACTAAATGAGAGAGAGTGAAGGGGACCATGCTCAAATACTCCGAACACTCCGGTCACTTATCCAGATACTCTGAATAGATGGGTCACTCTGGACTGAGTCTGGACCATGCCCAAATGTCCGGTCGCTCCAGACAAAAGTTCGAACACTCCGGACAGTCACACTGAAAAAATATTCAAAGTGGTGTGCAAGTGTCATTGTGTCTCTCATAGGTTTGTTAGATCATCATGAGAACATCTTCGGGTTAAACTAAGAGGCTTCCCCTTTTATAGTATGACATCCCTAAACTCAATTTCAAAGCAAAAAAGTTAAACTAAGTTTTATATCTATGAGCCATATTTCATTTCCTTTTGGGGATCATCATCATGACATGATTCAACACATGTCCATCACTTGATAAAATGTTAGCCTTTCAAGTGCTTTATAATTAATCACATAAAACCCAATTTGGGAGGGGGGGGGGGGGGCGGGGGGTTGGGTCATGTGAACTTTCACCCACAAAATATGTTAGTATTATATATCCTTTTACCGTATTAAGTGAACATATTTTTTCATTATATTTTGTTTTTGTAGTATTGCAAAGTGAAGTTTTAAAAGTCATAACTATGAGTTGTTAACTTTTTTCCACTTATTGGGTTACCATGCTTCAAATGCCAACCACTTCATTGCCTTTATAATTTTTCCATGTAAGAAAAGGAGAAGGAGACAAAGAGAGATTTTGTATATGTGAATTTTAATCATGTGAGTGGAAATATGTCTAGTTTTCCACTATCCTACTCTCTGACTCTAGTTTACCACTATCATGGCCAGGCACCTCTTGCCACATGCATAGCTAGCTGATGAACTCATCCTTCTTTCCATCCACCTCCCTTCTTTTCAAGGTTGCACAGTGCGCAACTATATCTTTAGCATGACCTTGTGATGGCACAAATCAAAATGAAATCAAGACCCCATGATGCAAAAATGAGACTCACTTGAAGTAGCATCGATGGGATCTAATATTCGCACGGGGGTGGATGGCATCGATAAAAACGGTGGTGCGAATGACTGGTGGTGACAAGCATACATGCTAGTGGATTCATGCACAAGGAGTGGACCTTGTAATAATGCAAACATAGTCAAATTGTTCTCAAACCACCCCTTCTCTAATTTCTTTCTTTTCTTTTGAGATAGTTTATGCCAGATTTGTCATTTGGAAAAAAGAATTTAGGAGCATATTTCAAGAAGTTGTGATGAGACAATAAGGGAATTTAAGTTGTGTCTATAATGGTAACACCAATTCTCAATGAAGCCATGTGATGTAGGAGGGGAAAATAGGACTGGAGATTAGATTGATCAAAGATGAGAGGCAAAAATGAACTACTTACCCTAGTTAACACATGAAAAGGGCAAATGAATGAGATAACTCTCTCTCTCTCTCCGACTGTAAATATGTAAGGACAGTAATAAGGATGGCAATTGAACAGTGGAGTATTGAAGATAATAGCAAAAGTAAATTTTCCAATGAAGGGTAATGGGCATGTCATCGAGAAATTTGTATCCATCATATTATTGTTTAGCGGGCGTAATCGAAACCCTAATTCTACCGGGCATATACGTTTAGTCTCACATCACCCTCCTCTTCCGTCCACATCAATGCTGAGTGGGCGGCAGCTCTAGCTCCTTGATTTTTTTTTGATAGAGTGATTCTAGTGGGAAGTAGGGTGGGGAGGACCGGAGGAGGTGAGAATTGATTCAATAGTGATAAGTGGCGGAGCCAGGATTAACATCAAGGGAGGGGGTGGGGGCAAGTCAATACTAAATGAATAGGAACATAACTAAAGTTCTATGTTAACCTTTGTTTTAAGAAGCAAAAAAATGATATGGGTAATGCTAAGCTAGCTAAATATGAATAACTAAAGAGCTATGAAGAATTCGTAGAGGTTGTAGCCTATAGGGGAGGGCAATGTACCGGTTACTACATTCAAAAGCTTGCAACGACATGCAATTTTCATCTACTGTGCATAGGTGTGTATGCATGATTAGAGTGGATGCATGCATGTCTCCTAAAAGATTGTACTAGCCAAGGGGGGCCATGGCCCAGGTTGTCCTGTACGTAGCTTCGCCGGTGATAGTGATCCTGGTGGGTTTTAAGTATGAAGTGGTGGAGAGCGATTTTCTTAGCTGCTCCCAGTTTGCAATGTAAATGGAGAAGTGATTCTTGTCAGATCTCTACTAAAATCTATTCATGTTTAGCTGTTTGGCATGTCATTATTGCCGTTGCATTCCCACTTCGTGCAACTAAAATGATAAACTAATTCTCATCATTGACGTTACATTCCCCATGTAATCATTTACTGCACAACCCATTGTATCGGTTACACTGCTAGTAACGCTTCTGTTGTGTTTGGTTGGCTGTTGTTTACAATCCTAGCAATGTTTCGGCTATGTTTGGTTAGAGCATGGCTAATGATTTAGCCCCTGCGGGCTTTATACAAGTGCCACGTCAATCGTAGTCTATTTTACAACCTATTCGTTTAATAGTTCATAGTTGATGTAACCTAGAACATTAATATGCGGCCTACTTCATCTTCTCACAAATATATCGGAACATGTATCTCAGCTAGTTGTAAACTTATAACCCATTTCTCCTCTTCTCTCTCATCCACATCAGCACTAATATGAGGTGGCAACTCATACAACCCGCTTATGTAGGCTTATTATACTTGCTCCTACAATCTTCACTGCGCTACGCCAGAGATGCAGCACGCCGCACAAATTGAAGTTGTTGTTTGCTTTTAACCAGAAATGCAGCATGCCAAATATGCTTAGACAAGTGGCATGTGTTATGACGCATCAAAACTCTCCAAAAAATTTGGCACTACATTTTTTTAGAATGTTCATAGCACGTATTTCATTATAAAGAGAGTTACAACGACACAGTCTCAAGAGAACCCTCGAGACGCAAACTAGTTTGGCACTACTTTACTCGTCGCAACTTCAGCGATGCCAAAGATATGGTGTGGCACGGTGTGGACGGGAACCAAACAGAATCTTATCGCACCTATAACGTAAATGGTAATGCTCCCCCTAGGGCTACGTCACTGCCGCCTCTCAACTCCGCGTCACATATAAAAAAATTCAGTGTCTCTGCCTCCCCGCTCCCACGCCGCCGCCGCCGTCGCTTCCTCCACCTCATGCCGCCGTTGCCCGCCGACCATCCTTGCTCCTCTACGCGCCGCCGCGGCCGCCGCCCTCCCCGCTCCCGCGCCGTCGCTGCCGCCGCCTCCTCGTTCCTGTGCCGTTGTTGCCGCTGCCCCTCCGCGCGCCGTCGCCGTCGCCCCACTCCCACGCTGCTGCTACCGCCGTCGCCGCTCCCCTGCCTTCTCCTCCGTGCGCCGCCGCCGCCGCCGCCCCGCACGTCGTCTTCTTCCACGGCATGTCACCGTCACCTCCATCGTTGCCTTCTCTGATGCAATCACCCGAGTTGAATTCGGATGTTGCAACAAGCAATTTATGATGTTGAAATTTAGTTTTTTTATTGTTGCATTGCCGATGTTGCGTATGTTTCGTGATCTGTGATGTTGCAATCGTGATTTTTGGTAATGTTGCATTTGTGATTTCGTGATGTTGCATGAGGTGTTTTTAGATGTTTCAATATCTGAATTTCCAAGTTCTAGTTCTTTCTAGAGAAAAAAAGGGATTCAAGTCGGTTGTTGTGTAAAAATATTTGCATTTGTTGAAGCGGGATTTGATTTATAAGAATCCTATGAGATCTGATGCTGCTATTTTTTATAAATATTTGATGTTGTAAAATATAATTTTTGATATCGCAACTTCTTATTCTTTCATGTTGCAACGGACCATCCGATGAGAAATTTTCCATTACAAAAAAGGGTCACGCCGGAAGTATGACCAACGTGTGACCGTGCCAAGTAAGTAATGTATAGGTAAAACTTGCAAGGATCATGGTTTCAGCCCACCGAAAATTGTTTTCATTAATGTTTTACTTATCATATCAACTCTCGCATCAAATAAGCATCATGAACTAATTACTGTTTTTTAGCTATTGCCAGGCAACAGATTCCAACCATTGTTCTCCACCCCCAAGCGCCGTGTTTGCCGCTTCTTATTCTTGCAAGTAGTTACAGATGCTATTGCTACTCTAGTACAGTACTCCTTATTGGTCTACTCACTTGATTCTACCTGCAGCAGTGCAGCATCGCTCGGGGAATCAGCAGTTTGCTGTTTGCCATGGCTACAAGCCTGGAAATAGTATTCCGAGGTAGTCTCTGTCCGAGATAGTTTTGGTGTGAGTATGCAATTCGGCCGTCCAACGTGGGCCTCTTTGGGCCTGAGCCTGAGCTGAGAAAGCAGTTCAAGTCGGCAACGAGAACCCCAAATCGCAATAAAACGTGAGAAAGACGCAACGAAAGCAGGGCAAAACACAACACAAGCCGAAACCCTCGCGGCCGAGCCCCGCCTCGCCCTGCCTTTACCGCCGCCGCAACCCTCATCCCCGCCGTCCTCCGCGACCTCCACCTCCCAGGCGTCGCCGGAGGCCTCAGATCAGCCAGATCCGATGTCGGGCGGTACTGGCTCGTCCGGGCGCGCGGCCCCGCGGTACGCGCCGGACGACCCGTCGCTGCCCAAGCCGTGGCGCGGCCTCGTCGACGGCACCACCGGCTACCTCTACTACTGGAACCCGGAGACCAACGTCACCCAGTACGAGCGGCCCGTGCCCCCCGGTGACCAGCTCCTGCCGCCCCCGCCACCACTGCCTCCCCCTCCTCCCCGGAGCCGCGGCGACCGCCGCGACAGGTCCAGATCCCGCTCCCGCACTCCGCCCCGGCGCGACCACAGGGACCGCGACCGGGACCGCGACCGTGAACGCGACAGGCGCCACGACGAGCACGCGTCCTCCAAGTCGGCGCCTTCCAACCACCATGCTGCTCCGGTTGCCGCCGCCGTCGCCGATGATCCGTCCACCGAGGCGTACCGCCGCCGCCACGAGATCACCGTCACTGTATGAATTCTGCACGCCCACGTCTCCGTTTAGAATGTTAGGAGCAGCTCGATATGCTAACATTTTAGCTGACCTACTTCCTTGTTGGTTGGCCTTTGCTTGTTGCAGGGGGATAATGTGCCGGTTCCGATAACTTCATTTGAGGCTGGTGGCTTCCCACCAGAAATTCTGAAGGAGGTATGGAATTCTGTTGGTGAACCCCCAAATCCATGATCTAACTCTAACCCTAACAGAGTCACATGCTGAGGGATCAAGATCTTCCTTCCAATTTGGCAAGCACGTGATGGACCGTGCACATGTGCTGCAGCTCTTTATTGTTTTTCCTTTTTTTTTTCCTTGAATTGTGCTAAATCAGGGCTGTCTACGAGACCAACTGCTTATCTCCATCTCTGTGGCAGATGCGATATCTGCTCCGAGGTGGAGCTAATGTCGTATGCTGCCCCGCGCGCCCTCGGCCAATAGTGCGACGGGCTGAGGGCCGGTCTCGTTGATGGAGCTGCCAAGGGTGGGTGAACGCCCGAGGCTGCTCGCTCCCTCCCGGGGGGCTGCCCATGGCGCAAAGGGGCACCCACTCATGGCACCCACGGTGGCCGATTCGTTGCTCTGCATGCTGTTCTTGGAAAAGGCTCCTCACATGGACGATGGGTCTCTTCTGGGGCTTGACCATGGAGGTCTGGCTCAGGTTGCCAACATCCATCCGGATATCGGATCGGGTGGCAGCTGCTGGAAGGGGCCTCGTGGGCGAACGATCCACGGCTGAGCGAGCCTCCAGGGACTCTGTTAGAGCCTTTTCTACTTCGCCTTGTGTGCGCAAGTCTACGCGTTGCGGGCAATCTTTATTTGTATGACCTTAAATGTCCTCATGCATTGTCATTATTTGTGCAACGAAGATTTAAAAAGGGAATATTTTATCAAATTTCGGCACTATATACCAATTCTTCTGTTGTCCTTACTTTGCCTGCATTTGTTGCTATTCTCTCCCCTGTTTCCAGATACAACGTGCTGGATTTGCAAGCCCAACACCTATCCAAGCACAGTCATGGCCAATTGCCATGCAGGGTCAAGATGTAGTAGCTATTGCAAAGACTGGATCTGGCAAAACTCTTGGGTATCTACTTCCTGGATTCATGCGTATTAAACGCCTTCAGAACAGCACAAGGAGTGGGCCCACAGTGCTAGTTTTGGCACCAACAAGGGAACTTGCAACACAGATTCTGGATGAAGCTGTGAAATTTGGGAGATCATCGAGAATTTCCTGCACGGTTTGTCCTTTTGATTCTATTTTTATATATACAAAAATGGTCACTTTATGTTGTGTAACCTTGATAAATCTTTTTAATTCAAAAGAATATTTTATTGCAATTTTAAACTGTTGACTTTCTTAGTGTTGAAGGTTATATGGTGATGTTGTACTGTTTATATGTTTCTAGTGTTTTGGACTCCGTGTTTATATTTTCATCATCTGACCAGTGGTTCTATATCTGTTTATAGTGCCTATATGGTGGTGCTCCTAAAGGTCCTCAGTTGAGAGATTTAGATAGAGGAGTTGATGTTGTTGTTGCAACACCTGGAAGGTTAAATGACATTCTAGAGATGCGAAGGGTAAGCCTTAAGCAAGTGTCATATCTTGTTCTGGATGAGGCTGACCGCATGTTGGACATGGGCTTTGAGCCACAAATACGGAAGATAGTGAAAGAGATACCTCACCATCGTCAAACCCTTATGTACACTGCTACTTGGCCAAAGGAGGTCCGAAGGATTGCAGATGATCTTCTTGTTCATCCTGTCCAGGTGACAATTGGAAGTGTTGATGAACTTGTTGCTAATAGTGCTATTACTCAGGTATGGACAGGCCTTATAGATCTGGTATCATTCATTACAGCTTATTTTTCCTTTCAATATGCATGAATGTTGAATGGTAGTTGTTCTGTTCTAATTTATCTGCTACCCAAGTCATCGTACATTAACTGTTCCTGTTATCATATTCTTGTTCTGTGCAGCATGTGGAGGTGATAACACCCTCAGAAAAGCTTCGACGTCTGGAACAAATATTGCGATCCCAGGATTCAGGTTCAAAAGTATTAATATTTTGTACCACCAAGAGGATGTGTGATACCCTTGCGAGGACACTGACGAGGCAATTTGGAGCTTCGGCTATTCATGGTGACAAATCCCAAAGTGAAAGAGAGAAGGTTCTGAGTCAATTTCGATCTGGGCGGTCTCCTATTTTGGTTGCAACAGATGTCGCTGCACGAGGTTTGGACATCAAAGATATTAGGTTAGACTGCCTTTCCACTATCTGTTATGCATGTTTATATGTCTTGATTTGTAATCTCAAGGAATCGTTGAAACACAAATTTGCTTTCATACTGCATGTATTAATTCAAAATGTGAATGTGTGTCTATTTGTCAGTCATCAACATTAGACATTGGTGAGTTTTAATTGGCAATCCATTATATTTTCCACGAAAATATACTGATCCAAATCATTTTGCATGAAAGTTTAGTGAGATGTACACTAACCTTATGAAAAAATTGCCACTTTGTTCATCATAGTTATATAGTATAGGCTTATGACTACCTCCACTTGAGAAAGCTTGATGTTCATCATAGTTATAAACACTGGTTGTCTTAAACATCTTGTAATGACTGGAGGTGTATATTAAAATATTTCCATTATTAGAGAATAAGGAAGGTTTGAGCCATCATTAGTGTCACTACTTGCAAAACTGCGAAGTGGCTGTGAATATGTTACCTGTTGCATTGTTCATGTATTGAGTTGTAACTGAGACCAGTTCACTTTGTTTGTGCCTTTGTGGATTTTTTTTTATCAGGATTTACATCAAACTAGTAAAGCACCTCTTGTTTTCTTTACACAGGGTTGTGATCAACTATGACTTCCCCACTGGTGTTGAAGATTATGTTCACAGGATTGGCAGGACAGGAAGGGCTGGAGCCACTGGTGTGGCATATACATTTTTCTGTGATGGGGATTCAAAATACGCTGCTGACCTCATCAAAATTCTGGAAGGGGCAAACCAAAAGGTACCCCGTGATTTAGAGGACATGGCTTGCCGCGGTGGTGGGCGAGGTAGAAAGAGGAACCGTTGGGCATCCCGCCCTGACAGGGGTTCTGGGAGATCACCACGTGGCAGCCGTGGAAGGGATGATTATGGTGGTCGTAGCAGGTAAACTTCCTACAAGAACTCGCGAATCTGAATTTGCAATTTTTCTGTTGGGTGCTAAAAGGATTTTGGACATCGGTTGAGATGGTTTGGACATGTCCAAAGGAGGCCTCCGGAGGCGCCGGTGCGTAGTGGGGTTCTACAGCGGGTTGATAATGTTAAGAGAGGTAGAGGTCGGCCTAAACTAACTTGGGACAAGTCGGTTAAGAGAGACCTTAAGGAGTGGAATATCTCTAAGGATTTAGTTATGGATAGGAGCGCTTGGAGACTAGGAATCAATGTGCCTTAACCGTGATCTTTGCTTCCTTTGCTGTTCTCCCCTAACTCTATTTTCTGTTTTTGCCTTTTTGGGTTTCACCTCTAGCCTACCCCAACTTGCTTGGGACAAAAGGCTATGTTGTTGTTGGTGGTGGTGGTGCTAAAAGGATTTTATTATTTAATCTTTGAAATGTACTAAAAGCAAAGGTAGGATATAACTTAGATGAGGGGTGCAGGTCCCTCTCACACTTCACCAGCTACTGTGTGATAGCTTATGGACCCCTCATATATAGTTCAGTCTCTTAGTTTGTTTAGAAGAATCTGATTTGAGATTATGGTTTCGAATTAGTATCAAGAGTAGAACATCTGAAGCATGCTTTATTGTTTGTTTTATTGTTTTGTTCCTTCAGTTCAAATGCTGACCCTTATTTTTTTGTGTGTGATTCTGACAGGCATGACTATGGTGAAACTGATGGGCGATCTCGCAGGTCTGCTAGGGGTCGCAGTAGAAGCCGTAGCAGAAGTGACAGTAGAAGCCGTAGCCCAAGTCCTAAGAGGTCACGCCGTCATGAGGCTACCCGCAGCAGGACTAAGAGTCGTAGCCGGAGCAGGAGCAGGAGCTATAGTAGAAACCACCGGGCTAGCCGCAGCAGGAGCCGTAGCCCTGTTGCTAGCCGGAGGTATGAAAAAACTGCTGCTGTCTCTGGGTCTGCTCGGCCTAACTCAGGGCACACAGACCACAAAAGCCCTCCGAGGTCCCACTCTGGGAATGACCATGTGAACCACTCTGACCACAAGGATGACCATCACATGGAAGATGGGAAGATGGAAAAGGTTGATCTTGATCACTCGCCCAGCCCACGAGATGACAAATCAGCTCCATATAGTCCTGTGTACAATGGCAAAGCCAGTGGTTCGATGAGCCCCAACGGTCAGCCAGAGGTTGATGCCAAACCTGTCGAAGCTTCTGAAAAACCACCTGCATCTCCTGCGCGCCAGAGCAAGGGCAGAGATGATGATGAGGAAGGTATCATAGATGAGGACGGGGAGATAGCTGAGGATGATCCTCGGTCAGGTGCTGCAGCTACACAGAATGGTGATTACTGATTGTGTCTATAGAATGGCTGTGTGCCTCCCTGCATCTGCTTCTGACAAACCATACTGTCTGTTTTTTTTTAATGAAGCCGTAATCATTTGCCAATGCGGAAATGCATTTGTATCTTGTTGAAACGTCAGTCTTTTATGATTGCAGAGCAAACTATGTTGATACCTGTGCCGTTGCAAGACTGGAGATGTATGCCATGTTATGTTAATTTGAAGTCATTATTATGGTTGGTTTGTCGCTAGAATTGTAGTTCATAAATTATGATGTCCTGTAATTTACTTTTGTGCAGTCGCTTTATGATTGCAGAGCGAACTATGGTGATACCTGTGCCGTTGCAAAACTGGAGATGTATGCCATTATGTCTTGTAAATTACTTTTGTGCAGTCGCGTTTTAATGGATGGGTGAAATTATCCACGAGCCCACGATTAGCCGAGCTTGCAAAACGCGTGTGCACGTATCCAGTCATTTTCTGCTCACCAACTCACCCAGGAGGGCACTATAAAAAACTCAACCAGGAGAGCCCTATAAAAAACTTACCCAGGAGATCATTTGCTCACCAGTTCACCCCCGGAGTAGAATAGGAAGAATGTTCGTCTCACGTAATATTTTTGTTTCTTTGGTGTTGTTGTGTATAAGTATGGGATTGCCTAAAAAATAACTCAGGGGATCATTTTCTGCTCACCAATTCACCATGAGTAGAATAGGAAGAATGTCTCATGTAATATTTTCGTTTGCTTGGAGTGTTTCTGTATATAAGTATGGGATCTTGTACCATCTTCAGAGTAAGAATTAATCCAGGATTACATTGCATTATATTACATTCAGAACAATTTGGGGAACCTCCAATCTAATGCACGGTATGAATTTATTCAGGACAAAATCACAACAAATCAATGGAATATAGACACATACAGCTCACATAGACGTATCTGGCAACGAACCCATAAGGATTACAGGACTGCTATTTCTTGGTCTCCAAAGTCTATCCGGCCTTGCTTTCGAGAGAATATCGGAGAAAAACCCAGAGGATGAAGAGAATGGTGGAGGTTCGATAGACTCCGTCGATGGCATGCCTGTGCCACCATGTACAGCTTGCTCAAGTGCCACTATCTTCCTGCCTGCACTGGAAGCCTTACCACAAGGGCAAACACTGATCTTCCTAAAGCATTGCTTGTGGAAGATTGACCCACACAAACTGCACTTTGTAGCTTCATCCTCCTACAGAAATTGTAACAGATTCCATCAGTATAGAATATACAACTGAAAGGAATTAGAAAGCAAAGACTAGGCAGAGCACCTGAAACGGGAATATAAGGGACAGGGGGTCATCACAAGCTTGTCGAGCAGCACAAGGTACACCAGCGTCATAGCACACAAGGCATTGCTCAGTGATGTGCACAAGTATCCTGTTCGATATGGTCTGCACCTTAACTGGAAGTGCTGTTTCAAGCAAACAGAATTCGTATCAGTTGGTGCAACCTACCAAGAAAATGACTGATTATCATCTAAAGGTTTATGATTTTGTTCCAATCTTTGAAAGCATCAAGCATTAGTCAAATCTTGAGCAATAACCAGAGGGGCAGCATAGGAAACAACTATACCTATAAACTGTTTAAAACTCACAATCCCCACTTTTTTGGGGGATAAAAGTCCATACCGTGGGACTGTAGTTTGCTGAATGAGGTTCTGATAGACCAAAAGCATGAAGAAACATAACTCTTCATTTGTGATTTGTGATGTACATAATTGGAATGAAGTATTAGTCTAGTGCAGATTTCTATCATGCTTAATAATGGAACAGCATACATAGATGCAGCTATAATATAAACCCTATTATATTGACATGCTCATCAGAATTAACATCAACAGCAACAAGTTGCACAAAAGTCTAAACCCAGTTTGAACTGTTCACTTCAAAAAAAAAATCTAGAAAATGAACTGTACCTGCAAAAGCCCCTTTTGAGAGATCAACAAGGTCACGAAGGGCAAAGAAATCATTCCCATCAAGAAGGTATCTTCGAACCCCTAGTCCTTTAAGTATGGAGTTCCGGAAAGGACATTGGACACAAGGAAGCATAGCTGCTATTTTCTTCCGGACACTCATGATATGAAGCAGAGCTGGCACTTTAGAGAACAGGAAAGGATTGACTGCACTTACACAGAGCATAGGCTGAAAATGCAAATGACCACTTCTTAAGGTTGGGAAAAGTATGAAAGTTTATTCATATTTTAGAGTGCACTTAATAAATAATAAATAATTAAATAAAAAACACAAAGTTTAAGTCATCTTTACCTGGTCATATATGGAGTCTAAATATGCTTTTGCTAACTGGGAAATTGGATATAGTGAAAAATCCCAGTGGTGCAAAACTCTTGCTGGCAAAACTGCAGTGTCATTGGTGTGGCAAGAAGCACAAAATAACTGACCAGTGTAAGAACAAAACCGAGGTTTGTTCCATCCAATAGTTTGTGCAAGTTCTTGCAGCAATGTTCGTCCAGCATCCAAATGCCTATGGCATCCTGCACAGTTGTAGTGCTGTAACTCTAACAACTGTCTGGTTGACTTCGGTGGCCTATCCTCCACAATAAGTGATATTGTCTTGCCCATTGAGGTAGAATCATCATGTGAACCTCCATTGCATTCTGAATCTTTGGAATTTAAATCACTGCTTCGCTTTTGCAAAGATCGTGGAATGAGAGCTTTCAAGAAACTATATTCATACCCAGGCCTCCCAGGTGACAAAAAATTAACCAGAGGGGATGGGATTCCAAACGGATAACTCATGACTAGCAAAGAACGCAAGCAGTCTTGAATTAGACCACTTCTCTCGCTGACGACATCCGGGGATGCATTCCCAAATATTTTACTTGACTCCTTTTCAACATCTTCCCATATAGGGGGAAGACTCAAACCTCTCTCGTACAAGAAGTCCTTAAGTTGCCGATAAAGTGCATAAAATTCACGGTACCGCCGCTCAATTTCCCATTCATCTTCACCACTCCTCACTTTTAACAAATAAACAGTGTATTCTTTGACACCAACCATCCGCTCCCCGAAAGAAACATCCCCGATTCTTTGCTTTGCCCCCACAACCTCCACCCAATCAATTCTTGAAGGATACTGAGGAAGAGGGTATACATAGGCATCATCTGTACCAGAAGTAGAGGCGGTAGTGCTGCCATCTCTAAAATGGTGAGCCTGGCGAGCATTGCTCTTGCGATTATCTGTAAAAGATCCATTTTCATGTGGCTCCCCTGAACTGAGCAGAATCTGTTCCATCTCTTGGACCATATCATCGAATAAATCATTTTCATCAAATATGTCCACCTATAGTTAGAAAGTGACTGTATCAGTCCAATAATGTGGTTGAATACATACACATTCATTATTCATTTTGTACTACAATTTGATCAAGCAAAGGAGCTACAGGCCATTTTTTTCCCTTTTGGGCGCATGAGACAGCTAACCCAAGAGTGTGGTTGAGCGTGCATGTATGTTGGCGGCATACTGCGATCCGTGTAAAGGAGCAACAAGCCAAGACGATCTTATTTTTACTTGTTCATAGAAACTATATGTGCATGAATCAAGATTTGATACATAACAAATCAGTACACTTGTGTTTGGTTATTGGATATCAGCATTAAGCACCTCTAGTAAATTAACTTACGACTAGCTAAAGGGAGATGGGCAGGTCAGAAATGAGAGTACCTAAGTACCTAACTATAGTTGCAGTATATTTGTATTAAAACTTCCAGAAAAAGAGACCAGAATAGTTGCTAAGCCCAGAGGCTTCTACCAGGCTATTTTCGAATTTAGTGTGGTATATATTTTGTAGCCCTGCAAAAAAGAGCCTTGGCCCCAGCTGGCCAGGACAATATATAATCCAAATTTGTGAGCCAACACATTCAACATCCAAAACTAGCACCTATAGGAGGAACTACCATCAGCAAATGCTGCTAGATACCCATCCTAACCAAGCTGACGACGTCGGCACATGAAAAATTGATAGCTATTCCGCTCAAATTCGTAGCTTTGATCAGGTAACTGAACTACCAGCGAACCCACCTGGCTGTGATCCGGGCGCGGCGGAACAGCCGGCGAACTAGGACTGGACCCCTGCCGCACGAGGGCGTCGCCTCCGGCGGCCGCCAGAGGAGGAGGCCCGGTTCCCGGCCGCGACTGCGCCGGCGCCTGCGCCTGGAGGCGGCTGAGCTGGTGGTTCTTGGGGAATCCGGAGACGGCGGGGTGATCGTCGAGGAGGAGGAGGTCCATCTGGTGGTCCCAGAAGTCGGACGAGGGGAGGAGGGTGGCGAGGGAGCTGGGCGTGCCGAGGGCGGAGTTGGCGCTGCAGTACCTGTCGTCCTCGGCATCCGATCCGGCTGCCGAGGATGCCTCCGACGCTGCGCCGCCGGCAGATCGCCGGGGTGGCTCCATGCCGGACTGGATCCCGGCCCGGCCGCTGTAGCTGGCTAGGGATTGGCGATGTCGTTTCGTTCCCTGGTGGAAGAAGAGTAGGACTTGCACTAAGGGGTCCCTTTATTTTTTACTATTTAAATTTTCAATCAGATGCCACCTCAGTTACACATCACTGGATCTGCGGCCCAAGCGTCTGTGCAGTGCTGTACAAGTGTGCTGTGCAGTACTGTACAAGTGCAGCACCCTGGCTGCTACACGTATGTTATTGCCATCAAAACAGGATAGGTCACCAGAAATCCGTAATGTAAGCTGGAAATGGCTTATCACACTTACGATATTTGGACTGCACAACGTCTTCTTAAATCTGTGTGTGTATGAACATTGAGGTGAACATGGAAAGATCACAAAAAACTGTGTTTTGAACTTTTGATTCGAAGACTCGCTCAATCTAGATATGGTACCGTGTATGGAGATTACCACTATCTGCACATTTATAGGTAAAAAAATGTACCATCATGAGCAAAAATAGTAGCCCAATAGAAAGACACAACGGTGGCGCCCACTTGATTATATTGAGTTTCCTTGTCTAATGTTTTTGCATTAATGCTAATGCATCTAAATTTTATTTGTGAGACATGTCAATTCAATGATTTTAGGAGTGTGCTTAAATGATCTCTTACTCCTCGTTCAAGTTTTGGTGTTATATACATGTGTTGTTCTTGTGCTATTATTATTATTATTATTATTATTAGTTTTCAGTATGAGATTTTAGGTTTGAGTGACAACGATGTGCAAATGAGAAGATTATTGACTGGGCATGAGAGTACAGAGTAGACGAATAGTTGAGGTCAAGATGGCTGCGGAAAGCTTGTAAACATCATGGCGGTTCAAATTTAACATGCGGAAGATGACAACTTGATAAGTCATGTACGGCATGGCTTAGAATCATAGAAATGTCAGTGATGTGGTATGAATGGGCATCAAAGCATATAGTACATTTCTCCACCGAGATTGTGTTTCATGTGCGTTCTAGGAATTTGATTAAAATCGAACAAGTTGCACTTGATTCCGCGTTGATCCAACTCCTTGGCACCCGGCCTGTTCGGTTGGCTGGTGGCTGGAGGCTAGTGCTGGATTTTACTGAAAGAAAAACACTGCTGGCTGGTTGGTGGCTGTTGCTGGTTTTTGCTTAGAGAAAAAACACTGCTGGCTGGTAGCTGATAAGCCAAGCGAACAGTGCAACCAAAGTTTGCTTGAGTTCATCCTATGAGCTGTTCAAGTGTCTTACTTTTGTTGAGATGTGAAACCAGCCACTCGTACGAAAACGTCAATCCCCGGAATCTCAAATGGTTTTGTATATGTCCATGTTTGAATTTCAACGTGTTGATGAAACTCTGTTGGCACATTTACAAGTGTGGATGAGTCATGGAATTAAATGGTATAGAGTGTCTATGAAACAACATGAAATTATTGCATTGTAAGAATGATTTCAAACATAGTTTCGTTTTCTTCTGACTGATGTGGTCATCTTAGAAACATAAATATGAAATCTTCGCTTAGCCTAAAAATTTCGCAGGATGTTTTTCAAAATCCAAAAAATACCTAAATTTAGTTCCAAATTGCGCCATTAGTCTCCAGTCGCTGCCATAAATAAGCTCAATGGCCAGAGCATATACACGCTGATGAATTCATTCACAAATGTCTATGGGCCGTCACGGCCGCGACCTCCACTACCTCGCCGTCACGGCCGCGAAGCATTGGCCGCCAGCGCGGCGCGGAGCGCCTCGCCGAACTCGACGAGCCTGGCGGCGTCGGGCACCAAGTCCCCGACGGCCTCGTGCGCGCAGAACCGCGCCGCCCACGCCGCCAGCCGTGGCGTCCTGGCCTCGTCGAGGACCGGCTGCCCGGTGATCCGCTCGGCCGCCCGGAACCACCCGACGTAGGACCCGAGGGCGATGTCCAGGAACCCGACGTCGTCGCCGGCGAAGAAGCGCCGCCCCCTGCTGCACGCCGCGAAGGCCTCCTCCAGCCGCGCGAGCGCCGCGGCCACCTGCGCCGCCGCCGCCGCCGCCGCCTTGTCGCCGCCGTCGATCATGCCCCTCAGCGTCCGGAGCGCCGTCGGGAGCTGCACGCGCCAGTTCAATACTTCAATTTCGAGCCATGGGGATCAGTCGCGGAGATCGAACACTCGATTGTCGATTCCCAGCGGAAATGGCTGCGGATCTGTGCGTGGCATGGTTCACCTGACCTCGGCGTCGGCGTACTGGGCCCAGAAGCGGTGGGCGGCGCGGTCGTGGGGGTCGGCGGGGAGGATCCGCGGCCCGGCGGCGGCGAAGGCCTCGTCGACGTACTGCACGATGACGAGGGACTCGCAGACGGGGCGGCCGCCGTGGAGGAGCACGGGCATCTGCTTGTGCACGGGGTTGGACGCGAGGCGCAGGTCGCTCTTCCGGCCCAGCTCCTCCTCCTGCAGGAACTCGTAGGCCACGCCCTTGAGCCTGAGCACACGCACGTCACGAAAGGGCTCGCCCACCCGCCGACCACGCGCACGTCGGCGTCCGGAGCCATGGCGGTGGAGGGGAGCCGGCGGCGGGCGGCGCCTGCGCAGCTAGCAGATCGACGGGCCTGGTGGTGGTTGTTGGATCAGGGCGCGAGGAGCCGCGCGCGGTAGGTGGTTTGGTGCGCGTGTCGTGTGACCCGGAGGGCGTAGGCGAGTCTAATGAATGCATCGTGTTGGACCAGTGGAACACAAGGAAAGGAGAAAGGACTAGGCGTGAGGGTTGATAACCCCTCCCTCCCTGGTCAAATTTTGAAGGGCTAACGAATTTGGTGTCAATTCTTGAACAAGTTACCATCCGTCTTATTTCGAGATACAAATTTCATAATACTCCTTTATTGCAAGAGTCAACCGTCGGATTCGGGGCTCTAAGGTCAGTCTCAGTGCAGAGTTTCACTACACGCGTACCTAGACCAGAAACTAGGTAACTGTGTCCAGTAGTTTCATAGTGATGAACTCCTCTCACATACCATGAAACTCTTCATTCGCTCCTATGTCACGTCAGCACATTTAATGCCATGAAATCCCCATGAAACCCCACTGAGACTGGTCTAAGCTAATTTAAATATAACAGATGAGACAATGGCAGATATATAGAATTTTTTAATTAATATTATTTTAATTCGAAATTATAAATTAATTCCTCAGATTTCTGAAATTACAAAAATATGATACTGTCGTCTGCTGGGTAGACGAAATTTTATTTTCGTCTACTGGACAGACGATTTTCGTGTTTTCGTCTATTGAGCGGACCAAATCCTAATTTCGTCTACCGTTGGACGAAAATATTGGACCAGGACGAATCCCTGCAAACCTCTGCAATGGGACCCGTGTTTTCGTCGACCCGGTAGACGAAATAGAGATTTCGTCCAACCGTTGGACGAAATTTAGCGTCTAGGGCCGGACCACATCGCCCACGTCCGCCGGCCCGTGAATGTCTCTGCTCTCTCTCTCTCTCTTCGATTCGATCTGAGGGCGACGACGGCGAGCATGCGGGCGGCGGGCGGCGGCCGGGCAGGGCTCGCGCGGGCGGGCGGCAGCGGATAGCGGCAGCGGGTCGCACGGGCGGCGGTGGCCGGCCGGGCGTGCGGCGGGCAGCGGCGGGCGGCAAGGGCCGGGCGGGCGGGCGGCGGCGGCCGTCGTGCGGCTCGCGCGGGCGGTCGCGGCGGCTGGCACCGGCGGGCGCAGCGGCTGGCGGCGGCGGCCGTGAGGCAGCAGCGTGGGCGTGAGGCGCGGCGGCTGTGGCCATTGAGGTAGCACTTTTTTTTTTTGGATTGAGATCAACCCTCATGAATCGCTAAGAAACCAACAGGAAGGCTGTACATAACTAGTGTGTATTTTCAATATTGATTATTAAGATGATGCTAAATTATTTAAGTTGCCAGTTTAGATAAATCTATTATATTTTCACTCAAAGATTACAACATATGTACATGTATATTTTAGAAAACTATAAGACAGAACTAGTATTTTTTATAGAGGAAATTCTACTGCTTGCAGTACAGTCTGAACTGCCTTTTAATACCATTGTAGTAACTAAAAGTGCAGTATAGGACCTATAATCTTTATTCTTAAAACCAGTCCCAGTAGAGGATTGTAACACCCTAATTTCCATCACAATAAATCTTTACCAATATTCTATTTTTTTCTAGGATTTATTAAGGCTCAAATATTTTTTTAGGAATTAATTGAAATTTTTTAGCCTCTCTAAATATTTAAACATCATTTAATAATTTTATAGCATGACAAGTGAATTGCTCCATGCTGACTTGCATTGTGTTTTGTTCGTAAAAAAATGAATTTTAAATTGTTCTAAAATTTTGGTTACGTTCTCGTTCAATACAAATCCAATCTTCCAAATTTCAAATCGATTATCAGACATCTCACAGTCAGCTTTCTTTTCAATTCTTAATCTGTCTATCTTTTATTTTCCCCTGTTCTTCTCCATCTTTTCTTTATCCCTTTTTCCTTGACGATTCAGACTATTTATTCCTTTTAATTCCTTTCCTACACGTGAACCATCCGAAAGAAACTAGCATGCATCTAACCCATCGTGAGTTCAGTACATGCATGGCCGAGCCAGCACATGTCTAATCAGCCCAACAACATATCCACGTACCTGTTCGTTTCCTTCAACCTCATGACACATCGTTTCATCTCCTGACAGCCATGGACGCCTGTTAATGCTGCACACCGATGCATCTTCCTTGAGCACTAATGTCCACTAATAGCAAGCGAGATCCCCACTGTCTGGTCCTTCAATCTCCACTACCAGAATCAAGAACGACAGCCTAGTGGCAATAACACGAGCTCCGCCATCATACACTGTTAACTCCAGATGGCCTCTCATCTTCCTCGATGCACCTCTATATAAAGACACCGCCGCAGCCTCTCTTTGTTCCTGTTCAGCAAAGAATTCTCTCTCACTCCATTTCGTCCAAGGGAAGAGTTCATCGAGCCCACGCCGAGAAGCAGCTTGCAGTGGTGCCGCCGTTGCTACTCCGACCTTGCTGCTATACGAGGACAAATTGAACCACGGCGTCAATCGCCGTCGTGCACCAGTACCGCTGCATTGTGCGTGCATCATCACTTCACCGCCGACCATCACACCGGTGAGAAGCATCCGCATGCTGCCTTTCTCAATATGTTTTGTATCTAGCCACTGCCAAAAATCATCTTGATCGTGCTTCCTTTGAGCCGGCCAGAGACCATGCATGCACTCTGCGTCCGTCCTGTTCCAAACGTAGCACAGAAAAATCAGCTATGCACAGCAAGAAGCCTGCGCATGCCTAATAATCACGTACTAGTGCTATCTCAATTCATACTTGCATGCATGTGCTTGCCGTAAACAAATACAAGCCAGTAACACCACCAGAATCTTCAACATCCGCCGGCCCCTCCGCCTCGGCCATTTTTGGACCCGGGGCTGATGGGGCTTCAGCACCGGGTCAAACGGCTAGGAGCGGGGGCGGCACGTAGATGTGTCAGGGCAAAGACATTAGCACCGGGTCGTGGCAAGACCCGGTGCTAATGCGCCCCCTTTAGCACCGGGTGCAGCCAGCAACCGATGCTAATGTGCCCGAGGCCATTTCGCACCGGTTGCTGGCTGCACCCGGTGCTAAAGGGGGCGCATTAGCACTGGGTCTTGCCACGACCCGGTGCTAATGTGTTTGTATATAGGGGCTTCTTCCTCCCCCGCCCGAGCCAGCTGAACACTTGGGCGCTGTGTTAATGCTGGCTCGGGCGGGAGGGGAGAAGAAAGAGGGGAGGTGCTGCCCATTTTTTTTTCAAAATTTGTGAAGATTTCACTCATCTAAGAAGCACTACAAGGTACATTATGTCATTCTCTAATGTTTTATTTAGCTTGTAATCCTTCTATGCTTTAGAAATAGAGGAATTTGTGAATCAAATAAAGCTAGCTAGAGAGCTTGTGTTCATGGAGGAGAGAGAGAGGGGAGCTTGAGTTCATGGTGGAGAGAGAGTGTTCATGTTGTGTTTTAAATGGAGAGAGAAGGCAAGCTAGTTAGTATTTTGTTTTGTATGACTTATGTATGACTTGTGAATAGTTATAAGGCTTATGTATTTTATTTATTAGTTATTTATTAAAAGTTGGAATATTTATTTATTAATTTAATGGAATGTATATTTGTTTTTAGAAAATGAATATAGTAATTCCTTGGAATATATATTATTGGTTATTTATTAAAAGTTGGAATAGTTATTTATTTATTTAACGGAAGGTATATTTATTTATTTTATGAATATAGTAATGTAGTTTTAGAAATGTGCTTATATAATAGAATATATATTATAATTTGTATTTATTTATTATATATTTGTTATTGGTTAATAATGCAGATGAATAGACAATGGATGTACGGGGACAACCACGCTCAGGAGTTCCGTGATGGCCTCAAGGTGTTTCTCGATGCCGCCGAGGCTAACAGGACGCCGTCAGGATTCATGTTCTGCCCATGCACCAATTGTGAAAATGTACAATCGCACAAACAAAGAGGTGCTCTTCAGGTGCATTTGATGATGTACGGTTTCATGAGGAATTATTCTGTGTGGACGAAGCACGGTGAAAGAGGAATTCTAATGGATGAAGATGAAGAAGACGAGGCCGATGACGACATTCCGGTATTGGCTCAATCCTACGGTTCCTTTGCAGATGCTGCGATGGGTGATGCCGATGAGGAAGATGTTGCTCAGGAAAAATGACCCTACTGATGGACTCGGGCAAATTTTGCGTGATGCTGAGAAAGACTGCGGCAATGATAAGGAACTGAAAAAGATACAACGCATGTTGCAGGACCACAAGACTGACCTGTACCCAGATTGCAAAGAGGGGCTTAAGAAGTTGGGTAGCACACTTGAACTTCTGTAGTGGAAGGCAGCAAATGGCGTTACTGATAAGGGTTTCGAGGAGCTACTGAAACTCATGAAGATTCTGCCAGAGGGTAACGAATTGCCATCGACGACGTATCAAGCAAAACATGTTGTTTGCCCTCTCGGTTTGGAGGTGCAGAAGATACATGCGTGTCCTAATGATTGTATCCTCTATCGCGGACAATACGAACACTTGGATCGTTGTCCGGTTGGGGGAGAGCGTTCTAAGAAAAAAATCCCTGCGAAGGTGATGTGGTATTTCCCTCTGATACCCCGTCTGAAGCATTTGTTTAGGAACAAAGACCATGCCAAACCGATGCGCTGGCACAAAGAAGAACGTAAGCAGAATGACATGTTGAGACACCCCGCCGATGGATCCCAGTGGAGGAACATCGACGGAGCATTCCTAGAGTTTGATGCTGATGCGAGGAATGTTAGGCTTGGTTTAAGTACCGATGGCATGAACCCTTTTGGTGAAATGAGCAGTAGTCATAGCACTTGGCCCGTGACTGTTTGTATCTATAACCTACCCCCTGGCTCTGCATGAAGCGGAAGTTCATTATGATGCCAGTGCTCATCTAAGGCCCAAAGCAACCTGGCAACGACATTGATGTGTACCTAAGACCATTGATTGACGAACTTTTGCAGCTGTGGAAGAATGAAGGTGTTAGCATGTGGGATGAGGACAAGCAGGAGCAGTTTGACCTTCGAGCACTGCTTTTCATAAGCATCAACGACTGGCCTGCACTAAGTAACCTATCAGGACAATCAAACAAAGGATATAAAGCGTGCACTCACTGTTTAGAGGAAACCGAAAGCATGTATTTAAAACATTGTCGTAAAGTTGTGTACATGGGTCACCGTCGATTCCTTCCGGCGAAGCATGAGCTACGAAAGAAATGTGTGCATTTTGGCGGGAATGCTGACCGCCGTACAAAGCCGAGACACCGGAGTTGAGAAGAGTTATTTGATATGGTGAAGGACCTACACGTGGTGTTTGGCAAGGGAGACGGAAGCCAGGATGCTCCGACGGGCGAGGATGGTCGTGCCGCGATGTGGAAGAAGTCTATCTTTTGGGAGCTACCTTACTGGCAACTTTTAGAGCTCCGTAACACGATTGATGTGATGCATCTGACGAAGAATCTTTGCGTGAACTTGATAAGCTTCCAGGGTACTTATGGGAAGCCAAAAGATACACTGGAAGCACGTCAGGAGCTGAAACGATTGAAGCAACGGGCTGATCTACATCCAGAAAAGAGAGACAAATGACGCCAGTACTTGCATCCTGCCAGCTTCACTCTCAGCAAAGAAGAGAAGGCAAGCATGTTTGAATGCTTGAACGGTATCAAGGTTCCGTCTGGCTACTCCTCCAATATTAAGGGAATAATAAATATGAAAGGGAAGAAGTTCACAAACCTAAAGTCTCACGACTGCCATGTGTTGATGACACAGCTGCTTCCCGTCATACTCAGGGGTGTGCTACCAGTTAACATGCGGAAAGCCATTGTGAAGCTATGTGCATTCCTCAATGCAATTTCTCAGAAGGTGATCAATCCAGACCATTTAGATCAGCTACAGAACGACGTGGTGCAATGTCTTGTCAGCTTTGAGATGATATTTTCACCATCCTTCTTCAATATCATGACACATCTATTGGTTCACCTCGTCAAAGAGATTCGTATACTGGGGCCAGTATTTCTACACAACATGTTCCCTTTTGAGAGGCTCTTCGCTGTCCTAAAGAAGTATGTCCGTAATCGTTCTCGTCCAGAAGGATGCATTGCTAAAGGATACGAAACAGAGGAGGTCATTGAATTCTGTGTTGACTTTATCGACGATCTTATGCCGATTGGTGTGTCCGAATCGCATCACGAGGGGAGACTTAGTGGAAAGGGCACACTAGGAAGAAGATCGATGGTGATCAAGGACATTGAGACATTTCGTAAAGCGCACCTCACAGTTTTGCAACAATCAACCTTAGTTGCTCCGTACATCGAGGAGCACATGCAGATTCTAAAGCATGAAAACTCAACTAAGTCTGCGGCCTTTATTCAGCATCTGCACAATAGTACTTTCGCCGCATTGATGCGCAGCTAGCTTTTGTAGCTAGGGGTCCATCGAGCACAAACTTGACATTCCAAGGATACGACATCAATGGGTATACATTTTACACAAGAGCCCAGGACAGGAAAAGCACCAACCAAAACAGTGGTGTCCAGATCGTCGCGACAGACACCAATGGCAATACAAACTCATACTATGGAGTCATAGAGGAGATATGGGAACTGGAGTACGGACCTTTGAAGATCCCACTGTTCAAGTGCCAATGGGTGAAGCTGACTGGAGGAGGTGTTAAAGTTGATGCATATGGAATGACGTTAGTGGACCTAAACAAGATTGTCTTTCTAGACGAACCGTTCGTCCTGGCCAAAGTTGTCACACAAGTTTTTTATGTGAAGGACATGGCTAGCAGACCGAAGAAAGGGGCGGATAAGAATGGTGGGGGTAAGCAATTGGACCCATCACAAGACGAGCCAAAGCGTCATATAGTCCTTCCTGGAAAGAGAAAAATCGTAGGAGTTGAGGACAAGACGGATGAAGATTATGATATGCTCGATGGCCTGCCTCCATTATCGGTGGCTGATGACCCAAGCATCCTGTTAGCGGCGGAGGAGACACCGTATCTACGGCGTGATCACAATCAAGGAACTTTTGTAAAGATGAATTTTATAGTGTCCGAGTAAACGATGATGCCATGTAATTTAATTGCACTATGTTCCACCTATGTTGTAATGACTATATTTGCATTTATGTTCCACCAATGTTGTAATGACTATATTTGCATTTATGTTCCACCTGTGTTCTAAGATTTTCAATTGATTTATAAGATTGTTTTTATTAATTCTAGCATTTTATATTGATTTTCTATTAGTTTATAAGATTTTGTATTAATTTATAAGATTTTCTATTAATTTTGTAGGATTATTTATTAATTCTAGCATTTTATATTGATTTTCTGTTAATTTAAATGATTTTCTATTAATTTTGTAGAATTTTTCATTAAATCTAGCATTTTATATTGATTTTCTATTAATTTATTAGATTTCCTACTAATTTTCTTATTTAATATATATTTTTAATAGGTATAGCATTAAAAACTATAAATTAAAACAAGTATTAATAGGTAGTATAAATATAAATCTATTTAATATATCAAATAGGAGCCCCCGGTGCTAAAGACCGGTTTGAGAACTGGTGCGAAACGAAAATGGGGGCCTTTAGCACCGTGTTGATCTAAAATCCGGTGCTAAAGGCCCCTAATTTTCGTTTGGCGCCAGTTACGGCATTTAGCACCGGGTTGTACAAGACCCGGTGCTAAAGGCCCTTTAACACCGGGTCGTGGCAACACCCAGTGCTAAAGGCCTCGGATCTATATAGCCTCGCGCCGGCCCCCGCCCCCGCAGCACTTCGTCTTCCCCGCGCCCCCCTCCTCCCCGCCTTGCCCCAGCCGCCGTCTTCCCCACGCCCGTCGCCCACGCTGTCGTCGCCCGCGCCCGCGCCGTCGTCCCCGCACCGCCGCCCGACGTCCCCGGCCGCCGCCGCCCGTCGCCGCGCCGTCGACCTAGGGCCGCCGTCGCCGCTCGTCTCCGCACCGTCGACCTAGGCCCGCCCCGCCGCCGCCGCCTGTCGCCGCGGCCGCGCCTCCGTCCACGCCCGTCGCCCGTGTTGTCCCCGGCCGCGCCGCCTCCGCCGCCCGTCGTCCCCACGCCCACGCCGTGCCGCCGCCCTCGTACTGGCCCGCGACGCCGTCGTCCACGCCGTCGTTGTCCCCGCGCCGCCGTCGTCGTCCCCGCGACCTCGCTCGTCGCCCTCCGTCCCCGACGTCCCCGCCGCCCTTCGTCCCCGCCGACGCCGCCGCCCTCCGCGCCGCCGCTCGACGTCCCCGCCGCCGCCGCCCGTCGCCGCCACGTCGTCCTCGCCGTCGTCCCCGTCGCCGCCGCCGGTCCTCGCTGCCGCCATCCTCTTTGTGCTCAGCTCGCCGCCGGTACTCGTCGTCCGTCGCGGCTCCGTCTGTGTTGTTTGATAATTTGTGATTTGTTTGATAATTATTGTGCAAAATTATACTATAAATTCATGTTGATGCAATATTATACTAGAAATTTGTAGCAAGGACGATATTCATGTTTGATAATTATGTGTTTGATATATTGGAAAATTCATGTTGATACTATAGAAAAGTTTAGAAAATGTTTGATATGTAAATTTTATATGTACGCTTGGTATTGTAATACATTTGTAAAAAATTTTGATATGTAAATTTTATTTGTAAATATATATGCTTGATTTTAAAAAGATCATATTGGAAATGTTGTATTGGAAAGACTTATCACGTCGCGCACCCACCCTTAGCGAACCACTTCGCGTCGCGCGAACCCACCCTTAGCGAACCACTTTGCGTCGCGCGAACCCACCCTTAGCGAACCACTTCGTGTCGTGCAACCCCCTTAGCGAACCCGTACGCGTCACGCACCCGAACCCTTAACGAACCACTTCGCGTCACGTACCCGAACCCTTAGCGAATCAATTCACACTGCGCACACGAACCCCTTAGCGAACCTATCGCGTACCCGAACCCTCAGCGAATCAATTCACACCGCGCACCCAAACCCCTTAGCGAATCCGTTTTTCGCGCACCGACCCCCTTAGCGAAAATGTTAGAAATATTGGTAATATGTATGCTTTGTATATGTTTCTTATCAATTATTTTTAATTCTATAGATGGCGGACAACAACAACCCTGTCCCACCCATGCAAGAGGACAACGACACGTTCTTAGCGAATCAACTTTTTAATATTGTAACCCAACCCCTAAGCATGGATGAAGTGTTGGGGGTCATTGGAAGGGACGACAATATCCAGGGCGACAATGTTGCAAGGCCCGAAAATGTTGAAGGGGCCGCCAATGTCCGGGGCGAACGTGTCCAGGGCAGCACTATTGAAGGGGTCGGTAACGAGCCCTCGTCTAGTCAGGTGTGTATATATAACATAAATTTGTACTGTATATGTCAATTATCTATATCATCTCTATATCTAACATAAATATGTATCGTATATATGTAATTTGTGTAGGCCGCCTCTGCTTCTACAAGTCGAGCTAAGAAATCAAAACGATCGACCACGAAGAAGCTGAAGGATGTCAAGTTTCACATCACTAGAGTGGAGGATGACGGGGAGCCAGTTGAGCCCCCAAAAGTGGCCAAGAAATTTGTATCTCAGTGCGGGGTAATTGTACGGGACAATGTGCCCATTAGCATCAGAAAATGGAAGTCCACGGACCCCTCTGAGGAGTACGTGCTCCCTAATACAGAGAAGGAGATGTTATGGAGGGAATTAAAGGGAATATTCGACTGGCCTAGCACTCATGAAGCGGAACTGAGGGATTGGACAATGAAGAAGATGGCAGCTCTGTTTCAGGATTTCAAGAAGAAGTTGTACTCGCATTTTCTCAAAACCGGAGAGGTCCCGGATCCTGAGAAGTATAAGAAGATCACTACTGACGAGTGGGAAGCATTCCTTCAGTACAAAACCTCCGAAGAGGGGGCAACGACTAGCGCTAGAAACGCTGGCAACGCCTCAAATAAGAAGTACTCCCATAAGATGGGTTCGGGAGGTTATAAGGGAAGCATCGCTAAATGGGAGAAGATGGAAGAAGACCTATGTGCTAGAGGCATCCCTCCAGTGACACATGACTGGCCCACACGGTCCAAGCATTGGTACTATGGTCATGGAGGCACCCTAAGCCCAATCGACAGCTCCTTAGTTTTTCCCGAGGACCTGCGAGAACTAGCTCAGCGTCTCCTCGAGATCCTTAGGGCATCTGAGAGGGGAGAATTTGCTCCCGATAGAGACAGAGATGAGCTAACCTATTCCTTAGGGAACAAGGAGCATCCTGGACGGACGCGCGGCGTAGGCACAACCACCTCATGGAAGAAAGGTTTCAAAGAGGACGCCGCCACCTATAGGAGCCGTTCGAGGAAGAAGGCCGAATATGAGCAGAGGGTGGGGGACCTAGAGCAAATGGTTGCTGCCTAGGGCTCAAGGATCCAGGAAATGGAGTCAGAGATGGAGCGGCGGATAAAGGTAGCATGGCTGCAGATACAACAAGCCACAGGCGGGACCGGTTCCACAGAGCATGCGCCTCTCCAACAAGTCGCAGGCAGGACCGGTTCCACAGAGCATGCACCTCTCCAAGATCCTAATGACGCGGCCTTTATTAGCCCTCCACAACAATATCAAAGCAGTCACGCTTCCACACATGCCGCCGAACCGGTCCGTTACCTCGTGGATGAAATAACTCAACGGACCGCGTGCGAGCTTGTCGTCAGGCAGAAGAACGTAATTGTGGTGGTACGTATGCGACTTTAGTTCGTACTGCATACATTTCACCGTAAATACCATTCATTTACTAACTTTCTTTCTGACTCTAAATTTTCAGGTCGCATACGGTATGACCAAACGTGTGGAAGAAGGGCAAAAATGGCATTGCAATGACATTCCACATGGTTACGTACCGGTTGAGGTGGAGCAGGTCGTTGCCAAGTGGGAAGACTTGGAACTTGACATCCCCGGAGGTGACAGAGAAACAAAACTCGGTCAGTGTTCTCACTGCATCATTCTATGGAGCAAGGCAGACGTCGTCATACCCTGTACACCCGCGGCTGCCAACAAGCCTCCGTCACCTCCCCTGTCTCCAAGAGATCCACCGGACGTCGTCATACCCTGTACACCTGCGGCTGCCAACAAGCCTCCGTCACCTCCCCCGTCTCCAAGAGATCCACCGGATCATGACGATTCTCCAGGAGCTCCTGATGCAAGCCCGCCTCCTCCGCCGCGGAGGTCTCCGTCCCCTCCGCCGAAGAGGCATGCCGCACTAAAGCCTCCGCCCCCACTCCACCAGGGAAGAAGGTGCGGAAACCCAAAGAGAAGCCCGCACCAGAGAAAAAAGGCGCTGAGAAAACTCCAGAAGAGCTCGAAGCCTGGGTGAAAGCAGACACAAAGAGGCAAATGACCGAGTGGAGGAAAAAACCGGAGACGGAGCCGAAGCTTGACCCCAGTGTCGTCAAGTCATTCCTCGGTAATTTGAGCAAGGGTCAACAGAAGGAAGTACTAATAACAGACTATGACCGCTCATTACTGAAATCTCGCTGGAAGCGGAAGGCAGCAGATAAGGAGGCGGGCCCATCCAAACCTGTTCCTCAGCTCGGCGAGCAACCTCAGCGGTCCTTGGGTCCATTGCCATCTACGGACGAGCTGAACGTGCAACGAGTAATGGCCGAGACAGGACTATCCAGAGAGCAAGTCCTGGGGATGGAAGATGTCCCTGTAAGCACAACGTTAAAGTGGCCATTTAGACTTGGCGAGCCTTTGGTCCCTCCTGAAATGGAGTGCAAGCTACAGATGAAGATGCGCCGATTCCATCAGTGGTACTTGGAAGAATCAAGAAGGAAAAGGCGCATGATCAAAGTAGCCGTGAAGGACCAGGATTTCTACAATGGCGACGAGGATTATGTCTGGCTGAGGTTTCAGAATATATATGAGCTGTACCACCGCGACGCCATGGACGTGGATTTGATCACCTGTTGGACACTGTAAGTACTTTGTTCTTGTTTACGATTCACAGTTTGAAACCAATAATTCCATATGCTGACGCGGCCTTTATTTATTGCTTAACATATGCAGAATGGAGATTCAAAAATGTCGGAGAGAAGAAATATATGACGTTGGTTTCGTGGATCCGAGAAGGATAAGTGAAGAAATGATAATTGTAAATCCTGAGGAAACATATATGAACCTATACAAGTATATTGACAAACAACATTATTGCGACTCCATACTAATACCGTTCAATATCGAGTGAGTACATATACACGCTTCTACTTATATTGTCTATGAAATATTTCATTTTTGATTTTAATGTATACATGTATACAGATTCCACTGGGTCCTAATCATATTGTGTCCTGACTGGGGTGTAGTCAACGTCTTTGATTCATTGAACACTCCAACATATAAATTACAGAACATCATTGACACGATCACAAGGTGATGTATATTTCCCCTAATTAATTCAGCCCTTACACCCGCAATGACTTAACTCAATTTTTTCGTTCGCAGGGCGTGGGTTCAATTTCGTCAAGACCACCCCGGTATTGAACATGAAACACTGACATGGAAGACTGGCTTTCGGGTAAGCAAGTAATTTGTACATGTAGGCCTCGGCTAATATATTATATGAATTTTACTTAATTTCTTTTGGTCGACGGTGTGCCAAACAGGGGAAGGAAAATAATTTATATGCATACTATGTTTGCGATTTCATGTGGAATTGGACACATAAAAAGACTACTCAGCATGATATTATGGTACGTAATAATAAACACATTTCCATTATTATTAAATGCATAATTATTGTCTCCAACTCGGTGGATTAAATATCTTTCAATTATTTGTAAATTATAGATGTTGAAGCTGAAGGAAGAGAGCCTAGAGCAAGAAAGAATCGACGCAATTTCAGAACAGCTCGTCGGATGGATCTGGGACGAGGACGTCAATCCCCGAGGAGAATTCCACGTCCCAGTGGAGGACGTGCCGGAAAGTTCAACAAATCATGCACCGTCTTAAGTTGTAAATACAGTTTAAATATATAACTCGAATCCGATATATATTTTATAATATATATGCCTTCTATATATTTGATTACAGTGCCTAGCTAGCTTATATGAATATAGAGTCGGCCGAATACGCATTAGAATACACGTATTAGAATATATATATATACACGTATATACACGTGCATGCATGGCTACTGAAAAAGGCAAAAAAAAAACAAAACCCAGGGCCTTTAGCACCGGGCGTAGACAACAACCGGTGCTAAAGGGCCTGCCACCGCCGCTGCGGTGGCAGGCCCTTTAGCACCGGTTGGTGGCCGCAACCGGTGCTAAAGGGACCCTTTAGCACCGGTTATGCCACCCGGTGCTAAAGGGCTTACCCTTTAGCCTCGGTTTAGTTACACCGGGTGGGAAACCCGGTGCTAAAGGGCTTTCCCACCCAGTGCAGATATCAACTATTCTGGTAGTGTAAGCCTGCATCAGCACGCACACACGCCAGTAATCAAGTGCACGTACATGTTTAATCTATGCTTTCTTGTGCTTGCCGTAGCACGCTAGAAAACATACATCAATCATCAGTACACATACACTGATGATGTCACAAACATCTTTTCATCCGAAACTATCTGTCCAATAAATTCTATAAATAAACATCCTCCAATCTAATTTAAGTCTTTTCCCTTCTTTTTAATCTCTCCATTCCTTGCGCATCATAATCTTTCACTGCTAGCCCATATGATCTTTAAATAATCAAGTTTAGTTCCTCAAACGCGTAGTTCCTTTCCATAAGTGCTTTATAAAATATTTTTTTCAATGTTTGATGTACTGTTTTTTTTATTATATGTTTTAATTCTTGATCGTAGATCTCGTGCCTGTTGCGGCTGAGCCGCCCGTTGAAGCAAATCAAGGACAATATTTTGAAGAAGAAGAGGATTTCTTTGTAGAGCAAGCCAAGTGGCCCTCCCCACATATTCTTTTTGTCCTATATAATTGCATGACAACTAAAATTTACTTTTATTGCATTAATTTGACGGGAATACCTTTTTAAGGACTTATCTAGTATTTGTACCCATGATTCCTTGGAGCAACCCCGGTTTAAATAATGTTATGGGTTAGTTATGATTAGTGTTGCTATACTTTGGGAATGGTTGAATTGGATCCTTATAAAATGTTGATCATGACAACTTTGATGGTTAATGATGGTTAATACAAGAATATTATTCTTTAATCGGAACATGGAGAACCACCCAAGAAAACAGTGCAACCATGGTGTTATATGGCTCTGACCTTAGCTGATTAATTAGGGGTGCGATTGTACTGATGGCCTTATCCGAAAGGAGCAGAGGGGGATTGGGGTTGAAGGGGCACAACTCGGTCCTCTTGGGGTAGCAGCCTTTGCTAAGGTGCTGACCATTAGGGAGGGGTGTGTTCTGCCCTGTCTGTAACTCTTGCGGGTTGTTGGTCTTTTGCACACCTTTGTAAAGGCTTTGTAATGGACCCCTAGCCACTCACCTTGGAAGTATTTAAGGGTTTGTCCAACCCGGGCAACATGGGGAACACGAGCTATGGTGAAAGTGTACAACCTCTGCAGAGTGTAAAACTGATGTCAGTCGTGCTTACGGTCAAGAGCGGCTTGGACCCTCACATGATAATTAAACTTGAAGATGGAATTTAAATTGTGGTTACTCATGGTTTTTGGAATAAGATGCTTTCTAAATGCTTAAGTGGGTTGGTATAAATTTACATCTAGTAAATAGAAAAATTGCTAATAAAATTTGACCAACTTTAAAAAGCTCACCGCTGTGAACCATAGCTTATCCTTGATGGCCTTGCATCTTCCCCCCGCTTGCTGAGTACCTAGTTAGGTGTACTCACACTTGTTATGCTGTTCAGAGGAAAACAATGGTGAAGAATACTACAGTGACTACGACGAGTTTTGAGGCTTGTGCTTCCCCAGTGTCTCTCGAGAGTGTAATAAAGAATATTGTAATAAAGTTATTACACCTCTTGTACGTTTGAATACTGTGGTTTGATATTACACTCTTTTGTCTATCGTATGTGTGTAAATATGATCCTGGCGCGCATATGAGATGCACTTGGTTTCTCTTCGAAATTCAGGTGTGACAAGGATCTGGAACAATAGTGGTGTAACATGGTTATAATGTTGAGGCTTTGTTTTGTTAAATTATTAGCCAGTTGATTTGGTTAACTCGGCTGCCAAGGGATTAATATATATGGGCAATTAATTTAATTAGCAATTGGTATATTTGCATATGCTAATTTCGGGTTTAGGGCAGAATGATATATGGCATAGGTACAATTAGTTGCGGGTTTGCATATAAGGCGTCCACTTTTATTCGTAAGCTTATAAAAGTTGATAAGTGGTTCTAAACTCTTTGCTTCTTAATGGAATATTTGCTCAAACAAGTTCTTCAAAATGGAAAGCCAAAAATTCTTCCAATATCCAGTGCTAACTTCCACATTAAAAAACAAAGAGAAAAAAATCTTACTATTGGATGTCGCTCTTCGAGCGGAGTGTGCTCTATTGTAAACTGGTAATCCCGGTATCCTTTGAGGATGCTTTATATATAAAGCTGGCTTCGGCCTTTCCTGGAAAAAATCTTACTATTAAGTAGTGACTTCACATACCATTGTAGTCCTCGGAATTTAACGTTGGAGTTTGTTGGTGTGTCAGGTGACATAAATGTCGAATTCAAATGAACTTAGGATATATTATGGGAGTGGAGACATTTGTTACGGTCCATCTGGAGTTGATCTTAGTCCATTCGCATACACAACTCTTTTGCATCTAAACCCAGACGAAGTAAAAACAATGGCCGCAGCGGGAGGGAGAGGCCGTGGGAGGGGGAGGGGACGAGGAGGCACACTTAAATGTTTGTTGCACACTTTGTATTTTTTTAACCCTTAGCGAGTAGACGAAATTTATAGATTTCGTCATGCTCGGGCCATTTTCGTCATGCATAATCGTCTGCTGGTTGGACGAATTTGATTTCGTCTAATCAGTGGACGAAATTTGACAAAATTATGGTAATTTCGTCGACCCAATAGACGAAAACTAAATTTCATCTTATGAATAGACGGAATCATATATTTCATCTACTGGGCAGACGACAGCATCACATTTTTGTAATTTCCGAAATAAGAAGAATTAATTTGTAATTTCGAATTAAAATAATATTAATTAAAAAAATCCAGATATATATCATGCCAAAGAGAGGACAATAATTGTGTTTTCTTCGTTCGTTTCTTTCTTCTCTTGTCCTCGCTCTATGAATGTGAATTTATCTATTCATCCAAAATCCGACACTACAATTTTCGCATCAGGCACCAGACACCATGATTCTTCGAGTTCTATTACGATTTCGGGGGGGGGGGGGGGGGGGGATCGAAACGAGCGAGGGGAGTACGTGAACAAATTACATACTCAAATGTTTATTGTGCGGTGCATCATCTGCAGCCGCCGCGTTCACTCGTGAGCTCAGTTGCCCGCAGCTGGGGCGGCGGCCCGTGCCAGCAGCACCTTGGCGAACTCGGCGATGTGGTCCGGTTCCGGGATGACCCCCTTGGCGGCGTCGAGCTCCGCGAAGCGCTTCGCCCATGCGGCGAGCAGCGGGGTCCGGCCGGCGTCCAGGAGCTCGGCGCCCGTGATCTTGTCCCACGCGCGCAGCCACCCGATGAATCCCCCCAGCGCGACGTCCACGTACCCGGGCGCGTCGCCGGCGAAGAAGAAGGACCCTGCTTTCTTCCCGCCGCCGCCGCCGGAGCCCTCCGCGAGCGCGCCCTCCAGCGCGCCCAGCGCCGCGAACGCCTCCGCCGTCGCCGCCGCCCTCGCCTCCTCCGTTGGCCCCATCAGCGCCGCGAACATCGACACGTACAGCTGCACGAACGCGCCATCACGACCATTGCCAGTATCTTATTTATATCCGTGCGTACTAGCAGACGCTAGCTACGTACCTTGGCGTCGACGTAGGCGGCCCAGAAGCGGGCGACGGCGCGCTCGTAGGGGTCGGCGGGGAGGAGCGGCGGGGCTGCGGGGAAGGCGTCGTCGAGGTACTCGAGGATGACGAGGGACTCGGACACGGGCCTGCCGCCGTGGAGGAGGACGGGGACCTTCTTGTGGACGGGGTTGGAGGCGAGGAGCAGCTCGCTCTTGTTGGTGAGGTCCTCCTCCACGTTCTCGTACTCCAGGCCCTTGAGGTGCAGCGCGAAGCGCACGCGGTTCACGAACGGGCTCGCCCACGCGCCCAGCACCCTCAGCTGCCCGTCACCTCCGGCTCCGGCCATCGTCGTCGTCCTCGCCGTGTGCTCGCGGCCGCTCTCGTGTGTGCTGTACTGCTGTGTGTGACCTGCGTGTGCTGTGCTGTGCGCGCGAGAGGGGATGGCTGGCCTCGACGGTTTAGTGACGACAGGAGGCGTCGGATGGGCAGCAGTACTGTAGTCGTAGTCTAGTATTCCGTGTGTAGCTTGTAGCTACACACGTCGCCGGGCTTGGCCAAGTATCGCGGAAAAAACTCCAATCCCGTGACGCGTGACATGTGAATAATACGGTGTTTTCCGGGGCCACAGCAAAATCCTCGCGCATCGTACCATTGGGTTGATGCGACACATGTGGCATGTCGATATTGGGCGGTTTGGGCTAGCGCTCTAGCTGTACATGTCTCCCCCAGATACGACTTGACCCTACAGCGAAATGTCGGATTATTGGTGGTAGAGATTTTAAATGTTTCACCCAAAATACTTGTGAATTTTTTGTGGATGTTCGCATTACTAGTGAGTTGATGCAATTGTCGGGCATGGAGTACAAGTGCCACAAACTTAAAAAAAATCCATGTCGCGCACAAACGCCATATAAATATGAAATTTTGTTTGGCAATTATCTAGTGGCAAAGCCAGGGACGTGCCATATGGCCTAATAAAAACAAGCTTTTAAGGTAACGACACTCGCTGAGAGGAAGGTCCACGGGGAACGGGACTACATTTTGTAAACGAAACCGACTATCGAGATAGGGCTCTCGATACAACGTCCGGTTGAGAAATCATGCGCCACACGACCAAAATCACCGTGTATGGGTCCCACATTTACCTTATCTTCTTCCTCCCGATCCCGGATCCCAACACCACACCTCTCAATCCGCACGCCTCCTCGTCCAACCGCTGTCAACCACCTCCTACCCTCAATCCGCCACTGTCATCGTGCTGGTCGCCACCCCCGGCCATCCCTCTAAGCTCGTCAGCCATGGAGCCCCCTGGCCGAACCCCTACCACTAATTCGGTGGTCTTCTTCTCCATTTTTGGCGAGCATCTCGTGGCTTCGACCTTCATTCCGGCAAAGAAGATGTGTTACTTCCTTTAACCCCTTTGACCGGTGAGAAACAAAGAATTACTTCCTCTCATGTGCTCAACGAGTTAACAAAAGGGCTCTCTAGATATAGCTAAATTGAGAGGGCTGTCCATTTAGCTTTTTGGTTTGTAAAAATGGGCGGAGGGATCCAGCGGGGGTGAAGAAAGCATGTAGAGCTGATCAATGCATCCATATAATAAGACAAAAGATACAATGAATGGTGTAACTGCTCAAACCCTATTTACCATTCATTCACTAAGAGTGGTGGGAGTGAGTGATCGACGAAATAGAGGTAGATACGAAGGGAACGAGTGTTTAATCAGGCACAAACACATTATGTAGTGGGTAATAAAATAAAAAAGACAATAGGCTTTTGCTCCATGCATAATAGCACAAGAGTGGAAAGTTCCTCACCCAACACGGTATCTCACTTGATCATTTGCTGCAGATTAATCCTTATATATGTGACTCTGAGTCTACAACAGAGTGCTCCGAGTGGTTGATTTTTGTAACGCGGTCCGAGGAGGAGGAAGGGGGATAGGGTTAGAGTTCTCGGGCTGGGGCTGTCGGGGTTAGGGAGAAGGGGCGTCTGGCCTGTAAAAAGATGGCTAGGGCAGGGGGCGCCACAATGGTGGTTTTGGACGGAGAAGAGGCATTGTGGACACCGCTAACCAAGTGGTAAGGGACATCTAGCGGCAAGGTAACGACTTGGAGTGGTTCATAAGGACGGGGTTATATGCGTCGGACCAAAGGTCAGCAATTAGCACGATAGCGAGGTCACTGCCGACCACGGGGTAGGGGAGGCCCGCCGGAGAAGAGATGGTCGGGCGAATAGGAAGGCATGTAAAAGAGGAAAGCTTTGGTCGATAGTTTCAAACTACTTGATGACTACCCCTTATTTGTTTTTCACATCAAAAGAAAATTATAAGAATATTGATGTTTAAAAAAATTACAATAAAAGAATACTAAGAATATTGAATATCGTATTTTATTTAAGTATACGAGTCTTATGACCAGTCAAAACATACACTTCCTCTGTTCTAAAATAGTATTTATTGATAACTTTTTCTCACGATATTTGATTATTCGTCTTATCTAAAAATTTAGTCTAAATATATAAAATAATAACTCATACTTAGAGTATCTGTGATAATAAAGTAAATCATATATAAATAAGTGACACTTGCATATTTTTTTAATTAAATATATGGTCAAATGTTATGGACAAAAATCAATAATAAATAGTAATTTAGAAATGGAGGTAGTACTATGTTCTCCGTATGTTTCTATTGGGGTGCTTGGTTCCTCGTACGTGGGCGAATCCGGCATTCCCGGCTCGTGGGATGCTATATCGTCCTGATTTGCCTGATCGAGCTAGTAAACCAAAGCGAGTCCTTTAACTTGGCTCCCAAAATACGCATCTCATACTCGTTTCCACATAGCCAAACTCACACGGTGCGTCAGCAAGCGCTCGGGAGACTCCCGAAATACAAATCTCAAACTCGTTTTCACGGAGCCAAGCTCAACGGTGCGTCAGTGAGTTCTCAGGAGACATAGGCAGAGAAAAGGAGCATGATACGGGCAACCAATCAAGGCAAACACCTGTTGCAGCTAGAAATTCTAGCACATATGCTCTGTTGCATGGTTAGACCCGGCCAGGCTACGTCTATCCTGAGGGGAGTCCCAACCCTCAACGTAGAATGTTTTTTATAACACTAATTGAGCTGCCATTTAGGATTCCTTGTATATATGACAATATATTAAATATGGGAGAGAAGGAGAAATAAAAAAATTAGGTCTCATACAAGATCCACTTTCAACACAAGAACTTATGTACTAGACACCATCAAATTTGCATTGGAAGAGGGTGGTGTGTCTTCATAATAGATGAAGAACAAATATGACCGGAAGAGAAGAGAAGAGAAGATATACGGTATTATTAATAACCCACTTAAAAAATCATAGGTTCTGAAGTATAGTTATAATGTAGTATTAAATTGACATAATATTATAGATACTATCCACACATACTATCTATATGATCCACTATACTATATTTTATTAACATCCTATATTATATTTATTGATAACCCACTTAGAAAAATCATAGGTTGTAACTGCATCAAATCAATCAGGCCCTCGACGAATCTTGTGCGGTTGTCCCATCATCATCGTCGTCGTGAAGACGAATTTGGTCTAAAAATTTCGAGCTTGGAGGCAGATAGGTAGAGAGGGCCCTTCGTATGCGCCAAGCATGAAAGCCCCCCTTCCTCACCCCACCCACACTTATCGATCTATGCGGAGGAAAAAAACGCATCTCGGTCATGTCGTCTTCCTTCTCTAATTCCACCCCATCATCTTCCTCCTCTGGCTCCCGTTTGCCGCACTTCGCATGCGTGCGCTGCACCACTGCCCAACCACCAATGAAGACACCGGCAAGGATCACCCTCTCCCCCTCTCCCTTTCCCAGCCCATTCCAATCCGAGCTCCCCCGCCTCCACCGCTGCCCCTTCGGATCTGGCAGCGCCCCGCCGGATCTGCCACCCACGTGACTGCCGCCGTTGCTAACCGTTGTGCCATGATGCTCCTACCACCTCTACCTGGCCCAACCGCCCTCCTCCACCACTGCGACGCTCCCACCGCCTCGTCGTCCCGCCCAGCGCCCGCCACCACATCCGGTTGTCCAGCCTCCCTCGGCAATCCCTAGTCTAGTGAATATGGATCTTCTCTCCGGCCCCAAACCTAGAAACCCCAACCCCAACCCCAAAACACTAACATGAATCAGAGCTCGTCGGAGTTGGATTCGTAGCCGGAGGTGAGGTGCTTGTCAGAGAAGAGGAGGTAGCTGGAGTTTGCAGGTATTTCTTGTTCAATTGGATTGTTACCTTTTCTGTTTTTTAGATTTTTTTTTGAGGGAATGCCATCCGGCTATCTTTATTGATTCATGAGAATAGATACATCGTTTGCTAGGAAAGTAAGAATAAAATTCGGAGGATCATCCACCCAATTACAAGATTCTCTACTGGAAAAAGAAATCCTAGCAAGCTCATGCGTCGTCTTGTTTGCATCCCTATTGCAATGCTCAATCGATATATCATCAAAACCCTTCCAAAGCCTGGTACATTCATCATATATTGCAGCAGCTATTGTGGCAAAAAATCCTCCGTCTTGCATCGTCTCCACTACTTGCATGTAGTCTGACTGAACAACAATGCAATTGCATCCCATAGCCTGTGCAAGCATGAGTCAATTCATCAGAGCGTGAGCTTTGGCCATAGGCACATCAACCACATGAGGTAAGTAGCTGTTAGCTGCGACAATGAACCCGCCATGTGAATCTCGAATAATCACCCCTGTGCTGCCACGCCCCGAATCCACGGCGAACCCAGCATCGACATTGATCATTACTTTTCATTCTGGTGGCTTCTTCCAGGTATTGCGTAAAGTGGCAGTTTTCTTCCTCGAGAGCATGTAGTTTGTGGCAAGCGCCAGTATAGACATAGCTGATCTGGACAGCCGCTGCAGAGACTCTCCATGAACGAACTGTCTCCTTTCCCACCACACATACCAGCCACATGTGAAGACCAACTCTGCTAGACCAACATTGTTCAGGTATGATACGTTACTACCTCGCCTAATCACCTCCTCCAGAAGGACCGAACCAGATCGGTCTTGGTCTAAAAATTCCTCAATGATCGGCCAAATGTTTAGAGCACGACATACTTCCTTTACCCTTACACATGTAAACACCAGGTGCTTGATGTCCTCACATCCCGCATAACATACTGGACAACCACTTTCATTGCCTACATGACGGTTTGCAAGAATTCCCCGACACGGAATAAGACCCTGAAGCGCATGCCAGCCAAAAATTTTGATTTTACTTGGAATGTTTAGACTCCAGAGTTTTTTCCGCACCTGATTATTGCCCATATCTCCTGCTGGAATAGCTGCAACATTCTGAGTCACAAACTTCTTCTCCCATTGCCGATGATAAGCTGACCGAACCGTAAAAAGCCCCGTTCTGGTGTGGTGCCAAGCTACGAGATCCTCCCTTCCGTGAGTGATTGGAATTTGTAGGATCCGATGGGCATCAACATCCCAGAACAATGACTTGATCAATTCTTCATCCCATCTACCATCAATCGGGTTAATAAGTTCAGCAATTTTATTAACTAAAATGTTACCTTTCAGTGTTTGGATTTTCATGGCTGGAAGGTATCCAACTATCTCCCCATATGTCGATCTGCGATCCATCCCCCACACGCCATATACATCCATTCTTGAAGCATTCCAAGCCTGCGAGAACACTCTGCCAAGTATAAAAGCTCCCGCCTTCGCCTTTGCTTTGAGCAGTTGGCCATCAGGATAATATTTTGCTCTTAGAACTCTAGCACATAATGAATCTGGTTCACTTAAGAGCAGCCAAACTTGCTTTGCTAACATTGCAAGGTTGAAACTATTGAGATTACGAAAACCCATACCACCTCGCTCCTTTGGTATGCATAATTTCCACCATGATTTCCAATGTATCCTCTTATGGTCATCGTCGTCGCCCCACCAGAATTGAGAGATGGCATCTGTTATCCCCTTTGTGACTTTTTTTGGGATTCTAAACACGGTCATCGCATAAACCGGCGCAACTTGAGCAACCCCAACCCCAACCCCAACCCCAAAACACTAACATGAATCAGAGCTCGTCGAAGTTGGATTCGTAGCCGGAGGTGAGGTGCTTGTTAGAGAAGAGGAGGTAGCCGGAGTTTGCAGGTATTTCTTTTTCAAGTGGATTGTTACCTTTTCTGTTTTTTAGATGACTCTCCGTTTTAGGTCGTGTTTAGTTCCCGATCCGGGACTCCCGAATCTGGACTATGCAGGTACCGTGCGCCATAAATGCGTACTGCAACATTTCGTTTGTATGTGCGAAAAATTGTCCAAAAATTTATTAATTAGGCTCAAAATGTTCGTCTCGCATAGTACAACAAAACTGTGCAATTAGTTTTTGATTTCATCTTCATTTAGTACTCCATACATGTTATGATATTTTGATGTGATGGAGAATCTTTTTTTTGCATAGTAAATTTGGGAGTAACTTTTTGAAACTAAAGATGGCCTTAATCCAAACGATGAGATCTCTCTATTTGATGTTGGGTTTGAGCTTATCTTATCTGATCACCTCCTAATGAAATGGACGGTGGATGCACAGCTTACCTCTTCACACCACTGCGCCACGCCGCCACCACCCCCCGCTCCCCTTTTCCCAAATAACCCCGCAAAATTTTGCTCTTCTTCTGTCGTCTCCTTCGACTCGCACTCGAATCCCGCCGCCCCGAGGTTCCAAACCCTAGCTTCTCTCATCCTCCCCCGAACCCTAGATCCCAAATCCACCACCCGCCGTCGTCCTCTGATCCCCGTGCCTGACGCTTCTTTTTGCAGCCGATTCCACCGCGACCCGCCTGGTTCTATTCTCCTCCGTCCCCGAGATCCCGAGGTGAGCGTTTTGATGTTGCTGCGACTGCTTCGTCAGGTCCGCGTCGCCTGTAGTGTGCTTCGTGTTGCTCATACGTGTGCGTTCTTGTTTTGCTGCCGCAGGCAGTATGGTTGAGGCGAAGGACAACGAGGTGTACGAGGAGGACCTCGTCGACTATGAGGAGGAGGTGGAGAATGTTGCCGACGGCGCCCCCACCAACGGCGCCGCTGACGTCGTCAAGAAGTACGCGTTACCGGGCGGTTTCTGGGTTTCTGCTTCCTAGGGTTCGCGGTTGGGTTGTCTGATCTGACGGATTGAGATTTCGTCGTGTGTCCACAGGGGGTATGTCGGGATCCACAGCTCAGGGTTCAGAGACTTCCTGCTCAAGCCGGAGCTTCTCCGTGCCATCCAGGACTGCGGATTTGAGCATCCTTCTGAAGGCAAGCTTTACTTAACTGTTGCTGCTGCTTGTGATTGCCGTCCCTAGGGGTGGTAATGGATCGTGGCCCGTTTGTTTCTTCACAATCTAATTTGGCCCTAGTCAAATTTAGGTAAAAAACTAGTACTTTTTTGGCCCGGCCCTAATAGGGCCCGGCCCTTAAAATTTTTAGTACAAAATGGAGGGCCCTTTACCACTCCTAGCCGTCCCTGTCATATTAGCCTTAGTTGCCTCAGAATTGAATGAATATATGCAGGCTATATGCTATTACATCTTAAATTGCAAGTTTTGCGGTTGTGGCTGAACATTGCATCTGGTCCGAAATCTAGCTATTTGACTCCTCAAGTTTGCGCCGAAGTGCAATTGAATTATATGATTTGTGAGTTTTGTTCAGGCTGGTAGGCTATGGTTTGGCAGCTTTTTGTAGCTTTAGGCTTTGGGAACCTTTGTTCGGAATTTTGTAGAGTGATAGCTGGAGTCATAATTGGATCTATGGCAATCTAATCATATTGTGTTGGGTTCTGCTGTTCTGTGCTTACATTCATAAGTTTCCAAAGATAAATCACAGCATTTTGATTAAGTTGCAAGAAAAAATGCACGTTTTCCAGTATTATCGCCTGTTCTACTACACTTGGCAGTAGCATATCCCTTTTGCATTCTAATTCATTATCTGTAACACCTAAAATTCTATTTATGAATATATGTTACCTGAGTTCTCTTTGTTTTAGTGAAGTAACAAGAATGCTTTGATATGCAACATTAATGAACAATAAAGTCAAATACCAGTTTTATATGTCTATTAGATGATATGAGCATATGTTTTTGAGTGCCTCTCCTTGGTGTTGATGGCATTGCAAAAGTCTATATATATACAATAATACAAATTACCAAATCATGCAAGTGTGAAGAAGATAAAAATGAAAATTGAAGCAAAACTTAAGCGTGTACAAAACTTGTTGCACTTTTCCTTTTCTTTAAAGTTGAATCAGATGAAATACTAGTCAAGTATCTATCCTTGCCTATATATTATTAATTGATCTGTTCCTGTAATAATATGGTAGTTATAAATTCCCACTTGTTGGTGTGCAGGTACAAATTCTTCTGACATTTTCTTCTGGAGGAGAATATTGTATAGCTTTTCATTAACGGACCCAGAAGGTTGATTTTTTTCTTACTGGCTACTGCTCCAACTTTGTTTGGTTCCACATCAGTGCAACATGAATGCATCCCTCAAGCCATTCTTGGAATGGATGTCATCTGTCAAGCAAAATCTGGGATGGGTAAGACTGCGGTTTTTGTCCTCTCAACCCTTCAGCAAATTGATCCTGTTGCTGGCCAAGTAGCTGCGCTTGTGTTGTGCCACACAAGAGAGTTAGCTTACCAGGTTCGTCTTTCTCTGTTCTCTACTTTTACACCATTTGATATGTCTTCAGATGCTGAATATCTCTTCACATAACATCATGTAGATTTGCCATGAATTTGAGAGGTTTAGCAAATACCTGCCTGAATTAAGAGTAGCTGTCTTCTATGGTGGAGTTAACATAAAAAATCACAAGGATCTGTTGAAGAATGAATGCCCCCATATTGTGGTTGGCACGCCTGGAAGGATTCTTGCTCTAGCTAGAGACAAGGACCTTCCCTTGAAGAACGTGCGGCATTTCATTCTTGATGAGTGCGACAAGATGCTTGAATCACTTGGTAAGCAGCCCTTTCCTGGTTTATTTGTATGTCTATATAGTTCATCTTGACCTTATGGTAGCCAGTTCTTTCATTTGCACTGTATTAGTCTTTAGTTCTCTAATTAACTTGTATATATGTTCTCCAGATATGCGTAGAGATGTCCAGGAGATCTTCAAAATGACCCCCCATGATAAGCAAGTGATGATGTTTTCAGCAACCCTCAGCAAGGAAATTCGCCCAGTTTGCAAGAAATTCATGCAAGATGTAATGTCCTGTGGCCTACTCATTTCAATTGCACTACTCCTGTCTGTGTCCTTCCTTGCTTGTGGTGGTTATGCACGCACATCGATATGAGAGATGGTAGTTCTATTGTCAGTAGGCTGAAGGGATTGCTGGTTGCTTTGCTGACAACCTGCCAATACCTTTAAGCAGCAACCTTGGTGGATAACAAAGTTGGTACCTGTACACATTCTGATTCTCTGTGATGAAATGGAATCTTCAGTTGTTGGTTTGAACTGTTTGGGGAGAATGTGGGGTTTAGGTTTGGGAGGGTGATTATATGATAGATCGTGCAAGGCCAGTTTTAATTTTGTCAGTTGTCTACCCACATTTTTACTTGTACTGGGATTCCACTGCATCAGTGCAAACTGCCTCTGGTGCTACCATTGTCATGGTCAGTGCAGACATCTGCTTTCTTTTGGCTGGAATTCTTATACCGAGCACAAGAAATGTTGGCATGGTCAAATCCCAGTACTCAGTGCATAACTGAAGCTACAGGAGGATGCAGAAAATTATGATGCGAGCAGGATCAATTGATATACCTTTTGGAATGGCTTCTCCCAGCACTCTAATATCTTTATCTATCATTTGTTGCCTTACAGCCTATGGAAATTTATGTTGATGACGAGGCTAAACTGACCCTTCATGGTCTAGTTCAGGTAATGTGAACTATCCATTAGAATGTTGAACCACTTTTATAAACTTTGTGTTCATCTTGTGCTAACCTTTTCAGTTTTGATTTCAGCACTACATCAAATTAAGTGAGGCAGAGAAGAATCGGAAGTTGAATGATCTCTTAGATGCGCTCGACTTCAACCAAGTTGTGATATTTGTCAAAAGTGTTAGTAGAGCTGCAGAGCTGAACAAGTTGCTCTGCGAGTGCAATTTCCCCTCAATCTGCATACATTCTGGGATGACACAGGAAGAGAGGTTTGTGCCCTATTATTCCTTTGCTGTCTGGCCCTCTATTTGTGACACTGCTATGTTGGCTTGATTATGCTGGGCTTAAGTTTTCATGCTTTTATGTGATTGATAGCTTTGTGATTTATGAGCTTGTGCAGGCTCTTTGTTTTTGTTCACTGAACTTTAATATAAGATGATTTATTAAGGTCTTACATATCACTGAACTTCCACATGCCATAGATTATATACATTTTCTTGTACATGGCAGTGGTCAGTGGGGCCATCATAATGATGGTAGTTCCACAATCCATGCTAATGATTTGAATGTAAGTTGGTATAGATGGTGCCAGAGTTGTTTATTCATATATTGCTATAATGTTTAGAATTATACGTAAGCTGATGGGATCTTGTTTAAAGCGCAATATGCAACAACAGAGTTTTGTCTTCAGTTCATCGCAGACCCTAAGCATTACAATGTGTTGGTATTTCCTATATAACTGTTGGTCGTAGTTGATCTTTTCATCGGGTTGATGACAATTCATCTGTGGGTGTGAAGCTCTGTAGACATTAGCACCTTATGCTCCCTTTTCAGCTGCTCTTCTGATCTAACAGCATGGCTTTGATAGGTTGACCCGATACAAGAACTTTAAGGAAGGACACAAGAGGATTCTTGTGGCTACCGATTTGGTCGGTAGGGGAATTGATATTGAGCGTGTCAACATTGTCGTAAACTACGACATGCCAGATTCTGCTGATACCTACTTGCATAGGGTAATTGTTGCACCACTCTATTGCAAGTGGTGGGTTCCTTTTATCATTTTACCTTCTATTGTTGATGCATTCATCATTGCAGGTTGGTCGGGCTGGACGATTTGGCACCAAGGGACTTGCAATAACTTTTGTTTCTTCTGCATCTGATTCTGATGTTCTGAATCAAGTTTGTATCGTTGCCCTTTCTCCATCCTTTTTACTTATCTGGTGTCATAACGTCTAACAGTTAGCATGTCTGATGCCTAAAGGTGCAAGAAAGGTTTGAGGTTGACATAAAGGAGCTGCCTGAGCAGATTGACACTTCGACATACAGTAAGTATTGTATCTATCTTATATTCGTTAATTAGCATGCATTGGATCAAGATGTGTTGCCACTTAAAAGCTGATGTGCTGAATTATGCTGTTTAATCTACAGTGCCATCTTGAGGATCCCAAGTGACTACTCTTATGTTTAGTTCCAGCTGGAAATGAGGGTTTTGCTTCAGAAGAACATCTTGGGATGTCCATTAGATAACCTTGTATCTCTTGAAAGACGTTCCACCTGTATGGAAATTTTAGGTGCACAGACCTTGCAAGTTCAAGCTACCTGTTAGGATTTTGTTTGCATCTTTGTTACATTTGCTATGTTATCAGCAAACCTTTTGATTGTACCATGTCAATGTCATACATTCCTCTGTATGTTATCATTTGGATTTGGCTTCCGAGGGGGCTGCTAAGGCAAGGGATGCACACCTTTGATAAGACGGCCTTGCAAGCGTTTACATGGGATAGAGCGAGCTGCTGGTGGCAGGGAAGAGTAATGAGATGAAACCATCCTGCACAAGGTGTGCCGCATTGAGCGAGCTGCTGGTGTTCGATGCAAGCAAAGCTCAAGCTTGCAAACCTACGCTATCGAGCATCTCTTATTTCTGAGTTGTGTAGTAGACAGCTGTTAATCTGAGATCTGAATAGCCTGTTCATTTTTCAAGGTAGTGTTGGTGTATGGAAGGTCCCTTTTTTCTACATAAGCCTGATTCTGAATAAAGTAAGCTCACTGCTTACTTGATAACATGTTCGACTGATATATCCGTGAACGCTCAGGCAGCCCGTTTACATACCAGATAGGAAACTGTTTACTGGATTACTGAAATCTCCTGGTTAGACATGTTCGACTTAATTTTATCCGTGAACGCTTTGCCCCGTCCCGGTACAGAAAGAAGGGCGAAGCTTTCAAAACTAGCATCTGGCAATGATGCACCGGCCGATGGTGATGGAAACGCGCATCTTTACTATTGTATGTGTGGTTATAGACGGTGGCTTCAAGCATACAAATTTTTAAAGTTTGTTTTTATCTCTCAAAGCTCGCGATTTATTTCACCAAGGATTCAGCAAAATCACGAACGGTCCACGAATTTACAACGTCAGGGAGGGATCCGTCCAAATATTGAAGTGACCCGGGTCCCAACTTCCTAGCAAGAGCAACGGGAGCAAGTTCACGAGCACAAGGATTACAAGTACGTGAAGTAAGAATTTCAAAGTTCATGAGCACAAGAATTACGAGTACGTGAAGTAAAAATTTCACAGTTTGATTAGTATTTTTGAAAACGTAGAATATGCACGAGCAAAGGGAGAATTATTGGGTAAGAAAAAGGTAACAGAATATTCGGGTGCCGGTCGTGGCCGCGTGCACGATCGCCATCGCACCGAACTAGTAGTAGCTAGTATCTCACTCCCTGTCCTTTGCTGGTTCTCTGCTTCGCTCATCCTATCTCCTCACGGCGCGCTCTCTACCGCTTTCTTTCTCCCCGCGGCAGCCGCGAGGCGACAGAGAACACCCGTCCGTGGTCGGCGACGGCGACGGCGCACCGCCTGCTGCGAAGCAACGGTTTCTCTCCGCCGGCCCTCACCCCTCCCGACCGCCCCTCCTCCTCCAACTCCAGAAGGCCGCCACTTGTTCTCTCAATCCGGGGCCGGGGATGCCGCCGGGGTGTGGAGCGACGACGGGAGGTAGGGTGGGGGTACCGTCGCCCGCTCGCCCCACCCTGCCACAAGGGAAGCGTCGCTCCCCCTGGCTTCGGATGACTGCCACTACCACTGCCGGCTATGGTACGCTACGATGGCCCAAAGATTTTACACGAACCACTCACTATACACACACCCTTAGTTAGCTTCGTATTTTGGGTTCAGATTATAATGGAAGTGTAAGTCATACTGGTAGCAAATCCGAACTTGATATAGAATTGCAATATGCAGATTAATATGTTTATATGGATTATTGTATGGTAGCCATCTCTCTAATGGACATAAAATATTCCTAAAATATTTAGTAGTATGAAATTCAATTGAAGCAGTACAAAAATATACTTCTTAAGTGGGATAGACAAAATATAGTGATTTGGGTGAATTTGATTGCATAGGACAATGTGACATGCAATTGGAACGTTTAGATTGAAAACATTCTTCCTTTGGACATTTACTCTAACAAAAACTAACATATTCCAAATAGAGGATCAAATTAAAAGTTCCTCTTGCCTCTAGAAAAGGTAATAGGAGCACTGTGAAAGAACTCAACCAGAAAACAATCACCATTTACTTCAAAAGTTCAAATCCTAGTTCACGAATCACAGGTACAGTAGCTGCATTTGCCATAAGATTGCGCAAGAATATGGGAGAATTATTTGATGGTTGCATTGTGCAGTTGAAATGCTGAAACAGCTCATTACTAGATTTCCACTCAAGACCTCTTCAACCTGAATCTAACAGTTTTGGTACTATGCAGGAAAACAACATGGCATGAAATATTGCATGTCACCACAAAACAAGTGTATATTACTAGGAGAAAGATTTGGTCGGCATGTTACTAGGAGCACACTTTCCCTGCTTCAAAATTATTCCAGGAGCACTGCGCTGGCAAGACTAGAAATGTCTGGGAAGTTTCAGCAGTCTGTGTCAGAGTCTTCAAGAGACTACTTTACTCGGGCATTCCACAGTGCAAGCATGAAGAGGAGAGTTCTATCAAGGGTTGAGTGCTATCTGTCTTCAGATCCAATAAACAGTGGCTGGTTGAAACCCAGAAGGTGGGAAAGTTTCACTAGTTTGGAGAGTGCTTGTGTCCAGCCCGAGTACAAACTACCAATAAGGACACGTGGTGACTGTAAAGCCGAGCAATATGAAATGACGGGATCACCCTTGAGCTCTTCTGATGTTCCTGCCGAGGCTGTGAGGATTGGAGATACGAATGAGATTTCTCCTTGGTGGCAGGAGTTTCCAAAGCGCTGGACAATTGTTCTCCTCTGCTTCTTTGCGTTCCTTCTTTGCAATATGGATCGTGTGAGTTAGACACTAATGCTTGCATTTTTCTTTTCTAATTTTTCCGATAAGAACAGTTGTATTATTACACAATTCTCCTTTTCTTTTGCTTCCTGAAAGTTTGCTGATTTATGCTAGGTCAATATGAGCATCGCGATCCTTCCAATGTCTTCAGAGTTCAGCTGGAATCCAGCTACTGTTGGTCTAATCCAATCATCTTTCTTTTGGGGTTACCTTCTTACGCAGGTGCTTTGCTGTTGCTTACTGTACACTGAGAGTGTTATAGGCTACTGTCTCGCATGGGCATTTTATATGCAGCTTTTGACATTTCACTATGAAAATTTCTGCTGCAGATTCTTGGAGGTATTTGGGCTGACAGGTTTGGTGGTAAGGTAGTGCTAGGATTTGGGGTTGTATGGTGGTCCCTTGCAACAATTCTTACACCTCTTGCTGCCAAGGTTGGACTTCCGTGCTTGCTCATCGCGCGTGCCTTCATGGGGATCGGAGAGGTTGTGTTCTATACTTGTCTCTACATTTTCTACTGTATATAACTTGTGCTGTTTATCTGAGGTATAGGGTGTGTATACAACATGTCTCCAAGTTACACAGGTAGATTAGCATCCATGAAAGGCAGATGCGATGATGAAAACTTTGTATTATGTCAGAGTATTTACTGGTAGAAATCATCAGATTTGTTACTTCAAATATAACCAAGTGGATCCCACTTTATTACTTTGTTCTAGGCCTCTAGCTTAGTTTGTTGATATCATTAGTTGCATAGTCCAATGCAAATATTCAAAAGCTCTCCTTTTGCTTTATATTATTTGTTCTTATATATATGGTTTTACAGGGTGTTGCTATGCCTGCTATGAACAACATCCTTTCCAAGTGGATCCCAGTTTCAGAGAGAAGCAGATCTCTTGCTTTAGTGTACAGCGGAATGTACCTTGGGTCAGTCACCGGCCTTGCTTTCTCACCTCTGTTGATCAGCAAATTTGGCTGGCCTTCTGTTTTCTTTGCATTTGGATCCCTTGGAAGTGTCTGGTTTGCACTGTGGCAAAGCAAAGTAAGATAGACCAAGTCTTGCGCTGATTTCTTACATTCTGTCATATAGTTCGTGTTTCATACAGATTACTCAGTAGACATGTTTTCATCATAAAAGGTCGCTTTAGCTACCATTTTATTTTATCTATGGACCATATCAACCACTCTGGAAGTTAGCACAGTGCAATGATTGTTGTGGTATCTCATTTTCCTTAGCTGACAGCCAGTATCTACTCTTAATTAGGCACACAGCTCTCCAGATGATGATCCCAAACTAAGTAAAGCTGAAAAGAGGCACATACTGGGTGGTGGGACCTTCAAGGAACCTGTCACTTCAATACCATGGAGGTTGATTCTATCAAAGGCTCCAGTGTGGGCTCTCATAATATCACACTTTTGCCATAACTGGGGAACGTTCATTCTTCTAACATGGATGCCCACTTACTACAATCAGGTTGTTAAAAGTTATCCCTTGAAATGTTTGGCAGTACTTTTTGCTAATACCATATAATGACATTACCATGCTGTTTGTTGTGCTTCTCAAATTCTTTTACCCAGGTTCTGAAGTTCAATCTAACTGAGTCCGGGCTTCTCTGCGTCTTGCCATGGCTGACAATGGCTGTTTTCGCGAATATTGGTGGATGGATCGCCGATACTCTTGTTGAGAGAGGGGTATCTATAACAAACGTCCGTAAGGTAGTTCTCCTTGGTTAAGTTTTGTTTCATGTGTGAATTTGAGAGCAGTTATACTTTTGAGCTACTGATCTTGATATACTTCTGAAATGTGCTGACGCAGATTATGCAATCGATTGGTTTTCTCGGCCCCGCCTTGTTCTTGACACTGCTGAGCAAAGTCCGGACTCCAGCCATGGCTGTATTATGTATGGCCTGCAGTCAGGTTTGATGCACTTCAGAAAGACCACTCATATGGATCTATTTGTCTTATCTAAAAAATGGATCTCTATGCAGCTCCTTATACTTTAACAATTGGCAACTGTTCCACTATAAATACTTTTAACATGTGTGTAAATGTCCATTTTGTTTGGCAGGGGAGTGATGCTTTTTCACAGTCTGGGCTGTATTCAAACCACCAAGACATAGGACCACGTTATGCGGTAATGTACTCATGTAGTTTGTTACTGGTCTAATGTTCTCTAGTTCACATAAGAGGGTTAGTGTTAATTCTGGTAGTACTGGTGGTCTTTGCTTCTTTGGGCTTATCTTCATAGACAAGTGCATTTAACTAGATAATGTTCCCGCCAAAACTGTAGGGGGTACTTCTTGGACTGTCAAACACTGCTGGCGTGCTTGCAGGAGTTTTTGGTACTGCTGCCACTGGTTACATTCTTCAGAAAGGTAAGAAACTAAAAAAATAAAATCAAAGGTGGTTTCTAGTGATGCATTAAAAGCTGTATCTTTCTGTTATCCTACACAAGATAAGTATTAGTTGAAAGGATGGTTAGGCTTAAAAAGTCACCTCACTAAGCAAATTATAGAGCATCCTGTGTGTTTATTCTAACTTCCTCCTATGTTTTATTCATTTTCTTTTTAACTTCCAGGTTCTTGGGACGATGTGTTTAAGGTGTCTGTTGTACTGTACATAGTAGGAACAGTGGTGTGGAATGTCTTTTCAACTGGAGAGAGAGTTTTTGAATAATCCGACCATCCGTGGACAGTCCTACATACCACTATGTGGAAATGGACTGATTTTGCCAGTGTCATTTTGGCGTATAACAGGGACAGTTTGTCTTTAGAAAGACATACAGCTGGGGAAAACACACACAAACTCCATATTATGCAAGAGATATACCTGGATCGAATGTTTGGGCAATCGAAAGAATGGAGTCAAATTAGAGTACTGCAATAACCAGGGGAAATTGGCCTTTTGAATACAAGAAAGTATACTTGTGACCAAATAAATTTCCTGCGCAGAAAGCAGCTGCACCTAGGGCTCTTCAGATTTTGCAGCTGTTTCTTGAGAAGCACAAACAGTTCTGCCTGAATCACCTGTCCCCATATTTTGTTTTAAACACCGGGCTTTTGACCATGTTTGAGCTTGCCTGTATTTGATGAAGCAGCAACGGCTAGTGCCAAACTCATGAAGTATTGTGCTAGCTTTTTTGATCGAACATCCTAAATGTATCTGCTCAGATCTTAAACGTCTCTGTTTTTTTTTTGACGTTGCTATTACTTTTTCCTTTATATTGCATGATGATGAGTGTCATTTTCTTTGGATGCTTACAGTGGCTGTAGAAGAAAATAGTTGGTTCACTCAATCGTTAGATATATGATATATCCATTGCCCATTGGTTATTTGGAAAGAAAAAAGATATAGCTGTTGGTTAAAACTAAATTGTTACCCACTCTGTACACCAATATAATGCATGTTTTATAACTAGGAAAAAAGAGTCAATTTCCGTTATAAGATCAATCGTTGGTCCAAATATATGTATGTATAGTACATAAAAAGTTGCATCAAATATATTATATTCAATGTCGCTTTAAGATGATACTAATTTTGTAATAATTGATAATATATTGTAGATGGAATTAATAAGGGTTATAAGGATACAATTCTTTTGAAAACATTTCTCACCTAAATAATTCCTATGCACCCCTCACATGCTCACAGAAACGACATGTCAGGTCTAACGGTGGAAAAGACGTGAAAAGTTTTCACAAACAAGAAAAAACTACGTTTAAAGAGTTTTTGCCGTTTTGGCATTACTTTTCTCACCATAAATTTTTTTTACCCACCCCACATACCCACTAACTAAATAGTCAATGACCTATAATAAAAAAGATAGTATGTGCGTGTCGCGCGGGCATATTTGCTAGTTAAGGGTTAAAATAAACTTTGAAACCTTTTTTCTGTACAAAGTATGTCTTATTTTGTAATAATCTGGTTTTATTTTTTAACAAGGTGATTATTCCCAACATATAATTATTCTAAACTGCCTTCAATCGAGATTACACTCTTTCCGACTTTGTTCCTCTTCGGAGTCATCGAGATTACAATAGTTATCCTTGCTTGAGCGGCGGCGTGGCACCATTGATTACGTGCAGCTCACGTACGTTCGATCAAGGCGATCACCATTGATTATCTCTGGGGTTCATTTTTTTTTACTTGGCTAATTGACTCATTGACTATTTAGAAGACAAGTTTTATGTCCAAAACACTATAAATTACAGGCACGTTAGTTTTTCCGATGTGATCCAGAATTTGTTGCTTAGATGACCGGTAAATCTATTAATTTTACCTCTGAGTTTGGACCACAACCACTAAAAAAGAATAATTATGTATCGAGGTGCTATGAATGCATGGCTAGCTTTTTCTTCACCAATCGATGTGATGATTATTGTTTTTTACTGCACAAATGAATGGATGAATCTGTCTTCTCCTTGCCTTTGCTGACGGGATGGTCGATGTTCTTTCAGCGAAAGAGATGCACTGCGAGGTTCCTATTGTTGCGGGTTGCGGCAGCGGATCACACCAGTGTGGTTGTTTTCTCTCTACCCAAACAGCTAATTCCAAGGGTGAAAAGAGACAACGGTATCTCCAGTCCGGCTTTTCGTGGCAACCTATGGCACCCAATCCATGCATATAAACATATTAACATAGCTTGCAACTTCCAAGCTTTTGAGTAAGCAGAACCATCTAGGCATCTTAACTGATTGTTGCAACGTACAATCTATTTGTTTCAGCTTGCAAGTCCTGAAACTTACAATTTACAAGCTGAAACGCCTTAACGAAGCAAGCAAGCACAAGTCCAAGTCCAAGTCCAAGTCCAAGCCCAAGCCCGGATACAAGTTCTGGACACATGGATCCAGCTTGCTATGATGCAAAAGACGGACGAACAACAAAATCGAGCAAATCAATCAGATTATGATGGACAAACTTTCCGCTGATCTTTTTGTTCTATATTTTGAAAAGTAACGTAAAATGTACTAATGTTGACTTTTTAAAAGTACATATCCAGGTGAACGCAGGCCAGAGGCATTGAAGAAGATTGGACAATAGCCACTTTTCCAACTGGAAAAATAATTGACACAATCACTCATGCAGCACAAAAAACAAGCTGAGTCATTCGCAGCATGAGAAACGTAGACCCAGTAAGCAAGTGACCTCTAACTCTTTGATTCAGCCACACGTGCTTTGTACAGGCAGATATATGCCATGTGCCAGTCACCTGTGTAAACAAACAATAGTCTCCGTTAAAATTGTTCATAATCTGAATTAAAATGGTTCATAACCTATTTCATTTGATTTATATAAGGCCTCACCTCCACCAGATAGTTTCAAAATGTCTTCCTCCTTGCGAATGTTTGGGTTGTCATCATCAAACTCGATCCATTTTCCTGAAGGCCAAAACAAAATCTCAGTATCCCTAATAATAAAGTGAAACAATTGATTCTAGTAACCAGGCTGGGAGACTAGCTGGCTGACCATCATCTTGCTTAACCCAGCCAACATAGTGGCCAGAGTCTGCACTTCTTCCCTTGTGTGTCAAGACAGCAACCAAGTCATAGACACCAGTCAATTGTTTCTTTGGTACAGAAGGGTCAGCTGCATATAAAACATAAGCAAGACAAAAGTAAGTTTAAATGCATACAACCATAGCGGTTACCTCAATCATTAAAGGTAGAGTGTGAAACTCTTTGTAGCTTATTTCTTTCCCTCGAATTCAAGGAGAATAAAGGAACACAAAGGAGTGACCCAAACAGGTCCCTCCCTAGCGCGCGCGCACACACACAAGAAAACCTGTTAAAGACTCGCCACACCCAGAATTAAACCGACTAGGATGACCATAACCGGACTATGACTCCAGGATAAACTAACAACTTTTTGTAGCTTATAAACATATAATCCAGAGAAATAAAGTTGAAATAAAAAACAGACTGCTATCATTGCTAATTGAAGGCAGAAACAAATCACTTGCCTTTGTCAATGTCCATGCTGGATGATTCCCCTGCTGTACTTGATGACCCCTGAGATAGAATACAATAATTGGGTCAACATGGATTGAATATACAAAAACGTGTGAAAGCTTAATGTGAAAGTTGATCCATTTATTTCTTCACAGATCTTACTGATGATTCAAGATACACTAGGTAGCCGAAAACCATTACCTCATTTTCTTTTGAGCCGCTAGCTTTCCCAGTTTTCAATCCAAACTTCGCATTTTCCGCATCTCTCAGCATCTTCACAAGCAAATTGAGCATCCAATTCAACACTGCAGCAATAATGATGGAAACACAAAGCTGAATGGCAAAACGAGAACGCTACCTGTCGAGGAGCTTGGAGTTTCTGTTTCAGTTCATCTGAGCAAAATTCATAAACATCCAGTTCGAGAGGGTAATCAACTTTCTGGCAAAAGAAACACAAAAGAGATTTTTTTAAAAAAACACAGTATTAGAGAGCAAAATGCTAAAAAGATTCCATACGAATCCCAGTTGCTATAATCATCAAAGCAATGTTCAAGTGAAAGGGAGTTTAACGTACTCGTAAAATCTTTGCCTTCTGGTTTGACTCCCTTTTCCAAAAGAAACGAACAAACTGCACAGTCAAGTACCTAAAGGAAGGAGTATATATGTAAAATGTTTCTGTGTAAAGCAAGGGCAAGTGAAAATGCAAAGATTTTATGTACATACCTGGGCAGCTCATTTATTCTTGACTCTCTAGTATAAATCGCAGTTCGACCCAGTGCAGGTGAAACTTTCTCAAGCTCTGACTTCAAGCCCTGTACACAAAGAATATGAATGATTGACATTGGTCATCCTATGAAAAATCTGAAGGGCATCTGCAGGATATCACAACTTCACAAGCAACATTCCATTTCATATTTACCTTTCCACCTCAAAACCCACATAGAAGAGACAAGACCAGCACAAAATGCAACAGCACACAACTCTTCCCATCAATAACAAAAATGGTACATGGAGGTATTTGAATGGGTATTATCCTTCATCAACTTTTATGAAAGAACGGGAGGAAAGCAGGTGCTAGTTCCAGGTTCTTTCTGCAAAAATTAAATTGTCTTTGTTTTTACGAATTTGAATGAGATAGATACCAGAAAAAAAACTTGTTACAAAACTTTAGATTCCAAATGGTTGGGGGTGGGGGTTAGCAGGGTGAACATGTTGGGGGGGGGGGGTGTGGGAGGAAAACAAACTGACTCTGGCAATAGTTTTCTTGGAAACTGGTCAGGCTAATATATGAACACACTCTAAAATGTAGATGAACGATTGTTTTACTTATTGTTTTCATCAGCTCTGCTATCTTCAAATGTGACCGTGTAAATTGTTCTATATCCTTATTCTGCTTAATAACAACTGCAGTTCACTAGCTCATAATAGGCATCTGCTATGAACAAACTCAAAGGCTTCTGAGGGCATAGGCTATGGCGGACTTGAAAGATGTGTTCTACAACTACTAAAAAAGTTTGCGATAACATCAGTAGCTTAGAAAGACCCGTTGAGTTGAAATTTAGTAGCATTGCCCTAGACCCTAAGTAGAGGTGAAATCTACCACAAGGGCAATGCAGATAGCACAAGAGATTTGAATCCATGTAATAACAATTATCCTATCAGTCTAGCAATGAGCAATTTGATGTCAAAGCCAACCAAAGAACAAACAGAACATTGCTTACATGCTTAAGTCCCTCATGAAGGTGGTTCACATCTTGAGATATATGACACTTCAGGGAATAAACTGACTCCGTCTCCATGCTCTCCTCACCACTTTCTGCACAGTGGACCCTGGAAATAAAAGCAGTCATCAACAAATATCACAACTGCACTGGGGCATGTTCATCTATGATATAGATAAATAAAAAATTTATCTTCAAAGATATGCATATCAAATAGTTTTCCTTACAACTGAATATAAAACACTCAAATAACATTTAGCCAATGACAGCGCTAAAACGATCATAATAGGCTTCACAGCCACCCCGTGTGTCTGCTATATAGAGACAGAAAGAAAGTTTAGGGCTGCGGTTCTGTATCATTTACCGATATGAAAATCCATAGAGATATCCCAGTTGTTTTTAAATGTTTGTTTATCCAGCTAGCGACAAAGGCCCATAAAGAAAAGAAAAGTTGGAATCATCTGTTTTCTGTACAAGGTGTATAAACAGGATCTTACCAAACTACCAACTGTACAACAAAAAAAGTAACATACATATGTAGGGAATACAACACAAATAGAAATGAGAGGGGGGGGGGGGGGGGGGAGAGAGAGAACCTGCTCACAAGGTCTATCCCAAATAGTTGCTTCATCGAAAGAGCGGCAGATTCACTGCAGTGGGAAAAGGTAAGCAAATAGTTTTACAAAGAATAACCAAACACCGCCATAATAAATTACAGGGGACTCCACTCCACTTTGCACTATTAAAAACGGAGCACAAGATAAGTATGATAAATATAAACAGTGATAAGGGAGAAGTGCCATTAGTTGACACTGGACAGGTTACCTTGCATCTGATGTAAGAGTTTGAGAAAGTGTATACACCAGCTGTGTCCAGCATTCTTCCGCATCCTGTAATTTTATAAAAACAAATGTGCATTCATTACACAAATACAACAGTGGATAACCTAGCTCTTAATCGCAGGTGATTAGAAGGAACCTGTTGCATGTAGACATTATTGTGCTGCTGGGCAAATTGTGGGTATTTTTTACGCAGTGTCTGCTCAGAATCAGATTATGAAAACAAATGTTAGTATACATTTGACCCCACATGAACCCTCAAAATCTTCCATCAACTAAACTAGATCACATATAATGCAATGAGGTATGACTTCATAAAGCATACATTTCCGTATTGACACCACTCAATCATGAGAATATATGCCGAGGAAATTCCACTCCAGCATATTTTCTTTATCAAAACAGTAACAAACCACTGGTGATTGGTGAACATACAAGGCCTTTTATTTCAGACCAAAAGATGACATTTTAAAAAAAAACTGAAACAATAGGCTAAGATTCCCTCTGTTTTCAAATATTAGTGGTTAGGATATTTATAATCTTCAACAAGGATCTGTGAAATTTTCATAATTTGACGTACTACCTCCGTTTCGGAATAGTTGACGTTTCCGACCAGCAAAATAAACTAGCGGCAGGCTAAAAATCGTTGTCTGGACGTCATATATAAAGATCCGGAGGTAGTATTTTATTAGTAATATATAAAGCACATCATATTGTGAACCAATTTAGTCACAAATCTAGAGATGTGTCATTAGTCAAGGTACTTTTGCATAAATTAGTGGTTAAAATGTTAAATTTCAAATGTTTGACCAAACAAAAATCATGACCATCTACATTTTCAATAGTTCCTCTTCATCTGACATGTCGAATTTCAAGGACAAAATTAGCAGAATGAGGTATTCTGATCCAGAACTAAGAGAAATATACTTCAGTAGCCTAGGATGCAATTACTTAATGATTGTGCACTCACCTGCAAGAATTGTAGAGGAGCAACAGGACGGACACTTTGATCAAGCTCACCAAATGTATTACGAGTTGCAAGAGTCAAACTATGAGAGGCTTGGTCAATGCCGTTACCTCTTGCAGTATCTGAATAGCTGGACAAGTAAAAGAGAAAGATATAAGACACAAAAAACAAAGCCTCTTCAAAATTAATATTAAGAGATGTTTTGGCTGAACCTTAGTAGCGCTGATTTCAGCTCCGGAACAGAGTGCAGACATTGCAATGTGGAATTCATGTAGCATGTATTCCCCAGGTTATAAAGACCAGCGCTGTGCCCCTAAAAATGAGTAGGGCAAACTCATTTCAGCAAAGACAATAAATCCTAATAACAAACAAAGAATAAGGTCTTGCCACTGATACTAATCATAGCAATGATAAGATATAATTTTCAGTATCCCAGCTAATCATGCAAGAATTATCAATCGCGTATTTATACAAAATTGTATTTGTAATCAGAAGGACATGCGCCTATAGTTCCTAATCTCATATGTCAATTTATACTGTATTCTGGTAAAGACATTAAAAATCTCAAGTGGCTTTAAAGAACGTAGCTCCCATTGCCCAATTCCACATGAAAGCCCAAAGTATATGCTCCCATTTCATGTATGTCTTCAAAGGTTACAGAATTCAGGAATCCAATCTATTAACCCCAAAGCCGCAATGATAAATGTGCCCACGAAGCATATCGTCGTGGCACATATACCAGCATTAGCTCTGATTGAATGACTAACAAATTAACCACTCCATTTTTTAATGGATAAAGCAATCATGAATCCAAAAGCTCAACATTAAGTAGTAATAACCAATAAAATAGTAATACACAGTGTCATGGACATGCACAGAACAAGACTCGGGAACGTACCAGTGCAACCACTTGCTCTTCTTCTGGTAGATCCTCAACAAATACTGGGCCTTTCTCTGGAGCTTTCACAATTTCATCAGCTGTACCTATCATCATCAACTTTTGACCCTACAGAGTGCATTTCAAATTCAGTTGTAATTTGAAAACAAAACGTAAATAGCATTTGAGCACTTGATGCAATAAAATATGAGCACAGGAAATAAGTCAAGCATCTCACATCTTTCACTCCCAAAGTAGCCCAATCTGCATCATCCTGTATTATGCATAGCGAACATGTTATCCAGTTGTTACAGTCTATGCATGCGCAATGGATATAGCTGAATCTATAAGCACTTAACAAACTACTAGTTTACCTTCAATATTCCACCCTTCACCATAATTTTTTGGCGTTCAGGTGGTACACCAGTTAGTGTGTACAGCTGACTCTTGAAAACTATCGGTGGCTGGCTAGTATCAATCTCTATGCCTGGAAAGACCTCCTTCTTCCATTTCACGCTTACTGGAAATAATTACAAAATCATTGGTTATAGTATGAAAGCAACTATGTTTGCACACACATGCAGCTAATATTATGCAGTAGGCTATGACACCAAAGCTTGGTGTTACAAGAGAAGCTTATTTACAGTAGTTAGTTAGAGATGGAAAACTACCTTCGTTTACTGATTTGTACAATATATTAAGACAACTGGTAAAGAAATTCAACAGTAAGTTTCATGCAAAATGATTTATTGAGCTATAGCAAGAACAAGGAGCTAATAGAGAATGCCAAATATCCATCAGAATTATTCATATAGCATTATAGCATGATTCAGATAACAATATACCAAAGGATGCCAGAAAAACAAAAGATCAAGGAACTCTAAAGGACAGATACAGTATTACTGCCATAAAAACGAGCAACTGCGTGTTTAGCGAGCAAGGAACTTTTTGCAAATGCAAATTAGTAGTTTTCATTTTTCCTATAGTCAATTAATAATGAAATACATATAATTATGTGAACAGCCGAACAGGTGGAGCATTATACACCCAACAAGGTCCAGTACTACTTCAGTTGACTGCTTTTGGTGAGCAATGAAAAAAACATGGCATCAAAGAGAGAATACATTCATTATGCCTAAAAGTGAAACCAAGCCATTGGCACCTACACCCAGTCTACAACTGAACGCAACCCTCACTGAGATCAAACCTGTGTACTTCAAAGACTTGACAACAAGAAAAAAACAGGGTGCCACATCGCAATTTTGTCTAAACTATCTCAGTCACAGTCATGGAGAACTAAAGTTCAGATAAAGGACTGGATGCTATAGCAACCTTATGCAGGTAGCAAAAGGCAAATGCAGCATTCAGCACGGTGATTCAATCTAACCACAGCAATATGCTTCAAAAGTTTCGAGTTTTTTTTCTTTTAATGGTGAGAACATGATTCTGGACTGTGTTGTAAAATAAACAGCAGAAAGCCACAGAACAAAAACTCACTACAAAGCTTATGTTTGTCGACTTGTTGGTGTTCTACAATGTTAAAGCAAGTAGCTCAATCGAACCTAGTGTGCTTTCCATTATCTCCTTTTCAGATGCGGGTCAGAAACCGTTGTCATAAGAGGTAGCACGTTTAAGGCTAATAAGGCTAACCAAAAAGATCAGGGACTATGGGCAATTAGGCATACAAAATTGCACGGCCCTAGCCCCTAGCCGACATTAGAAGGGACTGGGCACGCACCAACAAGCAGCAAAGGCAAATGCGGCAACGGAGAACCTAGAGCGCCGTGCAGTGCCGCGAGCCTGCACTTAGGTTCCCGAACCAAACCCTATGTTCAGAACCGAAATCTCCCCGAACCAATCCAAAAGAAAAAAAAACGCAGCAACCCACGACGCTCCGGCGCCACCGCCGCAATCCGATCCCCGAACTTCACGCAGATCGAATCGAGCTGAGAGGATCCTAGACGGGAGAACACGGAACACGCAGAAATTAAACTAAAAAACCCGCTGCCGATTCGAGCCTGAGCTAGAGGAGGCCGGAGCGATGAGATCGATATCGCCGCGCTAGGAATCGAGAGGCTGGGACGGCAAGGTATGAGGAGGAGGAGGGAGAGAGGAGCTCACCGGTCAGCATGGCGGCGGCGCGGTGGTGCGGTGCGGCGCGGCGGAGACGGGGGTTTACTAGCTGGAGGAGAAAGGAACGGGGACAGCACAGGCGAGAGAAAAGAGAGTGCACGGGGCGACGGGTGTATAGGCATACGCTTCTCTCTCTCTTTCGGCCACGCCGTAACCCAGTCGGGCCCTGTGCTACCGTCGGCTCCGAACCGAACTGCTTCGGCCCTGGAGGCCCATTGAGGAGAGCAGCCCATTGGACATCTACCATCACCGATTGCAGAGTTGCTTAAGGATTTCCGTTAAAAATAGTATATAGTTTGGGGATTCTGTTTATTTTTCTTCATTTTTAACGGAATTCCAGATAAATAAATTCATATGTTCCTAGATCCTAGCAGTAGAGTGAATGCAGAACTGTATGATACAGAAATTATACAGATAAAACATACATTGTTGACAAATGTTCGCCTTAGTAGGATTGCCATGCCAAATTATCACCAAAAGAAGTATGAGGTATAAACTAGATGAATATCTAGATGAATATATACCCCGCACATTGCTTTGGAAATTCAGTTATTAAAAACTACAGATCTCTTTGAAGGCATGTTATGTTTATGTTAGAGTTTCCACATGGTTTCCGCAAGAACTAAAATAACTCACAAACCTGGAGTATTCAAAGGGACATATGTAGCATGCTACTACCTGAAAACTAAGTTGTACTTTGGCTACAGAATTACATGGGATTACAAAAAAAACACATAAGTTACACTTGCCCGTATCCATGAAAGAAATTCAAGGTTTGAATCAAGCATGAAACTCTTCATTTGGCATAACAACAAACTTAGATAGTTAGATATGTAATGATGCATGAAACAATGAAAACATGCACGATATTCATATGAGGTTTGATGATCTTGAAGGGCAAGCTGATGATGGGCACCGGATCGAGGATCGTTTCTCCAATGCCCGAGCCAAGTGTTCTCCGTCGGAATTAGGGTTGCTTTCATGAGAGATGATAGAGAGCTAATGGTAATCTTAAAAGGATGGTAGATCTGTTATGACCTGTGAGTGGATGAGGCTAAAATATCGGTGAAGTTTAGATGCAAATGCTTGTAAATGTTTTTATTTAAGAATAAGAAAAATGCAATAACATCCTAAATAAGTTTGTGGATGAGGTTAAACTCATATTAGAAGCTCCTCCAAGTTATGAATGAGATGTTTTGAGTTTCTTGAAGTAGATCTATCGATACCATGCAAACTCAGCTCATAAGGTCCATTCTCTTTGATTACATAAGAGGAATAAAAAAAATCTTGCCCGGGTCCTAGTGAGAAAAAGAAAAGGTAGCAAGCTTGCATGTATTTACTTAAGTAATTAAAGACATAGCCTTCATTAATCACGCATAGAAACATTACAATCTCAAGTAAGGAGCATTCAAAATGCCCCATTACACTATAATACAAAAGGACGGAGTGAGAAAGAACTAAAATTGTAAAAAACCTCACTAGCTTCATGATTATATACGGATAAAGATAGAGTTAGAGAAACCATAAGGAATATATAGTTTATACTATTGCTATTGCCGTATCAACAGTGCATGTACTAGAAAAACATGTTATTAGCATAACTAAAAATGCTAAAAATAACAACACAAGCTCACAAAGCTCATCAGATACACACACTATCGCACATTTATCTTAAATGACGCCATTTCTAGACTTTTTATGGTAACTATGTAAAAGGGTGCGCTCCATAGATGCACTTTTGTATTTCATCATATGTTGCACACTTGCACTCTTGTAAAAAATAATCTCCTATAGTTTAACAATTCGTTCTTTAGTAAAAAATGGTTCACAACAAAAGAAAAACGCAATGAACTATTTGCCTATTTTATTTCTTTTAGCTTATCTTGTACCAACTTTCATCTCTAACTTCTTCCTGTCTATGTCTCATAAAAAAAACTTCTTCCTGTCTATGTCGTCTTGCTCTTCCATTCATCACTATTGCTTGGCCAGCATACAACCAACAAATCTTCTCCCAACTTAGCATGGATCGAGACAAGAAGATAGAAAGTCGGTTTTAAATATTTTTAAAACCATCCTCATCAATTTTAAACATTATGAAATTAATATGTATGAAACATATCCCTTATTATATTCTATTTTCGACTCCTATATAACTCTCTCTCTCTCTCTTGGTGTTAGGTTGCGTCAGAACTATATTTGTACTACCCTTCCTCGCTCCAAGCTTTTCCAAGTCTATGATCTATGAAGCCTCCTAAGAATTAAAATAGTAATAGCACCTCAATTTTGGTCAATGAAAAATTACTTCATCCGTTTTAAAATTGTATGCCGTTTAGATCTTTTAGATATATGATATTTGCTATACATCTGAATATAGTGTATATCTACATTTATAATAAAAAAGCTATGAATTTAGAAAAGTAAAAAAAAAATTATAATTAAATCAGAAGTAGTAGAAGACGCTAATAAATTTATTATTCGAGAGTCACCGACTTTCGAGTATCAAGCGACACGGCGATGACACGGTTAATTTTAGAAGAGCTTACTACCCGTGCTTCAGTCGACATCTACCCTGTCAGCATCGATGGCGCAACGCCGAATGCGACGGATTTCCCAAAACCGAACGCGATGATCCCGTGTGTCAAGCCCGATCCGTCCCGGTCCGCCGAGCCCGATCCAACCCAACCCCCGTCCATAAGTGGCATCGCGTCCACCCAACTATACCCAACCCAACGCATCCATTTTTCTGTTCGTCTTCCTCGATCCCAAACGGGAACCGCCTGCGTGCTCCGCTCCCCTCCGGCTCATTCATTAATTTCATTCCCCATCTCGTCTCCTCCCCAACCCAAACAACAAAACCCTAGCCTCCTCTTCCGTGGGATGGGATGCCGTCCAAACCATACCCCGACCACCTGACCTCCGCCCCCGCCGCCGCCCCCGCGTCCTGGATGTCCGCATGGACGGTGTCCGGGCCCTGATCGCCGCAGGGGCCACCGCCGTTTGCTGCCTCGTCTGCGCCATCTGGGCCTTCCGCTCCTCCTCCTCCTCCTCCAACTCCAATTCCTCCTCCTCCAGGAAGCAGCAGTCCCCTTCCCCGCACTGCTGCGGCTGCGCCTCCTGCGGCTGCCGCGCCGCCAAGTCCGCCAACGGCGAGATGGCCGTGGGCGGGGACAACAAGAAGAAGGCGCAGGAGCCGGCCCCGCCCGAGGGCGGCGCCTCCATGATGGAGCAGCTCGTCCCCGAGATCACCACCCACGCGCTCAGCTACCTCGACTACACCAGCCTCTGCCGCCTCTCCATGACCAACTCCGCCATGCGCCGCGCCGCCAACGACGATGGCGCCTGGAAGGCGCTCTACCACAAGGTGCGCAGCTGGGCCTGATGCAGCCCACAAGCCCTCCCTTAACTTCTCCTTGACTGGTTTACTGTCTGATTGGCAATGTACTTATCCGTCACTGCTGATTTCCACTCCACTAGGACTGTACTGTCAGTGTCCTGGATTAGGCTTGTTACATTTCTGCTGGTGCATGCCATTATTTTTGGGGTGTTTGGATTGAGGGATAACGGTGGTAGGATACGGATTGGGATATTTAGCAATTTAATTCTAAGCATTCATTGGATATGATGGAAGGCTAGGATTTTGATTTTACTGGGTTATGTTATCCCTGTTGCACTCTAATCCAGAAACCAAATGGTTTTCTCTCTGAAATTTATGGTAAGGCACGGTGGTGATTCATCCATGACTCCTGTCGGACACATGGAATGAACTGGAAACGTGGAATGAACCAAACTTCCATTGCTCTCATGTCTCATTGGACACGCGGAATGACCTGAACCAGCTACTGCATGTGTTTCCATTTCTGAACTGAAGGAACTTTAGTTATACCCATATACGACACTTCTACTTTACCTTGCTTTAGTTTCCGGATTTTTCCTGGTGTTTTCACAATTTAGCCATATTGATCGATATGCGACAAACAAGAAAGTTTGCATGGTGCACATTTACCTGTGCTTGTCCCATTTGCACCTTGGTTACAGATCATAATAATGTTTGTTTATATCCTGTATTCCTGTTGTCCCTTCTAATTGTCCGCAAGACTTAGCAGATGGACAACTTTTTGTGTTCCTTGTGTCCTTCTGGTTTCCACAAATTCATGCAATTTTTATTTTTCTGGGTAAGAAGCGAGTCATTTAGCTTTAGATTCTCAATTTCTCTTGTTTCCTTGATGTTATCATGTGAGGTTTGGTAGTTTGGATATTTAAAACAACAGTCCTATTGAGTATATTGAAAGAATTTATTTACAGTTTCTTAACTTGTTTTGCACCCTTGTAATGTAAATCAACTCTTGTAGGATTTTACGGTGGAGCAGGGTACTATAAATCCACCCAATGGATGGAAGGCATACTATGCTGCTACAAAAGCCATCATGAATCTTAATGCAGAGTTCTATAATATCATCAGGGAAGGGTCCTTGCCTGCAATGAGCCATTTTTGGCTTAATGCAGATTATGTTAAGTGTATTCATGCGACTGGGGAGTTCTTCACTGGGTATGTCCTTTTGACCTCACTTTAATTGATTCAAATTTATAATTTGTGATCTGATTTCAACTTTTTATTTTGCAACATATGTCCATGGTCTTGGGCATATCTGCATCAAAATGTATGATCGCTATGTTATTATCAAGAGGTTTTAAATGCAACGCATGTACAACACTTAGGTGACATGTTCCAAGGGGTGGCACCTAGTTGTGGTTGATTCTTTTGCATCAATGTTGAGTTCCCGTGGTCTTTGTGAAACTGGGGGCATAGACATTGTGACGTACATTGTGAAACAGAGGTAGCGTCTCTTGTAGGGTGGTTCATCTGTTTGGCAAATATATTTTGGGTCATTGTGTATATTGAATCAATGTGAAGAAAACTCTGTTTTATAAATTTTAGTTACTTTTATAAATTATAGAAATCCACAGCTAAGCATATGTACGCCAAATTTTGCAATTCTGCTATGTTATCTTCATGTTGAAGTTTTTCATGTCTACTTCTTTTTTATCTCTTTTGTCCGTCCTTTGAGTAGCTCTCAACTGTTGGGATCTTGCAAAACTATTTATGTATTATATATGGTCAGTTGACTTTTTTTTTAAAAAAAGTAGTAGTTTCTAGTCATGCATCTACACTATGTTGGCAGCTGAAGGGTGTAGTGCCTCACCACTGGTTAGGTGAACGAGGGGATTGCCTTTTAAAACAGTGTGCATGCATGTTCCTTCAACTTAGTTTGCAGTCAATTGTTTGAACTTCTTTTTTGAAAGTTCTGTTTGAACTTCACATGCCTGTGAATAGAATAGAGACGGCTAATGAAAATTGCTGCTTCTATTGTGTGTGTGGACGTAATTGTTTCTTTTTCATCCATGCATATTGATTCATATTCCGTGAGAAGTAAAATCCATATGTTTTGGCGGATCCATTGGTTGCATTTTTGCATTAGGGCTGTACTTGACCATCTTTCAGCAACCACAGCTAACTATACAATACAAGTATACAACTAAACCCATTGACTAGAGGCTCAATGTTAATCTGTTTCTTCATCTGGTTCTTATGAGATTTTCTGAATGTTGGATTTAGTGGTTTTACAAGTATAGAACACCTCTATTTTGTTCCGTCCCATTTGAGATGAAAGTTTGTTTGTATGAAGCCTTTTATCCGACTTATCATTATTGATTTTGCAATTGACTGTTTAAGCGAGCATTATCTAACAGCTCTTCTTGTGGCAATGCGACCATTCATTTCCTTGTTTAACAGATACAATGCGGTGATGGAGGGCTGGAGCTTGCTGTTCAACTGGGGCCAAGATGGAGGGCAGGGGATTGCTTTCCAAATACGGGATGTTCGAGTTCGTGTCCTTGGTGAGGTGGCCTGGGTCAACCTGAAGGCGAATGTCGACGTTGATCCTGTGCTGTTCCATGTGACAAATGTGTATGAGTTCCGCAATGGCAGGTGGTATATGGTTCACCACCACAGCTCACTCATGGCTGACCCTGCTCCGCATAATATGTTTGGTTGAAGCTGGAGAAGGAAAACAAGAAATCTTGGTGAGGATTCTTGGATGTGGCGTGCTTCTTGACTGGTGATAGATTATGAGATGTATTTGAGGAGAGATTTCCTTTCCCCCATCGATTTTCTCGGTTCTGGATATCCTGTTTGTTGATATTACCCTTCTGGATCTCCGTTCTGCGGTTTTGTACAAATGTGTTTTAGGTGTTTTAATTGGTGAATGAAAAGTTATGGCGCCCTGCGGCTGAGTGGCTGACTTATCTGGTGCCTGCTTGATGCGTGCTATGTTGTTGCTTAACGTGCCTTGCTGTGCAGCTAGCCAGCTACCATCTGCTTTCATGTCTATCGTATTGTATGGGAGGCGATGCTATATGAAGAATATATATGATGAACCAGAGCAAGACCGTACATTATGTTCAGATGAACAGATCTCAAAGTGGTTTGTACAAGGCAGTTTGGATCCAAATATATGTCTTTACAGTACAGGAGCATAAAACGAGGGCTATTCATACCTCTGCAATCATCGCGCTAGTGTCATAATAAAACAAAACAATGGGACGCATGCCTCATAGCCCTCGTATATCAAACAGAGCTCGATATATATTGGATAATGATAACAATATACTATACTTGTACTTGCAGTACACGTCTAGTTTATTGGGCCTGGCTGGCTCTTGTTGCTCGGCGGCCTGACGATCGATGGATCGATCAGGCGTCGTCCTTATCCGCGAAGATGTCGAGGAGGGCGATGGCCTCGGTGACGGAGAGCTGGAGCCGGAACTTGGGCCCGTCGTAGTGGTGGAGGATGGGCCGGAAGGCGTCCTCCTCCAGCGGGTCGTAGATCTTCCGCGTCGCCACCCGAACCTGCGCAGGGTCGCACACATCATCAGCGTTCAGGAACAGCATCACCATCAATTTATCAGACAGCACACACGTTCAGAAGCATTGTAGATGATGCCCCTTTCAAGTTTCAACCGCTAATTCACGGTTACAGACTTGCAGTAAGTTAGGTCGATTCACAATTTCAGTAGCTATTTACTTGAGAGCACACGCAACGTAATCAAGTGTGAGCAGGTGCAGGTCCCAGTGTTTGTTATCATCTGCGTGTCGGACTACGCCCGGAACGCGAATCCTGTGCTCACTGACCAATCAACCTGACCTAACCTACCTCGACTCATGAGGGTGTGGCAGGTTAATTAGGCGCCCGGTCACTCCAAATCTCTGCCGACCAGGTAATCCACATTCTAGAACCGCCTTCATCGGCCGGCCCACCCGTCCCTTAATCAAATCGATTCTACATGGCGTTTCTCGAAACACGAACTGAAAAACACTTTTTTGTTGTGTGCCCGCGACCTTAATTAATCCTTTTTGCCATCCGGTGGTCGGAGACCAAAGCCCCCTTGATTCTGCACGTCGTGACACGTGGGTTTGTCGACTAGGTTTCTGTCGGCGAAATATGTTGAACAGTTGGAACAAGTGTACTACAAGTGGCCATCCGCCATGACTAGAGCACCTCGAGCTAGCTTAGTCATCGGAGTAGGTAATAAGATAGGGAGGCGAGGTGAGATTTTATTACCTGTGCGGGAAAGCGTGACTCGCCGGGGCACTTCTTGTCCTCCCACGCCGTCGGGTCGATGTTGGTGCCGCCGAAGCTCGCGGCCTGATTCATAACAACACGAGATGCATGATCGATGAGCACGGATGAATTGAACACACAGTTCGTCGGGTTTGCTTCCAAATCGATCGGATTGTAATCAACGTTACCTCGAAGATGCCGTGGAGCTGGTGGTTGGAGTAGTTGTAGAGGAAGAGGGGCAGCCCTGGGCGGATCGCCCGCACCGAGTCCCTGTACCGAGACGGCAGCCCTGCACAAGCCCAAACGTCTCATCATCAGTACAAGATTCGGCATGATTCAAGAACAAATCATCGTCGATCAGGGGCGCAGAGAATTATTGTATTGCTTACCGAAGAGCTCCCTCCTGAGGTTCTCGTCCATGGTGTCGTTGTTGCAGACGAAGATGTAGCCGCCGACGGCCTCGCCCCTTGGCAGCGCCTCCGACGCCGGCAGCGTCTTGAACCGCTTGTCCGCGGCCGCCGCGCTGCTGCCGTTGCTGTTGCCCCCCTCGTTCTTGCCGTGCTTCTTCCTGCCGTACTCGGCGCCCTGCTTCTTGCCGCCGTGGTGGCCGTTGCTGCTGTTGTTGTTGCTCGCCGGCCGCCCGGCGGACTTGTTGAAGTAGCTCTTCACCTCTCCGCCGTTGCTGCCGCCGTTGCCGTTGCTGTTGTAGCCGTAGCTCCCCATCTTGTTGAACGCGAACCCGTTGTTGTTGTTGTTGATCTTGCCGCCATAGCCGCCGCTGATGTTGTTGCTGCTGCCGTTGTTGTAGGGAGCGGCGGCGGCCTTCTCGGCCGGGAGGTTGTTGTAGCGGTCGGCCTTGCTGGCGCCGAAGGCCAGCTTGCCGGAGCCGATGAGGCCGGGCCCGGCGTCGTTGAGGTGGCCGAGGACGTTGCCCTTGGTGGCGGCGTCGGCGGAGGACGGGGAAGCGAAGAGGCCGGCGTCGGCCTGGGAGTTGCGGCGGTCGGGCGCGGCGGCGGCGGCGCCGGCCGGGGACCAGATGGAGTCGCCCAGGGAGAGGCCCGAGAAGGCGGCCGTCTGCAGGCGCAGCTGGTCGCTGAACTGCCAGAACTCGCGGTCGTAGCCCTCCATGCCTCGCTCGCTCGCTCGCCTGTTTGTTCCTTCCGGGTTGCGGGTAATGCGCCGGAGAGAGCGAGCGGGAGGTTGAGGGAGACCGACGCGGAGCAGGGGAGATACGGGAATGGAAAGCAAACGAAGTGGAGTGGAGTGGAGAGGAGAGGTGCCGCCGCGTGTGTGCCGAGGGGTTCTTTATTATCGCCGGCCGGCCGGTGCCTGGTGGGTGCAGCGGGTTACCAGTCGAGTCGAGTCAGCAGTATGTGTCGTGGTCAGACACGGAAAAAACCGCACGTACAAGCGACAGCGGGGCTTGCATGTCACACTTAGAGGTTTTGAATTTTTTTAAACTTTGCACACACAATAATACCAAGTAGATGTAAAACATACCAAAAGTTGAGATTCAAACAAATATTGTAAAAATTCATATGAAAAAAAAAACAATTTGAGCCATCCTGAATTTTGTCCTCTAGTGGCTGAAATTTGTTTTTTGATATGAATTTTTACAACATTTATTTGAATCTCAACTTTTGATATGTTTCACATCTATTTGGTACTATTATGTGTGTAAAGTTTCAAAAAAATTTACAATATTTAAATGTAACATGCAAGACCATGCAATAAGCACGGCGGTCACTTGTACGTTCGGATGCGTTTATAGTCGTGGTCAGTGGTGATTGTGGACTGTGACTCGAGGTCGAGGTGTGTGTGTCAAGTGTCAACTGGCAGGGCCGGACGTGGGCGTGGCGCCGTGGCCGTGTCGCGCGGGGCGGGGAAGTGGGAAGCTTCGGGGAAGGTGGCCAAACCGCGTCGCGCCGTGGGCGAGAGGGGACGTGGTGAGACGTCTCGGCACGCACGCGGCGGCACCTGTATTCACTTGTTCATCCATGGTCACTGCTTTGGTGTGATCTCTACTCCACTCTCTAGTGAGTTTATTCTCCAAGTACCAAAATGTTTGCTAAAATTGTATTACCAAAAGTTTTACTACTCCGTAGTACGTGGCAAAGGTACAAGCTTCGCAGGGATTTCTGGACGTTCTGTTCTACTGAATCTATGCGTTTGCCTATCACAGCAGTCTCCTCGTTTTTTCCCAACCGTGTCTGCTTGGTGGACGAGAGAGCAGCACCGTCAACCGGTGATAGTCCCGCCGCTCATTTGAATTGGCAAGCATTCCTAGAAGGAAGGCATCTGGACATTTGGTGTTGTTTGTCTGCTCTATTGTTCTGCTGCCACGTCGCAAGCAAAGGAAAGCTCCGGCTGGTGAGCGGGGAGCATCATCAGTCAGCACATCCACTGTTACAAAACGATGAGCCGCTCCCGACGAGACACACACCACTTTCGGGCGATTTTCTTTCTTGTCTCTAGAAGCACGGAACAAGTTTTCAACCGCTCCGTTCTTACGTGTCGTGCTATACACCTGTAGCCCCGTCTCGTTTCCTCACGATCCGCTCGAAGACTTCTTTGCTGGCGTGTTCAACTTTAAGTCTTTAGCCACTAGCCTGCGTATTACTTCGGCATCAACTCTTAACAAAGTACAGCTGTTATGCACCATCAGCTACCTTTGAGTGCCGTACAGGCGCACCCTTAATTCCTTGATGGTAGTATAATATACACTAGAGTAGTTGATGCTGGTGTCGGCCAGTAATCAAGCGAAAACGATGGATTTGCCCATACGAATAATAAATGGTGACGTCCTCTTCCATTCACATGGATAAGTGTGGGTGACACGTACGGCATTGACGCTCTCTGTTTAGGGATATATTTTTTTTGAGAATTTAATACCACGATATTTCTGTTTTGTTATTTTTGCTGGGTGTGGAAGCAAATGCAGAGCGAACGGGCGCGGGGGGCATACGCGATCGCGACGCGACGCACGTCCGGGCGCGCCCTGCCTCTACAACAGCAACCCGCATTCATTTGGATTTTCTGTTTGACGAATGCGTTCGTTTGGATTTTAGTTTGGGGTTGGCGACTGCACGACAGGGCAGCAGCAGAGCCATCGGCCTCCCGCTGCTTTTTATCCGCACCGTACATGGCCGACGGCGACCTGGTCTAACTAATCCTCTCTCGTGGACAAATTCCGTATTCACCATGTATCAGGCCGCTCGTCAGGCACACGGAGCCGTGACGTGCGCGCGCATCTCCCGGGTCACCGGACGGACGGATCCTGCGGGCGAGGCCCGGGCCGGGCAAGGGCAAACCAACCCGCCGAGCGTGGCCTGTCCGGTCCCGTCCCGGCGCGGCGCGAGGAGGGGGCAAGCGGCGTGTCTCGTCCCCCTCCCGACCCGAGAGCGCCCGCGGCGTGGTGGGGGGCGGACGCCACCGGCGATTGCGTGGCGCGCGCGTACGGTCGCGGACGCGGTCCATGGCGGGACGGCGGCGGGTTTCTGACCCAGTTAATGTGAAATTTTGGCCCAGAGGTACCATGCATCACTATGGCAGCCGTGATTTTTCCTAGTTTCCAAAAAAACCTTGTTTTTTTTCCTTTCTCTCTCTCCTTTTCCTTTGGTTGCGTTTATTTCTTCTTATTTTCTCACCCTGTTTGTAAGTATTTTTTTACTTTATTCGGATAACCCTCTCTATTTTTGTTTATAGTATATTTTTACTAGTTATTTTTATGACTTTTAATTTTGTTTTGTTTTTTACTTCAAATTATGTAACATTATTCTTTTTGTTCCTTACCAATGTGTTTTTGTTTTTCTAACTTTGCATTTCAAATGTTCCATTAGATTATTTGAGATGTTTCATGCTGTATTTTTATAAATTTTCATAATAATAATATTATTATTTCATATAACATAATCCAACTACTCCCATACAATTCTTGTGATGTATCATGGTATATTTTGAATTGATCTAGTGATGTAGTTACTTTGTTGTTCCGCTACCCCATTTTAATTGCTCTAGCAATGCAATTTTATTGTGCCGAGAGATTGTTTATTTTGATGGTTCTAGTGATGTATTTCTTTTTTTTGCGAGTAGTGATGTATTTCATTGTTCTAGTAGTAGCAAAGAAACTTTATCTTAAAAAAATGAAGTTTTGGCATTCAAATCCGTAAATGCAAACATATTTCTTTCATCTTCTATACGCAAAATAAAGTATGGGCACATGCATCCTTTTTTAATCCACCTTTAATCTATCAAAAAAATTTAAACACCATTTATTTTTTGAACAGAGAGAGTAGGTTGCATGATTTCTTTCTTTTCTTTTTTCCCTTTTTCTCCTAGCCAGCCATTACTTTTATATGCTTTCTAATATGCTCCTTCAATATTCCTGTTTTGTTTTCTACTACATCTTCTTCGTTTTTAACAAAAAAAGTTTTTTAAGTGCCTAATAATGTCGTAGCGACATGCTTTTTTAGCTAGCCATTTTTTTGCGGAGTGATGTCAGACACCGAGACACGAGAGCTTAGCTAGTTAACTGTCTTGTGTTTGCTTGCATTTTTTTTGATAAGAGAAGTTTTATTGAAAACAAGACTATTACTTCGAAATGATTACAAAAACGCTTGAGGTCTTTTCGACCTCTGCATAGTTAAGATGTACATAGCCTTACCAGACAAAACAAAAAAGACACACTAATGACCCGTAATCCTCCTTAGACTAGATTGTCATCCATGTGCCCAGATAAAAGACTCATTGGCCACCAGTGTCAATCGTTGACACGCCACTACAACCAAATCTTGTGAGTTTGCCTTGCGTAGGATAGACCATGTACAAAGCTTAATGAATAATCCAATAATAGATAACTTGCAAAAGGATAGCGACATATTTCTTTTCAAATATCAAATCATTTCTGCATAACCATAACAAAAAAAGCTGAACACGCAGAAAATATTAATGTACGTGTATTTTAATTGCAGGCGATGCATTGTTTCTCTCTTTCGGAATCCCAGTCAGGGCCGGCCCTGTAGTTCATTCAACGGGCAACCACTCAGGGCCCCCAAAATTTTGGGGCCCCATCTTATATGTAGTTTAGTATATATAAAATAGTAATTAACATACATAAAATATTTATCTAGACAAGAAAAAGGAAGAAACACAACAATATATATATGACTTGATATCAAGAGTAATCTATTCAACATTTTAGACATGTTAACCTAAGAATTTTGTTTCTTTTCTTGTCTATTTTCTGAACTCTATATTAACAATAGTTCTATAAAAATAGAACACAAGAGTTTGGAAGCATTTCTTGACAATTAATTCATTGTAGTGCAGCATGTTTTCTTTAGAAATAATTATTTGTTGGGGCCTCCAAATTTTTGTCACCCTGGGACCCCAAAATCTCAGGGCCGGCCGCCCTGATCCCAGTGCATTGGCATCATGGAGTAGGATGCTTTTCAAGATGGCCCCACGTATATGCATGTTTGTAGAAGCTTTGATTTAGCTGTCGCCTTGTGCGTGTGATACTGTGATTTTTTTTTCAAAGAAGAAAAACCTAGGAAGACACAATAGCATATCTGCTTGATCTATCAGCTAGGCAGAGAGAAGCAGCTAAGCTAATCAAGCTAAGCTGGGCTGCCCCTGCAATCTTTCGAAACCTGCGACTAACTTAACATTAGTCTAGCTAATCCCGTACTCTGCCATCCCAAAGCGCGCCAATGCTTGCGTTGAAAGCTTCGATTCATTCCTCTCCTCGAAAAAAAAGGTCAATTACATAATATAGTAAGAACAGAAGTGTAGTAGCAGCAGAAGAAGAACCAACATTATTGCCCCAGGTCGGCTACACCTACACTACATTCAAACACGACGAAGCTAGCTTGGCCCATGTTAGTGCATGGCCAACCATGCATCAACCCAAGTGTGTCAAGTAAAAAAAAACCAAGTGTGTCACTGCGAACAATGCAGTAAAAATAATATTATTAGCATTTGGATGATCCAGGAAGAGCCACCTCGCGGCGGTGCAGTTGACGATACATTTTTACCATACATGGGCCCCTTATTGTCGCCATACAGTTCTTTGTACGTGACGTTATATATTTGCAGGAGTTTCACAGGGGACAAACATATATTCTCAATCGGCCTTAGCCTTCATGTATATAGGCCGGAGAAGTCGTACCCCTTCAAATTCGGTTACAATACGGGATAAAATTCGGAATCCTAAACCTACTCGAATTACAACTCTAAACCGGTCTGACCGGTTCGGCAAACCGGTCAGACCGGTTTCCCTCAACTGCTGCCAATTTTGACTATCAACACAGTTCCTTGTACGTGACGTTATATATTCGCAGGAGTTTCACAGGGGACAGACATATATGATCTTGACCGCAAAGAAAGCCGTCTACATTTTTGTGATTGGACTGCACACGCATTTCTTTTGTCGATCCTCACACATGTGTGCTGGATGTAGGGGCGATCACATCCAGTTCTTGGACAAATCTAGCCGGCCAGTAGCCAAGTACGATCGACACATTCTCTCTCTCTCTCTCTCTCTCTCTCTCTGCTTGAGACAAGGGAGATCATTCATTAACTAGTACCGGGATTACAATCAGCAGTCACTAGGGGATTACACGCACGTACTCTAGCTGGGGCCTTTTCATTCTATGATCCCGGTCTATGCACGACGAGTCGAAGTTTCCGCGAGCAAGCGGCCGCGCGCTGCATTATGAACAATGATGGAATTATGGAATAGTAATGGCCAAATGCAGCCGACGAGTACCCAGCAGGCCGGGCCATTCTGTAAAGTTGGCGCCATCCAGAGCAAGGGCCGGGTACGGTGCATTGCATCACGTACGCATGCATGTGCTCCCCACCTTTCTCCAACGAATTACGGCTGCTTCAAGAGCTCGAGAGCTGTAAACAATGCAAGCGAGAAAATGGCCGCCGTTGTTGGGGGATCGCTCGCTCTCACTCAACGACGACGTACACTACGTGTTTTTGTAGAAGAACACGTGTGGCCATCGAGGACCTACGTGTCGTCCTGCTGACTGATCTGATCGATGTACGTGATGTTACAGGGAGGAGTGCTCTTGATCGATGTGATATAGTTGGGATATCGATCTCGATTGCGTCGATCGCACTCGACCACACTGCACTTTGGTATACGGGATACGTGCATTCGATTTGTTCGGTTAGTTTGGGTCGATCGGAGCGCGTGATGACTGTGTGGCGCGGGCGCGTTTGCCGTGTGGGGAGGCACGAGGCAGAGCTAATTTCTAGCTCCAATTGTGTTGCTTAGGAACCGCTCCACCCTCGTTTAACTGGCTAGTTCTCCTGTCCGGGCTGCAAATATGCATGATTACATTTGTTGATTTGAATCATCGATCTGCGAACCATCCCCGATCGATCGGCTGTCAGCACATCAGCGCTGTCAGGACCATCGTCAGTTTCGGTGTCATCTATCCAGTGTAAAGTAAATGCGTGGAATTGATCTATCTTTTTCTCTTTCGCAAGGCCCTGACTAATCTAGCTATTTGTGAGTTTGGCTCTCACTCCGATCCAATCATCATCTAGGAAGGGGATGCCTGACAAAATGGGTACTGTGCATTGCAATTTTGCGTCCATGCTACATAGGACGGGGGATGGCGGTCCATGTGTATGTACCTACAAAACGACACTTAGGAGTAGGGGTGGTAAAGGGCCTAGGGGTGGTAAAGGGTCTTCTATTTTATACTAGAAATTTTAAGGATCGGACCCTATTAGGGCCGGGCCAAAAAATACTAGTTTTTTAGCTAAATTTGATTAGGGCTAAATTAGATTGTGAAGAAACAAACGGGCCACGATCCATTACCACCCCCAGCGTACATTCTTATAGACATACTACACGCATGTCCTATCTGATCCAAAGATGGCATGCATGCCCACTCTAATCATTGGAACACCAGCAGTCTGCTTCATGTGAGTTAAGTTGGAACGCGAACATGCACACCTGCCTTTCACAGCCTACAACTTGTGTGGAGGAAGAGCAGATCATCATTATATTTCGTCGGTTTTCTATGTCCGTTCGAACCATCTGGTTAAGCATATGAAGGAAATATCTCCGGTAGCAAGCCCAGGCCGGCAATAATGCATCAAGTACATACGCCGCAAAAGAATCGTCGCAGACAACGATAGATCCAATCTTTGCAAATTGCAACCTAGAGGAAACATATCTGCATGAGGTGATAGTCATGTCCTATCCCGATCCAATCTCTGCCTGCCTCCAACTAAACTTGTTAAATACTCATGTTGTGATGTAACACCCTGAAATTTCTGGGTTTCAGGATGTTATCAGTAAGAATAATTAAGCAACAATTTTGTCATAATTTTAAAAATTTTCAACATTTATTTTCTTTACAGGAAATTTAGTGTAAGGAAATAATTGATTGTGTTTTGGAGTTAAATAAAATGATTGTTTGAGTGTTGCATTCATGCTGGCTGCATAATATCTTGGTTGAAAAAAGAGTTTAAATTGTTTTGAAAATACGATTAGACGTTTTATTCAAACCAAATCCAATCTTAAATCCCAAATCAATCTGGAAACATTTCATATCACCTCTCTTTTCAATTCTATATCAATATATTTCTTTTATCTCTTTCTTTCCGTTCTCCCTCTATCTTTTCTTTGTTCCTTTTCCTGGACGATCCAACCAGCTTTTCCTCCTTTCTTTTTTTTCCTCGTCACGTGAACCAGCCCAAATAAAACAAGCTAGCAATCAAAGTCCTACAAACCACGTACCTGCTCCTTACTTCGCCAATCGCCAGGACACTGTCCGCTCATCTCCTGAGCACCGTGATCAGCTACTCAAATCTTAATATCCACTTTCTAGCAAAACTGACATTCCACTCCGGCCAGCCTCCTTCAACTTCCACCATTGCGTAATCAAAATATCAAACGCCAACTTGAGTTCCACTGCCGATGGCTGTTCACCTCACTGCCTAACCTCTCCGCTCCCTGCCTAGAGCTCTATAAAATGCTGCTCATCTGATCCCTCTCTCCTTGCTCTCAAAACAACTTATCTGAAACCTCTCTCACTCTATCCTGTCCAAGAGAATTAGCGTGTTGCCGTTGTCGAGGCCACAGCAAGGAAGCTGTTTTTGCCGTCGACCGCGCCACCGGAACCCTCCCGGAGCAATCCAGCACCGCAACGAGGACCACTGCACCGAGGCTTTGTACCAGTCGTCGTCCGCATCTCGCCCCGTCGCGGAGCCAGAATTGCTGCAACGTCGCCATGTCCTCCGTCCACCGCGCGCCACTGCGGCCGTCGCCTTCGCCAGCCAGAAGCTCCCTGGAGCCAAGCCAATGGCATCACAAGAACCACGATATAAAGCTGGAAACTATGCTGTCGCTCGTCGTCCGCATGACCGCATCACGGCCGCCTGCATCACTTCTCGAACCTGCCGCCGTCTCCTCGATCGGTTCAACTTCGTTTCCGGCCGCATCTGATTCCGGCCATCACTGAGCACCTTCCCCATCGGTGAGCACTCCACACCGTCTTCTCATCCTCTATTCTTTTCTTTCCCGTCGATTTCTAAGCCAAGCCTGTTCTATTGCTGCAGATGAAAGGCACCATCCCATCGCATCATTATGACGAACCACCGCAGCACTGATCCATTGCTACATGCCCCTAGTGAGAACCGGACTCCTTTTCTTTCTCTCGGTCTCGATCTCACGTACAAGAGCCCTCCCGTGTGTGCAGTATTGCGGCTTTTGTTGCCCCACGTTCCTGTTTTCCCCTCCGTGTCAGTATATAATCCCATTCGTTCCATCTCCGCAACATTACTGTCTCCTGATCCATCTCATCCGGCGAGGATGTCATCGTTCACCATCAATCGTCGACTGTCGTCATCACACAAGAAGGTGTGAAGCTCCATCAGTAAATCATCGTGATGACCTATTTATCTTGCAGTCTATAGCTCTCTAAACATGCATGCTACTTTTCCAAGCAAACCACTCGCATGTTGCATGCAGTTAGGATACGAAGTTACGAACCAAGGTCATCTTGTGAAATCCAATAAATTCCTGTCGACATCGTCTTGCTAGCTACTACCACTCATGTACGTTCGTGCAGCTTTCTTTTGACAAATATACAGAAGCTAATAGAACTCATATGTTCAATCATACTTCAGTTTAATTAACCAATCTAATTTCTATCTCCTAATCAAATTCTTGATCCTTTATTAAACCAAATATTTCTTTAACCTCTCGTACATTTATTAGCACCAGACAAGCTTTCTCCTATTCTTTCTTTCTCTCTGCTCAACCTTTATTCATGCACGTAACTCCCTAGAAGGCCTTCACGATTTACTACTTCACTAATCAAGGCCTTAACCATTAAGCTAATCCACCTTCTCTCTTTTCTATCTCCGCATGGGCACGCCAAGGCCCAACGGCCAGCAGCACTCACGCATCTTCGTCTTCTACGGTGGCTGTTCCTTTGCCGCACCATTGCCCTTCCTTTGAAGCTCCTGTGAGTGCTCCACAAAAACTCCACCGACGACCATCAATTAGCAAAACGGAATCACCACTATCCCCTCCTTCAATTTTCCATCACCAAAGAAAGGAACGGTAAGCTCTAGTGGCATTAACCAGACTGCCCACCAATCTGACCACTCGTCCCGTCGTCTCTTTGCCTGGCTGCTCGGCTCCCTCGTCGCAGCTATAAAAGGCACCCATCTTGACGTTCTCTCGCCGCCCTACACCTCACCAGAGAGCACACCATCGCTGAGTCCCTCCTCAACCACAAGCATCAAAGAACGTGTTTTAATTTGCTTACCCAAAGAAACTCTCGCTGCCTTCGGCCATCGTGTTCAGTAAGTAGCGTTGTGGTTTTGATCGATTCTGTAGGCCATCTCCGATCTAACTCTCATATTTCTTTCTTCTATATCTACACCACAGAAGCACATGGAGAGCCTGTTATTCTCTCCGGTTTCGGTGATGCAATTTAATCACAACAGTCTGTTGTTCGTTGTCTTTTGCTGTTCATCTTCACAGACCGGTGAGCAACACCCTCGTACTGCCCTTCGTACTGTTTTTCTTTCTCTTTCTTACTGCTTTCACAAATCCTCGTGATAGCACTTTCCTACCATTGCCTGATTTCCTTTAGCGCCACTAAATAGCTGCAGGTTCTGGTTGGCACAGCAAAACTGTCTTTGCACAACAGCACAATGTACGCATGCTACTTAACAATCACGTATTAGCAGTACGTTGGTGCTTGCATGCTAATCCCAGAAAGATTCTCATTCCCGTACAGCAAAATTGGTTCAGTAGCTTACGGAATTAATTTATTCCATTGCATTGCTGAAGTCAGCATTGCATCTCATGATGCAGTATACACTGTATTCCTTCATAAAAAAAAGAAATCCAATTCCAGTAAATCCAAAAATAATATCTCTTTGTCAATCTAGCGCCTGCCATTTATTTATTTAATCTCTCCAATCTTTGTGCCTCATAACCCTTGTGATCCATCTATAATCAAGTTTAGATCCTCAAACATGCAGTTCCTTTTCATAGGAGCTTTATAAAATATTTCATAATGCTTGGTGTATTGCTTTTTTATAGTTGTTTGTTCTCTTGGATGGTGCTTGATGCGATTAGAAGGCGATCGACACAAGACTTCGAGAAGCAAGAGTTTGGATCAACGCGAAGTTAACGGCAAGTGGCCCTCCCCGCATATTCTTTTTATCCTAAACAATTGCATGACAACTAAAATTTACTTTTATTGCATTAATTTGATGGGAACACCTTTTTAAGGATTTACCTAGTCTTTTACCCACGATTCCTTGTAACAACCCCAATTTAAATAAAGTTTTGGGTTAGATATGCTTAGCGTTGCTATACCTTGGGGAATGATAAAATTTGGATCTTTTATAAAATATTGATTATATCATGGCAACTCTGTTGGTGAAACGATGGTTAATGCAAGAGAACTTTTCTTTAATCGGAACATGGAGAACCACCCAAGAAAACAGTGTAACCATGGTGTCAAAATGGGCTCTGACCTTAGCCGATTAATTAGGGGTGTGATCGTACTGATGGCCTTATCCGAAAGGAGCAGAGGGGGTCTGGGGTTGCAGGGGTACAACTCGGTCCTCTTGGGGTAGCAGCCTTTGCTAAGGTGCTGACCATTAGGGAGGGTTGTGGTCCGCCCTAGCTGTAACTCTTGTGGGTTGTTGGTCTTTTGCATACCTTTGTAAAGGCTTCGTAGTGGACCCCTAGCCACTCACATCGGAAGTGTTTAAGGGCCTTGCAAACCCGGGCAACATGGGGAACATGAGCTATGGTGAAAGTGTACAACCTCTGCAGAGTGTAAAACTGATATATCAGCCGTGCTCACGGTCAAGAGCGGCTTGGACCCTCACATGATAATTAAACTTAAAGATGGAATATAAATCGTGGTTTTCCTCGTGGGTTTTGGAAAAAAGATGTTCTTTTAAATGCTTAAGTGGGTTGGTATAAACTTACATCTAGTAAATAGGAAATTGCTAATAAAACTTGATCAACTCTAAAAAGCTCACTGCTGTGAACCATAGCCTATCCTTGTGGCCTTGCATTTTCACCCCACTTGCTGAGTACCTAGTTAGGTGTACTCACACTTGCCATTGCTGATTCAGAAGAAGGAAATGGAGAAGAATACTACAGCGACTACGACGAGTTCTGAGGCTTGCGTTTCCCCCAGTCAAGATGCCTGTGGAAGATGGAAGTTGAAGACACCTCGTTTAGCTATCGCTTGTTCTACGATAAAGACCTTCGTGTCTCCCGAGAGTGTAATATGAATATTATAATAAATCCCTTGTACTTTAGAACACTGTGTTTTGATATTACACTCTTTTGTCTATCATATGTGTGTAAACATGATCCTGACGCACATATGCACTTGGTTTTCCCTCGAAAATCGGGTGTGACATGTGATAGTCATGGAAACCAGAACATCTATTTCAAAATATTATATCCACACACCTTATGAAGTTATGATGATGACCGTTCTCTTCATTAAAACACTTCAAATCCACGGCGTGCTTTTGAAGGGTAGGTCTAATATATAGGATCCATGTGCGTGACCTATTTATGTTGCAAACATTACTACAATATATGTACTCTAAGGTGTGGAGCCCATACCTTGGAATCTATATATAACCTATATAGACGCACCCCACTAAGAGTTATTACTTTTATTTCTCTCAACATGCAATCTATCCACATCATATATGAAGCTACTATATCAGACGCCACATCACCATCCACTAGGATCGTCTATTTATATTTTCTATCGATTTTCTATGACTAATAGAATCCGTGCATACAATTTATTAGTCTTTGCGAGTATAATGTTATAAAATTTCTATAGTAAAAATACATGGATGATCAATAATTTAAGAGTCATTCTCTCTCAATAAAATGAACATGTTTTTATGTATAATGTCATTTGCAAAAGAATGTTGCTATGCAATCATCTTAGTGTTTCTACGGTCAAATTTTACCTTAAAATTGTATATAATGTTGTTTGCAAAAGAATATTGTCATGCAGTCCCCCTTAATATTTCTACTTTTAATTTCACCTTAAAATTATGTTTAAGAAATTACCGCAACATTGCGTGGGGTATCACCTAGTTAATATACAAATGTCAACGACAAAGAGCCACTCCCAACAATAGCCTCCAAATCAGACCCTCGAGATGATAACTAGGGTATGCCTCTATTTTTAAAGACCCACAAAACTTGTTCTAACGCCTACAATAAATCTCAATGGATAGAGGCCTCTCTATTTACTCCCCTAGAAATGGAGGATGGAGGAGGGAATATGGAGGTCTCCTTAAACTATGGGGCCTAATATAGGCTGATGGAGTGTATTTTTTCTTGGCCATCAAAATTTAGGATAGAGGGATTATTTAGAGGGTTTGCTGGAGTTGCTCTAAAGAGATGGAGAGAATACTCATTTGATTCCGCCCTCATTCATCAATCTAGATCCTTGGGCAGGGGCGGACCTAGAGCAAGATTTGAGAGAGGGCATACCACAACATGAACTAAATCTACAAAGCTTTTATATGGTGGAAATTTACTAGTTTCCTTTACTTCAAAATTTGGAGTGAGGGCCTGTGCCCTCACTAGCCACTACATGGGTCCGCCCCTGTCCTCGGGGTACTATAGCTTCCAATTCGCGCCTGCAAATAAATTTCTAGGAGCAGACCATGGGATGATCCATCTCTAAAAATAGCCCGATCCTATAAGTAAGCATTTCCAAAATGATTTCTAGGGGCAAGCGGTGGTGTGGCTCGCCCAACAAATAGCGCTGGATAAAAAGATCGTAATTATTTTTATATGATATGAGATTGAAACAAATTTTACAATAACATTATGGAGCTCAACAAGATCTAAAACTTTGTAGTTGAAAACTTTTTTATTTGAGATACTTAGTAGTTCAAAAATTCATTACAAGGTCTCTAATTTTGAAATCTTGGGATTTTGAATTTCCCCAATGACTAATGGTGCATAGAAGCTCTATATAAAAATTATAGTGTTAAATGTGAGCTTGGATTAGGCATGCAAGTGTACATATCCATGACTGAAGTTGGTCTATTTAGTATGTGTACTGGACTGTGTAGTATGAATATATTAGTGTATGTAAATGTGGATTCAATTTGGGCTTATGTATTGAGATTACGATGTTTTGACTATTTGAAAAAAAATTCTTGATGTGAATTATATTGTATAAATATTATTTTATGTGAGTACATGTACATATATATCTATATTTAGAAAAACAAAAACAAAAAAGGGAGATAATTCTAGGGCCTTTAGATTTTTTTTCAAAGTTTATATAAAACAATAACGTACATCATTGAGTCACAACTGACCTCTGTGGTGCAGTGGAAGTTAATGCTCGTGCAAGGCTGGAGGTTGTGGGTTGTTTACCTTGTAAACTACACATGAGTACAAAAAACAAAAAAAAGGCAAAAACAAAAATCTGGAACTCCATGGGTGAGTATATGGTGGCCCTCCATGGTATGTAAAATTTTTTTGTATATATTTTCTGTGTTGTTTTTATTTTCTTTTTGAATTTTTAAATTAATTTGTAGGAGCAGTCATTTGTAGAATAGATTTTTAGGTGTGGATGCAAATCCCCCATTTTTAACTGCAAAACCAGAGGCTGGTGGAGTGACCGCACCTACAAATATTGTTTTGACCAGACCTAAAAATCCTTCTTGTAGTAGTCAGGTTCACAAATCAGAAACCACAGTGCATGTTTGCTGGCTGGGGGCGATATTTGTTTTTGTTAACAACAGAAAAAGGAAGAGCAACTAAGAGAATGTTTGTAAAGTACTTACTTTTTGCCCTATATATAACTATGGCAATTTCATTCTTAAAACTCCGAAAGCATCTTAAGACAGCTGCATTCTGATGAAGTACTTTGGGTTGACGAAGTACTCTTAGCAACTTTTGAACATTGAATCGTGCAGGATCTTTTTTACTGGCAGCTAGCAGTAGATGAGCGGTTGTACTAGGGACAAAGTTGCTGGTTGTACCGGACTACCAACCAGCAGCATCTTTGAATTGTGATGCTACTACCAGGACTGAGCTCACTGGCTGACAATCCTTTTTACCGCCACTGAACTGGATCCTTGTGGGCGCCGTGGGACAAGAACGGCACCTTTTGGAGGCCACATGCCGGCCGTAGCCCGCAGAAATGGGCAGCAAACTGCAGAGCAGATCCGGGAATGGAGCCAGCCGGCCCCAGGGGCAGTCACTAGAGAAAAGGTGTCTCTGACAGCGAGAAAGAAAGAATACAGAGAGGGGAAACAAAAAGCTGGTCATCTGTTGGATGGTATGGTAGGCTGGCAGGGCTGGTTAGTTTTGACCTTTGACAGAAAAGAAAGATGCCTGGTGCTTGCTACGTTTTTCCTCCTAAAAAGTAGCGATGAAAACCGTAACCATTTTGGTTGTTTTCGATTTTTATCGTATCAGTTATTATTTTTAACTATTTTTTATCATATTATTTTATATTTTGATCTATTCATTTGATAAAACAAATAAATTTATCAAATCTGTGATATATTTGTATAGATTGTGAAATTTGTGATACCTTTTACCGACCGTTTCCGACCGTTTTCATCCCTACCAAAAAGTAACCTAACGGCCAAACCAAAAGGATGGAAGTGTTAAAATAATAAGTGTACAACACGTGGACTGGATCTGTGTTTGGTCGCCATTTCTGTGAGATACTCAAATACGCACATTTGTTTGGTTTTTCACTGATCTTAAACAGGACAGCACATACATGTACATAGAAAATTTCAAAAACTTACTAATATGGCTATTTTTGTAGTTGAAGGGCCAAGAGGTAAGGGTAAAGTTGGAATTTTATAACCATAGCGAATGGGATGTTGATTGGGATGATGACGAGGAAGACAACATGAGTCGGTTGTGAAAGTTTGAGGACGAGAATGACTGTTTTTATATTTGGAGGATGAAAATGAGTTTTCGACGATAGTTGGAGGATAATTTTGGCTATTCCGCCTTTTTCGTCTCAAATAGTAACCTAATGGCCAAACCGAAGGGTTAAAATAATAAGTGCACAACACGTCAACACGGACACTGGATCTTTCTGTTTGTTCGCCATTTCTATGAGATACTCATATGGCGGAAACCAAGGGTTTCGCAATCGTCACATTCTATCTCGTGATCGATGCACAAGGATCATTTGGAATTTGGATTCAAGATTCAGCGCATGGCGCGGGATATGGTTTCCGTTAGGAAAAAATCCAAAATACTACCCACAAGTATAGACAAAGTTCAGATAACCCCTAAAATATGTTTTGGTCCGTTTTACATCCGAACTATCTCAATCAGTCCAGTTTACCCCTTCGTAAGAATTCTCTTTTTTATTTCTCCACGCACACGTTACTTTGAGTTGAAATTTTGTGGTATAATAAAGCAAATGATAAATTATATTTTAAAAATATATTATGATTTTATTATCATTATTTTGAAAGGCTATGATATGTATAGTAACAAATTAACTATATCAAACAAAAATTTATGAGAAATAATAATGAAAAATTCATATTATATATATATTTTAAAAACTATATGTGGGTCTCTATCATCCCACAGAATTTTAACTTAAAACATCACTTGTGCATGGAGAAATAAAAAAGATAAATCTTCTAAAGGTGTAGATTGGACCGATGGAGATAGTTGTGGATGTAAAATAAATCAAAACATACCTTAGAGGGTTACTTTATTCGTACTTGAGGGTAGTAATTTAGACTTTTTCATTTCTGTTACCAACTGAGAGACACAGACGGTATGCACTTGAGAGAAATTGTGAATAGATAATAGGAAATTTACTTGAAAATAATGGAAAGGAATCCAGATCTAGGTTGAAGAGGACTAGGCGGTATTGAAACTATATATCATCGGCTCGACATCTTCTACTAACCAAAATTTACTTGAAATTTGCTCTCTTTTGAACCTAAAAACTTATTTGTAGTTACAAGTTTTACGTATGCTATGCTGTTGAAGATGTTTATAACTAAATCGTTGATGCAGAGCTGTTCAAAACCCAGTTGAACTGTTGTTTTTTCTTTAAAAAAAAAGATGGGCGAACTAGACGACAGAGGAGGCGTTCCAGTTACAGGCAGTCTCTTCCCCTGCTGTTATCCACTAAAGAAGCAAAGCACGCGAAGCGATCGAGTCGAGCTGAGCTCGCATTCCTTTGTGCGCTGGCCGGTGCGCTCCATTTGGAATCCCAGCTGAGCTCCCCACATTGACCGCCTCCGTACCCGCGACAGCCTTTCCCCGCGCCTCAATCATCCGCCGCTGCTGCCAACGCAATTTTCTTCCGGAGGCCCCATCACTTGATTCATCCCTGCCACTTTGCAGCTCGCCTCGCTTGCTTCCCCCTTTCTCCTCCCTCCCTCTTGCCGCCATCATGCCCGCCGCGACGCCACAATGCCGCCGCCGCCATTGCTCTCGCCGCTCTAGCCTCTCAGCCCTGCTGGCTATCTGTCTGCCGTTAGCGTGAGCAAGGCAGCCAAATCATCGGTGTAATTACAAACCATCTGCTGTTTCAATTCTAGATTTCCAGTTGCAGTACGAGACAGGAGCCAGTGGGGAAATCTGCGGGCGCGATGGCGGCTGATCACGCGCTGCCATTGGCGCCGGCGTCGTCGTCCTCGCCGGCCGTTTCGATGGACCGCGCCGCCGGCTACTGCGTGGGGTTTGCTTGCGCTCTCGCCGCGCTAGGAGCGCAGGGGAGAGTTGCCGGCGGGTGCGATCTTGGCTTCAGCCGCCGGTGGCCGCGCGCGCTGCGGGAGAAGGTCGGCGCGCTGGAGCGCCAGGTGGAGGAGCTCCGGCGCCGGCGCGCGGAGGACGCCAGGGCCAACGAGAAGGTGGCGGGCATCTTCGCGTCCCACGAGCAGCGCTGGCTCGCGGAGCGCACGTCCCTGCGGCGGCAGGTGCACGCCGTCGTCGCCGCGGCGCGCGCGCGCGAGGCCAAGCGCGAGGAGGAGGCCGGGGAGCTCCGGCGGCGGCTGGAGGAGCAGCGGGGCGCGGCGGCGCTCCGGGACAGGGCCCTGGAGCAGGAGGCCCAGCGGCGGGAGGGCGCGGAGGAGCGGCTGCGCGCCGCGGAGCGGGCGGCGGAGGAGCTCCGGGAGCGCGCCGCGAGGGAGGCGGCGGAGCACGCCGCGGAGCTCCGGAAGCACAAGGCGGCGTTCGTGGAGCTCGCGTCCGCGCAGCGGCAGCTGGAGGCGGACCTGGCCCGCGCCGCGCGGCTCGCGGACACGGCGGAGGCCGAGCTCCGGGCGGCGCTGGGGCGGCGCGACGAGGCGGCGTCCGCGGCGGCCGAGCTCTCCGCCGAGGCGGCGCGGCTGCGGCGGGACGCGGACCACAAGGACAAGATCCTCTCCGCGATGCTGCGCAAGTCCAAGATCGACGTGGAGGACCGGGAGATGCTGGTGCGGGAGGTGAAGCTGTGCAAGGCCAGGCGGAAGCAGGCGGAGCTCGAGGCCGAGCGGTGGCGCAAGATGTGGGAGTCCCGCGGCCACCGCCGGGGCTCCTCGAGGTCGTCGGCGCGGTGCGCGGCGGAGCAGCAGCCGCCGCCGCCGCCGGCTGGGTGCTGCTCCGACAAGCTGCTGTTGGCTCCCGACGGCGCGGCGCGAGCGGGCAGCGACACCAAGATAGTGTTCGTGGACCACGTCGAGGGCGACGGCAGGAAGGAGAGGGACCACCGGCAGGCGCCGGCGAAGGAGCTGACCACCATTGAATGTGTCGACCGCTACGCCAGCCACGTCGACGACAAGCCTGGTATGTATGTCCACCTGCTCTGTCTCGTACTCACTTCTGCTCACTGAATGGTACTGCTACTGATCTGGTCGGCACATGCTCACATATAGCATGTTCTACTTGAGATAAAAACAGCCTGATGACTATCTTCCAAACTAGTCAGACATTAGGAATTGTGTTTCAGAGCTCTAATGACTACTACCTGTGCTGTTTGTTGATTGATTTGTACGGCCTGCAGCAGTGGAGGAGTACCAGGGCCTGCAGGAGTGGTTCCAGATGGAGACGGAGAAGTACACGGCCATGATGAAGCACCGTCACGCCGCGGAGGTCGAGGCGTTCACGGAGCAGCTCCGGCTCAAGGACGAGAAGCTGGAGGCGTTCCGGTGGCGCGCGGTGAGCATGGACGTGGAGGCGACGCGGCTCCGGTCCCGGATCCAGGAGCTCGAGGCGCGGCTGGCGCAGCACGAGAAGCACGGCGCCGGGCTGGAGGCCCTGCTCCTGGACAGGGACAACGAGAACATGGCGCTCAAGGAGCAGCTGGAGCTCTGCACGGCGGCCGGCGACCGAGACGACGACGCCGACGCCGCCGACGACCGCTGCATCCCATGCTCACCCGTGAAGATCCATCGAACAACGTCAGGAGAAGCTGATGACAAGCTGTCACCCGGCAGCTCGCGGCATCAAGAAGCCACTGATGAGGTCAGCAAGTATCATCGTGCAGCAGAGACCAAGCCGGTCTCCCCGGATGATCACAGGGAGAAGCAGGTGTTCGACGTGGAAGCAGCAGCTGCAGAGGCGCTCGTCGTCGTCCCGGTCTGGGATGTCGCGTGCGCGTCACCGACGGAGCACGAGCGACGCGACGCCCCGGCCCGGCGGTCGTTCCGGTCGGAGATCGAGGAGGAGAAGGAGGTCTACTCCGACCCGGGCGACGCGCCGACGACGCAGGCGGCCCGCACGAGCAGCTCGCAGGAGGTGACGTCGGAGCTCGCGCTCGTGGTGGTGCAGCCGCCGCCGCCTGAGCAGAGGAGCTCTGGTTGGAAGACGGACATCCACGCCCTGGCGGTGTCGTACAAGATCAAGCGGCTGAAGCAGCAGCTGCTGGTGCTGGAGAAGCTGGCGGCCGCGGAAGCCAAGGAGGAGGCGAAGCAGCCGTCGGGGAGCGAAGCCAGCTGCAGCAGCGGCAGCAGCAGCAATGGCAGCAGGCAGCATCCGAGGTCGAGGTACCACACGATGATGTCGTTCCTGAGCAAGCACGTCAAGCGGTACCAGTCCCTCGACGACAAGATCGACGACCTCTGCGCAAGGATGGTACGTACGGCGAACGTGAATTCCCATTCCATTATCGGAAAAGAAATTGTTTGTGTGTTCTTAGATGGATGACGTGTTGATGGAAAGAAATGAAATTAATGGGTGTTTCAGGAGGAGAGCAAGAGGAGCGTGGGGCGGGAGCGGCACGGCGGCGGGGAGCAGAGCGCGGCGCTGGGGCAGTTCCTGGAGGAGACGTTCCAGCTGCAGCGGTTCATGGTGGCCACGGGCCAGAAGCTGCTGGAGACGCAGTCCAGGATCATCGCGGCGGGCCTCGGCCGCGGCGGCGGAGGCGGAGAGGACGACGGCGTGGACATGAAGAGGCTGATGGAGGTGGCCGGGGCGCTGCTGAGGGACGTGCAGCGGGGGCTGGAGGTGCGCATCGCCAGGATCATCGGGGACCTCGAGGGCACGCTCACCTTCCACGGCATCCTCCGCACCGCCAGCGTTGGTAGCCGATGATACTCATCGATCCATGCAGATGGTTGCTGTTATCTGTGTCCGTGATGGTGTGCAGTGTTGAACTTGCTTGATCTTGAACTAATGGCGGCAGTGTTGGTCTTCGAGACATAGTGAACTTTGCTGCAGTAATAGTTACACGAGAGTCTGAATCCTTTTGTAAGCTCCATATATTAATTCTCAGAGACACGGGTAGAAAACTATACATAAAAGAGCAAATATCTGACTTTTAGATTTAATCATTGCCACTGGATCATACAGTAGGAAGCTGACTGATTCATGAACATACAGTGCCACCACCTGGCAGTATGCTTCGATCTGTTCACACTTCACTGGGTCTGCAATAGCAATCCTTCTTTTGTTAAAGGCTCTGTGTGTAACGGACTAATCCCAGTCCTATTCATGTGAGTGGGCTGGAGAGTTTGGTTCATTGGGCCGGGCCGAATTGCCTTTTTCCAAATGAGTAAGAAAAAACGAAGTCAACAATAGCAATCCTTCTTTTTTTCTTGAATACACAATAATAGCCAACTCTATTCATCATTTACTTGTTTTCTTCTTCTTCCTCATTCTTTTATTTTTCTTACTCTTCATCTATGGTTAGAATTTGTAAAGAGGGCTTAGGGGGGCTCCATTGGTTGCAAGGGGTAGGGGGCTTAAGCCCCTGTTCCACCCCTACTTGTTTTTATTCCCTATCATCATGCTATCAGAATTCATCTCCATGCAAGAATGACGTACCTCCCAACCAAATCCAGTATGTGTGTTCATATGCAAACTACCAAACTAGCATAATGTCTCACGTTCTATATATATATATATATCCACTTCTTTTTCTATGAGCCTCGTGCTATCAGCTCCGTTGAAAATTCATTCACACATAGCAATAGGCCCAGTAGTGACACCCAAAATCAAAGGCACACACCTTTGTATGCTAATCCATCAACTGCATGCACACTACACAAGAAAAAACGAAGTCAACAATATACGGAGTATTTAGGTAGCCAGTAGATTGTACGTGCGGCACACGCATGTTTCGAAAAAATGAAATAGAAGTGTTATTGTCGGCGAGCGGCGGTGGAGAAGATTTTTTTTGACGATATGGGTGTTGAGGAGTCCTGGACGTTGAGTGTCCTGGTATTTGTTCTTAGGCGTTGACGGTGTGTATGGGATTGAGGAGTCCTAGCCGTTGACTCTCGGTATTGTTAAAGTTATTTCCGTTTCCTGTATTAAGAGTCCCGATATGGAGTCTTGGACGTTTAAACTGTGAGGCGTGGGTTTTCGATCACGTACTAATTCAAAAGGGAAAATTTGCTACATGACATGCAAAGTGGAGCGTGTTTGCTGAAACACACCGTTGACCGCGTTATATGCTGTTGGACACTCTCGTTTTGTGCTAATTTGCTGAAAGACACCGCCTCGATTAGAATAATATTTATTGACTGCGGAGGAGAGAGAAAGGTGATGAAATGTCCATTTTACCCTTGGTCCCATTTGTCAGATTTTTGGGGTGCGCATTCTGGAGGGAGCGCAACACAGCCTGCGCCGCAGCCGCCACTGCGGGAGAGGTGGAGCGCGAGCAGCGTAGTGCCGGTGCCGCCCGGCACGGCACGACACCAGTTGTATGCCAAGTCTGGACGAGGAAGAAAGATCTGACAAATGGAACCAAGGGTAAAATGGACATTTCCTTAGCTTTCTCTCTCCTCCGCAGCCAAAAAATATTTTTCTAATCGAGGCGGTGTCTTTCAGCAAATTAGCGCAAAATGAGAGTGTCCAGCAGCATATAACGCGGTCAACAGTGTGTTTCAACAAACGCGCTCCACTTTGCATGTCCTGTAGCAAATTTTCCCTAAAAAGTGCGACCATACGTTTAAACCGTGATGAGGCGTAAACGTTTTATGATTTCTTCAAAAGTGTGACTAAAGAGCCCGGCAAAAATTGTGGGTTCAAAAAAATTCTACTGTGGCTGATTTGTGGGCCCGTCGGCCTCGAAAGTTTTAGATTTTTATAGTATAGATTCATCCTCTCTAGAAAGAGAACATGTAATTAACTCACGGTGAGCAGTAGGCAATACATTTTCCTCCACAAACGTCACATATCAAACAAGCTAAATCAAGGTCACGAATAAAAGAAAATCACTGTTTTTTATTCGAGCGAAGAAAGTCACTGTTTGATCTGATTGGTAGCTTATTATTTCTCTAGACATCCCATTTGTCCGAGTTGGTAATTTTTTCTTTTGATATGCAGCTAGAAATTTCCAAGTTCCAACTATATACCACTCTAGCCTTTTATATTTGAGTAAAACAGGCGGAGAATTTTTTTTCATGCTTACCACTCTATAAAATAAGAAAAGTAGTTAATAATGTACATTAGTGATTTTGAATAGCAATCCTTCTTTTTTTCTTGAATGAAAAATAATAGCCAACTCTATTCATCATGTACATTAGTGCCGAAGCCAGAATTTTATGTGTTGCCTCTTCTTCCTCCTCCTCCTCTTCTTTTCTTCTTCTTCCTCCTCCTTTTCTTCTTCTTACTTTTCATCTATGGTTAGAAATTGTAACGTGGTTTAGGGGTTGTAACGTGGTTTAGGGGGTTCCATTGGTTGCAAGGGGGTAGGGGGCTTAAGCCCCCCTGGCCCCCTGCTGGCTCCGCCCCTGCTTGTTTTTGTTCCTTGTCATCATGCTATCAAAATTCATTTCCATGCGAGAATGATAGGTACCTCCCAACCAAATCCAGTATGTGTGTTCATATGCAAGCTACCAGACAAGCATGGTGTTTCACGTTCTACATATGTCCACTCCCTTTTTCAATGAGCCTCGTCCTATCTGCTCCGTTGAAAATTCATTCACGCATACATGCAATAATTTCGCAATAAGCACAAGCTTGGATGAGATGTTGTTCTCACAAGAAATAAGTCCAGTCAGTGACACCCAAAATCAAAGGCACATACCTTTGTATGCTAACCCATCAACTGCAGACACACTACACAAGCCAGAATTCTGAAGCAGTAGTTGGTTTTTTTTGAAAGAATAGGAAGGGCTCACCCTCTAATGGTTATATATTAAAAATAAGGACAAAAACATATCAAGAGCAAACCTAAAAACAGAAATAAAACTGTCGGTGCTGAGATTGGCCACCCAACCTCAGTGCCACACAGAATGCGCTGTGTCCCGTCCCCTGACGGTTGATGCAAGAGCTTGCACGATGACACAAGAGTTTATCCTGGTTCCGGCCGCGGGGCCGTACGTCCAGAAGACTGTGCTCGCGGCACTATACTATCTTGCACCGAGGTGCGTGCAGTGGGGGGGGGGGCAACAAGCACGGCGGGAGAGGAGAGGAAGTCTCCAAGTCCCTGAAAATGGGTGTGAAAGTGATTGAGGAGAGTGCCAATATCGTGGAAGGCGGTGATCGTGTGCGTGTTCGTCTGTTTTCTCTCTCGCCCTCTTCCTCCTTTTATAGGCCAAGGAGAGGGGGGGGGGGCTACAAGTACAAGTACAGTGTGTGCTACAGGGGCGCGCACTGGAGAGCATGGCGCCGGGCGTGCGGTCGTCCTTGACCCTGGCAGGGGATTTATGGCGAGCTCCGGCTTCTGCGGGTGTCACGGCCGTCCCTGTGCTTGTCCTGGAGTGGTTTCGAGGGGCGGTGCCGCCGTAATCCGCGCCCAGCCGTCCGCCGCTGGTTGGTTTGAGGGCGTGGCAGGTGGGGAAGGACAGGAGTTGGCGACATAGGGGTTGGCATGGTGGTTGTTGTTGACCACAGTGCGCGGCGTGCCCGGTTTACCGGGGAATGGCCAAGAGTTGGTGGATTTGACCCGGCGTTCGTCATCACCGGGGCCGCGCCTGACCGGAGTCCGTGCTCGGTCGCTGCTCATATATTCGTTCGAGGGTTCTTCACGCCCATTCGAGGGCTGCACCGGGGGGGGGGGGGAAGGACGGGAGCAGGTAGAATAGTGGTGCGGAATGACGCCTGCAAGTCTGCACAGGGCCTTGCGCAGTGCCACATGCGTCCGCACAGTAGCGGTGAGGACACATAGTGACCGGAGCAGGTAGAACAGCGAGCTCTGCGGTGTCAGCGGCGCGGCGTGGGGAGAGATCGCCCTTTGACTTCGGCGCCTGCCCGATGGGGCGGGCATTAAATGCCGTTGTCGGGCGGGGCGCCGGGGCGCGCCGCGTCGAGTAGAGGGGTGGCCTCGAGCGAGGCAGAGTTGGCTCGCCTGCTTGAGGGGGTGCGCAGCCCTCGAGCGAGGCGGAGTTGGCGTTGCGCCTGACCCGGGGGGTCCGGGTCCCTCGAGTGAGGCAGAGACGGGGGTCGCCACTTGGGTCCCCTCGACAGGCGAGCTCGGACGGCTGTTTTGGGCCGTGATAAGCTGTGACGGGCCGCGCTGCCTTGGTGGTCCTTTCGGGTTGCTGGTGATTCGGCCCTCTGTGGTTAACATTTTTTGAGGGTGGTTACCCCGATGGTTAGGGGACCCCCTGGGTCTGTCCCCGACAGTAGCCCCTGAGCCTCTGCCGGACTAAGGGTCAGTCGGGCAGAGGCTGATGGTTTGCGGGATCGTTCCCGGGCATTCTGCGGGGGTTACTCCTTCTTGATTACGCATGTTCTTCCGTGGGGGCGTGCGAGCGCACCCGCGGGTGTAGCCCCCGAGCCTTTGGAGGAGTGAGTTCACTCGTGCAAGGGCTTTGACTCCCGAGGGTTGTGTTAGTCGCTCCCCATTCGACGTGGTGGATTGCGGGGATGATACCGATTTATACGGAACTCAGGGGGCGGGTCCTGCACGGCTTCGACGTGTTTCGCGCATAGGAGGAGGAGGATATGCTGCAAGGAGCCCCCAAGCCCCTGGCCCGAGCGGAGGCGATCAGGGGGGCTCTTGTCTTTGAGTTGCGACCCTCGCTTCCCCTTCGCGGGGGAGAGGGGTGAGGTCATTCGTGTAACCCTCGAATTGGGCCGCGTACACGGATGCCTCGGTGAGCTGCTAGCGGGTAGTTCAAGTGGACGCCCGTGCCCCGTTCGCTAGGGGTCGGCTCGTGGTCCGGAGACTCATCCATAAGAGCGCTTGCAAAGGTTTGCTAGGTAGGGCTCGGCCCCCTTCGATGGAGGCCGAGGGCGCGGAAGCTCTCCCTCGATGGGATCCCTCGTCTAGTTGCCCATGTCTGGCCTTGAACACAACAGGGGCGTCCCCAAACTTCGCGTTCGGGGTAAAGTCCGTTGAGCACGCCCGAATCGTCCCTGACTCTGTTGATCCGGAGTGCCTGTCGAACCCTTTCACGGGCCAGGCTTCGTACTCCTGATCAGTGGGGCCTTGCGAAAGGTGCAGGTCACCCTCGAGCCGCGGGCTCGAGAGTGGGTTGGTCGAGCGTGACCTGCAGCCTTCGCATCGCTTAATCTGGGGCGCCCGTCGAACCCTTTCGAGGTCTGGGCTTCGAGCCCCTGATTAGTAGCACCCCGCGCCTCGGGGGGGGGGGGGGGGGGCGTCGTTGTCTTACCTTGGACGGAACCCTTCCGTTCGGTTGTTGACGTTTCGGTTTGCGGGCCTACGCGCGACCGCTGGCGGGCGTGGTTGTGGCTGACGTGGCACGAAGTGGGCACACCTTTTTAGGCAGAGTTGGCGTGCGCCGGGGAGAGGCGAGGCGACGGGCGGTCAGGCGCCGCTGCCGCGTCATTTCGTTTTACTGTGTCGCAGTAAATGCCGCCGCTCACGCGTGACGTTCTACGGGGAAAGGGGAGGGGGCCCCTGGTTGTCATTGATGTGCCACGCGCGCCGGGCCTGTCGCCGATGGTTTTGTGTGCCGCGGCGGGGATGAACTCGCTCCCTCCCTTATAAAAAGGAAAGCGGGGGGGGGGGGGGGAGGGGATTACTTACCTTCGCCATTCCCCGCACCAGCTCGCGCCTCCGCCTTTCTCTCGCTTCCGAGTCCGCTTGCTGCTCTCTGCTCGTCCTGCCCGCCTTCGTCGCCTTTGCTCCCCGCTCCGTCGTCTGCCATGGTGGTCATTGAGGGCGTCACCAAGTGGACTCCGTCCACCGCCACCGATCACCTCCTAGAGGGCCTGGTGACTGGCGGGCAGCTCTCGCCCCGGGGCGATCCGGCGCGGCCGGCGTGGATTGTCCAGCCGCTGGCGGCCAGAGTGCCAAACCCGTCGGCGGGGTACGTGGTGAGCTTCATCCGCTTCCACGAGCGGGGCTTCAACGCGCCTGCCAGTCAGTTCATGCGGGGCCTCTGCTACTACTACGGCGTGGAGCTCCACAACTTCGCCCCCAACGCCATCTCTCAGGCGGCGGCCTTCGTCGGCGTCTGTGAGGGCGTGCTGGGGATCAAGGCGCACTGGGACCTGTGGGTCCACCTCTTCCGCACCGAGCTCAGCACGTCCGGCGCGGGGAAGGGGGTGCGCCGTTCTTCGTGTGCCGGCGGTCTTACGCTCGCGCCGTTCGAGCCCCGGAAGCATCTGTATCCGGGCTGCAGGATGACCACCAACAACTGTGGCTGGGCCAAGGGGTGGTTCTATCTGCGCAACAACGGCCTGGGGTTGCCGGAGTACACTGGCAAGGTCTTGACGGGGAAGGCCGACTCCTGGAGCTACGGTGTTTCCGGCGACGGTCAGCGGAAGAGGCTCCGCCCCGCCATCGACGCCCTTCGTACTATGGAGGGGTCGGGTTTGACCGTGGCGCACGTGCTTGCGCACTGCCATCGTCGCTGGGTGGTTCCCCTCATGGAGAGACAGCTCCCTCTGTTCCGGATGACAGAGGACGCCGACCCGGCGGCATTGGCGGCTTCGCGTATGTTGCCGGAGCCACCCCTTGAGGAGTACGTCGTCACGAGGATGCGAACGGCGGTGCATCCCGACACTATGCCGAGTAACCAGAACAACCTCTGGTCGTTCCGGCTGCGCCCCGATGAGGACCACGTTTTGTCGGCAAGTCGCCAATTTCCCTCCCGAGCTGTCGGATTGATAACTTAGGATTTTCTTTTTTGATTCATTGTGGTTTCAGGAGGTGAACTGCCACCTCTACCGCTCCCTCGCGCCGACTCCGGAGGTGCGCGCTTCGAAGCGCGCCCGCCGTGACCGCGAGAGGGATGCGAAGGCGGCGAGGAAGGCCAGCAGCCAGAGGAGGCAGGCCCGGCGGGACGCGCACTCGGCGGCGCTCCGCCGGTGGAGGAGGGACGGCGGGACGCCGCCGGCGTCCCCAGAGGACTCCCCGGACCCTCCCAGCGAGGAGGAGAAGGAGGAGATCGATGCCGGCGGGGATCTGCCCGCCGGCGAGGAGGAGGAGGAGATGGCCGTGCCACCGCCTGGGGCGGGCGCGGCGAGCCTTGGCGATGTCGCGCCGGTGGCGGCGCGGACGGCGGTCGCGCCCGCCCGACCCGCGGCGCCGCGGGCGCATGTGACTTCTACCCCTGCTGCGGGCGCGTTGCGCCGCAGCAGATCGGATGCCGAGGGCTTGAGGGATTCGCAGCCCCCGAGCGGGTTGAGGGGGTCCTCGAGTTCGAGAAGGGCTCCCTCATCGGGCGGCTCGAAGCGGAAATTGCAGGCCTTGCAGGACTGCGTCCGGTAATTCTCGCTTTGAGCTATTCTCGTGATTTTCCATCCCCGTTTGGTTTTTTGCTTCGCAATTTCTGTTTTTCCTTTCTGATTCAGCGCTCGGGGTGCTGCCAAGGCCAACCCCAACCTTGCGCCTAAGAAGGCGTTGATGTTCGGGGTGTTGGATTCCCCTCACGCAGGGGGATCGCGTTCGCGTGGGACTCCGCGTCCAGCAGCGACGCCCGTAGCGATGCCGGAGGAGCCGGCGCCGGGGGTACGAGATTCCCGGCCGATGGAGACGGAGCGGGGGGGGGGGGGGGGGGACGCCCCCGATGGTGGTTACGGAGCCGAGGCAAGACGCCCTGGTGGTGGACGTGGAGCCGGCGCACGGCGCCCCGGTGATAGAGGTGGAGTCGGGGCGCGACGCTCTGGCTGAGGTGGGCGAGCAGGGGGGCCGTGCCACCGCCGTGGCCCCTACTGGAAAGAGGCAGGAGGCGGTCGCGCCGATCGGTAGCACGGTCATCCTGCCGGCTTCGGGTTGCACACAAGGCGTGGCCCAAGATGACGATGGCGGACGTGCTCCCCCTGCGGGAGTGGCTGCGGCCGAGGTGCCGGCGGCGTTTTCCTTGCGGCTCGAAGCGGAAATTGCATTCATGCTGCTGTGGCGGCTCGAAGCGGAAATTGCAGGCCTTGCAGGCCTTGCACTCGGCGTGGTGTCGACCCACTACGACATCGACCTTACGGCGGTGGCGCGCGGTTATTTTATCGACGCAGACCTGGATGACGACGCCGCCCTTGCTGCTCTCGACGAGGCCGATGACAGTGCCGAGGACGCCGCCACAACGCTTGCCGCCAAGTTCGGGCGTGAGCTTTTTCCTGGCGAGGATGAAGATGAAGATGCACGCGCCGACATCGGGCCCGAGGCCCGTGGCGTCCCTTGAGGAGGCCATCGCCTCGGTGCGCCGTGATGACGATGGTCCTGGGGCCCTCGCGTCGGTTCCTTCGACTGTCGCCGCCGAGGCCGCCGCCCTGGGGGGTCTTGACACTGCCGCCGCGCCCCCGCAGGAAGGTGAAGCCTGAAAGGTTCAGGCTTAGAGATCCAGATGTATCTTAGTTTTTAGGAGACTGACCCTGTACATAAACTAAGTTTGAATTTTGATTGTGCGCTTCGAACTTGTTTGATTGTTCTATTGTGCTATTCTTGGCTTGGAGAGATTTTGGCCGGGTATTTTGAATCTGCGAGTAATTAAGGCGTGGAGTGGAGAGGGAGATGCCGTATCCCTTCGAGGGCGTAGGCGGTCTCACGGCTCAGCTGGCTCCGGCTTTAGTTAGCTCGTGCCCCTCATCTTTCTAAGTGTTCTGAGTTTTAGCACAATTTTAAAATTGGGACGATTAGGGGGGGTAAACCCCCCTGCAGCCCCCGAGGGGGGCTTGGCTCTATCGAGACTAGGTCGAGGATAGGACCAAGTCCCTCTTGTTAATGCTGTTAGTAACAATGTTTCCATGTTTTTCGCAAACTTTTCATCGTTGTTGGCTAAGAACATGAAGTATTTACAAGGAATGCTGAGAATTTTAAGGATAGAAGCGACGTAGCTGTTGGATGTTCCAGGAACTGGTGAAGATCTCGCCCTTCTCATTTGCCAGCTTGTAAGTGCCAGGCTTGAGGACCTTGGCGATGATGAATGGTCCTTCCCATGGTGGAGTGAGCTTGTGGCGCTCTTGATTGTCCTGGCGCAACCTTAGCACCAGGTCCCCTTCGTGAAGGTCTCGACGCTGCACCTTCTGAGCTTGATACCGCCGGAGTGATTGCTGGTAGCGTGCCGAGTGAAGCAATGCCACGTCTCGAGCCTCATCTACCTGGTCCAGCGAATTCTCGCGGTTCCGCTGGTTTTGTTCTTCTTGGTAGGCCTTGAGCCTCGGAGACCCGTACTTCAAGTCTGTTGGGAGGACGGCCTCGGCGCCGTAGACGAGGAAGAACGGGCTGAAGCCTGTGGCCCTGCCTGGGGTTGTCCTGAGACTCCAAATCACCGATGGCAGCTCAGCTACCCATTTCCGGCAAAACTTGTTTAGCTTGTTGAAGATCCTTGGCTTCAGGCCTTGTAGTATCATGCCGTTGGCACGTTCTACTTGGCCGTTTGTTTGTGGATGTGCTACGGCCGACCAATCTACGCGATTGTGATGGTCGTCGCAGAACTCCAAGAATTTCTTGCCGGTGAACTGGGTGCCGTTGTCGGTGATGATCGAGTTGGGTACCCCGAATCGGTGGATGATGTCGGTGAAAAACAACACGGCCTGCTCAGATCTGATGCTGGTGATGGCCCGGACCTTGACCCACTTCGAGAACTTGTCGATGGCCACCAACAAGTGGGTGAAGCCCCCGGGCGCTGGGCGGAAAGGTCCCACGAGATCCAACCCCCAGACCGCAAAAGGCCATGTTACAGGGATGGTCTGTAGGGCGTGCGCCGGGAGGTGCGTCTTTCGTGCGTAAAATTGGCACCCTTCGCAGGTGCGCACGACTTCGTTCGCGTCGGCTACGGCGGTAGGCCAGTAAAAGCCTTGCCGGAACGCGTTACCCACGAGGGTACGCGGCGCCGCGTGGTGTCTGCAAACCCCGGCGTGGATGTCACGGATCAACTGCTTTCCCTCGGGGACGGGGATGCATCGCTGCAGAATTCCTGAGGCGCTGCGTTTATATAGCTCGCCGCCGACCGAGACAAAGGTCTTGGCCCTTCTGGCGATGCGGCGCCCCTCGGTCCGGTTCGAGGGCAGCTCCCCGCGGTCGATCCACGCGAGGTATGGGCTGCGCCAGTCTTGCGGTCGTGTGTCCACGTCGATTTCCATGGCCTCGGCCGAAGAATTTCCAACGTCGAGGGCTTCGAGCCCCTCTTTCGAGGGGTCCTCTTCCATGGGCTCGACCCCCTCGGCCCCTGAGGGCGTCTTGAGGGCTCCGGCCCTTTGTTCGAAGTTGACGGAGGGTTGGTCGAGGTTGCGGGCGAAGACGTTCGGAGGAACGGTGACTCGCTCTGACATGATCTTGGCCAGCTGATCCGCTTCCTCGTTGTATTTGCGCACGATATGGTTCAGCTCGAGGACATAGAATTTGTCCTCGAGGCGGCGAACCTCGTTGCAGTACGCCTCCATCTTTTCCTCGCGGCAGCTAGCGTTCTTCATGACTTGGTCGATGACCAACTGAGAATCTCCCCGGACTTCGAGGCATTTGACGCCGAGGTCAACGGCGATGCGGAGCCCAGCGATGAGGGCTTCATACTCCGCCATGTTGTTCGACGCCGGGAAGTGCAAGCGAACCTCGTATCGAATGTGCTCCCCGAGGGGTGAAACGAAGAGGAGGTCCGCGCCTGCCCCAACTTTCATCACTGACCCGTCGAAGTACATGGTCTAGCACTCGGCTTGGATCTGTGGCGGTGAAAGTTGGACGTCGGTCCACTCAGCGACGAAATCCGCTAAGGTTTGCGATTTTATCGCTTTTCGTGGCGCGTAGGAGTGAGTTTCTCCCACAAGCTCCATCGACCACTTCGCTACCCTACCCGAGACGTCCGGGTTGCGGACTATCTCCCCCAAAGGGAAAGATGAGACCACGGTGACCGGGTGGGCCTCGAAGTAGTGTCGCAGCTTTCGTCGCGCGAGCACTACAGCGTAGATTATTTTCTGAATCTGTGGGTACCGCGCCTTGGTCTCGGTCAGCACCTCACTGACGTAGTACACCGGCCTCTGGACCGGCAGAGCATGTCCCTCCTCCGTCCTTTCCACGACGATGACGGCGCTGACAACTTGCGTTGTCGCAGCCACGTATAGGTAGAGGGGCTCGCCGTTCTGTGGCAGCGTGAGGATTGGTGCGCGTACGAGCGATGCTTTTAGCCCGTCGAGGGCTTTTTGGGCTTCGGGGGTCCATGAAAAGCGTTCGTGCTTTTTTAGGAGCCGGTACAAAGGTAAGCCCTTTTCATCAAGTCGAGAGATGAAACGGCTGAGAGCCGCGAGGCAGCCCAGTACCTTTTGCCCCCCCTTGAGGTCCCGAATTGGCCCCATCCGTTCCAGGGCCGAGACTTTTTTGGGGTTGGGTTCGATGCCTCGTTGGGAGACAATGAAACCCAACAGCATGCCCCGCGGCACCCCGAATACGCATTTCTCCGGATTTAACTTTACCCCGTTTGCCCGGAGGCAACCGAATGCGATTTGCAAATCGTTTACCAGATCGTCCGCCTTTCTGGTTTTCACAACGATATCGTCTACATATGCCTCAATAGTCCGCCCGATGTGGCTTCCGAAAATGTGTTGCATACATCGCTGGTATGTTGCTCCGGCGTTTCGGAGGCCGAACGGCATAGTGACGTAGCAAAACATGCCAAATGGGGTGATGAAATAAGTCGCGAGCTGGTCAGACTCTTTCATCTTAATCTGATGATAATCGGAATAAGGATCAAGAAAGCATAGCAATTCGCACCCAGCAGTGGAGTCTACTATCTGATCTATTCGAGGCAAAGGGAATGGAACCTTAGGGCATGCTTTGTTTAAACCGGTATAATCTACGCACATACGCCATTTTCCGTTGGGTGAAATACCTCCTTGATGAACCCGGCCTGCAGAAGCTTGTGCACCTCCTCCCCGATGGCGCGGCGCTTTTCCTCGTCGAACCGCCGCAGTCGCTGCACCACCGGCTTGGAGCGAGGCTGGATGTCAAGGCAGTGCTCGGCGACCTTCCTCGGAATACACGGCATGTCCGAGGGTCTCCACGCAAAGATGTTGGCGTTGGCGCGGAGAAAGTCGACGAGGACTGCTTCCTATTTGGGGTCGAGGGTGGTGCTGACCCTCAACGCATTGCCCTCGGGGGCATTGGGGTTGAGGGGCACCGCCTTGGTGTGCTCTGCAGCCTCGAAGGTGCCCGCATGCCTTTTGGCGGAGTCGACGGCCTCGTTCGCCATCTTTTCCAAGTCCGCCACCAGGGTCTCGCTGTAGGCGAGCGCCTCCGCGCCCTCGACGCACTTGACGTCACATGCGTAAGCATGCTCGTACGACGATGCCACGGTGATGACGCCCTTTGGCCCCAGCATCTTCATCTTGAGGTAGGCGTAGTTGGGGACCGCCATGAACTTGGCGTAGCACGGACGCCCGAGAATGGCGTGGTACGCTCCTGGGAATCCCACCACCTCAAAGGTGAGGGTCTCCCTCCGAAAGTTGTCGGGAGTGTCGAAGCAAGCGGGTAGGTCGATCTGCCCGAGGGGTTGGACCCGTTTTCCCGGTGCGATGCCGTGAAACGGCGCCTTGCTTGGCCTCAGCTGGTTCGTGCCGATGCCCATGAGCTCTAAGGTGCGGACGTAGAGGATGTTGAGGCTGCTGCCCCCATCCATCAGCACCTTGGAGAATCGTGTGTTGCCGATGACGGGGTCGACGACAAGTGGGTAGCGCCCCGGATTCGGGACATAGTCCGGGTGGTCCTCGCGGCCGAAGAAGATGGTCTCGTCTGACCAGGCGAGGTAAGTTGGCGTCGCGGGGTGAATGGAGAAGACCTCTCGACGTTCACGTCTTTGCTCTCGGGATGTCACGTTCATTGTGGGCCCCCCTACGATGAAGAAGACATTCTCCACATGGGGGAACTCGTCGTTGCCGCCATCACCCATACCCTTCTTCGGGCCATCCTCCTTCGCGGAGGTGCGCTTGTAGTAACCCTTGATCATCTCGCATTGTTCGAGGGTGTGGCTGATAGGGCCCTTATGGTACAGGTATGGCTTCTTCAGCATCTCATCGAACATGCCTCCCCCCAGAGGAGGGCCTCGAGGGCCTTTGCGGCCTCGCTCGACCGCGAGGGCCTCGTCAGAGTCCTCGCCCTACTGCTGCTGCTGCGCGGCTTGCCGAGGCTTCTTGCCTTTGCCACCTCGTTTCTACCACTTTAGCCTTTCCCTTGGACTTGCTGCCCTCCGCAGGCAGCTCCTCCGCGCGCTTCCCCTTGGTCTTGCCGTCGAAAATCGCCCCAACAGCCTCCTCTCCAGAGGCGAAGTTGGTAGCGATGTCGAATAGCGCGTTGACGCTGGTGGGATGGTTTCGCCCCAGCTCGCGCACCAGCTCCCGACAAGTTGTTCCTTCAAGGAAGGCGTGGATGATTTCGGAGTCCCCCACACTCGGGAGCTCGGTGCAGCGCTTGGAGAAGCGGCGGATGAAGTCTCTCAGCGGTTCGTCGGTCGCCTGCCGGCACCCGCGCAGGTCCCAGGAGTTTCCGGGGTGCACGTACGTGCCCTGGAAGTTACCCACAAACATCCTGACCAGGTTGTCCCAGTCGTGGATCTGGTTCGCGGGTAGGTGTTCGAGCCATGTCCGCGCCGAGTCCGCGAGATGAAGCGGAAGGTTGCGGATGATCATAGCATCGTCGGTGGCCCCGCCCAACTGGCAAGCCAGGCGGTAGTCATTGAGCCATGTCTCGGGTTTTGTCTCGCCCGAATACTTGGTAATGGTGGTCGGCTGACGAAAGCGCGGCGGGATGGCGGCCGAACGGATCTTCCGGCTGAACACAGGGGTTCCCGGGGGTTCCGGCGTTGGGCTTTTGTCCTCCTCGTTGTCGTAGCGACCCCCTCATCGGGGGTGCCTACTGCGGGGAGGTGCCGCGTCCTGCCTCTTCTTGTTCAGGATGTTGCGCGCGTCACCGTCGTTAATGGCGCCTCGTGTGTCCACGAGTCGGTCCTTCGCGGACCTCCTCGTTTCGCGGTCGCCGGTCATGAGCACCTTCCCGTCGTTCGTCGGTCGGTGAGGCGTCCATGCGCCCCTAGGCGGGGTATGGACAGACTGTTCCTTATCCCGCTTGCTTGCTCCGGCTCTTGAACTGGCCTGGTGGCGCATACGGGAGGCGGAACTTTCTGCTTGTTGAACGGCCGCTTCTTTGACAAGGGCCTGCACCTGGCGCCGCAAGTCGCGCGCCTCTGGTGTCGATGGTTCGGGCATGGCCCGAATCAGAGAAACTGCGGCGATGAGCTTCTGGCTTGCCCACGGCGGCATGGCAGGGCTGGCGTCGTTGCCATCATTCATGATGCGCATTTGAGCAATGCGCCCAGCGGCTTGCGCACGTTCGCCGCGATCAGGCTGCCGGGCTTCCAGAGCTGCGCGTAGCTCCTGTACCTGCTGGCGCTCCTGTCGGAGCCTGGCTTCCAGCTTTTGTATCTACATGAGATGTGCCTGTGCGAGTGCGGCTTCGCCCAATGGCTCGGCGGGCGCTGGTGGCGGTTCGTCATGTCCGGCCCCGTCGCGCGTTTCTTCATCCTCTCCCACGGACTCTACTTCGCCGTTGAGGACGAAGCATTCCCGCGTGGGGTCGTATTCCCCTTCGCTGGAATTGTCGGAACAGGTGAGGCAGAAGTCCGCAGCGGCCTGGAAGGAGGTAAGACCTTCGCGGTCGCGTAGCCCGGAGTAGTCCAGGCCTGGGTGCTCCTGGCCGCGCACACTTTCCTCGTCGTCTAACTCGGGCTGGGACCCGCCGGGCGAGGAAATGATGAGGTCACGGATCGAACTCAGCTGGTGACCCGGCGAATCCTCTTGCGCGTTCAGGTTGGCGTTGATTGCCGCGGAGTAGCTTGCGGCCGCATTGCTCATTCCGTAAGGGAGCTGCACCGGCCCGGCCGCATTTTCCCAGTGTGCTCCCTCCGCGGGAGCCGCTGGTGGGGGGTGCGCTCCCCTGTACTGCGGCAGCGGGCCGGAGCAACAGGTGTGCGTCCCAATCAGGGAGGACGATGCGTGGGGCAACGCGCCGTTCCACGCGAATCTGCAGCTCATGCAGTCTTCGACGTCTCCTGAGCCGGGGCGGCGTTGGCGGCGCCGGGGTAATGGCCATCATGTCGGGCGTCCTGGAGGCGAAGCCGCATGAGGAGGCCCTCACCGGTCGCTTCGAACTCCAGGTTCCCAAACATGATCCGGTACCCGCGGGGAAGCGGGCCGGGGGACCCCGTGGCGGATCGTGGCGGCATGGCCTTGGCGTGGCTTGCCGTCAAGGGAACTGATCGGGTGAAGTGGGTTGATCACAGCGCAACCCCCTACCTGGCGCGCCACTGTCGGTGCTGAGATTGGCCGCCCAACCTCAGTGCCACACAGATTGCGCTGTGTCCCGTCCCCTGACGGTTGATGCAAGAGCTAGCACGATGACACAAGAGTTTATCCTGGTTCCGGCCGCGGGGCCGTACGTCCAGCAGACTGTGCTCGCGGCACTATACTATCTTGCACCGAGGTGCCTGCAGTGGGGGGGGGGCTACAAGCACGGCGGGAGAGGAGAGGAAGTCTCCAAGTCCCTGAAAATGGGTGTGAAAGTGATTGAGGAGAGTGTCAATATCGTGGAAGGCGGTGATCGTGTGCGTGTTCGTATGTTTTCTCTCTCGCCCCCTTCCTCCTTTTATAGGCCAAGAAGAGGGGGGGCCTACAAGTACAGTGTGTGCTACAAGGGCGCGCACTGGAGAGCATGGCGCCGGGCGTGCGGTCGTCCTTGACCCTGGCAGGGGATTTATGGCAAGCTCCGGCTTCTGCGGGTGTCACGGCCGTCCCTGTGCTTGTCCTGGAGTGGTTTCGAGGGGCGGTGCCGCCGTAATCCGCGCCCAGCCATCCGCCGCTGGTTGGTTCGAGGGCGTGGCAGGTGGGGAAGGACAGGAGTTGGCGGCACAGGGGTCGGCATGGTGGTTGCTGTTGACCACAGTGCGCGGCGTGCCCGGTTTACCGGGGAATGGCCGAGAGTTGGTGGATTTGACCCGGCGTTCATCATCACCGGGCCGCGCCTGACCGGAGTCCATGCTCGGTCGCTGCTCATATATTCGTTCGAGGGTTCTTCACGCCCATTCGAGGGCTGCACCGGGGGGGGGGGGAGGACGGGAGCAGGTAGAATAGTGGTGCGGAATGACGCCTGCAAGTCTGCACAGGGCCTTGCGCAGCGCAGCATGCGTCCGCACAGTAGCGGTGAGGACGCATGGTGACCGGAGCAGGTAGAACAGCGAGCTCTGCGGTGTCAGCGGCGCGGCGTGGGGAAAGATCGCCCTTTGACTTCGGCGCCTGCCCGATGGGGTGGGCATTAAATGCCGTTGTCGGGCGGGGCGCCGGGGCGCGCCGCATCGAGTAGAGGGGTGGCCTCGAGCGAGGCGGAGTTGGCTCGCCTGCTTGAGGGGGTGTGCGGCCCTCGAGCGAGGCGGAGTTGGCGTTGCGCCTGACCCGGGGGGTCCGGGTCCCTCGAGCGAGGCGGAGACGGGGGTCGCCACTTGGGTCCCCTCGACAGGCGAGCTTGGACGACTGTTTTGGGCCGTGATAAGCTGTGACGGGCCGCGCTGCCTTGGTGGCCCTTTCGGGCTGCTGGTGATTCGGACCTCTGTGGTTAACGTTTTTTGAGGGTGGTTACCCCGATGGTTTGGGACCCCCTGGGTCTGTCCCCGACAAAAACACAAAGAAAATTAAAGGAAAAACCAAAAAGATGAACTACAAGAAGATATCTAGCCATTCGCTCATAACTGGAAAATAGCTCTTTTTTGCATGATGCATAAGCATTGCAAATTCATGCATAAACTTTGCCTTGCAACCATTCATTGTAAGCTGAATCTGATTGAAGATCCACTTACTTCTTTTAGTCCAAATGCTCCCCGAAAGAAGGATAATTATTTCCATGAAAAAAGGAGCTGCAAGGCTTGCTTTGAAATCTCGTAAGATAGATGTGAATCTGATACTTGAGGCACATGCAAATTAACCAAATTACAGTATTCTACGGCAAAAGGGTAGTGGAGAAATAGATGTTCTACCGTCTCTAACGCCTGTGCTGAGCAGAGTACGCATTCATACGAAGGAAGGTCCATGCTTTGTACGAGATCTCTTATAAAGTTGTTTTTTAGATAACTAGTAGAGTGCACGCGCGACACACGCGTGTATTAAAGAAATATAGTAAACAGGAATTTTACATATATTATATTAATCAGTATATAATAAATTTAACAAAATCAGTATATATTATATTAATTCATAAACATTGGAATATCTTTATTCATCACTCAAAATCAAGACTCTCTTACATGTTTTATTTTTATATGTATAATACAAAAGGAAAGTACTATTCTTATTATACTACCGTAGACCATGCATCAATCCATATCAATATCCAATCCACACTGGCAGTATTTCCCAACATCGATAATGTAATATTCCATATGGTTTGCATTGATCATGTAATCAAATACGAACTTTATGGAAGGGCAACCATTTGGTCTTATAGCACCAGGATGTAGGGTCCTGATCTCATTTGCTCTTGCGGGATAACAGTTTTAATTGCACTATGATCCACATATATAAAAATCATCTAGATTCAGCGAACCTTCTAAATAGGCCCCTCATCTCTTGGAAAAGTAACAATCCAATCCCTTTCTCTTGTAGAGGAGCTCCTCTTACTTCCTTTGATTCCCTATCCCAACCACTAATTGCATACTCCCTCCGTCCCAGAAAGACCTCGTTTTCACTTCTCGAGAAACATCTTTGACCGAATATATAAAAATATATATTAATATTTATGGTATATAATACATATCATTGGATAGATATTTGAATCTAGTTTTTTAATAAATTTATTTGGAGATTAAAATGTTACACATATTTTGTACAAATCAAATTTAAGATGTTTCTCAGGAAGCGAAAACGATGATTTTTTTTGGACGGAGGGAGTAGAATTTAACAGGCCTTCGAAACCCTCATCCTCAACTCTGACTAAAATATCGATTGGTCTGGATAACAGCAGTCAGTCCTGTTGTAGGGTAAAATTCTTTGCCTTTTTCTATTATAAATGTTCTGTCAAATATGTTTTTTATTCGTTTAGTACTCTTGTCCGTGAAAGTTATGGTTGCTAGCGAACATAGATAGCATCTGAATATGCCACTGCTGGATGTATGATTTGCTTCACTCCCGTAGTCCTATCATGATTTTTTTATTGCGTTCATATGTGGGTTGTAAAATAAGCCGGAACATGCCCCTAATTCCAACAGCTCGTGGCAGCCGCTGCAGCCGCATCTCCACGCTGCAGGTCGCCAGGAAATTAAATGGCCGGAGCTCCAGGGCACCCGCGACTGGGACGGCCTGCTGAGCCCACTCGACGCCGCGCTCCGTGGCGAGCTCGTCCGCTACGGCGAATTCGTCCGCGCCGCCTATACCAGCTTCGACTTCGACGGCGGCGCGCCGTCGTACGGCTCCTGCCGGTTCCCGTGCCGCTTCCTGCTGCGCCGCGCCGGCTTGCCGAAGACCGGGTACCAGGTCACCCGCCTCCTCCACGCGGCGGGCTGGCTGTCGCCGTGCAGCTCCAGCTACAATGGGTACGTGGCGGCGATGTGCGATGGCGAGGATGAGATCGAGCGGCTCCGCTGCCGCGACGTCGTGATCACGTACCGCGGCACCGTGACGTGCAGCGAGTGGGTCGACAACTTCAGGTCCAATCTAACCCGGCTGCCGCCGATCGCTGCTGCTGCCGATCGCTGCGGCGGCGCGGTCGAGCTCGAGCGACACCGGCGAGGAGCCGCCGATGGTGAGGAGCGGGTTCTGGAGCCTCTTCACCGCGGCAGGCGAAGCCTGCAGGAGCAGGTGCGCGACGAGGTGCGGCGGATCATGGACGAGTACGGCGGCAAGGGCATGCCGCCGCGGAGCATTACGATCACCGGACACAGCCTCAGGGTGCTCTCAGCCTACGATATCACCACCGCGGCCGCGCAACAACAATGCATCGACACGTCTTCTGCCAAGAGTTATTTATTCTGGTTTTGTTATATGATTTATTTTAGACATGGTGGGTATACGGGTGGGTAAACTCAGTCACGGTCACAAAAACAAATTTAGAGAGGGTGGACTCACCCCTTCTCAATACAATCTTTTTTGTTCTGCTTTTGTTCTACTATTTTCGGGTCCACAAAAAGGGCTGACAGGTGGGGCTCTTTGGGTGAGTTCTTTCCAGGTAACAAACGTGCGACACGCACATTTAATAGAAACGCATGTTAATATAAAATAAGATTATATAATGGATAGTTAGTCAGAGACCGTATTGGTTACAGACTCGACGATTTCACGCAAGGGCGTGTTTTTTTCATGGACTGTTTAGTCAATCATGATTTGAAGAACAAAATATGTTAATGATTTGTGGGCCCATCACTCTCAAAAGTTTTGAATCATTATAGCGTGCGGCACGCACGTTTATTGATGACACATATATACTAAAATAGTGTCACTTGAGTGGATCATGGTAAACCAGTCGTGTGAAGCGCTTTTAAAAATACTTTATATTCGCTCTTTCATGTATAGACAGCTTTAGATATTCTCAAATCTAGAGGCACATTATTTTTGAGATAGTTGTTCCTTATTTATATGGAGAAAAACTCTCCAATCTATGTCTGTTAGCAATACGGGGTAATTATGTATAGACGTGGTTTAAAAAATGGCTCAGAGGTGAAAAAAAAGGCTTGGAGGAGGTTTCACGGTAGAAGGCTATCAATTTTGATTTTCCATTTATACTATTAAAAAATAGAAGAATAAAAAATAAACCGGAAATCCTGTGAACCCACTGTTCTACTAATAATATGTTTTGTTGGATGCCTGGCGATGGTTACTGCTGTGTGCGACATGTTGACTTGTATCGCATTTGCAGATATCCTGTTTCTGAATTAATTTTCTACGTGTCAAATTTCCTTGATAATTGATCTGTGCGTTGAGCATCACTCGTTCTGTCGAGTGTTGAAAATGAGAAAAATAAAGCACGATCATCCTCCTTCGAAACAATCAGGGATAAAAAAACGCATGCCCCGTCGGTGAGGTGGCCTCGTGTCGCGCCTTAACGTGGACATTATTTGTTTCCTTTCCAAAAAAAAATAGGTGGTAAAAAAACACCGGTGAGAAAAAAACGGACTAAAGGTGAACTCACATGAGATTTTTCGCTCTACCAAAGAAAACTTAACCAGTAGTGTGAAACGCTTTTAAAAATACTTTATAATCGCTCTCTCATGTATAGACAACTTTAGATATTCTTAAATATAAAGGCACATTGTTTTTGAGATAGTTGGTCTTTATTTATATGGAGAAAAACTCTCCAATCTATGTCTATTAGCAATACAGGATAATTGTGTATAGACGTGGTTAAGAAAATGGCTCAGAGGAGGTTCCACGGTAGAAGAATTGGAGGTTGATTCCTTTAAAAAAAAGGCTAGGAGGAGGTTTTGTTTCCTTTCAAAAAAAAGGTGAGAAAAAAACGCCGGTGAAAAAAAAGGGCTAGGGGTAAACTCATACATGGTTTTGCTCTATCAAAATTTTTTTATTGATGACACGTAGGTAGTAAAACAGTGTCACTTGAGTGGGTTATAGTAAACAGACCAATCGTGCGAATCGCTTTTAAAAATACTTTATATTCATTCTCTAATGTCTCGTGTATAGAGAGCTTTAGGTATTCTTAAATCCACGTGCACATCATTTTAAGATAATTGATCTTTATTTATATGGAGAAAACCTCTCCAATCTACTATCTCTTAGCAATACGGAATAATAGTCACGTATCTATACTATCAATTTTTATTTTTCATTTATACTATTTAAAAAATAGAAGAATAAAAAAAATAAAAAACTCATCCCGTCGACGTGGTGTGGTGTGACGTAGACAGCTTTAGGTTTTTTTATAATATTTTTTACCCCGTCGGCAAATTTCTCATTGTTCCCTTTCCAAAAAAAAAATAGGCGGTATAGATGTGGGTACAAAATATCACCGGTGAGAAAAAAAAGGGGCTAGAGGTGAACTCACATGGGGTTTTTCGCTCTACCAAAAAAAACTTCCGCAATATTTTCTTTTTTTCCCTACAACGTGGGTCCAGCGTGAGGGGTACAGGGGCCTTTCGTTGGTAGGAAAAGTTTTCAAAATAACTCGATCCTTTTGGTATATAGATAGATAGAGACAAAGTTCCAACCAGTAGTTGGGTTGATTGACTGAATACTGTAAGCTCGGTCGTTTGTTGTAAGTACCAGATCAAAACCGCATGTTTTTTTTTCTACGGCTGAGACGAGACAGCAATGGCGTCCGAATTAGTGAGCGTGGTTTGCCAAGCGGCTAAGCATATCCCCCGGCGTCTGGGCCACGGCAAGGAATCTTTGCGTACGTCGCCCATCGCAGAACTGGTCAGTTCCGCCGATGAAAACGAAGGGTGGTGACAAAGATTTTAGCAGGAGGGAGAAACAGGGGGCCGTGCACGTCATCCTGGAGCCAAAATTTCTCCGCGGGGGAGGTTGGGCCGTGGAAGAAGGGCGCCATTTGGTGCCTCCGGGCGGCGTAGGAAACAAGGCGAAGGGCAGAGCTGTAAACAGGCGCGCAACAGAACAGGATTTACCGATGACAGGGACCTCTGCGTTTTGTATGGTTCCTGGTATTCTAACATCCTGACATTGGACTGGGATATCCCAGTGTCACTCGCTCCCGTCCCGCGCGTCGCCCTCATCCTCCCCGCGCCCGCGGCCAGCCGGCCAGGCCTCGGTTTTCCTGCCCTGGCCACGAAATCGATTGGAATTGGGTGGGAGTGGGAGCCGGTGCCGGGGCCGGGACGGGACCCCGTCGCGCGCGCGTGCCGTCACGGGGCGCCGCGACTTGCACCATTTATCATGGGATCACGCACCGTGTCACGCGCTTACACGACGCTCCTCGCCCTTCTTCCCCGCTCCCTTCCCCTCCTCTCCTCTCCTCTGATTGCTCACTCACTCAGTCAGTCCTCAAATACCGTCTCGCGGACGCGGACGCGCATGCGCACGACTCGGTGCTCCACTCGCCCCGCACCCCCTGCGACCGCGAGCGAGCTTTATATCCCAATCCGCCGGGCGAGAGTGCGCACGACGCCGTAGCTGGACTGACACCGTACCGCGCGCGCTAGAATAGGGAGGATCACGCGTTCCCGGTGCGCCCCCTGTGTGCTAGTGCACTACTGACCGGCAGCAGCAGCATGGAGACGACGGCCAAGAAGCCCCTCCCGCTGCCGCCGGCGCTGCTCCTCGTCCGCGCGCCATCTCGTACAACCCGGGTGGCCGACCTGTCCGACGCCGCCGCCGCCGCGTGGCCGGACACGCCGCCGCGCCGCTCGCCCGTCGCCGTGCCGTTCCTCTGGGAGGACGCGCCCGGGAAGCCCAAGGCGCCGCCGCACCGCGACGGCGCTCCGCCGGCCACCGCGGGCGCCGTCCCACCGGACGCTGGCGCCACCGCTGCTGCTGCTACGACTACAACCCTTGCCACTGACGCCGGTGATCACGACAGCAGCAACGGCGGCTGCGAGAAGGAGGCGCGCCCCGTGCCGCTGAAGCTGCCGCCGCGGCTGCAGCACGTGGCCTCCGCGAGGCAGCGCGACGGCTCGCTCTCCCCCAAGTCCGTGCTCCACGGCCCCTACTACTACGGCTGCGCCAGCAAGAGGCCGCCGCCGAGGAGGACAGCCAGCGGCTTCGCGGCGTTCCGGAGGAAAACGCCCGGCGCCGGCGTGGGGCTCTTCTCCCGGAGCAAGGCCGCGGCGGCGGCGGCCTGGACCAGCAAGAACAAAGGCGGCGGCCATCATAGCGCCGCCGCAGCCGCGGACGCCCCGTGGAGCTCGCCGGCGGCGTCGTCGGCCTCCTCCTCGTCGTCGTCGTCGTCGTCATCGTCCCTGTCCACCGGCAGCTGGTACCGTCGGGCAGCCGACGCGCGCGAGGACGGTTCGTCGGAGGAGGACGAGTGCGCCGGCGGGTCGGTGCGGATCACGAGGTTCAGACGGAACCGGAGCTTCCCCAGCATGACCACGTCCCACCTCTGGGTATCTCCTCGCCTCTGCTCCCGCCTTGCTCTGCTTTCCATGTGTTGTGTTGTGCCTAGCTTGCTCTGCTTTCTTCACTGGAGCTGAAACCATAGGCATAGGCATAATCATTCCGAAATAAAAATCTGGGTTAACCTTTAATTTTCACCATAAACATCGATGAATAGCAGGTTATGTTAACCACAATTGCTGTCGTGGTTTCATCAGAATTCAGCTTCCCTAGTCATTATGAAACGCCCGCGTTCCAAATGTGACTTTTTAACATTTTTTAGAGAGCAAAACATGTGCAAAATTTTTAGGGAGCAAAACATGTGCAAAAATGGTGTTTTCACGCCTTGCTTGCTAGTAAATAGCAGGACACACGGCATGTTCGATGTTCGCGGTACCATTGTGCCGTCATGGTTCTAACACTCTAGGATTCGAGAAGGCAGAAAATCAACTCACATGTCCAAAGTGACAAGAACCTCCCAACCAAGACCAGTATGTCGAGCTCAAAATACAGAAGTCCTGCATGCAAACTGTGTCGTTGACCTATCTGCTCAATATGCCCGCTTGCCTTTCGATCAGCCTCGTTCTATCCTATCTGCTCCGTTGAAAATTGTAGCACACATAGCAGGGTACCCATCAATTACTGAAAGCATCTACTTAGAAAAAGATGAAAGACAATTGAAGCCCATCCCCAAGAAAAACAAAGTATTTTCTAAATAAACCCTGATTCCATGGTTTTGCATGGAAAGTTTGAATAATTTCCTTATGTGTTCTGAGAAAGAAAACTGAACATGCTACTATTGTACATTGTTGGCAGGCAAGTATCCGCAAGAGCGTCAAGCAGATTACTCCATGGAGCTAGATCCAAATTCAGCGATGAATCAAATGATGATTCAGAAGTACTGACGCAACAGCAAATAATGGGGGCGCTATATAGCATTTCGTGGTGCCCGTGGAGATTTTAGGAAGGGCACGAGCATATGCAGCAAGTCAAGTACCGCTATGCATGTATATCTAAAAAAAAAGACTTAACTCATCTTGACAATGTTGCAAAGGCCAAAGACTTTGCCATGCACGTATGTCTGGACCGATCGAGCCAATCCATTGTGTGTGCTACAGTCGATTCACATGGATTGCGCTTGCGCACCAACAAGTACACATGGATTCCGAACCATGCCGTCAAACGGATTGGAACTCTTGGAGGGGCCATGGCGTGAACCGCAGTAGTAGTAGATGATTAGTAATAAGTAATCAAGTAGTGCAGACAGGGGCATCATCTTGCATGCATAGGTCATATGACAACAAACAAAAACTTGTGCATGGGTCATGAAACAAAACCGTTCCTTTTGTTTCTTTGATATGTATATATATCGTGTGGTACTGTTATCACGATGGTGTATCGGTCCACGGATGGCTTTGGTGCAGCAGGCTTCCATTTGGTTTATTCTGCCTGTACGCGCGTGCAGTAGCAAGGGTTGCTGGGCATCGTCTTCGGAGAACGAAGGAAACGTAGAGGAGCTGTTGTAAGGTGTAACGGCTTATAAGCGTTTCTTTGAAATGTTTTTTATTAAGAAAAGTCTATAACTATCATAAAAGTCCGATTTTCAACCTTTAACTATAAAATTGGATACCAATGGCCATCTAACTGTCGAAACCTTGCAAATTTGGTCCTAAGAGCATCTCTATGAGCCTATCTAAAATATACTCTCTAAATCATCAATTCGAGAGTCATTTGAGTAAAAATTATTTTCTATATCTTTATACTTCTCAACAACTTTTCTATATCTTAAGCGCAGCCTAGAGAGCCATATTGCTCTCCATCTTTGGCTAGCGAGAATTCTGGAATAGAACATATCTATATTTGGATATCCAATTGAAGATGCTGTTGGAGGATGTTTTTTCACCAAAATCTCTATTTAGTTAGAAAAGATATAAAGAGTCTCTTGGAGATGCTCTAAGGGTGGTTCCAAAGCTGCTTTTTTCTATTTTCTAGAAATTAAGAAAAAACTGACTTAATCTAAAAATTCATAAATAATTTACTTTACATTATAAAAATACCATACCAGTACAAAAGGTTTAGAAAAATGTAACCTATCCTCTGGAACTCAATTTGGAGTTATTTGGATATAATTTCTTCATGTTCCTAGTGTTAGATTTATTTATTTTATTCAAAATAAATCATTAGGAACATGAATAAATAGAGCACCAACAAATAGAATGAACTTTAGAAAAATTTTGGTACTAGTTTCAGATTGATTTTTTTTGTAAAAAGAATTAGTTGTGATTTTTAGTTTAAACTATAATTTTTTAATTTTTTAAAAAATGGAAAACCACCTCTAAAACCACCCAAAGGACCAAATTTGCTCGATTTTAATAGCTCGATGGCCTTCAATGTCCGATTTTATTGTTCAAGGTTCAAAATCAAACTATCGTGCTAGTTTGAGGGCGAAATTAGACTTTTCCCTTTTTTATTTTCCTAAATAATTCTTTCATGACTGAAGCCTGTCGCGGCAGGAACTAGGGATTGAAGTCAAGTCGTAGGATAGAAAATGTACGGTAAAAAAAGATTTACTATAACATGAAACACGTACGGTAAAAAACCTGCGCCAACAGTCACAACTGCAAGTTCTAAACTATTCATCTATGATTCTTTTTTGGTGAAGACTTGGCAAAATGGTTATTAAATAAAGAGCTTTCTCTCGCGCATCTTAACCAAACATATATCCACGTACCAAACTTGTAAGGAGCATTTAGAAATCAGTTTGGAATCATTTTGCAAAGTAGCATTTTTTATATCTTCTCAATACTTAACAACCTATATCCAAAAGATTTCTCTCGCACAACTTATACATGTCAATTGAATTTAGACAATACAACTTTTAAGTATTCATTTTTTCACTAAACTGATTTGTTTTTTTTGCTACATATTTTGAATGGAATCATTGACTAATAAAACATTTATGAGAAAAAGTGATTGTGTCATGAGTTTGATGTACATGCCATGGTAAAACTGTTGTCGAATCTGTACATAGCCATTCAGGACAGGATGATTGCTCATGTTTTTAGCATGTTTTGATGTCATGGTAAGATGCTTGATTAATATACTATTGAGAAAACATGATTTGGTTCACTTGAAGAAGCCACTTGGTTCTAAGCACTGAGACTAAGATCTGCACAAAATGCCTGAACTTGGTGGTAGTCATATAAATTTAATTGTCATTTAAAATAATGTAGCAACACAAATAACCATCTTTTCCTGTAGCTTGAAATTAATGAATATTAAGAGTTGTCATGAGTTTGAAGCTAGTTTTTATTAAGAACTTGATGTGCATATATATAATTCATTGCACCAAAATTTGTTTGAATTGAAATATATTGCTCAATTCTTTCGTTTCATGTAAGTCATTTTAGAGGGTTTTGGGATTAGGTTACTCCCATCATAATCATTAATTGGAGCTCAATGTAGCATATTTTTCTAATATAGTAAATAATTAATATGAAAAATACTTCTTTAGACCCAAGAAATAAATCATTTTAGAATTTCCATTGCTTAAAAATATGTAGTATCATTTTGTTTTTTTAGAGGCTATCAAACATTACATATATTTTATGTCAACATGTTAGATATGCTACCATATAAACGGATGCTCTGGCTATGATTTTCAAGATCAAATCTAGAAAAACAAAAGAGATGGATTGAAAATGTAGTAGGTGTAGAGAAAATGCCCTGGTTAACGGGCTAGTCCTATTGTAATGAACCATGCACATTAAATACATGCATCATGACATGACACAACTAATGAATAGAAAGAAAAGTTTTATGTCCTATTGTAATGAACCATGCACATTAAATACATGCATCATGACATGACACAACTAATGAATAGAAAGAAAAGTTTTATCGTCATGAACAACATGTGCTAAAAAATCGCTAACTTGTTGGAAACTAAGTCATACAAGTGTCCAATAATTCATGGCCATATATACAATTACTTACTTTCTTCCATTGTGAATATAAGTCTATGTATATTTTTTTAAGTTATTTTTTAAAATTTGGCCAAATATTAAAAAACTTTATATAGATGCAAACATAGCATTACTAGATTCATTGTGAAAAAGAATTTCATAAAAATATCTACTTTAATTTAAGATAATGCGTTTTATAGATGTTGCTAGTCAAAGTGTAGTATCGAATGCTGTATCAATGTCCTAATGGACCATTTCAGATTGGATGAAATATTTTTTTTGATGAAACAATAGAGGTGTGAGCCCCTCCTAGTTAATTAATATTAAAAATAGAAAGTTTCAAAGCAACCGAATACAAATCAGGAAACAAAAAAAAAACGAAAAAATGAGCCTGAATACACAAAGTGAAACGATCCGGATTCCCAATTACGAGAATCCGACTCCCTGTACCCTTGTGATAGTCCCAGGAACAATAGCTATCACGTACAGAACTCATTTCAGCGGAAATCACATCCATACATTGATTAGGGTCCTCAAACATGATATAAATACATAGCGATATGGTACAAGCCCTCTGGGCTAAACGACAGAAGGAAAACAGCTACGCAGCGGATAGCTATAAGCTTCTGGTACTTCAGGGCTTCACCTCCACAGGCATCCTTGAGCGCAGCGCACAACCCTCGTTTGCTTCATCCGTCGTGGTTGGTCTTGTACTCGGAGTCTTCTCCTGTGTACCCAAAGACTGTCCCCAAGGAATTGGGACAGGTCCACGTCACCAACCATAATATGCAGCAAAGCTTTATAGTGGCCTAAACTAGTAATAAAATATTCAAGGAAAGTAAGCTGGGGTTTCCTATGCGCAAGCAGCAGCATTAACCATGATCATCTCATCTCCAAACACCTTTCCTCACAAGCACATGCTCTCCCCAAGCCATCCATCAAACTCACAACCACATCGGGCTCGTCCTGCCTCAACAGGTTCCCGCAATAAACATCCGCCAACTACTTTCACTTGCTAGTCAACTCGGTGAGCTCCCTCCCCACCTTGTCTCAACAGCCTCAGCTGGACCAACCTCTCATAACCCAAATCAAGGATGAGGTAAGAAAACAGAATCCCATGCTAATCAGAATAAGCCAGATGAAGGATCGTCCGTGACCGTGGACACGGCTATACGTATAGTTTTCACTCTGCAGAGGTTGCGCTCCAGGAACCACCCGTGCTGCAGACGGTAGCTAGCCGTCTTGAGACACAGCCCACAGCAAAGACCCTAAGGAGTAACGGTACCATCCTGCTTCCCTGGGCTCGGGAAACATCTGCACGCTAACATCTGCCCGAGGGATGTGAAACCTTCCCACCGGGGCCAGTCGGGGGCTGTGGTAAATCAGGGAGAGTACGCCGCAACGAGTCCCCCTTACACATATCATACTCGAATCTCCTACAGTCCTGGTACCGCACTCAGTATGCTTGTTGGAACCCTCCCCATTCTGGGTAGATGGTGAGCACTGTAAATTCCAACGTCCGGGTCATCCCGATACGGCCCTTAATTGTCGGTAAGGCGAGTATCAGCGTTAAAGCGATCCGCCGCAACGGTCCGTAATCGGCACCCGTTACAGGTATTGCCGCCCAAACTCCTCAAATCCATCAATCTCAAGTAATCCATAAATGTACCCGCAACAGGTACTCCGTAGGAACTGTCCGAGTGCAGTTCCCAAGCACCCCGATCAAACGACCGGGTTGTTATCACTCGCCTCCACCGCCTAGCTGCACTACTCCTCCCAAGCCACCCAACTCACGCCAAGAAGATCAATCACAACCATCCCAACACATGCAAGCATAGCATTCTCATAAAGTGGATAATAGGTAGCAAGGAAACATGGTAGATAAAAGGCAGTGCAGGCATATCATCATCATGCGAGTTAAGTAAAGCGCTAGCATACTATTTGCATGTCTACTAGGTATTTCAGAGATTAGCTGGGCGTGAACCTGGGTATTGCTTGTCCTCTTCGTTCTGGTAGTTGGTGTAGTCGTCAGCTTCCTTTGGCGACTCCGGAGCTCCTATTTACGCGAAAAGAAGATAAAGACGGGAGCTACTAGCAAAGAAACACCAAAACAACGAAGCAAGAAGACCCAAACAACACCAAACTCTACACTAGCGCGTAGGTCATGATTTTATAAAAATATAGAAACTGGTTTCATATTTTTCTGAGCTACGGTTGATTTATTATGAAATTTCTAAGTTTAAATCATTTTCTGAAAATATTAAATAATTCCGAATAAGAAAATCAGTCAGGCTGGGACATGTGGCAGCACCAGAGCGTGCCACGTCATCACTGCTGACGTCAGCATGACGTCATCAGTGGGGCCGGCTTTGCTCACGTCATCGTGGGCCCGGATGACGTTAGCGTTGACTTGGTCAACGTTGACCAGTCAACGGTCAATGGTCAGCGGGGTCAGCTGGGCCCACATGTCAGTCTAACAGAGAGATTGACAGGTGGGGCCGGCTTGTCAGCGGTGTTAAAAGGAAAAGGATTAAAGGAGGCTGGGCTGGAATTGGGCCGAAAGTGGCTGGCCTGGCCCATCAGGGAGCTGGGGCACGGCCTAGGAAGCAACGCTTCCGGCCCATGAGCGCTGGCGCTCAGCACCGTCGCTGTGGACTGCGTCCACCATGAGCCAAGAGGTGGGCTCACGTGCGCCGGGTGCACGGGATTGGTTGTGGCCGACTCAGGATATTCTGCGGGTGCTCGTGTGTGAGGATGGTGTGGCCATGCGTGTGGCTGCTCTGCCGGTGCGACGGAAACGCGACGCGGCGCTCCCAGGCACTTGCCGGCGGCAACAGCGATGTCTATTAGGATCAAGGGAAGTCCGGCGTGGCTCGGTTTCAAGGGAGAATCGTTCGGCTCAAACTCGTGAAGGTGTTTGGCGAGAAAACGAGGACGCTCGGCCGTCACTGCAGATCTAAGGCTTCAGTCCTGACTTCCTGCTCTGGTACTCTCAAACATTGTCTTAGCTGAGATACGTGGAACACTGGGTGTACTCCTGCTTGGTCCTTAGGTAACTCTAGCTTGTAGGCTAGCTTGCCTATCCTTTGCAGTATCTTGTAGGGTCCTACAAACCTGGGTGCTAGCTTCCCTTTAACATGGAATCTCTTGGTGCCTCTGAGCGGTGACACTTTCAGGTATACGAAGTCTCCTTCTTTGAACTCGAGGTCTCTCCTTCTCTTATCTGCATAGCTTTTCTGCCTGCTTTGGGCAATCTTTAAGTTTTCTCTGATCTTGGCCACATTCTCTTCTGCTTCCACAATTGAGTCAGGGCCAAAGAATGTCCTCTCTCCCACCTCAGACCACATCAGAGGTGTTCTGCATTTCCTTCCGTATAAGGCTTCAAATGGAGACATTTTCAGACTAGCCTGGAAGCTGTTGTTGTAGGAGAACTCAGCATAGGACAGGCTCTTCTCCCAGTCCTTGCTGTACGTCAGTACACAGGCCCTCAACAAGTCTTCCAGTATTTGGTTCACTCTTTCGGTCTGGCCATCTGTCTGCGGGTGGAAGGCGGTGCTATACTCTAGACTGGTTCCAATTGTCTTATGCAGGCTTTTCCAGAACTGAGCTGTGAACTGAGGTCCTCTGTCGGACACTATGCTTCTCGGTGCCCCATGCAGCTTGAGAACGTTGTCTATGTAGAGCTCTGCTAGCTTATCCACTCTGAAGGTTTCCTTGACTGGTATGAAATGTGCCACCTTGGTCAAGCGATCAACTATGACCCATATGGCATCGTATCCCTTCTGAGTAGTGGGCAATCCCACCACGAAGTCCATGCTGATGTCTTCCCATTTCCACATTGGAATCTCCAGTGGTTTCAGCAGTCCTGCTGGTCTTTGATGTTCTGCCTTGATTCTCCGGCAAGAGTTGCACTTGGCAACACACTCAGCTATGTCTTCTCTCATCTTCTTCCACCAGAAACGATCCTTTAGATCTTGGTACATCTTGGTGCACCCTGGATGGATGGAATACTTGGAGTCGTGAGCTTCTGCAAGAATGGTCTTTCGGATTTCATCATCTTGCGGCACGCAAATGCGTTGCTTGAGCCATACTGTTCCTTGATCATCGATACGAAAGTCTGGGGCCACGCCACGCTGTATATCTTGAATCACCTCTTGAATTTCTGGGCAGCTTTTCTGAGCATTCTTGATGCGTTCTTCTAGATTATATTTCACTCTCAACTCCTTTGGTTGGCCTTCTTCTACTACCTCCAGTCTAAGTAGGTCCAGTTCTCTGATCAGCTCTGCATGGCTCTCATCCATCATCAAGTTGTTGCAGTAGCTTTTACGGCTCAGAGCATCTGCCACTACATTGGCTTTCCCTGGATGATAATGTATCTCCAGGTTGTAGTCCTTGATCAGTTCCAACCACCTTCTCTGCCTCATGTTCAGCTCCGTCTGAGTGAAGAAGTACTTCAGACTCTTGTGATCAGTGTAGATGTCACACTTGTTGCCAATCAGATAGTGTCTCCAGATCTTTAAGGCATGTACCACTGCTGTCAGTTCTAAGTCGTGGGTGGGGTAGTTTTCTTCGTGCTTTCTCAACTGCCTTGAAGCGTATGCAACCACTTTGCCTTCTTGCATGAGTACACACCCTAGACCTTGTCTTGAAGCATCACAATATACCACAAAGTCTTTCCGAATATCTGGCAGAGTCAACACTGGGGTGGTGGTAAGCTTATGTTTGAGCTCTTGGAAGCTTTCTTCGCACTTTTCTGTCCACTCGAAGGGTACGTTGTTCTTGAGCAACTCTGTCATCGGTTTGGCAATCTTGGAGAAGTTCTCAATGAATCTTCTGTAGTAGCCTGCCAATCCCAAGAAGCTTCGAATTTCTGTGACACTCTTTGGCTGCTGCCACTCGGAGACTGCCTCAATCTTTTCAGGGTCCACTGCTACGCCCTCCGCTGTCAACACGTGGCCCAAGAAGGCAACTTTCTCTAAACAGAACTCGCACTTGCTGAACTTCCCGAAGAGCTTGTCCTGTCTCAGCTTCTCTAGTACTATGCGCAGGTGTTCTTCATGCTCTTCTGCTGTTTCTGAGTAAATCAAGATGTCATCGATGAATACCACGACAAACTTGTCCAGTTCTTCCATGAAGACTTTGTTCATCATGTTCATGAAGTATGCTGGGGCATTCGTCAGCCCAAAAGACACTACAGTGAACTCGTACTGCCCATATCGAGTCACGAAAGCTGTCTTGGGAATGTCTCCTTCCCTAATCTTCATCTGGTGGTACCCTGATCTCAGGTCTATCTTGCTGAAGTACTTTTCCTTCTTCAATTGATCTAGCAAATCATCAATTCGGGGTAGTGGGTACTTGTTCTTGATAGTCACTGCGTTCAGGGATCGATAGTGTACGCACATGCGCATAGAACCATCCTTCTTCACGAACAGTACTGGCGATCCCCATGGGGACGCGCTAGGTCTGATCACTCCACTGTCTAGCATATCCTTCAATTGCTTCTTCAATTCTTCGAGTTCTTCCACAGACATTCTGTACGGTCTCTTGGCAATTGGCCCTGTGCCTGGTTGCAACTCGATTATGAACTCCACGTCACGGTCAGGTGGTAGGCCTGGTAGTTCTTCTGGAAAAACATCTGGGTACTCACAGACTACTGGCACTTCCTCAATGGTCTTTTCCTTTATACTGTACACAAACTTTCTCATGGAAGGCTTCCTGGGGCCTTCTTTTGCTTTCTGCGGTTTAATTGACACCTTCAGACCACTCGGGTGTGTCAACACTACTGACCTGGGTGAACAACTGATCACTCCCCTGTGAGCTGCCGACCAATCCATACCAAGGATCACGTCAATGCCATCTGATTTCAACAGTGTCAAATCTGCAGAGAATCCGAGTCCTCCTAGTTCCATGCCAACTGCTGGGCACACTTGGGTGCATCTGAGCTCTCCTAGTGGTGAAGTTGTGATTACGGGTCTAGCTCTAGGCTCTGTATGGAGTGACTGTTCTGTAGCAAACTTCGACGAAACAAAAGATCCAGTTGCACCAGAATCAAATAGTACCGAAGCTTTTGTGCCATTTACCAAGAACTCTCCGAGTACTACTTCAGGAGCATCCTCGGCATCCTTCTCAGTCAGGTGGTTAAGTCGGCCTCTGATGGCTGAAGGCTGCGGCTTGTTCTTTCTATCTGGGCACTCAAACGACTTGTGACCTGGTTTTCCATAACCAAAGCAAACAAGAGATGTCTTGTCACCAACTTCTGGGGTGCTGAGCTGTTTTTGGCCTGAACTTTCGTGAGCAGGGTAGTTGCTGGTCTTGTTCTCAAAGCTGCTGTTGTCTCCAGTCTTGTTTTCTGTGTTTAGGATTGCACTCCTGACAAATTCTATTCCTCCTTGGCTTAAGCTTTGCTGGAATCCCCTGCGGAGCATGTTGCTCTGGCCACTCCTCAGTATTTGACTCAACCTGAGGTTGTGCTGTTGCTCGGCTTTTCTTTTCTTGGCTCTCCAAGTGTCTTCTAAGTCAATTCTCTCCTTCTCCACTGCTATAGCTCTATCAATCATCTCTCGAAGCGAGTGCCATTCTAAGTCCCCTGTGTAAGCCTCTTTGAAACCAGAATTGCTTCTTCTTTTCGGTGGTGATTTCTTCCGGGGCATACCTCGACATCTTAGCAAAATGTCGGGCGTACTCTGTTACTGACATGCTTCCTTGCTTCATGGTTCTGAACTCCATTGCTTTGTCTGCCATGACTTGTTCAGGAATGTGGTATTCCTTGAATGCTTCGCGTAACTCCAGCCAGGTGATTTGTGCTGGGTTCTCATGAGAGTCACAGTAGCTCTCCAATCAAGCTTTAGCTGCTCCTTCAAGCTGGTGTGCCGCTAGGGCTACACATTCTTCATCTGTGTAATCTGTCAAGTCCAGCTTGGCCTCGATAGTTCTGAGCGAGTCATAAGCATCTAATGGCTCGTCTGAGTAGTCAAACGTGGGTGCCTTCAATCTGATGAATCTTTCAATCTTCGTCTGGAGATCTTCCTCACGGTGACCCTGTGGGTTCTGGTTCAGATCTCCCTGGAGTTGTTGTATTGCCTGTGCCATCTGGGTATTGGCCTGTGCCATTTGTTGCATCAGCTGGGTCTGAACAGTCATCACTTCTTCTAGGTTGGGCGGTGCGTTAGGATGTGGCGCATCTCTGCCCCTAGGCTGGTTTTGCTGAGGTTCTACTGCCTGTTCTTCCATTGCAACCTCTTCTACTTCACCTCTTGCTGTGTTGTTCTCGGGCTGGAGCACGCCTGCTGCGCGTCCACGGCCCCTGCCTCTGCTTGTGGCGGGTGTTCTCCCGCGTCCTATTCCACGACCTATGTATCTATCTATCATAGCTGTCTCCGCTTGCTCAGCTTCCTCAGAGCGGCCTAGCAGACGGTTCGACCTTCTGGTTGTCATTTTCTGAAATTCACGAGCAGGTAAGTGGTGGTCAGGTAGGGTTATAGGCACTGGTAATCTAATTGTAGGAGTTGCACACATGAAAACTTGAACACTAAGCTACACTCAAGATGAACAACAAGAAAACTGCAAGAACAGCCACAAGGACCGAACACTCAATCAAAGCATTACACCTTAGACACTTGTGTTATCTTGAGGCCAACTCCTGGAACCTCAAAGATTAACACCTCTACTCGGCTTAAGATCGTGGCTAATTCTGTGGTGGTCATGGACTACATCTACCTTGGCTCGACGATAAGCACGAGACAATCATCAGCCACTTGGTTAGAGGGGTTGTTAGCAGCAAGAGTTAGCAAGGTTAGATGAGTGAACAATAGCACAAGGTGTGATAGGAAATAGTTCAAGGGGTTTCTTGTATAGTAACAGACTTAGTTAGAGCTTATGTCCTAGTTTTCAAGTCTAGGGCTGCGCACTACGGTCAAGTATGGCTCTGATACCAACTGAAACGATCCGGATTCCCAATTACGAGAATCCGACTCCCTGTACCCTTGTGATAGTCCCAGGAACAACAACTATCACGTACAGAACTCATTTCAGCGGAAATCACATCCATACATTGATTAGGGTCCTCAAACATGATATAAATACATAGCGATATGGTACAAGCCCTCTGGGCTAAACGACAGAAGGAAAACAGCTGCGCAGTGGATAGCTATAAGCTTCTGGTACTTCAAGGCTTCACCTCCACAGGCATCCTTGAGCGCAGCGCACAACCCTCGTTTGCTTCATCCGTCGTGGTTGGTCTTGTACTCGGAGTCTTCTACTGTGTACCCAAAGACTGTCCCCAAGGAATTGGGACAGGTCCACGTCACCAACCATAATATGCAGCAAAGCTTTATAGTGGCCTAAACTAGTAATAAAATATTCAAGGAAAGTAAGCTGGGGTTTCCTATGCGCAAGCAGCAGCATTAACCATGATCATCTCATCTCCAAACACCTTTCCTCACAAGCACATATTCTCCCCAAGCCATCTATCAAACTCACAACCACATCGGGCTCGTCCTGCCTCAACAGGTTCCCGCAATAAACATCCGCCAACTCCTTTCACTCGCTAGTCGACTCGGTGAGCTCCCTCCCCACCTTGTCTCAACAGCCTCAGCTGGACCAACCTCTCATAACCCAAATCAAGGATGAGGTAAGAAAACAGAATCCCATGATAATCAGAATAAGCCAGATGAAGGATCGTCCGTGACCGTGGACACGGCTATACGTATAGTTTTCACTCTGCAGAGGTTGCGCTCCAGGAACCACCCGGGCTGCAGACGGTAGCTAGCCGTCTTGAGACACAGCCCACAGCAAAGACCCTAAGGAGTAACGGTACCATCCTGCTTCCCTGGGCTCGGGAAACATCTGCACGCTAACATCTGCCCGAGGGATGTGAAACCTTCCCACCGGGGCCAGTCGGGGGCTGTGGTAAATTAGGGAGAGTACGCCGCAACGAGTCCCCCTTACACATATCATACTCGAATCTCCTACAGTCCTGGTACCGCACTCAGTATGCTTGTTGGAACCCTCCCCATTCTGGGTAGATGGTGAGCACTGTAAATTCCAACGTCCGGGTCATCCCGATACGGCCCTTAATTGTCGGTAAGGCGAGTATCAGCGTTAAAGCGATCCGCCGCAACGGTCCGTAATCGGCACCCGTTACAGGTATTGCCGCCCAAACTCCTCAAATCCATCAATCTCAAGTAATCCATAAATGTACCCGCAACAGGTACTCCGTAGGAACTGTCCGAGTGCAGTTCCCAAGCACCCCGATCATATTTTATAAAAATATAGAAACTGGTTTCATATTTTTCTGAGCTACGGTTGATTTATTATGAAATTTCTAAGTTTAAATCATTTTCTGAAAATATTAAATAATTCCGAATAAGAAAATCAGTCAGGCTGGGACACGTGGCAGCACCAGAGCGTGCCACGTCATCACTGCTGACGTCAGCATGACGTCATCAGTGGGGTCGGCTTTGCTCACGTCATCGTGGGCACGGATGACGTCAGCGTTGACTTGGTCAACGTTGACCAGTCAACGGTCAATGGTCAGCGGGGTCAGCTGGGCCCACATGTCAGTCTAACAGAGAGATTGACAGGTGGGGCCGGGTTGTCAGCGGTGTTAAAAGGAAAAGGATTAAAGGAGGCTGGGCTGGAATTGGGCCGAAAGTGGCTGGCCTGGCCCATCAGGGAGCTGGGGCACGGCCTAGGAAGCAACGCTTCCGGCCCATGAGCGCTGGCGCTCAGCACCGTCGCTGTGGACTGCGTCCACCATGAGCCAAGAGGTGGGCTCACGTGCGCCGGGTGCACGGGATTGGTTGTGGCCGACTCAGGATATTCTGCGGGTGCTCGTGTGTGAGGATGGTGTGGCCATGCGTGTGGCTGCTCTGCCGGTGCGACGGAAACGCAATGCGGCGCTCCCAGGCACATGCCGGCGGCAACAGCGATGTCGATTAGGATCAAGGGAAGTCCGGCGTGGCTCGGTTTCAAGGGAGAATCGTTCGGCTCAAACTCGTGAAGGTGTTTGGCGAGAAAACGAGGACGCTCGGCTGTCACTGCGGCTCCCCGACGAAGGTGGGCTGCGGCGTGGCCATGGCGACAAGGCAGGGCTGGCGGCGACGGCGGAATGCGGTGTTTTACGATGGTTCAGCAAGGGAAAAAGGGCTCGCTCGCAAGCGCGGGCTCCTGCTGCTGCTGGACCGCGAAGCTGCGGTCCTGGGTAGGTGCGCGTGCGCGGCGACACAGCCGCCCGTGGCCGCGCACGGCCTCGGCGTGCACGCGGTGACCGGCGTTCCGGGCCGCGGCAGCCTCGGCTGCGTAGTTTGTCGGCGGCGGCTTGCAAAGGAAGGAAAGCGGCGCGACGAGAACCTGCAGAGAGTACACGGCTCGAAGGCCGGCACACAGAGGATGGCTGGCTTCGCACGACGGCGCAACGGAACGGCGGCGCTTGGCCGGAAACAGAGAAGACGGAGGGCAAAAATGGGGAGCGGCGGCGGGCAGCTCACCGTGGGCGAGTAGCTATACGCAGCAGCTCGTCGAAGACTTGCGGTTCGCGTCGTCGTGCCCCTCGGCTCCGGTTCCAGCTTCTCGGCGGCGGCTCGCGGTCTTTGGCGCCACGGCGGCGTGTCGGCTTTGGCGTCGTCGTGGGGAGGCAAGACCACGGCTTCTCCCGAGCTCCTCCCTTCTTCTCCTCCCTCCCCTGCACCTTCTCCCTCTCTCCCCCTCTCGAATTTCTGGAAAGGAAACCCCAATTGGGGCGGCGGCTTGAGCAGGGAGGTGCGGTGCTGTGGGGATTTTATAGGGCGGCGCGGCTAGGGTTGCAAGGGCACGGACGGCGAGATAGGTGGGCGTCCGCGCCAGAGGACACGCGGCGCAATCGCGTCGGGCTGCCCAAGCCTCCCCGTGCGGGATTGGCCGGGGCCCTGTGCTCGGCGCCGTGCGGGAGGTAGAGAGGCGTGGGGTAGAAGGTGAGCAGTGCGGTGTGGGACCCGCTCGCCAACGGCAGAAGGGAAGGAAGGGCGCGCGGCTGCGATTGGGCCGCAGCTGGGCCGGAAGTCAGCTAGGCTCCGGAAAGGGATGGAAGGAGCTGAGCTGGACTGGGCTGCGGGGAAAAGAAAGGAGGGAAGCTGGGCCGGGGTTTGTTTGCGAGCTGAGGGAAAAGCTTAGGGAGATTAAACAGACTTGGGGAAACAGAATCGGCCCAAGAGAGTTAGAAGGGTTTTGAAATTAGTTTGGTTAATGATTTGAATTCAAATCCAATCAAAGAACTAAAAAGCCAAATAAAAACCAAATCACCTCTAAATTTATCCTTAGCACTTCAATTCAAATTTTAAATTAAATTTAAATCGCCTAGGAATAAAGGGAGCAATTCGAATTCAACCTTATATGTTTGTTGGCATGCACTCAATTCACCAAAATTTTTGAAATTCACATTTTTTACATCCAACAATCCTGCGTAAAATTACGAGATGTTACACAAAGGCTTCTAGCCATTGGGAAATGAGAAGCAAAATTTCAGGCTTGGCTCGCAAAAGAACTCCCTTAGTAACTCCCTTGTACTTAATCTATCTTTCAGCAGGAGCCAAAAGAAGACCTTATGTTTATGTTGGCATGCTATTTTGCAAAGGCTGCTAAAAATGGGGTGGGGCATGGCTGAACCAGTTAGACTCCTATAAACTTGGGAAAATTTGCTACAGGACATCCAAAGTGACATCGATTTGCCGGAACACACCGTTGACCACGTTATTGGCTGGTGGACACTCGCATTTTGTGTCAATTTTCTGGAAGACACTGCGTCGATTAGAATAATATTTTTTGGCTGAAGAGGAGAGAGAAAGGTAAGGAAATGTCATTTTTACCCTTGGTCCCACCAGTCAGTTCCTTCTTCCTCCTTAGGCGCCACCACGCGATACCCCGCCGGCCATCCCTTCCAATTCCTCTCCCCTCCGAGCTCCACTTCCCCTACAAAAAACACCCCGAGATCCCACCGCATCCCCTTTGCCATCCCACCGCACCAACACCGCTCGTACTCGCCTCTCCTGGCGCTAATTTGATCCGCCTCGCCGCCATTGTCGAAGCTCGGGAATCCATGGCCGTCGTCGTCGTTCTCCACGGTAAGGCCGCTCCTCACCCTCTCCTCTTTTCCTCGGCATCGCAGGATGACCCCGAACCCTCCTCGACACCCAGTAGCCCACGCTCGAAGCTGCTGCAATGCCCACTGCAAGAACCCGATCCACCACCCGCCCCACACCGCCGTGCGCCACCTCCGGCACGTGGACCTCGTCGGGGGCCCCACTATGAGCTTTGCCGTTACCTCCTCTCTCTCTCTCCTAGTCCAAACCGCATGGGAAACGGGGCTCTGTAGCATCCGGGCCGCTCAACGCCGGCGAGCCGTCGCCGCGCCCGACCTCGGGAAGCTCGGCTCAAGAAGGTCCAGATGCCGCAGAAGCCGTCCCTGCCCGCGTCGCCGTCGGCGTCCCCTACGGCATCCAACTCCTCCGCCGCCAGGTCGCTGAAGCTTCTCCTCCTCCACTCCCGCTCCAGCACCCACGTGCGCTGCCCACAGCCCTGGGCGCCTGAGGAGGAAGAAGGAACTGACTGGTGGGACCATGGGTAAAAATGACATTTCCTTACATTTCTCTCTCCTCTTCAGCCGGAAAATATTATTCTAATCGACGCAGTGTCTTCCAGCAAATTGACACAAAATGCGAATGTCCACCAGCCAATAACGTGGTCAATGGTGTGTTCCAGCAAATCGATGTCACTTTGGATGTCCTGTAGCAAATTTTCCCTATAAACTTTGGATGCAGAGAAATAGGGAGAGCCCCATATATAAGACCATATGTCGTGATCACTAGAGATCTCCAATTCATCCAATGTCCCGAGCAGCTGTAGCAACTGATTATGGGCCTCTGCTAAGAGAGGTAGATGCACAATCTGAGTCAGATCAGTAACATTGAGTGTCCTGCATATTGTTAGATTTTTTTGACTTGCAAAAGAAAATAGCTCAGGGTATGTCTGGCTTGGGACTCCTCCATTCCAAAGATCATGCCATAAATAGCACGTTTTACCATCCTTGATTGTTACAGATGCTATGCCTTTAAATTTATCCAGGAGCTTGAGCACATCTCGCCACAAGAAAGATCCCTTCTTTGTGTGATTCGGCAGCTTTCCATGTGAGTAATACTTTTCCCAAATTAGATGCACCCAAGGTATGTCAGCATGATTGAAGAATTTATGTAAATTTTTCATCAGAAGAGCCTCATTCTGTGTTTTCAGGTTCAGAACACCTAATCCTCCTTCTTGCTTTGGCAGACAGACCATTTCTCATGCAGCCTTTGGTGGTTTTCTGTCATTCATGTCAGCTCCTCGCCAAAGACAATGTTTTCTAAACTTGTCTACTTGTTTGATGACAGTTGAATGCAACCGAAAAGTGCACATCCAGAATGTGGGCAAGGAAGAGAAAACTGCATTTGTCATCTGCAACCTTCCCGCCTGAGACAAGAAAACAGAAGTGCTTGCTAGTCTCTTTTCACATCTAGATATAAGAGGCCATCAGTCCTCAATTTTTGGCCTTGTGATGTCCAGAGGCAAGCCTAAGTATGTGAATGGCAAAGATCCTACAGTGCAACCCAGCACTTGAGCAAGTTCTTGGGAGTCTGGTTCACTCATGTTCAGTGGTACAAGCATAGATTTTGTATAATTTACCTTCAACCCAGTTGAGATGGAGAAATCATTTAGAATAGATTTTAAGGTGGACAGCTGCCTAGCATCACCTTCCATGACGAGTAGAGTGTCATCAGCGTATTGAAGTATAGGGAAGTCTTGACTATACTGCACAGGCACTGGGAGGGAGAGCTGCCCTTCGTTACAAGACTTATTGATCATTGTTTGAAGCAAATCTGCAGCCAGGACAAACAAAAGTGGCGAGAGAGGATCACCTTGCCTCACACCCCTTCGACAGTGAAATGTTTTCCCCGGAATTCCATTGAGCAACACTACTGATGTACCTGAGGAGAATATGTCCTTCATCCATTTTAACCAAGTGTCACCAAAGCCTTTATGGTGCATGATTTCCAACATGCTTGTGTGCTCTATTTTGTCGAAAGCTTTCTCAAAGTCAAGCTTCAGAATAGCAATTTTCTTTTTGGATCTTTGGCACAAATGTATATATTCTAGAGCCCAGGCCAGGCAATCTTGAATTGTCCTGGATTGTATAAAACCATATTGATTCTGGTGTACTAAGCTTGTAATGCTCTTTTGCAGTCTGTTTGCAAGTAGCTTTGTGATAATCTTTATGGAGATGTTGAGAAGAGAAATAGGTCTGAAATCTGAAGCCCTGGTTCGGCCATCCACCTTTGGTATCAATGTGATGAAGGAGCCATTGATGCTTTGTAAACATGCTTCCCAGATTGGAAGGCCAGACATAGCTCATAAAAATCTTCTTTAATTATAGGCCAACATTTCTTAACAAAATCTGTATTGAAGCCATCTGGACCAGGTGATTTATCACAGGGAAGATGATGTACTACCTGGTCAATATCTTCATGAGTGAAAGGGGCCTCCAGATCACTTAGGTCTGCAGCTGGGTGTAGTAGAGCTTCAAGATTTAAATGCATTCCACTGTATTCTGTAATCCCCAGTCTTTCCTTGAATGTGTGCCATAAGATATCAGCTTTGTCATTATGGGAAAACATGGTCTGACCAGCAGCATTCTCTAATGAAGTGATTATATTGTTTCTATGCTTAATTGTAGCATTGGCATGGAAGAATTTGGGGCCCTCATCTCCAAATTTCACCCACCTGATAGTACCCCTTTGCTTCCAATATATCCTTTGTTGTTTGAGCAAAGACAAAAGTTTTCCCTCCAACATGACCTTGAAGTTCCACTCAGCCAATGTCAAGTCTCTGGTTTCATTTATTAATTCCATAAAGTGCATGATAAGCTTCACATTAGAAATATTTGCCTTTAGGCTGGATATGTGACACTGCCATGTCCTAACAATCCTTCTTAAATTTTTAAACTTCAAAGTTATAATCTTTGCCTTGTCTGTATGGGTGATGGGCAGATTCCATCCATGCTGAACCACTCTCATAAAGTCATCATGCTCCATGAGGTAATTGTCAAATCTGAATATGCTATGTCGAGGTATGTCTGTGCTGATAGAAATTATACATGGGCAATGATCTGAAGTCTCCATCACCAAGGGATATGCACAAGTGTTTGGGTAGGAGAGGGTCCAGGTACTTGAAGTGAAGAACCAATCAATTCTTTCAAGCAATGGATTTTGCTGCTTGTTTGTCCATGAATATTTCCTTCCCTTTAGTGGAATCTCAACCAACCCCAACGAGCTAATTGCATCATTGAACCTGAACATTTCATTGATGTCTCCCCCAGGCCTATTTCTGTCTTCAGGGCTTCTCAAGAGATTAAAATCGCCTAAAATTAACCAGTCAATTCCAGGTGGCATCTGAATATGCTTGAACCAATTTAAGAATGATCTTTTGCCCTCAGGTGTACATGGAGCATAGATATTGGTCAAAATCCACTCTGCATTACTATGCTTAGAAGTGAGGCTGAGGGATATGGCATAACTATTCTGAAAAATTAACTGTCCTTCAAAAAAAGCTGATTTCCAGATAGTCACAATCCCACCTGAGGCCCCAATAGATGGAAGGTATTCAAAACTATCAAAGCATGGTGGACAGAATTTCCTGAGAAAAGAGGCATCTAAGGTGTCACGTTTTGTCTCTTGCAGACAGATAACATCACACTGACTCTCATTAATTTTATCTGTAACAGCATCCCATTTTTTGTGCATTGTGTCCTCTCACATTCCAGTTCAGCACTTTCCAATTTCTGACAGATGTACTACTCATTGTAAACTTTATGCAGATTAACATTCAGAGCTCCACACATAGTATGGAGGTCACAGAACTTGACATATGACAGAGAATGAATTAGTTCTGAAGTAAACCAACTCCTCGAAAAGGAGATCACACAAAGTGTCAAGTGCAAATTATTACATCCCCGAGGGATAGCCAAACAAGAAACAAAAGGGGTCCAGAAGTTGAAGTAAACAAAAACAAGTAAGCAGGTAACAGAAATCCCTGCCTCCAACTCTCCCATCAGAGGTGTTCTAGTCTCTTGGTTTCTTCTTGATTGGCTTACTGTCATTGTCATCCTTTTTGTCTTTCTTCTTGGCTACCCCACCAGTGGTAGTAACCTTCAGAGCCTTGTCACCTTGGGCCTGCTTCTTAGCCTTTCTTTCTCCTGGAGCTGACAGTTTGGGTTTCTTGTGCAGCTTCTCATTTGTTAGGTGGTCAGGGTCCATTTTGCAGAAAGAAACTCCCAGGTTCCTTATGACCGAAGGAGTCAGTTGAGGTACTTGTATTTTGCATCCAATACAATTTATCTTCTCACATGGGGAATTCTTGAATCCTTTATTTTGGCACTTGACTCTGTTGCTTCTTCTGATGGTTGGATCATCTTTTGACAATATCAATTTCCCTGCCTGAGCTAGGAGAGATTTGGACCAGGGGCCTGTGGACGGTGAAATTCTGGTTTCCAGCTCATTATGCATGGGTGGTGGCGATTCAAAAGGCTCCTTCATTTTTCCTTTACCCTTATCAGACCTAAGGGGAGGGATGATAGCCTCAGCTGCAGTCTCCTGAATTTTGTCAGAGTTTATCATGATGGATGGTTTTTCAGAATCCTTTATAGGACATTTATCAGGAATGAGGAAAGTCCTCGAGGAAGCCCAAGGAGAGCCAAGAGATCCCAATGCTGCTGACTGTAGGAACTGCTTTGCCCACTCAAATGTCCCCTGATCTAGCAGACAAGATGTGAAGAAGGCTGCCCAATGTTCAGGTATATTTACCGAGCTTGTGATGTTTGTTTCCTTACTTAAATGCTGTGTCTAAAGCTTGATGGCCTCTCCAGCCAGAAGCAGCTTCTGAATATTTTCCTGTTCCATGTAAGCTTGCTCACCAGTGGCATCATCTTCCTGGGGTACTACAGCCAACAGATCATTATTCCCATCCTGATCTGCCTCATCTTCCCCCATTAGATCCTCCAAGGGAATGTCTTCAGGGAGAACTGCCAGTGGCTCATCTTCATCCATTGGTAAGAACACTTCCACATCATTATTCAAATCAGGGAGCATTGGAAATACAACTTCAGCATTGCCAACAGACTCTTCAGAGGTACTGCCCTCTAACACTTCTTCAGAGGCTTGGTGCTGAATCACAATGTTCAGGCCACCTTCTGCTTGAATGATTTCTTCATATGGCATGTGTTGTTCCTGTTCCATATTTAGTACTGCTTCTGCCTATAAAAGCTCATTTATTCCTCCTAAGTTATCATCCCCCATCTCTGCATTGTCCTCCTGATTAATTAAGTCATTAAGCTCCAGGAAAGGCTCCCCAGGTATGGGCTGGGGAATCTGTTGGGCCAAGGGGAGAGCTTGTTGATTGGGCTGAATCAGAGGATTCTCTGCAGCTGGTCCATTTGGCCAAAGACCCCAGTCATTCTGCCCTGCATCAGGTCCATCACCGGCATTGTTTTGCTCCTGATCATTGTCCTGCTGTGGAGGTTGTGGGGGGCCTTGTCCAGGTTGACCGTAACCAAAAAAATCAAATAGCTGTGGCTGGACATCATCTGGCCCATTTGGAGGTTGATCTTCATCTGGTGGTGCACCACCAAGCATCTTTGCCTGCAGTATCTCACTTTGGCAGGTCCAGGATTCCCCTTCAAAGTTTTCCCCCTCTGAACATACCATAAACCATGGTATTTCTGTCAAATCTACCACTCTAGCTTTGACAATAACTCTAGCAAGGTTAGTTGGATCTTCTTCCCAAATCAGCAATCTACCAAATTCTGAAATTGCCTTTTCTATGTCTCTTTCATCCCAAAAATCAATATTGAAGCCTAAGAGCATTAGCCAAACTTCATAGTTCATGGTGGTAGCTCTATTGTTCCAGCCCTTATGATGTTCTACAAATATATGGCGTGACATCTTCGGAAAGTGACAAAATACAAAAGACCTACCCATAAGCCCTTAACAAACTATTTAATAAAAGAGTAACGTCCACTGTGAATTCAGAGTGCTGGTTGGAACCTCGTGATTCTGCCATACTAGCCAAGTAGTAAAAACAACTAACGGAAAATGAGGTGATAATAAAAGTTAAATGCACAAGTGCTCCATAATTGAAGCTGGAAGCCAGAAAGCTGAAGAACTAATGACCATATAGATGGACAAGCTAGCAGACTCGAAAGTCAGCAAATTCAACTAATTTCTATAAAGGAAAACAGATCAACGAAATGAAACAATGTGTTGTAATTAATCCAATCAAGTTCTTAGCTCAGATAATCATGGATTTTACTGTTATGTTCAGCAGGAAGTACTCCAGACGCCAGAAGCCAACAACATAACACGCTACAATGTGACTGAAGGAAGCAAGGCGCTCCCACGATCTGGACAGTTACTAGAGCGTGTGATTCAAATTATCTTAGCATATGTGTACTGTGTTGTATTGTGTCTATGTGTGTGTGGCAGTTGTACTCCAAGTACTCTATATCTATTGTAGTGGAATGAATGAGAAGTTATGCTTGGAGATTATTCAGATCTCCTGGCATCTGTGCAACTGCTGTGTGCTTGAGCGCTCTGCCTTCCTGAACGCCGGCCACCAGGACGGCGTTCCAATCGCGCCGTCGTCGCCGGGATTTCTGGCCTCGACCTCCCACCAATCACTCGTACAGCCTTCGCCAATCCTCTAGCCAGTCATCCCCTAACAATCTAGTATCAGAGCTCCATCGATCTCATGGCGAGCACCACCACAACCACAACTCCCATGGCCACAGTTCCGCCACCCGCTCCATCGGCGCCGCCTTCGTCGCCGCCGATGCCTCCACCGCCACTGCCGGTCACCATGCTCGAGATGTTAACAACCGCCGTCTACAACCTCCAGCAACAGATCGGCCAATTTGCGTCGCGCCTCACGGCAGTGGAGCTCCGTGCGCCGGCATCTTCAACGCCGTCGTCGTCGACACCTCGCCAACCATGGCCGCCCGGGCTTTCTGTCGCCCTGGACTCCTCGACGGCCACCGCATCTGGTACGCTCGGTCAGCCTGATCTCAGTCTTACTCAGACTGCACCTTGCTCCTGGCCGTTCGGCATGCCCGGTTATGGCGGCATCCCACCCTTGCCATCCACAATTGTACATGCAGCGCCATCCACTCAACCACCGTCCACATCTCGCCAAATCGAGCGTTCCCAGCCAGTGCCCATTCATCAAATTTCCTTTCCACCATCGCCTTCCATCATCCCCACACTGAATGAACCTCCTCATGGCTATCCTGATCAAGCTCTGAGGCCGGCATACCCTGCACCCACAGCCAAATCCCAGAAATGGTCCTTTCCTACCTATGATGGTACAGAAGACCCACTAGGTTGGCTCAACCGATGTGAACACTTCTTCCGTGCTCAATATACTCGTGAGAATGATAAAGTCGAGATCGCCGCATTCCATCTCATTGGTAGCGCCCAACATTGGTTCCATCTGCTAGAGCAAGATATGCACGGTCTCCACAACATTTCTTGGGCTGCTTTTCGTGTTTTCTGTTAGCAATGTTTTGGACCACCACTAGGTACCAATCACTTGGCTGCCTTGGCACGCTTGCCATTTTCTGGTTCCGTGACTGACTACCTTGAATCCTTCCAAAACCGCATGGCTCATGCTGGGTATTTATCACCAACACAACAAGTTCAGTTGTTCACTGGTGGTCATCCCGAGCCCATCAAAACTGATGTTGAATTACAGGCCCCGACAGACCTCCAACGTGCCATGCTGCTTGCCCGTGCATATGAACGCCGTAGCACACCTACACCTCCAAAGCCCCAACGATTTCCCACCAAACACTCCCTGCCCAATTCTTCATCTCACGCAACTTCTACCCCATCTGCTTCGTCTGCTTCAGCAGCACAACTACCGCGGCCGTTCAAACGCCTCACTCCTACTGAAATGGCAGAACAGCGCAAGCTCGGGCTTTGTTACAATTGTGATGAAGCTTATGTTCGTGGTCACAAATGTCCACGCCTTTTTTATCTGGAAGTGTCCGATTATGATGAGGTCGACTTGCTCTTGCCGGTTGAGGAACAGGAGTCACACCCTACCCATCAAATTTCTCTACATGCTATCACGGGCATTCCACATGAAGAAACCATGAAATTGCACGTCTCCATCGGTAATCACACCTTCACAGCTCTTGTTGATTCTGGTTCAACACACAATTTCATCCACAAACAAGCTGCCACTCGTATTGGTCTGCATTGTCAAGCTACACAAGGTGCAAATGTGATCGTTGCCAATGGTGACAGCCTCAAATGCAGTGGTTTAGCGTTGGATGTCGCCCTTTGTATTGGCCAGGAGTGTTTTTCAGTGGATTGCTACACCATCGACCTTGATTGTTATGACATGGTCCTCGGTATTTCTTTTCTTCGCACCCTTGGCCCAATTTTATGGGACTTCGATGATTTGTGTATGGCATTTTGGTGGCAAGGACGCCGTGTGCTGTGGAAGGGAATTGGTTCAGACCGTTGGGATATTCCAAATACCCGATGCATTCACTCCATGTCTGCATCGGAGCAAGCCCTACTAGACCAGCTTCTAAGCTCCTTTGAGGATCTGTTTGACACACCTACTGGTCTTCCACCTGCTCGGCCGTGTGATCATAGGATCCATCTGTTACCTAACACACCTCCTGTGGCTGTCCGTCCCTACCGCTATCCACAATTACAGAAAGATGAACTCGAGAATCAGTGTGCTACCATGCTGGAACAAGGCATCATCAGACCAACAACTTCTCCATTTTCAGCTCCGGTGCTCTTGGTAAAGAAACAGGACGGCACTTGGCGATTTTGTGTCGATTACCGAGCTTTAAATGATCAGACTGTTAAAGATAAATTTCCAATCCCTGTTGTTGAAGAGCTCCTCGATGAACTTCATGGTGCCAAGTTTTTCACCAAATTAGATTTGTGGGCAGGATATCATCAAGTCAGAGTACGTCCTGAGGATGTCGCCAAGACAGCATTTCGAACTCACCATGGCCATTTTGAGTTCCTAGTCATGCCCTTTGGGCTGACCAACGCCCCTGCCACCTTTCAGAGTTTGATGAATGCTGTTCTCCAGCCCCTCCTTCGAAAATGTGTGATTGTATTCTTTGATGACATATTGATTTACAACAGTTCTTGGTCTGAACATTTACAACACTTGCGAGTTGTCTTTTCACTGCTGCGTACAAATCATTTGAAAGTGAAGAAATCAAAGTGTGCCTTTTCAACATCCTCGGTTGCATATCTTGGTCATGTTATCTCTGATACAGGAGTAGCAATGGACAATGACAAAGTTGACTCTATCACAACTTGGCCACAACCTTCTTCTGCTAGAGGACTTCGTGGATTTCTTGGCTTAGCTGGTTACTACAGACATTTCATCAAGGATTTTGGAGTGCTGGCAGCCCCTCTCACAAGTCTACTCAAAAAGAATAGTTTTCAGTGGATAGAAGAAGCTACATTGGCTTTTGCCAATCTCAAACAGGCCCTCTCTTCTGCTCCTGTTTTACAGCTGCCCAATTTTGAATTGCCTTTTTTTGTCGACTGTGATGCTTCTGGAACAGGCTTTGGAGCAGTTCTCCACCAAAATGCAGGACCACTTGCCTTCTACAGCAAACCTTTTGCTGCTCGCCATTTGAAAATTGCAGCATATGAAAGAGAATTGATTGGTCTTGTTCAAGCCGTCAGACATTGGCGACCTTACTTATGGGGCAGACAATCTGTCATACGCACAGATCATTATGCTCTCAAGTTCCTGCTTGATCAACGCCTTTCCACAATCCCACAACATCAGTGGGTCAGCAAATTATTTGGCTATGATTTCACAGTTGAATATCGCCCCGGTCGCCTCAATGCAGTTGCAGATGCCCTCTCACGCAGGGATCAACCTGATATGTCACTCAACACTATTTCTGACCCATCCTTTCAGCTCTTCAACGATCTCAGAACTGAACTAGACAGCACCGCAGAACTTCGCCAACTTCGTGACACAATTACACAAACTCGTGGTCCAGATTGGCATGTACACGAAGGCCTCATTCTTAAAGGGTCCCGTGTTTATGTGCCAGTCTCTTCTCCTCTATTAACCAATGTTTTCCAGTTGGCTCATACAGCTGGTCATGAAGGCATCCAAAAGACTCTTCATCGCTTGCGGCGTGATTTTGTCATCGACAATGATCGCTCCCTCATTCGAGACTACATCCGCTCATGTTCAGTATGTCAACGCAACAAAACAGAACACCTCCATCCTGCTGGCTTACTTCGCCCACTCGACATTCCCTCCCAAGTATGGGCTGACATTTCACTTGATTTCATTGAGGGATTGCCCAAGGTTAATGGCAAAAGTGTCATTCTCACTGTGGTGGACCGATTCTCCAAATATGCACATTTCATTCCATTGGGCCACCCCTACACAGCAGCTTCTATTGCCCGGGCCTTCTTCTCTGAGGTTGTCAAGCTCCATGGATTTCCCACATCGATCGTAAGTGATCGTGACCCCGTTTTCACCGGTCATGTTTGGAGGGACATTTTTCACCTCGCTGGTGTCAAGTTATGCATGAGTACAACATTTCATCCACAAACCGATGGACAATCAGAAGCAGTCAACAAAACCATCGCTATGTATCTGCATTGTATAACTGGAGATCGCCCCCGTGCTTGGCTGGACTGGTTACCATGGGCAGAATATTGTTACAACACTAGTTTCCACACAGCCCTTCGTGCCACTCCATTCCAAGTTGTGTATGGCCGTCAGCCTCCTCAGTTGCTACCATACACCCCTAATTCTGCCACAACCAGTACGGTTGATACCCTCCTCAAAGATAGGGATGCCTTCCTCCACGATGTACACGTCAGGCTTCACCAAGCACAGCAGTTTGCCAAGAAGCATTATGATGCTCATCACCGTCCCTTGGAGTTTACTGTCGGCTCTTGGGTATGGCTTCGTTTGCTGCATAGACCCCACCAGAGTCTTCTCCCAGGAAAACATAACAAACTCAGCCCAAAGTATGCTGGCCCGTATCAAGTGGTGGAACGCATTGGAGATCTTGCTTATCGATTGCAACTCCCTGAGGGTGCCCGAATTCACAATGTTTTCCACGTCGGCGTTCTTAAACCCTTTGTCGATACCTCCCCAGAGACACCGCCACCATTACCTCCTCTCTAACATGGTCGCTCCCTACAGGCCCCTGCTAAAGTTCTACGCTCACAACTTCGCAATGGTCATTGGCACGTCCTCATTCAGTGGACTGGCCTTCCAACAGAGGAAGCTACTTGGGAGCGCATCGACGAATTCCGTGAAGCTTACCCAGAATTCCAACTCGAGGACGAGCTGTCTCGCGAGGGGGAGAGTGATGTTATGTTCAGCAGGAAGTACTCCAGACGCCAGAAGCCAACAGCATAACACGCTACAGTGTGACTGAAGGAAGCAAGGCGCTCCCACGATCTGGACAGTTACTAGAGCGTGTGATTCAAATTATCTTAGCATATGTGTACTGTGTTGTATTATGTCTATGTGTGTGTGGCAGTTGTACTCCAAGTACTCTATATCTATTATAGTGGAATGAATGAGAAGTTATGCTTGGAGATTATTCAGATCTCCTGGCGTCTGTGCAACTGCTGTGTGCTTGAGCGCTCTGCCTTCCTGAACGCCGGACGCCGGCCACCAGGACGGCGTTCCAATCGCGCCGTCGTCGCCGGGATTTCTGGCCTCGACCTCCCACCAATCACTCGTACAGCCTTCGCCAATCCTCTAGTCAGTCATCCCCTGACACTTACTTTTTAAGGTTACTATAAACATATGGAGTTACTGCACATGCCACAGGGATGCGCCTCCCAAATTTCCCGTGCAAACAGATATCAAAACATGACTGATTTGCACCCACGAGCAGTGGCGGACACAAGCCTAGGGCCACCTGGGCCATGGCCACCTGGGCCATGGCCCTAGGCGTGGGCCGAAATTCTCCACTGGTATTACTGTAGCAATAAAGAGGCCCAACAGTTATTTACGAATTGGTACGAATTGGCCATGGACTGGCCCTAGGCCTTGGGCCAAAATCTGTCCGCCCCTGCCCACGAGCAATATCGATCCATCCCTAGTTCAAGATCATTGCACTGTATGTACTGTTAACTCTTCTTCGGACGCTCAGTAGCCAAAGAAACTGCTGCCGTCGCCATGGCGTTCTTCAGCACTGCTGGGCGGCGGAGGCAGCTGGTGGTGGTGGTTATGGTACTGGTGGGGGTCGAAGTTGAGGATGTGATCCATCACGTTCACTGCCGCCGCCCTCCTCCGCTTGTAGCTCTCCTTGAAGCACGCCTGCCGCAGCTTCTTGGTCCTCTCCGTGAGCTCGATCGCCGGGTTCTCCTCCATCAGCGCGCAGTACGTCTCCAGCGCCTCCAGCTCCTGCTGCACCGCCGCCGGGTTCATCCCGCTCCCCATCTCCTGCACGCACGCACGCATCCAATGCAAGAACTTAATTAATTAGAACGTGGCGATCGATGCGGTGAATAATGGTGATTACTACTGGCCGCCATGAATTCACGCGAATTGATCGTGTCGTGTGATGGTTCAGCGGAAGTGCAGAGAAAAATGCGGGGGCGTGCTGATGAGGAGAGGATGGTGACCTCACCTGGACGTTGAGGATGAGGGACTTGAGGCTCTTCATCTTCCGGTGCGGCCAGCGGGCGATGCCGAGCTCGCGGCAGCGCTTCTTGAGCACGGTGAGCCCCACGTTCATCTCCCGCGCCGCCCTGGTGATGGGCATGTAGAAGTACTTGCGGAGCTCGTCGAAGCCGATGTGGTCCAGCCTCGTCTTCCCCGCCGCCGGAGCTGATGATGACCGGTGGCGGTGGTGGTAGCCGATCCTCCGTCCGCGCGGCCGTGGCAGTGACGGCGGCGGCGGCACTACTGGCGCCGCGACGACTGAGCTTTCTGCTTCTTGCTCCATATGATGATGACTCACGGTCATCTCGAAGGCATTGGCGCCTGGCGGTCGGAAGCAGCCGGCGATGGCGCCCATGGGCTTCTGCTCCTCATAGACGACATCGTCGACGCCGGCATGTTCCTGGCCGCCGACGACGGTGCGCTGCTCTGCCGGCGCGATCATGGCGTGGTCGAGGTGCGGCGGCGGCTTCCTCTCGTCGGCGTTGTCGAAGGCCTCGAGATCAATGTCGCCGAGCGGCAGCAGGAGCGCGTCGTCGAGGCCCGCCGTCTCGCCGTAGTCCGCAGGCACCGGCGGGAGCTGATCGGAGCAGTAAAGATCGCCGCCCGCCAGCGGCGTGGAGAATGGGAACATCGGCAGGTCGTAGTAGCCCTCGTCCTCCCTGCAAAGCAGCCGCGCCGGCATGCTCGTCACGTCAGTGTATGATTCGAGACCCACCAAATGATTGCTGGGGCGGAAGAATTGAACAATCTGTTACTGACCTCAGATTCATCATCAGGGCCGACGAAGACGAGCAGTCCGCGGCGGCGCTAGCCAGCGCGCCATGACCGGCGGCCCCGACGAGCTCGCCGCCGTTGCTGCGGCTCAGATGCGCCGGAGGAGGAGGGGCGGCGATCGGGAGACGGTAATCTACCGCGCTGGCGGCGAGAGAATTATTGAATGGATTAAATTAGTTAGTTCACCGGAGATGAAGAAGAAGATGGAACGATTGATGATGATCCCAAGGGTTTCCTGTACTGACCTCCAAGAGGCGAGCGGCGGCGACGACGCTGAACACAGCGGAGGGATGAAGTGGTCGCCGTCCAGGCCGTAGTGGTACCAGTCAGCGACGCCGTCGAAGCACGGCACCGTCGCCATGCGAGCAGCACAAGGAATCGCGCCAACAAGAGCTTCAGATGGAGGCCGGGAATGATCGAATTGAAGGATGGAAGAACGGGCAGTGTGGCAATGGCAGGGGAGACTAGAACACACTTGTATATATATACTTGCTGCACGGTCAGATGATCGATGATACATCCCCGCGCGCGGTGATGACGACGATATATGTGAACGCGCGCGTGTCTAATAATCAGGTGATCGATCGAGGAGAGATGATGATGGGAACGGGGGAAGTGGCCGGCGCAGTAACTGCGAGGAGATCCTCGGTGGATTTTTGGCTGCGAAACCGATTTACTACTGGGCACCGCGGCATCGCATGATGCATGGGCGCATGCAGAGCCGTAGCGGAAGATAGTGCGTGGTGGGGCACGCGCGTTCGCGGCTTCCCGAGCCGGCCAAGAGAGCGCGACATAACATAGTAGATGTAGATGAGCGAGCCGTCGACACCACCATCGGATGGGATCAATTTATCGATGATCATTCACTGCTCCTCCGGTGTTCGTGCTGCTGCGCATGCATTTACCTGCTTGCGGTGGTAACGGTATGTAATGTGCACGCGTGCGCGCGCTCTAGCTTCGTGATGTTCTGTGCCGCCAGTTTCATTCATAGAGGGGCAGGGAGGGCCGGCCACGGTGGTCTCGATCAGGTGAACGTACGTACACACATATCTTTTCATTCGTATAGTATAGTACGAGGGGGAAAAACGTACACTGGCACGAAGAAATGAGCACCTTTTTGGGATCATATCATAAAGGGCGGCGCATACCCATACACAATATATATGTTCGGGTACCCGCCCACGAGAATGTACTCCTATTACAAGTCTGCAAATGAACTGCAGATAATCGCTTATATAAATTGATTGACGTTGTTCAAAGCATCTCGATCTAACCATGAGACATCAGTAGCAATAAGGATATATGTCTCCACACTACTAGCAATAAGGAGTACTTAAAAAACGTTTATAGGAGCGGCCGCTAAAACGATATTTGTAGGAGCGGACGCTGCGTCCGCTCCTAACCTTGCGCACTTGAAAATGGATGGAGCTGCTGCACGGCCGCACCTATAAATCGATTTGTAAGTACCACTCCTACAATGGCGCACTCATAAATCAATTGAAAATTTTAAAAAGGTATAAAAACAATATCCGAACCTGCGACCTCGGCCTTGCTTGTGACTCTCCCTACCACTACACCACAGAGTTGGTGTGACTTTGGATGTTGTATTAAACATTACAACCGGTTTCTGGGGGCGGGTGACGCCGTTGCCCTCCCCTAGAATTATGCCTCTTTTTATTTTTTCTGTTAAAATATAGATATATATGTATATATACCCATATAAAATATGTTTTATATAATATAATTCATATTTCTTGACTATTTTTTTCAAATACCACAAACATCACAATCTATACATAAGCCCACATTGTATTCATATTATATATACTCATACATTCATACTTATATAGTCCAAAACACATACTAAATAGTCCAACTTCTTGAATATGTACATTTGCATGTCTAATATGAGCTATACTATGGTATTAGTGTAAATGTCAAATGTAAGGATGTGTAAATATGAGTGTCTCCATTGATATATACATAAGTGATGTGAGTAGTTTGGGTTTCTAATAAAATCATAGTCCGATTAATTTAAATTGGGCTGCCCTTTTTACCACAATATTAAAAAATTAAAGTATTGGTGCATGACACTTGTAGAATTGTGAGAACATGTCTAAAAGAAATTAAAAATTCAAAATACAAAACTTAGAGTTTTCTTGAGCGGGTGGCAAGTTGGGCCGCACCTGGAAATACATTTCAAGGCGGCTGCCCTTGTGAGCTCAAGCCATGAGACGCACTTAGAAATGGCTGCCATTTCCACGTGTGGCTCATTTTCTTCTCATGCCGATCATTTTCAGGTACGGCTCATAAGACCAGCCGCCCTAGAAATCTATTTGCAGGATTGACTGATTGCTATAGTATTGGCACCTTTTAAACAAGTGTGGTCGCCCTTTTTGTCCGCTCCTAAAAAAACCCACCGCACTTACAAACCTTTTATGTAGTAGTGCCAACAAGGATATTTGAGTTATTGACTTGATGTCCGACTCGAACAAAATAACTGATGCCCTACACCACTACCATCAGACTGGAGGTAGAACGATGAACAAGAACATGTTGCTGGCTAGGATGAGGGGAAAGAAAGAAGTATGGGCTAGCTTGGTGGGCTCAATTGAATATGCATGTGAAGGTGGTCCATCAGAGCCAGTGGCGAAGCCAGAGATGGGGCTGAGTTGCTCCTTCTTCTTCCTCCTCCTCTTCTTTTTCTTCTTCCTCCTTCTTTCCTACTTCTTCCTCCTTCTTTCCTACTTCTTCCTCTTCACCTATGGTTAGAAATTGTGGGGGGGGGGGGGGGGGGGGGGCTAGGGGGCTCCATTGGTTGCATGGGGGGGGGGGCTCTAGCCCCCTTACTAGGTCCGCCCCAAATCCCAAAGTTGCATATGTAGTTCCTCCACTGTCCAGGCTATCAATCGATCTTTTATGTGAATATAAATGGCACTAAGAAGAAATTCCAGGAGTTGAAAAAAGAGATGCATCATGTCCAAAGTTCTTGAAGCTGATATATTCATCTGAGTCAGTATAGATGTAGTTGTCCATTGTCTTTAGTTGCCGCTCGCCAAACCATATAGATCCGCAATGAGCCTTGGTGGTCACTTGTTAGCGACCCAGGACCTCAAAATGGAGATGGAGTTAGCTAGAGTGGCGTGTGTTGGTGTGCCTTTGTGGGCTTCAAAATTTCCGACGTTTTTCTCTAAAACACAAAAAAAAGTTATTAGCAACTAATAATATGGATATACTAACGAGGAATTGCCAATACAAAAAAAGTGTGGAAAAATATTTAGCTCTTACAAAAAACAGAGCGTATCGTGTTCTCAGGGTACTACAATTTACAGGCTCTGAAATAGACAACCCCGCTAGGTCAATATACTAGTAGCATGTTTTTGTGATCACTAACCATATTTTTTAATATGGATCACCAACCATATTTTTTAATGAGTAAAATACACCGGCGGTCCTTGAACTTGTCCCGAGGTGTCATCTAGGTCCTCGAACTCTCAAAATGTATATTTGGGTCCCTGAATTTGCTAAACTGTGTCATCTAGGTCCAACGTTCCAAAAATACCCCTATGCATGATGACATGGCTGCCAATTAAGCATGAAATTTTATATTATTTCTCTAACTAAATCGGTTATTTCCATCACAATAATTAAATAACTTTATTTGATTGTACCATATCGATAATTATAGATCAAGAGATGGACAAACATCAATAACATAGGGGTATTTTTGGAAGTTTGGACCTAGATGACACAGTTTACCAAGTTCAGGGACTCAAATATGCATTTTGAGAGTTCGGAGACCTAGATGACACATCGGGACAAGTTCGAGGACCGCTGGTGTATTTTAGTCTTTTGTAATTAAAAGGCTTCATAATAATTAAAACTGAAAGCCAACCACGTCATATTTTCCTCACTATTTTGACAAATCGATGTCATTGCGTCAGTACATGCTGAAAACCAAAGGGGGTGGTGGGGCGATTGTTGAAGAATAGGCAACGGCCCAAAGATCGTCTTCCTCCATGCCCTCAACTTGATACTGGAGCACTAGGATTAAGTTAGTGAAACTAAGGAAAAGGAGAATTTTCTCTTTATCTTATTAGTTTTTCACTCTGATCCTGTGCATCAAAGTTTAATTATATCATTTGCAAGTAAATAATGAAACTAGGAATTCATATTCAATTTAAAGAATCATTTTGGCCTCTTGTCACCATTTCCCCTAGCATCTGTTTTTGTGATCCGGTTTCAGCCACCAATCCACCATGAGGTCCATAGGGCCGAGTGTAGTCCCTCTGAGCGTGCACGTTTACTGGCGTTTCAAAAAAAAAACCATTGATGGAAAACAATTTAATATATTATTTATTTTAAAATATTTATAAGTGTTATAAAACTTTAAAAATACACCGTAGCAGTGTTCAGCAAACCCGTGATGTTTGCTGAGTTGATTTTTTTAGTGTACAAAAGTTAGACGTACTACACTTCTGTGCATACAGTGGGCGCATTTGATTGATCACTGGGGGATTAGTTCGTCATCCACACTAAATAATTTTCTAGCTAGCTGAACCAATTATTAAGTAAGGCTAACTAGTTGTCTTAACGAATCATGTCGCATGTGTTTGGTACGGTGCAGCGTCATTGAACGAAGAAAAATTTCCACTAGCAATCTAACCAGCCACTCCGAGTGCAATAGCATAGAGCAACTAGCACCTAGATGTTTGATCGGGCATGAGCGCTCAGATGCTTCATCACCGTCCGTTTCGAAGCATGTATATTATATAATCGTCCTACCGTTTCTAGCACAACATTTTGTCATATTTCATACAAAGAATCCCTGTTCCTTGGTGGCAACAAAGATGTACAACATTCGAAATATAAGGTTGCAACATTCTGAAATAACAACCCTATTATTTTGAACAATTAATGAAACATGGCATTCCCACTTGTAGCGTGAGACTGCAACATTATTAAATTGGGAACAGGAGATTGCAATGTTTGAAAACTATAATTGCAACATTTTGAAACAACTAAAGCACTGTGTGGCCAAATATAATGCATTGCGTTTTTTTAGAAAATGAAATATTTATTAATATTTTAGCTTTTATAGAAAAATCTCCATGAAAACAGACTCAAGGACACCACATCCCGATCTTACCCATGGTCTTTCCTCTTCCTTTTGCATTTGCGCCTATAACCTTATCCAATGTATTCGTTTGAATAGCACTTGCAAACAAGAGAAAACTCATATCTTGTTGAAAACCACATTATTTATACTTATCGAAATAGCCAAACAAAAAGCGCACGCCCCTATCAAAGCTAGATACAAAATATTCTCTTGTATCCTTGTAACCATTCACTAAACAAGAGAATATTTTGTAAAAAAAAACAACATTCTATTCTCTATGAGCATATGGTTTCATAAAAAGACCAATAGAGACGCAAATGCTTACAGCGCATGTACACTCACCTTTATGAATACATATACATAAACTATAACTCTATGAGCACCTTTACAAAAATGGACCGATTGATGTCGAGATTGACGAAGTATAGTTGTCTCGCTGTTGATGGGTACATCGCCTACTTTTAAAAGAATAGACCGGCAATAAATATGTACAGCCGCAATATTGTAGGGCATGTTTACTTCCTTCAAATTGAAATAATATCTAGAGAAGTGTATCGAATTCTTATTTTTGAATTAATTCGAATCTAAACCCAGCTAATTTAAATTCCACTTTTCATGTTCGCGAGACCATATGGAGAGAGAGCCTATTTAGCATCCATGGCATCCTTCGCATCGTGTTGACAGAAACAGAATAAAACCTCTGCTTCCCGTCATTGCCGCCGTTCAGGCTGATTTCGTTCTGCTGGACCGGAGCCCACGTATGTAGAGAATCGACCAAGGGGGAAAAAAAGATAGCGCAAGGAGGGCTGCCTCTGCCTGCACGCACCGCTGCACTTGGACCATTGAAAAGGTGGAGATCAGCAGAGAAGGAAGTGAGGTGAGAACACATTGATGCAGGTGATGCTATGGCCCCAGATGATCCACGGTTGAAATAGAAGAAACATGCATGTTCCAATAGATCATGAGAAACATAGGGCCCCCAGAGTAGTTTGCAAAAACAATAAAGTAAGAGTTTAGCTCTACCGTCAAATTTATACACAGGCATGGCAGGAGCTAGCTAGAGGCATCGTGGGAATGACTAGGGGTGGATGTCACAATAATATATATAATATAAAAAAATATAGTATTTATATGGTCTTAATATCTTCAAAATCTACTATGTCATACTATAATAATAAAATATAACCATAACATCATCTAGAACTACGTATATAGTATACATATATTATTATTAATTAATAATTTACTCATTAGTATATTAGGTCTTCTAACTTGTTTGGCTCGCGAGCCAGCTCGAACTCGCTCGTTATACTAACGAGCAAAAACTCTTGTTCGGTTCGTTAGAAATATGCACCGAGCCGATTCGAGCCGAGCCGGCTGCGATATGAGCGAGCTAACGAGTTTCGAGCATTTTGTCTAGAGGAATGACTACTAGCTACGGGCGGCACAGCCATGAGCTACGAGGCTAGAACTTTGGGCACCTGACGAACCCAACAAAAGGAAGCGCCGAACTGTCACCACACGGACCTCTCAATCTATCCGCCTATCCGGCACCCTACTCCGGCGCGATGTGCGCCAATTGCCCGGCCCGTTGAATAAATTGGCAGATCCACGTACGCCCATCACGGACACACATGATCCAGATTTGCAGGCATCTACTTATCATCTGAAACAGAGGAAAGAAAAAGGACAAAAAAGAACAGGGAAAAGCAAGGGAAAATCGATCATAAAACTTGTGCCATGGGGTGGGGGATGGGATGGGAGTGAGAGGACAGCACAGCGCTTTTCGCTTTGCTTAAAGCTAATCATGTCCCAAACAGGAGCGACATTTGTTAATCCCATGCGTGACGATGCATTGTTCCCAAGGTTTGTTTTCCTACAACTCTTTCCTATATTGTACGGATGTGCACCTTTGTTTGGATCTTGTTGGTACGTAAAGTACATATATGTTAATGCTATATGGCCAGAGAATTTATGCGTACACGTTAACCTGTGTCGTTAGCTGATAATAAAAAGAAACACAAATTCTTTCAGAAAAAAACATTTTGATTGCGTGCTAATGATGGAAGCGGTGTGATGACTCGTACGGATGTATAGGATTTTTTCCCAAAGAAGGAAAAAAAAAGGAAAACTCATAAGGAGGGCCCCATATGCATGGGGCAGAAATGATGGCCATGCACAGCACAGGGATAGAAAGAGAAGAAAGCTGCGAAAGAAGCGTTCAGTCCAGCGTCCCAACGAAATCCCATCCTCTGGAGCTTTTCATCACCTGCACTGCCCCACAGTCGGTGTGAGTGAGACCCATCCATCTAAACTGCTTAACCAACTGAAGAACACCACCAGTGCCTAGATGTCCCTACCAAATTCACTTCACCGACGTAGACCGTTCCCAAATCGGGAGTCCCAACTTAGGACTGATAATAAATGCGTCACTGTAGCATTTCGTTTGTATGTGCAAAAAATTATCCAAAAAATTATTAATTAGGCTCAAAATGTTCGTGTCGCAGAGTACAACAAAATTGTGTAATTAGTTTTTGATTTCATCTATATTTAGTACTCCATACATGCTATGACATTTTTGATGTGACGAGAATCTTCCTTTTGCATAGTGAATTTGAGAGTGTGAATTCTGGAACTAGGCCGATGTAGGGGTCACTTTGATCGGTACCTGATAAGCTGATAATAGTACACTAGAAGTGATTGCCATCATAATGTAGGTACGGAGTAACAGGACAGGAGTAAGAACCAAACCGATTTTACCATCTTTGCCGTTAGTTCATTCACCAGCCATATAGCAGCAGCAGCAGTCATCGCTTGTCACATTGGCTTTGCCTTGTATTTGCATTATTATATATGGCTGTTGCGGCCACTGCCGGGGCGTCACCACAACTACTCCTAGTACTAGTTAAATATCCGTCGTGCTCATGACATGCTTGCCTTCTTCTCCCCCAACCCCGCATGGTCTTCTTCCCAGCACGACGCTGAGTTCCTCCCCAATCATTGCTTCTCTTCTTCGTCAGCATCGTCGAAACATTCTCCGTCCTCTTGTTCGGCACCTCTACTGGCCAAACAGAGGAGTTCGTTTAGCTGGCAACAATGGTGGAGGCAGTGGGGCCCTTTGGGAGCAGAGGCGTCGGCGTCGCGGGGATGAGCAGCACGCTGGAGGAGATGCAGATGCAAGAGACCCTCATCTTCTCCGACACCATCAAGGTCAGCTCATCCTTTCTCCAGCAGATTTTTGTTCCTGCATTCTTCATTTCTTCTTCTCTCCTCTCCTTTTGTGTTCCTTCCAGACTTTCCAACAGTTATATATCTTGCTTTGTGATGACTACTTAAAACAAGACTGCATTGCTCGATCAAGCTGACCGTCAGCATCACTCGTTGCAACCTCTAATTGCAGGATCTCAGGACTCTGAGGTCGCAGCTCTACTCGGCCGCCGAGTACTTCGAACTTGCCTACATGCAGGAAGAGGGAAAAGAGGCGTATGTGCCACACCCATGATCCATATCCATCCTGTTTCCTACACGAGATCACCAAGCAAAATTGCAAGCAGAATGCACTTTCAGTTAATCTTTTTCACGCATTGAGGTTTTCTGCTGCTTTGAATGTACTGATAATCTGGATGCATAGGGTGATGAGCAACCTCAAGGAGTATGCCGTGAAGGCTCTTGTCAACACCGTTGACCACCTGGGCTCCATATCTTTCAAGGTCTCCAGCCTCATCGATCAAAGATTCGGTGAGGTTGCCGACGCCAATCTCCGGGTCTCCTGCATCCAGCAGGTTTCAAAAGCTACTCATCCTGGAATCTGTGTTAGTCCCATCATCTCTCTCTTTGAATTAATGAAGTGACTGATTTCAGAGAACTCAAGCTAGCCAAGCCTGCATCGACAGAGAAGGCTTTTCACAGCAATCCTTGGTGATCACTGCACCTAAGTATCACAAGAGATACATCTTGCCAGGTAAATATAGTATCCTATCATTTGTATATCGTGTCCCTACCGTCACTTGTCAGCACATTCTGAAGGCAAGAAGTGATTTGGAATTGATTTCGGTGAGATATTTCAATTCAATTTGGCAATTTCAGCGGGCGACCAGTCAATGCCCAGTGCCGTGCCCAACTTCAGGGAGATGAATAAGGTCACAAACAGGACAGCGCAGATGCATCAAGTATTCAGTGGTAAGAATGGACTAACATCTTGCAATTATTCGTTTCTTCGTTTAACCAGTGAACAAAGACCATATATGTTAACTTCGTACTGACCTGAAATGCGTTGTATCAGCAGTCCAACCAAAAGCCAAAGAGAAGCAGCCTTCATTTAGGTCGGTCCTTGATGTGCAAACAAATTGTTGGAATTTTTTCCAGCTTGTGTCCCTGTTCGCAGCTAGGTTGACAAACTGAAATTTCTGTTATTTTCAGCAAGTTGCGATCAATTGCCCGTGCACCTTCACAGCGTGCACGTTCAGCATCACCAGCACCGCGTTCACAATCCGTGCCACCATCCGAGACTGCTATACCCACCAACAGAGGTAGAGTAATCAACACTTGAGCAGCTCATTCGAGTAATCAGTTCTAGGAGACGACGACAAAAGAGGATCCTGGCCTGCTGATAACATTGTATATCTTGATCAATGGACTCATGTTTGACACTTACTTTGTTTCTGGAAAGCAGATAAGCGTTCAGATTCACCAGTTCCAACAGCGAAGCCACTGACAAGATCTGGATCACTCTCAAAGAAGGCATCCTTGCTCAAGACTTCAAGTGTCAGGGTTCAGGTAAATTATATTACACGGGCTTGCGAGTCTTCCAAGAAATGATGTACATAACACAGATATTTCATCTGCCGTTGCTGAAAATGCAGACCACTTCACAGCCCAAGAAATTGGCACCACTGAGGTCACAAGCTGACAGGAGCAATGACACCAAGGATGGTGAGCATACCCCAAAGAAGAGCAGAAAGTTCCTCAAGTCCATCCTCAGCAGGCGCAAATCCAGAAAAGATGAGCCGCTGCCAAGTTATTTCGATGACTACTGAGCCTTTACTGCCATATTAGGTGGCACCATTGTCTCTACATATTCCTACATCAGTGTTTTCAGACAAAAGTGGTATCTGTCCTCATTATAAATATTGCCATTGTATAGAAGTAGTATAAAGGTCGGTACATAATGTAAGGTGAACATGGGAAATTTCAGGAAGGTACCTCACCAACTTGCATGTTTTTGGCAAGTCTGTATTTGTTTAATTTGTAATGACATAATCATTTCGCCATATTACTTCTTGAGCTCTTAACAAGCAAAAGATCAGAAGATGGAGATAGCAACATCCAGGAAATATATCATTCAGTTACGTAAAGATTGTAGATCCATAGCTTGTCCATTCAGCAAGCTAGACATCGGATCTCATTTTATGCTGATGATGCTGTACTATTCCTCAGACCGGCAACAGAGGACCTACAGGTGGTCAAACAGATGCTTGAGTTTTTTTGGGCATGCTTCGGGCCTTAACACTAATCTGTCCAAAAGCTCGGTCTCTCCTATCCACTGTTCTCCTGAGGAACTGACAACTACAGCTGATATATTGGCTTGCTCCATCAAAGAGGAACTGACAACTACAGCTGATATATTGGCTTGCTCCATCAAAGAGTTTCCCTGTACTTACCTTGGGCTACCTCTCACAATTGGCAAACCCACAAAGGAAGTGTTGTTACCTCTAATTGACAAGGTCTCTGATTATCTTCCTGGTTGGAAGGCACCGTTAATTAACAGAGCTGGGAGGCTAGTGTTGGTTCGAGCAGTACTGACAGCTGCCCCCATTTATCTCCTCATTGCCTTGGACTTGCCAAAATGAGCTATCAAAGCTATTGACAAGAAAAGAAGGGGATTTCTTTGGAAAGGTCAGGAGCAGGCCAATGGGGGCAACTGTTTGGTATCTTGGGAAAAAGTTCAGCGGCCTCTTGAGTATGGCGGTCTTGGAATACTTAACCTAGAGCTGCTAGGGTGGGCTCTGAGGATTCGTTGGCTGTGGACAGAAAGAACTGATCCGTTAAGGCCCTGGGCTGGCCTCCCAGTCCAAGTACCCCACAAGGCTCGGGCACTCTACCAGATTTCAGTTGATGCAGTACTCGAAAATAGGGAGTCAATATTATTCTGGACAGATAGGTGGCTCAACGGACACACCATGGCTGAACTAGCCCCCAACCTTTTCAATGCAGTTCCTAAGCACACAGCAAAGCGACGAACGGTTGCTCAAGCGCTTCAGAACAGAGGGTGGGTGGCTGACATAAAAGGGGCGCTTATAGTTCAAGTTCTTATCAAGTATCTTCAAACATGGGACATGGTCGATGGGTTAATTCTGCAACCAGAGGTACCTGACCACTTTACTTGGAAGTTGACCCAATCTGGGACATATACCAGCAAATCTGCCTATGCTGCCTTCTTTGTGGGATCCATCAAGTTTGGCCCCTGGAAAAGAATATGGAAGAACTGGGCTCCTCCTCGTTGTAAATTTTTCATTTGGTTGGTCTTCCAGAATCGATGCTGGACGGCGGATCGTCTTGCAAAAAGGGGTTTGGCTCATCCATCAGCTTGCCCTCTATGTGACCAGGCTGAGGAAACCATCCACCATTTGCTGGTTGGCTGTGTGTTCACCCGCCAAATTTGGGCATTGATTCTCCACCAGCTGGGCCTATCCACTCTGTCTCCCGATCCTACAACCTCAAGGTTCACCAAAGGGTGGTGGACAGCTATTTCTAGTGTGCCCAAGGAAGAGCGGAAGGGCCTCAATTCCCTGATAATTCTAGTGGCTTGGGAAGTTTGGAAACATCGGAATTCATGTGTGTTTGACAACACAAGGCCGTGCATTCAGGAGGTCCTTGTGGCTGTCAGAAATGAGGGCAGCCTCTGGTGCAGTGCTTGAGCTAAAAAAACTCCAGGAGCTCTTGCACAGGTCGCCGACCTTAGGCGTCTAGGCGCTATAGGTCTTGGTCAAGTGCTGTGGAAGTGTGTGGCGCGTCTGTTTTAGCTTAGAAAGTGTGGGTGTGTGGTGTTTTTTGTGTTTAGCTGTACTCGGGTAGGGTCTAACCAGACTCGTGTACTTTTTTTCCCTCTACCTTAATGAAATGACACGCAGCTGCGTAGTTGGAGAAAAAAATAGCAAGTACTCCCTCCACCCAAAATATAAGCACAACTAGCAACTTTAGGACCAATTAAGCTAGAGGAGAGAAGTCCATGATGACCTTAAATAAACAGCTAGGCCCACAGCTGATTGGCATGGACAAATCCATTTCTTAAATGGTTGATTTCAGTCACATTGCAAATTAAAACAAATTAGCACAAATAATAAGTAAAGAGATAAAATAGAACCCACACGATTAATTAATTACTTGTGGTATCATCCCATGCTCAATTAGAGATGATGCTTGTGTTTAGGGGCAAATTTTAAAAGCTTCAAATGCTTATATATAGTGACGGAGTATGTAGCACTAGTTGAGAAGTGGCACAGAAACAACATCAAGTGCAACAACTGAAGAATAATTGAACCAAGTACCTCCTCCACATTGCGCCAAAGCATAGCTACAAAATTATCTTGAAATATGATAGGTACATAAATGTAGTGTATAGATATGAATATTTGATTACCTTAAAGGCTTTAACAGCAGTGCTCCATTGCACAACAAACACAAACACTGTCATACTAAATGTTCTTGCATTCTTGCCCTGCCATTGTGCGCAGCATGAATCAACCTGATTTCTCAACATTTGTGCATCAAGTGACAAAAATAACTGCGAAAATGAAAGTGTAGTTTTGGTATATCTCCTTACTTCTAGTTTATAACTTTACATCCTCCATAATTGACACCCAGCCTAGTGAAACAAGATAACTGACTGTACATATGTTGCAGAGATTTGCGGACAACACTGCTATGTGTGAATAGCAAACAAGCATTAACTTGGAAAAACACCTAAGGCCACTATATAACCCGCTACATGTAAGGTGCAAACTTGACGTACAAGAGGCTCCCATCAAATTGCTGAGACATTTTCCTGCTCTTACATCATAGTCCACCCTTGCTATGCCATCCTTGACACGAGAACATTCATGGACAAAAACAAATTGAATGATATCACATGATCAACTGGCGTCCAGACCAAAGCCTTGTCTAGCATGCCTCTTCCTTGCTTGTTTTATTGTTGATGTACTGCAGCAAGATCATCTTTTAGCTCAACGAGCTTCACGGAGCCATCACCTCCACACGAAATGAAACCATGAGGCAACACCTGGAGGTCTGTTACAGCCGCCTGAAAACATGTAGGTATGGTTAATAAAGGAGAAGTATAATATATAACTATCTTCTCATCATAACATGGCCAAAATTTACAAATGAGGTGACAAAGATTGCGTATTCTCCCCATAATATTACATACCCTAACAACACCACCAAATCCCCTGGAAGTTGGTTGAAAAAAGGTGTGCCTTTCATGCAACTTTGACCAGTGAAAGACCAGCTGGGAATTTTTTGCATCCCAAAGCTTTACATCTCCATCTTTACTTCCAGTTAAGAACAAGCTGGTATTTGGGATGGTTGTTACTTTGGTGACACTTCCTGCAGATGAGATAAGATATCAGACAGAGAAATCAATTTCAGTTCTGAACAGTACAGTGCAGAATCACTGTTACCTAGATGAGCCTTAGGTATATGCCAAACCATAGTGGTACCACCAGAAGTACCATGCCCTGTGGAAATTCTATTATGCTGGGAGTTTCCAGTAGAAAGGAAGCGGAAATCATGCAAAGCTACATCTCCGCTTTTCCCACCAGTTACAACCAGTGGTGAGAAAGATCCACAGCCTGCATCACTATCAAACACTGAAATAGACCGTGCTCCACCTGCAAGGTGAATTCCATGGTGAGCCAATATTATTCTATAAAAAAATGCACCACAGCTATATGATCAATAACCAAGTAGAAAATATTTGTTTTCATATAGTTATGAATAAAAGACATTCCATTACAAGTTGTACAGACTAAAATGTAAAACTTAAATAGCTCAAAATATCTCTCTTTCTTTCTACAGAAACTACAAAATAATCTATTCTACATCCTGAATTGTGCATAAATCCACTTAATCCCTAAACCATAAAACCAGGTATTTTACCAGAAAACTTACAGAACCGGGTCAATTTATAAACTACAGTGGTTTCTGAAAGAGGTTTACTTGGTGGATTTTTTCCATGTCGTTGATTGTCGTAGGGTGTGTGTGTGGTTGGGGGGGGGGGGGGGGGGGATCCCAATAAGGGGAGGATGAAGAGAAGAGGAAACATAACAGAGAAAAATAGAGAACAGGAGGAAAGAGATCAAGCATATGAATGTATAATCATCCTGAAGTTGCCCAATAGGCAAACCTGGTGATATGGCTGCTAATGTGACAAATACCACGAATAGGATTCACGCCATCAAAATCACCTTCCAAAAACCTCTGTGTCACAAGCCAAGTCAGGCTGCTGTACATAAACCATGTGATCCCTTGTGGTTTACTATCCACCGTTGAACTCAGACAACTTCGCCTGGTTGCTCGTACCAACTTGGTCTATTCAGAACTATTTAATAAATTAAGCAGACCTTTATTTAGTAATGTATGGATTTGACTCCCTATTGGGATACTAATGTGGTTCACTTGATCTGGGGCTAGTGCAGAAAACAAAAAAAAAAGGTTCAGATTTGGTATATATGGGTACCTACAAAATTTTACATTCCAGTGAAATTACATGTTATTTTTTCTCGAACATGAAATTACATGTTATAGATGGATTATCTGTCTGTTCACTGAGCTCCTAAATGTGACTGCCATATTGACACTATTTAGCATGATTTCATAACTTTGTTTTGTCTATTTGGGATTTCGTAGAGGAGCTTAATCCTTTCAGTAATTATTGTGCTCCAGATAATAAATTTTAGAAATACATGCATCCGCAGATATAGTACTGTATCCGTACGTCAAAAAGATAATCCGGCAATTCTTCCAACAGATGAACCTCAGTTAAAGTCATGTTTGCATGATAGAGAGGATAAAGATGTGACAGGCCTTATGTATGTTCAAGAAAGGTGTGTGTGCACTCAAAAACAGACAGAGATCATGCATACACAGGAGCTTCCATTGTACTCCCTTGGACCACAAAAAGAATATTATTGTTGGATATTAGCATGATCCTCAAAATAAAATTTTGACCAGTAACTTCCACGATAATATATTTATTAACAGAGAAGCTGCAATATTACAAAAATAATTTTCAGGACACATCTACTTCATACTATCAAATGTTTAATTTAGTATTAAAAATAATATGAAAGGACAAATTTAAAAGATGGCTGTGTCCAACCCAAAAGAACACTTTTAACTGGACAAACAGTTTTTCCTATGTTCCTGTGTGGTCATGTTTCTTGTATTTTTTGGGGACAAAAAAAAAACTCGACCTGCGGGGGGTAAGACAGCCCCCGGGCAAACAAGATGAATTTTGCCAACATGAGATTGGGGCCTGCATATCTAAATAAAATTCAACAACAAGAAATTAAAAAAACGACCTGCTAATAGCAGACCTTCTCACGAAGGTTGAAAAAACCCCCAACCCTTTGCCCCACCCTCACATAGGGGGCCGTAACGCTTGTGAGACGACTCATTGGGCTGGTAGAGGGCCCAAACCAACCACAGCTACAACCTGGGCCGGGCCTTAACCTGTGCTTTAGCGTGGTGACAAATGAGGGGATTTTTTTAACCCTAGCCTCAAATTCGCTCCCACGGGGGTCGAACCCAGGACCTGAGGAGTGTTACTCAGACCATCTAACCAACTGAGCTAGAGGCCCTTTCGCTCAACAACAAGAAATGACTTTGCTCAGAGTATGTATGAAAAGAAAGCCAATTTATAATGTTTCTTTCAAAAACATGTGATGTGTTGCATGCATAAAAACACACAGCAGTTCAGTTATCGAAAATCTAAAAATTTTAAAGTTGCTGAATTGGATAGCAAGTTATCAAAATCACAATGACACAGACATTTACACTTGTACAGAATTACAGATAGCATGGCCCCATGCTGCAACAACCTTGGAAAATGCGTCACAATGCACTCTGATTTTTCTTTTCATATTAGTTAGCAAGTAGCAATGAACCATGGAAACTTCCTAACATCCTTGTAAAGCTGGTGTTTTCTAGACTGGTGAGGGGTAACTGAATTTACTGTAGATTTCGATTCCAGAGGTGTGGGTATACCCATTGCTGAATTTACCATGTTGCAGTGTTTCCAAAAATAGTAAAAAAAAAAGTGTTGCAATGTTTTCAGATCCTAAGATATGTCTCCAATTCGGCAGTCTCTTACAGATTTATGATTTATATCATACTAATCATATTACTTTACACTGTTATTTAAGAATAATAATTACCATTCTCAGTAGTCAAAAAGTAAACAATAAAGGATTTGCTAACACTCAGTGAAATACCTTCATGACACATGATAGAAGTTTGACATGTGGTAGGTGGAGACAGTGTATCCCAGACAACAACATTTGCACCATTTGAATTAGACCCAGCAGAAGCAACAACTGATCCACTTGCAGACACATAAATGACATCCCTGTATTCAATAAGAACTCATATGTAAGATAATGAGATCTGTACCAAGCAGTTACTATTGCATGGATGGAGTTTGTTACACATACGAGGCATGGTTATCAAAGCATAGGGATGATTCTGTAGGATGGATGTTGCTTCTTCCGCCCACCTCAACTTGCCATGTACAAACGGTACCATCTAATGCAGCAGTGGCAAACCGCTGTCCATAATAATCAAATTGAACAGCTGATATGGAGGGCAGTGCATAAGGCGGTGGAACGTTAGCAGCAGGCAGAACACCATATGTAGCCATGGCACTATCTTTACCAAACTGAAAAGTTATAAAGAATAAAAGGTGTTGATGAATGTCATAGAATATTTTTATTTTTCCTAAATAGTTCAACGCTAATGAACTTGGTCCAATGTTTGTTACGGTCCCAAAGCAGAAATCATTCATGAAAGAATAACATGTCATGGGAATCTTATTAATTCCAGTAAAATTTTAATGTAGACCCACAAAAGATGCTTACAACCTGGCTTCCAAATCTAGGGGACAAACAAGTTCTTCAGAAAAGTGACTGCAATGGCAAACAGAGATATAGGAAGAAAATGCTTACCTCCCATAGATACACATGTGTATTGCTTGAACCAACAAGAAATAATGGTAATGAAGGATGTCGGGATAATGCTCTTGAATGTATGTTCTCAAGTGTTGCTGGAGGATCGACAAAATCCTCAAATTCTTCAGGTTCACCCCACCCAAACCCAGAGGCCCCAATACCAGCATAACCTGGAATTCCAAATGCTCCACCACCAGTTAGGTCTCTTCCAGGTTTTGCCAATGAACCCAAACCAATAGTTGTTCCACCTGAACTAAGCTGTGATCCTTTTTTTCTGCCAAGACCAACACCAGATGAAATGAAAGTTGGAGTTGGTGTAGATTCACAACCCGCCCAGCCATCTAATGGCCAATCAGATCCAGACCAGACATATTCTGCAAGTTTCTTGTAATGTTTCTTTTCACTCCAGTTGAAGAAAACAAGGCCCTGAAGAATGATTAACCTTAGTTGGTACAGTAGTAACAACATGGCAGCATAATTGTATGAATTAAAGACAAACAGCCTACACTGTACGGAAATAATGGAGAGCTGTTAACACTAGCAAACAGCTCTTAAAATAATGTCTGGACAGCAAATGTGCAAAATATTTAATACAGCAAAGTTTAACATATCAAAAAGCAAAATCATATATTTCATCCAGTCCATGTATAAAGTTACTCAATCAGAATATGATGATGCTCAGAAGTCTTGAGTGATTAAAAATATACCTTTCGATTAGTAGCAATAGCAGCTTGTTTCTTGTTGATTGAGTTAAGACATATCGCCTGTGGCACTGAAAAAGGTTAAAATGCAGTACCAGAAAGAAAGGCAATGTGTACTCTAAACAGTCTCTCCAAAAGGATAGGCTGACAGTAATACCTCAAGAAGCTCCCCGTTTCTCCTTAGAAGTTCCCTTGGGCTTTGAAAATCTTTTTGTACTATCAACTCTTTCCTTTTAGTTTCAGGCAAGACTTCCCCATTAGAAGAGGCTTCGTTAGTGAATCCCTGTCCTTGTTTGGAGCTAAGTCCATGTTTATGTTCTTCTCCACTTCTTTGAGTACTATTGTTTTTGCACTCAGCTGCAGTACCCCTTATATCCTTCCAAGATCTAGTAACATTTATGCTTCTTAAGGAAAAGCAATTAACTCCTTCATCCACAAAAGCCTTACAAATATCCACAGGATTAACAGAAATTTCCCACAAATTATTAAACAATGCCTCCATATTCTCACTGTTTGAAAGCTGTGAAATTCTTGAAAGCTGATCATAACTATTGCTGCCCGACCATTGCTGAGACAACTTACTCTGTAACCAGAATAGCACACTAGAATGTGAATTTGTTGGTAAACTCTTCCTCAAGAATGATGCGTGCAGTTTTACTAACGAAGATGACACAAAATGTATGGAATCCATAGCAAGCTTTGCAGCAACTGGAGAGAAATAACCCTTGAACTCCGAATCACTCCCACCAGTTTGATTTTCAAGTCTCTCTTTTTCAACAAACTCGCTTAAAAAATGTTGTATTACAGATGTCAACTGAATCCATAAAGAAGCGCCTATCAAATGCCACTTCTCATCAACTAAAATATTTGAATTTTCACTCTTTTCTAGCTGTATCTTATGCACTGAAGCACTGGGCATTCCCCCTTCCGTATTCCCTGATATATCATGACTTCTTTGGCGCATAGCGTGCATCAACCGATCTAATAGTACTTGAAATGACTCCCCATTAACAGAAGCAGCTAGGACTGGATTGATCATTATAAGCAATGCATTTATGTCACGATACAACCAAGAAAAGGAGAACTTTATAATATACTCCAGAAGGTCCATAACCGTAACCATAGCTGACCTATTATCTAGAATATTGTTTCCACCATTGTCATGTCTTAGAAGCAACCTGCTGGCATTCAGGTAGTTTGACAACCCTGCTATAATGTACTTATGATTCTCTTTAGGTGTGCATGCAGCAGTATATGTAAGTTCCATATTCAGAACGAAACATGTGAAGGAGGAGTAGACAACATAGCGACTAAGAAATTCACAGCTCTCTTTGAATGAAACCAATAACAGATAATTAATAGGATCGAGAGAGCGGCATTCAAGACTGTGACCATCAATTGCAATATCTGGTGATCTACATCCCCATAATAAAACATACGCGAGAAACAATAAACCATCATGGCAACAAAAGTTTAGAATCTGCAAACACAGCACAACAAAATTTATGTTTAATTATTCTGAAAAGTTTACAAAAGATGAAAAAAAAATCTGTTATCTCCTAGCATTACCTTCTCAGCTATATCAGCAAATTTGAGAGAGAACCTTCTATCAAATATTGATGTTACTGCTGTAACATCACGTGAAAGTTCTTCAATTTGATGACTGTTGTACTCATTAAGGACCTTGTCTTCAGATAATGATGCATTGCATTGTGAACAGAACAAGTGACTTCTCAGAAGACGAGATAGATATTTTGAAGCCATAGTTACTTTAAGGTTGGATTCAATGTCACTAATTGCAGATGAAGACAGCCAATTTTTAGAGGCAGAGAAAGGGTTCAGCATTCCATCAAAAATCTTGTGATCACCACCAGCAGGTGAGTTTATGCTTTTCTTGCCATCTATGCCCGAGTTAGTAGATAGGCATTCAAGTGCTTCAAGCTATTGAGTGGGAAAAGATTGAATGTTTAGAATAATTGTAAAAGAACTACAAATAAATATGAAGATACGCACAGTGTCCAAAAGCAAAAGGTGGTCAGCTAGCATGAGGGAAACTTACAGGTAGTCCACACTTGTTCAAGGCACATGCAGTCATTGCAAATGATAGCTTAGATAACTTTGCAGATACAGCTTCACCAACACAATTTCTGAAAACATTTTTTGTTGAGAGAATTACACAATACTGACCCACTTCTGGGTCTGAAAACACATTTGCATCACCAAGGATTTTGGACTCATCAATCAGCAATTTGGGATGGCAACCGAATAATCTATTGATAGACTGACAATAGTTCCCTAACATCCACTGAAAATTGAGATGAAATTTAAAAGTTAAGTTGAAGGATGGCTACTCTGATTTTAAATAGAGTAAAATGTAAAGAAAAGGACCACATGTGTATGACACACCTCAAGCAGGCTTGAAAGCCAGTTGTCTCCTTTCTCAACTGCATTGGGAAGCAGGACGTTAGAAATGAGATTACGCTCCAGAGGCCCTCCAGATCCTTCAACAAGCCGACAAATTACAATAGCAAGCTGTTCATCTTGAAGATTCTTTGCACAAACATTGACTGCTGATGAAAAATCATCACCAAGCAGGAAAAATGCTATAGCAAGCTCCCATTGATGCTTTCCCATTAGTACATAAGCATTTTTTAGAGCAGCCGCTTTGTGTCTTTCTTCCTGGATAGATTCATCTCAATAAGTCTAACGTAATTAAATAGCTTACAACACAGAACACTGTCTTAATATATAATGCGAAAGAAAGTTCTTGTGTTTTTAATTTATGATGCATTAAGATATTCACTGAAAAATATATAATATAGCCATTTATTTTTAAAAAATGTACCCTCTCATCAATCTGCGTTGGCTAGAACAACCTTATCGCCACCTACACCACAGAAGGAGCCTGTTGCCAAATGGAGGTGAAAATGCCCAATCACCCCAAACCATTTGGCAAGAAGGCTCTAGATCATGCTTTATCAATTCCCTTCCAAGAACGCCCGGGATGCCTCGTTCCAGTAGGCAGAACAAGATGCAAGTGGCTTAATCCCATATCGGTAAAAATTCCGGCCATTCTGGTCTGTACCACCTGGAATCCGTATTCCGTCTGTACTGGTCCTGGACTCCAATGAGAGCTCTGATGTTTGACACATGTGATGATGTCCCTAAGTGCCTCCAAGAACCAAGCAAAGCTTAAGGCCGCTTCCTACGGTCTACACCGAATACTATTCTCTACATGCTTACATGAAGAGTAAAAGAGCATTTCCTCTCCATGCATACACATTGCCAAATGCAAATCAATCAAAGCAAATCATTTTCTTAAACAGGTCATGAGTTCAATTATATTGTTGCAGAAGGGTCCAATTTGCATTTTGATAATGTGCATTTTTGCTATTAATGATCAAGGTGTTAATTTTATTTTTATACTATACAGAAACAGTACATCAGTATTGATGCGGTACCGGAACGTTCCATTCCAACAACCAAACCACAATGAGCTCTGGAATGGAATTACTAACTTTGCTCTAGATGCAAACAAGTGAAGTTAACTGTGCTACTTCCTATTTTATGCAAATTAATACTATCCATCCATAGCTCCAATATCTGAGGACAAGTGAATTCCTTATGTTCATGAATGAAACAATGAATGTATATAAGACATTTGCGACAATCATGTCATGTAGCAGATCAAATGTGGTGCACCGGGAGAAGCTATGTAAATTTAACGGTGTCAATCTACTCACATAGGTATCCAAAATCGTCTAGCTCAATAAGATTATTAGTTGGAGCTATGGTTGAAACATTTATCAAAAGATCATATTAGGATACTCAGTTTTCATAGAGGTGTTCATGCGGGTTTTTTTTTTGGCCAAATGACCTTGCTCCCCTAGCCTATCCCCTTTTCAAAACCGTTTGTCATACAGTGACAGATTCCTGTCGCACAAATATGATGCTATTTTTCAACAAAAATAGAGACAAGTGTATATATTCTAAAAACAACTATTTAAAACGTGTTATTTTTAAAAATATTATATAATTCCTTTGTCATATTTCATATGGATTTGGCTCAAAAGATGACAGCACTGTCAGCATAATGATATTTTTTTAGACCAGTGTAATTTATATTTATGAACTGTCACCTAGAGATAGTTCGTATGAGGTGCTAGCGTCAGCTATTTCCTGAAGGATATAAAGCATGAACATTTGCACGATGATCATGGTTTTTAAGGCGTCGCCTAGGCGTCCAGGCGGTGAAAAAACCTGGGCGTCGGGGTCGCCTTACCATCCTTGCCGCCGGAGAGAGAGAGGGAGGATGCTGGGACGTCGGCCGCGGCAGGGATGGCCTCTGGAGGTGGTGGCGGAGGCTGAGGAGGCAGGGGAAGGCCAGCGGCGACGGAGAAGGCAGGGGGCGGGCGGCGGCAGCGGAGGAGGCAGGGGAGGGCGGCCGGGCGGCGGAGGACGAGGCAGGAGCGGCCGCAGAGGAGGCGAGGGCGGCGTCGGCGGAGGAGGCAGGGGCGAGCGGCGGCGGAGGAGGCAGGAGCGCACGGGCAGCGGAGGAGGCAGCCGCGTGAGAAATTTCAGAATTTGGGACTCAATTCGATGGCCTTTCGGAATATGACCCTCCAAAATACGACACCGGGGACACCAATTTCTTCAGTTCAGGTGTTTCTCATCATTTTACTCTATTTCTCTCCTTTTCATTTTTTCTTTTACTGTTTCAACCATGTGATCTGCCCGTTTTACCCCTGCCCATTCTCACCTTATCCTCTCGTTACCAGACGGAGAGGCAGCGAAACAGCAGACCTCTTGTTCTCTCGCTGCTCTCTCTCTCGTTCTTGTCACCGCCGCTAGGGTTCGTGGGGAAGGAGCATATCCAGCTGATGTGGCCAGTTGGAAGAGCCTGAACGGACGCCATGAATCCCTCCGAGGTCCCTCCCGGGTAAGGCCACTCTCCCTAATAACTCTCGTCGCTGACCACATTTAGGTTGGATGGATTTGGGGACGACGCATCCATGAACGAAAGTGGTCGATTAGAATTTTATCTGACTGATTCATGTACTTGTTTTTTGTTGGTACTCGGTAGGATCGATCCGGATTCTACCTTTATGTTGTCAGTTCAGATCTCTCGGTTCTCATTCATGGATGATGGTGGCTCTGTTACAGTGCCACGAAAGTGCTATGAATGGGTCGTTGACTATCATAGTTATACCATGGAGAGTTTAGTAAAAGACTTGGCAACAAGAGTGAACTGGGGTAGCTACCAGCACCCTGTTATCTCTGAATTTGACATGAGCAGTGGTGTTGAAAGGACTTTGGATACAAATGCTACTCTGGCCCTTGCATTCTCTGAGAGGCTTTTGGAGAAGAAGTTATTTTTATTTGTTGATGTCCAGGATACCCCTGCAGAAAGGGTCTGTAACTCAGTTGTTACAGAAGGAGCAATGAGTAATATAGTGGTAGGCAATACCAGTACACAAGTAGGCATTACCAGTACACAAGTAGAATTAACTAGTCATCCAGATGTTCCACCTGTGATTGACTGGGATAGCTTGGAGATATTGCCAATTGCAGAAGATCAGATAGGTAGTGCTATCCCACTGATGGATGAAGATGCTATGTATGATTTTTACATTCTGCCAAAATTAAGTTGCATTTGTATATTGCAGTTGACCATCTCTGAACATAAAACATGGACACAACACAATTTTATATAGAATTACTCATTGATGTTATGATGGATCCATTTCATTGATACATCATAACATTGGTGCATACAGACCATCATAATCAGCCAAACTACTTCAATACAACAACAAGAATGCCCAACGATACAATAACTAAGTTGATGCATCCCAGAATAACACTACACTTGTTTCTGAAATTCTTAATCAATAACATCTGCTCCTTCATCTCCCCTAGTTCGAGCTGCAGTTTCTGAACTTCTTCAGGAAATCCAGGGGTGGCTTCAATCAAAGCAGGTGGCGGCACCATGGCAAGGGTTGGTGGCGCCACACCATGAGGCAGCGGCCATGTCGGCAATGGGCGGATTCGCCACACCATGCGGCTGCGGCTGCGCCAGGGCAAGCTGGGGCAAAACGGCAGCCCGGCCTCGTCGAACCCTAGCGGCGCTGCTTGTGCCCAAAGATGACGAGCCCTGCGACATGATCGGGGAAAAGGAACGGGGCTGGCAGCAGGAGTCTTTGGAGCGGCGGCGACGGCGAGCTGGAGCGCTGGCGGATGAGAGGGTCGGCGGCGCCGGCGAGGAAGTGAGACGGGAAAAGCTTCTGTGCTGAGTCAACCGTGCACGAGAGAAGGAGATAAGGTGAGAATGGGCAGGGGTAAAACGGGCAGATCACATGGTTGAAACAGTAAAAGAAAAAATAAAAAGGAGAGAAATAGAGTAAAATGATGAGAAACACCTGAACTGAAGAAATTGGTGTCCCCGGTTTCGTATTTTGGAAGGTCTGCGAATTGAGGGTCATATTCCGAAAGGCCATCGAATTGAGTCCCAAATTCTGAAATTTCTCCAGCCGCGTGCGGGAGGCGGCGGCGGCGTCGGGGAAAGAACGACGGGTGCGGATAAGGAGTCCTGCGAGCTAGGGATAGGGTGGGAAGTCGGGCTGGCTTGGGCTGGGCCAGTTTGATGGGCCTTTTTCTCATCCTCAGGCCACTGTTCCTTTGTTTTTTTCTTTTTTTTACAGGTATATGTATGTATATGTCAACGTAAATATACAGGTAAGGCGTCGCCTTGCGCCTTAAGCGCCTAGGCGTCCGGGCGGTGGCGTGTCGCCTCGCCTCGCCTTACCGCTTTAAAAACAATGACGATGATGATAGGATCAAGTATATAAAATAGCTAGGCGAAAACATATAACTGAAAATGACCAATAATAAATTACAAAGTTGCAAACTGAGGTACCTGGAAGTTTCTGGAGAGAAATTCATATAGACGTTTATTTCTTTCATCTCTGTTAATCTTGAAGAGACCAACCAACACTTTTATTCTGTTCAATGCTATGTAGAGCAGAGCACAATCCTTTGGGTCCTTGCTTTTAAGATATTGCAACCTTGCCAACTTTTCCATCTACAATTTCAGACACACCAATCAGCACAGGTGATTATCCAGACAACTGCAAATGTAAAAAGCATTCATTTTGGTGTTTAGAGATAGGGCACCAAAAAAAAGATCAACAGTGAGCCATTAATACTTAAGTCTAAAATCTGGAAACATTAAAACAATGACAAGACATTGGTCCATCAGTTGAAGGTCAGATATCACATCATAGAGAAGTCAAATTTAATTGTTGGGGGGGGGGGGGGGGGACATGTATGTTCGGAACAACTGGAAGCATTTAACTCTAACCAAGGCAAGCAGGAAAACCAATAGTGCCTATGTGGCTATGGGGAATTCAACATCCTTAGGATTCATTTTTTTTTTCTCAAGGGGTGAGGAAATTCCCCTCAAACAAACACTCACTTCGTGTAGGACACAACAGTCAAAGAAGGATCCATGATTCTGTGTTAGTTCAAATTGTGTTATTAAAATATGCAGGCTGAACATGGTGCATTTGTTGTGCCTATAGGGCTTTGTAGTTCACTAAGGCATGCTCTAGTTTAGCACTCCTTTTATATCCAATTTGTTTTTAGCAAAAACATAAGAAAAATATAGAGTTCTGAAGCTTCTAATTGTTGGCAGCCACGTACCCTTGTTCTTAGCTGGGACACATTGGTATACCATAATCCTATACCAAGCTTTTGCATCTCTGGCCAGGTTGGCTCCAAAGGAAGCACAGAATTAAGTAGATCATCCTGACAATCAGATTGGAAGGCCCACGCTATGGAAGCAGAATCAACCTGGAACCCTTCATTACTAGATGAATTTCCAGATATCCTAAGAGCATTAAGCTGTCGGAACTGCACAGCAATCCAGAACCTTGAGAGAAACAAAATTATTAAATACATAACTTTAACCAAATAAGGAGCATGAACCCTGTCTCTAGAATCTAGTAAAACGATACAAATGAATTTCCACAGGTTAACATTTCAGAGTTGTCTTACCTTCTGCCTGCCTCGTCAAGGCTTTTGTAGGGAGAGGAACGGCTCTGATCAGTGATTTCACCCATAAGATCAGAAATTACAAGTATCTGAGTTCTCTCAGTGTCACTTAAGCCATATACAGTGAAGTTCTTATCAAGGAGCTCAGCTATCTCTGATTGTTTAGATGCACTAGTGGTAGTGTTGATACCTATATTACCATCCATATAAAGAAATGAATTTGAAGGTGACAGCAAATTAAAGGTTGTGTTACTTCTATCTTCACCCCACAGGAAACCTTTGTTAGAAATGCTGTTGGAAGTTGTCGCTACAAAGTATTCAGACAAAGGAAGTTCTGGAATACTATGGCATGATTTACTGCATGAACTGCACTTTGACACGACCTTCGATGCTTCACTTGCTTTCATGGATTGAACAAGATGCTGCAGAGCACCATTTGCACGTTTCCATTCACCTATACACAAGCAGCAAAAGAATCAATCACTCAGCATGTCAAAAAAAAAAGAATCAATCACTCAGCTATGTTATCTAATTTCCACAACAATTGCACAGGATGCTATGGGATTTGTCAATAAATTGTGCAAGAGTACTGGAAATATTGTGGAATGAAACCAATCAAATACTAGGTATATCATACGAGAAGAATTCCCAAATGAGACAAGTGTCGGCTAAACCGGCTGAAACTGCAGCATTTAGCAACTCAATCACAACCAAACTTAGCTCAGAGCAATTTAATACAAGGAAGGATCAGAGAATCTTCAGGCCTTTATCATAGTGTTATATCTTATCGACACTGGGAGACTTGTTAAAAAAACCTTAATAGAGTTATTTAGTGGAACCACGACACCATAAATGTTCCAGTATATTTGTAGATCAGCAGGTCCAAGGACCAAATGAACAACCCAAACCTGGTTATTCCAATTTATGACAAATCAAGCTTACTTACTGGGACATTCCAGCACACAGAAGTTCCATTGAGGTCGGTGTCTGGAAAACAGGCAGGGGCCTGCTTTTCGAGCCAATACGACCAGGCTTAGTTTGGCACTGCAGTGACTTTTTACATCTTTATTCCATATTTTCATCATATCCTTTATGGGTACATTAAATGATACGATTTTTAGGAACCACATAGTTGAGGACTTTTTATAGATTTCACATAGCTTCAGGGTATAGAACGCCAAAACCAGACCTCAATCTTGATACTCGGCCGTGGTTAACAATACGTCTTGAAACTGTAAGTTAAAGTAGCACTAAAGACATTTAGCATCTTCTTCCATACTCCCTTGTCACAAATAAATGACATCTTGGGCAATAACACAGTCCCACAACTCCCTGTTTGTTTCAGCTTCTGGCTGATTTTGAATGTTCGATTATGGAGAATCGAAAAATCAGATGACTCTTAAAATCCATAATCGAGAATCCAGCTGGATTCTGGATTCTCGATTATCGATTATGGGAGTCATCTGACTTTTAGACTTCTCAAAATCGAGCCTTGAAAATCGGCCATAAACTGAAACAAATGGGGCGTATGACTACTAGCTTCTAATTTGCCATATTTACAGCCTAGTAAATTATAATAATAGGATAGTACTTTCCCATGTAAATCTAGATTATAATTTTCACGTGGGGGCAATCTAAGTATTCACAGAGATATCTAAAAAAAGTTCAGTGCGTGCATCCCAAATGACACCTATTTTTTTACTAGATGGAGTTTTTAAAAATAGAAGTCCATTACTGTCAAATTAACGAAACTTGCGAGTTGCGATCAATGTGGAATTGAGAGAAAAATATTTGAGGTAAATTCAGAAAACCCGCACCTGAACAAAGATACTGTACAAGTGCTCTTGGGTGATATGATGCCACAGGTCCACTCAATTTATCAGCTATATCCAACAAGTTACATAAACCATGAGAACAGTAACTATCATCTTGGTCTGTTCGCAAGACACCATTGCTGCCAATAGTCCCACTATTGTCATTTTCTGGTACCTTGAGTTTACCAAAAGTAGTTTCATTGAAACTGTTAGCACATGGCAACATCCCATGCCCATGTTTTGGACAAGCACATATCTGGGTATCCTCAGCTCCTGTTACTAGCCATGAAGTGAAGAGTGAAAGATGATTCTCATGAACAAGCGTGATAGTTGCCTTTGGCCCCCAAAAAAAGCCCGCAATGTCATGATGAGAGTGGGATAATGCAATACAGCTCCAAAGATGCTCTTCTTTTGAGTCCTTATTGTGAAGCATATTCTGGATGGAAGGGTGCTCATGAGAATATATACGCAGCTCATTAGGTAGATAAACTGCAAGTAGAAATCGCCCATCACCTAATGACAGCCCATCTAAACCAACAATATGATCTTGCAACATTAGTGCTTCTTCTAGCAGAAAACTACCATCCCCAATGAGTTTAACTGCTTCCCAGATATGAATAGCGGTGCTATTCTTTTTCAAATTTCTGCAAGCAGTAACAACTCTACCACAACTTGACAGTAAAACCATACTAACTGGTCCTTGATGAGCACCATACATGCCGACTAGCTCCCAGATGCATCTCTCTTTCTCAGTCTGCAAAGAGCTATCTGCACAAGACATCTTCCAAAGTTTCACAGTGCCATCAGAGCACCCAGTAGCAATATGATACCCTGGAACAGTTCCGCAAGGGTCATGTTGAATGGGCAAGACAGTATTGTTCAGCGGCACTACAGAAATGCATGTGGGATATTCTCCCTCCAGGCTAGAAGGAAAGACTGAAGAACCCTCATAAACAACTGCTGAAAAAGTTCCACTGTTGAAGCAAGTTGCATGTCTCCCTTGGCTTGTGGTAGAAAGAGAGCTCCCAGCAAAACCACACAAACATCTTCCACTGTCATATTGATTTTCTGAATGCAAGACTACTTTCCATGAGAAAGCTTGGAAGCTCTTCCTCCATATGCATACTACTAGGAAGCTGTTGTTCACAAAACACCCACTGCATTTAGAAGCCAATGGTATGGTATGAATGCTGTCAGGTGGTCCTTCTGCATTTCGCTCTCCAAGGAAGGGGATAGTGAAAATCTTCTGGCATGAAAGAACCTCTTTCTGAATTCTGACTATGAAACAATCGGCTCCACTTTCACTTCCAAGGACAAGAAATCTATTATCATGACTAACAGAAGGCGCCCAACACAAGCATGAGTACTGCACATCTTCAGAAATGTTACGCAAATCAAATTTGCACAAAAGCTTCCATAAAGGATATGTAGGTGCATGCAACGTTGGTATGAGAGTTGAAAAGGTTGACAGAGACCAGAAAAATAGCGTTCTGTTTGAATCCATTGAAACAGCTAGCTCTATTTCACAGCTATACGGATGGACAGACACCTGTCTGATGCTACCCTTATGCCCATCTTGTTTGACAGGTTTCGTCAAACAGCATGAGATACCATTAGCAGATTCACTTGAAACGTGGGTCCCAGAATCAGGTAACTGACTGTTGGATAAGGTTGACCAAACGAACGAATCATCAAGCAGCAAATGAAGCAAAGAGCATGTTGTAGGTGGGCCAGAACATAGCCTTCTATAGATGACAGCCTCAACAAAAATTGACTGCTCTAAAGATTTTGGAGGACCCAATTTAACACAGGACTCTGCCCAACCCTGCAGTTTGCTCTGTTTCCATAGAGTAATCCGTGGGTACCTCGGCGGAAAAACATCATCCAGACAATGTAGAGCCCAAAAGTTAACACAGGGCCCTGGACCAACACTTACAAGCCACTCACATTTACCAACATGGCTCTCCCTCGAATCACCTGAAAACAACTTGAAGTTACCCTCTTCATCTCTCGACACAACACTGCCAGATTCCATAGACCATCTGACAGTAATATCAACTCCAAGGGCACCATTCAGAGTGTTGTTCACCTCGATTACTGCAATAACGCTGAATGATATTTGCAAACCACGCTGCTTCTTCGACTTAACCAACTCATCCTTACTCCAAAGCCGGACAGTCCCATCTAAGCAGCAAGTCATGAGGATCTCTCTCCTGACCTCAGACTGATCACTAACACATAACGACCAGGGTCGCCACTGGATCATGCAAACAGGCTGCGGATGCACAAGCTCGGCTTGCTCCAGACCCCTTTTGGCATCATTCAGAAACACAAGAGCAGGCACACTGCACTCAGTCGGAACAACAGCTGCGACTGTCGCGACAGGGCCCTGCACAAAGCAGGTAGTGGAGACAAGGGATTGTGGCACCTTTGGCATAGACCTCCAGGCGAGCTGCCAGGATGACTGCGCTCTGGCCCACATTGAAACACCTGCGCCAACTGCCACAATGCCGTCCCCTGAGCCCGCCCACGCCACAGCTGTGACGGCAAACGTCTCGGTGATAGACCATCTCAGGAGCCAACCAAACGAGCCTGCAAGTTCCAATCCCCAAACACTGAGCCGTGCCACACAACAACCGCGTAAGCTAGCTAACGATGAGATGAAAAATTAAGGTGCTGGGTAGAGGGAGCAGACCTGGGGAAGAGGCGGTGGGCGCTGGCTGGAAGATGGAGACGGAGTTATCTGCCGCGGCGGCGACCTCTCCGCTCCCGCCGCCGCACCAGGCGACGGCGGACACTGGGGCGCGGAGGTCTATGACCTGGCGGAAGAACGGGGCGCAGCCGTCGCCCCCAGCGCCGTCGCTGGCGTCATTACGGGAAGGGGAAGGGAGGTGGGACACTACGAGGAAGGATCCGGCGGCGTAGGCGACCCAGGGGAGGCCACCGAGGTCGGGGAGGAAGGCAATGGCGCGGGGGTCGCGGGTGGGCGCCGGCGGGATCAGATGCGGCGGGGCGAGGGCGAGGGGCAGCGGAGGAAGCATGCCTCGCTCGCCCATCGTCGCGACGGCTGCTGCATGCGCCGCTTCGGCGGCGATGGTGGTGGTAGCTTGGAGCTGTGGATCCCCCTCACCGATTGCCGCGGCCGATCTCACAGCCAACCGGCGACCGTGCGCGGACGTGGGCAAGAAAGGGGTTGTTGGGCCACGATATGGGCTAATTGTGTTGCCCGAACGGTATTTGGTTTTTGGAGAAGTCCACTTGACACCCTCAACCTATTAACGAAGGGCCTGCTTGGTTTGAGGCCAAAATTTTGGCATGCCAAAACTTTGGCAGGCCAATTCTTTGGCTATTATTTGGTTGGCTACCAAAAGTTGCCAATATCTCACATTTGACCTACTAAAGTGCTGGCAAGTTTTTAGCCTAACTTTTGGCTTGCCAAAACTTGGGCATGCCAAGATTTTGGCCCTAAACCAAGCAGGCCCGAAGCCCGAATTTTGTGCCGGAGGTAAAAAAACCCGGGTATTCTTGCCCCTCAACTCTAGAAACAGTTCACCTTTTCCTCCCAGCCGGTATAGACAGCGGTTTTGGTCAGATAGACTTTATAAAAAATTATACAAATATTTTCTTGAGAAAATTTATACGATTAACGATTAACAACACTAAATAATTAATTTAAATTCGTTTTAGATTAAAAAATCTGGCTTTTTAAAGTCATGTTCTATCTTTCGGTACCTAGTTTGAAGGTATTTAGAAAAAATAGTTGCAAGGTAATTATATATTAGAAAATTAACATTAGATCATGCTTTATCTCCTACTAATAGTTGTAGTTATTTAGATATTATGGCACTCTTTGGCACAGCTCCAACTCCAGAAAATCCATGCAGTTCTTGGAGCTCGGTATGAAGAGCTACATCAGAATATTATAGCTTATACTAAATATTAATATTTAAAATATATTAATTTAATATAGAAAGTGTAAATCTGGATTGGAGTTTGGAGCTAGAGCTATGCCAAACAGACCCTATATGATCATATTCTGATGGCTTATGTTTGCAGATGATCTAGTCATTTTTTATAATTAGTCTAATAAACCTCGACTAATTATGTTGTCCACTAATTGTGTTTTAGTCCGACTAATTCAACAACTCAACCTCGACTAACTCTAATAGATAATTATGGTAATTACTAGTAAATAAACACAAAAAAGAAATCATATAAAGTAGAAATATTTCCAATGATGGCACCAAATAGGGCATGATTTTATGAAAAAGAAATAAAATTAGATTTATAATTTTTGAGCTAAAACAATTTTTCTATGTTTAAACATAGTTTTTAGGAATAGTCCCCTGAGCACTAGATATTGTTGTTAACCCAAAAAAATTATCTCTAAGCATCCAAAAATTCTAAAATAATATCCACAATGGGAAAATATCCAGAAAAATATATGAGAAAATTTCTAAAACATTCTAATTCATGGATAAACGAATTTTGAAAAATTATCACAAAACATGATATTCATCCAGTATGCATGAAACCATAATGAATACAACCAACATGAATGCACACACATTCATGCTAGTTTCATATCATGTTTTTGTTGTGGAAACTTTTTAAAATGCATTTACATATTGATTGAGAAAAAATATCATATTTTTTTGGATATTTTCTCATTCTCCTAGAGCTAAATCCAATTTTTAGAATCTTGTAGAGAGAATTCATGGGATCTAATTATTTTATTTAGGTTTCCCTTGTTCCAATATTTTTTGGAATTCTTGGAGGCTTACAGATATTTCATGGATTACAAAATATATCTAGTGTTTGTTGGATTTGTTTTTTAACTAAGAAAAGATGGCATGGCTCAAAACATTGTCAAAGCCACTTCTAACTGTTGCAGAAACTGTTATGACACCCCTCTTGGCAAGATCAATGACCTGAATTTCCGGGTTTCAAGGTTTAGGGACCGGAATAATGACACATCATGAAAAGTTTTAAGAACCAATCATGCATTTTAGGAATGTGGAATACGGAAAGGAAACATACAACGATGAGATGTAAGTAGAGTTGCGCATACAACCAGGGAAGATCATCACCATAGGGGCATAGGGTCACAACTTGCAATATTACCAAACACGATGACATATTTACAACTATAATAAAAGACAAGATAAATTAAATTTAATAACAAACTTGTATAAAAAGAAATTTAAAAAGGCGAAATCAACGCATATGTTCATTTCTCTTTTTTCCCTCACAGCATAAGTTTTTGAATAAAATACGCCAGCGGTCCTCGAACTTGTCTCGATGTGTCATCTAGGTCCCCGAACTCTCAAAATGCATATTTGAGTCTCTTAACTTGCTAAACTGTGTCATCTAGATCCAAAGTTCCAAAAATATCCATCTATTGATCTATAATTATCGATATGGTACAATCAAATTTAATTATTGTGATGGAAATAACCGATTTAGTTAGAGAAATAATATAAAATTTCATGCTTAATTGGCAGCCATGTCATCATGTATTGGGGTATTTTTGAAACTTTGGACCTAGATGACATAATTTAGCAAGTTCAGGGACCCAAATATGCATTTTGAGAGTTTTGGGATCTAGATGACACCTCAGAACAAGTTTAACGACCGCCGGTGTATTTTACTCTAAGTTTTTCTTTAACCTCGAAATTTTGCAGGCATATAGATGATTTCATTCTTTTATCTATGTCTAAATATTTTGGCTGAAATTTTCCATACACGTTTTAAATGTGATTTCGAGTCTGTTACTTTGTTAGCACGATAACAATTAATACGTTCTCATTTAGCGCATCTTCCTATCCTCGAGCTCCCATGTGATAAGGTTAACCCATGCTCCCTCTGGTTTGGTAAAAGAAGTCGTTTTAGACAAGATTTGAGTTAAACATTGGGAATATAAATCATGAATAACATTTAAGTTGTTGAGTTTGGAAATGTGAAAATTATATAAATAGATTGGTCTTGAAAATTACTTTCATAAAAGTATACATATATAACTTTTTAAGAAATTTTTTTATAAAAAATAGAAGTCAAAGTTGTGTTTTGGTGACCGTGTCGCTGTCCTAAATGACTTCTTTTATCAAACCAGAGAGAGTTCGAGATGAAGTACTAGATGAGATCCCGGTACGTGTGTACTGCAGGAACGTAGCAGGTGCCTGTTGTACTATCCATCCCAGTTCGACGCTGTTGGCCTGTTGTGGACTGACTACGAGTGTTTTGGCCGAGGAGAGAGCGAGTGATTAGCAACGAACGATGTGACGTGGCAGACCCACGGGACAGCCTCGACCTCAGACGCAGAATTTCGTGTGCGGTGGGTGCCGCTCGCCTCTTATCCCTCCCGACTCCCCCGCGCTCCCGGGCACGATCAAATCGAAAAATGGCGCTGCTCAGCCCGCGCGTGCCGCGGCTGCCGCCCTCCGCCTTCGCTGCCGCCGCCGCCGCCGCCGTCGGGATCCGGTGCTGCGGCCGCGGCGCGCGGTGCCAGGCGACGGCGGCGGGCGGCGTGGCGGCCGCGGGGCCCCCGTCCTCGGAGCTGGAGGCCATCCGGTGGGGCAGCGCCAAGCTGCAGGGCGCCCGCGACGAGATGGAGGACGAGGTCGTGCTCCGCACCGGCGCCCTCCTCGACGGGTTCTCCTTCGCCGCCGTGTTCGATGGACACGCCGGCTTCTCCGCCGTCAAGTTCCTCAGGCACGCTCCAGCACACTGCCTTGTTATTTTCTAATAATAAAGAGAAAAATACAATTTCCACACCTCAATTAAACAGATTCCCTCCCGGCTAGCTGCTTTGCTCACGTTCGTGGCGTTTCAGGGACGAGCTATACAAGGAGTGCGCGGCAGCGCTGGACGGCGGCGCGGTGCTCAGCACCAAGAATCTCGAGGCCATCACGGCTTCCATCCAGCGTGCCTTCGCCGCAGTCGACGCTAAGCTCTCCACCTGGTCAGGCTCACTAGTTTGTAGGATTTGATTTGATCTCACAATTTTTTTTTGCCTTGTCTTCTGGCTTTGTCAATTCCTTGCTGCTTGTTTTTAAATGTCATTATGTCGTTGCTTCACTCCAGGCTCGAGCAAATGGACAAGGACGACGACTCTGGTGCGACGGCCACTGTCGTGTTTCTCAGGAACGATGTCCTTGTCGTTTCGCACATTGGGGACTCTTGCTTGGTACCAACATTTCTAGTTACTTGTCTAGCGTCATCCCTTTGTTATGCACTTATGCCTTCCAAGTGAAAGTAGGACTCCACAAATTGCTGATTATGTCAAACTTACTTTTTTGGTGAAATTTATGATGAGGTAGTTTTGGATCTTGATTCAGGTGATATCGCGCGGCGGGAGACCTGAAGCTTTGACCGGCTCTCATCGACCATATGGGAACAACAAAACGTCTCTTGAAGAGGTCAAGCGGATTAGAGCAGCAGGTGGATGGGTCTGTTTTCTCTGCCAGAGTTCTGCTCGATCTCCTAGATTGCCCCCAGACTTTTTCCATAAAGTTCATGTCTCTGTTAGTCTGTTACCATAGGGTGGTTTCAGAACCTTGTCCTTTACTCCTTCCTAATTGTATTAAAAAAACGAAATTGTTACTTCCCCTCATGTTTCAACTCATTTGCCATGTATAGGGGAACAGCTATAGATAACAAATCAATGCAGAGGCCAGAAGACTTTCTTCTGATATCTAAAAACATTGATAACAAACGTCCTTCAATATTTAAAACACATCAGTAGCATTTGGCTGCTTGGTTTGTTGCCACACCTATGTGGTTGACAAGCCATCTGCTAGATATGTGACAAAATTTTGGTAAAAATACCATGTCAGTAACTGGTGTGCCACAATAACAAACAGGATAGGTCGCAAGTTTGAAGTAATTATTCTGCCGCATCGTCTATTGTGATAACAAACAGGATAGGTCGCAAGTTTGAAGTAATTTTTCTGCCGCATCTATTGTGAATTTGTGATCAACAAGACAACAACATATTAATCTATCTGGTGCTATAAATCATTATATTAATAGAAGCACATTCTATGTTCATATTCTAGTCTAATCATTACTACTGATTATGAATTGGTCCTATTCATGCAAACTAAGGAATGTTATGATAGTTGACATAGCTGTACTATGTTTCTTAGGCACTGGCGAAAATAAGGGTGGGGTGGGGGGGGGGGGCTATATACTGAGTATTTTATATCTAGTGCACAGTAGAAAATCACTGTTCATTCAGTGCAAAATCTCATTGAGCAGGGGGGGCCAGAGCCCAGTATGGCCTCTATGGCGCTCCGCCACTGTTCTTAGGGCCTTATTCTTACATAGACTTTGAAAGAATATATAGTTGCAGCATTAAGCAGTCTTAGGCATTCAATCAGAGTTAACAATGTGCTGAATTGATGTCTCTTGCAGTTACTGTGTTGAGCTTGTCGACATGTCACTGCCATGCTCACTCTTGTTTTTACAAAATTGAAATATTTTGTTGTAGATTGTTGATGGACGCATATGTGGAGACATTTCTGTATCTCGTGCTTTTGGGGACATAAGATTTAAGACACGAAAGAATGAGTTTGTTTCTTGTTCCCTCACTTCTTTGTCCACGTATTATGTACTCCTTTTACCGCATTATTTCTTGATAGTGACTTCTTTAACTCCACTATGGTTTTATACAGGATGCTGGTGAAAGGAGTTAAAGAAGGAAGGTGGACCGAAAAGTTCATCTCACGGTAAAGCGCTTGAAGCTCTTACTCGATGCATATTCATGCAGTCCATTTTTTTCTTGGAAATTCATAAGGTCAGATGCATCTCTAGCCTGTAATGACTCTCAAAGTTCATATGATATGTTTGAAGGATACTGAATAACCAACATTCATGATTAGTTTCATAAAACCATGTACGGAGTATTAGAAAGTATACCATTGCATGTGACAAATAGAATAAATCACATCACATTGAAAATTACAGCACTTCTATGTTTGTACCATCACAGACATAGTAGGTTTTTAGGAGGTACCCTGAATACCTCCTGTTCCTCAGGGTAGAGGGCCGATATGGCTCTTAACCATGAAATTTATTCTCATTTTAGTATCTGCTCAGTACTAGGTATCTTTGTCTTTTTGGTGTCTGTATTTTCGGTGGTGGTGGTCATACAACCTCAGATTTGCAGGGAAAGAGAGGATAATGAAACCATTAGTGCATTTGCCAAAAAATGAGCTTATTAAATTCTATGCCGCTTCTAATGTCATTGAAGCTCTTTCTCTGCAGAATAAAATTTACAGAAGACATAATAGTATCGTCACCTGATGTATCTCTGGTAGAGCTTGGACCAGATGTGGAATTTGTTCTACTAGCTACTGATGGTCTTTGGGATTACATAAAAAGGTCTATCCAAATCTCTTTCATATTTATTTTCCACTGTCTTAAAAACACTGTAATTCACTTCACTGCTTTAGATGTTCTGACACATAAACTGACTGTCTTTGTAGCTCGGAAGCTGTAGCTTTTGTCAGAGATCAATTGCGTCAGCATGGTGATGTCCAGGTATTCGGTTTATCTGTGCTAAAAAAAAATAGTCATTATGTTCCTTTTTGCGACTGATTCTATAGTTTCACTTATTGCTGGTTTGGTTTGTGTAGTTGGCCTGTGAGGCACTTGGTCAGAAAGCTCTGGTATTGATGCCTGCCACGTTCATCTTTTCTGTTGTCGTTTCTTTTATATGTCATGAAACTAATTTGAATATAGTTTGGTGTTCATTCCAGAATACAAAATGTTGTTCTAATTTCTCCCTTTTTATTCTCAATTGCAGGATGAACGGTCAAAAGACAATATTAGCATAGTCATAGCTGACTTGGGGTACATTTTTAAAAGTTTTAATTGATAGTTTGGTTACTATATGGATGCTTCTAATATAATTCCTACAAATTAATGCAGGAGGACAAACTGGAAGGCGTTGCCCGTTGAAAGGCCAAACTTGTTCTTGGAACTAAGCCAAGCCGTTGTGACTGTAGGATTTGTCTCAATAGGAATTTGGTTTTCATCGTTCCTTGTGTTACAGTAGGACTAGCTCTGCTCAGATTTGTACATTACTTATCCAGTTACATCTTACGCCGGTAGCTGAAAATATATGTATATTCTTATAGGGCCTATTAATAGGGTAAATGGGTAATCTATTGGATTACAGTGAACGTGTGAAGTACTAATGAAGATCGTATAGTTCAGCTTCTGCTGATGGGAGCTGTGTGGCTTTGAGCCCAATTGAGACGAATGAATGATATTGAGAAACTGACAACTCAAAGTATTCAATTTAATACTTGTAAAAGAAGACCATCTCACCAAGAATTCTCATAGAAAGCAAAACATTTCTCAATCCACAGTCTGCATGATCATTTTTTTATAAGGGAAACTTTATTAATCATAGACAATTACATCAAAGTGATCTTGTATGTTGTATCTGAAATATCATGTCTCTAGAGGCGCATTAAATTGATATACATAGAAACAACTCCTACGATGAATTGTATCATGTTTTTTTTTTCTTTTTATGACACTAAAACAATTAATTGTTTAATGTTTTATGTCTATAAGAGTGGACCTACAAATTTCTAGTATTGAATATTGTACCATCCTATAAAGATACAGGTATACAACTTTTCTCTCTTTTCTTCGATTTGATGCCACGTGAGCATAACATCCTACATGGCATCTAACAAATGAGTTATGAGTATGATACAATATATTGGAATTAGCCGACACATCATGGTCTCCGTATTGCTAAGATACACACTGCCTATGAAATTTGGAAAAAGACATAAAAGATGACATAACAACATATATCATATCACAGCGAACTATGATATATACTTCTTTGCACAATATAGTAGAAACACATTTTGCATGATCTATATTTGATATCAAGCCCTCGAGTTCTCCCTCACATGGAATGCCCATCACAGCCGATGGATGTAAAACTTAACGCCCTGCATGCCCCTCCGTTTCATCCCCACGACCACGAAGGTGACGGCCCGACCGCGATTTGTATGATTACCAATATGGAAAGAAAGAACCAAGTCCATTTTTAGCCATTCAACTATTGTCTCAGTTTAGTTTCGACCATCGAATTACAAAACCAGGAATCTTTGACCACCCAAGTATCAAAATTGTTCATATTTGGTTATACAATTGTTTTGATGGGAGATTTTTCTGACGTGGACGACATGTAGTGGTGGAGCCCCTCTCTTATGTCTCCTCTTACCGTTCTCTCTCCTACCCCCTCTATTGCAGCCGCCACCACACTCTATCCGCCGGCCTCACTCCCACCACTGCCCGATTCGTCCCTCCTACACTCTACCACACCATCAGCATCCTTCTCTCCCTATCCTAGGTGAGGTAGGCCCACTTCTTCCCTAGGAATCGAGGATTTCATGACCACCCGAGCCGACCCTTTCTGCAATCGCCTTAAACCTCGCCGCTAGAGCCCAAAGCAGGTGCACAGGCGGGCGGTTGCATGGGGGCGTAGATTAGCCTTCGCAGCAGGAGCTCCATACAGTGCAGGGATCAAATGGCGCGACGCTCGCCACCGGCGCGGTTCAGCCGCCATAATGTGTGGATCTCGGTGGAGAGAGGGGGGGGGGGAGGAATGGGAAAAGGGATCTAATGGAGAAAGAGGGAGGACGAGCTGTAGCGATGGCTCTTCGGCTCGCGCTCGAGGCACCGCTGGTCGGGCAAGATTAGGGGAGCTTTTGAGAGAGAAAGAGAGATAGAGAAGGGGAAGGGAAGAGGATGGAACGGACATGTGGGCCCCTCCACCAGTCAACCCAAAACCTCTTACCAAAATAGCTGTATGGTCAAACATGAACAATTTTGATAGTTGGGTGGTTAAAGATTCCTGGTTTTGTAGTTCGATGATCAAAATCAAACTGAGACGATGGTTGAATGACCAAAAATGCACTTCTTCATATGCAAATGCAAACCAATGGCCTCGATTCTTGGCTAGCTGTTGGTATGTCACTCCCCCTCCATCGACCAATACAAAGATTTCCAAAGAGTGTGCAAGGACCGTATATTTGGAAACTCGGTAGGCTACTCTCTATCAAAAAACATTTAACCACATAAACAGGATCACTTGCGATTTGAGGATCATGGATCTTATAACTTCCTGTCGCATGATGCAACCAAAGATTTAGCGAAGCGCGAGTACTTGATGCAATCATCGTCGGGGTGGTAGTCGAACGACTTGACCTAGTGTGCAAATGAGCGGCACCTCTACAAATGTCGACATGTACAGAGAGGAGAACGGCACAGCGGAGTGTGCTAGCACTCAACATTGAGCTTGATGGATGCACCTAGGATGGGACTAGGCCTCGGGCTGAACTAGCTAACATGTTGGAATTCATCTTCAAGTATAATATTTCTGCAATTTTTAAGCCTAACATCTTTGAAAATTTTGGCCTATGAGCAGGGCTGCAGCCCGGGTCACAAGTCTGCCACAGCAAGGGTCAGCCCTTCATGCGACAGCGCCAAAAGGCTCTTGTGGGATTTGTGATAATCCCCTTCTTGCCGGTGATTATTACTTATAAACCCTCCTAATGGGCCAACCTCTTGGGCCACCTAGACCGAACTGATGTGGCTCTTGGGCATAAAGGTCCAACAACCTTCCACTTGTATAAGAATCAATCAAATATGGTGTATACTAGTAAAGGATGGAAACGGTAAAATGGTTATCCGAATTATCTTGTACCGTATCCGATAAAACGTAAATATGGATATCTGTATCTGTATTTGATTTAAATGTGGTAAATAAAGTGGATATATCTGGATTCGTTTTTCAATATCCGAATTCGTAAATATGGATATCCGTATCTATATTCGAAATAAATATGGATATGCATGAAATATCTGATATTGTCCGTATCCGTATAGAATAAACACATATTCAAACCATACTATAAACATATTATTTTGATTTAGTTTCAAACTAATATATTATCTATATAAATTACACTCATATACATTATTTTACTTATTTTATTAATATAAATTATTTTATCTGATTTATTTAATTATTAGTTTCAAACTAAGTGATTCTTGTCTAGATATACTATATTTAATCTTTATTTATATGTTTCATGATCATATTATTTTCGAAATCTATGGATAAAACAAATTAATACTTGTTAATTGTTATTACAAAAGAATATGAAATATCCGAATGTATCCAAATCCGAGACATTCGTTTTGTATCGTATCTGAGAATATCCGAATCCGTATCCCTATTCGAAATAAAATGTTGTAAAAGGTTCTATCCGAATCCGATTCCATGCGTATCCGATCAGTTTCCATCCTTATATACTACTATGTTTGGCACGCAATACAATTGATCTATTTTGTCTTTCATGCCCCTTTCCTTAAGTGTGTGTGACTCCGTAGGTTCATGCAATGAACATTCATGACCTAGAAACCATTTCCAGTCAATAGATAGTATTGGCCTCTAGCAAGGCATACTAAGGCTCTGTATGGTTGATGTCCTAAAGATGCCACGCCTAAGTTGCAACTCCGCTAAAGCTGTGACAAGTTGTGGCAAGATTTTCGCTCGCCAAACTTTTGGCGCACAGAAGCAATGCAATGTACCGAAGGGACTGCAAGGCTGCCAAACTTTACCAGACTGTTGACAACCAAAATTGGCCGTTTCCTGACAGACCGAGGGAAACCGGTCAGACCGGTTCTAGGAAGCGGTCAGACCGGTTTTACTGTAGCAGATCTGGCAACGCCAAACCGGTCTGACCGGTTTCAGAAAGCGGTCTGACCGGTTTCGTCCGTAGTGGAGTAGGTTTAGGACTTTCAAAGAGTTTTATCCCGTATTGTAAACCAACTCAGCGGGGAAGACCATCCCACCCTATAAATATAAAGGGTTATGGCCGATTGAGAAATCATCTATCCAACATCCAATCGAATTTATCTTATTTATCTTTTTATCTTATTTACCGCTTTCTTTACTTTTATGTTCTGCATTACTTTTATCTCCAACTTCTAGCTCTTCCAATCTCCATATCTTCTGTTCTTCTCTCGTCTCGACGACGTTTGAGGGCGTTCTAGGTGGCCTGCCGATCCTAGAACAACCCTAGACTCTCAAGCTCCGACGGGGTCCCTCCCGAGCTCGAGGTTCTAGGTTTTATCGTCGCCACACCAAAAGCGGTCTGACCGGTCTCAAAAGCGGTCTGACCGGTTCATCTCAAGGAAAGCGGTCTGACCGGTTTCACCAAGCGGTCTGACCGGTTTCGCTCCAAAGGCATCGGCGACTCCGTTGACGCGTTTTCGTGTCAACATATTTTGGCGACTCCGCTGGGGACGAAAGCAAAGGGATCTGTTACTATGGTTAATCTACCAAAACCTAGTGACGTTGATTCTGCTAATATTGTTAAGCCGATCGTTGATGAATTATCGGCTGAGGATCGTCAAGCTTATGAGGCCTTCATGAAGGACCGTGAGGAGAAGGAAGCCCGACGCAAAGCAGCAGAAGATGAAAAAGCCACTCAGTGGTTTTTGTCTCACTTCTCCAAGAATCGGAAGGGCGGCATCTCCAAGGACAAGGAGATCGTCTTCGTTTCAAGCGAAGACGAACATGACGAAGAAAAAGACACTGTGAGTACTACAGCACCACCTGTTACTTTGGAGCAAATTAATCAATTATTAGTCAATGGTCAAAAACAGATGTTTGCTACTGTCCAAAACATGATTGATAGTTCATTAGGCAAGCAACATTTGGTCAATGATAGTAATGCTCCTAAGTTTGATGTTGCTAGTACTTCACAAAATCATGTCATGCCCCCTGGATCATCGGCAACACCCACGCCTCAATTTGGCATGCCGATGAACTATTTTGAAGGTCAAACAATTCCAGAACAGCACAGTCTCAACAATGCGGTCAGACCGGTTTTTCAAACCGGTCAGACCGGTTCTGGTAGACCGGTTCAAACCGGTCAGACCGGTTCTGGTACTGTAGTTGCTTATCAATCATCCCCTGAACCAATTGCTAGTATACCTCATGTTCAGGTTGATCCTAGCCGAACAAATGGGTTTGCTGGTAATTTTGTTCCTCCATATGCAACTACATATTATCCTATACCTCCCCAGAGTTCAGGTTATTCATACGGTGTAGTGCCACACAATGTTTATTCGCAACAGGCATCGTATGTACAGCCGAACCAGGTACCACATTATACACCGAATAATTCTAGTATGCAAAGGCCAAATGATGCTTATCATGATCAGTTGCTTGAAAAATACAAAAAAGATTTGGCCATCATGTTTAAAGAAACTTTCGGTGTAGAGCTTAAAGATAAAACTCTAGTGTGTCAAAAACCATATCCTGAGAGTTTTGATGCTATACCATATCCTCACAATTTCAAGGTGCCCGAATTTGTTAAATTCACTGGGGAGGATAGTAGAACTACATGGGAGCATGTTAGCCAATTTAATGCACAAATGGGTATTCATGGTAATCTTGATCATTTAAAAATCCGAATGTTCCCTTTGTCATTATCTGGTACTGCTTTCTCATGGTTTTCAGCATTATCCCCTAATTCCATTCATACATGGTCTCAATTAGAGAAAAAATTTCATGAACACTTTTACAATAGTGATAATGAATTGAGACTTTCCCACTTAACATCGGTTAGGCAAAAGAGCGATGAGCCTGTTTCTGAATATATTAGAAGATTTAGAGATACAAAAAACCGATGTTATAGTTTGGTTATTTCTGAAAAGGATCTTGCTGAATTATGTCTTAATGGTTTGAGATCTCATATCAAAGAAAGATTAGAAGGCTATGAGTTTCTAACCATTAATCAAGTGATGCAAAGAGCTTTGGCTCAGGAAAGCCGAAGTAAAGATGTTAAGCCTAAGCCCGATCGTCTTGGTGTGCATACCATCAATTATGATTCTTCAGATAATGAGGGTAAAGAGGTTTATGCTGCTGAATTTGTATGGTCATCTAAAGATAATCCTAGCACTTGTGCTTCTCTCAAGCCGATTCAGAAAAATCGGCACGAAGAAGTAAAATTTACCTTTGATATAACTAAGTGTGATAGGATCTTTGATGAGCTTGCAAAGGCTGGGAAATTGAAATTTTCTCATACTATGCCGCCGAATGATGAGTTGAAACGGCGAGCTTATTGCAAGTTCCATAATACTTATTCTCATGCTACCAATGATTGCAATGTTTTCCGTAGACAAATACAATCGGCCATAAATCAAGGACGATTGATGATTGGTGTAATGCAGGTTGATGAGAACCCTTTTCCTATACACACACTTGAATTGGTAAATCCGAAAGTGTTGATTCGGCCGCATCAAGCCGAAAAAGCTAAAGGGAAAAATGTGATCATTGGTGAAGAAAGACCTACAAAGATGCCATCAGAAAAGACCCCTCGGTTCAAGTCGAAGACTCAAACACTCGGGGGGCAAAACAAGAGCAAAAACGCCGGTCCTGCACAAACCGGTCTAACCGGTTCCAGAACCGGTCTGACCGGTTTACATGGGAAAAACAGAAACAAAGCTAGGCCGAGCTTTGAAGAGCTCTTGGCCAAATATAAGAAGATAGGGGCTGCTCAGGAACAAAAGAAGCTTCAGAACAAAGTCAGAGGTGTGAAGTCATGTCAGAAGCAGTCAACAAGCAAACAAGAATCATTGAAGCAACTTGCAAAGGTGGTGCCAACAAAATCAGCGAAGATCAAGCAAGTTTGGAAGCCAAAACAAGTTGTTTCATCATCAACTTGAGAAAAAGCAAGGTATGGCCGATAATTTATATATCGCCCTTAGAACTTATATATGGCCGATGTATTATTCATCATCGTCCTTAGATAATTTTGGTTTGGAAGATTGTTTTATAGCACGCAAGCTTTGCTAAAAAACAGGGGGGCATATGTTGACAACCAAAATTGGCCGTTTCCTGACAGACCGAGGGAAACCGGTCAGACCGGTTCTAGGAAGCGGTCAGACCGGTTTTACTGTAGCAGATCTGGCAACGCCAAACCGGTCTGACCGGTTTCAGAAAGCGGTCTGACCGGTTTCGTCCGTAGTGGAGTAGGTTTAGGACTTTCAAAGAGTTTTATCCCGTATTGTAAACCAACTCAGCGGGGAAGACCATCCCACCCTATAAATATAAAGGGTTATGGCCGATTGAGAAATCATCTATCCAACATCCAATCGAATTTATCTTATTTATCTTTTTATCTTATTTACCGCTTTCTTTACTTTTATGTTCTGCATTACTTTTATCTCCAACTTCTAGCTCTTCCAATCTCCATATCTTCTGTTCTTCTCTCGTCTCGACGACGTTTGAGGGCGTTCTAGGTGGCCTGCCGATCCTAGAACAACCCTAGACTCTCAAGCTCCGACGGGGTCCCTCCCGAGCTCGAGGTTCTAGGTTTTATCGTCGCCACACCAAAAGCGGTCTGACCGGTCTCAAAAGCGGTCTGACCGGTTCATCTCAAGGAAAGCGGTCTGACCGGTTTCACCAAGCGGTCTGACCGGTTTCGCTCCAAAGGCATCGGCGACTCCGTTGACGCGTTTTCGTGTCAACACAGACTTCGGGTGTCAACCAAACAGAGGCTAAGCATAGTGCTTTGTGTCCCAGTCAAACAAGTTCTATAACTACTAAAGGCTCACGAAGATCATATCCTCCATAACCTTTGACACTCAGCAAAACCATGTCCTTCCGCCACACGACACCTAGTCAAGTACAAGGCTAGTGAAGTGCTACCCTTGTCAACTTAGTCATATCTCGCTCCATGTCAGGGGCGGACCTATAGGGTATGCCGGGTGGGCTGAGGCATACCCTGTAGACTCCAGCCCAATACTACTACAGGTCTACAACCCACATGGAAAAGGAAAAAGAAAAGAAAAGCCCAATAGGAAACCGGTGGCAACCCTATCCTTGCGTTGCATCTTGCGTTACGTCCACTGACAGCGCTCGGCCGATCACTCCCTTCACTACCAGAATCCTTCACATCCGCCCGCCTCCTCCGCCTCGGCCATTTTTGGACCCGGTGCTGATGGGGCTTCAGCACCGGGTCTAACGGCTAGGAGCGGGGGCGGCGCTGCGGGGTGTCATGGCGGACACATTAGCACCGGGTCGTGGCAAGACCCGGTGCTAATGCGCCCCCTTTAGCACCGGGTGCAGCCAGCAACCGGTGCTAATGTGCCGAGGCCATTTCGCACCGGTTGCTGGCTGCACCCGGTGCTAAAGTGTGCACATTAGCACCGGGTCTTGCCACGGCCCGGTGCTAATGTCTCCCCCGGCCGAGCAGCATGAACACAGCGCCTAAGTGTTCAGCTGGCTCATTTTTCTTTTTAATCTCTGTATAAAAGTTGTAACTAGTCGTTCTCCCTCGTACAAACTTCAAAAAAGATCATTTTTCTTCCTAAAAATTCCTAAAATCATACTCTATCAAGTTATGAAACTTATTAATGTTATTATTTTGAAAAATCTTCTCGTGTTTGAACAATCCAAATTTTGAATTAAAAATGAGAACTACAACCAAGGTTTTTTTCACACTAGGTGATGTCAAATGAAAAAGTGATGAATACCAAAGTTTCATATTTCATCATGATCTACAATCTTTATTTAGGTCATTTTGTCATTTTCAAAATGGGTCATAACATGTAGTACAAATTTGACAAGTCTCTAACAAAGTTTTAGAAACTATGTGAGTGAATCTAGGATTAATGAACAATGTATACTACCACTTTCTCAAATGCAAAAATGACTTAAATAAAGATTGTAGATCTTGATGAGATATGAAATTTTACTATTCATGACTTTTTCATCTGAGACCATTTAATGTTCCAAAATCTTTGATTTAGTTATCAATTTTTGTAATTTATAAGATTTTCTAGTAATTTATAAGATTTTCTAATAAGTTATAAGATTTTCTAGTAAGTTATAAGATTTCTAGTAAGTTATAAGATTTTCTATTAATTTATAAGATTTTCTAGTAATTTATAAGATTTTCTATTAATTTATAAGATTTTCTAGTAAGTTATAAGATTTTCTAGTAAGTTATAAGATTTTCTAGTAATTTATAAGATTTTCTTATTTAATATATATTTTTAATAGGTATTAATAACTAAATTAAAACAAGTATTAATAACTATATATTAAAAACTATATTTATAAGATTCCCAAATAGTAGCCACCGGTGCTAAAGGCCGGTTTGGAAACTGGCGCCAAACGAAAATTTGGGGCCTTTAGCACCGGGTTGATCTAAAATCCGGTGCTAAAGGCTCCCAATTTTCATTTGGCGCCAGTTACGGCCTTTTAGCACCGGGTGGTGGGAAGGCCCGGTGCTAAAGGGCCTTTAGCACCGGGTGGTGGGAAGGCCCGGTGCTAAAGGGGGGCCTTTAGCACCGGGTCGTGGCTGCACCCGGTGCTAAATGCCCCGGCTCTATATAGCCTCGCGCCGGCCCCCGCTCCCGCAGCACTTCGTCTTCCCCCAAACCGCCGGCCCTCCTCCTCGCCTCGCCCCCTTCTCTTCTTTTCTTCTCCCTTCCTCTTCTCACTTCGTTTCTTGGTTCCCTGCAGGCACGCAAGAAGGCAGGCTGGTTGGCGCGCTGGCTGCTGGGCGGCGCAAGAAGCCGCGCTCGTGCTGGTGGGTCTTGTGCTCGTGGTTGAAATTGAAATGCTGAGTGTTGAATCTTGAGTCTTGTAATGAAGGTGCTCGTGGTTGAAATTGAAATGCTGAGTGTTGAATCTTGAGTCTTGTAATGAAGGTGCTCGTGGTTGAAATTGAAATGCTGAGTGTTGAATCTTGAGTCTTGTAATTAAATTTCTCTGTTGGATCTCTAATGTTGTAATCCAATCCCTATTAGATCTTGGATATTGTAATATAATTTGAGCTATCTACTCATCTCTTTCTTTCTCCTCTTATTTATCGGTCATCATCTTCTTTCCTTTTCTGTTCTTGAAGAACAAGAACAAAAACAAAAGTACATTCATGGCGTCTGGAAAAAAATAAAAAAAATCTAAGCCCTTTAGCACCGGGTGCAGCCACGACCCGGTGCTAAAGGCCCTGCTAAAGGCGCTGCAGGGCAGGCCCTTTAGCACCGGGTCGTGGCTGCACCCGGTGCTAAAGGGACCCTTTAGCACCGGTTATTCAACCCGGTGCTAAAGGGGTACCCCTTTAGCCTCGATTTAGTTGCACCGGGTGGGAAACCCGGTGCTAAAGGGCTTTCCCACCCGGTGCAGATATTGATGATTCTGGTAGTGCTTGCACGCCTGCGCTGCTGCGCTGTAGTAAAAAAATATTGAGGCATATCCTTTAGTCAATTCCTAACTAGGCCACTGCTCCATGTAGAACTTATTATTTTACCAACTAACCTTTAGTCATTCCATGGCCATGCACTTTTAGTTCCTACACATCGAGAGAGCCTGGAGGCATCTCTCCCTACCGCGGAAGGAGCAGTTTCCATCTTGACTCGACGCACCCTGTGACTTGTTTAAGAACATACCCAAAATCTACCTTTATAACTATCGAGTTAAGGAGTAGCGTTTGGCACCGCAAAATAGAGAAATTTGGATTATTATCCCGCGAAACATGCAGCTTTGGATATTTACCATCGTGAAGAGAGGCTTCACAAAATTGCCATCCACAACAATAATATATAGATTTGCTGCCGTTTTGTCTCTTTTATTTGTTTCCTTTTTCTTCTTCCATATATTTGAAATGCAAATGACTCTACTTATGTGTACACATGTTGTTTGTTGGATCATATGATGCCACATTAAGCTGACGATGCAAGACGTGCGTGCGCCGCCGCTGGTCATCTCCATCGCGTTGTCCCCCGTCGAGGTGAAGATGCCGCCCTACTCTTCCCTTCCCTGTTCTCTCCTTATATATCGATCATCACTCTACAAACTTCAGGTTCTCAATCTATCTAGAAACAGCACGGGATAAGGTTTGATCATCTATCTTTAGAACCACTTCAATCAGCCCGTCAGTTGTCCCCTGTCTCTCTTCCTGCTTGCTTCCATTGCAAGTTCAGTTTCTGCATGAGGACTGGGACAAGAGGATTGGAGCTCCGACTGCTAGAGCTCATGGACTATGGCCTGTCGATGCCGCCTCCATGGACGAGTGCCTCCTGCAGCTAAAAGGCTCCAAGATGCAGGAGGGACGGGAGCTTCGGGGCGTATGTGGACTGCTGGGCACAATTCCTGCCAAGAAGGCCGAGGCGAGCGGCGCTCTGGCCGAGAGCATCGACGGTGGGTGTGACTGTGTGAGGAGCACGGGAGTGGAGGGCCTACACGACTGGACAGCGGCGGCGGCGGCGGAGAGATTGCTGAGCGGCTAGCTGTTGCCGATGGTGACCAATTTTATTCGATCGACGTAATCTGTAAATAAAACAATCACACTTATATGGTGAGGGGTTTTTAGGTGGGTTCATATGCTAATAAATGAAAATGGAGAAATAAAATCAGTAAAAGAGGCAAAATTTTAAGCAAACCAAAATGTCAACCGTTTTAATGGCGATCCTGCGAAGTTAATGTTCAGAATGGCAAACTAGCGAAGCCGCATGTTTCAAGGGATAAAAATCTAAATTTCTCCCCAAAATATGCTCTTCCATGATCCAGGATTCAACGCCAATCTCAGGCCTAAGGACTTTAGTATGCATGTCATTACGAGACCCACCAATAGCACAAATGTATTCACAGTGCATCACAATGGGTAAATCCAACAACGTGTTCCTAACACGCGTCCACATTTTCAGTGCGACATCCTATATCACTTTGATTTGTGAAACCTGATCATCTCTAACACATGTGTCGGCTTTTCACTACATGCATCACTGTCCCACATGATGGAAATATAAGCTGGGATCTCACTTTAGTACACCTTCAATATAAGATATGGATTTTCACAAGCAAATCACACAACACTCAATCAAATTCTCTATTGATAATGTCATGGACCTTGTATTGATAATCAAATTTCCCGCTCGGACAGTGTCAATCAAGCAAGCACCTTATGCACATAGACCTTGTATGAACCTTGTGCTTTGCGTGAGGGGGAGGCTTTGTAAATGGATCTGCCACATTCAAGTCTGTGTGCACCTTGCATATCTTCACATCCCCTCGATCGATCATTTCTCATATCAAATGGTAACGCTGTAGCATGTGTTTAGACTTTTGGTGTGACCTAGGCTCCTTAGCTTGTGCAATTGCACTACTAATATCACAATAAAGGTCTATTGGATTAGAGTAGCTAGGGACAACACCCAACTTAGAACCAAACTTTGTGATCCATCAACTTCCTTTGCGTCTTTCAAAGCATCGATTTACTTGGCTTGTGTTGTTGAATCCGCCACTGTATCTTGCTTGGAACTTTTCTAGATCATCGCCCCACCATTGAGGCATAAGACATATCCTCGCTGAGATTTATTGTTGTCCTTGTCGATTTGGAAGCTAGCGTCTATGTAACTTGTTACAATGAGCTCTTCTGCACCTCCATAGACTAGGAACAACTCATTAGTCCTTCTAAAGTAGTTTAGATTATTCTTTACCATGGCCAAGTAACTATCACCTGGGTTGGACTGGTATTTGCTTGTTGCACTTATAGCATAGGAGACATCATGAGAAATAGGTATGAATCCTTTCTTGGACTCATTCATGTTAAATCATCTTAACATATTGTTTATGTACATGCCTTGGCTTAATCCAACAAGCTTTATACTGGTTTCCAATCATAGAGAACATTTATGTTTTTATCTGTTATGCTTTGCTAATGACTCTCCGACACGTTGGATAACGGGACAAGATCCAACACTTTCTATGAAACCAGTGAGCTTTAGCATCACTGCTAGCGTCATAGCAAGCAAGGTAGATAACGTCTGTCTATCGCATCCTATGTTGCGTGGCATCATATGCCTTGGCTCCCAACTCGTATGCCCCGAAGCCCAAGTCTGATTTGATAGCCTCGTCAAGTAAACCAACACTATGTTGTGTAGATCAAGGTAAAAGATGACACCCTGCTTCAGCAAACCCATCACCAACTAACAAGACTTAATATGTGTAGCTGTTGGAAGAGCATATAAAACTTAACTTTTTGAGAAAAGTCCTATTTTCACCATCAAACTATCACAGTAGTATGATTTTCAACCTTGAACTATAAAACTGAACACTGAAGGTCATTCAACTATCAAAACCGGACAATTTTGGCCCTTTGCACTGTGCATTCGCAAAGCAGTGCTGGTCTCTTATTGGGGTCACTCCAATTGATAACTTAGAAGCTCTAGAAACCATAACAAGATTCAAACTGCAAATAGGAGTGCCATTTGCTGTTGAAATAATCATAATCTTGGCTTGGTACATCTGGATGGCTAGGAATGATGTTATTTTCAGAAACATAGTGCCAACTGTCCAAAACAGCAAAGGACTTTTCAAGAAAGAACTTGGTCTAGTTGCACTACGATCAAGGCCACAAGAATCACTTATTGATCAATGGATACAAGCCCTGTTGTAATCAAGCTTATTTTTTTCATCTCTTTTTTTGTTTCCTAAGCTTGTACAAGACTTTGTTTCCTTTCCTTTTAATATATTATAATCAGTAGGGGCTTCAATCCCTCCTGTTTCATCAAAAAAAAATTTGGCCCTTTGAGTGGTTTTAAAGGTGATTTTCTGTTTTTATAGGCATTTAGTGGTTTCACCTAAAAAATTCATAACTAATTCATTTAAAAAAAATATAAAACTAGTACGCAGATGTTTCTAAAAATGTAACCTATATGTCGATGCTCTCCTTTGACTTATTTACATCTTATTTTTTCTATTCCTAGTGTTTTATAAAAATTAATAAAGCACTAGGAACACAAACAAATAATATCCAAATGACTCAAAGTAGCGCACCAATAGAGGGGCTATATTTTCATAAAAACAATGGTACTTGTTTCATATTTTTATGATTTGAAATGAATTAGTTATGTATTTTTAAATTAAACCCATTTTCTTTAAATTTTCATAAAATAGAAACCACTTTGAAACCACCTAAAAGACCAAATTTGCCCGGTTTTGATAGTTGGATGGTCTCTAGTGTCCGGTCTTGTAATTAAGGGTTGAAAGTCAAACTTTTATGATTATTTTAGGGTGTAAACCGGACTTTGTGAGGAATTCATCATATTCATATAGGCATTTAATAAATATAATAAACACAGTCACATTGTGACAACATGGCCTTTTCTTTATCTTGCTTGAGAAATCAGCACTACTACAGAAAGCGGCATCACAGACGGTCAAAACCGTTTGTGATACCCCCATCACAAACGGTCAAACGGTTTTTAAAGAACCGTTTGTGATGGGGGCCATCACAAACGGTTCTTTAAAAACCGTTTGTGATGTGAGGCCATAACAAACGGTTTGTAGCAAAAACCGTTTGTGATGGCATCACAAACGGTTTGTGATGGTCCACATCACAAATGGTTCGTAATACGAACCCTTTGTGATGCCCCTCATCACAAACGGTTTTTTAAACCCTTTGTGATGATGGGTATGATACACGTTCAAACCATATTTTGAACTAGTAAATAAATTCAAATCAAAATGTGTTGAACTACAAAGTTTTATGGCTTCTCAAGATGTAGAACTTTTACTTTGGTCATTTCTTCATTTGACAAATTCATATGAATATTGTTCATAAAATTCATCTATCTCATAGAGTTCTAGTTTCCTAAAACTATAAGAGACCTATAAGATTTATGAACAATGTTACTCTCACTATATCGGATAAAGAAACGGTCAACATGAAAGTTGTAGATCTTCACAATTCATACAACTTTGTAGTTTACCACTTTTTAATTTGAATTTGTTTTACTAATGAAAAGTAAGTTTGTACTCAAAATTTGAAATTTGAGTTTTTTCAAACGACCTCGGATGAAAAAACGGTCAACATAAAAGTTGTAGATCTCGACAATTCATGAAACCTTGTAGTTGATAACTTTGTCATTTGAAGTCATCTAGTTAGCTAGATCTAAGTTTGAATGTTCTCAAATTTGAAATTCAAATTTTGTAAACGGCCTCGGATGAAAAAACGGTCAACATGAAAGGTGTAGGTTTTGAAAAGTTAGGAAACTTTGTAGTTCAACACTTTTTGATTTGAAGTCGTTTAGGGCCTCAAACAAGCAATTTAAACTCGGTTTGGTATAATATGATAGGAATCGAAACGGCATCTAGTCATAGGTAACAGAGTGGTGCAGTGGTAGAGGACCTCACACGCGAGGGAGAGGTCACCGGTTCGAATCCCGCCTCGAATCCCGCCGGCCGCGTAGCGCGCGAAAAAATGGCGTTTTGGGGATCCCAAATGAAAATATTTTTTTCCCTATTGTTTTAGTATTTTTTGGGGTTTATTTCGGACGCAGGAAATCACAAACGGTTCGTATTACGAACTGTTTGTGATACCCCTATCACAGACCGGGGCATCACAAACGGTTGGGGCTTGGGAACCGTTTGTGACGAGGTTTGCTGGAGTAGTACTGAAAAAATGGCGTTTTGGGGATCCCAAATGAAAATATTTTTCCCCCTATTGTTTTAGTATTTTTTGGGGTTTATTTCGGACGCAGGAAATCACAAACGGTTCGTATTACGAACTGTTTGTGATACCCCTATCACAGACCGGGACATCACAAACGGTTGGGGCTTGGGAAACGTTTGTGACGAGGTTTGCTGGAGTAGTGGTGCATTCTTGCCGGCGAGCATCGACGAATGCGGGCGTGGACATCTCCTTGTGCCGCCCCTTTGTTTGGGCGCCTAGAATAGGGGAAGGCTCCCCTTTACTGCCTTCCCACTGGTCAACGATCCATCATCATGTCCATGATGTATTACATTTATCTTATTTACTATCACAAAGTAATAGGAAAAATAAAATAAACTACATCACAGATCATTCATCACATGTCGGCACACAGACCGATAACAACCAAATGTTAGCCTCAACTCGGCGGTAATAACTTGAGGCACACAGGCTGCATGAATTATTACACACAGGTCATCACATGATTTCGAGGCCATACGCTCACATCAATCTCTGCAAAAATGAGTTAGACTAGAGTTTCTACATCTTGATCTATGCGTGTTTTCACAAAGCACATTTAGCCCCGCCAGCCGGTTGTTCGCGTGTTGTTAACGATTAATGAACACAACTTTTCCACCGACGACACAACAGACAACGTAGCGTATCAACCACTTTGCTACATGAACTCGCAACCTCGTGGTCCGGTGAGCCAATCACATAATTGAGGAACCAAGAATGGAGTAAAGCGGTGATTCGTACGTATCGCTATCCAATAAAATGATCGGTCCTACAACTAAAAGTGCAATTTTTAGATCCAAAATCAGCACGACGCAAGCATGACTCTAATACCACTGTTAGGACACGGTAGGCTAATCGCTAGTACAAAACATTTAACCGCGTAAACATGATCTCTTGCAGGCTGAGGATCATGGATCTCATACCTTTTAGTCGCGCGGCGCAGCAAAAGATTTAGCGAGTAGTCGATGTAGTCGATATTAAGGTGGTAATCGAATGACTTGACGCGGTGCACAAATGAGCGACATCTCTACATACATCCACACGTATGAAGAGGGAAACCACAGGATATAGTATGCTAGCACTCAAGTACTCAACAACGTCAAGCTCGATGGATGCGCAGCAGACATGCACAGCAGCGAGGGTCAGCCCTTCATGAGACAGTGGCAAAAGGCTCCCATGGGTTTTGTGATTAGGTTTAATCCTCTTCGTGCTGGTAACTAGTGCTTACAAACCCTCCTAATGGGGCCGTCCTCTTGGCCACCTGGACCGAACTGATGCGGCTCTTGGGCATACAGGTCCAACACCGTGACGCTCTAAGCTTCTAAAAACAAAGGTTCAATTACATAGATAAAGAACTTGAGAGTTCTTTTATATATTGTTACTCTCCGCCATACAAAATTTTATACCACCCTAGGTTTCAATTGTAGAAAAAATAAGATGCACCTAGCTAAAATTTAGCTAACTAGCTAATTGGGAAATGTCTGTATTATTTAGTAAAAGTTTAACGGGATGTTTGAATCCTATAGCTAATTGATGGTGGTTAAAATTATTTAACCATGTTACCGATCATTAATTGTATCCTGATCTGCTCAATTGACGATGGTGGAGGGGTATTTTAATCTTTAAATAAGTTTAGCTGGGATTCGTTTCATCCCTTACATTTGTCCCGGCCACGTTTTGGCCATAGACAAATGTGACTTTTAGTCCCGGTTCGTATTTTTCGTGGCGACAAATGTGACTAAAGGGTGGCTTTTAGTCCCGGTTGCTATTACCACCCGGGACTAAAAGTCATCCACGGGTTAATTTAAAAGGAAAGCACCCAGAAGTATGACTTTTTTTTAATTTTTTTGAGGACCTTACCAACCCTTTTAGTCCCAGCTGTAGAATCGATTGGGACTAAAGCCCCTTCCCAACCGGGGCTAATGGACGATTTTCCACTAGTGAATATTTTCAATTAGCTAGGAGGTTATTAGCTGGCCTATTGATCCCTGCTAGTAGCTAAAGTTTAGTTGATAGATTTAAATGGTGCCTTAGATTATTTGTTTTATGGAAAAATAAAACTAATAGTTTGACAATATAATGTCATTATAACCAATGTTCACTTTCCCAAGGTTGTGGCAAAAAATAATTTTTTGTTGTCATCATATGGATAGATGCCAGGGTATTCCGCCATAGATGGAGAGAAGACTCGATCCAACTATATACTCATACAATCGTACTTAACTTTAGCTGATCAATGACTCTTCAAGGTCAGACGAGAATGGCCACGTATATTTATCTATAATGAAGAATAATCAAGACTGATAGGTGCGTAACCATAAAGGAAGAATAACTTCATTTCGACCACAGGTGGGTTAGAGACTTGAGATGGTTGCTTCGTTGTGGTACTTTGCCATACTCATTTAGCAAAATTTAAGCTCAACCGTTCGAATCAAGAAAATTTGCTCACCAATTGGTTCAATGCCAATCGGTTTGTGATTTTAATACAGCCACCTGGCGTCACCACTTTGCTCGCTCAGTTTTCAGGCCAAAATACAGGCTACCAAATTGCTGTCCCTGATTAGGCATGCAAAATTATTGGTCTCACGCGTTCACGCAATCCAAGGTTTACCTAAACCCTAAACCACCCTACCGATCTCTAAGCACGCTGGAAGGCTCGGAAGCTCGAGCACCATGCCCAGGGCAGTGCCGGTGGAGACCCGAAGGCCGCCGCTACCCCGAGAAGACGCTCAAGAAGCGCCTACGCTACATCATCGCTGACACTGCACTCGCCATTGACCTTGTGACGGCTTCACCGATGACGATGGACGCCACCGCCGCCGGTATAAGCCGAACCATCTCATGTTTTTCCGCATTAGTTTAAGTTAGATGTGATCTTGTAAGACTAGATGATCCTGTGTAAGACATGTTTAAGTTAATGCAGATCTAATTGATCTAACAGGTTAGAGACTTGAGGTGGTTGCTTCGTTGTGGTACTTTGTCATACTCATTTAGCAAAATTTAAGCTCAACCGTTCGAATCAAGAAAATTTGCTCACCAATTGGTTCAATGCCAATCGGTTTGTGATTTTAATACAGCCACCTGGCGTTTCCACTTTGCTCGCTCAGTTTTCAGGCCAAAATACAGGCTACCAAATTGCTGTCCCTGATTAGGCATGCAAAATTATTGGTGTACATGGTTTGTCCTGTCTGAACTACTTATCCGTGCAAACCAGCAAACAATTTCCATGTAAATAAGATTATCTCAAGGATGACGATCCATAAAGCCTAGAGGCTCGAAAATAGCTCCTCCAAACAAAAATAAATCTATCAAGAGATATTTACGAGATAAAAAAGATTGATGATTGAGGAAAAGGTTCAACAAATTATGCAAGGTAGGAATCAAACTGAATATCTACTACAGATCTAGATTCTTCTGGCAGAGCGATGGACATAAGAAGAAGTATAGACTGACAAGATGGGGAGTATTATGTACACCCAAGGACCAAAGTGGGTTAGGAATCTTAGACTTAAGCATTCAGAACAAATGTTTACTTAGCAAATGGCTATTTAGACTCATTAATGAGGATGGCATTTGGCAGAGACTCCTTAGAAATAAGTATTTGAGGCATAAAACAATCACCCAAGTGGAATATATGCCTGGTGATTCGCATTTTTGGTCAGGTCTTATGAAGATTAAAAATGACCTTTTGAGGATGGGCAAATTCCATGTGGGTGATGGGTCACAAACTCGTTTTTGGGAGGATGCTTGGTTAGATGACACTCCTTTCAAAACTCAATATCCATCTGTATATAATATCGTGCGAAAGAAAACTGCAACTGTTGCAACGGTTCTTAGATCAAATCCTTTAAATGTGGCCTTTAGGAGATCTTTAGTTGGCAATAATTTACAGGCTTGGCACCAGTTGGTTACCAAACTTGTGAATGTTCAATTATCAGATCAGAGAGACAAGTTTATTTGGTCTCTAAAACAAAATGGTCAGTTTACTGTTCGATCCATGTATGAAATGCTAATCACTCAGTTGCCTGCACCAAGGAAAAATGTGATATGGAAATTAAAATTGCCCTTGAAAGTAAAAATATTCGTCTGGTATTTGCAAAAAGGAATTGTTCTAACCAAAGATAATTTAGCTCGTAGACGTTGGAAAGGAAGTTTAAATGTTGTTTCTGTAATTTAGAGGAAACCATACAACACCTTTTTTTCGACTGTCAACTAGCTAGAACTATATGGAGGATTGTACAAGTTTCCTTTAATCTAATAATGCCTGTAAGCATTACGCATATGTTTACTGACTGGCTTAATGGGATTAATAACAAACTTAAATACAAAATCCTGGTTGGAGCATCCTCACTATGCTGGACACTTTGGTTAAGTAGAAATGATATGGTTTTTAACAACACTCGAGCCGTTACTCCTATACAGGTTATCTTCAGCGGGACACACTGGATCCGTTTCTGGGCATTCCTGCAGAAGGAGGACGAGCGACCACATATTATTCGTGGGTGCCGTGCGCTTGAGACCACGGCGATGGAGATCTTTGCCCATAATGGATGGTCTTTTAGTAATAGAATTACTTTCAGCTAGTGTGAGCTGGTTCCTAAGACAGACTGGGTTTTCGTTTCCTTTGGTGATCTCGTTTGTAATAAGAAACGGCTATATGCATAGGTCTATGCAGAGGCTGGAATATTGAAATATATTTTCTTTTCTAAAAATTGAGAAGATTGGTCAGGAAAGCCAGAGCATGCATGGAGCTAGGATAATACTATTTAAGACATCTATTTGTGTGAGGAAGGATAAGGCAGCTGATAGTCGATAATGGTGGAAATATATAATTGAACAAGAACAGAAGGATTCCCCAACATAACTTTTTATACTGTTCATCATCCACAAATGTTCACTGTTTCTAAGGTTAACCTGGAAAGGAGGAATGAAAAAAGTGGTATAGATGGAGACTTGGAAAGAAACAGAGATGCGCTGTCAAGAGAAGAATCTATCAATAAACACTTGCTTTTTTTTCTTTAGAGATGTTTCTTTTTGCATGCAGGTGTAACATTTTTGTCAGACTAGACAGTTACCAATTCACGCAGTTACATGTGGAGGTATCAACTGTACATGCTGAGAATATTGTTCGAGAGGATGGATAATGGACGGTTTGTATGTTCCAAGTAGCTGCGAGCATGCAGGCTAGGCCGTCCAAGTTGGTGTAACTCCTATAATAAGTTGGGCTTGATGATGATATCGATTTCTTCCGACAACGATAGATCCCCTCACCAAGTTGTCTGAGAAAAAAAGGAGAAATATAAACATGTTGATAACATTCGCTTACATATGTTGGAATGGAAAACTTTAGCAGTCTATGTAAACTAATCATTGCTCGTATGTCATGTGTTTACTAAAGCTACACACATATACGTATATACGCAGTTGTTCTCCTCATGATCTCGTCTGGACTCTGGAAGAATATAGGAATATTTCTGTGCCCATGTGGGAACTGAATCCTTTTTCTCCAATGGAATTCCCATCATATTCCGAGAGCATGCAAGCTCTTGCATCACTCTCATCAGACATCTCCATCTACCTAGGGATCAAGGAACAATATGTTGCACCAATAATGGAGCCCGGGAGGGATCAAGGAGGATGAGGAAAACAAAGAAAAGGAGAGGTCAAGAGGTCCCACCACAAAATTCTATGCCCAACGAACGCACACACAAGCTAAGCAAATGCCTAATTAATATAAGCCAATGCAAGTGATCGACGACCTTACCCGGCCGTCGCTCCACCAACCTCCCCATCTATCCATCCGTTCGTCCATTTATGTTCATCAGCCGCTGGAGACTGAACGACGTGTAGATTCGATTGATCTTGCAATTCAAGTGGGCATCGCATTCCGGGGCAACACATAAAGCCGGCGAGGGCTCGGGGCATCTCACTTTAGTTTCCCTCTTATTGCAAACTCCCCCTGTTTTCCGTCAAACCATGGTCGTCATCAGCGGCACTGTTACAATGCTACGTGCCATTTCCATTCACAACGTATGGATTCGTTTGTTTTAACCAAGGAGTAAGGTTTTCCTGTTTTCTTTTTAAGAAAGACGATTATTCATATTTTGCACCTCATATATAGCCATATCAGACCGATCTCCATTTGACGTTCATAAATATAATGTTTCTCTCCAAGTACACATAAGTGCCCATCCACCCTAACTAAACACTACGTACGTGTTCATATTTCCCTTACCTCTCCCACAATGGTTGGATAGGTGCTAAAGTACTTAAATTTGAGCTGTGTACGTATTCGTGTCATGTTAATGCAAATATGGAATTTACTTGAGGACATACAAAAAGGCACACGTGGTACTGCAGCACTGGCAGCAGCACCTGCCTCCCAGAGTCCCAGTCCCTAATAAGCATCTCTAGTTCCTGAAATCCACCGCAGCCAAACCAAACTCGCCGGCTTTTGTTTGGTTGCTTTTCTCGTTATCACGATGACTCGACTGCTCTAGTGTTGATGGTTTTATTTGGCACACACTGATCGAAGCTGCTCTAAAGAATGCTTGCGGATGCGGTGATGACTCTATCCCTCCCTCGCTCACCAGGCACACCCGGCCCTCAATAAAAATCAATCTGAAAGAACCATAAGTCTTCAGGTCCTTTGCGACATTACCCGCACAGCTAAACATCCATCGCTATTATGTATGAGACAACCTTTCTTTCGTCTCAGGTGTTACATGCTTTCTCCATTTTTTTCTTTCTTTTATGAATGAGGATAAACATGGCAGTGTCCTTTTTAGATATAAAATATTTCTTTTCACCTTTTGTGCTCTCCAAGCATGCATCATCGAACAGCCGCATCACATGCTCTTCAAAGCCAAGCAGATGGCCCACTCACCTTTGAACCTTAATACGTAAGTGTAATATAAATTGGATTGGAGAACAATATATCTTTCGTGCATCCATCCATTGTACTATAGCACAGTGTAGGCAGGGAATCTGTATGAGTGCTAATAGGAATTTGACAGGTGGTCCGCCTCTCATCACCACTGCGCGCGCTTGTGCCATCTGCTACTCCCTAGATCTTCATATCTCTCACCTGTCCTGTCCACCGAACCAAAACTAAAAGGCTATCTTTGCATGCATGTCGAAGTTGGGATTGATGAAAGGCTAAGCAATAAACGCTAGCTCTTCCGAAAATCATATCCTGATTTTAAGCTCCAAATTAATTAGGATGTACACATACAGTATATACTGTCGAAAGAGGTGTTGAGCAGCTTGTCCGCTGGTTGATAGTTGACGTAAGGGCAAGTACATTAGTGAGTTTAATAGGCGATTTTATGCATTACTATGTAATATTGAGGCGAATTAACAGACAAAATGCATAATAGCTTGTCTTTTTTTTATCTCATAGCAATATCATATCCTTTAATTTGTAGATGTAATAAAGAAATTTTATAGTAAGGTGTATGGCAACAAAAAAAACTCGTACAATGTTTTAGAGTCGTCTTATACTCATAAATTTGGCTTATGAGGTGGTTGTTTTGCGAAACAACGACCTCTTCTTTCACCTCGCTCTCTCTTTTCCACATCTGCAAAAATCCTATGTGAAACTGTATGAGACGGCATATGAAACCGTTGGCGTATAGCAATGTAGTACCTTCCCTAATCCATCCTAACCACACATTGATACCCACCTCATTTTTAAGCGGACGCAAGAGGAGTTAACATAGTTTCGTGATTCATTGTATTCTCCAAGGATTTATGAAATTATGCTCAAACACACATAGCGTCTACTTGGCAAGAGGTGTAGGCGATGGTGCGGTAGTAGAGGGGAGGGCTAGGTTTGCGCGCATGTAGTGAAGAGTGAAGGGCCAAAATAATGAAAAGAGTGCTAGTGGGTGTTCAAGGGTAGCATTTAAAAATCTTTACAGTGGACTATATCCTAAACTAAAGTGATATACCTCCTTTCTAGGGAAGCCAAGTTCACGCAGTCACAATAAAAAAAACCACTACTAGAAAACTGGTATTTCCCCTGGGTATTATATCACACTTAGTTTAAATGAAACCACATGTGATAGTTTTTACATCCGGTTCGAAATAGAACCACAGGTGGTAATCATTTTTACCTAAGGTTTGTAACATGAACTGTAGGTGAAAACCAGGCTCATTATCATCGCCTCGGTTTGTAATACGAGCCATCGGTGAAAATGATTATCACCTGCGGTTTGAGCTATGAATTGTAAGTGATAATATCATTTTCATTTGCAGTTTGTATTTGTACACAATCCTAATATATTTTCTTGCACAGCAATTATTTATTTTCTATTATTTTTCTGATTTGTTCATTTAACTAGGAGCACATAAGGGACAATCACAAAAAGATGTAGTCCGATCAGATCTAAGGGGTGGCCTCTAGAAATTCAAGAAGATTAAAAATAGTTAATATAAAAGGACGGCATCCCTCCCACTAGTTTGCCACTCTGAAACAATTTTTACACGTATTATACTACACATATGTTGGCATAGAGGACTTTTGATTTTTCTTAAGTCATTTTCTATTTTAGGATTAAATAAATTTCTAGGTACTTATTCTCAGTAAATCTAATTTGATATGCACCTCAAATGATATTACTACAGCACTGGATGCCACGCTCGCTGAGATGCTCACGTACATCTGTTCTGTTCCAAATCTACAAACATGCATGCGCGGAGCTATGTATTCAGTTCCCGCGAAAAGTTGATAGAAAAGTCACATCGGACATTGTAACGCACTGTAGCACTTTTCGTTTATTTATGGTAATAATTGTCCTACCATGACCTAACTAGGTTCAAAAGATTCGTCTCGTCGTATACATCAAAACTATGTAATTAGTTTTTTATCTACATTTAATGCTCTATGCATGTGTAATTTGCTATATTTAATGTTTCGATGTGATGTCGATGTGATGACAAGTTTGGGGGAACTAAACACACCCAGCCTATATTCGCAAAAACCGTGCTTGCAGCCGATTATGATCTGATTTGTTTTTTTTTTGCCGTGCTTGCCCCGTTGGCGATATTTTTTTGGGGGGCAGGTTGCCTCTCCTTCTCATCTCTCTTCCACGCACTTGGCCAAAACGTAACAATCCACCTCACCAAAACAAAACCAAGGCTTTTTCACTAACACAGTCATATCTAATCAAAATTTTGAACACCATGTTAGATTTTCTAGCTGCTCCAATTTTGAAGTCACAAAACCTTCGAGCTTCATATATACTCCACCGAAAAGGAAGCCGTTGCTTTAAATTGCCCTAAGCATTGCTTTCCTCATCTCCTCTCTTCTTTCACATCATGATTCTGAGCCATGGCAAAATGTTGATCTAAATGAACTAGCGACAATTATTGATCTCCATGATTCAGTGGTTGTAGATGATCATGGAGAGTATGGTTCGGTGGAGCGACACTATGTGGTTGTAGATGCATTTGGTCGAATGTACTCATTGTTTTTCTTCCGTTTTCTTTCAATGATCTGAATGTTCTGTTCCTATGCAGATATCTTACATGAACCAGAATGGAGGAGTCCAATGAGAAGAAACCGCCTGATCCGTAGCCATTGGTGCAGCCAGAATGCATGGTGTTCTCATTACCATCCGCGCGTGGCCATATATGCACACACTTAACAAGTTCACGCACCTATTTGCACGTTTGCTACTTGTTGGACCAAAGTGATAAACATAACAGCTATTATATATGGTGGGTGCAATTTACTCAAAGAAAAAGGGCTGTGGTGCTCAACTTACCGGGGCTCACTGTGAAAAATTATGGGAGAAAAAACTCAATACATGAGCTAAGATATTAGGCATGCATGCATCTAAATATCTCCACAAAATTTCTAATCTAAATAGTTTTCTTAAGAAACTTTCTTGGCCATTTTGGAGCACGCGTGATGTTCTCGAGGTGAGATATAACCTCTAGTTGACTAGTTACATCACGCATGATGTCTGCATTACTGTGTGTGTAACGCTTTGTTGCTTTCCATACGGTCAACTATGGAATAACACTGTCGGTAACACAAGCTAGGAATTCAATCCTAGTACTGGTACACATATCCTTGGTTGACCTGCTCAAGCTGCTCCTCTTCGTTATCCCCGTTGAAGAGAATAAGATGGCCTCATCGATGCATCTCTAAAGGCACCTGAGCAATGAAATCCGGTACGTCAAAGACAGCGGCGTGCCTGAACCTAGACGCCTAGCACTACAACATGCAAACGTGATGCCAAAGACGGAAGCAGCTAGCGTGATGACTTAGCTTTGGCTTGTCATACAGATCTTCACATTATTATGTCTCTAATATGCAGTGTGTCGGTCAATGCCGGAAAAAGGAATTTATAAGATATACATAATTAAAAAGGAGAAAATAGGAGTTTTACCAGGTAACAATATATCTATTTTCTTCTTCTTCTTTTTTGTTGTGTGCATCCTAGTTATGCAGAGACCGGAAATAGTCTTAGCACATTTGTATCATCTTGATGTATCTATCTAAGATTAATAAAATTTCAAAAACAATATAAGATATTATGGAAGCTGAATGGGGAGAGTGAGACCGCTAGCAAGCTAGTAGTGCTCTCTTGTTTTCATGTCTAATCGCAGAACGAATCACCGTGAGCGAGCAGGATGGATCTGATCTCCAACAATCCTACATCAACACAACTCCGCCACCTATACGCTAGTTTCAATGCATGGTTTGTAATCCCGTCACCTCATCTCGAGATCATATCTTTTCTCAACCGTCATAGACATGTGGCAGGAATCCACACAGTGATAGCATGGCCACATCCACATGGGCGGTGAATAATTCGATCGAATGAAGCAGTCGAAATCAAGCACGAATTGAATTGAAGTGGCAGGGATCGGATTGATCGAGCTTTAAAATTATAGGAGTGGGCGCAGCAGACGGCCGGAAGGATCGGGCAGCGCTCGAGATCGAAAGAAATGATCAATAATGGCCCGTCCGGGTTCGATCTATCGCCGACAGGCGCAGCGGAAAGATTTGATTCTCCATGACACGTACGCGCAGCATGGTGACATGCCGAGATGCCAATTTGCATTGCATTTGCCGGCCTGCGTGCACCGGCGAACGGGCGAGCGAAACGGATGCTATCTCTAGATCTCTGCACTACTGCACACAGCAGGCAGGAGGCCCGTCCATAAGCACAACTAGCAGCCTTGTCGTGGAATCATGCATGGCGGCAAGCTTTTTATTTTTGGTGCCCTGTACTGCGCTGTGGCTAATGCATTCCATCTAACTTGACCATCATCCGATCCGTCGTCAACTCAACGCTCGATCCAAATTGATGCATGCATTACCGGCCTGTAGTGTGTGTAGATGTGATGTATGTAGACTGATGAGATAAAGATTTGATAAGAGTTGGCTTTGCTGATTTTTTGGTGTTCACAATATTGTTCCTATCCTTTCGAGTAATAAACAATGCTGAAATTGAGTAAAACATTAGTTCGTTAAAGACGGTCAGTCTCAGTGCAAAGTTTCACTACACGGTTACCTAGATCAGAAACTAGGTAATTGTGCCAAAGGAGTGTCATGTTGATGAAACTCCTCTCACATCCTATGAAACTCTTGCTTCTCTCTTATGCCACGTCAGGACATTTAATGCCATGAAACTCCCATGAAACCCCCACTGAGACTGGCCTAAAAGTTCCAAGTGACGGTCATCTAACTACACATAGTAGTTGGGGATTAACAGGTGACAGTGTGGAGAGTGGTATTATATTGGTCGCGGAACAGGCCGGGAGCCGCGCTAGTCAAACGGAGTGGTGGACAGTGCCCGCAGTGGGGGAGCATATGGAAAACTAGAGTAAAATACACCAGCGGTCCTCAAACTTGTCCCGAGGTGTCATCTAGGTCCCCGAACTCTCAAAATGCATATTTGAGTCCCCGAACTTGCTAAACTGTGTCATCTAGGTCCAAAGTTTCAAAAATACCCCTATGCATGATGACATGGCTACCAATTAAGCATGAAATTTTATACTATTTCTCTAACTAAATCGGTTGTTTCCATCACAATAATTAAATAACTTTATTTGATTGTACCATATCGATAATTATAGATCAAGAGATGGACAAAAATCAATAATATAGGGGTATTTTTAGAATTTTAGACCTAAATGACACAGTTTATCAAGTTTAGGGACTCAAATATGCATTTTGAGAGTTCGGGGACCTAGATGACACCTCGGGACAAGTTTGAAGACCGATGGTGTATTTTACTCGGAAAACTAATCCAACAGAGATTAAGTTATTTGTCGAAAGCAATAGCTTAATAAGCCACTAATTTATTAGAAATTTGGAGGCTTGAACCGACTAATTAGGAGTTGCTCACTAAACAAGGTAACATTGGTTCTGTACGTACCGTTAATTTCCTACTGATCAATGTATAACAACACCTCTCTTGTTATTCCTGAAGTACGTAGAAAGAGAGAAACACACATGATGGGTCATGGGTGTAGTTAGAAAAAGGAGAGAGGAACACATGGCTGTATTTGAAAAATCACAGCAAGAAAGAAATTAACACATGTAAAAGTGACATGAATGATATACACTACATTTAGACACGTATTGGCAATAACACTCCACATATAATTGCAGAAGATACGAATCCAAACATGCATGTAGATACACGAGGGATTTGTGTGGTGATGGAAGGTGGCATCTACCTTGGGGATGGGCCTCTGCATGATTGTGGGTAGCTATACAGAGAATATGCAACCCCCACATAAGACCTGCCTTGCATAGTCTAGTCTTTCTAGCTTTCCTGAATTACAACATTTTGACACTGCAATAGCGATCGATCCTCTTCGCCTTTTTCACAATCAGCAGCTAGCTAGGAGCAGGCCCTTTCACGATCGGAATCACATAAAGCCTCCGCCCGGGTATAATTTGGGGGGCTCATCTCATCTCAGGATCAGAGCATCAAATGTATACTATATACCACATGTGTTATACGACATCTCTGTCAGTTTGTCACCCCAGCCCTACTCATTGTACTGACCATAGCAAAAACTGCTAGCTGCCCTCAGAAATAACGCCGGGGCTGGGTAGATACATAATTGATTCTAATTGGCACCGATTTGTTTGGTATCCATATTGCAAATTTAGAGAAAGTTTAGCTGTTGAGAAAGCCAGAAAGGTGGACGATATGTTCTTTAAAATCAGATATACAATGCATGTTGCTGTGATATAATTAAAAAATGATATGCATTGATGACATTAGGCCCCTTTGGAATGCAGGATTTTTTTCTCGTTTCTATGTCGTTTTTCCTGTGAAATTGAACTCTTTCATGTGAAATTCAAGTGCTATTGTGTAATCATATTTTTACAACACAACATGTGACGTTACTAGATCCATTTATTGCAAAATAATAGAGCACTACAATAGCTATACATATATAGCGGTTGCTACCTTATTATAACACATTATTTTGTAAGACTAAGCTTATAGAAAAAATCAGCAACTATGGTGCATTTATTATTTGGCATCATTGATGTTATTATATATACTCCCTCCATCTATCTTTACAAGGCGCGCACAAATATTAAGATTGAAAGTTTACAATCTTTGACCAATAATTTAGCTAACAATTTTTAACTTTTATAATGCACATTTAATATGGTTGGATTTGTAATCAAATATACTCTTCAATGATTATAATTTTATAACCATAAATGATATAATATAAGATAACTGAATAGTCAAAGTATAACTTTGAAGACCGTGCCAAGTCAAATCGTGTCTTACAAAGATAGATGGAGGGAGTAGTCTATAAACTTGATTAAAATTATGAATGTTTACAAAAGACGAATTTGGAACGGAGACAGCATAAGCAAACAATCTAGAAGATCGATTCAAATAAGAAATTATATATATGGATGGATGCACAAATCCAACAACAGAAAAATAATATCTATCTGATGCTCTGCTAGTTTCTCTGGGATATTTTAGCTCGATCTCCCCAGCAGCAACTAACGTTTTACATGTGGCAGTCAGCAATTAGTTTGACCGCACGCCGCCCGCGTGCATCAGTATCTATACGTGCATGCATGCATATAACATTGGTGATAAAGTCGGGATATAGGTTAATTGCACTTGCACACATGGAAATGCTTTTTGGTCATTTATATAGTTATTCTTGTGTCCCAGTTCCACATGGATAAACAAGAACAATGTCTCAAGAGTGTATCTCACTTTTGGAAAATCATGCATATTTTACTTAATCATGACACATGAGCTGACGTAGGAAATCTGAAGAATTTGGGAAGTTATGGGCTAATGGGTAGCCTACGGTATTTGATATTTTGATCTACCCGGCCGGCCACCTCCCTTTCCTAGCTCATCGTGCCGCCTCCCCAACTGTGATTCCAATCGCGCGCGTATTTTATTCACGCTGGCACCGCAAAGTGTGGAACACATTCACATATATACTAGCTACCTGGCCGGCTTTATTTTCTTCCTCCGCCCTCCCCTTCAATTAATTAAGCTAGTTCAAAAGAGTATTAATTAGTGCATGTGTGTAAATCATGGTAACCAGGTTTAAAATCCAAGATGAGGCTCCCCATGTTCTTGCTTCTCACAGTTTTTCCTGCATGCATATCGATCATTTTACATTCTTGTTGCATTACATTCACATGATGTGGAAAAAAAATATCTAGTTTCTATATGCTTTGAGTTGACCAATCTGTCACTTAATTGGTAATAGGCTTATGTGTAGTTGCGTAACACCAAATAGCTAATGCAATCCACAAAAAAAGGTAGTAATGCAAAATAAGATAATGCTTTTGCAGTAGTTCTATATATATACAATACTTATATATTTACAGGGTTTGACATACATTTGGTATACCTTGTATAGTTGTATCAAATGAAACTGCATAACTAGTTCCACAAATAGTATACTGATTTAGTTTTTCGCACCGTTGAGATTTTGTTTGCTGTAATCACACAACTTTTAAATGTCTTAGATAATTTCGGAATTGGTCTTAGTCCATCTACCCTTTATTCTAAGTAAGAGCGGGGATTGTAATAGGATGAAGTTGTTTACTTAAATTTCAGATTTGAGCACTTTCACTCTATGAACATGTAATTAATGTGATGAAGATTTGTAATTTACTACGTTCAAAAATTCTCTCTACTTGCCATGTGTGATGGTTATGATGTTGTGCAAGAGGTATGTGTATTGGTCTTGATTCTTGAGCATTATCTTTAGTCACATACGGGGACTACCAGTAGTGCTTTTGTTTTAGTTGAACTCGTGCTTGGTTGTAGGGTCATTTATATGTGGATTGGCATGTGGCATATCCAAATGCACAAGTAATATGCACTCGGCCGAACAAAAGAAGTTGCACTCCAGCAGACCCTCTATTTGGCCTCCTATTTTTGGGAGGCCTCCAAATTTATCCCCCCCAACCTCTCCATTCCTAGGGGGTCTATAGGGAGCCCTCCATTCTTAGAATCTATTGCTGGAGTTGGAACAGGTTATGAGACCCTCAAAAAATAGAAATAGTCCTCATTTAGTATTTGAAGGGCCTAATTTAGAGGCTATTGCTGGATTTGCTATAATCAAGTGCAATTTGGACAGTTCTCTCAGCGTTCTCACTCAAGCATATATGTTTCTTACTATTAATTAATAGCCTGAAAAAAGGGGAACAACTAGAAAAATGAAATTGATAGTTGGCAAATTTCTAAAATGTAAGAAAAAATGTGAATTGAATCTCAAAGAGCTGCTTCCTTTGAAATTAGTACTCCCTCCATATATGATTTAGATGTCATTTTAGACAACTACACGGTCTCCAAAACGTAACTTTGACTTCTTATTTTTTAAATATATATATATATTAAAAAATAATATATGTATACTTTTATAAAAAAATATTTTTAAGACAAATCTATTCATATGGTTTTCACATTTCTAAACTTAATGACTTAAAATTTATTCGTGATTTATATTCCCAATGTTCGACTAAAATCTTATTCAAAACGACATCTAAATCCTATACGGAGGGAGTACTTTATAATTTAAACTAACTAAAGAAACTAATAGCATAAGAATTGGCCGTTCTAATAAGCTCTAATAATACTGTAAAAACTGTTGAATGATTTCAGTCTCATTTCCACAACGTGACCTTACCTACTCGTCCTTGTACGCTAATAACCTTGCACCTTTTCTTTAGATAAATATAAGTATAGTCATGGGTACAAGGATTTGAGCCAATCCCTGGTGGGTGAAGTCATATAGCCTCACAATTGTCTCACAAAAAGGGAAATATCTAATAAAGCTAATGAATTCTTGGTGGAACCAATAGGTAACCATAATGGCCACTCAAAATGTGATCAGTACCCATGGCGACATTGATGCACACCGGTCCCAATGCAAGATGAGATATCGATCTCACAAGATAGGAGAGGGATGCATTGCCTGATGAAGTAGGGAACTGGAGGAGGCAGGTGGCATTTGGTTCCCTGACACCATATACCCCAGTCCCCAGCTAGCCCAGCTCGATCGATCTCCTGCATGCTGAGAACGCACATCAGGTCACCATCAGTCGTGGAGATTCCCCAGTTATGACACAGTGCAGCTAGCAGTATAACTGAAAAGCGATCGAGATGCATGTATGATGAGCCAGACAGAGCACACACACTTCTCAGCAGCTAACACAGCACACGATGCAGCTATAGCTTCTCTCTTCTTGGGCCCCTACAAACTTTGCCTAGCTCGCCTCCCAGCGGCGGCAGCGCTGCACCAAACCCTATATAAAAGCCCGCGCGCGCCTCCTCCCTCTTCAAACCAAGCAACGCATCATCCACTCATCATCCAGCAGAGCAAGCGAGCTCAGCTAGCGCTCAGCAGCTAGCATTCCGGCAGCTGCAGCTAGCTCACTCGCTTGCTCCCAGCGATCGGCATCGATCGCTGGCCGCATAGTTAGCTAGATAACAATCTAGATTGTTTCAGTACAAATCAAAGAAAAGATCGAGCAGCTAGCTAGGATCGGAAGATTTCCTGGTAGATACACACTTGTTTGTTAGGAGCAACAGAGCAGAGAAAAGCGAAGGCAGATATATATAATGGAGAAGATGAACGTGGTTGCGAGCAGGAAGCCGGGCGACTGGAGCTGCCGGTCGTGCCAGTACGTGAACTTCTGCAAGCGCGACGCGTGCCAGCGCTGCGGCGAGGCGAAGCTGGGCGGGGAGCGGACGGACTACGCGGCGCTGGGCGGCGACTGGGACGTCAAGCCCGGCGACTGGTACTGCTGCCGCTGCGGCGTCCACAACTACGCCTCCCGGGGCAGCTGCTTCAAGTGCGCCGCCGCCAAGAACGAGGCGGCAGCCGCCGTCGCGCAGGGATGGGGGTACACCGTCGCCGGCCAGGCCGGGATGAAGCCCGGCGACTGGATCTGCCCAAGGTACTACTACCTTGCTGATGGTCTATGTTAAAACCAATATATTATTTTAGACAATCGATCGTCCATGATTCTTGCTAGCTAATCCGTGGTGCTCGGACAGAATGCAGCATATCTGCATGCATGATGCATGCAGCAGCACTAACTTGCAGTTTAATAGTGGGCTCTCACTTAGTTAGTTATATATTCTACCAGTACTACCTTTGTTGGCAAGGAACAAATATAATCAAACAACATGCATGAAACCCACCTACTTTGCATAAATATGAAATGAAGATCATACCATAAAGAGATTAAAAAAAGATTATATTAATTTATTGCTGAGCCCTTTCACTGTCAAAAAAATTGCTACTCAAGTCCCTGGAATATTCTGCTTGGAAGAATGCTGAGCTGCCAAATGGAATTTCTTGTCGTGTCGGCTCCGCATTCCTTCTATCTAAAACTAGAGTAGTAGTTCCAGTTGCTCAAGTGTCTTTAATCCTTTCACTTCCTTGCTGAATGCTAATGCTGCTTCATGTCTAATTTCGCCGCTGCAGACTGGGTTGCAACGTGCAGAACTACGCCAACCGAACTGAGTGCTTCAGGTGCAACATGCCCAGATCATCATCATACTACGGTAAGCACACGTACTGTTGCGCTCATGTCAATTCCACTGATGGCATTACACACACATGACAGCGACAGACTGCCCTATTGCTCTCAACTAACTCAATCTTCTCTTTTCCTTATCTTTTTTTCAGGTTGATCCGGGCAGCTACACAACAGAGAAAAAAAAGCAGAAAACGAAAAAAAAAATAACCGTACGAGATTGAAGAGCAATTGATGATCGTCAACGATCGCCATCACGAGGACATTTTTCCTTTCTTTTTTTTTCTTTTGAATGAATGTAAGTAACCCTCGACAACTCGAGGAGGGTAGTCATTTGGAAGAGCAGCAACTGAAGCTAAACGGAGAGAAGGATATGTGTAAAAGAAAAAAGAGTGCGACTGATGCCAACAATCAGTCTTCTTTGTCCCACCCTTTTTTCCAATAAAAGCCGAGGTTAAAGAAAGGAAAAATGCGAGTTCCCTTGATCTGTCCACCAGCTTTTTCACTCATCTAACTATGCCTTTTTACAGTTAACAAGTTCCTACACACCTTTGACTCCACTTATAGCATATATTGCACTTCAAAAAAAAAAGGAGAAAGCAAGAAAGCCTGATTGTCGATCGAACGAGAATGGAGCATGACATGGATAGATGATTCCCATCTCCTGACTGTTTACCGCAATTCCGGTGGCAGCCAACCATAAAAAGATCTAATCTATCCATAAACACACAGATGCTTTGCTTCGCGCTAATCGGTTTATAGCAGCAAGCATATGCAAAAGCCGAATTCAGCATTCTATTAACGGCCGGGAGGCAGGCACGGAGGCGACAGCAAATTCGCGCGGCCACAAGCGAATGTTTCCTTCGTCTAATCCGGCACAGGCCCTGACGACGACGTCTTAATTCCTGACGGGCATTGCATTGCATGTAGTTGCTGCTGTATACACTAGCTAGCCATAGCCGGATAAGATTCCGGGGACAATCATGGCCCTGCTTTACCCCCTGGCCTCAAAGCGAGCCGAGATGCAGCGAATGGTTGCCACTTTGGGCTTCCAATATTGATCACAACCCGCTGCCAATAGAGAGCTGGAAGAACGCCACATGGCACTGATCGATCAGCCTAGCACATTTACACGAGGAAGTGAGTGAGCCTAGCGCAATTGGTGAGACGTGCGGTGGAAGCATACATACACCCCCACCACACCAAGGTTCTGAGTCTGAGGCTCAATGGCCACAGACACTAACATTTGCAACTGGATGGTTACACATCTCAGATTCCGCCTCAAATCATCGATCGGGAACACCGCCTTTGTCGAAGATGAGAAGAGGAAATATATATGTATATATTAAAAAAAGAAAAAAGTGTGAGATTTGATCAGATTGCAGGGGCAGGAGGCATCAGAATATATAGATATAGCACATAATGCATGACCATGCATATTGTTCATCAGCATGCACAAACAAAAGGTTAGTAGCGAGTGGTTCAATCTTAGCCTCAGTGCCCGCCTTACCCTCAGCAAAGGGAGCCAATTGGTGCTTCGGTGCAGTGTCTTTCAGTGGTTTCCTTCCCCCTTTTTGTCTCTGACCCTCTCGTTCATTCCTGCATTGGGAGAAAGGGCAGGAGCCACTTGTTTGGCGCAGGGCCTGCAGACAGCCTGCATCGCTGCTCGCTAATCATGCACCGCTTTTGCAATCCCACTCCACCCCCTTCTCAGAACATTCAGCTATGCCCTCTTCTGCATCCCACACCAATCAGTAGATTCGCTGGAATACCAGTGACCAGGGCCCCACACCTGCTTTCCTAGGTCAAATGCACTGTTGCAACTCCTGATGAACACACTGGTCAGACTTTTGCAGGCCCGAGCATGTAATCCTGCTGTGATAGAGGAAGATCAGACGCAGATGCCCCATGTCTTGCAGAATTTGCAATGGCTGCAGCACTTGATGCGGTGTTCACCAAAATTTGGGGACAGATTCTTTCTAATTGTGATGGAAGTTTGATAGGATGCTCTTGTCTAGATCAATGGATCACAATTTGTTTGTGATGGCTGAAGCACTAGCACAGTAGCATTCACCAAAATTTGAGGACAGATTCTTTCTAATTATGATGGAAATTTAACATATCTAGATGTTGCCCCCCTTCTCTTTCAGACGTCAAAGCGAAATATTGAGACAGTTACGCTTGCAACTTATCTGAAAGGAGAATGTGCTCCCTGTGCGAAGTTTAGATTCCACAGTGTCTTCATTTGTTCTACTTCTATCAACAACCTGATCTCGAGAAACATCACATCAGCTATTTGATTCCTATATTCTTGTTTGGAATTCTTCTACATGGAGTAGCCATAGCCAAGCCACAAAACGTTTCACATATCTGGGTTACGATGGAGTCATCACCATCGCTGTTGACCTCGTTGCAACTTGCAAAACAGAAGGTTCCACAGATCAAAATGCATAATATGTTCAACCATCAATGATGTTGACGAGGTGAATCCTTCCTTCTTCTACCTTAAAATCTACAAATATACTTGTATGCAGTCAATGTGCAAACAGCGACTATTGTCTATTGGGGACCTATTCGAGAACAGAACCAGCTTAACCTGAGGCATATCATGGTCGAGGTATTCTTGTGCATACAATGGCCTCTCGGACCAAGGCATCCAATGGGTCTATACATTTCTTGAGAAGAGGGTCGTCGTCAGGCAAGATGCCTACAAGGTCATCAGATGCAAGGATTACCGTATTGACAGCTCTCACAAGAAGAATTTGGAGCGACACTCGCAGTAGGTTTCTTGCACCCTCCATGTCCCCCTTTCTAAATGCATCGACTGATGGTAACACCGTGTGCTCCAACGAAGCTTTATCTGGACATACCACCTCAAAACCCTGATAAAGAAATTTAAACAAGAAATAAGATAATCATACACTCCCAAATGGATGAATGTAGAGTACTGTCAATGAACATAACAAATAGAAGACTTCAAGCCATCTCACTAGGATGACAGTTTGGCACTGTACAAGTTATCATGGGACTGGAAAATTAGGAATGGACAGCCTACAATAGGCCATAAGACCTGCAGTTGTCAATCTTTTTTGTGACCTGAGCTTTCAGACAAAGGTACGTATCATGCAAAGTGACTGCAAAAAAATCTGACTATCCATCAGTGACGTAGGAGTGGAATTGTCTTATTTGTGGAAAATACATATTCATGATGTTGTGTTGTCATATACGAACTTTCAAGGAAAGACCTTGCTTCTAAAAATGCCTGAACAAAGTGGTCCAAAAAGCAATTTGTTTATATGTCCTGCTATTTCATTTCTTTATATGTATACTCTTCCATAAAGGGTTCGAAACCATCTTATATTGAAAGCCAACATTGATACCACTTTATTACTGAGAATGAAAGAACAGCTAATCCTTAAGCATACAACAATTGATTGAAAAAAACAGTTGGTTTACCTGGCTCTCCAGCTTGTCTAGATAGCATTTTGTACCCAGTGTATAATCAGTAGCCAGAACTCCTACACGGACATTACTTCCATACTCAACAGGTTTCAAGTTTGCAGCTTTGAGTTCCTTTGCAACACAATCGCCAACATGAAGGAATGGAACCGAGCAACCTTGCGAAATCTCATCATGCCAGGCATGTAAGAACTGGCATGGCATAACAATGCAACACGCTCCAGATTGCTCCAAGAAGAACCTCTTCTGCCTTAACTTCCCAACAGTGATACTACAGACAGAAGTGAGTTGGTTTCCAGATGACAATAGCTCTTTCTTGACGAGTGGATCATTGCAGATAACAAATGGAGGTGCCTCTTCTCCACCTCTGGTGCTCCAACTCACAAATTTCTCCAAAAATCTGAGAGAGGAAGTGGAAGATGCTCCCATTACTCCAGCTGTGCCCGATGGATGATAAGTTGCACCGTAAGGTCCACTTCTTGAAGCTGAGGAACTCGCATCCAAATTCTTCGGCTCAGAGGGATCAGTTGCACTGTCAGTCCTGAGAACGATGGAAGACAGTCTTGCACTATAAGCAAAGCGTGAAGACTGGGATCTACAAGAGGCCCATCTTCTCCTTGCAGCACCCACACGATGCAGTGATTCAGATAAGGAGCAACGAGGAGATATGGCTATGCTCCTGCAGAAACAGGTTCGGATCATTGTGTAATAGCTGTGGTATTCTAGATACACACAAAAACACTAACACTAGTAAACACAAAGCTGGATTTCAAGAAGTAGCAAGTAGAAACTGACCTCTGCAAAGACATCTGAACCATGGCAGTCGAGACCTGGGAATTCTGAACACCAGCTGTCTAGTGACGGTGTGTAGGGAGACTGGCACCAGCAATAGATGTAATGGAGAGAAAGAGCTGGAATTGGGATTTGGAGACTATCCCTCTTCTTCCCAGCAGACCGATGAGGATGGTGGCACCTACATGTGTTTTGTTGGTGGAAGGGTGGGATTAACAGCTATTAACCCTAGTAAACAAGGACAACACCAAAATGCACATGTATTACTCAGACTGGCCAACAATAACAATCATTGTACCAGCAGGAAGGAGGGAACAGACAGAGAGGAATCTCAATTATTGAACTGGAATGAAGATGTTTGTTTTAACTTTAGTGAGGGGGACTCTAACCAAGAGGAAAAGCACTGTGGAAGATTGTGACTGGTGACTTGGAAACTGCCTCACATCTCAACCAAAGAACATTATCTCTTCAGCTCATTGCAGACACCAACTCCTATCTCCCTAGCATTTCTGGCTTCTGATTTCTGAAGATTCAGCATCCGTCTTCACTCTTCAGCTGTCGAGAAGGTTAACCAAAAAAATTACAGCTCCAGTTTTTACTAGCATACAAGCAAGAAAGCAAGCGGACAAGGTATGGACAATCCCAAGGGGCAGTACTCACATGGCAGTGGGGCTCAGCTCACCTCCTCACATGTGCTATCATCATCTGCCAGACATGAACAGAGAGCACGAGACAGGCCAAGTTGCATATGCAGCCTGGCCATCGTTGCGCAATACAACACAAATGCTAGGACGACAGTACTGCTGCGAATGGACCACCTTGTAAATTGAGGAAAGTGAAAGTGTATAACCACTACATGTGTCCTTGTTTCCTCACTTCGGACTGTAAGATTGATGGTTTATCAGCTAGCAGTTCAAAATTATTTGTTTCACAACTCCAAATACCATGACCTCAACAAGAAAATTCAAACACTGAACAATAGAAGCAATGCAGAATTTACTGGGAAATTTCGAGTTACATGTGAGAAGAGAGACTATTAGAGTGTTACTGGACACATTAAAAAGAGCTGAACTAAGCTATTATTTTGTTGCCATGACCCCCAAAAATGTAAAAAGTACTGTGACTATTTTTTTGGGAGAGAGCAATGACTAATGAGAAGTATGAGAGGGTTTAGCCACACTTATAAAATCAACTAGTTATCCTGGACAGATGGCATGCCATAAGTCCTAGTACTTCCAAAATAAAGCAAGCAAAATAAATGGGAAAATTGCATTGCTGGAACTTTCAACAAGGGAAATAAATGGGTGCCTTGATGCCAGATATCTCAACATTATACAAGACACTCCTGCCTACAGCAGAACTGTTGATGGGCAAAAAAAGATTCTGTTTTTTCTGTTTTTTATCAGCATTACAGATGTCCTTTCGGTCAACATTACACATGGAGTGACCCTGTGACCCTGTCAATACAAGGGAGAAACGTGAATGCTACAGTATTGAAAGTGAGATATACCAAAAACATCCTCAAACCTTTAGCACATAGTGAAAATAAATTACAAGGATTGAAGTTGCAACAATAGTGTCTACTTCAGTTTTGACTTGGCAGAACTTTTCAGTGGCTTCGCGATAGAAACAGGGGGACTACTTTTTGCCGTCTTCTTTACGTTGTAGGTTATTGACATAAATGCACAGATCAGTGCAATCAAAATGGTTGGGTAGACATAAGTTGATTGTGTTGGATCGCTGTTCACTGGCTTCCCAAATAGTGCTTCTTTCACTAGACCCCAGATAACCAAAAGGGTCCCAAACAAAGTCATCCTCCCAGGATTTATGATGCCGACAAGTGCTCCAGCAACACAGAAGTAGCTCCCAGCAAGTATCTGATTGAGAAGTGAGACAATTATATAAAGAGTTCATAGACACTGTTCCGAAAAGAGTTGTAGATTGGTTACTAAAAAAGCACCTCTAGACGCTGGAGATCAACTACCGCAGAAGCATTTTTGGCTTCTGTCAGGTTGTAAATGTCGAACAGGTCACTCCACCTTGGAAATGCAATGCTTTTAGTGAGGCTGCTAACGATAGCTCCAGGGTAGAGCATGGCCTTCACAACAGCTGGTGGAAATATCTCGTTTGAGACCAACTGCGATGATGTGACTTGAATTGGTGTTGTGCATGTGCCTGCTCTACAAGGGACCCTGAAATGCCAAAAGCAAGCGAAATTTACTTATTATGCTCCTGCTCAATACTTAGCTAAGTTCTACGCCACCAAACCAACAAAGACTAAAATAAAATGCAAATGGATAAATTAGTGTTCAGTATAATGGGCTCAAAGGAAATGCACTAGGTGCCGTACCGTTGTGGTAAGAGAGTGAAACTAGATTACTGTATGAAATGCGTGAAAAAGAAAGGACTTGCTCTACTGCACGTGCATACGGGCAGCTTATTGCACGCATGAGCAGTTACTTAAGAATGGTAGCCAAGTTTGGTGTACACTGCTTGGAGAAGAAGCAGAACAATCCAGCATGTTTGTCTATGGTTAAAATTTGGACACGGCAAGGGTTCTCAATCTAACTGTCTGACAAGGGCTGGAGAACACAGTTTTCAAATTTTTCTCTTCAATTTGGCCACTGCTATTTACCTCTTTGGCACCTTGGGGTAGAATGCATACTATGTTTAGCTCAAACTCGTATATCTTAAAAGTGTTATATTAAAATTTTCTGTTATATTTCGTTGTACTCCCCTTTTTTCCATATTGTGGAGATATTTGTATTGTCGGCTAACTATAGTGTATGAATTTGTAGATTATTTATCAGTAATGTGTTGGGCAATAAGGTATGCGACAAGGGCAATCTCTCATGGGCTCACAGCACATTGTCACCTACCGCTCTTGAGAAAAAACAAATAAATTCTAGTTATACACATGTTGCAGGTACCCTTTTTTTCTTGAACACCCAGGAGATCTGTGTATCATTATATTAGCTACCTTGTCACAAGTTCTATGCATAACATGTTGCCAATTTGGCATTTTTCTACACAAGAAGGTAAATCAATAACATTTCTATCTATGTTTTTCTTCTGTTCTATTGCAATCGTGCACTAACATGTACTAAAATTGAACCCTTGTGGCAATTAGTTGTTTATGCATAATAGGTCAAATACTGAGGTACTCACAGTTCAAGATTTATGAATTTGAGCCATATGGTTATCAAATGAAAATTGATACTTAATCCATCATAAGAAAATAACAGGTAAAAGACTGCGTCTGATTAGAAACTAGAAAGTTGAAGTCTAGGAGGAAGGAAACCAGATTGGTTCTCATCGAGTCATGATAAATCCCTTCCTGATTCTCAGAATATAAACACAATCTGGCAGAATGTCATTTGGAAAAAAATTGATAACCTCAGGTTGCCCATTTCCTGATTATTTTCAAAATCAACTCCCAGCCTCCCATACTAACGGCATATAGAAACTTTGGAGAACACTGTAAATCCAGAAACTACTGCATCCTATGGTTTCAGTCCTAGAAATGTACTTTCTTATATATAATAATTTTGCAGGTCTTCTCCTATAAGTAGGTGTTTGGGGTTGGTACATGAAAATTGACAGTACTTCTCCCTATTCTCGCAATTGGGCGAGCAGATTACCTGCGTTTCTAAGTTCTAACTAGTAACATTTGATTGCAACACCACTGCCTGCCGTTTTCAGATAGCCAAAACACTACTGCAATGAGTGCTTCCGCTACTGCAATGAGTGGGTAAAAGCGTTCAACGCTACTACAACAAGGCATTAAATCACGCAGATTGCGTTCAAAGCCTTCGATGCCCACATACAGTACAAGCGCATCATGAGTGAGTAAAATATAATGGATCTAGAGCCGCCGGGAATCTACGAGAACAGGACAGTCTAGGGAGAAATCAAGAGTATCTTTTTGATTGCTTGGTGGAAGGGAGAGTAGCAGCGACTCGCTACAGACCTGAAGAGCGGGATCTGGAGGATGATGAGGAGGAAGTAGACGCGGGAGGCGTAGAAGGAGATCCGGCGGCTCGTCCAGCCGCCGCCCACCCGGCGGCGCTGCACCTCGACCGCCCCCGGCCCCGCCGGTGCCGGTGCCGGCGCCGATGAGCTCGGCCTCGCCTCCGCCGCCGCCCTCTCTCTCCTCGCCATCGCTCGCCTGCTTCCTGCTGCTGCTTTCGTTACCAAATCATGGAGCCAAGCGAAGCTTCTTAAACAACAGGTTCGACAGATCGGATTGGATTAATTGATGGATCAAAGCTGTCACATCAGGTTTTGACTGAGGAAATGTTGGCTGATTGATTGGGCTTGAATGTTTAGGCCCAAGGAAGCCCAAAGTTGGGCCGGACAAAGGAAGCCCCGGCTTCGTAAGCAAAAAGGCTGGGCTCTGGTAGGGGTGATGGTGGAGTTGTCTGCAGCCCAACGGAATGGAAAAGGAAAAAAATAGATGTCATTTTCTAACAAAATATTTTTTTTCAACAAAAAACACTTTGTCTTATAATAAATGCAATGTTGTGATGTTGAAGATGACATAGACTCTCTTTGCTTCGGTAATCCATATAGATTTTATAAGCTAGATTATAATCAAGAGTAGTATGGTAAAAGTCCATTTTAGAACCATCTTGGAACCATGGTTATGGAGCTATACTATGCATATATCTAATAATCGAGCCTCCAAATTACTCCCCTCAAGTATAGCGAAAGTCCGGATAACCCCCTAAACTATGTTTTGGTTCAGTTTACCGCCTAAACCATGCCATTTGGTTCAATTTACCCTTAACACAATTTGTCTTTTTTGTTTCTCCATGCACCAGTGAAATTTAAAGTTTAACTTTTGCAAAACTATAGCAAACAATATAAGACATGTTAAAAAAATATATCATAAATTTTTTGTCACTGTTTTGATATGGTAATATATTTAATAATAAAGTTATCCTTAAAATACAATATTATATAGAAAGTAGTGATGAAAAATTCATAAAATATTTTTTAATATAGATTATGATGTTCACTACCTCCCTGCAAAGTCTCAAATTAAAATTCATCTTGTGCATGGAGAAACAAAAAAAATAAATTGTGTTAAGGGGTAAGTTGGACCAAATAACATAGTTTATGGGGTAAATTAAACCAAAACATAGTTTAGGGGGTTATCCGGACTTTCGCTATGCTTGAGGGGAGTAATTTGGACTTTTTCCTATAAACAAACACTACTTTAGATCATGTGAAACCTAGGGAGAGAGAACGGTTAGGACAGATGTGGAAGTAGAGTGGAGGTTGATCTGAACCGTGAAGGTTGGATTTTCCGTTTTCGTTCGATCCGAAGATTCAGAACAGGTGATTGAAAATATAGTTGCGTGGAAAATCACTTCTCTCTTCAGCTCCACACGAACCCAATCATGGCGTATTTGCTGTTCCTGAACGTACACGTTGCCCATTTCGCTTCCACCTAAAGTTGAATTCCGCACAGGCGCCCGTCGTGCCGACGCGCATATATGACATGTATGTTTGCTCTGCATCTCCATGCAGTGCGTGTTTGCTGTCTCGCCGCAGAAAATTCGCTTGGTGTAAGAAGGAACAAAAAAAAAGTTTGCAACCTGCATAGGATAGCCCATCGTGAACATGGATTCAATGCAGTCAAGTGATTGGGGACTACTATACCTAGGCCGAATGAAGCCGAATAATTTGCTATCACGAGCGCCAAATCATATATGTGCTCCATTTCCCTAGTCTTGTCATCAGTAGGATTGTAGGCCAAATCATATATGTGTTCCTCTCTTTGTTTCTTTATTTTTAATATATATAATCAGTAGAGGCTTGCCTCTCTTGTTTCATAAAAAAAAAGGAAACCATTACCAGCGTTTGCCCCATGTTGCTAAGCGTGACACACCACCATCTGTCCACCTTCATGATCACCACATACCTCCAATTGCGGTCAATCACCCATCTGGGGGTCACATTGCACAGCAGTCTGATGCCAACTCAACATATACCCATCACCAATTCACGATTATGGACCCAGTTAAACTTCGTGGACTAGAGAGAATGTATGACCAAACTGAACAAAACCAAACCATTTTTCTTTTTTGTGAAGGTAGTTAAAACCGCCTTGGCTGAATAATGGCATGAAAGGAGAATAATTACTTTCTTTCTGACAAAAAAGATGCCGAGGGTATCTTATACCTGACTTTAACATAAAGATAACATTAGAGTAATTTCATGGCCTATAGTAGAGGATGTATGACAACAATCATGATGAAGTGACCAACATCATCGCCATCTTTAGTGGGGAAAAAACAGTAAAGGAAAAGTTCCATCTGGAATTTCGTATGAAGAAAAGTAGAGGCAAACATTTTGATCCTTCGTTCCAAGCAAGAACATGGTGGTGTTTAGAGGTTAGAATTGGGAGGTTGAATTTGAGAGTAAGATGTCACTTCGTAATCATTGCGCTATTGTAGTATTTCGTTTGTATTTGTGAAAAATTATCCAAAAATTGATTAATTAGGCTCAAAATGTTCGTCTCGCAGAGTACAACAAAACTGTGTAACTAGTTTTTGATTTCATCTATATTTAATACTCCATACATGTTATGACATTTTGATGTGATGCGGAATCTTCTTTTTGCATAGTGTATTTGGGAGTTGATTTTTGGAACTGTTTCCCATATGACGAAGTCATGCCTTACAGTGGCCCTCCCTCTTGGCTACTGCAAACAGATCTGCCGATCAGGAATCTTACAACGTGACCTTGACCGAGATTGCTGCAGCTTGGCAGGCCAGATTTTTTTTTTTTTTGAGACTTTGGCAGGCCAGAACTGTCCCTCGGCAAAGTACACTACACCGAAGCAAAGCAGTCCATCATTGCTTCCAACTGTTAATTTAGTCTACAACAGGAGCACCACAGTACGGCCCCATGTTCACCCTTCAGTAGCAAGTTGCCACTCACAAACAACAATAATTCAAGTTAGCTCTACAGTCCCAAGCGCCAATATTTTACGTGTCAATATCATAGAGCTGGACCGACCAAACCCTTCGTGAAGGGCACAAAACAAGTCATCTCATTACAAAGACTCATGATGCTATCACTTTCCTTATCTTGGTCTTGAACAGCATAACAATGATCTTGTCCATGGAGAAGTAGAGGAAACAGCCTCGAGAATGCGTCACAAAGGAGCCGAAGCTTGTGCCCACGATGCAGTGCCATGTAGGCCCGTACACTTTATCAAACTCCTGTTGGATATCAACAGAAGTGCATCAGATGCTAGTAATTCATTATAAGTGGTCCTCTGAAACACAAAGTAAATGGAGTAGCAACAGTCTAAGATTGAATAGCATAAGCAGATTAGGTTCATGCTCCCCATGTGCAGAAAACATTATGACTATATTGATTTCAATACTAGCAGAAAGTTTATAATTGGGCAATTTTGTGAAGTTCGATTTCCCAAAGAAGTCATCTAAAAGACAAAGGAAAGACAAACCAATGAATGCTCTTCAGAAGACAAAGCAAGACAAATATCACAATCAGCATACAAACTCACCTTCTTCACATCATGGGCCAGCTGCCTTGAACTGAACTTGTCCAAGCTATCATGGGATCGCTTAGCGCACCGGAAGGCATGCAACTGCATGAACGGCGGCATGTCTGCAGCCATGACCTTCACCCCGAGCACTGCCACAACTTCTTTCATGTTGATCTCCATCTCCGGCATTGATCTCCTCCCAGGCGCGATATCAATGCTCTTTCTCGCCCCCAGACCGGGCACATGCACTCTAGACTTCTCAAGGCAGACTCCTTCATCCTGAACAACAGTGGGATTTGGAGGCTTAGCCTCAGGAACAACAGGATGCCTTGTCTCCTTTGAGGTTCCCCTCCACCTCCCACCAAATAGCCACTGGTCTGCCTTCGTCCTCCTGCTGCCTTGACGGGCTGCCATTGCTAAGCCTGCTAATAGCTCTGCTACTCAGCTGGTTATTGGCTCTGGATCTGTATGGGTCTTTCTAACACCATCTATATAGCAGTGTGGAGAATGGCACACGCAAGCGGAATCCTATAGTCCAGGCACTAATTAATCAATGGATTATGGGTTTGGATACTCTGCAATGAGTGGGTGGGGGCAAGGGACAAAATTTTCTGTCTTTGAAGAGCAGAAGAAACATAAAGAAAGCCGCAGACCATGTGCAGGTTGCCTTGTTCTGCGGTATGGTGATGGTGCCCTGTATGATGGAGAAAAGCTAGTGCATAGGTGGTTAGCTGCTGCATTAAGACCAGATTTGAAGGATCCCAATCCCTAATCATTCTGACAGAAAAGGAACCTCAAGTCTTCAACCACCTCACTATGTCACTCAGTATATTACAGGTGTCAAATAGAGTCTGAACCTAATTTCATGAGATTTCTGCCAGCCCATGGAAAGCTTCTTATCCCCAGGAAATGGATTGGAAACTTTATCCCCAATATAGAAATGCTTAAATGATGAGTGTTTATCTCACTCTCTCTATCACTAGCCATATATAGCCCTCAATTTCATGCAGTCCAACCTATTTTCAAAATCATACTTCAATGATGGTGATAGAACCAAGCGAGCGAGCAAGGTTCCGGAGGTTGTAGTCGTGCGTGACCGGCGGCCGCGGCTTGAACGCGCGGCGACGTGGGCGGCGAGCAGACGGCGGCGCCGTGCTGGCGCACGGCGAGCGCGAGAGATAGGAAACCCGGATGCACCGAAGGGCACAAAATCAACTGAATGTTGATCTTGCCTGCCTCTTTTAATCAAACGTCATGGCTATATATAGCCTTACAAACTCAAGCACTTTCCTAACAACCCAAATCTTTCCATTAACAAACTCTCCTAATAACTCTCAAAGGACTCTAACTAATCCAACCGGACTCTCTTCTAGCCACGAGTCCCCTTGTTGCGCCTCTGATACACAATGCCGGTCATAACATCTCTCCCCGCCTCGACGAACAGCTCGTCCTCGAGCTGAAACTCTGGAAACGACGCCTTGAACTCCTCCAACGTCTCCCACGTCGCATCAGCTTCACCTAGCCCTGCCCATTGCACCTCCACATGCCAAACCCCACGTCGGAGACTGGCGCGAAGGACTTTAGCCGGGACCGGCCTGTAGCGCCCATGTTCCAATTCCGGCAAGGCAGGTAGTGCAGCAGGGGGTGCACCACGATAAGGCTTGAGTGTCCCAACATGGAAGACATCATGGACCTTGGCTCCTGGCGGCAGCTGGAGACGATAGGCCACCGCACCAATACGCTCCAAGACTTGAAATGGTCCGGCATACCGGGGACCAAGCTTGCCCCGCGGACGATCAGAGAGGGACAGCGCCTGTTTGTGGAGTAAACGAAGCCACACCCAATCACCAACATTGAACTCCAAATCACGGTGATTCTCATCATAGTAACGCTTGGCATATTGTTGAGCTTGCAGCAAGCGTTCTCGAACTTCAGCAAGGAATTCATCACGGTCACGGTATAGATCCTCAGCAGCCGTTGTTCTAGCTGTACCAAGATCCAAGGGCAGAAGTGCCGGTGGCTCTCGGCCATAAACCACCTGGAACGGAGTAGCATGGAGCGCCGTGTGGTACGACGTGTTGTAACAATATTCAGCCCAGGAAAGCCAATCCACCCATCCACGCGGTCGGTCGCCCGTCAAACACCGGAGATACATGGCGATCGTCTTATTGACCACTTCCGACTGGCCATCTGTTTGCGGATGGAAAGCCGTGCTCATTCGAAGTTTAACCCCAGCCAATTTGAACAAGTCACGCCAAACATTGCTTGTGAAGACGGGATCGCGATCACTGACAATGGACTCCGGAAATCCATGAAGGCGAACAATACCATCGAAGAATGCCTTGGCCACCGAGAGAGCCGTGTAGGGATGCCCGAGTGCAATAAAATGAGCATACTTGGAGAAACGATCAACAACAGTGAGGATTACCGTTTTGCCATGCACTCGGGGAAGTCCTTCGATGAAATCCATGGAGATATCCGACCAGACACGAGAAGGCACCTCTAGCGGCTGTAACAGACCGGCAGGGTGGAGCGTCTCCGTTTTATTACGCTGACATGTGACGCAAGCACGGACAAACTCACGCACCAGGCGGCGATCATGATCAATGTAAAAATCCCGCCGTAATCGTTGTAGTGTCTTCTGAATCCCCTCATGGCCGGCGTGAGCGAGCTGAAGCACTATACTCAGGGATGGAGACCGAGCAGAGAGGAAAATCCGGTTACCATGCAGCACCAAGTCCTCATGAACACGCCACGGCTCCTGAAGCACTCCGGAAGCAATCTGCTCGCGCACGCGGCGTGTATCAGCGTCGAGTGCACCCTCGCGTCGAATGTCCTGGAGCAACTGGAATGATGGACCAGAGAGGGCCACCACAGCCATTGCATCACTGTCACGGCGAGACAAGGCGTCTGCCACCACGTTCAACCTCCCGGCCCGGTACTCAACGGTGAAGTCAAAGCCGAAGAGTTTAGAGATCCACTGATGCTGCGGTACAGTTGACAAGCGCTGATCCAACATGAACTTGAGGCTGGAATGGTCTGTTCTTATGACGAAATGGCGACCCCACAAATATGGACGCCAATGGCGCACAGCTTGAACCAACCCAATCAATTCTCGCTCATAGGCTGCAATCTTCAGGTGACGTGCTGCAAAGGGTCTACTGAAGAATGCCAACGGACCCGCGCCCTGATGCAATACGGCCCCAAAGCCCGATCCCGAGGCGTCACAATCCACCATGAACGCACGATCAAAATCCGGTAAATGCAAAACTGGTGCCGTGGAGAGAGCAACTTTGAGAGCTTTGAATGCCTGGTCAGCTTCGTCGGACCAGGAAAAACCCTCCTTGCGCAGAAGCTTCGTGAGCGGGGCAGCGATCACGCCGAAGTTTTGAATGAATTTGCGGTAGTAGCCCGCAAGCCCCAAGAATCCTCGCAGTCCCCGTGCTGCGCGGGGCACCGGCCAAGACTGCACCGCGGCTACCTTCTCATTGTCCATGGTCACGCCCGCTGCTGAAATCACATGCCCCAAGTACGCAACCGACGTTTCGCCAAAGGAGCACTTGGACTGTTTAATGAAGAGGCTGTGGGCGCGTAGGGCAGTGAAGACGGACTTGACATGCTGCAAATGGTCCGACCACGAAGAACTATAAATGAGAATGTCATCGAAAAAGACAAGGACAAACCGGCGAAGATACGGGCGAAGCACGGTGTTCATGAGGCTCTGGAACGTTGCTGGCGCGTTCGTCAGGCCAAAGGGCATCACCAAAAACTCGAAGTGGCCTTCATGTGTACGAAACGCGGTCTTCTCAATGTCATCCGGATGAACACGGACTTGGTGATACCCGGAACGAAGATCCAATTTGGTGAAGTATCGAGCCCCCTTGAGTTCATCCAGCAGCTCATCGACCACAGGAATAGGAAATTTATCCTTTACAGTGATCGCATTCAGGGCCCGATAATCCACGCAGAAACGCCAAGACCCGTCGGCCTTCTTTACCAACAGCACCGGGGCGGAGAAAGCAGAAGTACTCGGCCTGATGATCCCCTGAACGAGCATGGCAGCCACCTGCCGCTCGAGCTCATCTTTCTGAATCTGCGGATAGCGGTACGGGCGCACCGAAGCTGGGTCCGAGCGCGGCAGCAAGTGGATCCGGTGGTCGCACGCTCGTTGTGGTGGCAACCCGGATGGTTCGGCGAAAACGTCCTGGAACTCCAACAACAGCCGATTCAGCAACGGCTGTTCACTTGCCTGAATGGTGCGTATCGCCGGTGCACATGGCTGTGTGATGTCGAGGCGCGGAGATCCCACGCCTTTCCAAAAGACCCGGCGACCAGCGCGCGTGAACGCCATGCACAAGTCATCGAAATCCCACAAGATTGGGCCCAAGGTACGGAGGTATTCCACGCCGAGGACAACATCATAGCCTCCTAGGGGAATTGCATAGCAGCCAATTACGAACTCCTCCGTTCCAATGCGAAGTCCAACGTCACGCGCACGCCCGGAACACGGAACATAGTCTCCATTGGCGACCGCGACGCTGAGGCCCGCGTGCGGCGGCACATGGAGGCCGATTCGGCGCGCGACGTTGGTGCTGACGAAGTTGTGTGTCGAGCCAGAATCCAGGAGAGCCAACAGCATCTGATTGTTGATGACGACATGAAGTTGCATGGTGTCCTCCGTGCGGATCCCCGTCAATGCATGCAGGGACACCACGGGCTCGGCGTCCAGCTTCTCGTCCGGCTCGGCTGATGCGTCATCTTCATCGAAATCGCTGACCTCCAGGTAGAACAGCCGAGGACAGCGGTGGCCACGCACGTATTGTTCGTCACAATTATAGCACAAGCCCTGTTTGCGGCGCTCCATCATCTCGGCGGCTGTCAGTCGCCGGAACGGCTTGGGCGGTGCCGCTGGTGTCGCTGCTGTGGCCGGCAGCGGTGGTGTGGTGGCTGGCGTCGTGCGCAGAGGCATTGGTGGCGTGGGCAGTGCCATCGGACGCGGCGGCGGTCGGCTGAAACGCGGTGGTGGTACTGGATCAGTTGGTGTCGCGCGCCGCTCATAGGCGCGGGCGAACACCATAGCCGACTGCAGCGTCTTGGGGTCCTGAAGCTCCACATCCACCCTGATTCGATCGGGTAGGCCAGCCGTGAACAGGTGCACTTGCTGCACCGGCGTGAGGGGCTCCGCATGGCATAGGATTGCCAAGAAACGATCCTGGTATTCGTCCACTGTAGTGCGAAACTGCAGGCGCGCGAGCTCCCCAAGATGGTTGCTCCGCAGTGGTGGCCCAAAGCGCTCAGAGCACATCTCCTTGAACCGCTGCCAGGTGGGGGGGTCCGTATCTCTGACGAGTGCAAAATACCAGGTGCGCGCGACGTCCCGCAGGTGGTAAGCCGCCAAGCAGACCTTGTCTCCTTCCAGCGAGCGCTGAGCTTGGAAGAACTGCTCGCACTGATGGAGCCAGCCCAATGGATCTTCCTTGCCATCAAACAGCGGAAATTCCAGGCGGTGGAAACGTGGAACACCAAAGCCGCCCAGCTGTGGCGCATCCCCAATCCTGAGCGGAGGCGCCTGCGGTTGTGGCTCCCTTGGCGCAGATGGAATTGGCGACGGCGAGTGTGGAAAGGCGATCTGGGTGATGGGCAGCTGTGGAGGCGGCGGCGCCGACGTGGTCGTGACCACAGTAGACATCATCGGTGCCGCAGATGAAGAGGACTCGGCCACAGTGGTGCCGATCGGCAGACCGCCGAACCCTGGCATCCCGAACGACGAGGTAGACGGCGGGGGCAGAGTATGCAGCGCCTGCTTCTCCAAGGTTGTGAGCCGATTGTTGATGGAGGAGACTTGTAACACCAGATCGCCCAGCCGCTCATCGAAGAGCTTCTTCATGGCGTTCATCCAGTCGGCTGTTGCGGGCGGGGAACCCTCCGATCCCGTGGAGGAGCCTGGCATCTCTGATACCAGGTTGATAGAACCAAGCGAGCGAGCAAGGTTCCGGAGGTTGTAGTCGTGCGTGACCGGCGGCCGCGGCTTGAACGCGCGGCGACGTGGGCGGCGAGCAGACGGCGGCGCCGTGCTGGCGCACGGCGAGCGCGAGAGATAGGAAACCCGGATGCACCGAAGGGCACAAAATCAACTGAATGTTGATCTTGCCTGCCTCTTTTAATCAAACGTCATGGCTATATATAGCCTTACAAACTCAAGCACTTTCCTAACAACCCAAATCTTTCCATTAACAAACTCTCCTAATAACTCTCAAAGGACTCTAACTAATCCAACCGGACTCTCTTCTAGCCACGAGTCCCCTTGTTGCGCCTCTGATACACAATGCCGGTCATAACAGATGGGGCAATGGAAAAGAGACAAATAAGAACAAATTATTGCATTTAGCCCTTATATCACACGACAGCATAAATAAAAGATGCAAATGCTAAACAATGAAGACGTTCGTTTCTCGTAGTCTGTTCCAAATGATACACACAACAAAAGCATACCAACTATTATAGATGGGCACTTGACAAGTTAAAAGTCAAAACTCACATTTTTTCACATTTAATGTTTTGTACTTGTCATCGCATGAAGAAGTGTCATGATAAAACAAACATCAATAGCTCAACTACTGCAACCAGCTTCAGTGATCTTACTGCAACCAACCTCAATAAATTATTTATCTTATTTCATTTCCACAAGGCCTTGATCTGTCCCTTTCTGTGATTCTAAATCCTGTAGCCTTACACCACACAAATGCTTTCCGTCTTGCCTCCAGTAAAGCATAAAAATGTAAAGTGCATGATTACATTTATTATCTGAAAGCTCTTCTACATTTTCATTATAATGACCTGCAAATTAATGCCTCTGAAACAGTTGTCCAAGTTCTGCAACCTTCCTAGTAAGAATGATTGAAGGAAAATAATCATTCTGTTGCCCTAATTGTATGGATCCATCTAAATGCCTGCAAGAGACATCGGAAATTACTTTATTTTGAGTGGTGCAAAGTCCCATGAGATCATATTTGTCTAAAAATTCTTCTCATTGTGAAGTGTAATTTTAGTTAGTGCTACTACTAACTACCCATCATTTTCTTTATTCTCTGTTGAGACCAAAATATTCCTCGAATATGTTCACCTACCGAACCTTTCCAATAGTATATAGTCCAACTGAATCACCTTTGACCACCTACCCATCTATCTTTGATACAGATATACAGAATATATTGGACATTGAAGAAACTATTATATCACAAAAAGGTTGCATACTCAATTTGGTTCTGAAACCATAAACTACATAGCATAATGATGATGAATCTCATATGCTTGCTTCCGATAGTTTTTTTCTTAGAGTATATTAAGATTCCATGGCACCAAAAGGACCAATCATATAAAGCCAATCTAAGTAACAGACATAGTTTACAGTAATTTCATTGATCTTCATCATCTTCGTCATCAAAATAGTTTCATAATGTGTAATCTTTTATATAAAGTATCATATTTTCTTAGGAATCAGTAGTCAAAGTGACACCTAGTAGACCGTGCAGATGCCCACTTATAGTTTGCATCAGAGGGGTCTCTGGTAATGATTCTCAATTTCAATAGGAATTTTGCTGTTGGTTGGATAGTTGAACAAAGACAACAGTTACATGAGAAGCAAAAATGGAATGTACAGGAAATTTGTTTTGGCAAAAACTACAAAGGACAATTACCTCTATTTGATGAGGAAAATTTGCAAGATATACACATTATCTTGCACCTAGTGGGGAACATCCAATAGGAAGCGGCAGATCTAAGTTATCAACAATTCTGAATGTTCTAGGAACCATCTTGTCAACATATAGAGTGCCCTCCAGATGGTCACATTCATGCTGCAGGATGCGTGCTTGCCATCCTGAGGCCTGTACCTTCATGGGTCTCCCATTTCGGTCCAAACCTGAAACTTCAACATCAAGATGTCGCTCGACTACTGCCCTATATCCATCAACACTGGCATCCCGAGAAAACAAGTATCAGATCATACGCAATACAGTTCAGTAAAATGCAATGCAGCTTCTATATTCATGGTATCTTCATATATGGGGTATTGTGGAAAGAAGCATTCCAATATGTACCTCAGACAACCCTCGAAGAAAAGTGCAGTTCTTTTACTTGTGTTTTTAAGCTTGGGATTGATAATAACCTGGATTAAGGAAAGACGAGGAACAGCACAATAGGGCATGAGAAAGCTTCAAATAGTTAATTGGTGGTGAATCAACACAGTGTGGCAAAATGTACCGACAAGAAGATCAAAAGGACGGCGATCTTGCGTCTCGATGTCCTTCTTGGGTGCATAACTGATGTACTCTTGAGTATCCTCGAGAACTATAATCTGTAATTCGATGATTGATCACAGAAATAGCATCACCATGTTTGTAACAGGACAGCATTGGTAACTAATGACTGCTTTTGATGATTAAACACAAGAAAAAATGCTTCAAGGCAAAGAATTAAACATACCCTGAGCGGGACGCCGATCTGCGGGGCGGCGAGGCCGACGCCGGGGGCCTTGCGCATGACGTCGATCATCCGGTCGATGACGCCCTGGACCTTCTCAGACGGCACGTCCCCCGGCGCCACCTCCTGTGCCGGCTCGTGAAGCACGGGGTCGCCGGCCTTCACGGTTCCCGGCGTCACCGTCATCGCGGTGGGCGCGCCGCCGCCCTTGCCGCCCAACAGCCCGGACAGCCAGCCCCCGCCGGCGTTCGTCCTCACGCTTCGCCACCGCCTGCCGCTGACGGCACTAGCGGCGACTGTGGAACCAGGGAGCGGCGTGGCGGGGGCGAGGAGGAGGGTGGCGGCAGCGGCGGCGGCGGGGAGTGGGCGGAGGAGCGCAACCATCTTTCTTGGTGGAGCTAGCAGGGCCGGCTCGGCTGCGGCTGCATCAGCCTGGATGGATGGAGATGGAGAGGGGTGACTGGGTGGAGTGACGTGGCAAGTGGGCTGGGCTGGGCTGGGGAATTCCCTTCATTACTTGGGTCGAGCCCAAACGCACCTCTCTCACCTTACAGTTTACCTCAAAACGCATAGCCCATAGACGGGGTATGTTTTTGATAAAATGATTTTGTTTCCAACTGTTTTAATTTTACTGAAACATAAAACTTGGTATTTCTAACCGAATTCACATATACATTGTATTTATCAAATAATAGTTGATTTATAAAATATATAGTAAATTCCCGACAGGTCAAGTATCATAACCAATAAAGTGATTTTCGTTTCCGATTGTTTTCATCATTTTTCTCTTTTTTTCTAGTTTTTTATAAAAATATGTATTTGCACTCCTTTGATTATACCTTCAAAGCATCCAAATAGTCGCAAAAAATCTGGAATTATTATTTGGTGTACTGTGCTCTATCATTAAAAACTCAACATAAACAATGAACTTTACAATTACAAACAAAATGGAAAAATACCAAGGAAGCAAAACTCTTCTGTACAAGAGACTATATAGTCAGAAACTTTTTATGGATAACCTGAAGGTGGCATACTGTGCACCACTAAAAAAATTAGAATTTTTCTAGATATTTAGGATGTGTTTGAATGTGACAACAAATGAAGGTGACATCTTAGTGATTTTCGCAAACGTGTCATCCAACAAACGAGCAAGTCTTTTTACAAAAGAAAAGAAAAGGTAGGTGACAAGGCCATGTCACTCCTAGGTCGGGTGACAAGGGTATAATTATGTTATTTTTTCAACAAAAAACCTAATTTGTGACATTAATAAATAAGGTATGTTTCCAAAATAAAATACCTTTTTTTACTTATAATTAGTTGGTTTGTACTATTTATTTTACCTTTTAACATGCTTAATAACTTAAAATAATTTATTCATAATTGATTTCTCTTTGTGCACTCAGTAAATAAGTTTTCTTTGCCTCAATATTTTGAAAAGCATTTTAACAATTTATGTGTTGTTACAACAATATTTTTAATGTAAAGTTGAGTGTATTTCTTATATCAAATGTGTTGTGTGTATCTTACTTTGTTGCATTATTTGTAGACTAGTTCAAACTATTTTTCCGACTGGATATAAGGAGGGTAAAGTGCATCTGACTTAAATACTGCAACTCTTCAACGATATTGTTCTAGCTCCGAATGGACGAGATAGAAGTTAAAAAAAAGAAGAAGAAGAATCGGACTAGGCCGGAACAGTTTTGGGCCTGATATCTTTTCCCGAATCCGGCCCGTGTGCCGCCGTATCGATCTGACTTTTTCTTCACGCGTGGAAAAGGCAACAACAAAAATCCAGAGAAACTCCAGCAAAAAAAGGATCAGTTTCGGGGGTCGTCGCCGCGTCGGTGTCGCTCGCCATATCCCCTCCCCTTTCCTCCTCCGCCCGGCGCCCCTGACTCCGGCGATCCGCCTCGCCTGAACCCTACCCCACGTCGCCTCGCCGGTAAGCGACCTACTTCTCCTGCTCCTCACGCAATCAGCCCATACTCCATGTCCGAATTGCTCTTCTAACCCCACACACACGCCTCACGGCGGATTGTATCGTGTTAGGTCGGGTTGGGGCCGGGCCGATCCGATCCGATCGGGGGCGGTTCCTGCGCCGCCGCTGCGTGAGCTCCTCACGGTAGCTCGCCTGCTCGGCTCGATCGGTCGGGGACGGCGGCGGCCAGATCTGTGCGATGGAGGGCAACAAGGACGACGCGGCCAAGTGCCTGCGCATCGGCAGGGGCGCGCTCGACGCCGGCGACCGCGCGCGCGCCATCAAGTTCCTCTCCAAGGCCAAGCGCCTCGACCCCTCGCTCCCGATCGACGACCTCCTCGCCCCGCTCCTCAACCCCCAGGATGATTCCGCGGCTTCATCGTCATCATCGCCGCCACCGCCGCCGCCGCCACAACCCGCAGCAGCAGGGGCAGCGGGAGCAGCTGAGGCTGACGGGCTGAGAGAGAGGAAACAGAAGGGCAAGAAGAGGGAGGAGGAGGAGACAACGACCGGCGCGGCGAGGGAGTACACGGCGGAGCAGCTCGAGGTCGTGCGTCAGGTCAAGAAGCACACCAAGGATTACTATCAGATCCTCGGCCTCGAAAAGGACTGCACCGTCGAGGACGTGCGCAAGGCCTACCGCAAGCTCTCGCTCAAGGTGCACCCTGACAAGAACAAGGCTCCTGGTGCAGAGGACGCCTTCAAGGCCGTCTCCAAGGCCTTCCAGTGCCTCAGTGATGCTGAGAGCCGCAAGCGCTACGACCTCGTTGGCTCGGATGAGCCAGTTACACACCACAGGAGGGCCTCCACTGCCCGTGCATACAATGGGTACTACGAGGATGACTTTGACCCAGATGAGATATTCAGAAACTTCTTCTTTGGTGGTATGGCACCTGCGACCACCAGGCAATTTGGACAGTTTGGGACGTTCCATTTCAGGACTGGTGGAATGCATGCCCATGGGCAGCAGAATTCTGGTGGCTCAACTGTCAGGATGCTTATTCAGCTGTTGCCAGTCCTGCTGCTGCTGTTGCTCAACTTCCTTCCGTCCTCTGAGCCTGTTTACTCCCTCTCTCGCTCCTACCCATATGAGCATAAGTTCCAAACCCCACGCGGAGTTGCATACTATGTCAAGATTGCTAACTTTGAGGAGCAGTATCCACATCAAAGCACTGAACGGGCAACACTGGAGCGACATGTTGAGAGGGATTACTACTCAATAATCACACAGAATTGCAGGGTCGAGTTGCAGCGCCGCCAATGGGGCTTAGCATACCAGACTCCGCACTGTGATATGCTCAAAAAATTCGAGGCGGCAGCACAGTAATTCATCCAATGGTGAAAGGTGTGGTTCAACTTTCTCTGCACATAGTTTTGCAGCACATAGTTTTGCAGTTATAATGTATTTCTGCGCATAATGAAGATTTCCATGGTGTGCTGCAACCTTATATTCTTTGTACCATAACTTGCTTTGTTTTGTAATGCAACCATACATGCTTAACACATGGTTTTCTTTTCGATCTAGTGCTAACTTGCATTGCAAGCAAGTCATGCTTTCCATATGACTTTGATTGTGAAAGACTGTCATCTTTGTATCTAGAGAATATATGTGCATGTGTTCAGTGTTTTTCCTTCCTCATATTTCTCATGTGTCATGTGAAGACTAGAGTCTGGAGGTCATCTGAATTCTGAATACCAACAGTTCAAGACAGATTACATTTCCCTAAATGTAGCTAGTTGATGGAAATGCATAATAGGATCATTTTGTATTACTTTTCTAGTAGGCATGTGGAGGTGACACAATGGAGTTGGAATTACCAGCTAGCTATGTTAGTAATAGTAACTTAAAAAACTTGCTCTTACCGGCCTGTATGACATACAGAAAACCAAAAATAATCCTTCATTCTTCCTGTGATTTCATGTTACATTATCAACTTTACTGTGTTGATATGTCACCATCTTTGTCTACAGGGTTCTTTTAAATAAATTAATTGTCCGTAAGGGTCAAATTCAGGCCATTTTAAGTTGTGGGAGTTACACAATTTCTCCTGTGAGGATTGATTTCTCACATTTTGATGAATTGCTGTAATTCTGCAGATACTATGTAGCGTTCCGGCACTGATATCCCATCAGTTCTTTGCTTGTTCTTATGTAATGAATAATACAAAATGTTTGTGTTACACTATTACCAGCTCATCTAAATCTAATTATATTTAAAGTTGCCGGGCATTGATTAAACATCTTATTTTGGTTGTTTGTTTCCCTTATTATCGCACTTTTACTAGATGATTGTGTATCTGACTAACAATCTCGCCATACCAACATGTTACCAATACTTGGGTTTATTGAAGCACTGTAGGATGTTCAAGGCATGTTGAGAGGTTTTATTGCATCAACACTTTCCCGATTTTCCAAAAACCCCCTACTATCATTGGATGATACATCACTGCCAACTTTATAAATTCGTCCTATAAAGTATCTGTGGTTTTATTGAATAGTCAAGATATGATAAAGAACTTCATGATATTAATGTAATTATATAGCATGTAAACACATAGGCCATCCATACTGAGCAGTTGATAGCTATGTAATAAATATGTAACAACTCCAGTATGTCTGCCAGTTCTGTTGTGTCACAAATTAGTAGCATGTTGAATTATTGATAGACAAATCAGTGTTGCTTAGACTACTGAACTGAGGAACTATATATTTTTTTCTTTCAAAAAGGTTTTTATAATATCGCAAGTATTCACGTCAGAAATGATAAATAATGTAATTCTATAATCTATATTTCATGAAAGCTTAGCAGACGGTATGTTTTTCAGAACACTGGACATCTAGCCATGATTGCTTAACACCATTACCCCCCTGCTCTAATCAAAATTGGCTTAATTTGATTGTACCTTAGATACAAAATATCGCTAATGCATGCTTGGTTATCAGGGAATGTACTCATAAAAAGAAGGGTTTGTTGGGGAGTGGCAAATGTTTTGAAATGTGATGTAGTTGTGTTAGGTTGGAGTTAACTTTGTGACTTGAAATATGTTCGCTAAATTTGGTTTTAATTGGTGCAGATTTTTGTATTAACATGCATTCTTTACAATGTGATTTGGTCATGACATGAATAATGACTTACCAGTTCTGTTCATCTTCAATCAGTGTACATTTTTCTGATTATAATTTGATCCTTTTGACAGTAATAGAACTGTTGTTTGTAATCATAGTATGGAAGGGTTTTGAAAACCATACATCTACCAAATCAGCCTTGTTAACTTATCCAATATAAGCTGACTCATGGAACTGCTAACTGGTGCTTGTGCTTTCCAAGTTTGATAATTTTGAAATCTGTATGGACTATGACACTCGTATGTTTGGACTTTGGACTGGGTTGTAACATCCTGGACTCCATGAACCTGCACAGTAAGGAAGCAATGATCATTACAAAAATGAAGGAACATCGCACAGTTCATTAACTATATGCACATGTAGGCCAGGATAGATATCGAGTTCTTAGTTAGGTGAGCCCACAGAAGCTTAAGCCTTGTTTAATTTCGTAGCAATGCATACTAATACAGTATGTTCTCAGTTGTCAGTGATCCAATGCCATCATTGATTCCCATGCACTCATTCTTTCCCAGATAATGTTTCTCTATAAGCTATTCAAGATTTTATTTCCGATTATGTTTTTAGAATAATATAAGCTGTCTTTTCCTATATTTGCTCATGATCTAGAGGGGTTTGTAGAATATAATATTGATTGTGATGTGTTATGCTACTTTCAAAACAGAAGTGCTATTTAACCCATGTTCTTGCTGAATCCCCTCTGTTACTAGTATAGATATACAAGCTCAGATAATCTAAACTTTTTTCTTTTTTCTTGTTTTATTTTTTTCTTGTGTTACGAAACTGTTTTATAGCCATGGATCCAAGTATATAAAACATCAGCCTGCCTGATAACTTGAGACATGATTTCACATGGACTATATCATTAATTTGATCTGTAGTGTGCATTTACACTTTACATGAACTAGTAATTAGTGGCAGATACATGCATATATGGTTACAGTTGTATGCGCATCCAATATTCCTTACTTGGAAGAGAACATAAAAACATCTTAAACTGTCAACTATTTGATTTTGAAAATCATATCCATCAATGGTTGGGGATTTATGCAAAATTCAGTACTCATGCTTTAGTCTGTGGACTACTATGTCCTTACTACGCATCGTTATGAAATGATTTTGTTTGTTGGAATTGGTTTCTGTTTCAACTGTTCATTCTTTTAATGATAGTGTTAGTGATGGCATTTCTAATAATCCATTTGTAGGTTGACAGGGAGAAGAGAATGCTGGCCGCGTGTAAAGGTTTCTAATACTTGCTCCCTTGGTTGCCAGCTTCAACTTGGAGGGAACACATAGTGAGACTAGTAGTAAATTTTGTGGAATAAGTGCCTTTGATGACCATGCACTATTGCCCAAATGCTATCTTAGTATGTTGAGGAGCGCATTACTGTAGCTACTTCAAAAGGATATGTAATGGTTAAGCTTCATAGGGGTTGATCACATGCAGACCTGTGTATGTATATGAAGTATATCTCTTTTTTCTTCCCTTCTGTTTTGAGAGAATACTTGACCTAAACAGAAATTCACCCAGAACAGAAACGTGTTTTTCATTTTATATTTGGTTGGATGCTGATATGTCCAATTGTCTAGGCACGATGCTAGTAAAGAGCAACGAGCCACCGAGCGTACTAAAATAATGATTCTCTTTTCATCATGTATATCAGCAAGCATCATGCGGGTGCAATCTGAGTTATTTTATATCTATTTGAAGCCACTCCCGGCCTCGTGGCGCTGTCGTGATCTTTTCCCTTTGTTAAAAGGCATATAAATGTGGTGTCTGTGATCTTCTCGCTTTTGTTGGTGTGCATTATATGAGACGCTTGGGCGCTTGGCACGCCTTGTGTGAATTTGGCCTCCTGGCGTGATGGCCTCTAGCAACAGCACTAGTAGGTTGCAATGCATTATTTTACATTAAGAGATGTAAAGGCAGTATAGGTCTTGTTTGTCAGAGAGCTACGGCAATCCTTTTGAGTTGTTTGGTTGAACAGTTTCTTTCAATTCTAGACAAAAAGAAAATAGTCCCAAGATATTTTATTTTAGCACAGAAATTTCACATCTGAGGTGAAGTTTGGAGCTAGATCTGTTCTAAACAGAGCATATGACCAACACATTTTTTTGTTGCTGATCCGGTGCCATTTCATTGTTTTGCAACTTTTGGGCATCTTACTCACATTCAGGAACGAGGAGGGTCTCTGCTTTCATCTCACATAGATAGAACCGGTATAAGCTTCACACCTGCACTAATAACAAGCAATCAAATCATTTGAAAAGTTGGCACATATCTCACTTCCTAAGAAGAATTACAGCACCAGCACAAAGCAATCCTTACAAGATTGAGTTGGTATTGGAGTATCCCACAGTACTATTTCCTGGTGTAATCAAGGATTGTAATCGAACCGTGGAATGTGGATTTGGAATGTAATCGAACTGTTTTTTTTCCTTTTAATACAATGATGAATCCTGTGTGTTTGAGGAACAAAAAAAAATCAAGGAGTGCAGACGATACAAACGGTGAGTGCAGGTAGTTGCTTCTGGGCATATGGCTAAATTTATTTGGAGAATTGTTCATGTTTCTTGTAACTTAAGTCCGCCTACTAGTATACATCATATGTTTAATAGCTGGTTTGTGGGGGTAAACAAGAAACTCAAATCTTAGGTTTTGGTTGGGGCAAGTGCAATATGTTGGGCAATTTGGCTTAGTCGTAATGATATGGTTTTTTACAAGGGCCCAACACCTTCGTATTTGCAGGTTATCTTTATGGGAATACACTAGACCCAGATTTTGGTCCCTGCTTCAGAAGGTGGAGGATCACCCGGCGATGAAGGAGGCCTGCAGATAAATTGAGACGATTGCCATGGATGTCTTCGCTAGATTCGGCTGGCGTTTTAGCAATAAAGTTACATCTGAATAATTTTATAAATGATAGCGTGTCAAAACTGGGTTTTCGTGGTTCCTTAGTTTTATGAACGTCGTTTTGGCTTGTAATAAGAGAAACAACTCTATGCATTGATCGATGCAGCGACTGGAATAGTAATATATTCCCTGTTCTAAAAAAGGTAGTTGCTTCTGGGCATGTCTAGAGCAGCATCTCTCCTTTCCTACCTTCCACAAGCACATAATTAGTGACCTTGCAAAATCGATAGAGACGAAGCAAAGAAACGGTGAAGAGCTGCATAATCAGACAACTGGCCAAAGCTCAGCGCCATGAGGCAGCTCATTATGGGACAAAAACGAAATGCTTTCGGGACCATGATCCCTGAACGGGCAACCCTAGGGCTACGTAGGGATGGACCTCCATGATATCTGAACTTTTTGTATGTCCTATCAGAATCACCAATAATATCTTTTGTTATCGTAAGGCTAAAAGAACGGTGGCGATAGCAAACACACTTCCACATCTCCTCCCCATTGCTCGTATGCAGTACGCCTAACACCATAAAACTGTTGTTAATCTGTAGTTCTGTAGATATATAGGTTCAAATACTTTCATTCGGCCTCTTAGGATTTTGAAGAAGTTATGGCTTGGACGTGGGTTTAATTTACCTGCGTATCCCCCTGAAGTGGAAAAGGCTTCTATAGAAACTTATACACTTGTACCAGCCAAAAAAGCGAGAGAACCCAGACAAAACAGTAAGGTCATATTCCTTGATTTTCCATTGTCAATCTTGAAACAAGATGGAAACGTGAACAGAAGGAATTGTCATTCTCCATAGGTGTGACGACTAGTTTGGTCCAAAGGCTTTCACAATAGGGAATATACTTTGGTCCCTCACCTATATAAAATCGACCAATCTCGCTCGTCAACTTTACAATCCAGATCAAACGAGGACCTGATAAGAGGGCAACATGTCAGCCAAAAGGTTGCATTTTCTTTCACTTTTATTGCCACGGGTACTGGGTACACTGTAAACTCTTTCCCAATAATTGAGAAAATGATGAACATATCGCCGTGATATCGACAATACGTGTCCCCTAGATATTTAGATATGTAAAATTGGGATGTGCTTAAAGCTCCAAAAGTGATGAGACAAGAGATAATGGAGGGTGTGCACGGTGAAGAAAGGCAGATCGTCGATCAGTAGCCAAATAAAAGGATGGCCAATAATCCCAATTGCCAGGTGGCCCGGACGGGACTGGGCTGCAACCAGCAAAAGCGAGCGAGCTAACCCCATTTGCGACCTACTAGTAGCTATCTTATCACCTTGTTTGACTTGGATGCAGGGATATATTGATCAAGCTGACTCAGGCTGAATCAACGAAGCTTCTGCCAATGTCCGAGCTGCATTGACCATTAGGATGAAGGGGATGGATTTCATTGAAAGCGAGGGCAACGGTTTCAGTTGCTGGTGCTCAGCTCAATTATTGAACATTGAGCCCATTCCTGCAGATGAACTTACTGGAACATATGCTAGTACCTCTAAATTTCTTCTGCATCAATCATACTTTTTCCCATGCCTGCAGGAGGTGTGGTGGTTCTGAGCCAGACTTTTTTCCCAGACGCCAGGGTAACTAGAATTTTTCAGCAAATTGTTTCCGAGTCCAAATTTACTTCTTTTGGGAGAATAAACAAAGATAAATTGTAATATAAGTGAAGATAGGATATACTAGGTATTTATATATCAATCTAAACGTGAATGTAGGTCCCATGCCGGGCCGAGAAATACCGGAGTCCACTAAAAAAATAGCTAAGGAATATTTCGCGGACAATCAGAAGACAAGCAGGTCGGCACATGACACATCAACAAACAAAAATTGGCAAGGGGAATAAATCTTGTATGGCCATGGAGGCACGGACAAGTATGGAAGCATGATATGTGGTACATAGAATGGATCCTCATGATCTCCGCTTGTGACTGACATCAAAGCTCTCTCACATCACATGGTGTGTACATCTGATGAGAGAGCAATCCCAGCTGAAAAAAGGAGGGAGCACCATGATGCGATCTTGCCTTATCCTTCTCTAGCTAGCTACCAGCTTATTGCTCAGCTGGGTCACATATAGCACACACTTATCAAGTTTAATGTGGTCGAGATAACTGATAACCCTTGCCCGGCCCCACCAAACGAGGAGGGCGAGATAGCTGCTGGGCCCAGTGGAATATCAGAAAGAGTCAAACACAAGTATACACAGATGTCAATGCAAATGTATACATGAATTTCTGTGTACCTTTCAATAGAGAATAGACCACTATCAACTTGTTCCGATCCAAAGTCTCTACCACCTTAGCTTTGGTGATTTGCTATTACAATTGATCATGACATGCTGGTGCCATCTATCCACATTCTCCTTTTCCTGGCCACTTCGAATTGTGACTAGTCTCCTAGAACAAGTAAACACGGCTAGGTGCAGCTGGCAATAATTGCTGACGTTGATATATCAAAAGTCCTGAATTTGTGAAAATACAATGAAGGAATATAACCTAGTGAGTCATTTCACCAGGGCAAAGAATCTTCTAAACCCAACATATGAAAAATTGATTGTTTTTTTAATGTGCAGGGACTGGGAATCCAACTTTCTGCTTACCATTGTTTAGGCTTCAACACGAGAAATTTCAGATCATACACTTCTGTTTATCAATTATGGAGACACATCCAATACCTCAGTACCACCTTTATTCAAATTCGAGTTAGGCTGGTTACTACTGGATGGATTTCTATATTTGGTACGGGATGTATGGCAAACTGGTACTGATGGTCATACCCCATTAGAGAAATGGCAAGCAAAAATCAGACAGCTTAGACAATACCTAAGGGGTTGGCAAAAAGCATTGGTAGATCATATAAAAAAGAAAAGAAGTTACTTCTAGATAAGTTGGACGCCATGGATAAAAAGGCAGAGACATGCCATTTGGAGCAAAGTGAATTAAATTTAACGCGCCCCTAGGATTGGAAGTGGTACCAAAGAGCCAAGGTCAAGAACTTATTGGAAGGCGATGCAAATACTAAGTACTTCCAACTTTTGGCTGATGGAAAACATAGGAAAATACGTATTTTCCAACTTGAAGAAAATGGGGAAAGGATATGTCGAGATGTGGCTCTAAAAAAGTACATAACTAAATATTACAAAACTCCTTTTGGACCTACATCCGTGAATAATATGTCTATGGATAAGGCACAAATTGATGACATTCCCCATGTTCTAGAGGAGGAAAAATGAGATATGGACTAATAGGTTCACAGAGACTGAAGTGAGGGATGCAATGTTCCAGATGGAGCATAACAAACACTTGGTCCAGATGGGTTCCCTGCTGAGTTTTATCAAGTCTTCTGGGGATTAATTAAGGAAGACCTGATGGTTCTGTTTGAAGAATTCCACCAGGGAACCCTACCTCTGCACAACCTCAATTTTGGAACGATAATTCTACTGCCAAAATGTAGTGAAGCAAAACAAATTTAAAAATATAGACCAATTTGTCTGTTGAATGTTGTTTCAAAATTTTCACCAAAGTAGCCACAAACATGATTACAAAGGTAGCTCAAAGAATTGTTAGACCTTCCCAAACTGCATTCCTCCCAAGTAGAAATATTATGGAAGGGTGTGACAGTAGTTGAGGTCTTTAGAAGGTTCGAGCTCGGCTAGTGGAGGTTCCTGTTTATTACAAATTTTGAATTCCTGAAATCACGGAGTGGCGATTCAGAGGTGATTGCTGGGCGATCGTAGGGGAATCGCGGCCACCGGCACCTCCGCCGAGGGGCAGCGCTGGAGGGTTCGCGACGTTCTCAGTAGTGACCTCCCACGTGCGGGGGGGGGGGGGGGGGGGGCGGTCGCCGTCTTTGTGCCTTTGCTCGCCTGTCTTCCATGGCGCTCCGATGATGGAGACATGGACGCAGGTGCGGGCACGCCGTGGGCGAGGGACTTCAGATCCTCTCGCGGACAAGCGGGCTCATTCAAAGTTTTGGAGCCGAGATGAGGATGCGCCACCAGATCAAGGAATCACTTCGGGGGAGATGGCCATGGGTGGATCGCCGGTCAGCACCTCGCCTGACTACTGTTGCAGGTCCGACAACAGAGATTTCTCTTCAAAGGCGAACTCAATACCTAGGAGTCCGGAGGATACAATCACCAATCATCGACGTCGACTTACCATGGCGCCGATGCAGGTATGTTCTATCATTTCAGATTTTGAGATCCTAATTTCCGAGGACCAGGACGGCATCGAAGATGATGGCGTTTCGGTTAGCTTGCCAGAAACGCAACAAGTTTCTGTACCTCAGACGATGGCCTCCCATGATAGCATCAGGGAGGATCTCTCTTCTGAGAAAATTGCTAGCGTGTCCATGTGTAGGATCTAGGATTACCGACTAGAGGGGGGGAGGGGTGAATAGGCGGTTTCAAACTTCAATCACAATACTAGAGAAATTTAATAAGAACCACAAGGTGAATTAAATCTCTAGCTATTCTAGTCCTATGTTGAAGGGTTTGCAACCTAGGATGACAAGCAACGATTCAAGTTCTAGGTAAATAATTTGCACAAGGTAAATTGTTCAAGATAAGAAACAAGGATCAAATCACAAGTGAGAGACACAAGTTTAACCCGTGGTGTCGATGACTTGCCGGTCACCCCTAATCCACGTTGAGATGGATTCAACGTTCAACCGCTTCTCTATCAAGACTCCTCTTGATCTTTAAGCCGGTTAGAACCAATGAACCGCTCCAAATCTCGATTCCACTAGAGTTGCTCTTCACCACTCCGGCGAGGTGAGCACAAAGACCTCTCACAACAATCTTCCACGGCAACTTCACAATCTTCTTGAAGTGCTCGGTGGAATCACGAGCTCCAAGCCGTCTAGAAGGCAACAACCTCCAAGAGTAACAAATCAATCATGAGCTCAATGAAATCCTAGTGCCACAATGATCAAATCCTTGATGCAATGCACTAGAAGCTCTCAATCTCACAAAGAAATGCAACCTCAAAGCAAGTGAGTGAGAGAGAGGAGAACAAGGGCTCTAGTATGAGTATTAAGCTTTTCAAAGTGCCAAGAGACCCCCCATGCCCGTGAGGGGTGAGTATATATAGCCCTCTCCCCAAAACTAGCCGTTGGGGAAAAAACCCTTTCTGGATCGTGCACGGCGGACCGTCCGCATGGTCCACGCGAACCGTCCACGTTTGAATTACAACGGCTATGAAGCGCTGTCAGAGTGTGTCAGAGTCGACCGTTGGGGCTCGGCGGACCGTCCGCCAAGCACCTGCGGACCGTCCGCCATCACCACGGACAATCCGCCAGAGAAGGCCGGACCGTCTACTCGAAACAGCTCTAGCTCCTGGAGAAAATGAGCGGAATTACGGACCGTCCGCGACGCATCACGGACCTTCCGCGAGATCACTCCAAGTCAAAGCACATGGGCCCCAGAACAGCAAACACAGTTGACAGTCCGTCAGCACCACAGACCGTCCGTCAACACTCCGCGGACCGTCCGCCAGACACGACAGGGCGGAGTTTCAACAGAATTTCAGAGTGCACCCTTCCAAGTTAGTCACCACAAATTCTAAATGCACTACATGCACATCAAAGACCATTGTGGCACTAATATTTCATCGAACTAACGACGTTGATCCCTCTTGATAGTACGGCTATGTAACCTATCAATCCGGTCATTTTTCACCCACTAATCGCCTCATGACCGGTCAAATTTAAAAGCCCTATCATATACCTTTGCCTTGAGCTTCCATAATCCCATAGCACACATGCTATCCACACATTGTCTTTTGAAACTCATTCCAACTCTCGGGACTAACCTAATCTCATTATCTCAAATAAAATTGTTAGTCCACAAGGGTTGTCATTAATTACCAAAACACAATTAGGGGCCTAGATGCTTTCAATCTCCCCCTTTTTGGTAATTGATGACAACCATAACAAAGGAGTGATAGAGTTGATTGTGAAACATGAAATTACTTACTCTTATTCAAAGAATTCTATATAGAAGATAGAGTAGATAAATTCATGTTTCAATAAAATAGAGAATGGCTCCCCCTACATGTGTGCATGGATTCCTTGTGACAATTCCCACACATGTTGAAATAATATAAATTTTGCGAAGCATCCCCTACAACATGGATATCAAGGCAACAACAAACACATATATAGATAAAATAGATAAAATTGAGCCTCAAATTCCATAGAGCCATTAAAATCAAACCACCGTGAGATAGAGATGTAATAAATAGGTTCATCACACAAACAAATAAAAAAGTAGCACGCAAGCAATTATGTTTTAGCTTATTACATCCACACACATAGTTCATCTCACAAATGCCATAAAAGTAAATATGCAATGCAAAGTCCATGCTCATGCAACAAGCTCCAAGCTCCCCCTGGAGATCACATCACTCCAAGTCCTCCAAATCTCTCCCCCTTTGGCATCAAATACCAAGAAGGGACTAGTCATCCTGCGGTGGTGGAGGAGGTGGACGAGGATATATGCTATAGAAGTGGTCACTGAAGTCGGTGAACGCCGTACTGAATGTAGCAAAAGACCCCTCAAGCTGAGTCTGGCGATCCACCATCTGCTGATACTGCTCTGAAGTAGACAATCCAATCAAAAGATTGAGTGATGGGCTCTTTTCTTCACCAAGAACTAGAGAGAGAGAGAGAGGTTGGAGAACAATGGCACGAGTTGTGTGAGAGAGAGATACACCCATCCGTTTAGATCCTGTCGGCGGGTGGACCCACGCGCTCAGGCGCCTCGCGGACCGTCCGCGGTCCATGGCGGACCGTCCGACCCCCCGAACGCGAACCCCCCAAACCTTCTGGTAAATTTCGGGGTAATTACGGACCGTCCGCAGACCACTGGCGGACCGTCCGAGCTGGCGCGGACAGTCCGCGGTCCGTTGGCGGACAGTCCGTCCTGCTCATTCTTTTCAGCCCGAGATCCAACCTTTTGAACACTTGTTGTGATAGATCCTTGGGGTTCATTGCTTGACAAAATGATGCATAATTTTACAATCATAGCAATCATGACATGATGAGCATTAGGGTTAAAAATAAACATATGAATGCAAGATAAAAACAATATGCACAAGGATGCTCATGCTAGGGATCAAGCCACATTTGAGATATCAATGACATTCAACTCATTTCTTAATTTGCAAAACCGAGATTCATCCAATGGTTTTGTAAATATATATGCCAATTGATCATCCGTGCCCACACCTTCAATTTTGATATCACCTTTGCTCACATGATCTCTAAGAAAATGATGCCAGATATCAATATGCTTGGTTCTAGAATGTTGAACCGGATTATTTGCAATCTTGATAGCACTTTCATTGTCACATAAGAGAGGAATTCCATTGAATTTCACACCATAATCAAGAAGTGTTTGCTTCATCCACAATAATTGAACACAACAACTTCCTGCCGAAATATATTCCGCTTCGGCGGTTGAGAGAGCAACCGAGTTTTGCTTCTTTGAACTCCATGACACAAGTGAACAACCAAGAAGTTGACAACCACCGGAAGTGCTCTTTCTATCAACTTTGCAACCGGCATAATCCGAATCCGAATAACCAACCAACTCAAATTGAGCACCTTTTGGATACCAAAGACCAATATTTGGAGTGAATTTCAAATATCTCACAATTCTTTTCACCGCGGTCAAATGACATTCTTTAGGTGCGGCTTGAAATCTAGCACACATGCATACACTAAACATGATATCGGGCCTAGATGCGGTAAGGTAAAGCAAGCTACCTATCATGGATCTATAAGCTTAATATCAACCACTTTACCTCCCTCATCAAGATCAAGATGTCCATTTGTAGCCATTGGAGTCTTGATTGATTTTGAATCTTCCATGCCAAATTTCTTCAAAATATCCTTGATATATTTAGATTGGCAAACAAATGTGCCTTCCTTAATTTGCTTGATTTGAAGACCAAGAAAGAAGCTCAACTCTCCAATCATGGACATCTCGAATTCCCTAAACATCATTTCTCCAAATTCTTTACAAAAAGATTCGTTAGTAGAACCAAAGATAATGTCATCAACATATATTTGACAAATAAAAATATCATTGCCAATTTTCTTAGTGAATAGTGTAGTGTCAACCTTTCCAATTTTGAAACCCTTTGATAAAAGAAAATTCCTAAGCCTCTCATACCAAGCACGGGGTGCTTGCTTCAATCCATAAAGAGCCTTAGAGAGCTTATAAACATGATTGGGCAATTTTGGATCTTCAAATCCGGGAGGTTGTTCAACATACACTAGTTCACTAAGATCACCATTCAAGAAGGCATTTTTAACATCCATTTGATAAATTTTTATGTTATGAGAGCAAGCATAAGCAAGTAACATTCTAATAGCTTCAAGTCTAGCTACGGGAGCAAAAGTTTCATCGAAATCCAAACCTTCGACTTGAGTATATCCTTGTGCCACCAATCTTGCCTTGTTTCTCACCACAATACCATCTTCATTTTCCTTGTTGCGAAAGACCCATTTAGTACCAATAACATTGTAGTTCTTGGGCCTCTCAACCAAATCCCAAACTTTGTTCCGGGTGAAGTTATTTAATTCTTCTTGCATAGCCATCACCCAATCCGGATCAGCAAGTGCCTCATCTACACGTTTAGGTTCAAGAGAAGATACAAAAGAATAATGTTGACAAAATGAAGCAACACGAGATCGAGTTTGGACACCCTTACTAATGTCACCCACAATTTGGTCAATGGGGTGATCTTTGGCGACTTGGCCATGAATTCTTGGTTGAGTAACTTGATCTTGAGAAGATGTGGACGATGATGTAGTAGAGATCACTTGCTCATCTTCTTGAGGAGAGTCATTTGCACTTGCATTATCAATCACTTGATTTTGAGAAGACGATGTCATTTTTTGATTACTAACAATATGTTCCTCATCATCATCATCTTCTTCTTCTTCTTCCCTTGGTCGAATATCACCAATATCCATGTTCTTCATGGCTTCTTTCAAACTATCCCCTCTCACATCATCCAAGTTATCTTTCTCATCTTGTGACCTATTTGTTTCATCAAATTGAATATCATAAGCTTCTTCAACAAATCCCTTGGACTTGTTGTAGACTCTATATGCCTTGCTACAAGATGAATAACCAAGAAAGAATCCCTCATCACATTTGCTTTGGAACTTGGATAACTGAGAGCCCTTTCTCAAGATATGCATTTACAACCAAAAACCCGAAAATATGAAATATTAGGCTTTCTTCCAACAAGCAATTCATATGGGGTCTTATTAAAGAATCCATGACAATATAGCCTATTTGATGAATGGCAAGCGGTGTTGATAGCTTCGTCCCAAAAAGAATCCGACACATTATTTTCGGCTAGCATAGATCTTGCCATTTCAATCAAAGTCCTATTCTTTCTCTCAACCAATCCATTTTGCTCCGGAGTATATGTAGTTGAAAATTCATGCTTGATTCCCTTCTCATTGCAAAATTCCTCCACTCGTGTGTTCTTGAATTCACTTCCATTGTCACTTCTCACTTTCTTCAATTTACATTTGAACTCATTTTCAGCTCTAGTGACAAAATTCTTAAAGATATCACATGCATCGGATTTATCATGAAGAAAGAATACCCATGTGAATCTTGAGAAATCATCCACAATTACAAGACAATAACTATTGCCACCAATGCTTCTATAGGTAGTGGGACCAAACAAATCCATGTGCAATAGTTCTATAGGTCTTGTGGTTGACATAACACTTTTGGTTGGATGAGAATTTGCAACTTGCTTGCCGGCTTGACAAGAACTATATAACCTATCCTTTTCAAATTTCACATCCTTCAATCCAAGGACTAGATCATGCTTGATTAATTTATTAAGTTGCCTCATTCCAACATGACCTAGCCTTCTATGCCATAGCCAACCCATAGAGGCTTTAGAGAAAAACAAGTTGAGAGATTTGCCTCTTTAGATGAAAAATCCACTAGATATAGGCTTTCATGTCGAAAACCCTTAAAGATTATTTCCTTTCCATCAAGAGAGTAACTAGAAAGTTATTGCTAGTAAAAGAACATCTATATCCATTATCACAAAGTTGAGCAATAGATAATAAATTGAAATTTAGGGAATCAACTAGCAAAACATTGGAGAGTTTATAATCTTGAGAGATAGAAATTTCACCAATGCCTTGTACACCTCCCTTGCTATCATCACCAAAGGTAATATTATCAAAGTCGGAGATATCTTCATCAAGACATGAGAATATTTTCCTTTCACCGGTCATGTGGTTTGTGCAACCACTATCAATCACCCAATGTCTTCCTCTGGCTTTATAATTTACCTACACAAGAGAATCACTTCCTCTTAGGTACCCAACTCTTGGGTCCTTCAATGTTAGTGATCATAGCTTTAGGCACCCAAATGGATTTTAGCCTAGTGTTATCCATAGAGCGACCAACAAACTTGGCACACACAACGCCCTTTGAATCTTTCTTAAGAATCTAAGATGGATAAAAGGATACGGTCTTCTTGCTCTTGCATTTGTGATTCACATCTACCTTTGTCTTGCAAATATGACATTTCTTGAATTTAGCTTCTTCTTGCAATGTCACACTTGATGGCACATAAGTGGTCTTCTTGGGAATGAAAGCCGATTTCCCTTGCTTGGGCAAATAACCAATGCCATTCTTGTTCAAAGTAAATTTTTGACTTGTCCAACAATGATTAAACTTGACTTGACTTCCAAACCATTTGGAAAGATCCTTGGACAAGCACTCCACTTCTTTCTTCAAAGATTCATTTTCCAATAATAAATGAGATGCATCACTTGAATCTTTCTCACTAGTGCAAGAGCTCGTGCTTGTGCTACAAGAGGTGTTAGTTGAACAAGACATACAAGTTTTGCAATTTTCATTGTCAACAACAAATTTTCCTTTGGCCTCTTGCGCAAGGAGTGAGTTGTGAGCTTCCTTAAGTTCCTCATGCTTTCCCTTTAGAATTCCCAATGAGGTGTTGAGAGTATTGTGGGAATCCTTTAGGTTGGCATGAGAAATCTTTAGCTCCTCATAGGATTTTTGAATTGAAATGTTTTTCAATTCTAAATCCTTCAACTTTTCTTTTTCCTTGCGCAATTTCTCATCGGATTTTATAACCAAACTAGCAAGATATTCATATGAAATAGCATTATCACCACTATCCTCATCACAATCACTATCACTTTCTTCTTCATCTATTGTTACCTTTGAAGTACTTTTTGCCATGAGGCAATGAGGCTTGGAGAAGAGTGATGGAGCTTCCTTGATGGCAATCTCGGCAAGACTCTTTGATGGTTTGTCATCATCATCATCATCATCACTTGCATCGGAATCCCATTCAACAAAGTAGGCTTGCCCATTTTTCTCCTTCTTGCAATACTTCTTCTTCTTGTGGTCATTCTTCTTGTTCTTGTTCTTGCCAAACTTGTCTTATTTCTTGTTTGGATAATTCATTGATATATGCCCCTTTTCACCACAAGAGAAGCAATCTTTGTCTTCAAATGGATTCTTCCTTGAGAATTGATTTTTCTTCCCAAACTTCATCTTCTCAAGAATTTTCTTAAGCCCTCTAACAATGAGAGCCATCTCCTCATCCGAGTCATCTTCTTTTTCTTCAAGATGAATATCTTCTTGACTGGCTTGAGCCTTGAGAGCAATGTTCTTCTTCTCTTCAATTGTTGCTTGACCATGAGCTTCTTTTTGAGATTGCTTGAAGATATCATGTGTGAGTACTTCACCAAGCACCTCCGTAGGAGTGTATTTCTTCAAGTCTTCTCTCACTAGCATTGTGACAATTGTCTCATATTTCTCCGGGATACTCCTAAGAAATTTCCTAGAGAAATCTCGATCCGGCACATCATAATCAAGACACTTTAGCTCATTCACAATCTCATTCAACCGATTGAACATGGTTGAAACGTCTTCATCCTTCTTCATAGTAAACTCATTTAATTTTCCTTGGAGTACATAGAGCTTGGCTTCTTTAACCGAGGATGTTCCCTCATAGATTTCCGCTAACTTGTTCCACATATCCTTTGCAACTCTAATGCCCTTCACACGGTTGAATTGATCACGAGATAGCGCCTCATACAAAATGCACAAAGCTTCCTCATTAAGGTCCTCATTCTCAAGGTCTTTTCCGGTCTTGTTGTCTTTGTCTGGGATGACAAACCCGTCCTCAACAATTTCCCAAATTTTTCTTCCGGCCGTCCTTAGATAGGTAGTCATCCTAGTCTTCCAATAATCATAATCTTCCCCATCAAAGAAAGGAACCTTCCTTTGCTTCATTTTTCCTTCTCTAGCCATTTTAATCCTACTCCGGGATGATTAAATCCTTGATTAGGGAGTACTTAGCTCTGATACCACTTGTAGGATCTAGGATTACCGACTAGAGGGGGGGTGAATAGGCGGTTTCAAACTTCAATCACAACACTAGAGAAATTTAATAAGAACCACAAGGTGAATTAAATCTCTAGCTATTCTAGTCCTATGTTGAAGGGTTCGCAACCTAGGATGACAAGCAACAATTCAAGTTCTAGGTAAATAACTTGCACAAGGTAAATTGTTCAAGATAAGAAACAAGGATCAAATCACAAGTGAGAGAAACAAGTTTAACCCGTGGTGTCGATGACTTGCCGGTCACCCCTAATCCACGTTGAGATGGATTCAATGTTCAACCGCTTCTCTATCAAGACTCCTCTTGATCTTTAAGCCGGTTAGAACCAATGAACCGCTCCAAATCTCGATTCCACTAGAGTTGCTCTTCACCACTCCGGCGAGGTGAGCACAAAGACCTCTCACAACAATCTTCCACGGCAACTTCACAATCTTCTTGAAGTGCTCGGTGGAATCATGAGCTCCAAACCGTCTAGGAGGCGGCAACCTCCAAGAGTAACAAATCAACCACGAGCTCAATGAAATCCTAGTGCCACAATGATCAAATCCTTGATGCAATGCACTAGAAGCTCTCAATCTCACAAAGAAATGCAACCTCAAAGCAAGTGAGAGAGAGAGAGGAGAACAAGGGCTCTAGTATGAGTATTAAGCTTTTCAAAGTGCCAAGAGACCCCCCATGCCCGTGAGGGGTGAGTATATATAGCCCTCTCCCCAAAACTAGCCGTTGGGGAAAAACCCGTTCTGGATCGTGCACGGCGGACCGTCCGCATGGTCCACGCGGACCGTCCGCTTTTGAATTACAACGGCTATGAAGCGTTGTCAGAGTGTGTCAGAGTCGATCGTTGGGGCTCGGTGGACCGTCCGCCAAGCACCTGCGGACCGTCCGCCATCACCACGGACAGTCCGCCAGAGAAGGCCGGACCGTCTACTCGAAACAGCTCTAGCTCCTGGAGAAAATGAGCAGAATTACGGACCGTCCGCGACGCATCACGGACCGTCTGCGAGATCACTCCAAGTCAAAGCACATGGGCCCCAGAACAACAAACACAGTTGACAGTCCGCCAGCACCACGTACCGTCCGTCAACACTCCGCGGACCGTCCGCCAGACACGACAGGGCGGAGTTTCAACAGAATTTCAGAGTGCACCCTTCCAAGTTAGTCACCACAAATTCTAAATGCACTACATGCACATCAAAGACCATTGTGGCACTAATATTTCATCGAACCAACGACGTTGATCCCTCTTGATAGTACGGCTATGTAACCTATCAATCCGGTCATTTTTCACCCACTAATCGCCTCATGACCGGTCATATTTCATCGCGGTGATGGACCGGGTCGCGGCCCAGCTGGACATGGTGTTGGTGCTGATCATGGTCAGAATCAGGAATGAGCAGATGGGGGCAGCAGAGGTTTTGGTCCTGCCGCAGGTCGTGGTGACACCCGACGTGCATGGCAGCCGATTCGTGGTGCAGCTCCTGAGCAGACAGAGACCAGTGCACAGGGCGAGGCTCGGCAACAGCATAAAGATCAACAGGGGGCTGACCAAACCTCGAAGAAGAAACGGGCCTTCTATTTCAGATGTAAGTGTAATGGCCACGTTAATGATGAATGCCGGGCAGATTTGGATTGTGTCATTTGTAACAAGAAGAATTCGCACATGTCTGCCAAGTGTCCAATTCTAAAGTGGCCAAGGGATATTACGTCCTTTATGGGGTCGGTTAAGAAGGAATTAGCATTTGTCCAGGTGAACGATGTTGATTACAAATTGGAGATGCCGGATCAGGCACCTACGGGATTGGTGAAGGTGGAGGGACCATCCATTACGGCTGAAATGATACAAACAGAGATTGCAAGAATTACAAGAATGGAGTGGGGCTGGGAGGCTTTGCCACATGGTGACAACTCCTTTTTGGTGGCCTTCCCCAATGAAGAAACCTTGCGAAGTATGGTTGACATCGGGTACCAGCTGAAGAATCATGGTGTTACCATCACAATCTCTGAATGGAAGGTCGATCAAGACATTGTGCCAGCATATGAGCTAAAAGAAGTGTGGGTACACATCACGAATGTACCACACAGATATAGACACTTTCTAGTTTTCTGGGCGCTGGGCAAAGAAATCGGGAGCACCAGGGAGGTTGACATGTTAACTTACAGGAAGATGGGGATTATCAGAGTGAAAGTAGCAGTGGTGGACAAAAAACTCCTGCCAATCACCACTGACCTAGTTTTTGGCAATGTCGGATACAATATTACTAGAGGGCGAAGGATTTCAACCAGCTGTTCCTCTGACAGATCTTCCTGATTATATGGATCAGGATGGTTCCGGTGCAGACAAAGGAGGTGGTGAGGATGATAATGATGCCTCGGCTGCAAAGAAAAGAAGAGGGGATGAGACACATAATGGCTCAGCTAGTGGTAAAAATAATAACCAGGCTGCAAATGGCCCAGAACCGATGCAGTTGGCTCTCACACCATTAGGAAAAAACAGGCCATGCCCACCATGGAAACCTTTGGTCATGATGAGGGAGGGAGAACAATTGCCTACTGTTGTAGTGACTCCACCGAAGGGCGGTTTTGGCTATGACAGTGGCAAAAATAGAGGTACTGATTTTAAGTTCTTGTCACCTCCATGTCGTTCCAACCTATACAATAGAATTTCATGTTGTCAATTTGGAATTTCAGGCACATCTATGATGCATTCAGTAGCTTGCGATGATGATTCAGATTCCCGGTTGACTGACAAGACGATGGTGGTTGGTTCTGACAGTGGTGTTGCCCGGACTGCACCTAGCCATGCACCGCTGGCAGCTACTCGGGCGGCGACCAGCCAGGCCGGGAAGGTTGCTGGCCAGGCCACGGTCGCACAGACTTTGGCTGCGGCCACCCAGGTGGCGGCCAGCCAGGCAGGGCCGGCTGCTGGCCAGGCCGTGGCCGCTCAGACACTGGAGGCGGCCATTCGGGTGGCCACCAGCCAGGCCGGGCTGGTTACTGGCCAGGCCGCGGCCGCCCAGAACCAGGCTGCGGCCACCCAGGAGGCGGCTAGCCAGGCAGGGCTGGCTGTTGACACGGCCACTCAGTGCCATGCGGTAGCCGACCAGCAGGCTGAGGAGGCTGGCCAGGGTGGGACTGGAGAGGATGCTGTGCAACATGAGGCTGACCAAGTTCAGGAGACAGCGGGCCAGGATGATGCCGACGCCGCTGCTACTGCAGGTGAGGCCTTTAATGAGTTTACGTCATTTCCTGCATGAGATAATTGTAATATAAGTTTCGTACATCAAGGTACCTCACAACCTGATTTGGTTTCAGATGGCCCAAGTGAGATGTGTCAGCTAACTCCAGGAAGTGAGACACCATTGGGATCAACTATCACAGGTTTGAGAGTTGATAATTGTGCTGGCTTAGTTCTCGTTGATGGAAAAAGACGTAGTATGAGGGCAAATAACACTCTGTCTGATGATGGGCTACCTATTGCAGATGAGTTGGTACTGGAGAGAGCTATGAAGCGTGCAGCGGCTAGGAACGTGGATGGTGTTCCAGCTTCGCAGACTTCGGCTTCACCGACGGCCTCCAGTGGTGGTAAGATATCGAAACACACATCCATCACTAATTTAAATTCAATTGGAGTTTCGCTAGGACACAACACAGAAGCTATTAATTTATCTTATAGTGCACTTAAGCGAATCCATATTGACAAAATAGTGGTACAACATAAATCTCAGAATGTAGGAATATTTAATCTAGAGGATAATCCTTTTGATCATAGTGATGGAGAAGATCATGAGATTAATAACGATCTTCTATCACACTTGGTGAAGGATCTAATAGATGTGGACCTAGATGATTTGGACTTGGACACAAAGATATGTGATCTCCAGGTATTTGGTCATAGGACTAAGTCCGCGTCTAAGAAAAATAAAGACCGGCATAGACAGCAAAAACAAAACAATAAGGTTACTCAATGAAAGGCTTTTACTGGAATAGCAGAGGTCTCTCAGACTTGGCTAAATACCGGAATATATCAGAGGCAATTAAGGACTATAATTTGGATTTTGTGGCGATTATGGAGACCGGTAAGCAAGATATGTCTAGAGCGAACCTGACTCGCTTATCTGGCGGTGCAGATTTTGCTTGGCACTGCTTGCCACCTAGAGGTCGATCTGGAGGAATTCTCTTAGGCATCAATTCCTTAGTATTGGATCTTTCTATTATCGTTGAAGGGGAATTTTTTGTTAAATTCCATCTGCGAAATAGACAGGATGACTTTAAATGGATACTGATGGCAGTGTACGGTCCGGCTCAGGAAGAGTTTAAGACTGCCTTTTTGTCGGAATTAGTACGCACCTGCCAACAGAACCCTTTGTCTGTTTTGATAGGGGGGATTTCAATATAATGTGACACAGTCGAGAAAAGAATAAACACAATTTTAATCCCAGATGGCCTTTTCTATTCAATGCAGTCATTGATAGTTTCGATCTTCGGGAGATCGAGTTGTCAGGTAGACAATTTACCTGGGCGAATTCACTTCCGGATCCAACCTATGAAAAATTGGATAGAGTTTTGATGAGTATTGAATGGGAATTAAAATACCCCTTGGTTACGGTTCGAGCGTTAGACCGCGGGATTTCGGATCACACACTGTTGATTTTAGAAACGGGAGACCCGGCTTTCTCTGGCCAGCCTAAGCAGTTCAAGATGGAACTTAGCTGGCTGACTCAAGAGGACTTTAAAGAAAAGGTCAAAGAGATTTGGAATCATCCGGTCCAAGGGCAAAACTCAGTCCAACGTTGGAACAGAAAAATGGGAGCATTAAGATCACATCTTCGGGGATGGGCTCGCCATCACCATGGAATGTATAAAACTCAAAAAGAACAATTCCAACATATTGTGACAACGCTTGATACGCAAGCCGAACAGAGAATTCTGACTGATGAGGAGAGAGAACAACTGGAAAAGGCTCGTGATGATCTCATAAATCTCCTGAGAGAGGAGGAACTGAGATTTTATCAACGAGCCAAAGTAAATGATGTCCTTTTGGGAGATAATAATACCAAGTACTTCCAGATGGTGGCAAATGGCAAACATCGGAAGAAAAGAATATTTTCCCTAGACCATGAAGATGATAGAATAGAAGGACAACAACATCTCAAAGAGTACATTACCCAATTTTACAGAGGTCTATTTGGTCCTCCGGAAGAAAGTCACTTTAGTCTAGATGAGAGAATAGAGGATATTACACAAGTGACTCAGCTAGAAAACGAATTTCTCACGGCCCCTTTTACTGAAAAGGAGGTTCGAGAAGCAATCTTTAGTATGCAACACAATAAAGCACTAGGACCGGATGGTTTTCCGGCTGAGTTTTATCAGCATTTTTGGGAAACGATCAAAGGAGACTTGATGACTATGTTCCATGAATTACACACCGGAGAACTCCCGCTGTTCAGTCTCAATTTTGGAGTCATAACTTTGATACCTAAAGTTAAAGAGGCTAATAAAATACAACAATATAGGCCTATCTGCTTATGTCAGTTTCAAAATATTTACGAAGGTGGCAACAATCAGAATTAACTCAGTAGCAGATAACATTATCAGTCCTTCTCAAACAGCCTTCATGAGAGGTAGGAACATTCTGGAAGGAGTAGTAATCCTACACGAGACAGTACACGAATTACACAGAAGAAATCAAAGCGGAATTATATTCAAAATTGATTTTGAAAAGGCCTATGATAAAGTCAAATGGGATTTTCTGACACAGACGCTCCGGTTAAAAGGTTTCTCCTCCAAATGGATTGAGTGGATTAAATCTTTTATTTCGGGTGGGAGTGTCGTGATTAATGTCAATGATGAAATAGGTCCATTCTTCCAGACAAAAAAAGGACTCAGACAAGGAGATCCACTATCACCCATCCTCTTTAACATAGTCGCAGACATGCTCACACTCCTAATTCATAGGGCTAAAACGAATAATCAGATACAAGGTGTGGTACCCCACTTGATTGATGGCGGCCTTTCCATACTACAGTATGCTGATGATACAATTCTGTTCTTAGATCACAACCTGGAACATGCTCAGAACATGAAAAATATTCTTTGTGCTTTTGAGCAGTTATCGGGACTTAAAATAAATTTTCACAAGAGTGAAATTTATTGTTTTGGTGAGGCTAAGAACTTTGAAGACCAATATAAAGAACTGTTTGGGTGTAATCCCGGAACCTTCCCAGTCAAATACCTAGGTATTCCTATCCATTTTCGGAAGCTGATTAATAATGACTGGTTGAGGATCCAGGAACGTTTTGAGAGTCACCTCAACAGTTGGAAAGGGAAAAACCTTTCATACGGAGGCCGGCTAACTTTAATCAATTCAGTTCTTAGCAGCCTACCGATGTACATGATGTCTTTCTTCCAAATCCCAAAAGGGTTTCGTAAGAAGTTGGATTATTACCGGTCTAGATTCTTTTGGCAAAGTGATGATCATAAGAGGAAGTACAAATTAGCTAGATGGAGTATTCTGTGTCTTCCACGGGATCAGGGAGGACTAGGGATACAAAACCTAGAACTTAAGAATATGGCCTTACTCAGCAAGTGGTTGTATCGGTTGCTTACAACGGATGGCACCTGGCAACAGATTCTTCGCAACAAATATCTAGGGACCAAGCCTCTGGTTCAGGTCCAATGGAAAAGCGGAGACTCACACTTTTGGGCTGGCCTTATGAAGGTTAAGAATGACTTCCTAAAATTTGGTACCTTTAATATCAAGGATGGGTCTCAGATAAGATTCTGGGAGGATAAATGGTTGGGTAACAGGCCTTTTCGTGACCAATATCCTCAACTCTATAACATTGCTAGGAAAAAGCAGGATACGATGGCAGAAGTACTTAGTACAGAGATTCCCAATATATCCTGGCGAAGAGATCTGATTGGACCTAAATTGGTCATGTGGAATAATTTAGTAGCAAGGCTGGCAAATATAAATCGCACTGACGAAGGGGATGAATTTAAATGGAGTCTGGACCCGACAGGTGTTTTTTCTGTGAAAACACATTATCTGGCCCTGATTTACCAAAATGTACCGAACACAAATAAAAAAATATGGAAATCAAAACTTCCACTAAAGGTTAAGATTTTTTTATGGTTTTTAAAAAGAGGAGTTATTCTTACTAAGGACAATCTGGCCAAACGAAATTGGAATGGCAGCAAACAATGTGTTTTCTGCCATGAAAATGAGTCGATTCAGCATCTATTTCTCGAGTGTAGATTCACACGTATGGTATGGGCTTCAGTCTATGCGGCATGGGGTTTACCTAAACCATCTAGTGTGTCTAATATGTTCAATGGGTGGCTGAACGTAGTTCCACAAAATTTTAGACCTCTGATATTTGTAGGCGCGGCGGCCTTATGTTGGGCGGTCTGGCGATGCAGAAATGCAGTGGTTTTTGCTAACAAATCTCTAAATTTTTTGCATGTTATTTTCACGACGTCGTATTGGCTCCGCACTTGGTCTATCCTTCAACGGCCTTCATCGCAGGACAGTCTTGTAGCGGCGTCGCAGTGCTTGGTCCAAGTGGCCAAGGCTATTTTTGCCCGGGCGTTTGGGTGGCAGTCTAGTCTTAGGATTGGCGGCTCTTAGTGTCCGGAGGTCGTTAAAAACTGTTATTTTTTGGCTGTGTGTCATTTAACAGAGGCCGGGATCTTTTTCAGGCGGGTGTATCACCTCGATGTATCTAACTGAAAAAATTAATAAAGTATCCCCTTTCCAAAAAAAAATGTATCCTTTAGAAGGTCTTTAGTGGGAAACAAGCTAATAGGTAGCACAACTTAGTGGCATCCGGCCTTAATGTAAATTTGGAAGAAGCAAGAGATGTGTTATTATGGTCACTACATCAAAATAAAATATTCTCAGTCAAATCGATGTACATATACCCTATCAATAGCGGTGTAAGAGTCACTCAGAAAATCTGGCAAATAAAACTACCTTTAAAGATTAAGGTGTTTATGTGGCACTTGAGAAAGGGAGACCTCCTAACTAAAGACAATTTGGCTAGGAGAAATTGGAATGGAAACCAATATTGCAGCTTTTGCAGTTCTGTGGAGACCATCCATCATCTTTTTTTTTAACTGTTACTATGCAAAGTTTCTTTGGCGGGCTCTACACATTGTATTTGGTCTCAAACCACTAATGAATACTAATGATGATATTTTTAATAATTGGGCGAAACTAGGGGTCAACAATCAAATTCTTACTTATTGACAGGGGCTGCAACGTTTTGCTGGGCAATATGGAATTCTAGAAATGAGGTGATTTTTAAGAAGTATCAACCAAAAACTTTCTTGCAGGTTCTATTCATGGGGACTTCTGGCTCCGGTTGTTGGCTAAGTTGTAGTGAAGTGAGAGCGAGCAGGAGCTATTGATCTCGGCACCAGACACCTTGGAGATGGCCTCCATGCGGTTCTTCACATCGAATGGATGGCCTTTTGTTCTTCGGATTGGCACTTAAGCATCATTTCCTTTTGTTCCTCGGCAAAACGTTGGGAGTATTTTATGCTGTAAACTTCCTGTAATAATGTTGGACTGATCCATCTCCAGTGGAGATGGTGAAACCAGAAAGCTTTTTCCATTATCTAAAAAATAAATAACCTAGTGGGTCTGCAATAGAAACAAACTTATGAGTAAACAGTAGAACCTTCTCTCAATCAAGTCACTAGTGCTGGGGAGTGTGAAATTAACCGAGGCTACCCTCACATATTCTATCTTCAATTTCAAGGTGTGCACTATTACTTAACCTCTCTAAATAAATAAAAGGCATATTAGAACCCGTGAAGTTACAATCAAGTGGATACTACTACATACAGATCCAGCGTGTTAGAGGGGGGATATGGCGTCCGAACTTTGATGTTGATCAAAATCATCTTTGCACTATGCTCAATTCTCCATTGCTGTTGGGCTTCTCTGTTGTTCTATGCATCCCATCGACGCTGGACCTTGTTTCCCTGCAATATATTGCCGGTACCACATCTATGACATTATGTTTCCATATGTTGAAAGTTGTGCATGCATCGAGGATGGATAATATCAGGTCTATGAATAAAGAGTTGATATTCAAGCTGATTTCTAAAATAATAAATATATAGCTAAAAAATAATGCGGATACGAAAAGTTTTAGTCTCCCTAAACTGAAAGTTGACTTCTCAATATAATTTAAGTTTTCACCTTTTTGACTCATAGTTGGGTTTTTTAGATTACACAGCCTCGCTCCATTTGGAGTTCAAATTGAGTATTTTTAGTTGGAGGTCAATGGTAGTTCAAAAATGGAATTTTAGGATGTCACAAGCGAGGAAGCGGAAACGAGAAGGTAGTGACAGTGAGTTTTGTGTGTGTGTTGGGGGGGGGGGGGGGGGGGGGGGGGACGGTAGTGACAGTGAGTTGAAGAGCTCACAGTCAACTCTTAAATAGAACTAAGCTATCTAGACAGTTTATCTAGTGGAGAATATTTTTAGCATAGTATTCTCTTACACGCATTCTGCCAGTTATCAACTGATATCCAATATATGGAAGAGTAGCCTTTTGACTTGGGAATTAACATACCCATCATACATCATGTAACATTGGCAGCCCATGAAATGACTTTCCTCCATTATTTACCATTTTGCACTGATTTTTTGTCCAGTAAAGGTAAGTTTTCTTTAAACAAACATGGACGGGTCCAAGTACAAATAGGAACACAAAAACCAAAAAAATGGACATACGAAAAATTTTATGAGTAGACTGCTTTTGTAGTGTGGTTTTAGTAATCATTACAGTGCATTTACTAAACATATTACAGCAGAGAGGCAAAGCCATGTTCTGCAGATCCTCTTTACGAAATTAGATTTTGAATAATTGTATTATCCAGGAAGATTAGATAACACTGAATTCTTATGTATAGAAGGATGTAAGTGACGACATTGTCTAGATGGTGCATTTCTTTTATCGAAAAGTTAAATGAAACGATCTAGGAAACATAGCATATTCCACCCCATCACTTATCTAGAAGAAAAGTATTGCAAACATTAAAGTATCATGTGCATGAATCTACAGCGTAAACAGTATATACAGAGGACAGAATTTGGAACCATGCACAGGAGGTATCAACAGTTACATTCCACTCAAATGCTCTCTTCTCTCCCATTCTTTAGGAACCGTGTGTTCTTTCTCTTCCCCTTTCTTAGCTATAGGTTAGGTTGAAATGCAATAACCGACCATAACCTTTCTAAACAAATTGGAAGGTAAGCAAATACTGATCAATGGAGCTGTTCGTGGGTCTCTCTGCACCCGCAGACCATCCATACTGATCGGAAATTCGGAACTACCAGCAACTGTCCTTATGACCACCAATGATACAGGTGGCGCCTGCTTCCACTTTGCGCCTTACCTCTACATTATATTGCAACAGCTGCATTATTCTGAACAGCAACCAAGAACAGAATCTATGTAGCCACGTCAACACGATATACGCCTAACATTTGGAATCTATATCGGGAGGTTACTTTTGATACTATGCATGTGTAGGATTTAGAGTCTAGATCTATCGGAAGGCTTGCATTTGACAAGCTGTCAGCATCGATCAGCAGGGTAGAAGGTAGATACCCTCTTTTCTCTGAATTTGGACAAGAAGATGCAGTTCCATCCATCATTTTGTCTGCGTCAGGAACAGAAAGGCTGGAACAGCCTGCCCATTCGCATACATATTTGCTTGCAGGAGGATTACACAGGAAAATCAGCAAATATTAGAGGATCATATCAGGTCCAGGTGTGAGGAGGAAAATAAGAGGCTGTGCAAAAAGTGGGCGGTGCATGGATCGAACATGAGGAGGAGATGCAAAGGGAGGCGCTGCTTTTTCTGTAGTCGATCTCCAGGAAAAAAACAGATGTGTGGAGGAATGGCAGGCAGAGGAAGAAGATCCATCAAGCATTGGTCCAGGAACATCACATATATACACTCGGCAAAGATTCATACACTCAGCAAACATCGAATTTCCCGCAAGAAAAAATGCTCCATTTGCAGGCTGTGGACAAGCCCGCTTGCGTCCCTACGTCGTACAATGCGTGGCAAAGATAGTAACGTTTTCAAATGATATAAAACTTCTTCCATTGTATTGGCACGTTTAAGTTCCATATCACCTTTTATCTTTCTGAAATATATCGATAGAAAAAAAACCAAATCAGGGGTGTATTGAAGGAAAGCGATCCATACATGTCCTGAAACCGTGTGTTAAGATAGGGACAAAACAATGGTGTATTCGCGTCAATCGAGCAGGTGGTTAGCTTGATCACTGAAGAAGCATGGACTTGAAGAAGGGCGGGCTGTGCAGACCTTGGTGTAGGTGATGATGGTTTGACATGCTGCCTCTGTCGCTTTCGGTCGCCAAATTGTGGCAGTGTAATACGTTGTTTATATTTTTCTTGGCCTCTAGAACCTTCTGCTTCCAGAGGATGACTCTGAAATACGCACGTTCGAGAAAAGATAGAGACAAAACATGGGGTATGTCAACACAAGTAAATCTATACTATAAATATCCAAAACTTCCGCTTCATCAACATCAACCCACAGTTCTTTAATACGTTGTAATTTTGTGAAAATTCTCTAATGTTTATAAAAATCAACCCACGGTTCTTTAATACGTTTTAATTTTGTGAAAAGCCTCAAATATAATCGTCAAGTTCGTAACCAGTACGGTATGTATATTTTCTGTCAAACGTGCATGTCGCACACTCGCACATACGTTCTTGCTAGTTTTGTAAACAACATATATAGGTTATGCACAGGGTGAGAAAAAAAAAGAAACAGGGACAACAGCAGCAACTAATCTTATCACTGGTTATTAATTAATAGGAGTGTGCATTCATATTTTGTTGAAATGTCTCTCTTGTGCATGTTATTCACGACACACGTAAGCATATAACAACAGTTTATTCACGGACAAGCAAATTTTATTCACATATACAAGTAGCTCAATCTCGCCACATTTCATCATCATTATTCATCCATACACCACAGTTTTGCAATTTTTAGTAATATAATATTCTCGTATATTGGTTCTTTGTTTCTAGAGCCTATATATGATTATAAAATTTCCATTTTGCTATTTCCAATCAGGAGCTTGAGCGATCTCTATAAGCGGCGACACGTGTCGGTCTCTCATCAGATGACAGCTCACTGCACCATCCTTTTCTAGCAATAGCCATTTTATATTATTGCATCCGCTACAAATAGTGCATGTGAAAACACTTGCGCTGATAAATCAAATTAAAGCTAATGGGGGACACATCACTACCGAGATCAGCCCCGTGATCCTCTGCCTTTCTCCACCCTCCGCTTCAAACGCGCACACACACACATGCGTGTTTCCCAGTACTTAGCCAGTAGCTTTGCAAAAGGCTTATCTCCCTTCCACCACTGATGATAGGCAGCCAGCTGCATTATTGTGATCGCGAGCTAGTGGGCTTGACGGGCCCCCATGCAGGCATGAGATCGACGGCAGCAGATCGAGATGCTCCGGGAACATTCCCTTCCCTTGGACGAAGGAAGAAGGGAATGAATATTGAAGGGGCCGGGAACAAACAACACAGCCTGATGCTGAAGCTGAACTCCCCCTGGCTCAGCTCCACGATCTCTGCTCACTTTTCTTAGTTTCCACGTCTCAGGAACAGCATCACTCGTGCTGATCGTCCTCTGACCTTAATCCAATCAGGGCTGAAAACTTTGTGTTGCGCGTTATCAAATATACTATATATAACATTATTGTACTATAGGGCTGACCCACCATGAGCTAGAGGCGAAAGATCCAGGCATACAGCCACCCGGTGCAGGTCCCTTTCGGCGTGATCGGTCGACGGCCTCGGCTCAGAGTGCGCGGCTCCTGATCGATCTCCGCTCCGGCCGTGCCTATAAAAGGAGGCGTCAAGTTGCAGAGGTCGTCGTCCAGCAAGCGCAGCAGCATATTCCATCTGCTCGACCTAGCTGAGCCATAGCTTAGCACCGCCTTGTGTGTGCTGTGTTCTGCTTTTGATCGATCGGCAGTCAGCTAGCTGCACACTGTTGCTAATAATACAATTCGTCCAGAAATAATCAGCTCAACAAGCTAATGGTTCGTGATCGTGTCTAATTTTATTTATATAATCTGTGTGTATTTGAATTCAGATTCTTATCTCTTTTTGTACCTTAATAAGTTATTACTATAAATCAGTTGTTAGGACATGCATGCATGCATAGACACTTTTGCATGCATGCAGTGCTGAACCTATATATGCTGCTGCTGGTCGCTGATAGAGGAGAGCATGTTTGCTGTGTGGCCGGCGTGCGTTCGGTTATTAGGACGGGAAGAAAGAGGCGCAGCATGAGCGGGCGGTCTGGGGCGGCGGCGACGGCGGCGGCAACCTGGTGCAGGACGCCGTGGACTACAGGGGCTGCCGGGCGGACAAGTCCAGCACGGGCGGCTGGGTGGCGGCGGCGCTGGCCCTCGGCATCGAGCTCTGCGAGCGCCTCTCCACCATGGGCATCGCCGTGAACCTCGTCACCTACCTCACCGGCACCATGCACCTGCCCAGCGCCGCCGCCGCCAACGTCGTCACCGACTTCTTGGGCACCTCCTTCCTCCTCTGCCTCCTCGGCGGCTTCCTCGCCGACTCCTTCCTCGGCCGATACCTCACCATCGCCATCTTCGCCCTCGTCCAAGCTATCGTAAGTGTTCTCTATATAGTGTAGCCATGCACATATATGCAAAAAGCTACACACATGGCAACATGCCACATATTGCCAGACGAGCTCTCGTGATCAAAATGTGCTCAATAATCAATGCTTGCACGCACGCACACAGGGCACGGGGCTCCTGGCGGTGTCGACGGAGGTGCGGCAGCTGCGGCCGCCGCCGTGCGGCGGAGCCGGGCCGTGCGAGCAGGCGACGGGGCTCCAGATGGGCGTCCTCTACGTGTGCCTCTACCTCATCGCGCTGGGCACCGGTGGGCTCAAGTCCAGCGTGTCCGGCTTCGGAACCGACCAGTTCGACGAGCGCGACGGCCGCGAGCGCGCCGCCATGGGTCTCTTCTTCAACCGCTTCTTCTTCTTCATCAACGTCGGCACGCTCCTCGCCGTCACCGTCCTCGTCTACGTCCAGGACCACGTCGGCCGGAGCTGGGCCTACGGCATCTGCGCCGGCGCCATGCTCGCCGCGATCGCCGTCTTCCTCTCCGGCACCAGGCGCTACCGCTACAAGCGCAGCTCCGGCAGCCCCATCGTGCACATCCTCCAGGTCCTCGTCGCCGCCGCCCGGAAGCGGGGCACCAAGCCGCCGCCCGCCGGCGCCGGCGCCGCCGCGCTCTACGAGGACCGCCCCGACAACGCGCGCATCCCCCGCACCGCCCAGCTCCCGTGCCTGGACAGGGCGGCGGTGATGGCCGGCGACGACGACAACGAGGTGGGCCGCGACGGCCGGCCGGCGCCCAACCCGTGGAGGCTGTGCTCCGTGTCCCGCGTGGAGGAGGTGAAGATGGTGGCGCGGCTGATGCCGGTGTGGGCCACCACCATCCTCTTCTGGACCATCTACGCGCAGATGATCACCTTCTCCGTGGAGCAGGCGACCACCATGGACCGCCGCATCGGAGGCTTCGAGATCCCGGCCGCCTCGCTCACCGTCTTCTTCGTCGGCGCCATCATGCTCACCCTCGCCGTCTACGACCGCGTCGTCGTCCCGCTCTGCCGGAGCCTCACCACCACCGGCAGGCAGGGGTTAACCAACCTGGAGAAGATCGGCATCGGCCTCATCTTCTCCGTCGTCGGCATGGCCGCCGCCGCCATCTGCGAGAAGAAGCGCCTCGCCGTCGCCGCCACGGGGTCGCTGCCCATCAGCGTGTTCATGCTGACGCCGCAGTTCCTGCTGGTGGGCGCGGGGGAGGCCTTCATCTACACGGGGCAGCTGGACTTCTTCATCACGCGGTCGCCCAAGGGGATGAAGACCATGAGCACGGGGCTCTTCCTCACCACGCTCTCGCTCGGCTTCTTCCTCAGCAGCGCGCTCGTCTCCCTCGTCAAGGGCTGCACCACGTGGCTCGGCGACACCATCAACCACAGCCGCCTAGACAACTTCTACTGGCTGCTCGCCGTGCTCAGCGTCGTCAACCTCGTCGCGTACCTCGTCTGCGCCATGTGGGCCACGCCGCCGGCCAGCAGCCAGGCGGAGCAGCAGCCGCAGATTGCCATGACCGCCGACGAGAAATGCTAGCAAAACCTCGGCTACATACATACAGACAGACCTCGATCTATTATTGCCCCCAATCCCTATTAGAGTTATCGACTTCAAAATCACATATACTATTACTATACTACTAGACGTGCCTATATCAATTTAGAGGGTTCTATAGATTTGATTGAGTGTGGACCAGTTTCGATGTGATTCCTACAAGTAGTAAACGCCTCTGTTTACTGAAAAATAAGGAAAAAAAAGCTTTAGATTGATGTACAAGCCTTTCTGATTGCTGAAAATATTACACAGGAAGGTTGCTTTCAACAACCAGATAACTAGCTGAACCTTTGGTGCTGGACGACCACTGGACCTCGCAAACTGCCACATTGCCAATGAGCTACAACTCAAGAGGACAGCATGCATTGCGAGTCAAAATGCACACAACGTAACTGAACATCAAGACTGATAGACTGAGTTTGTCTCTCAGATTCATGCAGAAAGCCAAAGCATGCACATACATAATCAGTGTAGGGGGGCAGTGTGTTACCTCCCTTGATAGCTGAACAAGATCAAGACCCAACATCTGATTGCCACGGTGAAGCAGCAATGCTGCAGAAATCAGCTTCAGCTTTTGAGAGTGACTCCTCAACTTGGCGCAGATATACTTGGAGCCTCGAAATAGATGAGTAGTTTGCTGCTTTCTGCGTGTCAACAAAAGCTTTCTTCTCTTGGTATTTCTGCTCCTCCAGCCCCATGATGCACATGTCGAGGAACTTGACTTGTTGCTCCAAACCGCAGTTGGTTGCTTCTATCTCAAGTATCTCCTTCTCCAAACTTGTTTTCCTGTTCTTGAGATCAATCTGGCGATTCCTTGCACAAAGCAGGTTATTCAGACGGACCTTCAGGGGACCAACTTGAAACCCATTCTCCTCCAGATCTAAGAGGCTGCTCATCTTCTCTTGATAAAGTCGTGGTTCGTCCTGAACTCGCATGTTCTTGATGCTTTCAGCCATGTTTGCAAACGACAACATAAGTCCTAGAGCCTTTCCTTCGCGAAATTCTGGAGGACAATTCATCTGCACCTCACGGAAATGTGGAATATGCGGAAGCCTCTCGAAAATCTCCATTTTGTGAGCAGGCATTAACAGCATGGAACTTGTAGAGAATGCAGGAGCAGGGTTGCTGCTGCTAGGCACTGGCAGTGGCATGAATGCTGACAGATCCACCATCGTACCAGGATGCACAAACGAAGATGGTCCGGCTAATTTCTCACAAATGGACACTTGAAGTTGATCGAAAGAATTCTGTGGGTGTGGTACATCAGCAATCATCTGGGCTGCTGGAAACAAATCCTGTCAGTCAGGGTATTAATGCAGCACAAAAATTCCTTTGTGATTTTGCAAAACTTACAGTTCATACAGGTTTTGAGGTGTAAGCTTTCTTCTGCAGCCTCAAGAGACATGACTGTTCTTTCGTAATTTATTTCCATCTGCACATAGAAACATCATTTGATGCTCAATTTTTACAATGTATGCAATAAACTAAAAGAAATTCAAAATGCACTACAAGAAAATGACCTCGAAGCTGCATGTGCCTTTGAATGCCACCACCACACTTCCATTTGGTTTGGTGGATGAAATTGCATTAAGATGGGTGTGAACAAAGAAAGAGTATTTACTTTGTTATTGTTAGGGGCTTGAATGCACAAGAGATCATCCTTGACATCCTGTTGTCCAGTTGAAGATGGATCTATTACCCCAATTGGTAAGGCTGCATCGTCCTTTGGATAAATGCCTGTTATTTCGTTTTTTATCTCCATCTGGACACAGAAACATAAATAGACGATCAGAAAGGATGAAAAATCACATGGTGTTCAATATAATAGAATATCATCAAAAGGCGCCACAAAAAAATGGCATTGCAGCTGCAGGTAACTTTTCAAGCATTTTCGGCACAGCCATTTGGTTTGGTGGAAGAAGCAGTAATGAACTAGTTGTGGAAATAGAAATAGTATTTACTTTATTATCTTTAGGGGCTTCAATGCACAAGAGATCAGCCTTGACATCCTGTCGTCCAGATGAAGATGGTTCTAGTTTTCCATTTGTGAAGGCAACCCCTTCCTTGGGAGGCATGACTGATCTTTCAGTTTTTATCTCCATCTGTACACAGAAACATCAATAGATGATCAGAAAGATCAAATAAATTACAAACTATTTAATAAAATATCAAAGTACACTACAAAACATGTGACTTTTCATGCATCTGGCACAACCATTTGGTTTGCTGAAAGAAACAGCTGATAGGTGGGTTGTGACAAAAGACAGAGTATTTACTTTGTTGTCATTAGGGGCTTCAATGCACAAGAGATCAGCATTGACATCCTGTTCTGCAGATGAAAATGGTTCTAATTTCCCAATTGGGAAGGCTCCACCATGTGATTGATTAACAGTCTTCTGATCGGCTGATGAAATTTTAATCTGATTAGACAGGATTATGTAGTGTAACTCAAGTCTATGCATGTAAGAACTAATTAGCACTTACAATTTCTGGAGTTAATCAAACTAGTATCAGCTCCTTTGCATGCCCCAGCTATCCAGCTCTTCACCTGTAGCATTGAGATGAGTCAGCAAAAATATATAATCAAGTTAGTATCTGCAAGATATGCTAGAAGCTTCTACCTGTGCAACTTTTTGACACATTTCTTGGGGTTCATCTCCAGCAGTGGAATCACCAAGTGACATCATTTCAGTTTCTAAATGAAGATTTTCCGGGAGTTCTGGTTCCATTGTTTCATTTATTGTGAAAAGCCCTTGAACAATGCAGCCTGACAGAGGAATCAGTTTCCCACCATCTTTGCTGGAAGGATCCTGTGATGATTCCAGTGGGAAGATAGAGTCTGATATTACACGGTTACTTGCATGTTCTTCAGAATATCTTGCCACTTCTAGTGACAGATCATGGTGATGATTCTGTTCCTGCGGTAAGTTTGATGCAGACTGCGATACATGATACTGATGTATGGAATGATTGGAATGGAGTTCTTTATCTGCATGATTCATTCGCCTTTTCTTCCTGTTGGAATTTGAACTTGAAGTGTCGCTGATTTCAATAAAACCTCCATGGCTAGAGTCATCACTGATCACAATAACATCAAAACACTTGGACTTGCTGCCAGTGTTAACAATATCATCAAGTGGAGAGAAAGAATGAAGTTCCTTCCTTTTACTAGCAGATGCCTAGAAAAATATGACCAAAGGACAACATAACAAAGGATAAAATCTCAATTACTGGTGTCAGGGAGGAAAAACACGTACCAAAAAGTGCATGATAAAGTTGGAAGGTACTAAAGCAGAAAATTGAATAATAAAAAGACAAGGTACCTGAGAAAAGCACCAACCTTTTGCTAAATAAGTGCCCACACTTTTTAATACTAATGAACTGGAGTAAACTTATCAAAGTAAGGTGACAGAAAAAACAAGAATTCAGAACAAAGCAGGGTGTACCTTTGGCAAGAAGTGCCTTCCTTTTTCATCGCATTGTGTATAGGTTAACTTCTGCCGTACAGATGCTGCCGGTATTTCATCCTTCACATTTGCAACTATAATTCCTAAACCCTTCCTTTCACTTTCACGTTGCTTGACCCCAGTGGCCTCCTCCTCAGGAATTGTTTCCATATCTATAACATTCTTTGACAATGATTTGGCTGTATGTTGCCTGAGACTTAAAGAGTTCATCAAGGGCGATTCTTCCTTCAACACATTTTGTTTCCGCACCCTTTTGTTAGGGACATAACTATGCTGATCAATATCGCGATCAGCTGTGAAGAACTCTGGTGAATAGTCAGAACTATACTGATTGCTAAATTCAGCGCACATTGAGAACTCTGGTGAATAGTCAGAACTATACCGATCACTATCCCCACCAGATGTGGAGAACTCTGATGAACAGTCAGCAACTGAATCATTTCTTTTCCTATCAGGTTTCTAGTAAACAAAATAGTGTTATTAGTTCAGAGAAATGGGATACACATATAGACCATTTCAACAAAAGTAACTCATTACAAGTAAGGCATCCAAGCAAAGATAGTAGTATATATTAAACTTGCATTCATCTAAAATCATAGTGGAAACAAGAGCAACTTAGAAGTAGATTCGACAAGTGCCTAAGACCACTAGTTGGTAAAATACCTTGGTTAAGCAAGGTCTCCATTTCTGACTGTCCCATTTGGAGTACGGTCTCAAGGACGTACTTGACACAAGAAAGTTATCTTCATCTGCACTGCCATGATGTTTTACCCTTACTTTGTATCTTCTAGGTTCACAGTTGCAAACATCTTCAATGACACCAGCTGACCAGATACCATCCCGATATACTTCCACTTCTGCTGAGGGCTCCAATTCATACTCAAATTGTTTTCTGTCAAATACGGGTTGTTGCCGAATGAAGCATGAATGTAGGACTTCAATGGAGTCTTCCCTGTTACCATAGCTAACAACATAGTTGATACTGCCAACCATCTTGATGATAGTAGCCGGCATCCAAGCTTTGCCCTTCTTTTCTTTATCACACATAACTTCTACACTGCTTCCCTCTGCATACAGTGGTATCCCTCGCAGCTACGTTCAAATTAGTAACACAGAATCATTTAACCCGTTTTCACCAACTAATATTCTGTGGTTTGAACTAATTAACAGAAACCGTAATGTAAATTAGTTTGCAAAAAACTGTATCTTGGAGCCACTAGAGCTTCATTAGGAAAGATCTCTTGGCTTTATGGCCTATCTGATGAGTGTAAAGTAGGCTACATGGCTATTGTGTAGGGTGTGGGTCTAAGAATGATAATCTAGTTATACATAACTTGACATGATTTAGTGAAAAAAACTTCAACCGATTAAGGACAAAGAATATGTGTATGAATATAAAAATGACATCACCGCATTGGAGAAACAAACCTTTGATGAATCTAGCCTATTGTTTCCAGGGCCCTGTTTAGTTCCTAGTCATGTCACCAAACTTTTAAAAATTCTCTCTCCAAACTTCACTATTCATCTATCACATCAAATCTCTCTCCTCATGCATGGAGTACTAAATATAGATAAATAAAAAAAACTAGTTGCATGGTTTTGATGTACACGACGAGACGAATCTTTTGAGCCTAGTTAGGTCATGATAGGACAATGTTTATCACAAACAAACGAAAAGTGCTACAGTGCGCTACAGTGTCCGATATGACTTTTTCACTTCACTTTTTACCTTTTTCAGGAACTAAACACCCCCAGATATGTTTTGGATTGCACGGAAGGGCCCAATCCTCACGTAGTTTATGACCAATGCATGCATAAGATGTGCACAAACTAGTGTGGCAATAGTTCATGTCATTGTCGTTTGCAACCAAATTGTACACTTTCTATGGATTGTATAAGTATTTTCAGTATAAATAATCTAATCCTGAAAACTTAACAGATTTGCAATACTCCATGTTTCTTAAAATAGCCCGCATTAATGGAACTCAAAGTTTTATAATCCGTTTGGGAGCGGAAATTTCCCCCAAATTACGTAGGGAATTAAACCGTTTCGTGCAAAATTTCTGCAATCGAAGAGCCAAATCAAAAAAGGATCGTATGCTAAGATAGTGGAAACATGAAATTAAGCATCCCTTCCCCGAACTTGCTCACCAAATCCTGCGCGTCCATCCAGCTTCCGCACACGAACTCCCGCCGCGGCCGGACGAGCGAGGCCGAGAGCTCCACCACCTCGCGGAACAGCGGGAGCGACACGGCGTACCGCTGCTTTTGCGTCCGCCTCCGCTTGGGCTTGATGCCGGAGACGACGCCGGGCCACCATCCGTCGCTTTGGTACGCCTCGACGAGGTCGAACAGCTCGATCTCACGCCCGGGCGGCGGCTGCGGCGGCCTCGGCCGCACGTCGCCGGCGTCCACGACCTCCCGGAGCAGGGGCCCGCCGCGGCGGGCCTTGAGGGTGGAGAAGACGACCTCGTAGCCGCCGGAGCCCGGGAGGCGCGCGGCGACGGTGGCCTCGAAGCGGGCGCCCCGGAAGCCCTTCCCGTTGAGGAGGACCTCGACCTCCTCCCCCACGGCGTAGCGGGGCTTGCCGCGGCGGCCTGAGCCGGCGGCCTCCGCCTCCTCCGCGGGCGAGCGGGCCATGCGCGCAGGCAGCTTCCGGCACGGCGGGGTGATTAGCGGCGCGAGCACGAGCGCGAACGAGGGTTTGGGAACCAACAAGGGGCTCGAGTTTGAACTTTGAAGTTGGGAGAGGGGACGGTTTGCCGCCCGTGCGGTGTGCCGGTGTGTTCCACCGCCCTGACAGAGACAACGGTAACTTATTCCAAATTCCTAACGGGATAGAGAGTCCAAAAATGCAATTTTTTGAATAGAACCTTTAAATCATGTTTCATTTTTTTAAACGGTAGCTGGTTGTAGTTGTTTAGTTCCAAAAAGTTACTCCCAAAATTACTACGCAAAAAAAAGATTATCCATCACATCAAAATGTCATAACATGCATGTGTACTAAATGTAGATAAAATCAAAAACTAATTGCACAGTTTTGTTGTACTCTACGAGACGAATATTTTGAGCCTAATTAACCAATTTTTGGACAATTTTTCATACATACAAACGAAATGCTACAGTACGCGGGACGGTGCAACGTGACCCGCACAGTCCCGATTTGGGAGGCCCAATTCGGAAACTAAACGCGGCCCTAATGTCCTGCTCCATCATTGCCACCAGTAGAGAAGACGCCACGATTAACCTCGATCAAATCAAGAGATGTTCATTGCTATCTCGGCGCAGCCTTACTCCAGCTTGTGCCAGACTACTTTTGCCATTCTGATCTGTAATAACCGGATGGTCATGCATGCATCTTTGACAAAGAAACTCAAATATCCTGTTTTATTTCATCGTCTAAAAAAATCGTGGGATTTTCGGGAAGAACGAAATGATTAAATTACACGACCGCGAGAAGTTTCAGTGGAATTTGAAATTGACCACGGGATTATCAATCCTTTAAAGCCTCTCTGCTTTGGTTTCAGAAATGCTTTTATTGCCAATCGACGGTGTGGGTGCTTTGGGGTTTCACACAGCGTTCAGGCCTTGATTTTGGCTTGAGAGATCCCGTGTGTGGTTGCCAAGCCTGCTACTATTCGTATGGGCTTTAATTTCAGTTGCTTTTGATGTGGAAAAACACCTTCTCTGTGGCAGGCAGCAGGCTCATCGAAATACTTTGTTCAGTCGTCTGGTTTTGTTGACCTCTCACGACCGGATCACGTATTCACATGTCTTCTCAACAAGGAACTCGCTGTTATTTCCCACGAAGAAATTTGTTAGATTTCCTTGAATTATTAAACCCCCAAAATCAAATTACTGAGTTTATTATCATCTCACATATCTGATATCTCAATGCCTGGTTCAACGGTATACACACCGAGGCAGCAAGCCAGCAACGCGCCGATGAACGCTGCCGGATCGGACCAGACCGAACGATGGGGCATATCTATCACCATCAGGCTTACGCGTACGTGTTGGCGACGTCGGCGAGGTGCGCCGCGAGCTCGGCCGGCGCGGAGAACATGGCCATGTGGTCGGCGCCGGCGATCTCCCTGACCTCCGCCACGGCGCCGCAGCCGGCGATCATCTCCCGCTGGTAGGCCTCCACCATGGCCTGGTCCTATCCGCACACCACGTACACCTTGCTCACCGCGCCGTACCGCGCCTCGCTGAACGGCGGCTGGCCCCGCAGGTCCGCCGTGTAGTAGGAGCTCACCCTGGCCAGGCTCTGCGACAGCGTGTAGTCCTCCGGTGGGCTCAGCTGGTAGAGCTTCTGCCGCAGGAATTCAGGCCCCAGGAACACCGAGGGCGGGACGTGCCCGTCGTCCGTCACGCTGTCCATCCAGTCCGTCAGGGTAAGCTGGATGGTGCAACCAAGGGCGGAATTGAACAGGTGATCAATAGGTAATCATCATCACAGATAAGGGGAAAAAAAAGGCCATCATATCGATCGTACCTTGTGGATGACGCGGGTTGGTGCAGTCCGGGAGGAAGGCGGTGACGAACACGGCGGCGGCGACCTTCTCCGGGAGCGCCTCGGCGGCGAGCGCGACGCTCATGCCGCCGAAGCTGTGGCCGACGAGGACCGCCCTCTCGCCGTCGGGGAGCGCGCGGAGGGCGTCCAGCAGCGGGCGCGAGTAGTCCTCGAAGGTGGGCGCGTCGCGGAGGCGGCGGGCGTACGTCGGCGCCCGACGCGGCGAGGTCCGGCGCGTCCACGCGGTGGCCCGCGGCGCGGAGCAGCGTGGCGACGCGGTACCAGCACCAGCCGCCGTGGCCCGTGCCGTGCACCAGGATGAGGCGCGTCCTCGACCCCTCGGCCGCCGCTGCGATAATCACCGGCGCGGACATGGGTAGTGCTCTGGCCTCAGCGGGACGGGACCCCTGACATATGTACATATATCAGCTAGCGAGGTATGGTAGATTGCTGTAGTCCGCCTCCGCCAGTCCGGGATGATATGATGAGGGCGTCATGGCTGATGTGAGGATCGGAGGCTCTCACTACTCGACGTGTTCGTCAAAGTCAAGCGCTGATAGTTGATATACAGTAGCTTTTAGTTTGACAAATGACAACTCCTCTCTGTCGTGGACTGGCCGGGCACCCGTCCCGATCTCGTAGGGTACGGGTGATCATATCGGCGGCCCGGATACTTCTAAGATGCTCACTCCTCCACGAGTGAGTTCGTCGAAGTCAAGCGCTGATGGGCACAGCTTTTGCTTTCTTTTCTCGTGTTGAGATGGTGGCGTGGTTGATAACTCCACCGTCGTGGCAACGCCATGCATATCAACCCGGCGGCACCACAGCACTTGCTGTGGTCGGCAACCGTGCGTGTTCGCGTGAGTGGTTGTAGTAGTAGCTACGTCAAGTGTAAAGCCCATGTCGCATTCCACGCTGAGCCTAAGACCCTTTTTTTTATATACTTGCCTAAGACCCTCTTTGGCACAGCACGCTCCAACTCTAGAAAATTAATGGAGTTTTTGAAGCTGAGTTTGAGGAGCTCCAAAATATTCTACAGTTGGAACTGACAGTAGGGCTTGTTTGGAGAGTTCCACTCCCCCTACTTCAATCAAACATGAAGCTGGCTCAACGTATCTGGCTACAAATGCAACTCCAGCTCTAGAAAATATATAATTTAATGGAAAATAGCTTTTTGCCCTTGCATTGGTTTCGTTGGCCCGGGGGATTTTTTTCGTGCTGCTATAGTACCACGTCGCTACAGTCCCAAAAGAAAAAAGCGACGCGAAGGAGGGAGACGGTGGAAAAAAAGCAACGCGAGGGAGGGGGGGTCGGGCGGAATAGAGGACTCGTCTTTTTTTTAACGTGAAACAGTATGTGTAATCGATGGCAGGTAGATAATTTCACCCCAACTCTATGAGGAGGTATGAAATCTTTGTTTCTAGAGCACCCCTTTATATGCTCCATTTTTTTACCTGGAGTTGGCCCCCAACTCCACTTTTTTCTTGGAGCTGTAAAACTTGGAGTTGCACGTGTTTGGATAAAAAAAATTGAGAGCGGAGTTGTAAAAGTTGGAGCGGCACCGTGCGAAACAGCTCAGAGAGTTTTTAGATGAATCATTTTGTTTATAGCTTGCACTAAATATTAATATTTAAAGTATATTAATATAGTATAGAAAATGCAAATTTGAACTGGAGTTTGGAGTAGGAGTTGTGCCAAACAGGTCCTAACTGCCCAAGTCCCAATTTTTTTGAGACAAAATATACTAGGGACATTAATGATGATCTACAATACTCATCCTCAAACAAATCACCTGCATTAGCTTTATTACATAAGTTGATTCCTAAATTTCCTCTACATCCATTAATAAATCCTTCCAGTTAATAAATCTTTCCAGTTGCTGAAGATTTATTAAATCTTTCCAGTTAATAAATCTTTCCAGTTGTTGAAGATTTATTAAGAGATTGGAGAAAATGATTCTTAAATGGGGATCTGATGAAGATTATGAACACATAAATTTATCTATACTAATACCAACATAAATTCCTAGGCTCCCAATAATTTATCTAGGTGAAAAATATTCTTAAACACCAACATAAATTCTTGGATCTTAAAATGATTACTATTTTTTTTCTCGTATATTCGATTTAAGTAAATTTTGTGGTCATGGGTTTGTAACGATGAGCTTTATCTTTTAAAGTCATGGACATATTATTTTTTAACCGTTTGTTTTACTTTTCTTATGTTGGTGTTTTTACACAACAACATAAAACTAATATATTAAATAGTGATAAAATAGTATAAAAACTATTTTAAAAGATAAAGATCACTTTTATGAACGCATGACCGTAAGAATCACTTAAATTGGAGGTACGGGCAGAAAGTAATAATCATTTTAAGTTCTAAGGACTAAATTGTAAATAAAAAAATTTAAACTACCCATCAAAACCACCCCGATGGCCAAATTTGAACGGTTTTGAAAGTTAGATGGCTAAAGATACCCGGTTCTGGAGTTCGATGGTCAAAACCAAACTGAGGAAAGAGTTGGATGGTCAAAAATAGACTTTTCCTTTATTAAAATACAAAAAAAATATTCTATAAGCTAGCTAAATACTCCATCAATTATTGGAGAAGGACTTATATAATCGTGACCACGGTCACAATCCAATGACTATGGACTACAGGTGCTTAATCAATGACTATGGTCTATGGATCTATGGGTGCTTAATCAATGAATACTATACGACAGGGATAGGTGTCCATTCTCTGTGCCACCTACTGTATTTGCTTCTTTCCTGAATTCATGGAAGAGGTTTAATGGGCCTAGTTGTAGGCCCATGGCTGAAGCCCTTGCCTAGATCGGGCCCTAACGACAAAAGAGATACAGTAGGCTACACTCGTTACACGATACACAATACAGACTACAACATACCGCCGCATATATATATCTTATTAAGCTGCATAAACGAAGCAAGGCACGATCGATCATATACATAGGACTGGATGCACACATATTTGCTAACCTTATTGCCGCAGCAACGGCCTAACTGAACCAATAGTATTACAACCACAAATGACAACTCCCTATATGCTGCTCCTAGGATCACGATGAATGCAAGCGCTCTCGGTAAGTCGGTAGCACTCTGATTGACTTTACCATTCCCCTGGAAAGTAGGATAACTCATTGCGCCCGACAGCTTTCTTGTAGTTTCAGAGTCTGGTTCAGAACATTGCAATCCTGTCTTGCATGCTGACTTGTCCAGTCAGGACTCTTAACCTGCACGTTCAACAGTCACCGGATGTCAGTAGTCTTACAGATCTAGATTTCTGAATGCTTGGCACATTTGATGTCTTCTGAACCTAAATGATTGGCATATTTAACACCGGTAGGACCAGAAGCCGCTGGCTGAAACTAATGATGTTTGTGGAGTAAAACATGTCTTCTCTCTTCGTTCTAAAGATAAAATTATTTGATAGGCATCAGAGTTAATTAGCTAATCGTCAAACGCTTCAACTGTTGTAAGGTGTAGAGATAATTATAAGACAGCGTATGATTTTCATGTCCCCTTCCAACAAGCTAGGTCAGACTTGAAAGTGATCTGCCATTTTAAACTATAACTAGCTGTTGGATTATCTAAAATAGGGTGGTGCTAGCTGACCAGTTACGCCACTTCACCGCAAGCAAGTAAATGATTGAGCAAATTTTAACACTGGCAACACACAACAGAAGCCGCTGAAGACATTTGTGTGCTAGTCCAGAAAAGATGAAAATAAATAAATAAATGGAGACACATTAAAGTAAGTTGCATGTGGTTGATACACCTAGCTTGCAGGGCTAAGTAATATATTAGGACCCACACATACTTATTCTGTGAATGCAACACATCAACTGCCAATCAAACACACTAGCTATTCCAAGATCATAATACAACTATAGCAATAGGAATGCATGGATAAGACATTAGTCGTTTTCGTTTATCTGCTATCTGCTGGTCAAGCCAAACACCTGTCCTTTTAGACTACATCAGCTACCAGTTGTTGGATTTATATAAACTAAAACAAGATAGTGCAGGCTCACCAGTTATGCCACCTGTGCGTTCCACGTACCAGTTGGTACAGCCAGCCCGGCACCAGTGCCGTTTGCATGACCTTCACATAAAAAGATGGGCGACAATGAGAATGAGATAGGAAAAATCCGAACCATCTAAGATCAAGTGCAAATCTTTGCTGTAGCAGCAGCAGCAGTTGTTGTTGTGAAAGACACAATAACATACTTGCAGGTTGCCTTGTAACGAAAAAGCAAGCGCCGATGACAATGTAGCACAGGAGGAGAAGGATCCCCTTCAGATAGTGTGACGTTCCATCCTACAAAACACAAAGGGTATGTTCTTTTTTGTCTTCTGATCAATGGAAATAAGAGAAACACATCCTCATTTAAAAAAAAAAACTCATCTCTTGCTAGTTGACTTGAACAGGAGTCAGAACTTTTCATTAACTGGAATTCTACCTTATTCTGAACCTGTATGAACCCTTACATATTCAGAGGTCGGAAAGAAGGGTGGTGTACCTGGAGCGTGAAGGCTGTTACTATTACTGAGACGAACAGAGAGCCGGTCTCTAGCAGCTTGAAGTCTAGATCCATTTGAATACCCGCAATCCAAGCGACAATGACACTCAGCGGCACCTGTCACATTTGGAATATAATGGTACAATTATTCCACGATGATTAGTCAGTAATTTAAGCGAATATAATCCTGACGGGAGATGCGTATGCACGTCACAAGCAATACCCACCACGAACATGGAGATCTGGGTCGCCGACCCCAAAGCTACCCCGAGGGTGATGTCCTGCAGCGTATCAGGGAGTGTAATTAATTATCAACACCGGATGATTGGGCTAATCATGGTCGTGGCTCCGTGCAAGGACAAGAGGAATCTAGCCGGGTAGGGTGTGTACCAGCTTGTTCTTGAGAGCAAAAATGATGGCCCCAGCGTGCTCCGCCGCGTTCCCGACGATGGGGAGCAGGATGATGCTGATGAAGCTCACTGACAGTCCCCAGGATTGTGAGGTAGGCTGGCGATGCGTATATATGTACCCCAATTATTAGTGCCTTTCTTGTAATTACAAATCGATCGAATGGTGATGCCAATCATATACCTCAATCGTGCCAACGACGTACTCGGACAGGATGGCAATGAGCACGGTCTTGAACGCGAGCCAGAAGAGGCCGCTGGCGAACCCGATGACGGCCTCTTCCTGGTCCTCGCCGTCCTCGTCGACATCCTGCGGCTCGAAGAGCTGGGTGTGCGTCTTGAGCTGGAAGAAGAGGTAGGCGACGTAGGAGAGCAGCATGACGATGCTGCAGGCGCGGGAGAGGTCGAGCCCCGTGGTGGCCGCGGCGACGGAGTGCTCGCCGGCGCCGACGGCGTAGCGCAGCATGAGCGGCAGGGACTGGCACAGCGCGCCGAGGATGAGGAGGCCCGTGCTGACGTCCGCCTGGCTCCTGTCGTAGGGCTGGTCGGCGCCGAGGTTGACGACGCCGCCGCAGAAGAGGGAGGTGCCGAGGACAAGGAGCAGGTTGGAGAGGACGGAGCCGAGCAGGGAGCACTTGACGACCTCGATCTTGCCCTGCATCAGCGCGAACAGCGCGATAATGAGCTCCGTGGCGTTGCCGCACGTCGCGTTCAGGAGCCCGCCCACTGCAGCAGCAGCGCCATGCATGGAGGAAGAAGCATGAGACCAAGACCAGTGTTGACTTTGAAAAGTCAAAAGACAGTCATAGCAGGAATGGTTTGGGCCTTGGGGGCCGTGACTTACCAGTAGGACCGGTGTATATCGCGATCTGCCTGCAGGAATCACAGCAGAAAAACAGGGTGGTCTCATCTCATCAGCAATTAACATATGTACGCTGCTGGTACATGCACCGAAAGTAAAAATAGTGAACGTGAACATGTGCAAGAAAGAAGCCAACTTACTCGGTGAGGAAGCTGACCCGCTCAGCGAGAGGGATGAGGCCGAGCAAGCTGAGCGCGAACACCCACACCTGCCGTGGACAGTTCCAGTTCAGATTGCAACCAGGTTTAGCACACTAAAATAATGGTCTTTTTTTACCACGCATGTATGATGTGAGCAATAACCAACAAGTAGTAGTCCCAAAGTTTCTAATTTAGTCCTGTGTCAGTGTCTAGTAGTACCAAAGTTACTAATTTAGTCTTTTGTTTACAAAAAAGTTACTAATTTAGTCTTTTGTTTACAAAAAAGTTACTAATTTAGTCTTATGCTAATGTCTATTGTAGGAGTGGCAGGTTGGTAGGTACGTGGCATGCGATATTTTAGTGCGATGTCTCTCTCCCACTGCCATCACCAAACAATATATCTCTACGTACGGGTACGGTAGATTGATGATGGAGATCGAAGGAACGGATTGATTGATCGAAGTCTAACCTGGCCGAAGTTCGCGCACTGCGCGGCGATGGCGAGCGGGACGGCGGGGAAGAGCACGGCGAGCTTGGTGCCGAGGAAGACCTCCTGCAGGTTGGCGAGGACGGGGCGGAGCGGCGCGAAGGGCACCTTGCGCACCAGCGACGCGTCCGACCTCTTGCGCAGCGCCGACGCCGACATGCTGTGCGCCGTGCGGCCGCCCACCGAGTGCCCGTGCGGGCCCAGCCGCGCCCGCCGCAGCCCGCCGGCCTCCGACGCGTACTTGCGCACCAGCCCGGCCTCCATGCTCGACATCCTCCCTCTCACACTCTCGATCGATGGATCTCCTCCTTCAGCAGCTGCCTACGGCGCCGGCGCCGGTCTCTCTGCGAAATGGGAGTGTGAGATGGGTTGTGGACTGTGAGCGGAGCGGATATATATGGAGGCCGGGCGGCGGTGGCAGGGGCTAGCTAGCTAGGCCCGGGAGAGACGAGAGGAACAAGACAATCATGATTAGCTAGCTCTCGAAGCCCCTGGACGAGATGAATTAGCCCGGGCTCTCTGAGTGGCCGATCGATCGGATCCGTATCCACTTATTCAAAGACGAGTTTGCTTGTTATCTGATTGCCCAGGGATATACTATATAGTGTGTTAGTACGAATCAAGATCAGAGTGCCGCTACGCTAATGCTAACAGACTAACAGCAGTCGAGCGATTTGTTAGGGATATGATGATAGACGGGCAGATAATGATGCATGCAGAGAGGGATAGAGATGCAGCTAGCGCACACCGGTTTGCTCGCGGGCGGAGTGAATGCATGGAGAGAGAGGATCCCCCAACTCATTCATGATTGCTGCCTGTGTCATGGTCGAGCGAAGCTTCCCGGAAGCTTCCTTGGTTCGCCGCCCCACTCCACTCGACATCACCCGTCGCGCGGGCTGCGGCCGTGCCCGTGCCGTGCCGCCCCCGGCCCTCTCGTTCCGTTGCCGCCTGTCTGGTCTGTCCGCTAGCCTAGAGCGCTGTCCTCTTGCGCCACGGCTGGTGCACCGCCCCGGAAAGGCTGCGTACGTGCGTGCATGCTGGGGCTCGATCACCCACTAGTCTCTCGCTCGATTTCACTCACTCACGGGTTAGCAGAGGCGCAGAGAGCGGTCAGCGGCACAGCCGGGCCGGCAGTGTGGCGGCGGGTGCCGGGCCGAATCTAGCGTCCACGCACATAGCGGCGGCCGGGGATCATCGATGATCAAAGATGTCCGCCGTACGTACGTGCAGTTGGGTCCTTTTCCGCGGCCGGCGTGGGAATGTACGGTCCAGAGGGATGGGGCGGGGAGTAGTACGTGGCGTACGGGCCGCTAGCGTGGCGATGGAGACGTGCCTCGGTCGCCGTCCCCAAGGCCAGACGCGCATGGGACGCGGAGGAGACGCCCGGCCTGCGGCTGCATATATGGATGGTTCATGGGGTGCGGTTAGTTTAAAAAAGAAGAAGAGAAAGTTGGCTCCAAATGTCACATCCGACACTGTAGCGTACTGTAGCACTTTTCGTTTGTTTGTGGTAAACATAGTCCTACCATGATCTAAGTAGGCTCAAAAGATTCGTCTCGTCGTGTACATCAAAACCATATAATTAGTTTTTTTATTTACCTACGTTTAGTGTTCCATGCACGAGGAGAGAGATTCGATGTGATAGGTGAATAGTGAAGTTTGGAGAGAGAATTTTGAGAAGTTTGGTGATTTGATGGGTGTGGGACCAGGATCCCTGGGGCCACTTATCTAGAGCATTAAACTACTCGGCAGAGAGAGTCTGATCCGACTACTCCAAACCAGTCGGCTATGGTGCAAGACGGCGTAGTAGATTGGAATAACTAGTCGTGTACTAATAGGAAACTCCCCAAAGTACTCTGTTGTAGTTATCCATGTTGTATACGACTAGGACTGTACAAACCGACTTGTAACCCTGCCTCCCGGACTATATAAGGCGGGGCAGGGACCCCCTCAAAACATCAGACAACCACATGTGCAATACATTCAAGCACACAGGACGTAGGGTATTACGCTATTCGCGGCCCGAACCTGTCTAAATTGTGTTGTTCGTGTACTTTCGTTCCTAGAACTCGGCGAGACCCACACAAAACTACTCCCTGGGGTATCCCCAGTTAGACGTGCTCGACATAATTCGTCGACACTTGGCACCCACCGTGGGGCACTCTCGCCGAAGCTCGACATTAGGCGCGATGGGATCAACTTTCAGAGCAAGCGGCATCGAGGAAGGCGCGACGTTCGTCATCGGCTCATGGACCTTCGTCTCTGATGGCAAGCTCGGTTTCGAGTCGTTCCTAGCAGATCGACCGGGGCCCTACTCGATGCCGGCGTCTCCACTGGAGCCGCGTCAAGACCTCGCCGAGAATCAGATCTCGACGAGTTCATCAACCCCTACTTCAACACCAAGTTCGACTTCGACAACGACTCTCCAAGTCAAGACTGGGTACAACTCTGTTCCAAACATGGAAAGAGTCAGGGGTTCCGAGCTGGCTATGCCATCGGAAAACCACCCAGATCGATTCCTGTTCGGCCTCTCCAACTCCGCGGCTGTATATCAACAGATGTACACCGCAAAGCAGGGCGACAAGACAAGCTTATCGCCTAGCTAGATCGTGAATCGTTGTAAGGACTCTGAGTTGGTCTCTGGACCATCAGAGGACGAAGACGAAGACGATTTCACGCTCTTACTAAGCAACTCCCCAGACAACGTTGCACGATTCAACTGCAGCACTTACTACAAGTCTGACGTTACCCTCGAGCAACCACTCGTTCGGCTCCCCTCAGGACTTGTCGTGACCAACTCGCCAGGAGGACTCCTTGTTCACTGGCCAGGCGCAATCCCTGTTGATTCCTGTTGGGGCAACGAGTCGAGACTAAGTGCCGCAATACTGGAGGATCTACCCTATCAAGACGGTAAGACCGCTTCGATCACCTCTTCTTCCGACTCAACGGGGGATAACTTCTCTGGTGGTTTGAGCCTACAACTGTGAGATCCAAGCAGGCAAGTTTACATGGCAGGCGCACCAGGACAAGGAGATCAATACGAGCGAGAGCTTATGGGTGATATCTCTGACGAAGAGCTGACTGTACCCAATGAGACTGATCAACAGAGGACGGCCCGTCGATCGAGGAACGTGAAGCGCAGGCAAAGGCGCGTCAATGCAGCTAGGCGCGCCGCCGCTACACAAAACCTCGATAATGATTTCCAGATGGTCGGGGATCAACCCATTCTACCCGACGCACCAACCAATCTGACCGTGGCTGCTGAAATTGTCAAAGCTATGCCTAGCACACCGCAGCTACAAGTACTCACCTTGCTAGCCGCGGCCCAGCCCCAACCCGAAGGTGGGCCAGGGATGGTCCAGAGGACTCAAGACCAAAGAACTAAAGGCAGCCGCTCCGTATCATCCCCTCACCCAAGCCGTGCCCCACAGGGAAACGCAGGGCAAATCGTGATCCGAGGCACTGCACCGGCTCCCCAAGGAGGAAACAGAACCAACCCTGTGGCTGGCGATCTCCGGAACACGATCAACGCCAACCGAGATGCCCGCTCCTAAATCGACGCCAGCAGAGCCAATCGCATAGCTTCCGAGATTCGTCGACGAGCTGAATTTGAACAACTCTACGGCCCAATCCCAGCTGATCAAGAGCAGCCTTCGCATAACCCGGAACAGAACCCGCCACGCGACACCAATCGTGATCGAAATCGTCGATCACAAGGCCATGGCAGAGACAATCAGCCAGACAATGACCCCTCGGGCGACGATGGCCATGGCGATCGCCCCCCACGTGGTCGTGACCGCAACTATCAAGGCGGTCGAGATCGTCAAGACCCCGAACCGAGTGGTTCCCCAAGTGAAAGTGCATCTAGGCCCCTTGTGGGTTTTGGTGATTGAGTGACACAAACAATTAAAGGACTAATAAGGTTGTTGAGCTTTGGATAGATATTATTGTAAATGATAAAGTCAAGCTTATGTCATCCAAAGCATGCAAAAGTAAAGATACGACAAGTAAAGGTTGAAGTAAGCAAAAGGGACAAAGAGGTATTACAAGGAAAGTCAAGATAGGAATTTATGTGGTAACAATATTGATATGAAAGCAAATGTTCAAGCAAAGAACATGGATTTCAAAGTGGTACTCATGATGATGCAAAGCAAAGCTAAACTTAAAGTGGCAAGATAGGATGAAAGGATCAAGCTAGATGGCGAGTGACGAGGTACTAAGCAAAGAGAAGGGCAAGTTGGTCTTGTAGCCGAGGGACTTTGCTGGAGTGAAGTCTAGCATCATGGTTTGATTTCTAGGCATTAATCAAGCCTCATCTAGTGAAGCAATACAATGCATCTAATCATTGTTTAATCTATTGATAAAGTGGCTTATGAATGAGTAATGGATTCTTGATCATAACACTTGGATATTCTAAGCCTCTAGCTCAAGTTGGATGTGCTCAAGAGATAAGAAAGGTTGCACCCTCATGAAGCGAGAATTGAAGAAAAGTGTTAAGGCTCAAGTTATTCAATCTCAAGTGGTTGAACTAGATTTTATCTTTGATCTTGAGTATAGGTATGTCGTACTATCAAGAGGGATGCAACGTTGATAGCTTTGTCTATGTCTCGGTGCTCAAAGTGATCTATCCAAGTGCTAACATAAGAGAAACTCCTATCACAACACTTGCACTAGGTAGGTCTGGAGCTTAATTTCAAGTGGGATGGATAGCCCTCTGAATAAGCTTTCCATAGAGTCCAAGATCACCAAAATCGAACATCGGAGTAAAAAGTTATGACTGTCTTAGTTGGGCACTTTCTGGAATTTCCGTCCCGGACGGAAATTTCCGGTCTGGGCGACGGAAATTTCCGGTGATGGCGGAAATTTCCGGTACGGGCTGATATTTCCGTTCCTGGATGGATATTTCCGGCAAATGCGACGGAAATTTCCGGTCTGGGCGGAAATTTCCGGTCCAGACTAACCTGAGACACAACGGCTAGTTTTTGGTGGTCCTCTATATATACCCCCACACTCATTTCGGTTGGCGCTGCTGGTTCCTCTCACGAAGCACATATTCTACGGCCAAGATTTGCTCTCCCCTCTCTCTATTTGCTTGAGATTTGAGAAGAGAAGTGAGTTAGGGTTGAGAGAAGAGATTGAAGACTTGAAAGCTTGATTCCATCCTTGAGCACTTGAGTTCATAGCAAGTAATCTTTGAAGTGTTTGTTACTCTTGGGGATTCATCCCCTAGACGACTAGGCGTCGCCGAGAGCATCCAAGCCAAGCTTGTGGATTCGCCTCGGAAGTTTGTATCACCCATCCTTTGTGGATTTGCTAGTAAGTGCACTTAGCTCCTTCGTGGTGACTAAGTGGAGGAAAGTGGCTTGGTGTGAATAAGCCCGCCTTTCGTAGGCCCTCAACGGAGACATAGAATTCATCGTGTCTTTGTGACAGCCTTAGTGGCAGCGGTGAATTCGAACTTCGGATTAAATCTTGTGTCTCCTTGTGTTCTTGTGTTCATATTATTGTTCTTGTTGATATTGAGCAATTCGACCCGATCTATCTTCTTGTGAGCTTATGGTTGCAGGTGGTTGGTTAGAAAGCTTCTACATATCCCAAGTAACCTCCTGCAACCCATCCTTTTGATTAGAATTGCATAGGAGCCTCTACATCTAAGTTTGTTTTCGTGGTTGTCTGAAATTACTGTAGCACAGAAATTTCCGATAACGCCGGAAATTTCCGATAGAAATTTCCGGTAAACTGATTCCGCTGCAAGTTGTGCTAAATTTTTCAGCAATCGCCTATTCACCCCCTCTAGGCGACATCAAGGTCCTTTCAATTGGTATCAGAGCTTGGCCTCACATCCAAGCTTAACCGCCATGAGGAAAGATGTCGACTTCGTGTGAGGAAACTTATGAGCTACTAGCTAGTGACGGCTCGAATTATGTATCTTGGTCAGCTCATGTACTTAATGATATCAGGGCCATGGGTCCTTTTCTTGAGAGAGTTGTTGTTGAAGGCATTCATCGTCCTAGTGTTGATTGGAGTGTGTCCAATCCAACCGAAGACGAAATGGATTGCCTACAACTCAACGCTCATGTCGCTAACTTCTTATTTGGTGTTGTGAGCAATGAAGTGAAAGACATAATCCTAGAAGATGCATCAACTTTATTCGATGCTCATCTTGTTTGGGCTCGAATCAAGAAATTATTTGCAAACACCAAAAGCGACAAGCAAGGGCAAGAAAGAGCCGAGCCACATGAGGAGTGTTCTACATCAGCATCAACATACACTAAGCCTCATGTGACATCCACAAAGGAGTAAGAAGGCCAAAATGAAGAAGTTGCTGCTTCACTGCCAAAACCGGTCTGACCGGTTTGGGCAGAAAAGCTGCAACTTGCCACAAGAAGGGTCGTCGACGCCGCACAAGCAAAGTATTGAGCACAAGAGCAATGGCTTCATCCAGTGATGAAGTGCTCAAGTGTCACATGGCCAAAGACCACAAGAAGGACGAGGATGAAAAGGATGCAGCTATTCAAGCCCTCATGGAGGAGCTTTAGAAAGTCAAACTTATCAACCTCTCCTTGGTTTGTAAGTATGATGCCGTGGTCGATGATTATGCTTGTGCTATTGACTCTCTTTCATGTGCAGCGTCCATGGAGAAAGAAAATCAAGTGCTCAAGCAAAAACTTGGTTTGCTAGCTAGTGAGCATGAGGTGCTACAAGAAAAGCATGAAGAACTTTTGTGTTCTCATGAAGAGCTTGTAGAATCACATGCCATGCTAAAGATAGCTCATGAGGTTGCGGTAACATCGATAAAATCATTTGAACCTCAATCTCACAAATGCACATGCCCTCATATTCAATATAATTTATCATGTGCTAACCCATGTTGCTCTCAAGCAAAACGCTCTTGGTGTGATGAAGTGTTTGTAGAGTCGTATGATGACCTCATTGCAAAAGAAAATGAAGAACTCAAGCAAGAGGTGGAAAGACACATGAAGAACTTGACAACTCTCAAAGGCAAGAGCAATGCACAACTTTCTCAAGATAACTGTGAGAACATGGTGAAGAAGCTTGAGAAGGGATCAACCGTGCAAAGCTCTTGCATAAATCAAGTCAAGTCCAACGCAAGCCAAGAGCAAGCCAAAAGAGGAAAATTGGCTCACATCAAGTGCTCCATCAAGAAAGAAGGCAAGCCAACTCTCTCCAAAAGACAAAGAAATATGGAGAAAAGAAGATGCTTTGGGTGTCTTGAGAAAGGACATGAGATTGCATCATGTCCGAACAAGATGGGGTCTCACCGAAGGGAATCCGGGAGTTCAAAACCGGATATTCCAGTGTTGACCGGGAAGCCCCACATCAAGCTCAACAAAGGCTTTCTCAAGGCACAAGCAAAGTACAAGGGAGAATTGGCTACCGAGCAACCCAAGAAGAAGGCAACAAACATCAAGCACAAAACATGTTTCTCATGTTGGGAAAAAGGGCATCTTAGTAAAGATTGTCCAAATGGTAAAATTCCTAAGCCCGACCGTGTCCATTCTAAGAATGTGAAGCTTGGGAACACTCCAAATGTTTCTTGTGCATCTAAGGTGGCATCACCAAAGTTTGGCACACGAGCCATTGGGGTTCCTAAGAAATTTGTGGCTAACATTGTCGGACCCAACATGAGTTGGGTACCAAAGCATGCTTGATAAGATTGTAGGAACCAAGAGATGCATTGGAGGCTTGGCTTGAAAGAAATCTCTCATGATCAAGTAGCAAACCAAGAAAAGTTGCTTCCGCTCCATACTCTAAACCCAATGTCATCTCGGTAACTTTGAGCTCAAATTGATCAAGTCTCATCACTTATGCCTTTTGTAGGATCAAGTATTTCTAAAGCGTCAACTCTTGAGATGCTTGATAGTGGCTTTGACTATTTTCGCGTATAATAGTAAATATATGCCATGTGATGCTTTTAATGGCTCTCTAGTAGAGCAATATTGTGTCAAATTTGTAGGAAACCAATCTCCGATGCAAGAAACTCAAAATGCAAGTGTTTGGCTGTGCAATACCGGATATTTCCGCTAAGCTACCGGATATTTCCGTCGCATTTGACAAAAAATGTCATCTAGGTCGGAAATTTCCGCTGAAGTTGCTGAGACTAGCAAAACCGGTCTGACCGATTTGTCAAACTGGTCTGACCGGTTTGGCCCAGAAACTTGGCACTTAGCTACTTGTGTGAGAAGTGATGATACAAGTGATTCATTTCACAAATTTCTCACTCTTGGCATATGTATATCAACTTGTACCTATGTGGTAGTAAGTTTCCTTGGCACTTTTCAATATGAGCAATTTATTTTGTGCCGTTGACCAAATATTGACTTAATCCTCCCAAGTCCTTAACAAGACAATGTGCACGTCACATGCGGTCCATGCATGATGCACATATTTATGGGGAGGTTACTTCAACATTTGTGTCCTTGAGACTAACATTTCTTTTAGTGAATTTGTAGTCTCAATGGGAGAGATCATTTCTCTCAATCGGAGTTGTCAATTCAATCTATAATCCAAAGCGGTAAAATCATGTCACCATATACCTTGGATCTTGCTCTTAATATGTGTGTTGACAACTCACCATAATATAGTCTAAATTCCTTAGTTGATCTTTGTGATTCAAATCTAATGCTTGTGAGCCTCCCATACACATTTCATCAAATATGCACTAGAGAAAAGGAATTTGGTCTATATTGTGAGGTTTCATAATTCATGACCTATTTGCTATCCACACAAGGGTCATTGACTATGAAACTAGTTGTTGTGCAAATTAATGCTTTCTCTCTTTCTTGTCAAATGGATTATCTCTTGAGAGATTGCATATGGATTAATATTGATTATATTGCACAACACATTTGGCTAGAGGCAAAGGTATGTTTTTCTATTAACTAGTATTTACCTTGTGCATCTAGGCTCTATTACATGCTAGTGTGTGCATTTGTATACACTACATTGAGTTTCTCTCTGGTGTACCTATTAGATATTTGGTTGACACCTTCTTGATATTGACTTATAGTCAAGTGGTTCTCAAATGCAAAAGGTGTGAGCTAAATATGCTAACATGGTCCTCAGCTCAATATAGGTGTATGCTCTTATGTGACATAGGATAGTCTTTAAAAAAAATCCAACTAGCATGATAGGTTGTATGTGTTTTTTGATTTTTTTTGGTTTTTGGTCGTTTGACCATTGTCAATCTACTTGTGACCATGGTTAACCTTGTTTGATTGATGGCTGGTCATAAATAGTAAAATGTTCTCTCAAGTCCATAAGTCTTTATCTATCCATCCATGAGTACATCAGAGTATTCTATAGGATACTTGGGAGCATCGAAAGAGAGGTAACCACTCGTTCTCATTGTAAATCTTTGTGGATTTCACTCATTTGTTTCTTCTTTGGAGTTTCTCAAGGTTGAGGAAGCACTTGATGACGTGGAACTAGTAATGAACATACAAGGAGTGTGATCTTTATTGGGAAGACCATATGATAAATATAGTTGATTGCTAATGGGTCTCTTACTACAAGCTATATAGTTGAATTGGGCTTCCCTTGTTAACCTCAAACCTAACAAGTCAAAGTGGATCCATTCTTTGGCTATACATGTATATAAAGAATTGGTTTGAAGGACTTGAATACTTGGCTCACATATGAAGACACTAGTGGATTTCAAGAAGCCAAGCACGAAGAATCAAGCTAAATTCTAGTGGAGTCATTGACCATTCATATTCTAGAATCCTCCACACAAAAAGCTTGCATATGGTATATTGCAAAGTCGTCATTCCCATCTAGGTAACAATATACATGGTACCATGGTTGTGAGTATCTCTTGACACAAATATTTCTCCTTTGAAAATTTCTTTTGTGTCTTCACTCAAAATATAGGATGCACTCCTCTTAAGTCTTAAATGAACTTGTGCATGTATCTAGTAATTCAAAAACTTTGATGCACACTTTTAGGGGGAGATTGTCCTAGCTTTATGATTATTGAGGCTAACTTGATTTCACGTAGTATTGGCTTTTAGTCTCAAGATAAGTGAGAACATCTTTGAAGATATGCTATGCTTCCCTCTCTTTCAATTGGTTTTTTATGTCATGATTATCTATCTACCATCCATAATATAGATTAAATTCCTCTTGTGACTTAAATGTCAAGTAGCGCACACAATCTTGCCTTCCACCATATGTGTGCTCTAACTCTTGGGAGGACTTTAGTCTATGTTATGAGGTTTCATGAACAATTGATCCCTTTGCCCTCCACATCCAAAGGATCATTGTTTGTGAAACTCTCCCTCGTACTTTTAATGCTATCTCTTTTCTATGTGTTACAACATGGTTCATCCAAGCTCTTTTCAAGTTCACTCCAAGTTCTCCTATTTGAATCAAGATCTTCAAAGTGTGGTCATATTCGATTGGTATCATATTCAATTGGCATCATATCAATATAAATCATTATTGGGACCAAAGCAAGTAAATATGAAAGAAGAACAAGATAATTTGGTTGGATGAAGTCAAAAGAAGGAAAGAGATGATAATGAATCAAGGGAGGGTTGATCTTTCGAATTAATCTTTCATGACAACCAAACAATGACGATGAAGAAGGATAAAGCTAAGTAACCACCATCATTATGTCATTTGAGGTTCATATGTGCAAGCTTTACCCTCTTAGTTCTTATGTTTTTTTGTAAAGTTTATTTTCTTGAACCAAGATATAGTATAAACTTTTCTCTTGATCTCATTCTTGAAAATGTGCATAAATATACCTTGAATATTCTTGTATGCACACCTTATGGGGGAGTTTATTCTATATCTTGGGAGACTAATGCTTCTATTCAAGTTTTTCTTGTATAGTCTCATTTGTTGAAAAGATAAGGACACTAAAGTCTCATAGTGAAAGGTATGTAGTTTGGATGATTTGGTTTCTATTGTGGAATTGGAGTTGAGAAAGTTCGAGAAAGGGAGGATAAGAGCTTAACTCCACCAAGAGACATCAAGAAGGGTCACGATCATTCAAATAAATAGGTATTCAACTATGCAAGACATCCATGAGTTGGTTCTCAAATAAACATATTTTTGTATGGTAATCTATGTACCTTCATAGTGGTATGTATTCCTTGGCATGATTCTATCGTTACAAATTTTCTATGCCTTGACCAAGATATAGGGTAAACTCCTTCAAGGTCCTTAATAGTACAAATGCATGTCACAAGTAATTCAAGTATTTGTTGCATATATTAAGGGGGAATATATCCTATATCTTGTGTCCTTGAGACTAACTTTTTCTAGAAATAATAATGTGTGTAGTACCTTTGGTTGGAATGAGTTTATCAAAGAGTATGCTATCTTAACTCAATCCATTTTGGTAAAAGTATCTCTCACTTTCAATTGGATTGCAATTTTAAACTATTGTGTAGATACTCTCCATAATATAGCTTAAATTCTCTTGCTTGGACTTATGACCAAGAAGTGCATATATACTTTCCATCCACATACACATTTATGCACTATCAAAAATGGGGAATTTAGTCTATGTTATGAGGTTTCACCATTTAGTGATCCATTTTCCTTCCACATTCAAAGGTCACTAGATGTGAAACTAGAGCTTGTGCAATTTGATGCCATTTCTTGTCTTTGTGAGTGCATCAAAGGTGATGACAACAAGAAATAGCAATTGGAACTCAAAATGATCAAGCACAAGTCTTGGGAGATCATGATGAATAAATTGACCATTGATGAAATCAAACCTCAAAAGACCCAAAATCAAGGTTGAAATGGACCTCAACAAATTCATAGAGGATGGGAGATTCATGATCATATGTGTCAAACCAAGATAATCAATGGTTCTTTCAAATGGATGTCTTGGTTATTCCAATTGGTATCTCTTGAGTGGATGTTTTCTATTGGATTTAAAGTCAAGCAACTCAAGATATGAATGGTCATATGTGTCAAATCAAGTACTGATGATCCTTTCAATGGACATATTGGCCTTTCCAATTGGTATCTCATGGACATGCTCATGAAGTTTGACAGAAAGGATGCCAATTCCATCAATACAAGGCTCTAACTAATGCACATCTTGAGCTTGATGAGTATTGTGGGGTTTGGTGCAAAGGTATATCGCTCAATGAACTCTTGTATTTTCTTTGCACATCTAGGTCCTAATATGCTAGTGTGTGCATGTTTATGCAAAACTTTGTGTCACACCATTAGTTTGTCTCTTGGTGAGGATTAGAGATTTTTTTAGATATTTGGTTGATACCTCTTGTGATGGTGATGACATGAGTTTGTCTTATGTTGACATCTAAGTGGGGTATGAGCTAAATATGCTAATTTCTCAAAATCATGACTATGTTGTTGCATACTTTGTTTTCTAGAATAAATAAGGGGGAAAACATATATGCTAAACCACTGCACCACTCTTTCCTTACTTTTCTACCTTAATGTCTTCCCTTGAGGTGGAAAGATCTTTTTGGAGATTGATGCCAAAGGGGGAGAGATTTGGGGAGAAGAGTAAGGGGGAGAGTTAGTTACTTGAAGATTTTATGGTGTAAGGGGAGGCATATAAGACTTCTCATTTACGTGGTGTGTGCAAGGATAGTTTTTATATTTTAATTTGGTATCTTTTATAAGGTTTCCTCATGATAGTGTGTGATATTCATGTCTTGAATGGTGTAATGTTGTTCCTTAGTTCATTGGGTGAAATCACATGTCATGTGCATCACGCTATCATGTTGACACCTTGCACCCCACGGATGCTATGATATAGGGGAGTTCCACACCTTTCCTTGCATATGTGCATTTGGCATTTGAAGCCAAAAGATTGAAATTCACTCAATGCATACATTAAGGGGGAGCTCACTATATTATTGGATTCAAAATCTTTTTTACCAATCATTTGTAAGCTTTAATTGTGTTGTCATCAATCACCAAAAAGGGGGAGATTGAAAGTGCATCTAGGCCCCTTGTGGGTTTTGGTGATTGAGTGACACAAACAATTAAAGGACTAATAAGGTTGTTGAGCTTTGGATAGATATTATTGTAAATGATAAAGTCAAGCTTATGTCATCCAAAGCACGCAAAAGTAAAGATACGACAAGTAAAGGTTGAAGTAAGCAAAAGGGACAAAGAGGTATTACAAGGAAAGTCAAGATAGGAATTTATGTGGTAACAATATTGATATGAAAGCAAATGTTCAAGCAAAGAACATGGATTTCAAAGTGGTACTCATGATGATGCAAAGCAAAGCTAAACTTAAAGTGGCAAGATAGGATGAAAGGATCAAGCTAGATGGCGAGTGACGAGGTACTAAGCAAAGAGAAGGGCAAGTTGGTCTTGTAGCCGAGGGACTTTGCTGGAGTGAAGTCTAGCATCATGGTTTGATTTCTAGGCATTAATCAAGCCTCATCTAGTGAAGCAATGCAATGCATCTAATCATTGTTTAATCTATTGATAAAGTGGCTTATGAATGAGTAATGGATTCTTGATCATAACACTTGGATATTCTAAGCCTCTAGCTCAAGTTGGATGTGCTCAAGAGATAAGAAAGGTTGCACCCTCATGAAGCGAGAATTGAAGAAAAGTGGTAAGGCTCAAGTTATTCAATCTCAAGTGGTTGAACTAAATTTTATTTTTGATCTTGAGTATAGGTATGTCATACTATCAAGAGGGATGCAACGTTGACAGCTTTGTCTATGTCTCGGTGCTCAAAGTGATCTATCCAAGTGCTAACATAAGAGAAACTCCTATCACAACACTTGCACTAGGTAGGTCTGGAGCTTAATTTCAGGTGGGATGGATAGCCCTCTGAATAAGCTTTCCATAGAGTCCAAGATCAGCAAAATCGAACATCGGAGTAAAAAGTTATGACTGTTTTAGTTGGGCACTTTCTGGAATTTCCGGGCTGGCGGAAATTTCCGATCCCGAATTTCCGGTCTGGGCGACGGAAATTTCCGGTGATGGCGGAAATTTCCAGTACGGGCTGATATTTCCGTTCCTGGATGGATATTTCCGGCAAATGCGGGCGGAAATTTCCGGTCCAGACTAACTTGAGACACAACGACTAGTTTTTGGGGGTCCTCTATATATACCCCCACACTCATTTCGGTTGGGGCTGCTGGTTCCTCTCACGAAGCACATATTCTACAGCCAAGATTTGCTCTCCCCTCTCTCTATTTGCTTGAGATTTGAGAAGAGAAGTGAGCTAGGGTTGAGAGAAGAGATTGAAGACTTGAAAGCTTCATTCCATCCTTGAGCACTTGAGTTCATAGCAAGTAATCTTCGAAGTGTTTGTTACTCTTGGGGATTCATCCCCTAGACGACTAGGCGTCGCCGAGAGCATCCAAGCCAAGCTTGTGGATTCGCCTCGGAAGTTTGTATCACCCATCCTTTGTGGATTTGCTAGTAAGTGCACTTAGCTCCTTCGTGGTGACTAAGTGGAGGAAAGTGGCTTGGTGTGAATAAGCCCGCCTTTCGTAGGCCCTCAACGGAGACGTAGAATTCATCGTGTCTTTGTGACAGCCTTAGTGGCAGCGGTGAATTCGAACTTCGGATTAAATCTTGTGTCTCCTTGTGTTCTTGTGTTCATATTATTGTTCTTGTTGATATTGAGCAATTCGACCCGATCTATCTTCTTGTGAGCTTATGGTTGCAGGTGGTTGGTTAGAAAGCTTCTACATATCCCAAGTAACCTCCTGCAACCCATCCTTTTGATTAGAATTGCATAGGAGCCTCTACATCTAAGTTTGTTTTCGTGGTTGTCTGAAATTACTGTAGCACAGAAATTTCCGATAACGCCGGAAATTTCCGATAGAAATTTCCGGTAAACTGATTCCGCTGCAAGTTGTGCTAAATTTTTCAGCAATTGCCTATTCACCCCCCTCTAGGCGACATCAAGGTCCTTGAAGACGATGAACCTTGAGGAGTAGAGAGCCTATGTGACAGCTTGATGCGCTTGGATGGATCATCAGACGGTACGACATCATCAGATCTTGTCGATTGACTCCGAGTGGATCGTTTTCTCCTAGCAGTTATTGGTAGATCTGGAGCAGCTACAGGATACAAATATAAGCAATAACATTTTCAACATCAACAAGTACTGCTTTTGAGTACTCAGGATACTTACTTGCAGTCAAAACTTGTGGTGGCGCGCTGATGTCAGAATTTTCCACGGCCTCGTCATCACTGCGGACATCGACAACTTTATCACTAATAGTCTTCTCAGATGAACTCTTAGCGAGTTATTCCCATTCATCGGGGGCAAATAGATCTTGTGGTTCAGCCTGTATTGATCAAGACAATCAGGGTTCTTATTTGTAAAACATCAAACGACTCGAAGTATTCAAGATTTGGGACATTACCTCCAACAGTGGTTGTTCACTAGACAATTCTCCAAAAAGGACAGGTTTTTCATGAACACTAGTAAACATCTTGTTCAGCCGCATGAGGACAGTCTCATCAGAGATATCCTCGGGAGCCATTCGTGATGGATCAGTAATTCCTTCATACTGAAATCCAAGATGGACCCTCTCCCGCAGAGGTTGCACCCTTCGCTTCATGAAGCTGAAGGCAATCCCAACGCCAGTCAAGCCTTTTTCCTTCAGAAATTGTACCCGCTTCAGTAATGCGGGCACATCCTTGGCTTCCTCAGCAGAGGGGCGGGAGTTCCAGTTCTCTTGGACCTTGGGGTACCATCCATCTTTTTCAGGACAACTCAAAGAATGATTTCCTGCTGTTTTTTAAGATATCCAAGTAAATGAGAAGGATACTAGTAACAGAATCGACTAGTGTATTTGAATTTACAAGAGATTTGAAGTACACTTACCAATGGTGAACCATTTTCTCTTCCAGTCGCCACAGGAATCCATGATTGGCATATCAAACCACTTCGCTTTCATTTTCTGGCGAAATTGGATGCCAGCTCCTCCAACAACTTCTGTTCTTATATGGGTTGGTTGTGGTTTGATATGGTATAGTGTGCGGAACAAAGGGAGGCTAGGTTCTATACCAAGAAATGCTTCACAAGCATGAACAAAGACAGAGATATATAAAATCCCGCTGGGATTAAGATGATGCAGTTGCAAGCCATAGAAACCAAGGAGATTTTTGAAAAAATCAGAGATTGGCAAGCCTACTCCACGTTCACAGAAGGATATGAAAAGAGGAATTTCTTGGTTATTTTGAGTTGGGAATTCTTGATTCCAACAAGATTTCCACTCAAGGGAAGCTTGGTCAAGAAGCAAACCTTGTTCCACCAAGCTGCTTAACTCATCAGAGTTGGCCACGCATCTCTTCCAAGCTACGGCAGGTGATGGTGGATCAGCGAATGTCGGCTTCATCAAAGGATCTGGAAGTGTTGATTTTCTTCTGCCACCCCTCTGAGATCCAGGGTTTCCAGTTCCCCTTCTCGCGCCTCTCCCTCGCGAAGACATTGCAGAGCGATTCACTGCCTTGGATTTCTCTCGCATTCACTGATTGCACAAGCTCGGGGGCTACCCTAGGCTGATCTTACGCACAAAGGTGTGATTGGTGATTGGCGAGGAAAGGGAGAGATTTCGGGCTCAGAGGTATAGAGTTGAAGACGAATGAAGTGATCCATACAATGAAGTTCGTCAGATCTATATAATACATGGTTAGGGTTACTGTGCACTACAGTGCGGTGGCGTATCGCATCCTGATTTCCCGCCTATTTTTTCGAGATAACATTCCCTCATCAGTTAACAGAGCAAAATCCGGAAGTTCAGTTAGGCAACAGATAACAGAAGATTTGTCCTGATCTTTAAACCAAAGATATTTGCTTTAAAGCTCGGGGGCTGCTAGCGGATAATCCGGGATTTGATTTCCGAAATTTAAGGAACAATTACTTGTAGACCTTCGACTAGTTTTCATGAAACTACTCGAAGCTCGGGGGCTACACCCAATGGGTGCACCTATTCGGCGCACACCATTGAACTACTCGAGATGAAGATAAGAAGATTGCTTTTGAACCTCCGACTACTTCAAGAGTACTCGGGGGCTCGGGGGCTACACCCATTGGGTGCATCAACAGATGCACTCCAATGTAAACTACTCGTCAGAGAAGGCTTGAGCGTCTTGAGCTTAGCTCCAATTACTCGAAGACAGATTCAAGACTTGAAGCGAAGGCGCAAGATGCTCGGGGGCTTGTGGGACCAGGATCCCTAGGGCCACTTATCCAGAGGATTAAACTACTCGGCAGAGAGAGTCTGATCCGACTACTCCAAACCAGTCGGCTATGGTGCAAGACGACGTTGTAGATTGGAATAACTAGTCGTGTACTAATAGGAAACTCCCCAAAGTACTCTGTTGTAGTTATCCATGTTGTATACGACTAGGACTTTACAAACCGACTTGTAACCCTGCCTCCCGGACTATATAAGGCGGGGCAGGGACCCCCTCAAAACATCAGACAACCACACGTGCAATACATTCAAGCACACAGGACGTAGGGTATTACGCTATTCGCGGCCTGAACCTGTCTAAATTGTGTTGTTCGTGTACTTTCGTTCCTAGAACTCGGCGAGACCCACACAAAACTACTCCCTAGGGTATCCCCGGTTAGATGTGCTCGACATAATTCGTCGACAATGGGGAACTAAACAGTAAACACACCCCTGGTTTGATGTAACGCGTCACATCTCGTTGTGTATGGCATGGAAAAGGAGCCATGGTGCTTCCTAGCTAGCCGGCCTGAACAACATTGCTATGCAACTACCCCCGTCACACCATAATACAAGGTGATCCACTACGTGGGATCTCAAAAATCTAATGCCAACAGTGCATATCTCGCAGTAACAATCGATGTTGTCTACAACTATTGCGATCAACGTGTGTAGCCTATCTTTTAGATTTTTGATCTCTGAGTTCTAAATTTGTCCATAATTATTTATTATTGACGTATTTGCCATCCAAATATCACTTCGGTTTCGTTTTGACTATCGGCAAAACTAGGAATCATCAATACCCAGCTATCAAAACCGTTCATATTTGGCCATCGAACGGTTTTGGTTGCTGGTTTTGTCGATGTGAACGCCACGTGATGGTGGGCCCACATGACATAGTAACCCCTCTATCTCTTTGCCTCTTTCTCTCTTCCCTCTCATCCATCTTTCCTTTCTCTCTTGCAGCTTGACCGCACCGTTGCTCGTGGCTGGCCTGCGTCGGTTGTAACTCAACCACCGCCTACCCAACTTGGCTCCCGCACTGGTTGGCCGCCCTCCTTGGCTTCCACAGCCGCTGCCTGCCTACCCCCGTTCCCGCGTCCGTTGCCCGCCCGCTTTTGCTCCCGTGGCAGCCGCCCGCCCGGATTCTGTGGCCGCGCCCTCCCTACATTCCATGGCCACGATCCGCCTTGTTGTGTGCTTGCGCCACCTCTGCTAGCGAGCCACCGTCGCCGCTCATCCGCCCAAGCATGCTCGTATGCCGGGGCAAGTGAGAGAAGAGGAAGAGAGAAAGAGGAGAGAGAAGAGAGGAAAATGAGCTGATGTATGGGTCCCATGCCACATGTCGTCCACGTCAATGAAATCATTCATCAAAACAATTAGATGACCAAATATAAATGTTTTTTTATTGTTGAGTGGTCAAAGATTTTTGGTTTTGAAGTTGAATGGCCAAAACTAAACTTGAACAATGGTTGGATGGCTAAAAATAGACTTCTTTCTAATATTAAAATGTAGTTATTTTATTTAATACATGTGAGATTATGAAACTATTTTTAAAATCAAACTAGACAAGTAAATTTCTTTTTCGGCCCAAATATAGTTACAAATGCTGGCCCACTTTTGGATAAAGCATTAGGTATATGGTGACCGGAGGGGAGCACAAGAAATGTAAATTTCTTCTAGCAACACAACAAAATGAAGGCTACATGGCCGCATGTTCCCACGTTACCGTTCTTCGACAATTTTACTTCCCGGGCGTGATAGACGTGAGTGCATTTTTATATCCTCTCTGTTTTTTCTTTAGTTTTTAGACACATCGTCCAATAGCTACTATTGTCTATTGAGTATTCATCAATCATGCATGCCGGTCCTAAGGGTTATGTGTCGCACGTTGAACAGCCCTTCATGACCGGGAGGGACGTACCTGCTACCCGATCACCACATTTATAACCTTACTTACTCGACAAACGCAATTATTCCTGCAGGTATGGGAGGGCCGAACGATTTCAGAGGCCATTGCTATATATGTCCAGATAGCAACGACCATAACTCGATCTCGATTGGAGGCTCAATTCACAACTAAAAAGGGTTCATGTACTCTCTTGGTCCCGGTTGAAGCCATCAACAGACCTCCACAAGTTAGTACAAAAGGAAAGCATTTCATCCCAGATTATATGTATGGTGTATGTGTAAATGGTGTTACAAGAAGGCTATATACGAGGCAAGAAAAAGCTATTAGTTAAACTTCGTGTGCCATATATGAATACGTTCAAGTGCATGAGAGATACAAAACAAATTATAAGCCATTGCGAGCGAATTGCCTAATTAGCAAAGAAAGAAAATGATAACAACCGATTAAATTCACGCGTGGGGGGATATCTAGTCCGATATCTCTACTAGTGGGCTGTGATACTCTGCAATTTAAACGAATGGTTTGGGTTTATTAGTTGAACTGCAAATCGTAGTTCTATATCATATCAAATATTTGAAGCACGTGTGCCATATATGGATACAGTCAAGTGCATGCGAGACACAAAACAAATTATATGCCATTGCGAATTGCCTAATTAGCAAAGAAAGAAGATGATAACAACCGACTAAATTGTAAGATGAGCGAGGACATGTTTTTAAAACAGCAACCAAAACACCGGTAATTAATCCAATTGGGAACAAATCATTTACCAATATGGTGTCTTTTATTTTTTAGCTACATTGCATTTTTTTTAGCTACATTGAGTTAGGAGTTTGTTTAGGGTGAGTTCTCAGAAAGTTGAAGTACCTAAGTGCATCCACGTGCTAAGTCTGTGTAATTACATGTTTAGTTCTTTTTCTTATCATTGATGTTGAGGGTTATTAAGACTGTATAACCAAGAGGGACCATGATCAAATATCAATCTCATATATGGTATACTTGTCTCAAAATAGGCTATAACTTTTTTTAGAGAACACACTTAGCGTGTATTTCGTTAAGAGAAGAAGAATAATCATAGGTACAAAATACATACACACCTAAATAAAAAGGCACAACAAAAACACGACCAAATAGACATACTAAGGGGCTGTTTGGGAATGCTCCTCTCCAACTTTTACAACTCCGCTCTCAATTTGTTTACCCAAATACGTGCAGTTCCAAGTTTTGCAGCTCCAAGAAAAAAATAGAGCTGGGGTCAACTCCAGGTAAAATATAGAGCACCTCAAGGGTGCTTCAGAAACAAAGATTTCAGACCTCCTGATGGAGTTGGGGTAAAATTACGAACCATTGCCATCGATTTCTGCCAATCCAATCTCCGACATGGCTCCTCCGATGAACTATGAATGGAGACCACTCCTCCGCCCATGCAGCTGCTGCCCGTGCTTCCTCCTCCAACCCACGGGGTCCATTCCACCCTCCAGGGGCAGCGGTGACGACCGTTCCTAGTGTAGGTCCCCATAGCCATGACAAGGGCGACCAGACCCTAGGCAGCCAGGGGGACGCCCTCGGCCTGGGAAGGGCCGTACTAGGCCTAGGAAGGGGCGTACTAGGCCTAGGAAGGGTCTGGCCACAGGTGGCCGCGGCTTGGCCAACAGCCTGGCCAGCGGTGGCCGCAGCCTAGCTGAAGCAGGCTATGGACTGGCCAGCGATGGCCATCACCTGGCCGAAGGAGAGAATGGCCTGGCCGAAGGTTGCTATGGCCTTAAGGAAGATGGACTGGGCTTGACCAAAGGTGGAAATGTAGGTGGCGGACAGGGCCATGCAAGGAAATGTCTAGCGGGTGGTCGAGGCAAGAGACAGAGCAAGAAGACAACAAGAAGAGTTAATGATTGTGAATTGTCCACATATGTTGATATGAGTTTATATATGAAAAAGTTATGATTTGATAGTGAATTGTGGTATATGTAAAATATTTATTCATGTATTTTAGGAGTTGTCAAATTGCTTTCCTTGTGAATGGATAGCAGTACTATACAACTTACAGAATTGTGCATGTATTTTTTTGAGTAAAGTGTATGGCCGGTCCCTAAACTATCACGGGTGTGTCATCCCGGTCCCTAAACTCTCAAATCGACCGTTTAGGTCCTCAAACTTGTTCGGCTGTGTCATTTCGGTCCCTAAACTTGTAAATCATCCGTTCAAGTTCTCAAATTTGTTCGATTGTATCACATCGGTCCTCAAACTTGGTTTTGAGTCTCATCTGGGCCAACACAGGGTGATCTAAAAACTTTTTATCAAAAAATAATTCATATTTTATTCATACGAACTCGAATGAAGACGAACTTTATATCAAAATTGTAGCCCTCAACACGATCTACAACTTTGTAGTTGAAAAGTTTTTGAATGTAAACTGTTTAGGTACCCAAATATTATTGTATATTTATATCATTTGAAATTTAAATTTTAAAATTAAATTTCAGGACATTAAACGACTTCAAATAAAAAACCTTTCAACTACAAAGTTGTAGATCGCGTTGAGGACTATAATTTTGATATAAAATTTGTCTTCATTCGAGTTCGCATGAAAAAATTATGAATTATTTTTTGATATATTTTTTTAGATCACCCTGTGTTGTCCTAGATGAGACTCAAAACCAAATTTGTGGACCGATGTGATACAACCGTACAAGTTTGAGAACTTGAACGGATGATTTGCAAGTTTACGGACCGGAATGACACAACCGAACAGGTTTGAGGACCTAAACGGTCAATTTGAGAGTTTAGGGACCGGGATGACACACCCGCGATAGATTAGGGACCGGCCGTACACTTTACTCTATTTTTTCAATGCATACAACTTACAGAACTTACATGCATTTTTTTTCAATGCATACAACTTACAGCACGTGCATGTATGCATTTTTTGTATACTATGTATGTTTTTACTTATTATGTGTATGTACTTTTCAGCCCATAGAACTTGCATGTATGCATTTTTTTTATACTGTGTATGTATTTACTTATTATGCGAACAAATGATAGTGTTACAAATAGTTGTAAAATTGTGGATATCGTGATCAGGGTGATATGATGGAGTGGACCGATGAGTATACAACGACCGTTTGTATACTGTTTGCGCAACAAGTTAGGAAAAGAAATAGGCCAAACACCCATTTAAACTCTGTAGAATATGCCGAGGTGTCGATAGTTTTTTTTTAAATGACAGGAATTGAGCTAAGCAAGAATCAACTCAAGAACAAAGTGGGATAAGTTGAAGCCAAAATTAACAGCAAAGGAGGTGAGGGTGACATATTATTTGTTTATTTATTTGTGCTTTGTGCTATATTTCATACATACAACCGTCCTCATATGTTTAATTATTTATTATTATTTTTACTTCAGCAAATTCTAGGATGCGGCAAGCTTAGGACAAAACCTTTGCAAAAGGGGATGATTTCAAGATTATGTTTGGTGATATCACTAATGATGAAGCAAATCATTAAAACCATATTTCAATTTTCAATTTATTACACAGACGTACTGGGAAAATCATTGGAGCACAGTACTAGTGTCTTCCTACTTTAGCAACACGAAAAAAAAAACTTCACCAAACCAACAAAATAAATCCAAGAACAAGAAAGACATTTTTCATCAAATCCTATATTTTTTAGAGGTGGAGTTGTATTTGTAGCCAAACACGTTAAGCGGCTCCATGTTTAATTGAAGTAGGCGGAGTGGAGCTGTAAAAGGTGGAGTCGGTGGAGCTGGAGCTTAGCTGGTTTTTTGGAGTGGAGACGTTCGGACGACTACGACATTTTGGTGAAGAAGCATTACCCTGCTCGAAAATCCTTCGTCGATGTTGCTGACGACAGTCATCAAAGTCATCGGCTGTCGACAGATAAGATCCTGCAATGACATAGCTATGACCAAACGACCACCTGCGATGACAAGAACCATGAACAAACAACCAAAAACCATGACGAGTACCAAGCAAGCGACTATACGGCAAGCAAACCACAACGGAGAAATGAATCAGAAATCAATAAGACATAGCTTCTGATCGATATATATCCACGTGATTGAACGGCCACTTGATCAAATTTTCACTATCATGTGGACAGACATTTATCACTACGTGCGATCCTGCATCATGGCCTTGCCATTACTCTTCAATAGTGACACAATACAAATTGTTCCTTTGCTTGTTCTGTTAATAGTAAGGTTTTTTTTAGTACTCCTTGGGTGCCAAAACTAGCTTAATGTGTGTAGCAGCAGGGTGCCAACCTTTTGTATAGAAGGATAAAATTAAAGCGCCTCACTGCTATCGACAGTCTCCCGTGCCGCTGGAAACGAACAAGGCCAGAAAAGCACCGGCCAAATCGGTGCAATGCAACCTACCAAACCGTCCTTTCCAATCACCCAAAGGCATCCAAGATATAGCAGATGTAAGCGGATCAAACTCCCATGACCACGATTCCATCTGCCTCCCCGACATTCTGGATGCCCATCTGAGAATGTCCCGTACACACAGCTAAGCCAATCCATGCGCAGACAACTTATCAAGAACAAAAATCATATCCATTGGCAGCCAGAGAGACTGCACATTATTGCCTTGCTATTGAAACATGAGCCATGTCTTCTCTGTCCAAAAAAAGGAAGGGTGTCTATGAACTGGTGGGAGTTCCACACGCCAGCGAGGTGCGTGCGAGCTCCTGGTGGCGAAATGGCAGGATGGTCTATTCTATATTTTTTTAATCTAAAAATCAGGAGGACATGTCTATAGTCAAGATGAAATTCGCCCTCTTTCTCCTTTTATGTTTGTGTGTGTTTTCTATCTCCGAAAAAAAAGAAAAAGCCTTTTCAATTCTATATTTAGCTCCATCCTATGTTTCAGTAGGAGCTTTTGTTTGTTTTTTGTCACATGGGCTGCGCAAAAGGTGCAGGGTTCAGCATGAAAATGGCCCATCCTATACCATGGTCCACGATTATGGGAGGTTCGGCCTCACTAAATACTAGGCCCACCTCTTGTAGCACTCAGGAAGTGAGGAGTAGAGTGGTGTCTGACTGGTCTGTTGTGATTTGTGACTGTCCATCGCCCTACTCCATTACGCTGATGCCAAACTGTTAGATACTTTTCTCTGAGAAGGGAAAAACGAAAACTTCCAACCATTACATCACTACGGGAAAGCCCGTGTATGCTTCCCGTGTATGCTTCCCGTGTATGCCGAGTGTCTGCACCTTTGCCGAGTGTTTTTTTACGGATACTCGGCAAACAACGTCTTTGCCGAGTGCAAAATAAAAAACACTCGGCAAAAAAAATACACTCGGTAAAAAGTTCTTTGCCGAGTGTCAAATAAAAAACACTCGGCAAACACCTCTTTGCCGAGTGTTTTTTTTTTCCGACACTCGGCAAAGATCACTATCACAGTTGTGTTGAGCGTTTTTAGACTAAAAGAGAAAAAATATTTTTTTGCTGAGTCTTTGCCGAGTGTCAAAAAAATACACTCGGCAAACACCTCTTTGCCGAGTGTTTTTTCTTGACACTCGGCAAAGACTCGGCAAAAAAATATTTTTAAATTTAAAAAAAACAAAAAATTATATGCATGTTGTTTGCTGAGTGTCAAAAAAATACACTCGGCAAAGAGCTTCTTTGCCGAGTGTATTTTACTTGACACTCGGCAAAGACTCGGTAAAAAAATATTTTTAAATTCTAAAAAAACAAAAAAGTTATATGCATAATGTTTGCCGAGTGTCAAATAAAATACACTCGGCAAAGAGCTTTCTTTGCCGAGTGTATTTTATTTGACACTCGGCAAAGATGTGAGTCCAAATGATTTTGAATGTCTAAAACAAGCAAATTAAGTCTAAATATCATAGATTTTGTCATGAAGTGATTGTATCACATATAGAGACCGTGATAAAAAGTTGAGAACATTTTGCACGTTTTGTCATAACGATGTCTACGAAATCGAAACATCTCATAAGAAGTGTATTGTAATTGTATGTGAAAGGGTTAGTGGATGTATGTTTTGAATACAAACTTTTTATATGATCTCATATAAAAAAACACTTTATACCAAAGTCGTACACCTCGATGAAATATAAAACTTTATAGTTGACAACTTTTATATTTGAGATTGGTTAACACCTTAAAAAATTATTATAAGTTATATAATTTTAAATTTTAAATTTAGAAGTTTTTAAATGACCTCACATGTGAAAAAGTTATATATGAAAGTTGTACATATCCATGAAATATAAAACTTTGTAGTTGACAACTTTTTAATTTAAGATTGTTTAATAGTTTAAAATATTCTTATAATGTGTCTAATTTGAATTCTTAAATTTTTAAAATTTTCAAATGACTTCGGATGTAAATATGTTCTTTATAAAAGTTGTTGGTCTCAAAGAGATATAAAAGTTTGTAGTTTACAACTTTTTTATTTGAAATTGTTTAGCCATCCAAAATTTAATTATAAGCACACATAGAAAACACAAGTGCCACCTCATCAATCCTAGACCTCCAAATCTTGGCTTCTCATTGGTCCAACGAATGTACACTGGATCCATCACCCCCGCCTTATCCATCTCTCCCGTCTATCTCCCTCGTATCTCTCTCGTCTCTCTCTCGTCTCTCTTTCACGGCCCTCGACTCTCTCCTCTCTCTAGGCGGAGGCCAGCCGGCCGCGCGCGGCGCGGCTCCAGCCCGGCCAGGCGGCGGTGCGGCCCCGGCGAGGGAAGCTCGAGGCGGCGTGGCCCCGGCCCCGGCAGCAGCTCGAGCGCGGCGGGCTGCGGGGGGCGGCACGACGGGGAGTGGCGCGGCACGGAGCGGCGGCCCTGGCGGCGGCGCGGCGGCCGGTCGGCTCGCGGCGGGGCTGGAGGCGGCCGTCCGGCTCGCGGCGGGGCTGGATGCGGCCGGGCGGTTGGCGGCAGTGCGGTCCGCGTCCGGGCGGCACGCGGCGGCGCGGTCCTCCGACGTGCGGCTCGCGGCGGCGCGGCCAGGGGCGGGGCTGGAGGCGGACAGGCGGCCGGCGAGGAGCCAGCCGGCGCTGCGCGGGCGGCCGGCGAGGAGCCAGCCGGCGCTGCGCGGGCGGCGGCAGGACGAGCGGTGGGCCGGACGGCCAGGCCGCGGCCGAGGATTTTTTTTATTTTTTCAAATATTCTTCGCCGAGTGTCTCGATTGAGGCACTCGGCAAAGCTGTTGCATCTTTGACGAGTGTCCGTTTGGGCACTCGTCGAATCCTTTGCCGAGTGTTCAACAGAAAACACTCAGCAAAGAGGCTCTTTGCCGACACCAGATAAGCCGAGTGTTGTTTGCCGAGTGTTTTTGGGCTTTCGCCGAGCCAAACACTCGGCAAACGTCCGGTATCCCGTAGTGCATGGTCAGGATTCCGTGAATGGAGATGAAACCTTGTGGGAGTCAAGGATATCAATATTATAATACTAGCAAAATGGTCGTACATTGTCATGGACACAAAGTTAACACATTGCTCAAACCATGTGCATTATGTTCAAATTTTAATTTGTCACGTGACATGACTTTATAATTTTGTAAAAAAGATATCACGCAACCACTATTTCATAAACAAAACTTATTTTCGTTTATAGCTTGGATGTTGTTGCAGCACAAGCAACATCACACACAGCTATTTGAAAGTCTTGAATTTGGATGGGTTCAAGCAAAATCCATGCAGTCATTAGTCATAACGTGTTACCCTGTTGATGAAGTGGTCACATAAAAGTGGTCCATGTAAATTGAAATAAGTCTTTTTATTTATAGTCTATGTGTGATGGTGGCTACACTAAAGGAATAAGCTAAGAGACTTTGTATTGTGTTATCTAAATATGGAGATTATAGTCCCTTTGTAAAAATAAAAGCCAATGGGGTAATTCAACAGATTCTGTAAAGATGGCTAGTGAGGTAGGCTAGCTAAAAATAGCTAGCGAATGAGGTGGAATGGAGAGCCACTAAATTTGAAGAGTCATTTAGAGAGTCTGTTGGAAACGTTTTTTTTTCTAACAATAACTAAATTTAACTTTAGAAATTGATTTGTCTAGTCTCTAGATGCTCTAAATACCCTCTTCCTCTCTCTTCAAATATTGTGAGTCAGTAATTGTGTGTGTTGTGTTTGCTCTGGGGCCGGAGACCCGGGTTCGAGTCCTATATCCTATTAATAAAAAGCGGAGGGGCTGTCTGCCCTCTTCAGTCGAGTTTTTTTTAATTGTGTGTACTAATGTTGCCGTGTACTATCATTCATACATTTGTCTATTGGTTTAGAGCCATTATGCAAATGGACAATAATTAAAATAATGGATGGAGTATTGGAAAGGCTGGCTCATTCAAGGCGTGCGTTAAGCACTGCATGCATTAATGTTCATGTGTAAGTTTAGCACTGCATGCATTTGGTAATCACTCTGTACCGTGTTATCTAAATATGAAATGTTCAGTGAGCATCTCCAAGAGACTCTGTATTGTGTTATCTAAATATGGAGATTATAATCTCTTTGTAAAAATAGAAAGTCATCTAATTCAATGGGGTAATTCAACAGATTCTGTAAAGATGACTGGTGAGGTAGGCTAGCTAAAAATAGCTAGCGAATGAGGTGGAATGGAGAGCCACTAAATTTGAAGAGTCATTTAGAGAGTCCGTTGGAAACGTTTTTTCTCTAGCAATAGCTAAATTAAACTTTAGAAAATGATTTGGCTAATCTCTTGAAGATGCTCTCACTTTTGATTTAAAGTTCTTATGTACTGTATAATGTTTTCCGTACAAATGGCATGGCTAATAACGAGTGCAAGCAAGTTTTCTCTCGCGAGTTTATTTTGCTTGATATGATATATCTAATTAAATATTATTTATTTGGCATTAAGATTGTATAGTTTTATCAAACAGAATTATGTGTTTGTACTGTTTTTGGATGAACAAAAGCTCACGTATTGTTCGTGTGGGCATAATTGTTAAAAGATATGACAACTAAATGTTTATATCATCAAAGGCATTAGTCACCAAAGTGACCTTGCGCAAATAGAATTTAAATATCTAGTTGTGCATTTCAATTATTCATACCAAATGTTGCTCATCAGGCGGTCACGCGGCGCATCAATTTGAAGCCACGCATCGCAATTCACAAGTAGCCAATGTTTGCTTTATATATTTGTTTTTTTTTGGGGGGAAAGGATCTTCCGACCTGTGCACTTTTGCACACAGCCAAATTTTTACATAATTCTCAGCTCATAAGCCGATCACGGCTGTGTACTCGAGGATGACGAGGGATTCGGACACGGGCCTGCCACCGTGGAGGAGGACGGGGACCTTCTTGTGGACGGGATTGGAGGCGAGGAGCAGCTCGCTCTTGTCGGCGAGGTCCTCCTCCACGTACTCGTAGTGCAGGCCCTTGAGGTGCAGCGCCACGCGCACCCGCAGCACGAAGGGGCTCGCCCAGCAACTTCAGATCGCCGGCTCCGGCCTCAGCGTCCATGGTTTTCGTGGCTGGTCACTCGAACCAAGCTTTTTTTTTTAGCTTCAACTCCGTTCTAAGGACTGGTGGTGTTGCTGGTCAAAACTAGGAAGCGATCGAATGCACGGAACCAGCTGGAAGTGATCGTGACCGAGATGCTGAGTGAGTCGATTAGTCTTGGGCTCTTGGCGCCACGGCCACGCGTCTGATAATGGCTCTATGCATCAGGTCACGCAGAGAATTAATCTACATGCTGCCGCTGACTGCACCTCCGTGAGGATCATAGTTTCACATTCAAATCGAGCTTCATCTGATTTAACTCCGGGACGAGTGTTGCTGGCTAGCTCTGGTCAAAATTAAGAGAATTAAATACGCCTTTGTCTTGAGGTTATAGGAAGTGGTTTTGGGGCTGAGGTGGGGGGTGGCCAGCCAAATCGACATCCCATTCACTACAATAGCAGCCCAACGACAGAAAAAAAAAGAAAAAAAAGGGGAGCTCGCCAGAGATCTCACAGCTAGCTGATTCCAAGAAGGGGAAACATGATGCTTGGCTGATGTGGGTTGAGGTAAGGGAGTAGGCCGATATTGGGCCTGAGCAGATCAGCCCAGAAAGGGAAAAGAAGAGAGGTAAAAGGAATAGGAAGTTCGATTGGGCTCATAGGATACGGTTTAAAAGAGATTTTGATTATATATTTTTTTTGAAAGGCCCGTACAAATGCACACATCTACAACACACGCACACCCACCTCTATGATTACACGTACATAAGCCCTACCCTTATGGGCACATCCGAGAGACTGGACCGGTATATATCAAGATTGATGAAGTCACTATAGCCGTCTCGCTATCGACAGATGTGTCGTCTACCACGAAAGGATAGCGCTGGTTAAATCCTAAAATAAATACAAAAAATACGACAACAGCGTTGAGTTGAGGACTCAAACCCTGATTGATGGATAGATTCTATCACAAGGAACCTTACCAACTAACCTACAATCAGTTCGCTATATTTATCTATTTGGTGCTCTCGAATTTGGAAACAGTCTAAATTTGAACCAGGTGAGGTTTTCTAGGGTTTGAGTTACACAACAAACGATACAAAGCAAATGAAAGTGGTTATGCAAGAATTTATTTTAGTTAATGTATGGTTTTGACTATTCTATGTAGCTATATAAAATAAGTAAATTAAATTAGTTTTTGTTGAAAATTTCAAAAAGGTCCGGAATTAATAATTTTTAAATGTTTTAGAAGTCACGGTGTTATATTTGCTTTTAGTAAGTATACACGGATGTCCAATTGTAATCATGTTGGTGCCGGCTCCCGTTATGAGCAAGTACATATCTGTGCAAGCTCTAATTGCACTAGCATAGATGAGTCAGCACGAATAATTGCTTTTCTAGTATGGTATTGTAAGTATAGCAATTTTAATGTAGAGACGGCACGTACAACACAAACGTTACATATAGTTAATATACATGTGATCCGTGCAAGAGATGAGGCCGTGAGGGCTAGAAAGGCGAAGTTTGTCCGCCAGATGCTTCTCCTCCATCGTCTTCTCCTTTAGGGACCTTTTAGTCCTTGACCTAATCAAGAATTGCATCTACATCTACACATGGCTGCCTTATCTTCCCAAGGTTAGCTAGCTGTACGTCTATAAGATGCCATGCTGGGCGCCCAAGGGACCATGCAGTCTTTCTTTTGCTTAGCCCCACAAAACATTCTAATTGTTGCCTACCTACCCACTATGAAGTACTAATTCTGCATCACCATGTCATGCCACGGCCATTAGCGTGCCAGCAAGCTGCGCTTTACAGAAGGATTGTGCATGTAGACGAGCACTTGTAAGCAGATAGGTGTATTATTCATGTGAGAGGAGGTGGTACAATTCAAAGGGTGTGATGATTGTGTCTTACTGAAGGCATACGGTGCATGATTATATTATTTGGACATACAGACCGTATGTATGTCAGTATGTGGAGAACTAAGGATGGATATGCAAGACTTAGTCATGGAAGGTGCCCGTGCTGGCTTAGTGCAAGATCTTTCTTGAGCAATGCAGAGGCCAACTCGAAAATGAAACTCTTTTTCAGGATTAATCCCCTCCCCAAGGATTGGAGGGGATTTAATCATTCCCTATCCTCTGCAATTGTTTTCAATCCCCACCAAACCAAACGAACTTTCAAGTAGGAGGCGTGCACAATCGATCTTATTTACGGTCCTTGTGTACAACCATTGGCCTGCTGCCCTGCTGCAGTCCGGGCATGCCCCTATCAAAAGAAGAAGAAAGGCACGCATTGACCGGCTGAACTTTCTCAGATTTTCAAACTTTTCATCCCTATACGCAACGCTGAACACCGATCGAAATGCCCATGAAAAGGAGGGCTAAAGAGCTGACTGAAACGTTGTCATTTCTAGTTTTCCACCATTACCGTCTCCATCTGAAACGGTAGTCGATCGTATCGACGACTGAAACAGTAGTGTAATCAGAGAACGAAGCCGCAGGGCAGGAAAAAGATCGAGATCACGGATGCCGGCCGGCCTGGGTGAAAGAAACTGACCAAAGTTCTCGATCTATCTCGAGTATATACGCAGCTGCCGAGGATCATCAGGCAAGTATAATCCTCTTCGAACCCCATTAAGTTGAGCCATGGGATCGAGGTCGATCTGTCGATGGCATGCCACACCAGGAGGACGCCGGAGCCTGACACACGGATTACCCGTGTTTTTGACCTGTACAGTTTTTGGTGGCCACCGATTGTGGGAAGTCATCATGCATGTGGTCTTTTCATCGGACTGCTTCATGCATCTCTCACCCGGCCCTTGCATGCTTAGCTAGCACACTCGATGATACAATTGATTGTGTGCGTCACCAAAAAAGATTATCGCTTTCCTCTTTCGGAGGGGAAAGGAGGAAAATGCAGGGAATCTTAGGAGAAAACATGATAATTAATTGTGGAGAACATCATTTCCTTTATAAGGGACCAAAGGCTCAGGGGAAGTGAAGTTATTAAGCATGCACCCAACTTTGAACCATATGGACAGTCACTAGGTGAAATTTTGTTAGGACAAGATGGTTTCCAATAAATGCGAGACGATTTTAAAAAGGATTTGCTGATGTTAAGTAATTTGAAACTAGTGAGTATGAAGCAATTATACAGTGGGGATGAGCATTTTCTGTGGCCGTGGACATCAACCAAGCAAGGTTCAAATCTTGTCTCACATTTTTAAAATAATAAATCGGTTATATGTATTCCTTGTGGCCACAAGATGGAGAGCCTCCATTATTTTAAACGGTACAAATAGAAGAGGAAAAAGGACAGCTGTTTTATTGATTTGGAGTAAATCCTCACAACAGTTGAAAATACAAAAAAAATACACTAAAAACAGCATCATTCAGGAATAGGGAGGGGTAAACGGACCCACTTTCCTGTGAGCATAGAACCCATGGTGCACCCGGTCGAAAGCTAAATCGGCATCTAGCTATACAACATATATGGGCCTGTCTCATCTATGACCTAGCTGCAGTCCCCTGTGACCCAAAAGGAAAATCAGTGGACGGTCACCATTTCCAACCTAGAGACTAGAGAGCGACAGTGTGATGTAAAAACCGCTGCAGCGATCATGTAATGTAATGCTCTCGTTTGCTGCTTCAGTAAGTAGTTACCATGCTGGGGTGGAGAAAGGATCATACTTTGGCTTAAGACTGAGCCACGTGCCAAGATTGAGCGAAAATCTTTAATGGGCACATCACAGGAGAACGTCACATCAGTACCGGTCAGGAAACCTCTGATAGTACCGGTTTTCTGACCGGTACATGCTGGTCGGCACTAATGTGTCGATCACAGGGAGGCTCGCACACCGCGTAAGTCACAAGTCACACGATTATTTCACGGGGTTACCAGCGGTTACTAAAATAGCTCTGGGGCCTTTCAAGTTTAGAGCCGGTACTAAAATGACTCTGTGCCACTACCGGCTCTTTTATGTCCCGTACTAAATGCATGCGACGAATGTGAGTTTTTTCAGTAGTGGCAGGATCATGAATGAAGGATCGATCATACACTTTTAGTGCCCCAAATTCAGAATTCCTATATACTCCATCGGTTATAAATTGTAGTTTCTTTTACCTTTGTTTTAGATCAAATTTGTCTAAAATTTAACAAGTTTAAAGTAGTTTAGAGCGGAGGGGAGTGTGTAACCACTAACCAGCAATATATGGCTACCTTACCAGTTACTAACTCTTATTTTCATTGCCTACCCCCTCCGTTCCAAATTACTGGTCGTTTTGGCAAATCTAGATTCATAGTTAGTAGTATGTATCAAAACGACTTATAATTTGGAACGAAGGAAGTAGAAAAACTCTTATTTTCTAGATACATAAAGGTAGCATATATATATACTGTACTTAGGCACTTAGCCATAGCTATAGTCCCTAGACGGCTAGACTAGATTGATTATATATATAGTACATAGTGCTTACTAGTGTTGAAGCCTGGATGCAAAGAAAGCACGTACTGTACATACGAGTGTCTGGCTCCCCATGTTTCCAGGGCGTGAGTGCATCATTACCACGCCACATGCCTGCGCGCTGCGTCATCCAGTACCAGTACCAGCTGACACGGCGTGGGCGCATAGATTACACGGTTGAAACACGCAGCCAGTGCACATAATTAACCCAGCTAATCAGGCTTAGCGCTGCCGGCTCCCGTGTTCTTTACTCTGAATCCACACCACACCGGCCCATAAAGCGCAGCATGCAAGTGACCAGCACAGCGCTGCTACGAGCATAAATAAAGAAGAAGAAAAACAAACTGCTCTCAAAATCCAGGACAGTGAGATACGGCCGGCCCCACGCTGTTAGCCGCTCAAAGAGGTCGATCCGTCCCTTTTGCAAAGGGCTTTGCAGAGTATATATGAAGTGGCATGATTACTACTGCGGCTGCTGGTTAGTGCAATGGATCAGTGGCTGACAACAAACACTACCAAAAGATGGGCGGTAAAAATAGAATACTAGCTCGTCAGTAAAGATCTCCTGCAAGGTTACGAGAGAGATCAGCTGCAGGCTGAAATTAATTAAATGGATGTGAGGATCTCTGGCTGCCCATGCATGCGTGTACTCTGATGATGCAGCCAAAAAGTACAGTAACAAACTCTTGCTCCGTACCAGGTTCAGGGCTCTGTAATGTAGCTATAGTCTGTCTGCACAAGATCTACCGGATTCAGGTCATCCAGTTATGATGATGACCGACACAGCTGCAAGATTGCTTGGAGACTAATATAACTCTTCTTCAAAATCCTTATTAAAAAACTCTTCTTTAAAATTAGTCATGCAAGGGCAAAAGTTTTTCTTTTCGAGGAGACGAGGACACACATGGGAGGTTTAATTTTGAACCTTGTCTGAAACCAAGAGGAGGCACGACGTGCAAATCTCAAACAGATCCCGGGGCGAGACGAGATGTGTTTGAAACAGGAGGCACCGGGAACGCTTTTCCAATTCTACTACCTGTGAGTCACTGTTCATCCGTCTCATGCACGCGCTTGTCACAACAAACTAAGTCGCGCGCGAAAAGTTACATTCTGTCATGGAGGTGAAAATTCCTTTGGCTCTGCAAGTGCAAACAAACACAATAGAAGCACCCTTTTTCACCCCCCATGTTGTAGTGTAAAAAACAAGCTTGGAGCATGTAGGAGTCTTGTAGAGGGCCTAGGAAGCAGTGAAAGGTAGCAAGGGCATGGAGACTGAGGACCACAGAGACCATGCTTGCTCCCAGAGTTTCATTCCATTCCATGTAGGACCAAGCAGCAGCAGGTAGCTGCAGATGAACAGCAAAGGAGAGTTCTGATGCGTAGAGTGGCCACAACAATGGGAGGAGCAAGCATGGCCAAAGCAAGCATGCTCAGTGCACAACCCAATGACGGTGATAAAGTGAACGGGACGGATGAAAAGGAGAGAATAGATCAAAGAAAGAAAAAATAAGGGGGGCCAACTCAAAGGCCAAAGCCACTGGACTCTGCCCCCATTGCACATTTGCATAGCTTGCCTCATGCCTCTTGAGGATTCAGATTGCTTTTTTTGCACCCCCTCACCTCACTCCAATGAGAACACCTGCGGCTGAAGATTGACCGGGTTTAAAATGGCCAAGCAAGCTGCAAGCATATGGGAGGGAGAAGATCAGAGGAGATTTATTTTGGATGTGTTGCTTGCTTGTTTCTTATCTTAACATTTAGTTCATGGCTTCATGCAAAGCAAGCTCAAGCGGCCTTGTTGTTAATCAGTGTCTTTTTCACCTTTAGGATTGTGATGCCTCCTTTTTGGAAATTTAAAAATCCCGGTTGCTAAAACTAGTTAACTAGCAATATGTGTGTATATTACCAATTGTACGTCCTCCCCTTTTATTTTTGTAGTGCGCGTTAGAATCTGAAGTAGCCAAACGTTATAATTCACTTAGAAAACGGAAAACCACATTTGAAACCGCCTAGCAGTCTAAATGTGCCCGGTTTCAATAGTTAGATGACGATGACCTCCATACTCGGTTTTATAGTTAGAGGTTGAAAAACATACTTTTATGATATTTAGAGCAACTTCAGCCAGGTGACCATTCAGGCCCCTATTCAGCCTTTTAATCGCTCTGGACCAAAAATGACTCTCCAATGGGGTAACTATACAGCTGACTAAATTTGGTAGGCCATTAAATTTTGGGGCAAAGCCCACAGATCTGGAGGCCCTCTATCCTCCCCATGGGCCCACTTTTTTCTTTCTTTTTCACCAATCCCCCCCCCCCCCCCCACGCCCATTGCTCTGGCGCCCATCCGCCGCCGCCGCGCTTTCCCCCGAAGCCGCCGCCCACCGATGGCCCCGCCGGAGCTAGTCGCGCCGCTGCTCCTCTTCCTCGCCGCCGAGATCGCCTTCTCTCCCTCGAGCCGCCTCAACCATCTCCTGCTACTCGCGGCGCGGGCCCGGCGTCCCCGACGCGGCGGTGCGGGCGCCGCCTCCTCGGCCGATGGCGCGGCAGCGGCCTAGCCTCGGCGCCGCTCCGGACGAGCTCCTCGGCAGACGGGGCCAGCGTAGAGATCCACCGCAAGCGAGCACCTTGGCCGACGCAGGGGCAGCCTTGAGCTCCGTCGCATGCCAGGCCTCCCGACGAGCCGTAGCAGCGGCCACCTCCCCCTTTCCTCCGCCGTGGCGGCGGCCGCCGGATGCTACTGATGCGGCGGCGACCGCACCCTGCCGTCCTCGAACAGCGTGGTGGCCACCACGGACGCGGCCGCGGCCTCCAGCCCCGAGGCGCCGGCGCCGTCGCAGAGGAAGTCCGCGCCCGCGAGCTGCCGCTCCATGTCCAGGAACTCGCCCAGCGACGTCGGCGGCCCGCCGTCGCCGTGGTCGCGGCAGAGCTTCCACCAGCTCCCGCCCAGGCTGCGCCCGCGCCGGCGCCGCCGACGCCTCCTCCGCCGCCACACCCCGCCGCCGCGCCGCTCCTTGTCCTACTCCCGCGCGCTCCTCGCCCACCGCCGGCGCCCTCGCCGCACGACGCTACTTCGACCCGCCGGCGGCGCCGCCGAACGCCGACACGCCCATCAGCGTCCCTAGCGTCGTGCTCCGGTCCGGGAAGAAGGACCCGTCGACTGCGCTCCCCACCAAGAACCCAAACGGTCCCACGGATCAGATGGATAGGCACCTGCTTAATCAGTTGGGATGGAGCACTTCTCTTATTTGACTGTCTAAATTTTTAAAAGTAGCCCTCAAACTGAACTATGGAGGCCCATTTTTAATCAGACCACTGGAGTTGCTCTTAGAGGCTGAAAAAATAGGACTTTTTCCTTCAGGATATGTCCTGCTAAATGGGCAATCACCTGTGGAACCGATATGTAATTGCAGTCGTACGTGCTGGCGTGCTGCTCCTGTTAATAAAACACATGCATGAACGCCCTATAACATGTACACTGGTGAAGCCGCTAGCGTCTGTGATGAACGACGAGTCGACGACGAGAGAGAGTCGAGCACGTACTTTTGCGTCGCGGCCTCAGAAATAATAAAGATGCATGCATGTTAGGCATCGGATTCGCTAGGTAGGGGAAGGCGCGCAGGGGACAACCTCACCAGACACCTCATCAATTCATGCCAATGGAATGGGCAGCCAAAAGGGGAATACATTCAGATGTGCCAAATACCACCACTAGTCAAAGCGTATGCCCCCTTTGGCCTACATACTCATCCCGCAGGTATCCCCGGCGTATGATGAGTGACGAGACGAGGTCATGAGACCACACTGGCTGCTGCTTTGTTGCTTGATGCCTGCTGGATCTCGATCGTTAACCGGCCTTGGTTGCATTGGGTTGGATGATGCAAAGCATATAGAGAGGACACACCACAACAACACGCGCAGACATGAGTTTACTGATGAGGAGAAGGCCATGTTTAATTCCTTACAAAACGCCTGTTAGTCTCCGTCCCCAATCAAACTAAGCAGGCGCCATGATGCCTTGTGCTGGCCGCCCCCGCAGCAGCAGCAGCACTCCATTGCCAGGCCGAGGCAGTGAAGCAGCATGGGTTGGGTTGGGTTGGGCAGGGCGCCCCTCAGCTCCCCGGCGGCCTGCCTTTCCCAAAAGCAACCGAGACACAGACACCCGAGTAAATTATTCCTCCGGGCTTCCAGCGCGCCTCCTCTCTCAACTCAATTGCTTCATGCTGCAAAGCCTCATGCTTTGTCGGCCCCGGCCCGGACCCCATAGTTAACTGCACTGCACCGCGCGCACACACTCTCTCTCTCTAATCGCCATGATCACACCTAGCTGGCAGAGTGATATATAGTGGTGTGGTGGTCACCTGGGGAGCCTTGGAAGCAGAGACCTTTGCGTACAGGGAGGACGAGTGCTTCTTCTTCTTCGTCTTTCTTTGCCGCCCAAATCAACACGACACCAGCCTCCGCCTGCTCTCACTTCAGATCGAGTTCAGTCAGAGCCGCGCTGCCGGCCGGCCGGCCGGCGCTCCAGCCAGATTTTTGGAATCAGCAGCGACACCAACTCCCAAGCAAGCAAAGCAGGCAAGCGGCGCGCACCAGCAAAGAAGCCACATCAGGCAGCCCGGCCAATGTATTCTTCTCCTCCGCCGGCCTGGGAGAAGCGCAGCTGCAGCGAAGAGGAGAAGCCACTCTGCAGGAGGTTTCACAGGAGGCCGGTCAGGACCCCGCAGTGATATGGCCGCCCGCCTCCTGGTCCTCGTGCTCGTGGCGCTTCTTGCCAGCGGCTGGTCCGGCGCCGACCCTGCGGCGGCGGCGGCGAACGAGACCCGGCGGTTCCGGCCCGGCGAGGAGCTCCGGCGGTATAGGAGGGTGCAGGCGCTGCTGAGGCGCCTCAACAAGCCGGCACTCCGGACCATCCAGGCACGTGCGTGCGTGCACCGTATCTTCTCTGCTCGATCTTTGATTCCTCTGTTTGCGTGCGTGTGGTGTGCAATGGCACTGACATTGCAAGCTCGCTCCCTTGCAGAGCCCCGACGGCGACCTGATCGACTGCGTGGCGGCGCACCTGCAGCCGGCGTTCGACCATCCGAGGCTGCGCGGCCAGAGGCCATTGGAGCCGCCGCCGGTGAGGCCCAAGGGGCTGCACCACCCGAATGACACCACCGCGGGCGGCGCCGGCGTGCAGCTGTGGGCGGCGTCCGGGGAGTCGTGCCCGGAGGGGTCCGTGCCCATCCGGCGGACCACGGAGGCCGACGTGCTCCGCGCCAGCTCCGTCCGCCGCTTCGGCAGGGCGCCCTCGGCCAGGGTGCGCCGCGACTCCGTCGCCGGCGGCCACGAGGTCCGTTCCTCGATCTCTTGCTCTGGATTCTTCGTTCTTGGCTGCGGCGCCATGCACGCGTGCCATTGCGCGCATGGGCCACCATCTTTGGTTTGGTTGGTGGGGCAGTTACGTTCTGGGTCCGTAGCATTGGCAAGCAGCGGCAGATCGATCGAGTAGCTAGCTAGCTGACAAGCGCTACAAGCCAGAGAAAGATCCTAGGAACGGAACGTCATATCCCGCAGTTACAACCGCCTGAAATCATTCAGGGCGCGCGCACAGTCGTGGATTAGATTACATTGATGGCTTTGTCGCAACCAATGCAATTCATCCTTCCTGCTCGTGGAGCATTATTATTATTACATGATGAACCAAGTAACTAACTACTAGTAACTAACGATGAGCAATTACTGGGGTTTGCAGCACGCGGTGGGTTACGTGGCCGGCGACGAGTACTACGGCGCGAAGGCGAGCATCAACGTGTGGGCGCCCAAGGTGAGCACGGCGTCGGAGTTCAGCCTGTCGCAGATGTGGGTGATCGCGGGCTCCTTCGGCGACGACCTCAACACCATCGAGGCCGGGTGGCAGGTCAGCCCGCAGCTCTACGGCGACGGCGCGCCCCGCTTCTTCACCTACTGGACCACGGACGCCTACCAGACCACGGGATGCTACAACCTCCTCTGCTCCGGGTTCATCCAGACCAACAGCCGCATCGCCATGGGCGCCGCCATCTCGCCCACCTCCGCCTACGACGCCGGACAGTTCGACATCAGCCTCCTCGTCTGGAAGGTCTGTGCTTTTGCTTCATTCGTTGCTGCTGAATGGCAATTACTCTCCTGCTGCAAGCACGGCGGCAGACAGCGGCACACCACTCACATCGTTGCATTGCACTGATGTCCTGCCTTTCTTTAGTTTGCAACCATTGCTTGCTCCTTTCGGCTTTTCTTTCAAGCGCACGGCTTTTCACGTCGTGTAACGTACCTCTAGAATAGAAATGAGTACTACGACCAGTGGATGGATCGAGTGGAAGAGCTGATTTTTCTTTTGTATTTTCTTTTTCTTCATTTGATTTGGAAAACCTGACTGGAAATAATTGAAAACCAAAAACGCAGGACCCTAGCCACGGCAACTGGTGGCTGGAGTTTGGGTCGGGCGAGCTGGTGGGGTACTGGCCGTCGCTGCTGTTCAGCCACCTGGCGTCGCACGCGAGCATGGTGCAGTTCGGCGGCGAGGTGGTGAACACGCGCGCGTCGGGGGCGCACACGGCCACGCAGATGGGCAGCGGCCACTTCGCCGGCGAGGGCTTCGGCCGCGCCTCCTACTTCCGGAACCTGGAGGTGGTGGACTGGGACAACAGCCTCGTGCCGCTCGCCGCCGGCGGTGGGTTCCACGTCACCGCCGACCACCCAAACTGCTACGACATCCAGGGAGGCGTCAACGCCGTCTGGGGCAACTACTTCTACTACGGAGGGCCGGGGAGGAACGTCAGGTGCACGTAGCGCGCCGCTCCTCGTTGCAAGGGAATCGATCGAGGAACAGGCCGGCCGGATGAATGGATGATACATTTTTTGGTTTAGTTTCCCTGTACGTCAATCTTTCTTGGTCTTTTCTTTTCTTTTTCTTGCGAAAAGCAGGTTAATTAATTTCTCAAAAGGAGAATCCATCATGTAATTTCTTGGTTTTTGTTTCTTTTCTCTCTCTTTCTCTTCGGTGGTCTAAATTAAACAGAGGGTGAAGTGAAGGAAGGGTCCAGTACGTGCCGGGTAAGGAAGGCCAGTGCAAAACTAGTTGAAGAAGTTCATCAGGTAGTGATGAGTTGTAATGTAAAAGCCCCTCGACAATGTAGCCAAGCTAGCAGAAGTATATACATTGCATTTTCTATCGACAAGCAGGCCTTAACTTATTACTCTCTTTGCCGCCGGTATGCTCATGCTCTTCCTTCCTTGGGTCTGACTCAACCCCAACGGTTAAGAGGAGGCACAGGAAAGAAACATCATTAAATTTTAGGAAACAAGACAAACAAAAACATACATTGCATTTTCATCAGGTAGTGATAGCGAGTTGTAATGTAAAAGCCCCTCAACAATGTAGCCAAGCTAGCAGCAGTATATACATTGCATTTTCTATCAACAAGCAGGCCTTAGCTTATTCTCTTTGCCGCGCCAGTTTGCTCATGCGCGCTCTTCCTTCCTTGGGTCTGACTCAAAGTCCCCAACGGTTAAGAGCAGGCACAGGAAAGAAACATCATTAAATTTTAGGAAACAAGAGAAACAAAAACATACCCTAGTCAGATGAAGCTTCAACGTTAAGCAACAGTCACACATATGTAAAACCTTGCACCAACACTGAAGCAATCAAACGCCTCGAAAAGGTTAAATCCTGAGCGAGCTAACATCTCTAGCAAGAAGCAATCAAACGCCTTGGGAAACTAACTGATCGCGCATTTGGAGAGTGAAAACGGAATAATTAAGAAACCCACGAGACGACGGGATTTAGGGGAATGCCATGCTCTGCACTAATCTCTATTACCTACTAGAATCTAGAGTCTACTAGAGAGGTGATGTTGGGAGTATATAGATATAGTTTCCCTTTTGTTTCTTTTCCCTCCCAAGGCATTTGTCCCTTCCTTCACGTCCAAGTTACATCATCCATGTTGCAGTAAAGCACAAGCATCTAATCCACCCATTTTCCCCAACCTTATACTCAGATGATCACCAGGACCACCTCGCCGGCCGGCCGGTCTACTCCAATTCACTGCTCCTAGTACAGTAGAATCTACTCAGGAGGAACACGGCCAGCCACCGAAAGGAGAAAAGAGTGGATGGCATGGCAGCCGCGTGCACCAACTGCTGGAATCGCCAAGCCAAGCAAGAAGTGAGGGCCATTGAGTCCATTCCGGTCTTTTTTACTTTCTCTGCCACTGGCCATAGCAGCTCTTCAGGCTTGCAGCACAACGATTTGTCCCTTGCTGTTGGAAGTAGCAGCGTGTGGGAGCTTGTACGGGATGGGCATGGGCATGGGCACGGGTAGCTGCTGCAATTGCAGGCAATTACACATTGCAACGAACTCCTGCCTGTCGACAGGGAAATTTAAGCATGCCATTACAGCCCTGCTTCCATCAGGTTACAGGCAACAGAAGCCGCAGCGACGTCGGCATGCATCCATTAGCAGGTGGTGGTGGATAATGAGCAGCAGGCGACAGAGTTTGGTGCAGCAACAGCAATGTACGTTGTTATGGCGTAAACTGGTGGGGCTGGGGAGGATAACGCAACTTAGTGCTTTGATTAGAGCGCTGCATCGATCTTAGGTTGCGTGAAAGTGAGACTAACGTACAGTAGTGTGCAGGTCAAAGCATAGTTGACGACGTACGCACCTGTCAGCGAAACCGAGAAGCTGCTGCTGTCGTAGGCGTAGGTCGATCACTTGCAGTTGCAGCCATCAACGCTTGACGAATGGAGAGACCTGAAATCGCTCCATCCCTCCTGTTCTTCTGCTCCAGCATGTCTGGTAAAACAGAACAGTGCATATCATAGGACTCCAGCAACGGTCAGCTATCCAGCAGACAGACGCACGGTGTGGTGCAAAGGTGAATGGGGATGGCAATGCCAAGAGAGGGGACAGGAGCAACAGTGGCAGTGGAAACCAAGCACACTTGCTGGCTCATGCAGGGATGGTCTGTTTGCTGCTGCTACTGCTTAGTCCCCAAATGGATCTGAGCACCTGACATGCAATAATTTGGTGTGCTTGCGCCAGTGCAGCCATCGCCACAGGCTGCAGTGTCACGTAGTCACCAGACAGGGTTTCGTTCCAGTCAGGTACAGGCCAGAACGAGCCAAGAGGAACATTCCAAACCAATATAAAACGACTTAAACGACCTACTAATACATTTCTTGATAATTCATGCAATTTATTTACTCGGTAGATGGCACACCATTTCATCCTCACAACAAGGTGTGGATGAACTTTTGATGCACTGGACAACACTTCTTTGATCCATCCATGCAAAGTTTTCATGCCTCAAACAAGATGCTGAAATGACCAGGCTCAAAGTGAGGTACCGAGTTAGAATTGGTGTGAGGCAGAGTAGATTGATTACCATCACGCCAGTGAGCAAGTCCTTACCCCAAATTGCCAAACAAGACCATCATCAGGCACTGATCTACCATCTGCCGTGCATCAAGCTAACATAAGGTCAGCTGACCATGGTTTAAATGAGCTGGTTGAACCACGGGTTGGTATGCGGACATCAAGTTACTAATTTGGGGAAGAGCAGTTTTTTGTATAAATTTGTTTCAGCTCCTCGCCTCCTCCACACCATCTGTTGTTGGCCAGTGGTATCATAGCAGAGTAGCATGATAGAAATTAGAATAATATGTAATTATTGGTTATATAATTAACAGATAACACTTCATTGTTTATGTACACAGTTAGCATCTTGTCCTTCTAGTTTGTAAAAAAGGAAACACTAAAAAAAAGCCATAGAAATTGCATCTCCAAAATATTTGGACCAATCCTCAGACCATTTTCACATCATATGTTGCGTATAATTCTAACATGTTGCATAATTGTTTTTAAACATATATTCTTCCAACGAATGTTTACAAGGATCATAAGCCATTTAGTTTTCCCAAGAAAACAATAAACAATTCACAAACAAAGGTACAGCCAGAATCCTTTTGGGAAGCAAACCATTACTCACTGCCTCATGGGGACATAAGATTTTCTATTCATATTGCTCATTAGAATAAGCAAAATTTAAAATAAATTAAACATTATAATACAGAGATGATCAACACTGGATTCTTTTACTTTGCTGCGGTAAAGAAAACATTCACTTACAAACAATTTATCAGATTATAGTACAGTAAATCTTACAAGCATATCTGAAGTCTCATTAAGTCTTGATTGGCTAGTACAAAACTGCTCTTAACTATGTTCTCAAGGTTCTCCACCTGTCTGCTGGAACAGAGAGAGCAAACAAAAGTAATCACTGATTTGCAAATGAAATCTCAAATAGCAATGATGGAAAAAATAATTAGTATTTACATATTATTTGCAACTTTACCATGTATAGCAGGTTGAATATAGTAAAATATGTGGAAATCATCTGAATATATAAGCAGTGCCAATTTTGTCCACCCAACTTGAATGCAATTCTCAGAAAGGTGAGTGATTTGACCAATAATTAGTTCCACAGTGACAGACTTCTACATGGAAGAATTTACCAGTCCGATTGTCATGAACGGTTGAAATCTTTTGACCTTCCACTGCTATGCAAAATGTTACATCAGAAAACTTCGAGTTTCGATGTTATCACAAAACATAAGCATAGCAAAGAGCTAAAGACAACCAATACGTATGTAATGCACAATTGTCCTTCCATTTCACAGGCTGTGAAAATCCATCGGCGATCAAGTACCCATCAGATCTCATAGATCAGGATCATGCAAGTACAAGCTTTCCATGCTAGGCGCACTAAAAATCTATCCATCAGAGAGAGCACTATCAATTAGTGTCACCAAATCCGCAGGGATGTAAACTTCATCGATCAAAGAAGTAATGTGATCGACAACCTTACAATCAGATTTCAAGCAGATCACTGACAAACAGCCCTTTGGATATGAAGTACAAGATTTGGGACAATTTCTTTGCCCTCTATCTATGTGTTCATATGCCTTTGACAGTGCCATCGATAGCCTTCTGAAACTCTCATCTTCTAATATTTGTTTGACATTGGAGAAAGCACTACGGTTATCTTCCGAGATACTACGAAGATTCTCGGTAAGGAAAGCCTCTGTAGTTGTCATTTTCAATGCAACATTGCGAATTGACGTCAGATTATAGACAAACTGGTGTGCAGTTTCTGTTAAAATTGTAGCAAACTCTGGCTGCTGAAGATGGTAAATCTCAATTACATTGGCTAAAGCAAACCGCACTATGAAAACGAAGAAATCATAGAAGTTCATGCCTGAAAATAGATCAAACAGGATGTTATCAGAGAAAGTAAGAAAAAGGCATTTTCTTGTTCATGTGATTCCTCCACACACTGGAGCATTACCTGTATTAGCTGCCAAGTTCCGTTGACAAAGCCCTTCAAAATCATCACATATATCTCGAATGTCTTCAATATATTCTTTTGCGACTTTGTAGTCTTCATAAAGCAAGTTCCACTAAATGTGCCAAGTATTAGCAAGAATGTAATCTTATTATTCTACAGCTTACTTCACAGAAACACAGTACTCACCACCCAGTGTAGGTTGTAGGCATTAAACCAATTATGGTTTATAGATATAGTATCCTCCTGTAGTAGTTCCCCATAAAGGGGGAAAAGCACATGAGTATAACAGCTAGTAGTGTACTAATGCTAATTGGTGCAATTCTTTAAACAAATATTGTACTGTGAAAATCCAAGAACTTCAAGATATAAATTAATGGGTGCACTGCCATTTGAATATTATTCAGGTTGAGTTACACAAAGGTTAAATTTAAAACTCCTAATATGATCTCGCTAACTATAGTGTAGTTGTTGGGAGTAAAATGTTCTTCAGATTGATTAGCCATTGCGTCAATTTGCATGCCACAGGGAGCAAACTCAAACAATTCAGAGTTCTTCCATGGACATGGGCCCAGCAGCAACCACAGCATGGATGCACAGTATGCACAAAGATGTGGTGCCTTTGTTGTTTCAAGGACCATTTTATAAATAGGAAGTTGCATACATATCTCATAGTTTGGCAATTTATGATGATTAGCTGATTTTATTTCTTTTGAATTGTGCATAGTTCAAGCCCTGTGAAAGGGGACAGCAAAATAAGCCTTTCCAATGATAATTTCAACTCAATGAAAGTTAACTCCTACGTTGAAAAACAACAAATTGTGTATCCCGTGACACCAACCCCAAAGTAAGAGACCGAGAACTCAGATACAAATGTTGGACAAAATAATACAAGTCACTTAGTCACTGTGAGGTGGAAGATGAATGTACAATGGGTAGGGATATTTTATAGACATCCAGTAAAATTATAATATAATGTTAACCAAATCTTATCCAAAGGGCATAATTGATAGTTTCAACTTCTACTATTTGGTTCCTATTTCATCCAATGTGGAAAATATATTTACTTGCATTAAACCCAGTCAGTACATTACAGATAAAACAACAAATGATAAACATGCAGTTATGTTGCAAATATGGGGAATTACCAGGTTATGGACTTGATGATACCATCCACTGGGAACAAATATGATTTCATTCTGCTCCTGAATGCACTCTAGCCATTCAGTCTACAAAAGAAACTTCATAAAATTACCTTTCAGAAAAGAAACTATCCAAAGGACATTTCATCAGGGTTTAAGGAGGGAGACCTTTTTGAATTCAGGAAACTGCTTTTCAGAAACATCATCATTTAAGTTATAGACCGAGGATCTCATGTACCTACAAGGCACAATTAACAACCACTGATCAGGTACCAACAGATAGTACTGCGACAGAAAACAGAAGATATGGAACATTTTTGCATTGTGTATTATGTCTTTTAAAAAACATAAAAGTTCTATGCAAAAGTAGCAATGATGCTTTAATAGTTAATTACCATGAACTAACCTGTCGGGCTCACTTGGTATGATTTCATTATACCATTAACCAGTGTTGCTAAAGTCAGTTTTACCTAACAACAAGCAAAAAGAAATGCCAAAACCAACTTTTTTTTTACCTATCAAATATACGATGACTTTGTGATGGTGGTAGAAACAGCCATTGTTTTCTCCCACAAACATTTGCTGACCAGCTGTATGACCTAAAAACATCAGCATGCAAAGGAGTCCAGGTTCCTGCAGACCAAAACTCAAGCATAATTATGTGTGGAGATAATTATAATGTAAGACACGGTAACTTGCGTGCAGAACCACAGAATTTCACAATGGTAGACATGTAAGATTGTAAGAAATAGATGCAAAAGAAACATTGCAAAACAGAATATACCTTTTGCACCCATGTAAACAAACCGATAGTCCGAACAGTTTATTTCATTTTTGTGATTGGCAATGTCAGAATCTCTATGTATAGGATGACTGTCAAGATACATATTGAGCCAATCATCAACAAAGAATGTTGGTGTAGTATATGCAATATAATCAGGGTACTCCTGAAAGTTGAGATAAAAGTAGTTAAAACCATGTTGCTGTTGCAGGAGAAATAGAACATTAGTTGGAAAAAGAAAAGAGACATTGTCTGCATTCTACTACTGAGCTATTGAAGGATTTTTCAATCTTGTAAGCATAAGTATGCACATTGTGTTTTTCAAACTGAGCCTCAATTGCATAGCACGGAAGTTATGGTGAAATCCATATAGTTAAAATAAGAAAATAATTTGGTCTTTAGTACTTGTATGTGGATTAAGACAATCAGCAACAGTTGGAACGGAAACTTTCAGCTAGCCAGTTACTAAATAATGAGTTTGAGTTATGCAAAAAAAAAAGGAAGGAATAAAATCAGTGTGCATATATATCAGCACAACATATTGAAACAACTATTGCAGTCACCGTGGAAAAGATACTATACTATTACCATAAAATGTTTTAGCATAAATTTAGGAAATGCACATAAAGTGACTCAATGTTCGTTTTGATTTAACATCAACCTTTACCTGAAAGAATGTAAATTCAAATACCCACCCAAAAATATATAAAAGTTCAGGTGACGCATTACGGCTATTCTTTTTACAGCTAGTGCATCTCGATGTTTGTCAAGCGAACACGCACTGAATCAAGCATGTCAATATTAAATCACACCGTCATTTGATTTGCATAACTACCTGAACATGCTGCAGGAGCACCAAGAAATACTAATACTAGACAATATAATTGCTGAGCAAAATCAAGCGAGCAGGGCCCTGAGGGCAGACCTTAACGAAATGCCAATCTTTCAGATACAAGAGGGACCTCTCGTGATCCCCAGCGCTGGAGCCACCGTGAGCATCTCCAACCCAGTGGTCTATGAACTCCTGCATGGACATCTCAAGCCGCTTCTGGTCCGTGAACTCCCTCGAGGAGCAGTCGGCGACCTGCGCAATCCACACCCCACTGCGTACGGGTCCTCAAAAGATTCGCGTAGTAAGCGCAACCGTCCCTAAGCACGGACGAGGAGGGGATACCTGGACGAGAGGGGAGGGGAAGTTCCGGGCGAAGAAGCTGAGGTCAGGGCGGCGGCGGTCGCCGGGTCCGGGGAGCGTCCAGTCCTCGCGGGCCCGCCAGGACGCGGTGAGTCCCGTGAGGACGACGGGGCGGTTGGGCGCCATGAAGCGGTCGACGAACTCCGCATAGGTCAGCGACGCTCCGTCCACCCGCTCCACCTGCCCCACCACCTTCACGCGGCCGTCCATCGGGTCGAGCGAAGGAGGGGGCCAAAGGAGGCACGCTTGCTTCTTCGGCAGCTTCGCTCGGGCTCGGGCGGCGGCGTAGTTGGAAGGAACTTGGAAGTGCGCAGCCGCGGAGTCGCCGGAGTCGGGGACGACAAGACGACCAGGCCGCAGTTCTTAGTTTTCGCACGGGCCGTTAGTTGGGCCGCTAGCGCTGGTGTGCCGCTCCGGAGCTTTGCGGCCCAACAGTTACCCCGCGCGCATTTTCTTTAATCTCGTTTTTTTATTCTTTCAGATTTTATATTATTTAATAAAAAATACGGAGACCGTATTGATTACGAACTCAACACCAACGTTTAGTTGTCGGGAAAAATTATAAAGTATCAAAGAACCGAGATTGATTTTGATAATAAATATTAAAGGATTTTCACAAAATTACAGCGTATTAAAGAACGGGGTTGATTTTTATAAATATTAGCGGGTTTTCGTAAAATTACGATCATCTGATTGACGAAGCGAAAGTTTTAGATCTTTATAGTATGGATTTACATTGCTAAATCTTGACTACATGTGCACTAAACCCTACCGTATTATTCAGATACTTAGCATTTCTTATACTAAAAGGATCGTAGAGAATTGAAAACACCTCCCACCAAAAAACCCACCCCCACCCTCTCACAGAGGACCCACCTGTCGGACTTTGGTGGGAGGGAAAAACTAGAAAGCATCAAAATTTTTACATGTTCTGGGCTCTTTTAGTTGTTTCCCCGCTCAACTTTTTTCAAAAAAAAGACCCACCTAAATATACACATATTTGTACCCACGTCTATACACAATTATCTCGTATTACTAATAGACAATAAATCAGAGAGTTTTTCTTCATATAAATAAATGTCAACTATTGAGTTTTGAGAATACATAAAACTCTATACATGAGAGAACGAATATAAAGTATTTTTAAAAACGCTTCGCACGGCTGGTCTGTTTACCATGGTCCACTAAAGTGACATTGTTTTAGTACCTATATGTCATCAATAAACGTGCGTGATACATGAGTTGAGACAAATACATAGAAGAGAGTTTAGCACGCACGTGCCGTGCGGGTATTGCAACTATATTTTATATGTTATATTTGATTTATTTTATATATGTGCGTGCGCACATGTGCCTTTACTAGTAAAAAAACAAAGGATTTGGACCCAACGGAGATTTTATGTGGTCATTTCTAATTCACACTCAAACCCAGGGAAACCAATATCATGCATTTGGGAGATCAGGGTAAACTCCTTCCCAAACTTCACAAGGTTATTTTCTACTACAAAACACATTTGTATCTTGCGTTAGCTGGATGTACTTTGCTTAGCAGTATAATCTACCATTCGTTATCAATCGACGACTCGGCAGCAAAAGTAAAACAAGATAGTAAGGTGCCGCTAAACCAAGAGCAAAACTGGATTGGATATCCATCCACCGTCCTTGATTCCAAGATGTACGGGGACTTGGACGACTCCACACGAAGAACCAAGAGCAAAGAAGCATCACATGAAAATTTTCAGTCATAAAAATCACCTTCTTTTACCCTAATAAAAATTGAGTATGTCAGGTCAGCTAGTAAGCTGCTCTCCTATGTGTGTATACAACAGCATCGTGTGAACCCTAAATACACTCCAGGACAAATGCGCCTTGCTAACTAAACATCTACCGATTCAGGAACAAAAATACTCTGTATTGTTCTTGCAAATGTTCCAAAAAACCAAGCCCATGCTTCTATTACTCAGTACCTTGGTCCAAGACAATCGCTTCTCCAAAAATTTCTTTGCCATGTATCCTGGTTGCTCTATGCTGGCAGAAATCAATAAAAGAAGGGTTCACCACTAGCTCATGGTGAAATTTACCTTCTCAACACTACAGCCCAAGCTGACGAAGAGAATCTTCGCTGACGAGAAATATTCGCCTTGGACTGCTGTTGTATCGGAAGACCACCACTCCTTTGTAAGCTGTTCTTGGGATGCCATCCTGGAATTTTTTTCCCAAAAAAATCAAGATACACTACCACTTTCCAAATCCAAATCGGCAATTGCTAACAGAGCAAAGAACTACCTCTAAATAATATGAAAAACCATTGCTTCACATAATTGAGAAAATTATTAAGATTTGGATTAAGAATTGACCTTCCATTCTTCAAATATTCCAAATTGACGGGCTATCCGTTCAAAGTCTTCCTGATCATTGTATTGGATCCTTACATCCGCAGCCATGTTATGAGCTTTCAACACAGCATCCGATCCATGGAGAGGCGTGGCACTAGCCACCTCTTTTCCAAATTTGGTTAAAAATTTATCCTTAAAGTATCGCAAAAAAAAAGATTAGGCACTTTCTTATGTGGATGGCAGCCTTCGAATTCCAAATTAGTTCTTACCTCCCCAAGGTAGCTCAGATCCTCAGAATTCCAGTCAATCTATGGCCAAGAATATGGAACAGGTAAATTTCAGCAAGTAGCTTGTAACAGGAGTACAATGAACAATATGGAAAACTTTGCATACATGAACATCATTTAACTTGATAGGCTCCAAATATTGCTCGAAGAATTGTCCCAAGCTTGATCCCTGCAAAGAAAGCATAATACCAAAGTGTAAATGTGAGACCGTGACAATTTAATGGATCCAACAAGAAATTATTATCCGTTGGTTTCTGTTGCATGAAGAAATGTGGGGCTTGCCACTGCAGATTCACTTTTGACTGTTAACCATTTGTCTGTATCACATGAAGAAACTTGGTACTGGTGATTGCTATGTCTATTCCAGTTGCAACGGCCAGCATTTTAATTAAAGAAAATTTGAGGAACAATAGCCAACGTACATGTTTGCCAAAATTGTATGTTCTACAGATTTCCGGGCGTACGAATTGCCGATTTCCATGTACCTCCTTTAGCCTCACCCAATCATCCCAATAAGTAAAATCTCGTCAAGGAAGAAAAAGATGATAAAAAGGTGCAGAAATAGCATATGTTATATATAGTACTAAAAGCTGTCTAGACAACAGTAAGGATATGCTTTAGGCCACTTTGGTGACAGTTCAATCCAAGTGGACTTTGTTAACATCCATCCAAGCCCCGGAAAGAAATCCGAGCGGTACAGTGCTTCTGCAAAATGTAGCATAGCAAAGTGAGTAGTATTCCCTCTATATAGAGAAAGGAATCTGAAAGGACTATCATAGAACTAACTTGGGTCGTTAACAAACTGCTTTTGCCCATTGTCATTCCAAGAAGAAACAGCCATAATCGTCCTTTCATGCCACATTGATTAGAACGAAGGAGAGTGATTAGAGAAATTATATATTGAGTTCCTCAGATTTTCATGTAGAAAGCATAATAATGTAACATACTTGTCGTTATCAAGTAATTTAGCTGCAGCCTCAAAGTAGTCAAAAAAATCCGGGGCAATCTCCATGTCATCTATTAACAAAATTACAAAACGTGTTGGAAAACGAAAATATATAATAACAAAATGGCCAAAGGATCATGGTAGATGTCAGACCTTCTAGAATGATTACTCGAGCAAAGTTATGTTTAATGAACAGCTGATCCAAGGCCCACTTATAATGTTCTGAAAAAATGCAAGTGTTAGGAACCACATAAAACCCTTAACCACACCATGCATCAGTTAAAGCACTTACTAGCAATCTTGTAATATGCTGTCAATTCTCCTGGCCTTTCAGTTCGCACAGGTTCAAGATCCACATGCTACAACATATAGAAAGCATAAAGACCACATAAAGTCTTAGCTAAATGAATCAATTACTGCTTCGATTAGAAATCAATTGAATGATTGAAGGGGAAAAACATACTACCATCCGAATTCACTATACGATTTGAATTTGATACTCTGTCAATTATCATTTGTTTCCAACAAGGTAATTTAATTTCATTCTCATTTAGCTCAGTGAAAGTAGATATCAGAGGACTTTTGGTCACTATGCTGTATTTCGTGGCATCACCCTACTTGAGATCCACAAAAATGTCAAACCCTAATTCTTCCAAAATAATGCAAGGGTTTTCTCAATCAGAGCTGTTAAAATTCCACAAGTGAACTATTATGAATAGAACAAACTGTATTTGAACAGCCCAAGGGGTATATAGAGCACGTGATGGAACAGGAAAAGGACTCTAGTGCTGAATATGTAAAGTATTCTATTACTCCTAATATGATCATCATCTCTCTGTGACAATGTATTACCAGGTGTGCTTCAAATACTACAAGAATGCAATGGATTGTGTTCTGTAGTATTAGGTAAATAAGCATTAAAGAGCTCTAAAAGCCAACAGAATATTTATTTCTGCACCTGCATATATGTTATTTGTTTATAATCCAAAGCTTTCTTTTTCACAGCTCCATTTGTTCCATCCTGTGACAAGAAAATAACAAGTGAGAAAATAGGATTCCCGCACACTTGATGGATCCAAGAACAGAAATTGCTATTGCCATTACCTGAGATACAAAAAGCGGAAACTTTGAAGCAACTGATGTCTGATACCTGGAACAAGTATTATCCATCACTTATTTAGAAAGGTGCTTTATGCACCAAGCTATGTTAATCTAGACAGGGTTAATAGGTCACAACAAAGAATGCAACTTAAATATGTAAGTACCACAAATGATCAACACTAGTGGATTATAGTATCAAGTTAGGTATCTTTCTGGAAAATAAAGAGTAGAATAAATCTTTTTGCTTCTTGAAACAGACAGTTCGGACATGAACCATACTTCAGGATAGATTCAACTGTTCTCTCTAAATAGTCTGGCCGATTACAAGCCATTATGACAACAGCAGCAACAGGAACCACATTCTTGTTTAGTAACTTCTGCACATTCCTTTCTGCATTTAGAAGAAATTTTAACAAAAGGATTAGAAATTACACAGGAAGAATGGTATCTGGTTAAGTAAATATACAATGTTAGACCCGTTATGCAGATGGCAACTGGCAAGGCTGAAGTACCAGATGACTCACTACTGTATTTTGTCATTTGACCAACATCATTTAGCAAACATAATTTAGTTAATTCCATTTGTTCCAATGCTCTTTCTAAATAATTTACTAAAATTTATGGACATAGTATACAAAGGTTAAAAATTTTCATCTATAGAAGTAAAGGGAAACAAATGTTGCAATTCCAGGAAGAAAGGAAAACGCTAATTTCAAGATGAAACATCATCCAGACTGTTTGTGAATTGTGGACAATGCATGGAGGAATGAACCATGTGCACAACGCTCCAGATTGGTGAAGGATGTGGTACCCTACACAGCCTAAAAGGCTTGTATCATAACTGAAAAGAGGGAGGACAAAGAAATCCAACTAATCGCTGAGCCAGCCCGGATTCGAGTCAAGCAAAATCTTCTTTAAGATAAAAATCAGTGGGGCATCTCTCCCCTTGGTCGAGTCCTCTTTGAAGAAATCCAACTAAGGTAGACAAGACTAGCCAGAAAAAAACAATAATCTAATGCTAAAAGAAGGTAACTGATTCCATACTTTCAAGATCCTGTACCAAAATCTTCAGATGTGCATGTTCTTCATCTTGCCGGATCTTCATCTCTGTTGGATTAAGGTCGCAACATTAAATATCCGTTAGATCTGTCAGTCAAGACAGCACACAACAGCAGATAACACCTCAAAAGAAAGAGAAGGAATTTTCATAAGGCAGTGGAAAGCATATCTGTGATGTCATAATCAAAGCAGGTGCTGTCGAGATGTACGAGTTTATGACATAATTGGTGTACATGAGCATAGTAATAATTTAACATCAGTAGAAGACAGTAACTTTTTTCGTGGAGCACATCAGAGCAAACTAAGAGTTGTAGCAAGCTATTGTCTGTGTCAATGAGCAGTGAATAACCAAGACAGTGTCAGAACTATATATTACAACCAATTGTACATCGCAAAGATTGGACTTGGGCAACCTCGTAGATATGCTTGATTTGAGTTATAACATCCAAAAACATCACATGAAAGTGCAAGCTAAAAGTGTCTGTACCTTCCAATGCTACAATCTTCTCCTGCTGCATGCTGACTTGATCGATCAAGGACTTCAATTGACTGGTGCATTGATTTTCAGATTTTTCCTGTATGGAGCAAATTACAGGTGTAAACAACTTTGAGTTATGGAGTGTTTTGATTCTAGTATTTAGGTGAGCCCACAGATGAAGGAGGCCTTCAATGGAAATGCACAAATGAATAAGGGATAAAAACAAAAGACAGACAAACAGTAGTACTTACTGCTTCTGCAAGACGGTCAGCATAATGGGACTGTGTCGCGAAGAGGCGCACCTGACAGGAAGGATTGCATCAGTATAGCTCATTCGTAATCCGTAGGGATGGAAATTGAATGAATTCGTAGGAGAGAACAATGTGGTTAGGATGCGGAGACCGAACAACCAAGACCTCAACTGAAACAGCAGACAGAGACAGAAAGACTGGGCAGGTAGGCTCCCTTACTTGGATGTAAATGAAAGCTGCAGCAGCGACCAGGAGGAGGAGGCGTAGGTCGCAGGGGCTTCGAGCCATAGACGCCTGATCGAAGCGATTGAAATTTTGCACAACCACAAAAATGTTTCAATTGTACTCTTCTGTTTACAAGAAAAAGAAAGATGGAAATTAATTAAAACACTGCAAACCAAGCACAAATGATCTTCATGTCAAAAATTAGCAGCAGCTGCAGCAACGGACCTACACAATAATTAAAGTATTTACATTGCAAGTTCCCCATAGAACTAATCATACGAACTGATTGGCACCCACGATCCTTAACTAATCATGGCTCAGTGTGTACGGCCATTTTGTTATGCCCTGGAATTTCAGAGCAGAGCATCCAACTGGAGCTCAAACATGAAGAAATTTCATATCAGATCTCTAACTAAATAACACAATTCAGATCATAGCACTAGATTTTAGATCACAGCATGACATTGGAGCTCAGGTGTGACGAAATTTCATATCAGAGCTCACACGATTCAGATCGGCAGGGGGTGAGCGGGGCGCAAAACGCACCGGCGCACCATTTCGCTCACCTTCCTTCCACCTCTCTATAAGCAAGCCTCTCCGGTGGTGACGGCGGCGCGGGGGAGAGGCTGGCGGGCTGGTGCCCGCCGTGGCGAAAACGCGTGCGAGGGCGGGACCGCGATGGTGGACTTGGGGCGGCGAGGGACGGAGGGAGGGTGATAAGGAGGCGGCGCTGCGGCGGACGGGGTGGAAGCAGGAAACCGCAACAGCGGCTTGGGAGGGGAAGGGGACGCTCCGGCGCTGGCGCTGGCGCCGGCGGACTTCTCTGGGGAGAAGGCGATGAAGACGCGGTGAGTGGCCTCAAGGGGGTGAGTCCGCGCTTGAGTCTTTCGTTTGTTCGAGCGGAGCATCGAGTCAGACCGCGCGCGCGTGGACACTGATGAGGTTTTCCGATTTCTGATTTTAGAAATATATATTTTGCCGTTGCAAATTTGCAGTGTGAAGAAAAAGAGATGTACCAAGCTATTCAAACAAGCGTTTTGAGCGTACTGATACTATATATTTCTCTTCTTATAAATCATGTCAAAATTAAAGGAGTGTGATTTGGAACAAAACTAAAATGTCTTGTATTCTATAAAGAAGGCATTAAGCATTTTCCCTTGCAAGATTAGTTTGATATACAACAAGTTGAAAAAAAAGATTAATTTGTTTTCGTTGGTGTCGCAATTATTACCTCTTAAGAATAACCCACCTAGTTTTTTCATGATTTTCCTTTGTCTTTAGGTAGACGAGCCAAGTATGTAACGATTTGTACCTTGCGCAGGATTCTTCACATGAAAAAGTAGCTTGACCTTATACATGTATGGAATGTTCCATTTTTCGCAATGTGTAACCTCCAGTGCTGTGAGTCAGTTTGATCTTATATACATGAAACAGTAACTTGATCTTATATATGTATGGAATGCTTTTCGCATCGAATGAACCATTAGCTTCTGAGATGCTTCAATATTTTTCAACGTTGAAAACATATTGCCCTGTTCGTTTGGCTGGTGGCTGGCACTGGTTTTTGCTGAGAGAAAAACAATGCTGGCTGGTTGGTGACTGGTGGCTAGCGCTGGTTTTTGCTGAGAGAAAAACGCTGTTGGCTCGCTGAAAACAATCCAAACGAACGGGGCTGCCTAAACCGGTCTTTTCTGAAACCTGTTTGCTTTATTTGAATATTCAACTCACGGGGTCTGTTGTACCACCAGCACGTAACAGGATTACTTACAGAGTTGAAGCCTTTTGCTGCTCCATTACAAGACCAAAAACAATGGTTTGCTGCCGACGGCATGCCCCTATCTGAAGATAGTAGGGTTCTTGATGAAAATCTGAGTGGTCGTCTTTTAATTGATTGTACACCCAGAACTAAAAAGACAAAGTGAGCGCCATTCAATACGATCAAACACTGGAAATGTCTACCGAGCTTCTAGCAAATTACACAAGACTCTGAACTCACTGATTTCATCATGCTAAGTGAAAGAATACTATCAAGCCGTTTTCTTCTTTTTCTTTGACTTGAGCATCACGAGACCCACAAAGACGCTCAAGAATGAAAGGAGAACCACACTGGCAATCACTGGTATCAAAATCGCGTACTCTTGAGGCAGGAAGTATTTGTGGACAAAGTGGTCACTGTCGACAAATGGCTAGGTAGGAGCAAGAGAAACAAAATAAACGTCAGAAACAGTCATAAGAGTTCTACTTGAACTGAAACTGAAACTGAAAAAAGCTTGGAAGTTACTAACCAAGATAATAACCCAGAATGTATAGTAGGTGAAGATGGATAAGCTCGTTAGCGTCAGCAGAAAACCGACTGCCTTATCACCCAGTTCCATTTCTCTGGGAATAATCAACATTTACAACCTTGTTAGGGCTATCAATTTTGGCAGATGAATTATCATGATAATCCAAAGCAAATGTCAAGTATGTTTTTGGTGGGCTCATAATCTGAATAACACAAAAATTATTGTCTGAAAACAATCTAATATGGAAAAAATTGATCAGACTGGTAGGACTGTGTCGAGGGAGATGAGCAGCTACTCCGCTGCTAGGCCTGTCTTTGCTATACACCCAAATGAATGCAAGAGAAACAAACAAGAAAATAACAATAAATTGAAACAGAGCAGCACTAGCTTAGTAACACCCTTACTGTTTTGTGCCTTGTCACATAGTGCATATATCCCAAATTCAGGCATTGCACATCTGGATATGCGCTAGTTGCTACTGTGCTACTGCTACATATCTATGCAAAGTAAGCATATATTAATCTGATATAAGATTACAATAGTGCTACTGTATTGCTAGCAAGCATCAAATACAACGGGTATGGCGATTCATTATGAATTTGCAGGAAACATAACTATTAGCAAATCCAAGCATAAATTCTGGTCTATCACATGTTAGAACCAAGCACAATAGAAATTCACATGGTACAATAATGTAATTTCTAGTAAGTAACATAAACTCTAAAATAACATAGTGGAACAACATCCTAAAAAAAGTTGAATGGCTAGAGTTAGAGTATATCAGTATTTCTGAAGAAAGGAAATTGAACTTTAATTGAACAAAGGCACACTATGTTTGTTCACATTTGTACTGCTTACTACGCCCACAATCAAAGATGGTTATAACCATTCTATACAATTACTTACATAAAATGTGTGAGTTACCCAGTTCTGGTATACTGACTTACAAAAATTGTTTACGAGCATGGCTTTACACAAATCTCCCTTCTTTACATCATTCGCACGCACATGAAGCCCTAAGTACGATGGTGGTCACTCCATTGTATATAAAACAAGGGAAGCCAGGAGTTGTATTTTGTTATTTATTAAGTATGGACATGGATGCTGCTATAATGAACATAACATTTTGGTCCAACTGCTTAAAAGTAGGACCATATGTGTAAGACTGAGTGATACCATATGCAATAAATCTCAGCTGAACTGCAAGAATTGTAGCGTGTTTAGAAGTTTCTGTTTAAATTACTTGCACATGTTCTGAGCTGAAAGTTCAAATATTCTCTCCACATATTGAAACGGGCAAATAACTAATTTCCAAATTTGTTACTTCCAAGAGAAAAAAAATCACTATCTTAAACAAATATGGATCAAGTTGCTCCTCTGAAGTAGCACAACCACTTGTTTTCTAGTAATATCGTAGTGATCATCAGAGGAAACACAAATGCAGCTTAGGTGACAAAATGCACCGTTCCTTCAGTCAAGTTACTTCTCAATTTTGCAGTGTAGATTTCAAATTACAATGTTGGATGCTGAAGAAGAGGATCAACATACACAGTTGTACTATTAAATGGAATATTCCAATGTTAATTTAGTACTGTTGCAATAAGACAATGCCTCTACCATACACATGAAGGCCAGAACCCAATGAGCATATTTCAATTTGGTGAGATTCACTTCTGAAAGGCAGAGCTGGCAAATCAATTTCACAAATTGAAGTGCTGCATACAGTAGCAATGAACCTAATGTAAATCATAACTACTCAACCATATATGTACTCATCTCAAAACCAACCAGCCATTGATGTACTAAGTACTAACTCATATACACTAGAAAGCTGTGGTGCTGAGGAACCATTTGATTATGCACTCGTAAGTTCTCGATCATACTAGACTATGGGAGTATGGGCCAAAAAGAATGTTCTATCCTTGATTGATCATTACTATCCTGACAGCCTACCAATACAAATAAGACTATGATTGAATTTTTATGGACTCACTGGCTTGAGACGACAAAGCGGATAGGATGGAAGAACACTTGCGCCAAACACCGATCTTGCCAATTCGTCAAGGATTGAGATAATTGCATCCTTTGACATGAATTAAAGGAGATTAACTGGTAGCAAACAAAGACTAATTGGACATTGTTTTCCTAGATTTGTTAATTGTTAGTGCCTAAGCATGTTACTAATTGCTATTTGGGGCCCTCTAATTTTCTGGGGCCCTGTGCGGTCGCGCCGATTGCACCATGCAATCGACGGCCCTTCCTCCACCTACAGCAGATCCTATTTGTCGCACCGCACCAGGGCAGCAGCAAATCGAGCCAGCCGCGGCGTGAATCGAAGAAGAGAGAGGGGACGGACCAGGTCCTGCGCGGTGGCCGGCGAGATTGCTAGGCCTGAGCTCCGATTCGACACCGCACGAGTTTGATTCGACAGATCGACACCGTCCGAAGCTTGCGTGATGTCGAAGCCGCCGGGATCCGCCGTCCCGAGCAGCAAGGTGGCCGGGCTCGAGGTCCTCCGCCCGGGATGGAGCTCCGGCGTCGGGCTCGAGCTCGTCTGCCTGGGCGGAGCTCCTGCGCTAGGGTCCGTGCGACGCTAAAGGCGGCGGCGGGCAGAAAGACTCGGTAGGGGCGAAGGAACGCGAAGCAGCTGCGTGAAGGGAGGCCGCGGGTGCGTAGTCCAGTGACATGGAATCTAATATGCTAATTTAAACTATATTAAATATAAAATATAAATTAATTAAAAAACTCACTGTAATTCACGACAGGAATCTATTAATCCTAATTAGTTCATAATTTCATAATACTAAAGTAAATATGTGTTAATGATAGATTAAATAGACTTAATAGATTCGTCTCGCAAATTAGTCCTCGTTTATTTAATTTTTTATAATTTTATAATCAATCTATATTTAATATATATATATATATATTTCTAATTAGTATTTTTACATGGACTAAATTTTAGCCCCTGCAACTAAACATCCCCTACGGTGAAGCGCACCGGTCTGTGATCCAATATGTCGTTAAATATATGTGTTGATTTTTCTAACGTGGAGAAGAAAGAGTGAAGAATAGAATATTGTTATTCGTGAAACAACTATCTCATTAGCTAAATTTTAGAAGTATGAGATGGTTCGTCAACTATTATATGAGTTATTATTGACATGCACCTCATAAAATAACACTATTATATGAGTTATTATTGACATGCACCTCATAAAATAACTTTATTTCACGTATAAATTAAGAGATATGGTATTATTACACAAAAAACCAATATATTATATAGGTTATCTGATAAGTCAAGATTATGTGTTACTGTATGAGGCTGCTGTGACGAACCGGATTCTCACCGACGTGAACCCGACTCCCTGTACCCTTGAGATAGTCCCAGGAATAGCAGCTATCTCGTACAGAACTCATCTCAGTCGAATATCACATCCATACAACGATAAAAGGTTCATTACATGACATATATAAAAACATAGCGTCTGGTACAAGCCCTCTGGGCTAAATCGACAATAAGAAACATCTGCGTAGCGGTAGCTAGAACATCAGGGTCCACTCCTCCACAGGCATCCTTGAGCGTAGCGCACACCCTTCAGTTGTACCACCCGTCCTGGTTGAACTCGTGGTCGGGGTCTTCACCTGAGAACCCAAAGTCTGTCCTCAAGAAAATGGGACAGGTCCACGTCACCAACCATAATATGATGCAAGCTTTAAAGTGGCCTATTCTAAGGATATAGAAATAATCAAGGTTTAGGACAGGGTTTTCTTATGCAAGCAGCAGCAATAACCCATATTCATCTCACCTCCAACTCCTTCTCTCACACGCACATCCACTCCCCAAATCCAACCATCAGCCTCACAGTTTTCCCATCGGGCTCGTCCTGCCACAGCAGGTTCCCGCAAAACATCATCCACCACCACCTTCCACTCACTAGTCGACTCGGTGAGCTCCCTCCCCACCTTGTCTCAACAGCCTCAGCTGGGCCTATCTCTCATAACCCGAATCAAGGATGAGGTAAGAAAGCAGTTTCCCATGCTAGCCGGGGCTTCTCAGAAATGGGTCGTCCGTAACCGTGGACACGGCTATACGTATAGTTTACACTCTGCAGAGGTGGCACTCTAGGAATCCATCCGGGCTGCTAGGCTAGTTCGCAACCAACCTGAGACACAGCCCACAGCAAAGACCCTAAACAGTAACGACGTCAATCCTGTCTCCCTGGGCTCGGGAAACATCCGATCTAACATCTGCCCCAGGGTCGTGAAACCTTCCCACCGGGGCCAGTCGGGGGCCGTGGTAAATCAGGGAGATTACGCCGCAACGAATCCCCCCTACACATATCAAGCTCGATTCTCCTACAGTCTCGGCGCCGCACTAGAGTAGGCTTGCTGGAACCCTCCCCATACTGGGTAGATGGTGAGCACGGTATTTCCCAAGTCCAAAGTGGGGGCACGACTCGGTCCTTAATTATCGGTAAAGCGAGTATCTGCATCACAAGCGATCCGCCGCAACGGTCCGCAATCGGCACCCATAACAGGTATTGCCGCCCAAACTCCTCAGGTACTCTCCGAGTACCAACCCTCAAGAAACCATGTACCCGCAACAGGTACCCCATAGGGACTGCCCGAGTGCAGCCCCTCAGCACCTCGATCAACGATCGAGTTGTTATTACTCGCTTACACCGCCTAGCTGCACTACTCCTCCCAAACCACCCACAACTCACGCCAAGAGGATCAATCACAACCATCCCAACACATGCATAGCATAGCATATTTCATATAGTGAGTAGTAGGTAGCAAGGTAACATGATAATAACAAAGGCAGTGCAGGTTTATTATGCGAGTAAAGTAAAGCGCTAGCATACTAGTTTGCATGTCTATTAGGTATTTCAGAGAATGGTCGGGCGTGAACCTGGGCAAAGGTCTTCGTCTTCGTCAAAGCAGTTGTCGTAGTGGTCCGGCTCCTCCTGACTCTCCGGAGCTCCTAAGGTTGCGTAAAAAATAAAATAAGGCGCGACTACTAGCAAAGAAACACTAAAACAGCGACGAAAGAAGACCCAAATAACACCAAACTCTACACTAACACGTAGATCATGTTTTTAGAAAAATATAGAAACTGGTTTCATATTTTTCTGACCTACGGTTGATTTATTATTAATTTTACAAGTTTAAATCATTTTCTGAAAATATTAAATAATTTCCGAAAAAGAAAACAGACAAAAATTAGCCTGCTGACGTCAGCATGACGTCATGCTGGCGTCAGCAGTGGGGTCCGCCTAGGATGACGTCAGCAGTGGGCCCTGCTGACGTCAGCGTTGACCGGTCAACGGTCAACGGTCAGCGGTTAGCCCTGGTCAGTGGGCCCCATGTGTCAGTGACTCGCAGTGTATGACAAGTGGGCCCCATTCGTCAGCGCGGTTAAAAGAAAAAGAAAAAGATTAAACGCTGGCTGGGCTGGAATTGGGCCGAAAGATGGATGGGCCGAGATAGTTTAGGGTGGTTAACTGGACTTAAGGGCAAGATTCGGCCCACGAAGGGGACGCTGCTGGATTCGCTTTGGTGGACTTGGTCCACCGTGAACCGAGAGAGGGGTCCACGAGAGCCGGGTGCACGGGATCATTCTGCGGCCGAATCGGGATTTTCTGTGCATGGCTGTGTGGCGACTTGGTGTGGTCTTCGGTGTGGCCACGCCACGGCGCGACGCGAACGCACGCGGCGCACGCCGGCGGCGTCGGTCGGTGGCGGTTCTCACCGGATATGGCTCGGCTGGGCTCAAGATCGGTCGGAAAAGCTCGGCTAGGTCTCGGGGGTTCGATTTGGTAGGTTAAAGGCGGACGATTGGGTGGCTAGGGGTGCCTCCGACGCACGCAGTGGCGGCGCGGCCATGGCGCCGGCGAGCATCGTAAATTTCCGCCTACTACCGTAGATTTACGGTAAACCTCGCCCAACACAAATCAAGCTAGATTCTCGTAATGCAACAACAATTTATATGAAACAAAAGGTTGTATATGATGAACTGAAATATCTAAAAGTTCAAGCACCACTAGCAACCTCACAAGTGGATAGATCGAAACAATATAAGCAAGGGAGAGCTAGAACAATATGAGCACTATGAACAAGAAGAACAACAACGAAAGACACAAGATTTATCCCGAAGTTCACTCCACAAAGGAGCTACGTCTCCGTTGAGGGCCTACGTAAGGCGGGCTTATCAACACCAAGCCACTTTCCTCGTCTTAGTCACCACGAAGGAGCTAAGAGCACTTACTATGAAATCCACAAAGGATTGGGCAATACAAACTTCCAAGGCGAATCCACAAACTTACTCGGATGCTCTTGGTGATGCCTAACCGTCTAGGGAATGAATTCCCAAGAGTAACAAACAAGAATCCGAGAACCACAAACTTGATGCTCAAGAGAGGGAATGAATGAGGCTTGGATTACTTGGCTCAAGTCCCTCAACCAACACACCACCAAAACTTGGAAATCTAAGCAAGGGGTGTTGGGAGAGTTCTTGGAGGCTTGGAAAGTGTCAGGGTTCGTCAATGTGGCCAAGAGGGCCGGTATGAGTGAAGTGGGTGGGTATATATAGCTCTCTCATAAATGTGACCGTTGGGGACGAGGTATACCGTAAATTTACGGTAAACATACCGTAAATGTACGTCACATTAGGCGTAGTTTTGCACAGAGCACCGTAGATTTACGGCGTAGATCTAGATAAGTCAACTCAGCCCGGATTTACGGTAGTTCACCGGAAATTTCCGGTGATCACCGTAAATTTACGGTGGGTACCGTAAATTTACGGTAGATACTGGATTTCTCTCATTTTGAAGTGTTTGGCTGATTCGGCTTTGGTGTGTATTTGAGGATGTGTTTGAGCATCAAAGTCACATGATAGCACGATCACTTGTCCCTCTTGATAGTACGGTGGTCCTATACTCAAATTCAAACCATAAAATAGATTTTAAATCCTTCAAGATCTTCCATCAAAGCTTATATAGGAGTTGGTCACCATACTTTCACATATCCTTTTCTTTTCTTTTTGATTTACACCTGCATATCTCATTCAAAACATTATATCCAAGTTTCTATTGTCATTAATCACCAAAATTGATTAAATGCCTAGATGCACTTTCAATCTCCCCCTTTTTGGTGATTGTTGACAATATAAACTTTATCTCACAATGATAATAATAAGCAACGAGCATTGAATCTTAAGAAATTTCCGAAGGACTCCCCCTAAATATGTGCATATCAACTTTTAGAAGCCTCAACATGCTTGTGCACATAATTAGCAAAAGTACCTCAGAAAAGTCACAAATAATGGCCCAAAAGGGTAATAACAACTGAATGCATATGGCATGGCATATCACAAAGAGTAGAGAAGTATGCGCAGTAGGTTCATCGTAAATTTACGGTGATCCCACCGTAAATTTCCGTCGCATTAGCCAGAAATTTACGGTAGTTACCGTAAATTTATGGTGATCGTCTGACAAAAAGAAAACAAGTCACCAATCAACATATATCAAGTCTATCACAACCAAAATAAGATAAATAGCAGTTTAACAAGCCTAAGTTAGAGTCCACACACTATCACACAATCAAACTTAGTTAGGTAGCACACATGCGAGGAAATTAAGATACAATGATGAGAGACATAAAGTTCTTCTCCCCCTTTGGCAACAAACACCAAAAAGAAAAGAAGATGGCAACAGGAAGCAGGTCATCGTCATCATGGAGTGGCCTCATCATCTTCACTATCAACCCCATCATCATCGTCGTCGGTGTAGACGCCATCGCCCTTGTACACTTCTTCTTCTTCATCAAATTCAATCTCTTGGGTGCGACGAGTGGAGCGACGAGGACGACGAGAGGAAGTGCCAACATCAGCAGCAGGAGGTGGAGAAGGGACATGCTCCTCACTCTCAAAATCTGACCAAGGATCTTCAAAAGTTGGAGGCTCACGGATGGGAGAGTGTGGGAGCCCGGCGTGTGCTTGAAGCTCTTTAATGCCCTTTTGTGCCTTGTTGATCTCAATTGCATTACTCTTGCATAGCTGAAAGATGGCTTTGAAAGCCCTCATGACTTTGCCTTTCTTGGGACGAGAGGAGGAGGGACCATAAGTGGGAGCACCGCCCATAGTGCTTGCAGCAGCAGCAGCGGCAGCTCGAGACGCTTCAGCTTGAGCCCTTCGTCCACTCTTGGACACTCTAATGGTACGAGGAGGAGGGGACTCTCTTCTCTTGTGCATAACCCGAAGCCTCCGGTGTTGGTGATCCTTGGGATAAATGGTTTTGGTCGTTGTCTCAATTAAAAACATCACATATGGAGCATAGGGGAGACAACGCTCAGAATCACAAGATGCCTCAATGATATCATTCCAAATAAAATCCGAGGCACTAAACAGCTCTCCATCCGGATGAAGGCGAGCAAGGACATTTTTGGTGTGAGCGAGTATGGAAGCACCATCCCCTTTCTTGACAGTAAGGGTGGCTCTGAGGATCTTGTTCATATAGTGGAAGTAAGGCAATAAGTGCTTGATGTATCCATTTGCTACTTTGCCCGGAGTGTACATGAATTGAATCTCATCGTTGCAAAGAGTGCGAGCATTGAAGATGGAGGGCTTTTCCCAATCATCCTTACCAAATCCAAGTAAGTGAGCAAAGTGACGGAAAGAGGCCTCATACCACACACCTTCGGTCATCCAAAATATTTTGTTGCCATTGTTGGTGAAGTACAAGGTGGCGAAGAATTGCAACACTATCTCCTCATTCCAGTCATATTGAAATCCCATGAGATCATATAGGTTGTGTGCTTTGCAAATCTGAATACAAAGATCCCAATCCGGATTCTTTGCCTTCTCCATGTATTCCCAGTCAATCCACTGCATGTCAATTATAGGCTCGGGGCGGGATAGAAGCACAGAGAGATAGAAATCTGCTTGAAACTGAACATAGAAGCGGTAGTCGATAGACATGTCCTTGCCCTCAAGAAGCGGACTATAGTCCCTCCTCATGTTCCTACACTCCACGGCATGCTTTCGATAATTAATTGGGAGTCGAGGAGTAACACCATCAATACCAGTGATAGGAGGCCGCTTCTTAGGCATGTCATTCACTTGAGTGTACCCCGCTTGAACCACTGTGATTCTAGGAGGAGTGTTGGGATACACTAACTTGAGCCTTTCCGGATTGTCATATCCACCACAAGCAACTGCATTTGCGCGTGTCTGTGCCTCTTCTTCCTCTTTTTCAGTGTATGTAGGGCCACGAGAGGAGCTAGTGCCCATGGTTGCCTTGCCCTTGCCTCGAATAGGTTGAGACTTGGTGCGACGAGGCGGAAGACGCTCACCACGTGCCACATTTGCTGTTTGTGGAGCAGGACTACGAGCGACGCGTGGTGGTTGAACCCTCCCTATTTGCTTCCTTGCACCGGACTTGACACGACCACTAGGCGTGGTTAAGGTCCTAACTGGCTCAAGAGGGTTAGGAAGAGCATCAGCATCTGACGGTGGAGAGGATCCAGTGGATGTATCAGTGGCTGGACCAGCACTCAAGTCCGTACGGGCTTTCTTCCTTCGTTGCATCACAATGTCGGCCACGATCTTCTTGGTAGCATTGGGGTCATTTGGATCCAAGGAAGCCATGAACACAGCCTGAGGAGAAGTAAACAAGGACATTGAAACCCAAAAACCAGAAGAAAAAGAAAGCATACTTAATCAAAAATGAGAATCGAGGAACCGATGCCTGTCTGTCGTAAATTTTCGGTGCGTTACCGGAAATTTACGGTAGGAACCGTAAATTTGACGGAAATTTCCGACAGACAGCCATCACCTCCTCGATTTGCATATTCAATCAAATACTCGATGAAAACCTATGGCATTTGGGATCTAGGCTGTAGATAGCTGATGGAACGACTCTTGCAAAGGGATTGAGCCTAAACAAGTCTAGAAAGAGAGATCGGGCATCCCTAGAGTTCATAACCAAGTTCATAACCAATCCTCATCGTAAATTTGCAATGTGCCTCATGAAATCCATGAAAACAAAGGATATTGCAAGGGAAACAACGTGGAAGCCTTTAGATAAGAACTACAAGATGTAACATTGAGATCCAGGACGAGATACCTTGAGTTGAAGCTTGGACCCGAGGATGAACAAGGAACAACAAGTCCTTGGCCCTTGATCAACCCTAGGAGCACCACCACTTCAAAACTTGGAGGTTTTTAGTGGTGGGATGGCAAAATCGCCATGGGAGAGAATGTGGTAGAGAGAGAGGCAGCAGCAACTTGAGATAGAAGAGAGTGAGATAGGAAAGCTCGGGCTAGGGTAAAGAAGGGTTAAAACCGCAGCTTACCGTAAATTTACGCCGTAGCCACCGGAAATTTCCGTCGCAAAAGCCGGAAATTTACGGTGTCTACCGTAAATTTACGGTGTGTGTCAAGAGACACATAAACCATCGTAAATTTCCGGTGAATACCGGAAATTTCCGTCGCATTAGCCGAAAATTTACGCCATTCATCGTAAATTTACGGTGAATTCCTGCAATATGCCCTGAGAAGAATTTGAGCCACCTAGATTAAGAAAAGTTGTGTGCCAACCAACTAGATATCTCCCCAATGTGTGACTAGACACAAATAATCAATGAGAACAATAGTCACATATGAGTTGACGAGATCAAAGGATCAAAATCCAAATCTTTTCAAAACAAAAGAACACACATAGGTTCGAAAATCTTTTACTTTCAAAAAAACTATGCTATCATCACTCAAACATGTGCTAGTCAAGCCAAGTTACGAGAATCTAAGATATTTAGCTCACTCCTCAAGGAACAAAACCTTTGCTCATCATGAGGCTTTGTGAAGATATCGGCTAATTGTTTTTCGGTTCCGACATGACATAGAGCGATATCTCCTTTGGTTTCATGATCTCTAAGAAAGGTGATGCCTTATGTCAATGTGCTTGGTTCTTGAGTGTTGGACAGGGTTGTTGGCTAGTTTAATGGCACTCTCATTGTCACACAAGAGAGGGATATTTTTGAACTCATAACCAAAGTCACTCAAGGTTTGCCTCATCCAAAGTAGTTGAGCACAACAAGCACCGGCTGCAACATACTCGGCCTCGGCGGTGGATAGTGCAACGGAATTTTGTTTCTTAGAGCTCCATGACACCAAAGACCTACCAAGAAATTGGCAAGTCCCCGTTGTACTCTTCCGATCTACTTTGCAACCGGCATAATCCGAATCGGAGTAGCCAAGTAAATCAAAAGTGGAGCCTTTGGGATACCACAAGCCAAGGTTCGGAGTATGCACTAGATATCTAAAGATTCTCTTAACAGCCATCAAATGACATTCCTTGGGATTGGCTTGAAATCTTGCACACATGCACACGCTAAGCATTATATCGGGCCTAGATGCACAAAGATAAAGCAAGGAGCCAATCATGGAGCGATATACCTTTTGATCGACGGGTTTACCTTCCTCATTGAGATCAAGATGACCATTCACGGGCATAGGAGTCTTGATGGGCTTAGCATTGGCCATGTCAAACTTCTTGAGCATATCACTTGTATATTTGGTTTGACATATGAACGTGCCATGCCTCAATTGCTTGATTTGAAATCCGAGAAAGAATTTCAATTCCCCCATCATTGACATCTCAAATCTCTTGGTCATTATCCTACTATACTCTTCACAAAATTTTTCATTAGTAGAACCAAAGATTATATCATCAACATAAATTTGACAAACAAACAAATCTTTGTCTATTTTCCTAGTGAAGAGAGTAGAATCGGCTTTGCCCATTACAAAGCCATTCTTGAGAAGAAAATCCTTGAGGCATTCATACCACGCTCTAGGTGCTTGCTTAAGCCCATAGAGCGCCTTATGGAGTTTGTAGACATGGTCGGGGTGCTTGGGGTCTTCAAATCCCGGTGGTTGCTCCACATATACTATCTCCCCAAGAGGCCCATTCAAAAATGCACTCTTCACATCCATTTGATACAACTTGAAGTTGTGATAAGATGCATAGGCCAAAAGGATACGAATTGACTCAAGCCTTGCCACCGGAGCATATGTCTCACCAAAATCAAGCCCTTCAATTTGAGTGAAGCCTTCAGCAACCAACCTAGCCTTGTTTCTTGTGACAATGCCATTTTCATCTTGTTTGTTCCGGAAAACCCACTTGGTGCCAATCACATTTTGCTTGGGTCTTGGGACCAACTCCCATACTTCATTTCTTGTGAAGTTGTTCAACTCTTCTTGCATTGCAATAACCCAATCCACATCTCCAAGAGCTTCTTCTACCTTGAGAGGTTCCAAAGAGGAGACAAACGAGTAAAATCCACAAAAATTTGCTAAACGTGAATGAGTGGTTACCCCTCTTTGGATGCTCCCTAGAATGTTGTCAACGGGATGATCCCGTTGAACACTTTGGTGAACTCTTGGATGTGAGAATGTTGATTGACGTTGGATGGGTCCATCATCATCTTCTTCATGATGTGACTCAACATCTTGACCTTCTTCACCTTGAGCTCCCCCTTGATCATTGCCATGGTCATGATCGTCACCATAATCTTGGACTTGATCTTGTGATGAGCTTGGTGGTTCAACTCTTGTTTATGGTGATGGATCGATGTTGAACATGATTTCCGGATCTTTGTCTTGTTCTTCATCTTCATTTGGAAGCTCTTGAGGCTTTACTTCCCCTAAGCTCAAGTTCTTGATAGCTTGACTTGGCGAGACTTCATCTACAAGGTCATTTACAACTTGCTCTACTTGAGAGCCGTTTGATTCATCAAATTTTACGTCTACCGTGATCTCAACACAACCGGTGGTTTTGTTGAAAACACGGTAGGCGTGTTCGTTAGTACCATAACCAAGTAGAAAGCCTTCATCAACCTTAGGTGCAAACTTTGAGCTTTTGGCTTTCTTGTTAAGAATGTAACATTTGCAACCAAAGACTCGAAAATAGTGCACCTTTGGTTTGTTACCGGTTAGTATCTCGTATGGAGTCTTGTTCAAATACTTTTGAAGATAGAGACGGTTAGTGGCATGGCAAGCCGTGCTAACCGCCTCGGCCCAAAAGTTATTCGGGGTCTTGTACTCATCAAGCATGGTCCGTGCCATTTCAATCAAAGTCCGGTTCTTCCTCTCAACAATGCCATTTTGTTGAGGTGTGTATGGTGTGGAGAGCTCATGCTTGATTCCTTCTTCATCAAGAAACTCTTCAACATTGGTGTTCTTGAACTCCGTCCCATTGTCACTTCTTATATGCTTGATCTTCAACTCAAACTCATTTTGAGCTCTCTTAATGAATCTCTTGATGATTGTTTGAGCTTCACTCTTGTCTTGCAAAAAGAAAACCCATGTGAAGCGAGAAAAGTCATCTACAATGACAAGTCCATACTTGTTCCCGCCAATGCTAACATATGCAACCGGTCCAAATAAATCCATGTGAAGCAACTTGAGTGGTCTTGAGCTAGTCAAAATATTCTTGGGTGGATGTGGAACACCAACTTGCTTCCCGGCTTGACAAGCACTACACAATCTATCTTTCTCAAACACGACATTTGTTAGTCCTAGAATGTGTTCATCCTTTTGAAGTTTGGCTAAGTTCCTCATCCCAACATGAGCTAGCCGGCGATGCCAAAGCCAACCCAAGCTAGATTTTGCCACTAAACAAGTCTTCGGTTCCACTTTACTAGTTGTGAAATCAACTAAGTAAAGCTTTCCCTTGAGTCGACCAGTAAAAGCAATAGAGGAATCCTCCCTTCTTAGGATGCTCACACCCTCATTAGTAAAGAGACAGTTGTAGCCCTTCTCACATAGTTGTGAGACCGACAACAAGTTGTATCCCAAAGAATCAACAAGATAAACATTAGAAAGAAATGAGTCTTGTGAGATAGCTATTTCACCTTGACCTATGACATCACCATGATTGTTGTCACCAAATGTGATCTTCTCAACGGGTGAGTCATGCTCTTGTAGCTTTGCAAACATATTCTTTTCTCCGGTCATATGATTTGAACATCCACTATCCAACAACCACGAAGATCCACCGGAGGAATATGCCTACAAAACAAGTTTAAGCCTTGGACTTAGGTACCCAAAAGTGGTTGGGTCCTTGAGTGTTAGCTTTTGACATTTTAGGCACCCACACACTTCTCATCATCTTCCTAGTATGAGCACCTATATACTTTACCACCAACTTTCCATTTTGGTCCCAAGTGACCATATAGTCGATGGAATAGTTTGGCGATGGCTTGTGCTCAATAACCTTCTCTTCCTTCTTGGTCTTGATCTTGAGATCTTGACTAGATGCTTTTGCCATTGGCAAGGGCTCCATGGACCTTATCATCCCATGAGCCGCATCCATTAGTTCACCTAGATTGGTCCCCTTGGTGAACAATGTCACATCACGACCTCTTATTTTCTTTGTCCCATTGGCATTTCCACCTCGAGTGTATCCAAGCCCATCCTTGATAGTGCCATATCTACCGGCTTTATATGTCGGGTGGGTCTCGAATACACTCTTGCCCTTACCTTGGTCTTGGCCAATGGCATTGGTCAACTTTTGGATTTGAGCATCTTTAGCCTTGACTTCCTCCTCTAGCTTAGAAATGTTAGTTGCACAAGTATCTAAATCAACTTTATAACATCTTGAGCAACCTTCACTAGTAGAGACACTTGAGTCAAGAGTTGTTTTAGAGTTGTTCTTGGTACTTTCCCAAAGTGAGCTAAAATTGGCTTCTAGATCTTTATATTTAATCTCTAGGCTTGAATGCCTTTCTTGAAGCTCACTTTTAGCATTCTTTAGGTTAGTTAGAGAGTCATTTGTCAAAGACAATTCCTTTGACATCTTCTCCCGTGAGTCATTGGCATGAGATAACTCACAAGCCAATTTCTCAACCTTGAGTTTCTCCTCAACTAGAGCCTCTTCTAGGACAAGGTTTCTCTCCTTCTCAAGAATGAGCAATTCTTCTTGCCTATCAAGAGACTCCTCTCTTTTCTCAACTTTCTCTATTAGTTTTTTAATAAATTTGTACCCATCTTTGCCGAACTTCTTTATCATGTTTTTCTCATGTTCGGCTTCTTCATTATCTAGATCATTTTCAATGTTCATGGATGACAAGAAAGTGGATGAGAGAGGTGGTGTGGTGTCAAATACCTTAGTCCCTTGAGCCATGAGGCACATGGGAGCTTCGTCATCACTCTCATCGACGTCGTTGAAGAGTCGTGGAGTTGGCGTGGAGGCTTGGATGGCACAAGTGGCCATTCCTTCATCACCGGAGTCATCACTTGATGAATCCCAACCTTCACCGACGTGGGCGCTTCCAAATCTTTTCTTGTACTCTCGACTCTTCTCCTTGTATTTCTTGTCTTTGTCACCGGTCTTGTCCTTGGACTTCTTGTCATCCTTGTCATTCTTCTTGCGGGGACAATCGGCAATGTAGTGGCCTTTCTCCCCACACTCATAGCATCTTCGTTGAGATAAGCTCTTCTTTTCACCTTTTGTCTTCATGAATCTCTTGAAGTTTCTAACCATCATAGCGGTTTCTTCATCGGTGCTCTCATGGTCGTTTGAATCTTCATTCTTCTTGGAAGTTGAGGTCTTCTCATTTGACTCAACTTTCTTGCTTGGTTCGGCCTTGAGAGCTATGGTCTTGACTTCGGTTTGTTGTATTGACCTTGTCACATCCAAGCTATTCATCTCATGATATTGCAACTTGTTGAATAGCTCCATGGGCACCATTGTCTTGAACTTGTCACTTTCTCTGATCATTGTGGCAAGCATTGGGTTCTTGGGTGCGTATGCTCTAAGCAATTTCTTTGTGACGTTGCTCTCGCCCCAATCATTGCTTCCAAGCATTCTAATTTCGGTGCCAAGAAGCTTCAATCGATCATACATCTCTTGCAAAGTTTCATCCTTCTTCATGACAAAAGCTTCTAGTTCTCCTTGTAAGGGATCTACCTTCCCTTCCTTGACCTCATCCGATCCTTCATGCGCCATTTGAAGAGTGTCCCATAGCTCCTTGGCACTATCGATTCCTCTAATCTTGTTGTACTCATAAGAGCTTAGAGCACTCCTAAGCACGGCCACGGCTTGAGAGTTGCGGAAGATGTCGTACTCTTGTTCTCGACTTGGCGTTGCACTCTTGTCGACACCTATTTTCACAATAGTCCAAAGAGATGGATGAAGATCATGCAAGTAAACTTTCATATCATCGCTCCACCGGGCATAGTCAATCCCATTGAATTTGGGGACTTTGCCCACTGGAACGGATGAGAAATTAAGACTAGAAGGGTCGAAAGATTTGTTAGAAGAGGATGTCTCATATCGATAAGACACCGAGTGAAGTCCGTCTAGGGCGTCTCTTTCTCGTATCTTCTTCTTGAGAAGCTTTTGCGCCTTTCTTTCGGCCTTCTCCTTAATCTTCTTCCTTATCTTCTCCCGTCTTTGTTTCTTCTTTTCTTGTTCATCCAATCTCTCATCAACTTCGCTAATGTTGAATTCATTATCGCTTGAGCTTGACTCAACGGGCGTCGGATGTTTATCTTTGTGAGCGGAAGCCATCTCTGATCCATCTCCCGCACCGGTCATAGTGTTTTTCCCTTAGCGGTTAAGCCTAAACAAGGGATTAGGCTCTGATACCAATTGAAAGGATCAACACTTGGCCTAGAGGGGGGGGGGGGGTGAATAGGCGTTCCTGAAAATTATCACAAATAACTCCACGAAATGTCAGACAACCGTAAATTTACGGTAGCCACCGGAAATTTACGGTAGGCATCGTAAATTTCCGCCTACTACTGTAGATTTACGGTAAACCTCGCCCAACACAAATCAAGCTAGATTCTCGTAATGCAACAACAATTTATATGAAACAAAAGGTTGTATATGATGAACTGAAATATCTAAAAGTTCAAACACCACTAGCAACCTCACAAGTGGATAGATCGAAACAATATAAGCAAGGGAGAGCTAGAACAATATGAGCACTATGAACAAGAAGAACAACAACGAAAGACACAAGATTTATCCCGAAGTTCACTCCACAAAGGAGCTACGTCTCCGTTGAGGGCCTACGTAAGGCGGGCTTATCAACACCAAGCCACTTTCCTCGTCTTAGTCACCACGAAGGAGCTAAGAGCACTTACTATGAAATCCACAAAGGATTGGGCAATACAAACTTCCAAGGCGAATCCACAAACTTACTCGGATGCTCTTGGTGACGCCTAACCGTCTAGGGAATGAATTCCCAAGAGTAACAAACAAGAATCCGAGAACCACAAACTTGATGCTCAAGAGAGGGATTGAATGAGTCTTGGATTACTTGGCTCAAGTCCCTCAACCAACACACCACCAAAACTTGGAAATCTAAGCAAGGGGTGTTGGGAGAGCTCTTGGAGGCTTGGAAAGTGTCAGGGTTCGTCAATGTGGCCAAGAGGGCCGGTATGAGTGAAGTGGGTGGGTATATATAGCTCTCTCATAAATGTGACCGTTGGGGACGAGGTATACCGTAAATTTACGGTAAACATACCGTAAATGTACGTCACATTAGGCGTAGTTTTGCACAGAGCACCGTAGATTTACGGCGTAGATCTAGATAAGTCAACTCAGCCCGGATTTACGGTAGTTCACCGGAAATTTCCGGTGATCACCGGTACCGTAAATTTACGGTAGATACTGGATTTCTCTCATTTTGAAGTGTCTGGCTGATTTGGCTTTGGTGTGTATTTGAGGATGTGTTTGAGCATCAAAGTCACATGATAGCACGATCACTTGTCCCTCTTGATAGTACGGTGGTCCTATACTCAAATTCAAACCATAAAATAGATTTTAAATCCTTCAAGATCTTCCATCAAAGCTTATATAGGAGTTGGTCACCATACTTTCACATATCCTTTTCTTTTCTTTTTGATTTACACCTGCATATCTCATTCAAAACATTATATCCAAGTTTCTATTGTCATTAATCACCAAAATTGATTAAATGCCTAGATGCACTTTCAGGCCTCGGCTGCAAGGTTCGGTCAACGGCGAGTTGCAGAAGGGTTAGCGGCGGCGTCTCGACGGGATCCTGCACGAAAGACATGGCCACGACTCGAAGGTCGGGTCCCAGGGGGCTAGTAACGGCGGCGGCGGCGGAACTTGGCCGGAGACAGGGGAGAAAGGGGGCTCCGCGGTTGGCTCACCCAGGGCTAGTAGTCGATCGCTGCAGCTCGGGGTAGATTCGTCGTGGCTTGGCGAAGCGCGTGCTCCTCCTCTCGCTCCCTGGTTCGGCTTGGTGACGGCGGTCCACGCGCGGCGGCGCTCCGAGCTTCGGCGGCGGCGTGGAGAAGATGCTCCGGCTCCTCTCCTTGCTCCTGCTCCCGCTCAAACCCTTCACCACTACTCCTCGCACCTCTCACCCCTCACGATTGGATCGGATCGAACCCCAAAGGGGGCGGCGCGGCTTGGGGAGGAAGAAAGGCCGGCGGCGGTTTTATAGGCGATGGCTAGGGTTTCCTGGGCACGGACGGCGAGATTGGACGCGATGGGCGGCTTCGGACACGCGGCGCGCATTGGACGGGCCGCACGGGGCTCGGGTGGTTGAGGTGCTCACGGGCGCGCGCGGCCGCGAGAGAGAGAGAGCGGCGCGGGGAGGAAGACGACGCGAGGAGGGAGAAAAGGCTGACAGGCGGGGCCCGCCTGTCAGTGGGTGAGAAGGACGACGCGGCGGGGACGCGACGGGGGAGAAAGGTTGGGCCGCTGCTGGGCCGGAAGGCCGAGCAGGCCGGCTTGGTTCGCTGGCTCGGGAAAGAAGTTGAGGGGTGTTAGATGGACTTTGGCTTCGGGTTTTGGCCCACGAACAGGAATAGGATTTGACAATTAGTTTTAAATAGTTAGAGTTTGAATTCAAATCTAGAATTGAAATTCAAACCAACCAAAAATCCAAATAAATCCAAATCACACTATTTCATCCTTAGCACTTCAAATTGATTTTAAATTCGAATTTAAATTGCCTAGGAATTTAGGGAGCAATTAGAAGACACTCTTATATGTTTGTTGACTTGCACAAAATTCACCAAAAATTTTTAAATTCACATTTTTGCACTCAACAAATCCTATAGGGAATTTTTGGGTTGTTACAGCTGCATGTTAGACGACAGAAAAAAGTCTAAATTACTATCTTCAAGTATAGACAAAATCCAGATAACCCCGTAAAGTATATTTTGGTTAATTTTACACCCACAGTAATTTCAATCGATCCAATCTACCCATTTATAAGATTTTTGTTTTTTATATCTCCTTGTAGAACTGGTATTTTAAAATAAAATTTTGTAGGATCATAGATGACCACATAAAGTATTTTAAAAAATATATAAAATGAATTTTTCATCAGTATTTTGAAACACTATGATACATAATAATAATTTATTAATACAAAATTTTATGAGAAATAATGATAAAATTTTCATATTATATTTTTTAAAAATACTTTATATGGTCCTCTATCATTCCACAAAAGTTAAACTTAAAACATCACTTATACATGGAGAAACAAAAAAAGATAAATTTGGCGAAAGGGTAGATTGGACTGATTAAGATAGTTGTGGGTGTATGATGAACCAAAACATACTTTAGAGGTTATCCAAACGTTATCCATACTTGAAGGGTACTCTCTCCATTCCTAAAACCTGACGTTTAGGACAAGGTTTATGTCAAACATTGGAAATATAAATCATCAATAACTTTTAAGTTGTTGAGTTTGCAAATGTGAAAACTATATGAATAGTTTTATCTTGAAAAATTCTTTCATAAAAGTATACATATATCACTCTTTGATAAATATTTTTATAATAACAAGAGGTCAAAGTTGTGTTTTAGACCGTATTGCTGTTCTAAACGTCAGGTTTTTAGGAATGGAGGGAGTAGTATTTGCTCTAAAAGAGTATAATAATGAGAAAAAAAGGGAAAAATATGAGACACTTACGCATAAAACGGGTGTTTGTTTATGTGACAATGGTTACGGTTTTCGTTTAGTTCATCATTGTAACGGTGTCAAGATACCTACTGCCTTGACAAAGAATCGGAGCTATCAAGAAGAAACCCGGACCGAGCCACCTAGTGCCCACGAGGTAGTCGCCGGCGTTGAACTTTGCCGGCTTCGGTCCGTTTGTTCGATCTTGGCTTCTCTTTCCTCAACCTTCTTCCTCCAAATCGTGAGGGATTACCCAAATCCGAAAGAGAAGAGCATGATTCGGTTGAGCAGCAACTCGATCTGTGGATTGAGGGGTCGATTTGGATGGACATGGATCAATTCAGTGCTGTTATGAGGTCTTTACGAATACAAGAGCTCTAAGGTACGGCAATAGCAAAGCAGCATCGGTAGCTCAATTTTGATTTGGATGGACGCAGATCAATTCAGTGCCGTTTTGAGGTCTTTCCTAATACAGAAGCTCTAAAGTATACGGCAATGACGGAGCAACATCGGTAACTCAATTTGGGCCCATGTGAAATCGCTTTTGGTGCATCTGAACTCGAATCTAATTGAGTGTGGGACCTCGATTGAAAAGCTCAATTTGGAGGTACGCCGGTTCAATTTTGCAATCAAAAGCTCGATTTGGTGGAGATTAGAAATGTAAGTATCTCTTCTTCTTTTTTTGTCGTTGTGTCGATCTTTTTTTTGTGGAGATTAGAACAGGAGTGAAGGAGCAGCTTGCACGTAGGAGGACTGGCGAAAGGAGATTGGGCGATTTGTAATGCTCTCGTCGGAGAGAGGCAGTGCACCTCTGGCTAGGAACGGCGTGACCGTGAGGGCGGAGTTGCTCGTTCGCAGGAGCAAGACGAGGGAATTCGAGTGGATTGGTGTTGGCACCGTGAAGCGATAACAGTGTTGGATCGGCGGGATCAGAGTTGTATAAGACGGTATCTAATTACGCGACCACGTCAAACGTTTAACGGTATAAGTTACCTTCCGTAATCCGTTACAAAATGTCCAACCAAACGATATCTACAATTCACTTCCTCAGGTCCTCAAAGAGTCGAACTTGCGTCTATTTGCATGTTTTGTCGGTTCTTGGCTGAGCCATTTGCTACAGAATTTGATAATGCACGAACCCGCTCAGCCTTGAGCCCTTGACCAGCAGATTTGGCCTCAGAATCCTATGTCAGATCAGAACGAAATGTTGCCTCCAGTATTGGCAGTATGGCCTCGGAACACCATCACTATGACAAACAGGTGCATTGCACACGCATACTATTAAGCAATCATGTAGGCCACTCCATAAGAGGATTCAAGCTGGTGCCTTCCACAACACATGTTCAGCAACTTAACCAGGGATTTTCGAAAGCCCATAGATAATAGATCGACAAGTCTCACTGTTTGGAACAAAACCCAGCTCTAACATCCGGTCCTGCAGTGCTAGTGACTCTGCCGTGCTCCTAGTCTCGCAGTAAGTACCCATCAACACATTATAGCTCTCATTACAGTGGATCTGAAAATTGAGCACAAAAGACTTCACAATTAGTTCTGCTCTATCAAGGTTGCCTTCCTTGCAGAAGCCACAAACCAAGGCAGCACAAATGCCCTTGTTCGGTTGGAAATTGGACTCAATCATCTCCACCATTACTGACTGACCATCCAAGCTCCTTCCCAATCTGCAAAGGCAGGTTATGAGTTCCAGGTAAGTGTCATAGTCTGGTTTCACTTCTGTAGAGATCATCTCAACCTTGACATCCAAAGCCTCCTTTGGATTGTCACACCGGCAGAAGCAGTACACAATCATATTGTACATCTGCAATGTAGGACTGTGCCCATCCTCTATCATCCACTGCAGCAAACCCCTCGCAGCATTAGGGCGCATATCATCACATAATGCACCAATCAAACAGCTATAACTCTGCGATGGGATGACAACGCCATATTTCCTTAGCGGTGCTACCATGTTCAAGCAGGTAAGCAGCTTCCCAAATTTTGTATGGCCCTCAATCACAACTCTGAGAGCAAATGCTACTGCCGAGAGCCCGCTCCCAACCATCTCCATCAGCAGAGACCTCGCCTCCCTTAGCCGTCCTTCATTACAGTACCCTGTGATCAGAACACTATAAGCAACAGCATCAGGGCACAAGCCACTCTGCACCATCCTGTCAAACATCCGGCGGGCGTCGTTCAGCCTCCAAGCCTTGCACAACCCGTTTATCAGAATAGTGTGTGACACCAAATCTGGCGGCACGCGCCTGTGCGGCATTACGTCGAACAGGTGCAGCGCGTCCTTCAGCCTCCCCCTGCGGCAGTAGCCCGCGAGGAGGGTGTTGTACGTCACCACGTCCGGTTCGAATCCTTGCTCCTCCAGCTCCTCGAGGAACCCCTGCGCGCGCTCGGCGTCCTCCCCACGGCAGAGCGCGGCGACGAGGATGTTGAACGTGCGCGCGTCGGGCCGCACCCCGGCGCGCGCCATGGCCGCGCGCGCGGACCAGAGCTCATCGAACCGGCCCGCGCGGGAGAGCCCGGCGAGGAGCGCGTTGAAGGCGGCGGCATCGGGGGGCGCGCCAGCGGCGGCCGCGCGGAGGGCAGCGCGGAATGCGTCCCGGAGGCGGGCGTGGCGGAGGAGGGCCTTGACGAGGAGGCCCGGGAGGGAAGGGTGCGGCGTGGTGGGGGACGCGAGGAGGAGCGTGGGGAGCGCGTCGTGGCCAGGGTGGAGGCGGATGAGGTGGGAGAGCGCGTCGAGCGCGTGGGAGAAGAGGCGGGAGGAGGCGAGCGAATGCGCGAGGAAGGCGAGGTGCGGAGGCGAGGGCTGGAGCGGCGGCGGGAGCGCGATGAGGAAGCGGAGGGTGGGGAGCGGGTGGGAGTGGCCCGCGCGGAGCACGACGGCGGTGAGCTCGTCGTGGCCGAGGTATGGGAGCAGGCGGGCGAGGCCGACGGGCTTGGACTCGTCGGCGTCGTCCGCGGCTGCGGCTGCGGCGAGGTGGGTGGTGACGAGGTCAACGACGGCGACGCGGGGGTTGAGGGCGCGGGGGAGGAGCGAGGTCAAGGTGCTCGACGGAATGCGCGACACAGCCTTGGACATGGCTTCGGGCGCGTGCCGCGTGAGCCCCTCGTGTCATCACAAGGGAGGTCAATTGAAACAGAAACCGTCCGAAATGTCTCCATGACATGCGGGACCCACTGGTCAGGCACGGAGCATAAACCCCATTCCCTGATTCTCTCTTGGCGTGCTCCGCGGCCGCCGCCACGAACGAGAGAGGGGAGTGAAGCGATGAGTCTGCAGATTCCGGCGAGATCCGGTGCCCTCCGCCGCCTCCTCCTCCTGGGCGGCGCAGGGGGGCTCCCGCGCTTCTACTCCACGGGCGACCGGCGCAGGCGGGTGATCCGCGAGGCGCAGCAGGAGGAGGAGGACGAGGCGTTCCTCCGCACCCTCAACTTCGGCGCCGACCCCGAGAATAACCCCCTTCCCCCGCCGCCGAGGCGCGGTGGGGGAGGCTCCGACGCCTCCGCTTCCGCTGGTAGGCAGCCGGAGCAGCAGCAGCCCGAACGGAGCGCTCAGAAGGCCGTAGGGGAGACGCTGCTGGAGAAGCTTAAGCTGGGCGATGGCTGCACCGCCGCCGCCGCCGCGGGAGGCGGCGCCGAGGGGCAGCAGCCTGAGGACGAGCCGGCGCCCGGGCAGCCGGTGGACGTGGACGAGATCTTCCGGAAGATGAAGGAGACAGGGCTGATCCCCAACGCCGTGTCGATGCTCGACGGGCTGTGCAAGAACGGACTGGTGCAAGACGCCATGAAGCTGTTCGGTTTAATGCGGGAGAAGGGCGCCATCCCGGAGGTTGTCATCTACACGGCCGTCGTCGAGGCCTTCTGCAAGGCGGCCAAGCTCGACGATGCCGTGAGGATCTTCAGGAAGATGCAGGGGAATGGGGTCATCCCCAACGCGTTCAGTTACTGGCTCCTGATACAGGGGCTGTACAAGGGGGGCAGGCTGGATGATGCAATTGGGCTCTGTGTTGAGATGTTTGAGTCCGGGCTTGCTCCGAATGCTGAGACGTTTGTGGGTTTGGTTGATGCGGTGTGCAAGACGAAGGGGGTGGATGAGGGTGAGATGCTTGTGCGGAGCTTCCAGGATAGGAACTTTGCTATCGATGAGAAGTCCATCAGGGAGCACCTGGACAAGAAAGGCCCATTCTCACCAATGGTGTGGGAGGTGATCTTTGGGAAGAGGAAATCAGGCCGACCTTTCTGATCGCTGCCAGAAAGCAGTATGTGCACATTCTCATCATTTTGTTAGCCTTGCAGTAATGATTTCTTAAGAGTTAGCTTGGTTCCGTGGTTAAACAAAATGGCTACCATGTCGTTCTGTGTGCACTTTTGTTACATAAGTACATGGTAACGACTCACCCATGAATTCATAGTTGCTGCTCAGATACAACTTTGTCGTCATCTTATTGCTACTTCAAGAAAGTGACTTTTTAATTTGAGGTCATCTTGTTGCTACTTTAAGATAGTGACATCGTAAACCACAATTTGATGGCTGATAATTTAAATGAATAGTGAACAAACTTGAAACTTGGAAGAACTAGTAGAAGATAGAAGGGTTCTGAATCAAGATGGTTTTCACAAATCAAAACAGTCAATTGGGTTACTATGCAAGTTGCATATTAAGAAATCAGAATGCTTTCTTCAAACAATGAATCTCAGTGGTGGGCATTACCTGGATGGCAGTTTTTTTTAATGAAAAATTCATCATTACAATTGTAGGCAGTAAATACCTCAAATTCCTTCCCTCCCTCCAATTTATTTATCATACCTAGGCTTTCTTCGCCAAGTGGGACCTTATACATGCCTTCAACCATTAGCACTCCACTTGTTACATCGTGCATCAGGAAAGCAGATCTCAAGAAAAAGAATACACTCATTCTTCTGCCTAAAAGGGTAAAGCTTATTTAGGCAGTGAGTGTTCCTCAAGAAACACACCTTTGCAGAGTGATAGCTTCTCTGATGAGAAATGTTAGCACAATAGTGAGAACCTATGCCAATAGTATTGATGAGGGCATGACACCTATCGGAAGATGAGGTGAAAACAACAGCGCCCGTCAATTAGCCGCATCAAATCGCAAAAGTTTGTTATCACCATTCACTACACAGAGGTTATTTTTCCCTACCCTGTTTGATATTAACAGAATTATACTCCTTTAAAACAGAAATTTAATGACAAAAAGAACATATGCTACCATTGAGATATCAGTTATAGCACCAATCAGTGGGCAGTTTCTGTTGCATTCTAAAGAAATCTGTATTGAAAAATAGAACTGGACAGTTGGGGCACAGGAGAGGAAGGGGCGGTGGCACCATACTGACCAATTTTTGTTTCTATTTTCCTTATTTGTTTGTCTCATACAAATGTATGTGTCGCTAAAATGCTGCCTAAGTTATGTGAGTATGGCATGCCTCGCCTTACCACTTCACTTTAAGTGCTTAAGCTTTACCCTTGTCACCTTGAGTACAATAATATGACTATTCTTTTAAGTTAAATTGAAGCATGCTTTGTTGGTGAGGCAAATAAGTTAGCTCAATCTATTTTAACAAGCTGAATCAAGCTCCCTTTCAAGCTATTTAGTCTTAACAAACTGAACCAGCTTGAGTCTGAGAGAGCTGTAACGAGCAAAGCAGCATTGTTATCCATACAATGTATTAACAGGGACAAGCAGGTGTCAGCTTTCCTCAAGCTTCATCAATTACTTGCCGGTCCCGGGTGCCAAAGCACTGGTCAAGAGACGGCCCAGGTCGGCCTGAGGACCGTGTGTGGCCCAGGCAGGAGTCTCACGGGTTACGTTTCCCAGTGTCAGGGCGGGACCGGGGTTCGGGGGTTTTCTTGGCCTGCGTGAGAAGGTCTTCTTCTTAAATGAAATGCCCGGAGGGCGGCTTGCCCCTCGCAGGTCGAGTTTTTACTATACCAAATTTGACATGGAGGAAGCAATTAATGATTATTTGGGACTTGAAAGAGTGAAACATCCAAAGATTACCATTGGATAGGAGCTCGTGGAAATTAGCAGTCCATGTGCTCAAATTATGGCCTAGAATATCGATCTTCTACTAATATCAACATTTTGCGAATCTTTCAATATCACAACCATACTTTCTTTTTGGCTCTTGTTGGGTTTTATCTCTAGCCTACCAAAGCTAGCCTGGACAAAAGGCTTAGTTGTTGCAGTTGTCAATTACTAAGTGTTTCCAACATACTTACATACGCCCTCTGTTTTTGAACACGTTTAGGGTACCTTAAATGTCATGCAAAATAGTATTATGTTCACATAGTAATAAACATGGAAAACTCAACATTATGCACCAGTTTTGCTAGTGGAGGGATGTATATACAGTACTGTTCTTAAGGTAAAATGGATTTATTTTCTCTTGTCCTAAAAGGATGTTTCTTTCATAGAGAATCTTCAGTACTCAGTAGGAACAGTAAAAATATGTACAGCTTTGCAGAGGCCCTAGGAATCACTGGACCATTGAGGCATCAGTAGACTAAACTTGGAAAAGGAAATGGGCAGCATTTACAGGGAAGGAGTAAAGTGGTTGTAGAAGAACTGATGTCAGCAAATCTTGTCTTTGGCTGTTTGAAAACAGTAATTGCACAATTGCTCTTTCTGTTAACTAAAAACTAAACTAGGCAAATTCATAAGAAATGGTTAGTGGTACAGTAGATGGAGTAATTCTCCTGACTTTGTTAGTAATAACATATGGAAGGTAAATAGCTGCTATCCAAAGTTGTCCTAGCATAATCTCTTTGCGGCCTAAGAGCCTAACACCCTAACACTGCAAAAGCTATCATAAAAAATAATCAATTTTAGCTCTACTGCCTTTCACGCCACTGCTAAAGTGCTAAGTGCTTTACTGGATCTTCCTACATAAGGTTGTGTTAGTTTCAGCATACCAATATTAGTGGAAGCAGCAACATTTAATTAAGCATCAACCAATTAAAACAGGAAAGATCCAAGTTGGCCCAATGGTCTATGGATGTGGTATAACTAGCACTATGCTTGCATTTTAAACATTTGACCACTCAAGAGATAAATATTGGAACTAACATACAAACCAGTGTTTTCTGATGAAAGGTAACTTTCTGGATGCAACTGTTAAAATAGCATCTCATGTTTCACCAAGTGCTAGTTTGGAAGGGATAATATTTTATTCAATGATGACAGGAAATGCTTTTGGGGGGAAGAGGATAGAACAGGATGCAAGTGGAGAAAAGGCTGCTTGCTTGGACTTGGAGGAACAAGAAACAGCTTCTCCAGTTTCAATAACACAAGATCAACCAGTACTGGAAGAATGGTGTGGTAAACTGAAAATGTGTGCGCTAAATAAATCTGGAAAATAGAGTTGTAACTATGTGCAACATAATCTATTGGGAGTAGAATACTTCTGTTGTTTCAGGTTTGCTGTCCAGTAAACATCTTAGGATTTCTAGATTGTCTGATCAACTAGTGTTTCTTGATTTTCGTCTGTTTTCTTTTCTTCCCTTGGTTCCTTTTTACCGAAATCCTGTGCAGTGTGAAGCGTGCTCTGTGTGTGTTTCATTTTGTTGGGATGAGTTAGCACCTGAGCATCCCATTACCATGGCGGAATGCCAAAAGGGTAGAGTTTATGTGGCGAATCTGTCAAGCCCTATGGCCATCGGCGGTGGGCACAAAAACATAAGGATATCCAGGCACTCCTTTACCGCCCCTCGAGGAAGACAATGACGATTCTGTTTTTCTTTTGGGCCGGCGTGTTCGGTGGCTGGTGTTTTTCCTGAGAGGAATACCCGGTGCTAATTTTTGCTGAGAAAAAAACACCGCTGATGCTGGCCGGTGGAAAAAATACTGCTGGCCGGTGGCGGATAAGGCAAGACATGACCGCCCCCTAAAAACTTTGCCTTTGCTGATGGACTTGACATCGGACGGGTCCAATGATATAGGCAATGTCACCTCACAAAGACATGACCGCTCCTCCTCACAAAGACATGACCGCTCCTCTAAAAACTTTGCATGTCCCCAAGAAAGGGCATGTTCTGGACTAATTCATTGGCTTGTTTAGTTCTAAAAATCAACTCCTAAATTCACTGTGTAAAAAGAAGATTCTCCATCACATCAAAATGTCATAACATGCATGGAGTATATTTATGAAATCAAAAACTAATTGCACAGTTTTGTTGTACTCTGCGAGACCAACATTTTGAGCCTAATTAATCAATTTTTAGACAATTTTTCGCACATACAAACGAAATGTTACAGTGACGCAATGATTACGAAGAGACCTAAACTTCCAAATTTGATACACCAAATTTGGTAACTAAACAAAGGCTAAGGGAAGGATACCGAGATGCACTGTATCCTTTTGAAAGCATAGCAGAGACCGCAACGCCCTGGGCAATGGATTTAGTGTTAGTTGACCTATGCAGAACCTTCCTTTGTACCAAACTCGGTGTCAACTCAGCAGATCTCCAGGATTTCATGGCCAGTTGATCCATAAAAAACCCATGATCAAGTTCGTAGCATCAACGATTTCTAGTGCTTTATTTGTCAAAACAGAGCAAGCACATGCCCATACTTGAATTCTCCACTATAACAGGAACAACACAGCACTTGATTAGTCTCTGCTGCAACAGCACGGCTTCTTCATCGAAAAGTTCAAGTGCGTTATCTTCAAAACTGAGCAAGCACGGCAACATTTTAGGAGCTGTTTGGTTGTGAACTGTAAACATAAACGCAAAGGGAAATGAAATACAGCGTTAGTGGTAACAGATTGATCGAATCACTGACTTTGTTTGGTTGAACACTGTAAACGCAAAAGGATGCCATGAGCTACTACCGAGCAGAGCGACGGGGGAAGAAATATACGAGCCGTCCGCTCCGTGATCTGTTTACGGCCAACAAGTAGCGGTAACAACTTTGAATGGTCCGTTATCTGATTACGGGGCATCGGATTACAGGACAAACTGAACCAAACACATGTAACGTAATTGCTTACCCCATGTAATCCATTTACGTTACATAACCATGAACCAAACGCTACCTTACTTGAATTCTCCGCTAACAGGAGCAGCACCAGCACTTGATTAGTCTCTGTTGCAACAAGCAAGGATTCTTCTTCTTGCAAGCCTCTTGTTGCCATGTTATTTTCTCCTGTGGCTATGACTTGGGCCAATGGACTCAACCTCCAACGGGTCGGTCCAATGATAGTCCATGTCATTTCTCAGGCATGACAGAATCACACTAGCGCACTACATTATTGAGCGATTACGCAACTTATTTGAGATTGTGGGTGCCAACTGTCGTGTTTGGACTATTATTTCTTCAGAAATTATCGGATCATACTCAGAGCCCGGTAATGAGCTGATCTGATGTCAATGCTAAGAAGTGGCCGTGCCCGAATAGATCATTAATTCAAACCTAGATTATTCTCCCATCTATTATATTAATACAATAGTGTTAAAAGGAGCCACCACGTTCGCCGAGAGGACCAAGAAAAAAGAAGAATATATGCCATCGGATTTTATGAAGATCTAACGGTTCATATTGTTTTGTTGATTAAAAAAGTAAGAATATAGACCGTCAGATTTTATAAAGATCTAACGGTCTATATTATTCTATTAATTAAAAAAGAGAAGAATATATGTCGTAGGATATTCCGTCCGCGGCCACCCTCCGCGGTCGCCGCGTGGCCATCTGCGGCCGCCATTGCGCAGCCGTCCGTGGCCGCCGTAGGAGGCTTTCACCATCGTCGCGAGGCCGTCCGCGGCCGTCGTGGGAGCCCTCCATTGCCGCCGTCCGGACGTCCATGGCCTGTGCAAGAGTCCTTCGTCGTCGTCGTGCGACCATCCGCGCCGGGAGGTCGTCCACCGCCGCGGGAGCCCGCGCCGCCAGAGGACGGTGGGGCTGAAGGCTGCCGGCCGGGGAGACCGGCACCCCTCGCCGCCACCGCCACTTGAGGGGGGAATAGAGGGAGAGGAGATAGAGTGGGGGAGGAGTGGTGGCGTCGGTGAAAGAAAAGGAGAAAAAAAGATGGGTGGGCTCATGTGTTGGTAGTTGGTATAGAATATGAGATATAGAGAATAACGGGTGCAAAAGAAATTGATATAGAGGAGAGAATCTCAATGACTAGGCAGAAATATTTGTTTTAGAGGATGTGAATAGAGTACAACGAGTGCGGACAACCTGAAGCCTCGTATGCCCTTCTACGTTCCTCTATATAAGAGGCAACATTCAACAATGAGTGGAGGACAACACGTCGATGTGCACGTGTACCTAATGAAAGGTGCTCGGATTTAGGGCGTTCAATAAGGTTGTGAGCATATCAGGAGAGAACGATTCTCCCCGTCCGAAGGGAGCGGATCGCTGCCGGAATTGAGCAGGATGGCCACGCTCAGTACTTAGTGTCTTTATCAACGCAAGTGGAAGATCATCAAACGGGTTACCTGCGCTCAACCCCTTTTGATGATCTTTGTGCAAGAAGGATCAGAGAGAGGAAAACCAAAGGGGAGAAGGTGGTGTAGCATTCAACAATGAGCAGAGGACACCACGTTGATTCGCACATGTAACTGATGAAAGGTGCCCAGATTTAGGACGTTCACCAAGGTCGTGAGTACAACGAGAGAGAAAAATCTCCAATAACTGTATATTTCAACTTATTCCTTAATGCTCAAACATTGTTAAAAAAAGCCGTCAAAGTAATGCACAAATACAATTCCTTTTCCAATGTCTAGCTTTATGTATGAGTATGAATTTTCCATGAGGAGAAAGCGGGTCTTTTCCGGTGCAAGTTAACACCATTAGTGAGCTCAGCTAACAGGAGTATCATCTTACGAATGAGATTCAGATTCGGTATCATCTTCATTGTAGTAATGTCAAATATGATTTTTTCTCAATTTTTTATACCAAAATGATTTCATTTTGATACATTGGGCCGTTAAAAGATAGTTTTAATTAGTCTGAAAAACAACATTATAGGAGAGATCGATTTGCTACTGGGAGGATTGGGGATTTTATTCAAGTCTTATTTTCGGTATTTCTCTTATTGATCGGTCCACATACAGCAGAGCCAGAGCCAAAAAAAATCAGGGAAATGCTTCCCTGCAGAGCTGCATCTGTAGATCAGCCTCATGAACGCCCTCCGATCGATTATGCGCTCAAAACAAAGAAAAATGCTGCTTGAACTTCTTGGCTGCTGCTGCAGCAGCAAGCAGTTCCGAATAGGCATATTGCTAACTTGGTCGTCGTCATTATAATCAAACTGACTTTTTATCTTTATCTAAACAACAGCATACTGGACCATCAAGATTTGTCTTGGCGCAATAATCTGAGGTTGTACTATTGATACTGTGCCCCAACGATACACATAACTGCTGGCACGTGCATATGGTGAAGGATATTTGGGTCAACGAGGATACAGGAAATACAGCCTTTGAACGCTGGCAATCCAAGTTAGGAAGGTTCGTCGGCATCTGAGAGGTTGGGCTAAAAATACAAGTGGAGAAATATTGAGGCATACTGGGATACACAGACAGACAAACAGAATATTAAACAGTCATTTGATGCATTGTAAGAGTACTTTCTCTTCGATGCTTAGCTTATAAACGAAGTTACTGCTTATCAACTTGAGATTTGAGAATACCCTCTTGGATGAACATATACTATACTATCTTGTAAATGGAATACTCTCTTGGATGAAAATATACTATATCTTGTAAATGAAATTTGAAATATAGACTCTCTATCTTGAACCAGCCAATCACCAGAGCCTCACAACACTTGGCAAGTTTACTTGTGTCCTCCAAGAGTTTCTCGTATTGCTGTCCACCGGCGGCGCAGCGCGGGTGGGAGGCAGAAACAACTAGGGTTTGGAGTGTGAGATACAATGACCACCGTTGTTTGCATGAATCTCAAACATTAAAAGGTGGGGAAGAAAAAATCTTTCAAAGATGTATAGAATTTCCGGGGAAAACTAAGGAGGGCGGTCGGTGCCCTTGGGGAAATGGATCATGGCATTGCTGATCAACCCGTGATTTGGGCGTTGAAACGCGGGATTAGAATGGACTCGGTAGTCCAATACTCCAATAGGCCCGGCTCAGTACAGCACCGCCAGACCTTATCCTGACCCATTATGTCGTCGTATCGTATGCCTGGTGGGCTAGGTTTGAAGAAGGCAGGAAAGTTTTAAGCACATTTTTTTAATGGAAAAAGCTATCGCACGACCTGCGTGGCCCGTTAGTGGCCTGGTGGGACGGAGGTGGTGGGACGGAGGTGGGCTGGTATGGCCCATTGAAGGGACCGTGACACCTTAACAGGGGGTGAATTAGGGTTCTCTAAAAACTATGGCTATGAGCACATATAAAAACCTATTTCAATTTCTATCTAAATGTGCATTTGGTTTTTCTATGTGTTGCTAACTCTACCATCAAAAGTTTTGCACCCTAGGTTCCAATCCTAGCAACTACACATGGCAATTCTAGAAAAGGTAAATGCGGAATGTAGTGCAATAAGTAATGCAGAATATAAAGAGATAGAGTAAGCAAACTCCCCGCACGACGATTTATCCCAAGGTATCGTAAAGCCACGGCTTTCCACTAGTTCTTCTGAAAAGAAAGTACCAGAGGCAAGAACTGTTGAAATCCACAGTTCCACACATGTTGAATGGCGCAGGTGATGCTTTCCCATAGAGATGCACATAATAAAGGTCATTCCGTCGGTGGAATCGGGATGTCCCAAAGTGCTGCCCTGGAATCGTGTTACACGTACATCTCTCACTATGGGTGGTTATAATTGAAGCCGTATGGCACTGTGTGACTGTGAGAATAAAGGCCGAAAGTTTTCTCATCCTTTCTTTCTGAAGATGCCAATGAATGAGGGTGTAGTTGTATCAGCAGAACGCGTGCCCTGCATTTCAGAAGAATGAGGGTATAATCTTGTGAGCCGGATTAGTCATATGCAACTGAATGATAGTAGCGATACTTTTAGATGGAATCTCACTCCATCTGGTTTGTTTTCTGTTAAATCAATGTATATGGCGCTGATTTCTGATGGTAATGTGCGACTTTCTAGACTATGGAAATTGAAAATACCATTAAAGATTAAGATATTCATGTGGTATTTAAAAAGAGGTATTATTTTGATAAAAGATAATTTAGCTAAAAGGAATTGGAATGGAAGTAAAACATGTTCCTTTTGCTCTAAAGTGGAGACGATACAATATCTCTTTTTTGGCTGTCATATGGCCAAATTCCTTTGGAGAGTTGTACAGATTGTTTTTAACATTCAAATACCGAATAGCTTTTGTTATATGTTTAATAATTGGTTGGTAGGTTTTGATAAAAAGTTAAAGAGACAACTGTTGGTTGGAGCTTCGGCTTTATGTTGGGCAATATGGCTCAGTAGGAATGAATTGGTCTTTGACAAAACTCCTATGAAATCTTACTTGCAGGTATTGTTCAGAGGAACCTACTTGAAACGAACCGGATTCCCAATTACGAGAGCCAAAAAACGAACCGGATTGTAATTGGAGAGTTGTACAGATTCTAACCGGATTCCAACACCTTTCACTCTCTAGTCGACACGGTGAGCTCCCTCCCCACCTGTCTCATCAGCAACGCTGGTCCAAACTCTCATAACCTAGGTCAAGGTAAAGGTAAGAAAGAAGAATCCCATGCTAGTCTCAGGCGATATCAGAACGTGTCATCCGTGACCGTGGACACGGCTATACGTATAGTTTACACTCTGCAGAGGTTGCGCTCCTGGAGCCACCCGGGCTACGAGCTAGTGCCCCAGCTCGAGACGCAGCCTACAACAAAGACCCTAAAAAGCAACGGTACCATTCTGCTTCCCTGGGCTCAGAAAACATCTACATGCTAACATCTGCCCCAGGGATGTGAAACCTTCCCACCGGGGCCAGTCGGGGGCCGTGGTAAATCAGGGAGAGTACACCGCAACGAGCCCCCCTTACACATATCAAACTCGAATCTCCTAATAGTCCTGGTACCGCACTAGATAGTCTTGCTGGAACCCTCCCCATTCTGGGTAGATGGTGAGAACTGTAATTCCCAACTCTAACGGCCGGTCTCGACTCGGTCCTTAATTGTCGGCAAAGCGAGCATCAGCATCAAAGCGATCCGCTGCAACGGTCCGTAATCGGCACCCGTTACAGGTATGGCTGCCTAACTCCTCAAAAGTAACCATAGTAACCATAGTGCAGTTCCCAAGCACCGCAATCAAAAGATCGGGTTGTTATCACTCGCCTCCACCTCCTAGCTGCAATACGCCACCCAGGCCACCCCAACTCACGCCAAGAAGATAATCACAACCATCCCAACACATGCAAGCATAACATTCGTATGTAGTGGAAAATAGATAGCAAGGAAACAGGGTATGTAAATGGCAGTGCAGGGCATATCATCATCATGCGAGTAAAGTAAAACGCTAGCATACTAGTTTAGTTGCATGTATAATAGGTATTTTAGAGAATGGCTGGGCGTGAACCTGGGACTTGCTCTTCCACTTTGTCGAGGTAGTTGGGGTAGTAGACGTCCTCCTCTTGACTCTCCAGACCTCCTAATTTTGCAGAAATAAAATAAGAGCGGGGCTACTAGCAAAGAAATGCCAGAAAAGCAAAGCAAGAAGACCCAAACAACACCAAACTCTATTCTAACGCATAGGCCATTATTTTAGAAAAATATAGAAACTGATTTCATATTTTTCTGAGCTACGGTTAATTTATTATGAATTTTTGAAGTTTAAATTATTTTCTGAAATTAATAAATGATTATCCGAAAAAGAAAAACTATAGACATTAGCCTGCTGACGTCAGCATGACGTCATCAGTGGGGTCAGCATTGCTGACGTTATCGGTGGGCCCTGCTGACGTCAGTGTTGACCAGGTCAACGTTGACCAGTCAACATAGTCAAAGGGGTCAGCGGTCAGTGGACCCCACACGTCAGTCACACACGGTCATTGACAGGTGGTCCTAGCTAGTCAGTTGTTTAAAGGAAAAAGGATTAAAGTTAGTGGGCTGTTGTTGGGCCGGAAGCGCCGGGCCGGCCCACTAGATCTGGGCTTTCGGCCCATGATGGCCGGGCGCTCAGCGCCGGCGCGGTGGACTTGGTCCACCGTGAGCCATGAGTGCGGTTCACGTACACCGGGTCCATGGGATCCCGGTGCGGCCGACACAGGATCCTCTGCGGCTTGGCCCAAACAAGATGGTGAGGGTCCGCGTGTGGCCGCCACGGCGCGCCCACACGCTCGCGACGTCGCGCCCAGACGTGCCGGCAGACGACGACGGCGAGGCTCAGAAGGGTCGGTAAGGCTCGGGTAAGCGGGGAAAAGGCTCGAGCTTGAGTCCGCGGAAACGAACGGCAAGGAGAAGGGGAGACTTGGCTGGTGAAGCGCCGCCCCTGCCGACGAGGATGCCACCACGGCGAGGCGAGCCGACGGTGCTCGACTCCAGCTGCAAAGCCGCGGCCTCGTCTCTGGTTTGGGCTGCGAAAAGGGCACACGGGCGCGAGGCTTGTCTCGTCCCCTGGCCTCGGTTCACGCACGCGTGGGGAAAGCTCAAGGCTTTCCCGCGGCGCGGCCATGGCGCCCGCATGATCCGGGCACTCCTGGTGCGCGGCACCGCCACAACGGCCTTGGGTCGGTTCTACGGCGACGACGGTTTGCAGGTTAGGACAGTGGCGCGACGGGTTCCTGCAAGAAACGGCACGGCTCGAAGGCCGGCAGCACAGCGGTGGCTCGACAGTGAAGCTAGGTGAAGGCTCGTGGTACGGCGACGGCTTGACGGCGCCTCCCTCTTGCGCTCCGCTCCGGCAACGTTCCCACGGGCGGCTCCACGAACGGCGGCGCCGCAGCGGCGCGGCGCTCGGCTTTGGCTCCTCTTCCTCTTCTCCTTTTCCCTCATCCGGCTTCTACTCCTCCCTCTTCCTCTCGGCTTGACGGTGAAGAAAAACCTCGAAGGGTGAGGCGTCTAGGGAAGGGAGTGGCTGCTGCGGACGTATTTGTAGGGCGGCTGCCCTAGGGCTCGGCGGGCGCGAATGGCGAGGGAGACTCGGCGTCCGTGCCTTTCCACGTGGTGCGCACCGAACGGGCCACGAGGCGCGACACGGGATAAGCCGGCGGCGGAAAGCAGAGCGGGACAGAGCAGAGCAGCGCGGCCGGGCGTGGGGAAGAAGATGCTGTAGCATCTTCCCCGATGCTGCGGCATCTTCCCCGATGCTGCGGCTGGGCTGGCTTGGCTCGCCTGCTGGGCCGGCTTGGGCCGCGACGTGCGTGCAGGCACGCGTGTGAGCTGCGGCTGCTGGGTTGGACCACGGGGATAGGTTAGGTGGGCTGGGTTAGATAGGTTAGTTAGATTTGGCCCACGAGAGTCAGTATATTGGTTAGCTTTTGTTATTTAAGTTAGCACTTAGTTTGAATCAAGTCAACCAAAGAAACAAAAAGTCAAATAAAAACAAAATCACATCTAATTTAATCCTTAGCACTTCAATTGCTTTTAAATTTAAATTTGAATTTGCCTAGGAATAAAGGGAGCAATTTGAATACAACCTTATATGTTTAAGCATGCACACAATTCACCAATTTTTTTTGAAATTCAGGATTTTGCATTCAACATTTCTACGTATTATTTCGGGATGTTACACTACTGGCTTCGATTCTTGGCGCAGCTACAACGACATGAACAAGACCGACAAGTAATAAAAGACGCATGTCAGACACTAGAGGTTCTGGCAATGTATTTCTTTGCTCACCATGGCTGGATGTTTAGTAATAGGATTACAAACTAATTCCTCGGTTTTGTGATGTAGCCTTTTTTGTTTGAGTGTGGGTTGCAGACCGATGTGCTGCTGATTTGTAAACTGTGGCTGTAGCCTGTGTGGTCAAGGCCAGATAGTTTTTTCCATTATCTAAAAATGCAGAACGCGTGCCCTGCAGCTAAAAATAATGGACACACAGGATGTGTACAAAGTCAAAGAAACCACTGTACATATATTTCCTTTTCGTTTTCTTTGTCTTGTGAATAAAAACATAGAGGGGGTATACCTTTGCTAGTTTCTAGTTGTGTGTGTATATGTATACTCGTGGTTTGTTTGGATGTTTGTTTTCATGAGTGTAAAATATTTTGTGATGTGATTGTTGTCCAGAATCTTACGCTTTTGTTTGGCATTGTGTTAATTAAATTTTAGGAAACTTCTAATAGACACTCCATGCATTCTGTTAGCAAACTCTTGCGAAATTCCACTGCACAACACGCGCTGGCTTGTATACCAAAGAACTTCTATTTTTATGGATCTAGAAGGATGCCAAAGCTTGAACATGCATTCATTTATTTCATTTATTAGCACTTTAAGTTCTTACTATTTATTTTCATAGTGCAATCGTACATCCTCAAAATTAAGCAAACTTTTGTTCAACCTTTTCTAACATTCTAGTGCTCACTTTGGAGAGTGCTGCCTAGTGGATGTTCTGGTGCAACTTTACTTTACTTTTCTAAAAGTTGACGCCTCAGGTGTTCAACTCAAAATTGTAAGCCTCACATTGTTTCTGCTATCTATTGGAATCCTTTCTTTGTGTCAGAATCTACTGACAGTTTTGAATTTGCTGTTTGCAGGAATATTATCACTACTTTTTTTTTCTCGAAAACGCAGGAGATCTGCGTATCTTTATATTAAGAAGAAAAAAAGAGAAGGGTGAGAGCACCCCGTGACCAGTTACACAGGTTGTTTCCTTTGGGAAATAAATCCCGGGGGAACAGAACCTCAACTCACACAACCCACAATCTGCTAACCAAACCAGAAAAAAGGAAAAGTCAAGCAGCTGGCAACTGGGCAAGGATAAGAACCAATCCTCGAGGCCCTGCCAATTCCCACGTATGCAGCTCATCTCTAACAGATGTCAGGAGGTGATTCAAATTAGGCTGCCGATCATCAAAGACACAACCATTTCGGTGGTTCCAAATTAACCAGGCCACCAGAATTACAATGGAATTAAATCCCTTCTGGCCCTGGCCTTCCAATCTTCTGCTCGATTGATCCCACCATTCATCAAAGGATATTTCCCCAATTTGAGGTGCTAGAGTCTGCAACCCCAATCTTTGCAGGACGATGAACCAAGCCTGGCGTGAGAACACACAGGACAATAAAAGATGGTTTATTGTTTCCTCTTCTTGGTCACATATGGGACATTTGGCAGGATGAGGTAATCCTTTCCTACCAAGGCGGTCAGCTGTCCAACACCTGTCATGAGCCACCAACCACATGAAAAATTTACACTTGCCTGGAGCCCAAGTTTTCCATATCCTTTCCCCTGGGTTAAATTGGATGGAGCCAAAGAACATAGCTTCATATGCTGATTTTGCTGAATATTTTCCTGAGGCTGAGAAACGCCAGATGTGGGTGTCTTCTACCTCGGGCTGTAGTACCAAGGAGTTGGTCAGATCCCAAACAGCTAAGTATTCAGCCAAAACCTGCACTGTAAGGGCTCCCCTTATATCAGAGATCCATCTCATATGTTCCAAGGCCTCAGCCACTGTCCTTTTCCTTGCTCTTCCCGAAATTGCTCCGTAAAGATGGGGTACCAATTTTATTAGGCTCTGCCCCTGCACCCAACTATCTGTCCAAAAAAGCGTATTCCAACCATTACCCACTTCAGAAACAATTGCCACGGAGAAAAAGGCCTTGACCGATTGATGCACCTGGATGGGAAAGATGGACCATGGTTTAGTAGGTTCTGTCTTTTGTAGCCAAGGCCACCTCATTCTTAGGGCCCATCCAAGATGCTGCAAATTAGAGATTCCCAATCCTCCTAGCTCTGGTGGTCTTGTTACCTTAGGCCAAGCTAACAAACAGTGTCCTCCTTTCACATCTTTTCTTCCTTTCCAAAGAAATCCTCTCCTCATCTTGTCAATGGCTCTGAGTGCCCAAGGTGGGAGATCCAGAGCCATTGCAAGGTAAACAATCATAGAGGTGAGCACAAATTGAACAAGAATCATTCTCCCAGCTTTAGTGAGCAGATCAGCCTTCCAACTAGGGAGCCTGTCTGCTATCTTGTCAATTATAGGTTGTATCTGAACCTTGGATAATTTCTGCAAAGAGAGTGATATTCCAAGATATTTGCATGGAAATTCTTCTAGCTGGCAAGGCAGGTGCTTCTGTATTATGACTCGGTCTTCTTCCATGCATTGTATGGGCAGTACACTGCTTTTCTGAATATTAGTTTGAAGTCCAGAGGCTCTTCCAAATAGCTGCAATAAATCCAGTGTGACATTAATATCAGCAGCAGATGGCTTTAGGAAGATTACCACATCATCAGCATAAAGAGAGATCCGGTGATGCAATGCTCTTGTAGCTAGAGGTTGCAAAAGTTCTTCTTCTGAAGCCTTCTTGAACATATGGCCAAGAACGTCCATGACTAGAATAAAGAGCATTGGGGATAGGGGATCCCCTTGCCTCAGGCCTCTTTGATATTATCACCACATCATTCTAGGGGTGGTAATGGATCATCGCTCTCGTGGTTTCAGACTCTGTGCGGAGCACCGAAGAAAAAAGAAGGAAGAGATAAAGAAAAAGAAAAAAACAATTGGGCACTGACACGTGGGGATGGATGGGTCCCACCTGTCATATGAAAAGTAGGGCTAGATTAACTTTGGAATATTTATTCTTGAAGAGGTTCCACGGATTGCAGAAGTGTGTGGTATACTGTTCAGCCTTGCTGGTGTCATTGTGCTTGCATTTTACAAAGGACCCAAAATAAGATCATTCAACCGTCACCCATCTTCTTCATCACATAAGTAACTTTCATGGTGGGGTTAGTGCTCATCCTACAAGGACATGGATACTAGTAATTTTACTGACGACTTTATCAACTACAGCTTGGGCTTTTTGGACAGTTCTTCAGATGAATGCAATTGGAGTTATTTTTACATGTTTGAAGATCATAGCACATCAAACAGCTACATTGTTGGTTTGCTCGTACCATTTACCTGCACATAACTTGTTCTCAGGGGCCAATGTTGGAAGCATGTCCATCTAAGCTGCTCAACACGTTGCTCCAGGTGATCTTTGCAACAGCTCAATGTTTCTTTATCGCCCTAGCAGCTGAGAGAGATTTTGCAAAATGGACTCTAGGACTAGACGCACGTCTCATTGCTGTGAGGTGCTCTGTAAGTTCAGAAACATATCATCTCAGATTGTGTTACCAGTGCCTGTTTATTTTTAGCAATAGATGAGCATTTAGTTTTGAACTTCTTATGTTTCCATTAGCCTGTTTGATGCAGGTATAATAGAAAAATGTTTCTGGATTTAGCTTTCTACCTGTTTTTTTTATGAAACAAGTTTTGTCGATCCAAATGGAACAAAGGTAATGGGTAATGCGCCAAACTACATTTCAGCTTAGTGTTGACACCCAAAAGTGGCACAGCAGTGCAAACCGGTCTGACCGGTGTGCACAAACCGGTCAGACCGGTTTTGGTAAAAGTGTCAAAATGCCAATTGGACTTCACCATTGCGTAGCTCTCGTTGAGACGATCAAGATGCATATGTAGAACGCCTAATTTGGAATCCGGATGAGAGAGATATGACTTCAGCAAGATCTGCACCCGGACAAACCGGTCAAACCGGTTTGAGTCTGTAATTCGAGTAGGTTTAGGATTTCGAGTTTGATCCCATATTGTAACCGACTTGGAAGGGGTAAGACTTCCCCGACCTATAAATATAAAGGCTAGAAGGCCGATTAAGATATATCCAATCGAATCAAACATTACTTTACCTTTTTACCTCTCAAACCCTAATCTCTCTCAACCTCATGCTGTTTATCCTCTGATCTCCACGGTCATAGATGGCGTCCTAAGGCTCGCTGGTCGATCTAGGACACGCCGGCGACGTCCACGCCCTGACGGGGTCCCTCCCGGGCGAGAGCTTCGACGGCCTTTGCTAGTTTGCTCGTAAACTAGTCGTTCTTCGTCACGTAAGTGCGTTGATTATGTCTTTACTGGTTTGCTCGTAAACCTAGTCGTTCTCCAGCACGTAAGCTTGGTAGTTATCCTCACGAACGATTGATCCGGCGAAACCCTAGGAAACCGGTCTGACCGGATTTCCAAACCGGTCTGACCGGTTTGGGCGACGCTCCGCTGTTTGGTCTGTTCGCGACCCGCGCGTCCAGCGCTCTCATGTGTTGACCGAGATTTGCGTCAACACATTTTGGCGACTCCGCTGGGGAACGATAATTCTGGTTGTTACAACCGAATTTTTCTACCCTAGCCTTATACTTAATTGATCTATTATTTTGATTCGCCGCTATAGTTGCATCTGGTCTTTTTGGACCGATTGCACCTATACCTGTGACTTTGCATCAGGTTGCTCAAACCGATTGCATTGTGTCTTGCTTGCTACTTCATATTGAAGATTAAAGTAGAAGCAAAGTCTTGGTCATTGATTGCTTGCATCATCTTGAATATCTGGATTTATCGCAAGACTGAAAGCATCAAGACCTATTATGGCGGGTTATTCATATGCACCACAACAATATTACTACGCCACGCCTGAGGTACAGCATGCAAGTACATCATATGTTTCTAATGATTATTTTGCTAGTACCACAAATTCTCATGTTGATGTTGCTAGATATGATACTAGTAGGCATATTGCATCGGCTAGTAATTGTTCAGATGGAGTTTCTTATGTAAACTATAAACCTGAATTTTATAAGCTAGAACCATTACCAAATAATATGCATGCTTTAAATTTTAATGCTACTAGCAACATACAACATTATCCTAACACATCGGCTGCAGAACAAGTTCACATGCCGATGAACAATTATCAAGGCCAAACTAACATGAGTTGGGCCAATCTTTATGAGACACCATGTGCTAATGATTTTAATACTGTTCAACAAGGTGTTTCATATACTTATTCATCGGCAGCAAACTCAGAATATTTCACTCAAAGTACGCCGATGAATGAGAAAATTGGCCATACTGATTTCAGATATCCGGCCAATTATTCTCAACCATTATATGCTAGAGTGGAAGATGAATGTATAAATTCAGTGTCATATACGAATGCTAATACTCATATTTCGGTTCCAGATGTTTCCAATACTTATAGCCGAATTAATGAGAATTCAGCAAGATCATATTCATCTCCACAAATTAATCATTCATGTGTTTCATCTCATGCATCATCACATATTTTCGGTACTACTCATTCTTCGTTACCGAAAGTTCATGTTGGAGATTTTGCACAAAAGGCTGCACCAAACAGTGTTTCTACTAAATTGCAAAAGCCAAATACTTTGTGGGATGCAAAATGTGCTGAACTTAAGAATGACGTGATTAAAAAGTTCAACAATGGTAAGCAGTTTGAAGGCGAGCTTAGCAAATTTGTAGAAACACAAATAAGATTGTATAAATCTTGTTTCCAAGAAACAGAACAAGGATTGATTCAAGTAATGGTACTACCATCCATTGATGATATATTCAAGGAAATGAGATTTGCAGCTACAAAGCCGGTTACATCATCGGTTGATAGTGGAAGAAAGAACGATCAAGATTTGATTAAAAGTTCGCTAATTACAATAACCGAATGATCTCGATCTGTTTGTAGTAAGAAAACAGCTGAGCTTGAATTCCCACATGGAGTTGTGCATTTGTCTAGCGATTATTTTATTATCAATAAATGCAACTCTCGGCTAGAAAAAGTTCATCCAACCAAAATGTTGAAGCCCATGGCGTTGGAGGCAAAGAGGAGACATTAACATGTCGCGACTTGGTAATTTTCAGCGAACCTGGAAAAACCAGTCTGACCGATTTTACAATCCGGTCAGACCGGTTCCAAAGCGGTCAGACCGGTTGCTTAACCCGGTCAGACCGGTTGCTTCGGACAGTAGCTGCTGTTGGCTGCCATCGGGAGAATTACGATGCCATTTACATCAAGGTTCCTTGCCTCTCCAATATATTCAGCAAGGTATGCTTTACAAATAATTCTCAATCAGATTTTACATTTATTGATGATTCTATCATAAATAATTCTAAGAGATCGATTGAGGATAATTTACTTGTTAGCAATAGCATACCTTCACACCATATCAATCAATGCATTGTTAAAGTTCGAAAGTCTGATCGTAGAAATACTTTGACGTTTAAATTGTCTACATCATCATTGTCAAAGTTTTTCTCTTCATGGTGTGCTTATGGTTATTCTGGACTTAAAAGTAAAAGATCAAAACCGAAAAGCATTCTGAAATCCGATGATGATGTAGTGATAAACTCTAAAACATCGGATGTGAGAAGGACACAAAAAAGTATAGCCGAATGGATTAATGAAAAATTTGAACCATTCGTTTGCTTGGCTTTAAAACCTTCTCGACAAAAGCATCGGTTAGAGAGAATAAAATATACCTTTGATTTAACTTTGTGTGATGATTTATTTGATATTTTGCTAGAGAACAATCTTATTAAGCTATATGATCATAAAGTTATTCCACCACCTCTTGAATTAGAACAGCGGAAGTATTGCAAGTGGCATAATTCTTTTGATCATAATACAAGTGATTGCAATATGTTTCGCCAATTTATCCAATCGGCCATTAATATCGGACGATTGAGATTTTCTCAAACACAAGAGGATAACCAATTACCTACAGTTGGTTTTGATGCCAAAGGATCATTAAATCGGTTAGCATTGACCGACTTGTCTAAAGCTCCAAATTTAATTGCCAAAGAGGATGATTCTAAGCCCTCAAGTGATATAGAAGATATCGTCCAAGTTGAAGACGTGTTAGAGGACGATGAGCTTAATCTGGAAAACACTGGGGGCAAACAACTTCTTCACAATCGGTACAAGAACCAGTTACTCCTGCTGTGCTGGCAAAACCGGTCACACCGGTTTGCTTAACCAGTCAGACCAGTTTCAAAGCGGTCAGACCGGTTGTGCAAACCGGTCAGACCGGTTCTGACCAAGGACACCCAAAAATATTAAAATCAGAGCGTCCTAAGATGGATGGAGGTAAAGACCGTGTTAAGCACAATAGTAAAAGGCCGAAGCTCAATTTTGATGAACTTCTGGCTAAATATCAAAAAGAAAATGAGGCCAAGCGTGCTAATCGGTCAAATGGAGCTAAATCATCAAGATCACCTCCTAAACATAATTCTGGGAATTGGAATTGGCAATGGAAGAATTTTAATTTAGCAGCACCATATTCTTCTTTTGGTCCATCAATGCCAGTTCCATGTGCTACACATCCCACTAATTTTTATTCTTACTCATCACGGGGGTGGAATGATTCATGGGCACATACTCCTTCATATTTTAGGCCATATTATATAGAGTATGCAGCTCCACAAGAATCATCATATGCAAGACAACCTTATGTTAAAAATGACCGTTTTGAGTATAAAGATCGGTCTAGAGTTCAAAATAAGAAAAAGGTTGTCAAGCAGATTTATGTAGTGAAAAAAGATGGTCGCAAAGCTACAAGTTCAGATCTGAATACAATTGCTGAAAAGCCGATTAATGTGTCAAAGACTTCGGCTATTAATGGCAATGAAGAGAAAAATTTAGCTATTGATATTCCAAATACTAAATCTGGGCAAAAGAGGTTAAAGGAGCCAAAAATCAAGAAAGAGTTGTCGCTGTCCAAAGCTCAAGCACAGCCGAAGCATTTACTCGGTTCGTCAGATTGGCAAAAGAAGAAGCTCCAGAGACTTAGTGCCCAAGAGCTAAAAGAAAAAGGCATGGCGTGGGTTCCTAAAGGAAGCATTCAAACTCAAGACGAAGACGATGTTTCCACAGAAGTTGCAATGCAAGTAAAGAAGAATAGAAGATCCAAGAAACGATCTTCAAATATAAGGTTTGCACCAAATCATCAAAATTATTGGTCAATGCATCGTCTATTTGGTTCACAAATACCATATACGTCTGTATATTGGAATTCATCCATGAATATGTTTGGTTATCCCTCATGTTCTTATTTTGATCCTTGGACGTCATATGGGTCTTTATATCAAGGAGGGTTATCACTAAATTGTTATGCCTATTGATTAATTCAAAAGCCAAAATATTTAGTTTTTAGAGATGGTTTTTATTCTAGATTTATATATCTTTCTACACTATTTCGGCTATACATATTCTTATGGATGAATTTACTGTAGATGATAATTTGTGTCATTCTTGGCAACATATATGGCCGATGAATGTCTTTGATCATCGTCCTAAAGTGTTAAAATTCCTGATAAGATATCACCTAATTATTTTAATGCCCGGGGGGCAAGAAAATTCATCAAGAGAGAGTCGATCAGCTGATCAGGCGAAACCGGTCTGACCGGTTTCCCAAACCGGTCAGACCGGTTTGTACCAGGATTATTAGTACAATGAGCATTTTTTCCTTATGGATTTGGTACTTTATTTGATCGGCTTGAGAGAGTGCTGAAGGTACTGGTGCTGATTTTTGTTACATCAAATAATGCTATAGCCGGTTCAAATATTTTACATCAATATTTAGGCCGAATATGAAGTTTTGTATTCGAGCTAGAATTTTATGATCCATAGGAGTGAAATAGGCAAAAGCATTTGGTGATTCAATATTGATAGGTGCAGCAAATACTTGATCTGAATTTGGTGCATAGATGCTTTGCATTGTGGTAGTGCAAGTTGACTCTTGACAACAATCTAATCTTGGCCATTTGCATCATGATTGTGGTATATTCATTTATGAGGCCGGTTAGAATATTTTGCACTAATAAACAAGCTGGATATGGTTTTTCTACTTCGGCTAGGGGTTTTTTGATCCAAAGATATGAGGCTGGTGGATGTTTATTACACACTCTCAGTTGTGATTATAAAGGATAAGAGACCAATTGCTATTCATTGTAATTGGGTCAATTGTGCATCCATGGTTAATTAAAGTGTGATATTGGCTCTGAACTAAATTCCAGACAATCATAGCAGAAGTGGTGTATATTCAGGTTCATATCTCATGAAAATGCAGGAATATGAGCAGCACAGTGAATCCATCGTCTTGAAGACCAAGATATGTGGACAATTGGGTTTCTTCATCATTAGAGACAAGATGTGACTGATGTACGAGTGCTTATCATTGTTTCAGTGCAGTTTTTGGCTTGGAGAAATGTTTCTTGCTACGCAAGCTTTACCAAGAAACAGGGGGGCATGTGTTGACACCCAAAAGTGGCACAGCAGTGCAAACCGGTCTGACCGGTGTGCACAAACCGGTCAGACCGGTTTTGGTAAAAGTGTCAAAATGCCAATTGGACTTCACCATTGCGTTGCTCTCGTTGAGACGATCAAGATGCATATGTAGAACGCCTAATTTGGAATCCGGATGAGAGAGATATGACTTCAGCAAGATCTGCACCCGGACAAACCGGTCAGACCGGTTTGAGTCTGTAATTCGAGTAGGTTTAGGATTTCGAGTTTGATCCCATATTGTAACCGACTTGGAAGGGGTAAGACTTCCCCGGCCTATAAATATAAAGGCTAGAAGGCCGATTGAGATATATCCAATCGAATCAAACATTACTTTACCTTTTTACCTCTCAAACCCTAATCTCTCTCAACCTCATGCTGTTTATCCTCTGATCTCCACGGTCATAGATGGCGTCCTAAGGCTCGCTGGTCGATCTAGGACACGCCGGCGACGTCCACGCCCTGACGGGGTCCCTCCCGGGCGAGAGCTTCGACGGCCTTTGCTAGTTTGCTCGTAAACTAGTCGTTCTTCGTCACGTAAGTGCGTTGATTATCTCTTTACTGGTTTGCTCGTAAACCTAGTCGTTCTCTAGCACGTAAGCTTGGTAGTTATTCTCACGAACGATTGATCCGGCGAAACCCTAGGAAACCGGTCTGACCGGATTTCCAAACCGGTCTGACCGGTTTGGGCGACGCCCCGCTGTTTGGTCTGTTCGCGACCCGCGCGTCCAGTGCTCTCGTGTGTTGACCGAGATTTGCGTCAACACTTAGGTTATATCAAACTGAGGTTCATCAACCTTTAGTGCCTGTTCAGAATTTACATTCCCCTAAGGTCATGCACTGTTTTGATTGCGATGATTTTGCATGAAACAGTTCCATTCACAATACTGATATGAATCTTTTTTTACAGTAGAGCCTCACTTAATATGTGACAGGATTGACATAAAAAGTGAAGTCACTTTAAGTATCACTAGCTTTCTAATCCTAAGAGCCCTCATTCTATCCTAAGTAAAATACATGGGCAGTCCATAAACTTGTATTGACGTGTCATCTCGGTCCCTGAAACCTTAAAATGCATTTTTATGTCACTCAACTTGTCATGATATGTCATCTGTGTCCGTAAACTCTAAAGGTTAATTTTTAGGTCCTCGAACTTGTACATGGGGTGTCATCCAAGTCCATAAACTCCTAAAAATATTTTTTTCATAAACTAGTCATGGATATCATCACGAGTCTAAACACACGAGAGAAGATGAGGATTTCACCTTATTCTCATACTAGATTTCTTTCTTTTTCATGGTAGTATGAGAGTTTGGGGACTCGGATGACATGCTGGGACAAGTTCAGGGACTCAAAATGAATTTTGAAATATTAGGGACCTAGATGGCGCACCTAGATAAGTTGGGGGTTCCAAAATACATTTTGAGAGTTTGTGACCAAAATGACACTGCATGACATGTTTAGGAACTGCTCATGTATTTCACTCTTGTATACTCGTCTAATTTATGACTCCGGGCCGAGAGACCTCGTCAAGGGCCGCCCGCGCGTTTCTCTCCCGAGAGGCGACGGGCGAAACCCGCTCCGCCGCCAAGGGCCCCCGCCACCTGCACCCTCTCCGCTCCGTCGCTGCCCGAGCGGCCGCTCAGCTCCAGTGACGGCAGCGGCGGGGCCCTCCTCCCTCGCCGCAGATCTGGAGAGGTCTCGCCGGTCGTCCCTCACCGGCAGCCTGCTTCCGCCGGCGCTTCGGCCCCCGCTCCCCGGTGGTCAAGGCCTCGCGCATCCCCTCCTGTCTCTGGCGAGGGAGGCCAGGGCTGGTGGGGACCTCCTGCTCAGGGCGGTGGAGGCGGTCCTGGCGGATCCCGCGGGGGGGGGGGGGGGGAGGGGTGGGGGCGCCGCCGCTGCGGCCCCGGTGCGTTCGACAAGCTCATCCTCGACATCGGTCGCCTCGACGGGCTGGCAAACTTCCTCCTTTGTCTCTGGTGCCGGCCGGGCTTCTTGCCTACCGTGGTGGGACTCGGCAGCCGGCCGTTGCCTCTGCTGGATCTCACCCGGTAGCGGCCTTGCGTCGCCGGCCGTGCTCCTCCTTCTTTGGGCCTTGGGTAGTGCCATAAGCCAGCTGTGGGAGGAGGGGGAGCCCGTCCATGCTCCGACTTCGCCGGCGTTCAAGCCCTCAGGTGATACTGTCCAAGCTCCGTCCCCTTTGCGCCGCTGCCCCGGTACGGCTGGGTCCATGGTTTCCCTCAAATTGGAGTCGCTTGGTTTTGCACCAATAGATGGGGGTAACTCCGGGTTTAGATGTCCGTGATTCACTCGGGTTGGCCGCAATTGAGGTGGGCGACTCCGGATCAATAGCGAGCCCTTGACCCCCAATCTCACCGGATTTGGTGGCGGTTCTAATTCTTATGGGACCCAGTCGGAAAGCTCTAGTGGTTGCAACGCGTGGGTGTGGTATGGCGGCTTCCGAGTTGGGGCATGTTCTTTCGGTTTGGGGAGGTGTCCCGCAAGCGCAAGCTTCGGTCCGGCGGGCTGGATTGGGCAACGGTGTTTCCCTGGTGAGGGCGTTGCTTCGTGGGCTCTCCCTATGGTGGTCGCTTTGGTCTCCGAGGTGAAAACCGAACGTTGGCGCCAGCTTGGCACCTTTGTCTTCCTGAAGACGTTGTTAATGGGTCCTTTACCACCATGTTGGAGCGTTGGACCCGCTGGCGACCCGTTCTTGCAAATCTAGTTTGGATCCATGGCTTGTTAGGTGGTCTTTCTTGAGTAGCTCCGAGTTGTCTCAGGTGTGTCGCCTAATGTGTCCCTTTCTTGAGTTGTAAGCTTGTGGTGGTAGTTAGCGGACGTGTGCGTCATTATAAGCTGGTAATCTCAGTATCCGGTTTTGCTTTATATATAAAGCTCGGCCACGGCCGTTTGGCGTACAGTGGTCTAATTTATATTTCTTTCACGTTTCTATATCTTGCACTTGTCTTGTGGTGTTCTCCCAGCCACCAATCCGGAAAAATCTGGGTATTTCTTATTCTTATTAATCCTATAGTTTTATTAATGCTGGCACTCTTTCCTATGTTTCATTGACTCTTTTCTAAAACACATTCCAGGTAGCTAGAGCAGTACCAATAATATGATTGTAATGCTTGCTTAGCTTATCAGAAACTGGCAAACACATCATGCAGGACATACTTGTTTCTCGAGTTGCATATTATATGCATGTCTGGGTGATTGACAAGAACAAGAGCGGACCTGTTTTCTTGGCCATGACGATGCCAATAACCCTGCTTTGTCACAATAATTCTGTCTTTCTTTCTCGGAGAAGCAGTTTCCCTAGGAAGGTGTGTTACTCCTGCTTACCAGTTTCCTCTCATTTTCTTTTAACAATGAAGATGATTTAAAATGTTAACCCAAAAGTCATCTTGTTCCTAGCAGTATCTTAGATGGAGTAATTATGGTTGGGCAAAGAGTTCTGATCAGTAGATGTCAGGAAGCAACAAATGATTGCTCCAGCAGAGTTAGCACAAGTTTAAATCAGACTAGCGATTTTTTCTACACCAGAACTCAATGGTAGTCTCACACTCTCAGAGTCTCAGGCTGGTCTGTATTTTGTAGTTACTGAATTGAGAGAATTTTGAAGTTATGTTGTATTTTTCTTCCACTATATGTCTCTCTTGTTTAAAGTTTCAATGTTTAAACTAGTGCATTATGCACTATATATTTGTGTCGTACTGCAGCTTTCTTTCTTATGTCTCTGTTTGTAATAAGTAATAACGTTACATACTTGAATTATGGGATCATATATCATTTGAGGAAATGAGGTGAGTCAGTAAATGGAGATACTCCGTAAGTGCTAATGCCTCAAAAGTCACAACGTGGAAATTCTGATTCATGCATGTTTTGTACCAATGCGAGTGTCCTAATAAGAAGGGAAAATTGACTGATGGACACCGTTCAGATGTGTCTTTTGCCACAGGCCACCGAAATAAAAGTGAGTTTGCAAGAAGACACTAAAATTGTATATAAATTGGCTGTTGGATAATATGACTCATATAGTAATATTTTCTACTCAAATAGATCACAAAGTTGGGTCCGTCTTCTTGCGGGCAGTGGCTCGTGAGGAGGTCAGGGACGGCTGCTGTAAATGATCATCTGCTCATTGGTGGCTGCCATATCCGGGTCGGTGGCGGTTGCTTCGTCGGCAAGCTTTTAGCATAACTATGCAAGTCCTTTTGGCCTCTGGGCGGTGGATTTGTTGCCACTGCTCTCAATGGGGGTGATGCCATGGTACCCCCACTGCTCTACATTCCCATACACATGCTCTACTAGTTTCAATATATTGTACATGTAATATATGTATTAATTGTTGTTTTCTTTCTTCTAATTCAGCCCAAACGTCTCCTATACTTGAGAGTTATGAGTTGACACCCAATTACTCAGTTAGGGATTTCAAACACTTGCTGATATAACAAGTGGACTATTTAAAATAGGTAAATATTCATCTTATCCTATGGTGGATAAGATGTTAAGATTAGTCTTAACTACTCTGGTACCAACTGCAATTATCGAGAGATTCTTCTTAGCTATGAAACTTGTGAAGACACGTCCTTGATGTACAATGGGAGATGGATTTCTGCGAGATTGTTTGGTAATTTATATTAAGAAGGAATTGGCTGCATCAATTAGTACTGATGATATTATTTTCTGGTAGCCGTAGAGCTAAATTTAAGTTTATAGATATGTATTTTTCTCTTAGTTGAAAATTGTAAAATATGCTACTATTATATATGACTAAAACAAGCACATATAACCATTGATTCTATTTTACTTTCTTCACAGCCCTCCTATACTCAATTCCTGGCTCCGCCCCTGCCCATGGGCATCACTTTCCTCATTAGAGGCTTCGTTGCACCCTACATCCTCTTTCCGAATGGATCTCTCCCGAGTGAAAGCTCAAGATTGGTTTATTTAATTGTGCAATGGCAGTGTCATTCCACGTTGTTTTCTCCTTGGAGATGTCACATTTGGAGGATCCCTGGACAGTGGGAGGTTAGTGTCTTCAACGATGGTCTTTGCACTTCAGGGCTTGTTGACGTTGCCTAATGAGATGTTTATTTTCAGTTTAGTGGTCATAGTTCATCCAGCGGTTGATATTATTATTTCATCTTTGCTGGATTTGGCTCGAATTCCGATTCCACGTTCACTTGGCATGTAGCGAAGCTGGTTCTTTTGGAGTTGACATCAAGTAACAAGCCAGAATGTTGCAAGACGACTACACGAGCTATCTGTTGTAGTATTTTTTTCAAGGATCATATGATATCTTGGCTATATGTCATTTTGGATGTGTGCTTTTTTTATTGTAAGAATTGTGGTTTCATGCATTCTCAGTCGACGATGATTAAAGCCAAAAATAGACTTTCTATTATCTAAAAAAATTATAATTGTGTGCTATGTGGGAATAATGAAGAGGAAACATGCAACATATCATTCTTCCTTTGCCGCTTCAGCCAGAGTTGTTGGAATTTAGTTGGTATTACTTGGGATTTCTCTTTCCGGCCACTGAAATTGTCATTCTGGCTAGGTAATCTTTTGGTTCCAAAATCTTCAGGGAGGTTCTCATTGTGGCATGTTGGACTATTTGGTGTCATAGAAATTTGTTGATTTTTTGTCACTAATATAGAATAGACTTTCCGTCCACAACATTAGTCCCAGATTCTATTGGATCCAAAACTAATTTGAGCATTAGTCCGCATTAGTCCCAATAGGACTAAATATTAGCATTTAACCCCGGTTGGAGGCTCAACCTGGGACTAAAGAGTCACACGCATTAGTCCCTTGTGGTGGCGACTAAAAGTCACCATTTTAGTCCCTGTTGGGGGGCTCAATCTGGACTAAAAGGTCCTCCACGTGTTACTACAAAAGAAAAATATTCCATTTGAAGTCACATTTTCATATGTGTGGGGTGGTTAGAAGGCTATGTGTGAGGCAAGTCAAGAGGTCATTGGTTCAAATTCCACCATTTCTCTACTAGTTCAGTATGGTGCCTCTCTCTCTTTAGGAAGATGCCGAGCTTCTTTCAGAGACAGAATGTGTTTGTTGATTCACAGAAGCCATATGTAATTTCAGATGGTTCTTCCCTCCTCTTTTCCTCTCTGGCTTTACTTGTACATATTATTCTTTTATAATACAAAAGGTCCATCAGTGCTGTCGGTGTTGAGATTGGTCGCCCAATACTCACACCAATCAGAATGCGCTGTGTCCTGTCCCTTGACGGTTGATGCAAGAGCTAGCACTGAGACGCGGGGTTTATCCTGGTTCCGGCCGCGGGGCCGTACGTCCAGCAAGGTGTGCTCGTGCACTGTACTATCTTGCACAGGGGTTCTTGCAGTGGGGGGCTACAAGCAAGGCGGGATAGGAGGAGAAGCCTCCAAGTCCCTGGAAGTGGAGTGATTGAGGCCGAGTGCCAATATCGTGGTGGTGATCGTGTGTGTGTTCATGTGTTGTGTCTCCATTTTTCCTGAAGGGCGCCCGTCTCCCCCTTTTATAGACCAAGGGAGGGACGGTTTATAGTCGAGGGTACAGTAGTTTGCTACAGTCGAGATGTACGGGCAGCCGTGCACCGGCGTGCGTTCGTCCTTGCAGATCCTTGCTCCTAGCGCTAGTTATGGCTGAACTCCGGCTTCGGCGGCCATCGTGGCGGCTCCTGGGCTTGTCCTGGAGTGGCCTCGAGGGGTGGCTTGACTGGGGTCGGTGGACGGCCGTTGCATGCTTGCCCGTTCGAGGGTGCCGCCATGCCTGCTCGAGGGTCTTGCCGTGGTGAGAGGATGGGAGTTGGCAGCACAGGGGCCGTCGTGGTGCTCACTGTTGGCACAGTGCGCGGTGTGCCTGCCTGCTGGGGATGGCGGGGAGTTGGTGGATTTGACCTGGCTTGCGTCATCCGCACGGTCGTGCCCGGCCGAGGTCCGCGCCCGGTCGTCGCCCGTGCTCCCATTTGAGGGTGCCTCCATGCCTATTCAAGGGCTCCGCCGTGGGGGGAATGACGGGGGCAGGTAGCACAGTGCGTTGGAATGACGCCTGTCCGCCCGCACAGGGCTCTGCAGGCTCGCACAGTGCAGCGCATGCCAACACAGATATGGTGAGGCCGCACAGTGGCCGGAGTAGGTGGAACTGTTGGCGTAGCGGTGTCAGTGGCGCGACATAGGGAGAGATTGCCTTTTGACTTCGGTGTCCGGTGGCAGAGCGTGGCATTAAATGCCGTTGCCGGACGGAGTGGTTGGTGTTGGCGGTCGTTACAACCCAAATCCGACCACCAATACTCGGGAATAAATGAGGTTTTATGCAACATTCCATGTACTTAGGTTTTGTTTCTAATAAAGTTATACGAGTTTTGGTGAGTGTCACTTTTGCAGGTACAACTACGACAAATACGTGCTATTGGAGCCGAAAATGACCGAATCGGCCGAATGACTCTGTTCGGCCGGTTACCGCCCTTAGCCGAACAAGACGAGGAGCACAACCGGAGGTCATCCACGTCAGCAACGACCGAGCAAGCCATGTAGATCACTTCCATGTCATTCTAGGCCTACACCAATACGAATACCATCAAGGGAAGACAACCCAGGGTGATCCAGAAGGAGAGGCGGTGCACGGGATGCATACTGGGCTGGAAGCCCAGTTCGGCCGAACCCACCAGTTCGGCCGAACCGCCCCCACTCCACCAAACCGCCATAGGGGTGAGATCCTGGCCCTTGGTGGCCAGGTCGGTGGATCAGAGGGTTCGGCCGAACCGCCTCCTTCGGCCGAAGCGGCCGGGAACCGCCATCCAGCCCCCCTTGGCCATTACTCCATCCAACCGCCTTCACTTGCTATAAATGTAGTGGTTCAATGCCCGGTTTCACACACACCAAGCCAAGGTGCTCATTTCCACTTTCATTCTAGTAGAGTTAGGATAGTTTAGTTGAGAGTTAGAGTTGAGTCGAGCTGTGCCTCGGAGGTTCCGGAGTCGTCTTCAGAAGCTCTGGTATAAGCTCTTGTATCTATTACTTTTCCTTTTGTAAGACTTTGAGTTATCAATATAGTTATCTTTATCTTCTTGCCTTTGTCATTTATATCTTGCTTCTACTTTATTCTAGTTGCATCTATATCTTGTTTAGACTATAGTCAGTTATAGTTCTAGTGCTTGTAGTTCTTGTTTAAGTCTTTGTCTTGGCTGGTTCTTCGGTCTTGCTTGATACTGGACGTGAATTGTCACCAAGAGTATTGATAAGGTTGCTTGCTCTTGCTAGCAGAGTAAGTAGTTATTGACTAGTGTAGGAGTGGTTCCTAGACTAGCCAGTGGCCTTAGTTTATTCCCGTCGGAAAGGAGGTGGTAGCCGTGAGGTGGTGACAACCCTTTCGGTCTTTGTAGCCCATCACGTTAGTTCCGGTCCGTAGGATCCCCCAGTTGGGAATTGGTGGCACCCCTTCTCATCCCTTTCTGTGTGTCACGGGTTCCCTTGTCCCGAAGCTAAGACAATAGAGTTAACCCAGATCTCCTAGTGCTGGCTCTGTAGCCGCTGTATCTCTAAGGTAGAGTGACATAGGTAGATAAAGTATCCAGGAGTCCTCTATCTCTTCTCGTTGTCCTCCCAGCTATCTATCTCTTCTCTCCCTTACCTGAGTATCCATTGAGCTGTGTGTCCAGTATATCCACTCCTATCCAATACCGTTATCCCCTGTCTTGTCTAGTCGTGTACCCTTCTCTGATAGTCTCGAATATCTGTTCACTAGTATTCTTGCCAAATCTTCCCTGCGGAAATATAAATTACGATACATCGGGATACTCCCAGGTGAAGTGCTACAGCGGTGATTCTGTGCGCTTGCAGAATATTTCTATATTTTACTAAGCCATAAAGAAAACCACTGAAACACTCCTTACCCCAGTACCAGGATTCTCAATTCTGATATTGGATCGTAAGAAGTGCCAATAGTTGGGCGCACTTGCCGTGCGTCGAGGGGAGGCTTCAAGCGAGACGGATGCGGTTGCTCGCTCGAGGGGGGTGGAGACCCTCGAGCGAGGCGGAGATTGCACAGTGCTCGCTCGAGGGGGTGAGCAACCCTCGAGCGAGGCGGAGATTGCACAGTGCTCGCTCGAGGGGGTGAGCAACCCTCGAGCGAGGCGGAGGCTTGAGATATCCTCGAGGGGCAAACCTGGGCGGCTTGCTGGGCCGCGCCAAGTTGTAGTGGGCCGTGTGCACTTGGGTGGCGCTCGGCCCGCTGAGGTTTTTGGTATTGCGTTTTTGAGGGTGATTACTCTAATGATTAGGGGACCCCTTATGGTGGTCCCCGATAGGGGCCTTCCCTACTGTTTTGTTAAAAAAAAACACTGAAGCTGTAATGATATTAGTATGTCAACTATACATGCATTCTTTTATCAGACTTGTTAATCCACTTGCCTATTAGTCAAATACTCAAATACTAAGTCATGGCCGTCCAACTATTATACATTATAATACAATGCATCTGACCAAACGGACAGGAGAGCTAATCGTACACTGCATCGTCCCAGAATCTAGCAACTCTTTGTCTGCGGGCTCAGCCTTTCCTCTACTAGTGTTCTAGTGTATGCTGCCTCTCTTTCTCTAGGAAAATGGAGAGCTTTCAGATAGAAAATGTGTTTGTTGATTCACAGAGCTAAAGCCTCCCTAAAGGCCTCTTTTCATGACTGGATATGTAACATCAGATGGTTCCTCCTCCCCTTTTCCTCTTAGGCTTGAGGCAACTTTACTTTTACATATTATTCTTTTATAACACAAAAATGTCATTTTCCTCTTAGGCCTTCCCTATTGTTTCCAAAAAAAAAAACTGAAGCTGTAATGATATTACTATGTCAACTATACATACCATTCTTTTATCAGACTTGTCAATCCACTTGCCTATTAGTCAAATACTAAGTCATGGCCGTCCAACTATATTTTACATTATATACAATCCATCTGACGAAGCGTAGAGGAGCTAATCGCATACTGCATTGTCACCAGAATCCAGCAACTCGTTGTCAGCGGGCTCAGCCTTTTGTCTTACACCCTCCATGAACCATGAACTTGATAATGAAATGCCACTCGGTATAAACTCTCTCCCTATAAATGCAGGACCTTGTCATCCGCATTATATGTGCCACTGAGTGCTACACTCTACACGTATGTTAGCTAGTGAAAGGCTAGTGACAGGTATGGACGAGGCGCCAGTAGTGAAAGCAGTTCTTTATGGTGTTACTACGCTTGTGGTAGCATGGCTGCTGCATTGGGTGTACAGGTGGATGAACCCTCCATGCCGCGGCAAGCTTCCTCCAGGATCCATGGGGTTCCCTATAATTGGCGAAACCTTCCAGTTCTTCAGACCAAGCCCTTCCCTGGACATCCCGGCCTTCTACAAACTAAGGCTCAAGAGGTGAGCAGCTCATCATACATTACACTGCTTTTGACCAACAATTCAGTCATTACCATGCACAGGATTTCTTTTGCTTTTATGGTCAATCCTGAGAAATCAAGTACGTGTTCAACTGATAAATTGATCTCGATTTCAAGGTACGGCCCGGTGTTCAAGACAAGCCTGGTGGGACAGCCAGTGGTTGTGTCCATGGACGCGGACCTGAACCGGTTCATATTCCAGCAGGAGGGCAAGCTGTTCCGGAGCTGGTACCCTGAGACATCAAACAACATCTTCGGCAAGGACAGTATTGCAGGGAAACGAGGAGGCTACGCTAGCACATACAAAAACTCGTTTACCCAAAAACAGGAACAACAGCAGTTATAGATCACGGATCGTTACCACTAGACGCGCAGTTGCAGCGGAAGCCGTCTCGATGTAGACGAACGCGTCGAAGTGGCAGTGCAGTGCAGTTGCTTACGTCCGTCTGGTCCTACACGTGCGGTTCGTCCTTGTGCTCCAAGCGCAGCACCTCCGAGGTATCCACACGTACGAGGATTGAAACGTCGCGCACCGGACTGCTAGGTCCGCAAGCACGATGGGGAGAAAAATAACTATTGCTCGTAAGTCTTTATTTCTCAGGAGGGGTTTGGTCTCTATTTATTTGGATGAAATTCTCCACACCATATTTCATTAGCAATATGGGACTAATAAATAATGTACCCCTTCCCCTGGTAATGGGCTTCACAACATTTGTGGCCCATTAAGACTAGTGGATCAAATCCAGTTGGCTCTTGGGCATATTCCCAACAGTCTCCCACTTGCACTAGAGACAATCTCATAAGCAAGTTTTCAGTGTTCCAAACCTCTTAAGTGTGTGACCCTATGGGTTCACGTACACATAGACATGGTTCGAGTACTCCTACTCGGTCCAATAGTTGATAGCGGCCTCTAGCAAGACGTGTCAACTCCCATGCGTACGTAAAGATCATATCAGACGAACCACCACAACATCACGTACAAGCTATTCCCTTTGCCTCACGATATTTGGTCTAACTCCAAGTCAGACCTCTCTTTCTCGAATCTGTGAGTCGGATCCTTCAAGAGGTTAACTCTTAACCTAGCACGGCCATGCATTTCTTGATCCGATCACTCGAGGGCCCCTGAGATATCTCTCTCATGTAGAGAGGGGCAAATCTCATCTTGATGGACCACGCCTCATAGCATGCTTCCTGACAAAACCCGAAAACCACCTTTATAACTACCCAGTTACGGAGTAGCGTTTGACAGTCCCTAAGTAGGTCAATTCACATCTTGAGTACATGCGACAATCTCAGGTCTTAGGACAAAGCATACGCATTGTGAAAAGAGATAAACATACAACAAAATCTCAAGTTGGGTCAGTCCAGTCCCATGTCATACATGTGCCCACATTATTAGTTTGACATCTCCATGTCCATGACTTGTGAAACACAGTCATCAACTAATACATGTGCTAATCAGATTAGGGACAACTTTTGAATAACCATACAAGTAAAGAGTTTCACAAACAATTCACATAATTGCCAATCATATACAAGTTGACTTTCATGGATATTCAATAAATAAACAATATGTCATAGATATAATACAATCATCCACTCACACTAGAGCTAATCTAGATGATATCTAATACCCATAGCTCTCATGTGCGACTCATGCTTAGGCTGTGGAAGAGCCTTTGTCAACGGATCAGTAACATTCAAATCCGTATGTATTTTGCATATCTTTATCTCACCCCGTCTAACGAACTCTCGAATGAGGTAAAATTTCCGCAGTACATGTTTGTTCTTCTGGTGATTCCTAGGCTCCTTAGCCTGCGCAATAGCCCCATTGTTGTCACAGTAGAGTTCCAATGGGCTAGATGCATTGGGAAACACACCAAGCTCAATGAGGAACTTCCTCATCCAAACACCTTCCTTCACCGCTTCAGAAGCTGCGATGTACTCGGCTTCTGTTGTAGAATCAGCTACCGTATCTTGCTTAGAACTTTTCCAGCTTACAACACCACCGTTTATTGTGAACACGAACCCTGATTGCGACTTTGAATCGTCTGGATCAGTTTGAAAACTAGCATCAGTGTAACCCTTTACAATGAGCTCTTCCTCACCTCCAAAGACTAGGAACACATCTTTAGTCCTTCTAAAGTACTTAAGAATGTTTTTCACCGCTGTCCAGTGACTTTCACCTGGATTAGACTGGTGTCGGCTCGTAACACTTAGAGCATATGAGACATCTGGACGAGTACTTATCATGGCGTACATGATGGATCCAATTGTTGAAGCATAAGGGACCTTACTCATGCGCTCCCGCTCATCAGTCGTCGTAGGACACCGAGTCTTGCTGAGGTGTACGCCATGTGACCTAGGCAAGAACCCTTTCTTGGACTGTTCCATGCTGAACCGATTCAGCACCAGGTCAATATAAGTATCTTGACTTAATCCTATAAGCCTCCTTGATCTATCCCTATAGATCCTTATGCCCAGAATGTATGCAGCTTCCCCTAAGTCCTTCAAAGAGAAACTATTTTTCAGCGAAGTCTTAACGGATTCTAGCATAGGAATATCATTCCCAATCAACAATATGTCATCCACATACAAGATTAGAAATACAACAGAGCTCCCACTTTCCTTCTTGTAAACACAAGCCTCTTCTTCATTCTGCCGGCTCCGAGATGCTTGCTACCTCGTCAAAACGAAGGTTCCAACTCCGAGATGCTTGCTTTAATCCATAGATTGATTTCTGAAGCTTGCATATTTTTCCAGCATTAGTTGGATCGACAAAACCTTCGGGTTGTATCATGTATACATCCTCCTCTAGGTTCCCATTGAGGAAAGCTGTTTTGACATCCATCTGCCATATCTCATAATCGAAATACGCAGCTATTGCTAGAATGATCCGGATAGATTTAAGCATCGCTACTAGAGAGAATGTCTCGTCGTAGTCAACTCCTTGAACTTGTCGAAAACCTTTTGCAACAAGTCGTGCTTTGTAGACGTTAACATTTCTGTCTACATCTCTCTTTCTCTTAAAGATCCATTTGCACTCGATGGGTCTCACACCATCAGGCGGGTCAACTAAGTTCCAAACTTGATTTTGCCCCATGGAATCTATCTCGGATCTCATGGCACTTTGCCATTTCTCGAAATCTGGGTCCATCATAGCTTCCGCATAGGTCCTAGGCTCATCGTTGTCCATCAATAATATGTCTCGCTCTCCCGTAACTAGGAGATTCATTTTCTGTGTTGCGCGACGTGGCCTTTCCGACCTTCGTGGTTGTGGCGGTTCTTCTCTTACCACAGGTGCCTCAACTCGTTCTGCTATATTAGCATCACTCATAAAGTCTTGCCTCATAGGCTCATCTCGAATTTCTTCAAGATACACCTTCTGTCTACTTTTCTCGCTTTTGAGAAACTCTTTCTCCAAGAAAACACCGTTCCTAGCGACAAACACTTTGCCCTCTGATCGGTTGTAGAAATAATATCCAATTGTTTCCTTTGGATATCCCACGAATATGCACTTGTCCGATTTTGGTGTAAGCTTGTCCGACTGAAGTCGCTTGACATATACCTCACAACCCCAAATTTTCAGAAAAGACAAACTGGGAGTCTTGCCAGTCCATATCTCATATGGTGTCTTCTCCACGGACTTAGATGGTACCCTATTTAGTGTGAAAGCTGCTGTTTCTAGAGCGTAACCCCAAAATGATAACGGTAGGTCTGACTGGCTCATCATTGATCGCACCATGTCTAACAAGGTTCGATTACGTCGCTCGGACACACCGTTCCTCTGAGGTGTTCCAGGTGGCGTTAGCTGTGGAACAATTCCGCAACTCTTTAGATGAGTGCTAAACTCGTGGCTCAAATACTCGCCTCCACGATCTGATCGCAAGGCTTTAATTTTCTTACCACGCTGATTTTCAACTTCATTCTGAAACTCTTTGAACTTTTCAAAAGTCTCTGACTTGTGCTTCATTAAGTAGACATAGCCACATCTACTAAAATCATCAGTGAAAGTTATGAAGTACTGAAATCCACCTCGAGCTGTCGTGCTCATTGGTCCACATACATCAGTATATATGAGTTCCAACAAGTCTTGCGCCCTCTCAGGAAAACCTGTGAAAGGTGCCTTGGTCATCTTGCCTAGCAAACAAGCTTCGCACGTCTCGTATGATTCAAAATCAAACGAAGTTAAAAGTCCATCAGAATGGAACTTCTTCATGCGCTTCTCACTTATATGACCCAAATGACAATGCCACATATAGGTAGGATTCAAATCATCTAGCCGAGGCCTTTTAGCAATTATATTACATATAGGTGAATCATCAAGATTTAAAATGAACAATCCATTCACAATGGATGCAAGAGCCACAAACATGCCATTCTTTGAGATCACACAACCATTGTCTTTACTCGCGAATGTATAACCATCCTTCATCAAACATGAGGGAGATACAATGTTTCGACTCAAACTAGGAACAAAATAACAATTATTCAATTCCATGATAAATCCTGACGGAAGGTGGAGTTGCATCGTCCCGATGGTCAAAGCAGCAACTCTTGCATTATTGCCCACGTGGAAATCAACTTCGCCTCTTCCCACGCTTCTACTTCTTACTAATCCCTGCATCGAATTGCAAATATGAGCAACCGATCCGGTATCAAATACCCATGAATTAATAGAAGAATCAGCGAGAAAAATGTCTGTAATATTAATGTCAAGTGTACCTGATGCGGAAGTACTCTTACTACCGCCTTTCTTCAGAGAAGCCAGGTACTGCTTGCAATTCCTCTTCCAGTGACCAAGTTCCTTACAATAAAAGTACTCCTCTTTTTCTGCAGCTGGTCTAGACTTAGTCTAGGGCGTTGGGTTTGGCTGAGAGATCACATCTTTAGCCTTGCCCTTCTTCTTCCAAGATTTGCCCTTCTTCTTGAAGTTAGGCCTGTTTTGGATCGCCATTACATGGGTGCTGCTAGCACTTTTCTTAATGTCAGCCTCTGCTGTCTTGAGCATGCCACACAACTCATTCAAGCCCTTCTCTGCCCCTTGCATATGGTAGTTCGAGATGAAGTTCCCAAAGCTAGGCGGAAGTGATGCTAGAATAAAATCAGTGGCCAACTCTGGCTTCTCCAACCTCTGGGTGTAACCAACCAACTTGATCACATGCGGCCCTACAGCTGCGCCTTCTGCTAGCTTGGTTTCCACAAAGGCCTTTGAGACATTGAACCTTTCAGTCCTGGCCTGAGTTTGGAACATGTCCTTAAGCGCCTCGATCATATCGTGCGCCTCATGGTTTGTCTCAAACTGCATCTGCAGCTCGGGTTCCATGCAAGCAAGCATAAGGCAACTCACTTCAAGATTGACATCACATGCCTTCTTGTAAGCAAGTTTGTCAGCAACAGTTGCGTTATCATCAGGCTCATCTGGTAATGGGGTGTCTAGAACTTCTTCCTTTTTCTCAGCCCTGAGAACAATTCTCAGGTTGCAGATCCAATCTGCATAGTTTGTTCCATTCAACTTATCTTTCTCAAATATCGAACGCAAAGAAAACGGTGTGCTAGGTGCCATTGATCTACAACAGAAATAATGCAAAATACTAAGACAACATATCTATGATAGAGTAAAATACATTAAACAATTTAACGAAATCTACTCCCACTAAAATCAATATCCCTCCATTGATACTTAGCGATTCAGGATCCACAACTAACAAGTCAACTAGTGAGCTTTAGCATCACCGCTAGAAGACATGGTAGATTGGTAAGCAACCCTTTGCTAATCATATCACATATGACTCCTGTTGTTGGGTGACATCTCTATGTCTCGGCGCCCAACCTTCATGCCCCAAGGTCCTTAACCGTTAAGATAACCTAGTCTAAGTTAACCAACCCTTTATGCGAGTAAGTATCCGATACGAACCCATCTAGTCAAGGAAAATGTTGACACCAAAAATTGGCACCAGGAAGAGGCTGACATGTGGGCCGGATTCGTTGAAGAGATATCATTCGGCAAAGAAGTTTTTCCCAGAGCATTCGGTAAAGACGTTCTGCGGTCGGGAATGCATTGTCATTCGGCAGGAAAATATTCCGCAGGAGGAATTCGGGAGTGCGTGATGACGTGGATCAAGTATAAGGAAAAGGCTGGTTGAACTTCGAATGCAAGACGGATACGGTGCCCCGACGTTTATCTTTTTAGGAAATAAATAATGTAATCGTAATCAACTAGGAGTCGTGTCAAAACCTGGGTATAAATATAGACCCATGGTAGTTGTAAAAAGGGAGTCCAATCAATCATACAACAAACCGGCCCCGTGCCAACTTCGAGTCCTTTAGTCGAGTCGTCGAGTTCTTCGAGAGGAATCATCGATCCGTCGACCTCCGTAAGTACCGGCAACCCTGCACCATGCCTAGTATCATGCGGTGGATTTAGGCTTTGGTTCAGGAAGGTTCCATTGTTAGATCATGAGCCATGCGGTGGGCTAAGTTTTAGCTTGGAACAAGTTATCGGTTCTATTGGATTTTGGCAAGATCTGATAGATCTATTAAGTTACCATGTGTTGCTTTGGATTTTACCTTTATGTTTAATTCATTACAACACTCTTTTGCCCAGTCCAGGTTGATTAGATTCGGTTCTAGCTCATAATGCACCGCGTTTCCATAGCCGAATTCGAAGTCAATCTGGATTGCCACGTGTTGCGGGTCCAAGCTCGTTGGTCTTGTGTAGATCTTGACAGAACCGGGTATCATGCGGTGGATGCAGGTTTTTGGGTCGTCTTAGAGCTAATCATCCGGTGGATTAGAATTTGATTCGATCTGATAGACCTATCATCACCAACGAAGCATGTTCCTTCTTCATGGAACCCGATTCGGCTATATAGCTGTATTCGGCAGTATCGCCACGAGCGAAACATGTTCAAGGTTTTGTTTTAAATAAAGAATGCTTTTAGCCTTCCACGTTTAGAGTATATCATGCGGTGGATTGATCTATTCTTGGTTGGTGGCGTGATTCCAAGCAAGTCGTATCATGCGGTGGATTAACTTGCTTGTCTCATGCTCGACGGGTTGAAAAGTACCTAGACATGCGGTAGACTAGTGCTTTTAGTCTATGCATTCTTGTTTATTATGAAATTATGGTCATGTTTTCGCCCTTTTATTTATTTATCATGCTCTGTTCCTCGTTAATCGGTTATGAATATGCGTTACAATGTTTATTCAGTCAAATACCAATCTTTCGTCATGCTTATGTCACGCATTCGGCAGTGCGCTTCCTGCGTGCTTTGCCGATTGCCGAATGATGCTTTAACTGCTGACAGATAGCTTCTCTGTAGCTATATGTCGTTCGAAACTGGCTCCATAACCGCAATTATGGAACTATCTGGTATTACCCGGTACGTTCCAGGTGTTATTTGAACATCTTTTCTCCCTTTGTCAGTTTTTCAGGAAAATTGACTGGCACGCTTTCGGATTCAAACGCTCGGGTCACGTGTAAAGCTAGCTAATTCGGCTTGCTGTGTGCTTGGCGTGAAGTGTGGATTTTACGTCAACACACTTTTTGGCACGCTCGGTGGGACAACAAGCTTCAAAGATGCCTGAATTAAAAGACATTCTGGATGTCACTTTCGAAGAATTATCTGATGAACATCAACAAATGGTGAAGACTGCTGCAGATCAGTTCATCAAGAAATGCTTGCTGTCTTTTGCTAAGAACAGGAGTGGTGCACCATTTCTCAAGTCAGATCTGCCAAGAGTTCTTTTACCGGGACAATCTGATCTTACTGAAGATGAAGAAAGGGAGAAGTTCTCTAGCTTGTTGTACAAGGCTTTAGGAGAAACAATGACCAATCATAACGCTGCATTCCTGAACAGTTTTCGGCTCATACTGGTCAACATCTTTGGTCAACACGTGGATAAGCCTTTTGAGCAAGTGCATGGACAACTTGGTGGCCCGACATATTTCAATGTTCAAGCATCGGTTCCAAAACGTCATGGTAAAGGTACTGAAGAAACTGAAGCTTCTGGAACCAAAGACGCGAATGGACAGCCGATTCAGCAAGAGCTTCAGCATGCATTTCCGAAACCTCGTACATATGGTGATATGGCATTCGGCACCACGGGAAATCTACCTGCTTCTGCTTACAAGATATCCCCTCTGAACAACAGGCTGCAAAGGGATGTGTATGGGAACGGATATTCAGAGTTTATGGATTACAATGCTATCGACGCTCTCCCGAATCCCGGGTATGTTGGTACTACAGGGATGCCTGCTAGGAGACCAAGGAATCAAGATACCAATATTGACCTCATGGTGCAAAAAATGACCGATGTATTACAAAATCAATTCGGTCTGAAGCCTAAAAATCAGGGGTACATGTACTCGTCTCCTTTCCCAGAATGGTACCAAAGGGTATCATTGCCGAATAGAGTCAAGGTGCCTACAGAGTTTACTAAGTTCTCAGGACAAGACGATACTAGCACTGTGGAACATATAGCTCGATATCTGATGCAGCTTGGAGAAGCTTCAGCAGATGAGGCTTTCAGAATCAGATACTTTCCTTTGTCACTGACGGGTCCAGCTTTTACATGGTTTGCTTCTTTGCCTGCTCAGTCAATTTGTACTTGGAAAGACCTGGAGCAGAAATTCCATGCTCATTACTACATTGGCAGTACCGAGAAAAAGTTGGTTGATTTGACCAGCTTAAGGCAGAGAAATAATGAGACACCTACGGAGTTCCTCAGGAGGTTTAGGGAAACAAAGAGCATGTGCTTTTCTCTGAACATACTTGATGACCAGCTAACCGGTATGGCTGTAGCTGGCATGCTGCCTGCCATTCGGGAAAAGCTATTTGGAATGGAGTTCGATGATCTGGGCCAGTTGTCACACAGATTGGCCTTAATGAGTAACCAGGCATATGGTTTCAAGAAAGATGCCAGATTTGCTAAACATAATGATGTAGCTGACATCTATAACCAATTCCTTGAAAGAGCAGATCAAGGAGATGAGTATGAAGATAGTGAGGAGATAGCTGCAGCAGAGATAGTGTGGGGCAAAGAACTAGTCATGGTGAATCAGAGGTGGATTAAACAGAATAAGGGCACCTATGATTTTGATGTAACTAAGGCAGATAAATTGTTTGACTATCTTGTAAAAGAAGGCCGGATCAAGCTACCAGAGGGGCATTCTATGCTTCGGCCTGATGGAGTGAAAGATAAAAGGTACTGTGGATTCCATGATAGAAATTCTCATTCCATCAATGAATGCAGGGTTTTTAGAGTGAGGATTCAGAAAGCTATCCAAGAAGGGCATCTGAAATTCGACAATAAGATGAAGTTGGACAATAACCCGTTTCCTCAGAACATGATTGGGTTCTCAATCAATATGGTGAATGTTGTCGAATCTGGAGAAAAGGGAAAGATGAAAGTCCTGACGTCGAGGGAAGCGAAGCAGAATGGCTCAGTCGATCCTAATCGGCAAATCACGATCGAACAGATTCGCGAGGAAAAGCCTCGTTTTCCGAATAGCCGATTTGAAATTGGGAAATCTTCTAAACTCAGAGTCACATCGCGCATTCTCCTCAATAAGTGGCAGCGTCAGCAAGAAAAAGAACGCTATCAGAGACGTGAGTACGAGGAGGAGAAGAGGAGGTGCGAAGAAAAAAGGTATGAGGAAGAACAAGAGGAATATGTCCGAGAACGAGAACGTGCACATTGGGATTGTGTCTTCTTCAGACACTGTTGGAACGAGGGTTTAAAGCTGCCTACATGGAATAACTGTCCTGAATGCAGTAATGGATATGTCGAACATAGGCAAAATGGTGCCAGTCGCCGATCCGTCCACGAAAGAATTGGAAGGATACATCCTAGTGATGATCGGCGTCTAAAAATATATAAGAATGATGATCAACCAAGGAAAAGACATGCTGATCATAGATGGATTGATCATGAAGAAGAAGATCGTGAGTATGTCTGGCAAAAAGGACAGTGGTGTCCACCTGGTTTAAGAAAGAGCCAGAAGAGAAGAGTCCAGCGCCTGAGGAATCAAGAGTTGAAGCGAGCAGGAACCAGGATGAGATCGATATGGCGTCCAAAAGACAAACCTGACGAATCGGGTCATTCGGCTCCTACATGCATGGTATGTTTCTTGCCGAATGAATTTATGGCTCTAGCTAATCAAATTGTACAGGAAGAGATATTATCAGAAGTGGATGAAGCCGAGCAATGTGGGTTAATGGCACAATTGGTATTGAATAAGCAAGCTATTTTCGAGAAGCCAGTCCAGAATCGGCACATGAAGCCACTGTACTTAAGAGGATATGTCAACGGAAAGCCACTGACGAAGATGTTTGTTGATGGTGGAGCTGCTGTTAATGTGATGCCATACAATACATTCAGGAAACTTGGCATGAGCCCTGGAGATTTAACGCCAACAAGCATAGTTTTGAATGATTTTGCTGGAAATCCTTCGGACACCAAAGGATGTGTACATGTAGATCTGATGATTGGATCTAAGATTCTGCTTACAACCTTCTTTGTTATTGAAGGCAAAGGGGCATACAGCTTGCTACTTGGAAGGGATTGGATCCATGCGAATTGCTGTATTCCATCTACTATGCATCAGCAGCTTATTCAGTGGATAGATGATGAAGTGGAAATTGTCCCAGCAGATGATTCAATTAGCATGGCTAATGTGGAACCAGCCTTCTGGGAATATCAAGGCATAGATTGTTTCTCAGGTAAGGACTGGGGAGAAGGTCCTGTTGAGCCAGTCAGCAGTGATCAACAGCCGATCGAAGCAGTCGGCTCTTTTAGTAATTTTTAATGGATAATCCAATCGATGGGACTGACGGGAAGCTAGGACATGGATTTGTGTCGGCTGATAAATTAGAAGAAGTAGACATTGGAGATGGTGACAAACCAAGGCCGATATTCATCAGTGCTAGCTTGGATTCAGTTTTCAGAGAAAAGTTGATTGAGTTGTTAAAAGAATACAAAGATTGCTTTGCTTGGGATTATTCGGAGATGCCTGGTTTAGATCGTTCCATTGTTGAGCATCGATTGCCGATCAAGCCTGGTTATAAACCTTACAAGCAACCACCCCGGAAAATCTACAAAGATGAAGTGTTGACCGATGTAAAGAAAGAAGTGGAAAGATTAATAGCAGCAAATTTTATTCGGCCATGCAGATATGCAGAATGGATCTCTAATATTGTTCCTGTGTACAAGAAAAATGGGAAGATGAGAGTTTGCATAGACTTTAGAGATCTGAACAGAGCTACACCCATGGATGGATATCCAATGCCTATTGCTGACTCTTTGGTTGATGCTGCTGCTGGATATAAAGTAATTAGTTTCATGGATGGTAATGCAGGATACAATCAAATTTTTATGGCATTGGAAGATATAGCGAAAACAGCTTTCAGATGTCCAGGACATATAGGGTTGTTTGAATGGGTTGTCATGACGTTTGGTTTGAAGAATGCTGGTGCAACTTATCAGAGAGCCATGAATTATATTTTTCATGAGTTGATCGGCAAGATTGTGGAAATATATATTGATGATGTTGTGATTAAGTCATTGGATCATGAAGCACATTTGGCCGACATAAGGAAAGCTCTAGAGTGCACTAGGAAACATGGGCTCAAGATGAACCCAAATAAATGTGCTTTTGGAGTTTCGGCAGGAGAATTTCTGGGATTTCTGGTGCATGAAGGAGGAATAGGAGTTGGCAAGAAAAGTATGAAAACCATTGATGAAGTTGTTCCTCCAACTAATCTTAAGGAATTACAGTCATTACTTGGCAAGATCAATTTCGTAAGAAGATTCATATCAAACTTATCACAAAAGGTGTTGCCTTTCTCTTCACTGCTAAAAGTCAAGAAGGATTAGAAATTTGTATGGGGTGACGAACAACAAAAGGCTTTTGATGAGATCAAGGAATACATGAAAGAACCACCAGTATTGGTACCTCCACAGCTAAACAAGCCTTTTAAGTTGTACGTGGCGGCCGATACCCAAACTATTGGATCGTCCCTCATACAAGAATTTGAGGGAAAGGAAAGGGTAGTTGCATACCTTAGCCGGAAATTGCTTGATCCCGAAACGAGGTATTCGGCTACCGAGAAACTTTGTTTATGTGTTTACTACTCCTGTACAAAATTTCGGCACTACTTGCTACATGCCGAATGCATTGTGTATTCAAAATTTGATGTGATAAAGCACATGTTGTCTATGCCAATTTTGAACGGAAGGATTGGCAAATGGATTTTAGCTTTGTCTGAATTTGAGTTAAAGTTTGAATCGGCAAAAGCTGTTAAAGGACAGATTATTGCTGACTTCATTACTGAACATCGCGATTCATCAGCTAATTTGCTTGAAATTACTCCTTGGGTATTATTCTTCGATGGATCTTCATCTGACAAAGGTGGTGGAGTAGGTATTTTGTTAATTTCGCCAAAAGGAGAGGTATTTGAATTTGCTATTCCTATTCAACCTACTGTCACTAATAATCAAGCCGAGTATGAAGCGTTGCTCAGAGGACTTCAATACTTGAGAGAAGCAAAGGCCATTGCAGTTGAAATCTTTGGAGATTCAGAATTAGTCATAAGGCAACTAAATGGCGAATATGAGTGCAGAAACGATATCTTAAGGAATTATTATGAGGAATGCAAGCAAATCTTAAAGGAGTTTCAGTCAGTAATTCTGCGGCATATTCCTAGGAGAGACAATGGAGAGGCGAACAGATTAGCTCAAAGTGCTTCGGGTTATAGAGAGCTTCAAGAAGTTTTTGCTAATGATGTATATGATTTCGGGAGTAATCTGGCAGAAGATGATTGGAGAAAAGAAATTGTTGATTATCTGGAGAATCCATCCCGAAAAGTTTCTAGAAAGCTCAGGTATAAAGCTTTAAAGTTTGTTCTTCTTGATGATAATTTATATTATAAATCCTTGGATGGGGTGCTGTTACATTGCTTAAGTCAAGAAGAAGCAAAAAGGCTGATAAGTGGAGTGCATGATGGGCTGTGTGGAGCACATCAATCGGCTTACCGAATGAAATGGGTTATTAGGAGAACTGGGTACTATTGGCCCACAATGCTAGAAGACTGCTTTGAATATTACAAGGGATGCCAAGATTGCCAGAGATTTGGAAACATTCAAAGAGTTCCAGCATCGGTCCTGAATCCTATTATCAAGCCATGGCCATTCAGAGGATGGGGAATAGATTTGATTGGCCAAATAAATCCTCCATCTAGCAAGGGGCATAAGTTTGTGCTTTTAGCAACCGATTATTTTACTAAGTGGGTTGAGGCGATTCCATTAAAGAAGGTGACATCAGAGAATATGGTTGAATTTGTTAAAGAACATATCATTTACAGATTTGTAATTCCTCAAACAATCACCACAGATCAAGGAACTCTGTTTACATCTTCAGAGTTTAGAAATTTTGCTGAAAGTATGGGCATCAAATTGTTGAATTCTTCTCCTTATTATGCCCAAGCTAATGGTCAGGCAGAGGCTTCTAACAAGATTATGATTAAAATTATACAGAAGAAGATTGATCAGAAGCCAAGAAAGTGGCATTCGGTATTAAATGAGGCTTTATGGGCTTACCGAATGGCTCCACATGGGGCTACACAGACGTCTCCTTATGAATTGGTATATGGACATCATGCTATCTTGCCATGGGAGATGCAGTCAGACTCAAGGAGAATAAAGTTGCAAAAAGATTTAAGTTCTAAAGATTATAATGATTTAATGATGGATGAATTAGAAGATTTGCATATGATTCGTCTCAGGGCCTTGGAAAATGTTGAGAAAAATAAAATGCGAGTTGCTAAATATTACAACAAGAAGGTGAAAGTCAAGCAATTTGCAGAAGGAGATTTAGTTTGGAAAGCAATATTACCGATTGGAACTAAATACAGTGCATTCGGTAAATGGTCTCCAAATTGGGAAGGTCCTTTCAGAGTGGTCAGATGCGTGCCTGGAAATGCATATGTCCTGAAAACTTTGCTAGGAGAAGAGTTTAGTGCTGCTATCAATGGGAGATACTTGAAGAAATATTATCCTAGTGTTGAGGTTGATCGCTGATTGAAATATTCAATGCCAGGACAACTGAAACAGCCGGCATTCGGGAAGGAGCCGCCTTCAGAACAAATGCCAACAGAAGGAAAATGGCCAATACCAGAATGTATTGCCCTTAGTACAAATATTTTGCATCATGAGTTTGACCAAGTTATCACAAAAAAGACTGCAAAAGATAAGTTTTATTGCCGAAATTCCATAATCCCTAGTACAAACTAATGGGACAACCTGTTCAGAACAGACTGGGGATGAATGAAATCGGCAATGGCGACGCCATGAGCATCAAGGCGATCTATGGAGGCCTCAATATCGCCGATCTCCTCCGGATTGCCATTGGCAAAGCCGGGCGGTAGCCTGGAATAGTCAGTGCCAGTGTGCGTCGACATGGCGACTAGGCCTGCGACAGTGCCCAGACGGACGCCGTGTAAGGCCACCTCATCGACACGGCCTGCCACTGCACCGAGGCGAGCTTCTGGCGTGTCCCCAGGAGCATTCACCTTGTTTGCCAAAGACTCAACCAATGTCTTCAGCTGATCGAGTTCGGCGTCGCGATCTGTAGGATTACGAAGCAACGGCGGGTTAGTCCAAGGTCAGATTGAAGTTAAGCGAACCGCAGAAATTACCGTCGATGGTCTCGAGCAGCTGCTTGCGCTGGTGTTGCCACTCTAGGTCTGCGATCCCGGCTTGTTTGGAGATGACCTCCAGCTCATGCCGAGTGTCGTCACGTTCCTGCTTGAATCGGCGGGCATCGCTATCTGAGTAGCACAGATCCCAGTTAGGCCTGGGAGATCGGCTGGATGACTCCGAAGAATCACCCGCTGCAGCCGGAGCCGCAACCAAGGCAGTAACGGGGTTCCATTGGATGAGCCTGAAAACACAAAGAAAGTTAAGAATAAGGCAAAATCTGGAGGAAAGGATAAGGAGAGGCAGACAGTCATCACCTCCGACGAGCACTGGCGCGGCTCCCTTTAGCTTCGTCGACGGCCGGGCGTCTTCCGCTGTTGTTGGTCATTGGGGTTTTCTGGAGATTACTGTGCTCGAGGAAGAGGGGGCTCAGGCTAGCAGAAAGCTTGGAAGACGGAGGATTTGATAAAAGATTAGGAGCGCTCAAGGTTCTTATCTATGGAACTAACGAAGAGATCGTGGCCGAAGATTGTGGTGCATATCCCAAGGAGTTCGGAAGGTGGAAAGGATTTTCCAACCGATCGATTTCCATGTCGTTTGGGATTCTTACCGAGTCGTATTCAGTTTTGACTGAATGAGATTCGGTTATGTCGTGTTTGAAGCGTTTTCGGGTCTGACACTGTTATAGCCAGCTTTGCCGAATGAGTTATCCACAATGGAGAAAAACAGAGATAAGAAATGGCAAGATTGCAGGATTGATAAAGCATTCGGCTATCGACTGTTTGTTACAATTACAAGCCCAAGTACTTTGAGATTACATTTTTAGCATCTAATATCATATTGCTAATGCTCTCTAATAAGTTTTTGTCAGCTTCTTGGGTTCTAGCCAGAGCAGCAAGCTTTGCCTTGAGTTGTTTTTCTTCGTTCAGAGCTGATAAAGCTTCCTTTCGCATCTTCTCTGTTAATTTGGGAAGCTCAACTATCTTCTTCTCATCAGCTTCAATTTCGGCCGATAGATCTCTCAATTCGGCTTCAAGTGCAGCTTTTCTGACCTTCTTCTTTTCAAGTTCAGATTCCAATTTGGTCAGTAGTTCTTTGCTGTTCTGAGCTTGAGTATGCAGGTCTTTCACAGATTGTTTGGCTGTGGATCTCCTCTGTTCCAGAGCTGGTTGAGAAGATTGATTTTTTAGAGCCTGCTTCACTGCGGCGTATTGTTGATCCAAATGAGAAACTGGTTCCAAAGAAGTTTTGATATCATCAGGGAGTTCTTGGTCAATGGATTCCAGTACATCCCTTAAGAGATCAGCATCTTTGACTTGATCTTGAATACTCTTGTGCAGCAAAGCAAGGATATCTTTCAGCTTTGTTTGATTTTCTTCTGACAGAGTTTGGCCAGAAGATGTTTCTTCCCCTTGTTCGGCAACCAAGTCGTCCACAGCAAAAGAATAGCTGGATGATGAAATGGATTTCTCCTGAAAGAAAGTCTTGCCGAATTAGTAATAATCCGCTAAGTAAAAGGGTGGAGAAAGTTGAATGATTTTGTTTACCTCGTTCCTGACTTCCTGAATGGGGGAAGGAAGCCTCTCAGGCTCAATGGAAAGATTCTGTGTATCTTGCTGAGGAGAAGCTGGAAGATTTCTTGGTGAAGATAATGCTTCTGATTGAGGAAGAAGTTGCAAAGCTAAAGATGAATCGTGATGAGAAGAAGAGCTCTCCAAGATTGGATCCATTGAGGATTGTTCTGCAGTTAACAAAGAATGAGTGCCGATGAAAAAGAAGTTAAGAGGATAAAGTGGTAGAATTTTACCAGTCAATGAAGCATCGGCAAGATCTGTACTGATTGCTAGTTGCTGTTCTCTGACCTGAAATCAAGAAGAGATAAAGTTGAGCAAAATACTAATGGCATTATGGTCAAAGGAAGAAGGCTCTGACCTTGATAACTTTTTTGCTGCTTGTTCTTTTCTTCTTTACAACTAAGGGAGCAGTTAAAGAAAGGGTTTTCCTCTTGACAGATGATGGTCTAGTAAGTATTGGATCTAGAGAAGCCTGTCTAGCCATCAGTTGAGCCAAGGTAGGAGATTGGTGCCCCAAAGCAGATATTGGACCTGCAGCTTTGTACAAAATCGCCCTGGCAAGAGGGGCAGGTGTTATATCCTGCAAAATGACAGAATAAGAATCAATTGGGGTTAATATTATTGAGACAGATGAAGGGATAAGCGTATTACCTCTGAAGTTGGCTGATAATCAGGCATTAACTCGAAGCAGAAGGGATGGATTGGCATGTTGAAGATATGATCATGGAGTTCTTGCCACCAGAGAGTGAAGGAAGGATGGGCAGATATTATTGGCACAAAAGGATCAGGTGCATAGATAGTTTCGCAGCATTTATAAGTAAAAATCCTTCTTGTCTCTGTGGAATCCTTGACAATCTCCCTAGGCTTGAGAAATTCGTGAAGAAATAGCCTAGGGGGCACTTGGCCACATCCCAACTGTCTAGCCATCATATTTGGCTGATAATATTCGTAAGTGCTTTGAACCAGCCTTCCTCCACAGAATTCGGCTGGCAGGATGCAGGGCTGGATGAAGGCATTGAAAATCGCTATAGATTGTACATCAGTGCATCCAGTTTCAAAGCTGAATTCGCAAGGGAGAGTGAGGTTGTCATTGTCCAGATATGGGAACCAAAGAGGATGAGCAAAGCCTTTGAAGAAGAGCTCAAACAGTTCACCGATGTTCTTGTTGATAGATACAGTGGAGGCAGCTTCTCCATAGGTTTGACAACCTTTGGTTCTCCGGTTTTCTCCTTCTTTGTAATTGATTGAAGGAAAGTCTCGGCTGTTGAGATCAATAGCGACGATTTGATGCATATACAACTGCAGCCACATTTGGACAAACCACCAAGGACCGTTGACACAGGGGATTTTCTTGCTGGTATACATCAGGTGGGTGGTTTGATTGAGCATATGGTAGACACTTCCCAGGAGGTATTTCCCAAGTGGAATGAGTTTTCCGGCAGCCAGCTCTTCAGCCATCACGATATGATTCAGGGTTGGCTCATTGGCTTTGCCACAGAAGACTGATCTGCATAGCCACATGTTCAGGAAGGCTCTATATTCGACATCGGTCAGAGGGCCATCAGACATATGGTTTTGGATGTATCTCTTGTATCCAACCCCTGTTTTTACTCCTGTCTGCTTGGAGGAACCTTTGTGGTCATATGGATATACAGTTCCTGTAACGTTCAGGCCGGTCATCATGTAGACATCGGCCAAAGTGGGAGACATTGGGCCATGACCGAAGAGAAAAGCATTTGCGCCATTGGACCAAAAATGACAAGCTGCAATCAGAAGGTTCTCGTTCTTTGGTGTTTCGGCTAGTGACAGCTCCAGGCAATGAGAAATACGCAGATGGTCCCAGTTCTGTGTTTGGGGGCTTTTGTCATCAGATATCCTTTTGTACCAATTTCTCCAGCCGGCAATTGGGGGCAAAGGCCAGTTCTTGAAGGCGTCTTGCCACTCATGAGATTTTGTCAATGAAATCTTGAAAGGAACCCTCTGAGATTCAGCCGCGATGAGTTCGGAAGGATCTGAATTCCCTACATGGCCGAGGAAGTAGGATGGAGCTTTTTCCTCAACAGGGATAAGGATTTCGGCAGCTAGTGCCTATCAAGAATGGAAAAAGATGAGAGGAAATTTGAAATGCAAAATCGAAGGAAGAATACCGAATGTGCTTGAGGGGATTGAAGTTTACCTGGAGGGCAAAATCTTGGTCCGCCATTTGAAGATTGAATCTTGGAAGTCGATAACCTAGGGTTCGGATCTGGATGAGAGCTCTAAAGATTCAAAAGGAGAAGCGGGTGTCGAGCAGAACTAACTTGGGAATGTTGAGTGCTTCTGGTCAATTCCGAGATAAAATTATCTTTTATCCCGAAATTGAAGGGGCATGTGTTGACACCAAAAATTGGCACCAGGAAGAGGCTGACATGTGGGCCGGATTCGTTGAAGAGATATCATTCGGCAAAGAAGTTTTTCCCCAGAGCATTCGGTAAAGACGTTCTGCGGTCGGGAATGCATTGTCATTCGGCAGGAAAATATTCCGCAGGAGGAATTCGGGAGTGCGTGATGACGTGGATCAAGTATAAGGAAAAGGCTGGTTGAACTTCGAATGCAAGACGGATACGGTGCCCCGACGTTTATCTTTTTAGGAAATAAATAATGTAATCGTAATCAACTAGGAGTCGTGTCAAAACCTGGGTATAAATATAGACCCATGGTAGTTGTAAAAAGGGAGTCCAATCAATCATACAACAAACCGGCCCCGTGCCAACTTCGAGTCCTTTAGTCGAGTCGTCGAGTTCTTCGAGAGGAATCATCGATCCGTCGACCTCCGTAAGTACCGGCAACCCTGCACCATGCCTAGTATCATGCGGTGGATTTAGGCTTTGGTTCAGGAAGGTTCCATTGTTAGATCATGAGCCATGCGGTGGGCTAAGTTTTAGCTTGGAACAAGTTATCGGTTCTATTGGATTTTGGCAAGATCTGATAGATCTATTAAGTTACCATGTGTTGCTCTGGATTTTACCTTTATGTTTAATTCATTACAACACTCTTTTGCCCAGTCCAGGTTGATTAGATTCGGTTCTAGCTCATAATGCACCGCGTTTCCATAGCCGAATTCGAAGTCAATCTGGATTGCCACGTGTTGCGGGTCCAAGCTCGTTGGTCTTGTGTAGATCTTGACAGAACCGGGTATCATGCGGTGGATGCAGGTTTTTGGGTCGTCTTAGAGCTAATCATCCGGTGGATTAGAATTCGATTCGATCTGATAGACCTATCATCACCAACGAAGCATGTTCCTTCTTCATGGAACCCGATTCGGCTATATAGCTGTATTCGGCAGTATCGCCACGAGCGAAACATGTTCAAGGTTTTGTTTTAAATAAAGAATGCTTTTAGCCTTCCACGTTTAGAGTATATCATGCGGTGGATTGATCTATTCTTGGTTGGTGGCGTGATTCCAAGCAAGTCGTATCATGCGGTGGATTAACTTGCTTGTCTCATGCTCGAATCATGTGTAAAATTTTCTGCAGATGAATTTTCATATAAAAATCGTCTCAATCCGAGGTCGTATGCAAAAGTTATGGCTGTTTTACGAACAACCTGATTTTCACGCAAAACCCGGCCCGGTAATGGATCCAATCCACACCGCCGCGCATCGCCATGCGCCCGGCCATTGACCTAAGTTCGATTCGACCAATCCAAGTGATCTACATCTCACCATGCCTGGGTTTACGTGTATCACTTAGCTCCGATGGCGGAATTCCGACCGGTAGGACCAATTCGTTACACGACCATCATAGTAAAGACAACGAACCGATCAGAGACTCATCTACATCCAAGCATATCTCCATATGCACACATCCGAACCTATAACGAAACAGCTACGGCTCTGATACCACTGTAGGGAAACGAGGAGGCTACGCTAGCACATACAAAAACTCGTTTACCCGAAAACAGGAACAACAGCAGTCATAGATCACGGATCGTTACCACTAGACGCGCAGTTGCAGCGGAAGTCGTCTCGATGTAGATGAACGCGTCGAAGTGGCAGTGCAGTGCAGTTGCTTACGTCCGTCTGGTCCTGCACGTGCGGTTCGTTTTTGTGCTCCAAGCGCAGCACCTCCGAGGTATCCACACGTACGAGGATTGAAACGTCGCGCACCGGACTGCTAGGTCCGCGAGCACGATGGGGAGAAAAACAACTATTGCTTGTAAGTCTTTATTTCTCAGGAGGGGTTTGGTCTCTATTTATTTGGATGAAATTCTCCACACCATATTTCATTAGCAATATGAGACTAATAAATAATGTACCCATTCCCCTGGTAATGGGCTTCACAACATTTGTGGCCCATTAAGACTAGTGGATCGAATCCAGTTGGCTCTTTGGCATATTCCCAACAAGTATCACCTCCAACGCTGGTTCCTCTCCACCGGTATGCCCGTGGCCTCGCCACACGGCACTTCGGCATTGAGAACCTAAAGGGAGCCTTCCTCGCCGAGTTGGGTGGCACTAGGGATGAAAGTGGTGTGGATAATTTCCGCGTCCGATCCGATCCGAAACCGAATTTTAATGATATGGAGAAGAGTTTTGGATATCCGCGCGGATATGGATAATCCGGATCCGATTATGTGCGGATGCGGAGTAGGATATGGTTTTAGTGAAATCCGGTCAATATGGATTATCCGATAATTGATCGCGGATTATCCGAAGCTTATAATAGGATATCCGCCTACTTTTGTGAGCCTACTATAATAAATTTAAGATTAGCCTACATATATACATAATATTTTATAGTCCATAAACCCTCAGGTATATATCACACAAAAATATATTGGTGAAGTGTGAAGTACCGCTGTCACTGTTAAGGTTACTTTAGCTGTGTCGTAAACTACAAATGGGAGTATTTTTCATGTTATATTATTTCTTTGTGGTTTTCGTTTAGAAAATATTCACCATCATAAAAAATTACACGGAAGTATATATTATCCGTCTATTTTAATCCGCTTTCGCACCGACTCCGATCCGCTTCCGCACCATCTCCGATATCCAAAAAAATCCATATCCATAACCGTATTCGAGTAATATCCGCTCCGCTCCGCATCCGACAAAAAAAGGTGGATAAGAATATAGTAAAGGTATTATCCGCTCCGATCCGATCCACTTTCATCCCTAGGTGGCACCATTGCCGACAGTCTCCTGGAATGGTCTGCACAGCCAAGCGTCGAGAGGTCAAAGAGTCCGTATCAAACGTATGTGCCCTACTAACTTGACAAACTATAGCTAATAAATAATCCATGGCTTATAACTTATTTAAAAGAGTAGAAATATTTTAATCTTTTTTGGGGGCATGACACCCAAACATACGAAGAAAATTATTGAAACAGCTATCGGAATGTCATAATCATTTTATTCCCACATGTACTATCATTATATAAATATATAATCCATTAAACACGCAGGGTGATAGCTCTATGTATATGTAGTATATGAACATATTAGCCTATGCAGGGTGGTATGTATGTTCAGTATATGAGATAGTATGTGGACATACTCTTTTTCTATGCTGATAGAAATGTATTATCACAATACATTAAAAACTACGGTCTCTTTTGAATATTTTGATATAGTTGCCTCTTTTGAACAAGCACGTCGGTGTATCAAAGATGGGAGTATCTAACTCTTTTTATTTAAATAAAATATTTTGTAGAATTACAAGTCAAACATGGAGGCTATGTCAACGCCCTAAACAATTTACAATTTTTGTTAGAGGAACTGCATATAAAATAATTTGTTACATCTAATCCAACATTTTTCCTATATGATCTGTTCATGAAATATATTCAAATTCTTTATTTTCTTAGAAAGGACACAAGGAAAATAAAACATGTTGTGTGGGTGTTGGTGTTATACATGAATTATTTTATATGGACATAAGAAAATAAAACATGTTACACGAATTGATCATAGATCAGTCGGTAAGGTTCCTTATGATGGAACCTGCCTATTTGGGTTTGAGTTCTCGACTCAGCATTAGGATTTATTTCAAGATTTAACCGGTACTGTTCTTTCTGCTCTTTCAAAAAAATAATATTAAAATTGTTCAAAGGGAACAAAATTTTCACTCGTTGGAAGTGCCTTTAATACTTCTACTAACTACTTAACTATTCATCTCAGATTTTTAATCCACGTAACCTCTCTTTTGTCACTGCAGTTTATTGGTCATGAGAGTATATTGTCAGAGAATTATTTTACACAAATAGATAGCCGTGACAGCCATCAATATCTGTCACACGTCCTCTATTAAACTACTTCAAAGGGCAACCCATTTTCACTCGTTTCGAAAAACAAAGTGGTGCCTTTAATTCTTCTACTAACTACTTAACTATTCATCTCAGATTCTTAATCCACATAACGCCTCTTTTGTCACAGCAGTTTATCGGTCATGAGAATTATATTGTCAGAGAATTATCTTACACAGCCGTGACAGGTCATCAATTTCTGTCACAGCTCCTCTATTAAACTGTTGGAGACGTACCTTGTTCCAGAGATCTTAAAAATCAGTAAATTGGGCATGAACACACTTAATTTTTTCTTAGGTACTACACTATCACCAGTCCACCAGCCCACCTCACCAATCAACCTAAACTACTAAATCTTACAATTTGCCACAAGTGCGATAAATGGAAATCGGATTAGGACCTCTAGCCAAATTAGTCATTTAGTTAATCAGTTTCGTTAATTTACATAAAAACACACTAGCCACGCTAGCTTAAAGTTACACGATTTGGACCATCTTGTGCATCCCTTTAATAAAAACTAAAATGAATTTAAAATGGTATATTTGAAACATAAGAAAAGCTAAGCTTAGTACTAGGAAGAATAATGACCACCAGAAATTTGATCGATTTTTTATGAAATGTCAATTGAATATTGTTCCTTACTTTGAGTTTAGCCCCTTTGCTGGCGACAGGTATAGATGATCCAGATACAGAAAAGTAAGGAGACTCAGTGAGGGATACATGAACTCAGCATTCCAATACAGAAAACATAACTTTAGAAACTGATATATTTTATTACTTTGCACAAGTAAAAAGCTCAGGCTATAATATATGTATGGTGATCCAGATCAATGAAGAAAACACTATCATCCCAATCTTACACAAAATATTTTCCCACAACCATTTTATTGCCTCCGTCCCAAAAGAAATTATTTTAGGTTTGTCTTAAGTAAAATCATTTTAGGTTTTGTCAATTTTATCCAAAAAGTATTAATACTTATCATACCAAATAAATATCATTTGACTCATAGTGAAATATATATATTTTCATACTATTCCTATTTTGAGTTATAATTTTTGATACTTTTGTTTACAAATTTGATCAAACTTACTATAGTTTAATTTATAAATCTAAAAGAACCCCACATGCCATGCACGAGTATCATCACATTCTATTAGATAGGACTTCGGGCCATGATATGAGTTCATGGATCAAAAGTTTCTCTTTTAGTCCTAATAAATGTGAAGTGTTCAATTAAAATATGAACATGTAGTTTGTGACAACCGGCTCAGTTTGGATGGCCCATGAGTGCGGGATGCACATGTTTAGTGCCACCTTGCTAATTTAGTAAGTGTGGAGCCAACTGATAAGCCCTTGTTTTTTAGTCATAGCACCTTCAGTTTAATTCTTTTATGCGAAGCGGGAACGAAAGTGTTAGCAACGTGTTATGTGGACGCGTGCACGCCGTGAAGGGATGTGTGGGATGGCTTTGGAGGGCCGGGTGTTACATAGATGATTTAACATTGCCAAATTACATAGTCGCATGCAAAATAAAATTGGTCAAGTTGTGTCCTAGTGGAAACATGAGCACTTTCTTTCCTATTTTAAACTTTGGTAGAAGCAGTGGGCGTGTTATATTTTCCACTACTGAAATCATGGGAGAATATAATTTATTTTTGCAAACCTTGAGTTTCTCTCTTTTAGTTCAGCTGGTTACAACATATTTGCTCCTAGCCTCATATATAGGAACTAGTAACTACTTCTTCTTTAATATTCATAAAGCATGCTATGAAGGTAGTACCAATAATTGAAATAAAAAAATAAAAATATGTGATAAAAATAGTCATATGGAAAGATGCTTGCATTTGGTCATTAGTTAATTACGCGCTATGAGCTATGCTTTTATGTGCTTTTCATTGTAGATGGTCTTTGATTTGATGGCAAGGAAGTTGATCAGTCTTGATGTCTTGAGGGCAAGGGAGGTGAGGAAGAACTTCGACACCTTTTTCCAGGGGCTAATTGCCTTTCCATTATATCTCCCAGGGACAACATTCTACCGATGCATGCAGGTGATATGTATTCCTTATCCTAGAGAGTGGAGGATACTATATGAATCTTTAGGCCACTCATATGTGAATAATATGAGTAGATTCACCTAAGAAAAACTTTCATATATAATGGTTTCTCTGATTTTCAACAGTATAACAAAAAACATATTGTCAAATTGTGTCATAAGGAGACTCTGCCGCTGTTCAAAACTTTATTAATTTGTGACTAGATGCTTTATTAGAGGACTCTTAAAGCTTTAAGTAAGAGTCGGTACCACATATATATGCCGCTACAACTGATCATGATATTCCTACAGTTTGATCAAGATCGATCAATACTCTTATCAACATACGTCGTCATTTGGTCTAACATATCAGCTGTTCATTTCTGCTTTGGACTGGGTAAAGATGCACATTTGTGGAGTTTGAGCTTATAATTGTCTGATCTATGCTTATGTAGGGAAGGAAAAAGGTGCAGAATCTTCTTACAGATCTGCTGAAGGAAAGGCTAAGTACACCTAAGAAACATACTGAGGACCTTCTTGATGTAATCATTGAAGATCTCCATAGGGAAAAGCCAATGGCGAGCGAGAAATTTTCCATGGATGCAATGGCTGCGTTCTTGTTTGCTAGCTTTGCAACGATCAGTTCAACCCTCACGGTTGCAATGAAATTCCTCACTGACCACCCTGAAGTTGTCGAAGCACTCACAGTTAGTTTTCCATTCTATATGTCTCAGAAATACAATCGTCAGAATATATCCATGCATTTGGATGCCTAAACCTTCTCTTTTATGTTCACAAAGTTGAACGCGTGGCTATTTAATCTGTCACCATATTATTCTGCTACAGCACCATGCTGCTAAAAGACATAAATTCATTTCATGTTTTCACAGGAAGAGCATGAGGCAATACTGAAGAAGCGAGAGGGCACGAATTCTTCAATCACATGGAATGAGTATAGGTCCATGACATTCACAGCCCAGGTGACAAATTTAATGTGCATATGGGACTTTGATGCTCAGCATTGGGCACTTTTATATGTGAATTGTCAGTTCCATATGAGTGCAATGAATTGGCAATAAGTATCTTTGTGTCGTTAGATGTATAAAAATACTAAACTTTCAGATCAAGTCAGGCCAGTGATGGTTGTTTTTTTACTAATGAAGGTTACAAATGAAATAACTAGATTGGGGAATGTTGCACCTGGTATCTTCAGAAAGTCTCTCGAGGACGTCCATATGAACGGTATATTCTACGGGCACTGCATTGACAGGTTTCCAGTACATAACTAAAATATGAGTTGACTTACAGTTAAGGCTATATCGTTAAATTTCTTGATACAGGCTACACAATTCCTGCTGGTTGGCTGGTAATGATGAGCCCCATGGCAGTTCATCTGAACCCTGAATTGTTTGAAGATCCACTCACCTTTAATCCATGGAGGTGGCAGGTAAATTATAACAAATACTACATGGTGGCTTGCCTCTTTGTCCTGTAATTTGAGACAATTCACTGAAAATAGTGCAACCATAGATCTATAAATTACAAAGTATGCATGGACAAACTAAAATTGATTACAACACGCAAAGTTTGATAGTACAAATATTTAAGACAAACAAATGATGCCAACCGGCAAACCGAAGTTGTACGAGTTGAGTTGAGAAAGCTAAGATCCAACATTTGATCTAGAAACTTCTACGTAGAGAAGGGGACCTAGATTCGTGGGTGGAGCCGTAGAAGAGATTCTCTTTTTTACTTAAAAAGTAAGAAAAGACTGTCTTTCCATAGGGAAATGGGAGCTGGGACATCAATGTCCGACTTTAAACCGACTCGCCAGACTCGAACTTACATAGGCGGATCCAACTAAATTAGCCTATCTTCCATCAAAAGGCGCCTAAAATCTCTATTTGTGCAAATATGTCACGTGTTTCTATTGTTGCTTCCTATGGGGGTACATTACAACAAATCTTCTTTTTCTGCAGCATTGCTTCTATGATCTTAGGAGCACTGGCCTCCATGGCCCAAACGAAAGTAAAAAGACCTCTATGGGCGTTAAGCATTGTGAAGAGTTTTTTATTTAGTTAAATAGCTGGGAATAAGGTTTACCTTTCGTAAGTCCAATATGCGAGTAAGAACCTCCTTTTTTCCTGCCCAATCTAGCAACTCACGGAGCGGTAGACAACCTGTAACAACCCAAAAATTTCTATAGGTTTTGTTGATTGCAAAAAATTCGAATTTAAAAATTTTTGGTGGAATTGTGTGCATGCAAACAAACATATAAGAGTGTCTTCTATTTGCTCCCTAAATTCTTAGGCAATTTAATTTTGAAATTTAAAATCAATTTGAAGTGCTAAGGATGAAATAGTGTGATTTGGATTTATTTGGATTTATTTGGATTTTTGGTTGGTTTGAATTCAAATTCTAGATTTGAATTCAAACTCTAATTGGCCAAACTAATTGTCAACCATTTCTAACTATTCGTGGGCCGAATTCCCGAAGCTAAAGTCCATCTTTCACCCTTGAACTTCTTTCCCGAGCCAGCAACCCAACCGGCCTGCTCGGCCTTTCGGCCCAGCACGGCCCAACCCCTTCTCCGCGTCCCCGCCGCGTCACGCTCTCTCCCACTGACAGGCGGACCCCGCCTGTCAGCTCCATCCTCCCCCGCGTCATCTTCCTCCTCCCGCCGCTCTCTCTCTCCCACGGCGCGTCGCCCGTGACCCAACCACCCGAGCCCCTGTGCGGCCCGATGCGATCGCGCCGCGTGTCCGCAGCCGCTCGAGCTTCCCATCTCGCCGTCCGTGCCCCAGAAACCCTAGCGCCTATCCCCTATAAAACCCGCCGCCGGCCGTCTTCTTCCCCAAGCCGCACCGCCCCTCGGGGGTACTCCTGATCCAATTCGCGAGGGGTGTGAGGTGCAAGGAGAGGTGGGGAAGGGGTTGAGCGGGAGAAGGAGCAAGGAGAAGAGCCGGAGCGCCTTCCCCGCAACGCCGCCGCCGAAGCCATCGCCGCCGCTCGTGGAGCCGCCGAAGGGGAGCCGGACCAGGGACGGGAAGAGGAGCACGAGTTTCGCCAAGCCACGACGAGCACTACACCGAGCTGCAGCGTACCCCTACTAGCCCTAGGTGAGCTAACCGCGGAGCCCCTCCTTCTTCCCCAACTCCGGCCGATTTCCGCCACCGTCGTCGTGCAAGCCCCCTGTGAGCCCGACCTTCGAGTCGTGGCCGGCTTCTTGTGCAGGGACCCGTCGCCGCTGGACCCTCTCGCAGCCCGCCGACACCTTGTTACCCGCAGCCGAGGCCCGCCACGGCCGAGCTCCACTCGCCGTGCGCGCGAACGCCGAGGCCGCGCGCGGCCGTGGGCGACCACGATCCCGCGCGTGTGCACCTAACCGTGCCCCAGCAGTCGCTGGAGGCCACGAGCGCGCAAGCCAAACCCGAATCGTGCATCGTTGCGCTTAAAACCCGAGCCGCCGTCGTGCTTGCCGGCGTTCATGGACGAGCCGCCGCTAAACGCGTCGGGAGGGCCCGATCCGAACCCAATCCGAGCCTTGTTCACCCCATCCGTGTTCGCCTAACCCTAGCGAAGCTAACCCGGCCGATCTAGACCCAAGCCGAGCCGTTCCCGGCGAGTTCCACCACCGACCAACACCGCCGGTGCGCTCTGGTGCGCGCCGCGCATGCGCTGCGTCGCGCCGTGGCGAGGCCACACGCAAGATCACACCAGCATCACACACGCACACCCACAGAAGATCCCGACCGACCACAGAATGATCCCGTGCACCCGGCTCACGTGGACCCATCTCACGGTTCACGGTGGACTTGGTCCACCAGAGCAGCACCAGCAGCCACCCCTTCGTGGGCCGATTGTTCGTGTTTAAGTCTGTTTAACCCCCTTGAACTCTTCCGGCCCGGTCACTTTCGGCCCAATTCCAGCCCAGCCATCGTTTATCCTTTTTCTTTTTTCTTTTAACTGCGCTGACGTATGGGACCCACCTGTCATACTCTGCGAGTCACTGACACATGGGGCCCACTGACCAGAGTTGACCCGCTGACCGTTGACCCCCGTTGACCGTTGACCGTTGACCAGTCAACGCTGACGTCAGCAGGGCCCACTGCTGACGTCATCCTAGGCGGACCCCACTGCTGACGTCAGCATGACGTCATGCTGACGTCAGCAGGCTAATTTCTGTCTGATTTCTTTTTCGGAAATTATTTAATATTTTCAGAAAATGATTTAAACCTCAAAAATTAATAATAAATCAACCGTAGCTCAGAAAAATATGAAACCAGTTTCTATATTTTTCTAAAAATATGATCTACGCGTTAGTATAGAGTTTGGTGTTATTTGAGTCTTCTTTCGTCGCTGTTTTAGTGTTTCTTTGCTAGTAGTCGCGTCTTATTTTGTTTTTCCGCGACCCTAGGAGCTCCGGAGAGTCAGGAGGAGCCGAACCACTACAACAACTGCTTTGACGAGGACGAAGACCTTTGCCCAGGTTCACGCCCGACCATCTCTGAAATACCTATTAGACATGCAACTAGTATGCTAGCGCTTTACTTTACTCGCATGATAAACCTGCACTGCCCTTGTTATTATCCTGTTACCTTGCTACCTACTACTCACTTTATAAATATGCTATGCTATGCATGTGTTGGGATGGTTGTGATTGATCCTCTTGGCGTGAGTTGTGGGTGGTTTGGGAGGAGTAGTGCAGCTAGGCGGTGTAAGCGAGTAATAACAACTCAATCGTAGATCGAGGTGCTGAGGGGCTGCACTCGGGCAGTCCCTATGGGGTACCTATTGCGGGTACATGGTTACTGGTTACTTGGGGATTGGTACTCGGTGAGTACCTGAGGAGTTTGGGCGGCAATACCTGTTATGGGTGCCGATTGCGGACCGTTGCGGTGGATCGCTTGTGATGCAGATACTCGCTTTACCGAACAATTAAGGACCGAGTCGTGTCCCCACTTTGGACTTGGGAAATACCGTGCTCACCATCTACCCAGTATGGGGAGGGTTCCAGCAAGCCTACTCTAGTGCGGCGCCGAGACTATAGGAGAATCGAGTTTGATATGTGTAGGGGGGATTCGTTGCGGCGTAATCTCCCTGATTTACCACGGCCCCCGACTGGCCCCGGTGGGAAGGTTTCACGACCCTGGGGCAGATGTTAGACCGGATGTTTCCCGAGCCCAGGGAGACAGGATTGGCGCCGCTATTGTTTAGGGTCTTTGCTGTGGGCTGCGTCTCAGGTTGGTTGCGGACTAGCCTTGCAGCCCGGATGGATTCCTGGAGTGCCACCTCTGCAGAGTGTAAACTATACGTATAGCTGTGTCCACGGTTACGGACGACCCATTTCTGAGAAGCCCCGGCTAGCATGGGAATCTGCTTTCTTACCTCTTCCTTTGATTTGGGTTATGAGAGATTGGTCCAGCTGAGGCTGTTGAGACGAGGTGGGGAGGGAGCTCACCGAGTCGACTAGTGAGTGAAAGGTGATTGGTGGATGATGTTTCGCGGGAACCTGCTGTGGCAGGACGAGCCCGATGGGAAAATGTGAGGCTGATGGTTGGTATTGGGGTGTGGATGTGTGAGTGTGAGCAGGAGTTGGTGATGAGATGAAATTGAGTTATTGCTGCTGCTTGCATAAGAAAACCCTGGCTCAAACCTTGTTTATTTCTATATCCTTAGAATAGGCCACCTTAAAGCTTGCATCATATTATGGTTGGTGACGTGGACCTGTCCCAATTCCTTGGGGACAGACTTTGGGTTCTCAGGTGAAGACCCCGACCACGAGTTCAACCAGGACGGGTGGTACGATTGAAGGGTGTGCGCTACGCTCAAGGATGCCTGTGGAGGAGTGGACCCTGTTGTTCTAGCTACCGCTGCGCAGATGTTTCTTATTGTCGATTTAGCCCAGAGGGCTTGTACCAGACGCTTTGTCTTTATATATGTCATGTAATGAATCTTTTATCGTTGTATGGATGTGATATTCGACTGAGATGAGTTCTGTACGATATAGCTGCTATTTCTGGGACTATCTCAAGGGTACAGGGAGTCGGGTTCTCGTCGATGAGAATCCGGTTCGTCACACAACCGAGGTAACAAAGACTATTCTTATCCTTTAGAATTGAACCCACTTAGACACTGGTTCATTCAACAACACCAGTTCCCGCATTATTTCAATACATGAGGGTCATAAATCTTGTGCACATACAGATAGACTCAATGATATCATCGGTTTGAGCTTCTAAAGATGACTGCTTCAGAGACAAGCAAGCTGGATACCACAAACACTACCAGTTAAATAATTTTAAACTACCACCAAGTTAGGCATGTAGGCGCACATCATACTCTATTGTATGAGCTATGACAACAGGTTTGAGTTCATTTATTAAAGCGATTAACCCAGAGCAAATACAGGAGGAGGATAAGAGGAGCCAGCTGCTAAGAAATTTCATGCCATTTGGTGGAGGCATAAGGCTCTGTGTTGGCGCTGAGTTCAGCAAAGTTCTGATCGCCTTGTTCCTCCACACTTTGGTGTCAAAGTACAGGTAGTTATTTGGAAATGTCCAATAATAACAACTGTGCGCATGTTTTACGTTACATCATGTATGTTCATGCATTTGTTAATATGAAAAGAAACTAGACGCATTGATTATTTGGTTGTGATGATCAGATGGAGGGAGATCAAGATGTGCTACGTATTTCGGAGATTGTTTTCCCGCAAGGATACCACATCCAGCTGCTCCCCAGGACCTGACTGATTATCTGACCATGCATTGCTATTCCAAGAGCATCGACCCTACCTATCACGAGTATAGTATAAACATGAAAAAGACCCTATCTACGAAGTGACCAAACATATTGTATCCTGCTTTATTGCAACCATATATTCATGCAGTCGTGTGGACAATGAAGCTGTTTAATGTAATGTAAGCTACGTTACATTAGCTGTTGTTTCTGTGTGATAAATAAGAGTGTCCCGATCTATCATAAGTCCATCTTTGACTCCTCAACTCTTGAGTTTGTCTAATTTTACCTTCAACTGTGAAATCATCCTATTTTTAATGACCTCTCTCCCCTACACTCCACCCCTATCTCCTTCACCCTCTATGGGGGCGAGAGACTTGAGAGTGAGGCGCTGAAGAAGATGGGGATAAGAGGATTTAAGAAGACTTAACCCTTTTTCTTGGACAACGGTATTTCACTAGCTCCTGCACCCTGGGAATGACATTGTGAACGTCGGGAGAACGTGCACGAATGAAACGGGGTCATCACCCGACGCCTAGCATCGATGGACCTGTCCCTGAGCCTTTTGCTCTCATATTTTTCATGCACACATGCCAGGTTGTGCACATTCTAATCCCTGGGTGGATGGATTCGTGAAGGCTATGGAATTTGTAGGAAAAAATATTATTCTCTTGATTTGATTTCGCCTTCATGGTCCACTAAATATTTTAAAGGTTGATCTTGGTGCTCCCCTCTCCTCTTGACATCCAAGGGTCTCTTAATTATGTGATCTCTTTGTCTTTGGGGTAGATATTTGATACGACACAACATCGGCAAGGTGTGGAAGTTTTAATGGCCATCCCATGGGAGCTTACTGGAGCTCTACCATGGTTATGTTACATGGATCCAAGGTTTTTAAGATGAGGTGGATAGAGAATCTTCCTCGGACCGATTGTTCTAGAGTCAGGATCAGTGGCATAGTCTAAAGACTAGGGAGCCAAGAGCTTGGATCTTGGTGCTGAACGGTTCTCGTGGCTTGACCAAATCTTCAAGAGGGACAGAGGTGATAGGAGGTATAAAAGTTGTATTAGGAAAAATACGCTCTAACATTTCCTTAGCTTTTGTCGTGGTGAGTTGGGAGGTGAAACGAATCCGACTCCCTCTACCATTGTGATAGTTCCATAATCAATAGCTATCACGTACATAACTCATCTCAGCATAATATCACATCCATACATCGATAAAGGTTCTCATACATGATATAAATAACATAGTGGTCTGATACAAGCCCTCTGGGCTAACCGACAATATGAAAACCCTCGATCGTACCATCCGTCGTGGTTGAACTCGTTGTAGGGGTCTTCTCCTGAGTATCCAAAGTCTGTCCCCAAGGAAATAGAATAGGCCCACGTCACCAACCATTTATGCAGCAAGCTTTAAAGTGGACTATTCTAGTAATAAAATATTCAAGGAATATAAGCTGGGGTTTCCTAGGCGCAAAACAACAATATAACCAAGATCTCTCAACTCCAACTCCTTTCTCACATACACTTTCCAAATCTAACCATCATTCTCACATCCAGAGCGTGCTAGTCCTGCGGCAACAGGTTCCCGCAATAAAATCCACCAACTCCTTCACTCACTAGTCAACATGGTGAGCTCCCTCCCCACCTGTCTCATCAGCACGCTGGTCCAACCTCTCATAGACCAGATCAAGGTAAATGTAAGGTAAAAGAATCCCATGCTAGTCTGAATGAGCCAGATGAAGGATCGTATGTGACCAATGTTGCAAATAGCGGGCTATAGAATTTAGCGGAGTACTTCTAAAAAAGCTATAGGGGCTATAGCATAGCTATAGCGAAAGCTATGCGTTTAGCGATATGCGGAAAACTATCAAAATTTAGCCCTAAACATTACCAATTTTATGATTTCCAGCTCATATTTCGTAAGTACATGCAAACACTAGTGAATACATAAGGAAATGAGCCGTATTCATAAGATATATCATAAATCGTACCTTATTGTTCATAAATCACAAGTATATAAGTTCATAAGTCAAACATAGCGGTGTTAGCGAAGCTAAGATATTAAATTTAGCGGGGCTATTTTATGATATAGTGAAGTTAGCGGCATTAGCGGTAATATTTGCAATATCGTAGCGACATTTGTCTCAAAAAGCTATAGCGGTGCTATAACGAAGCTATAGCGGGCTATTTGCAACCTTGTATGTGACCGTGGATACAACTATACATATAGTTTGCACTCTGCAGAGGTTGTACTCCAGGACCCATCCGGGCTACAAGCTGGTGATCTGCCAACTCGAGACGCAACCCACAACAAAGACCCTAACAAGTAACGGTACCATCTTGCTTTCCTGGGCTCAGGAAACATCTGAACTAACATCTGCCCCAGGGGTGTGAACCTTCCCGCCAGGGCCAGTGGGGGCTGTGGTATATCGGGGAGAGTTACGCCGCAACGATTCTCCCTTACACGAATCATGCTCGAATCTCCTAATAGTCCTAGTACCGCACCTAATAGGCTTGCTGGAACCCTCCGCATTTTGGTTAGATGGTGAGCATTGTAAATTCCCACTTCCAGACATTCTGACGCGGCCCTTCATTGTCGGTAAAGCGAGTATCAACATCAAAGCGTATCCATCGCAACGGTCCGCAATCGGCACCCATGACAGGTATTGCCGCCCAAACTCCTCAAAAGTAACCAAAGGTTGTACCCGCCACAGGTACTCCGTAGGAACTGCCCGAGTACAGTTTCCAAGCACCCCAATCAAAAGATCAGGTTGTTATCACTCACCTCCACTGCCTAGCTTCTCTATCTTCACCCAAGCCAACCAACTAACGCCAAGAGAATCAATCACAACCATCCCAACACATGCAAGTATAGCATATATAAAGTGGATAATAGGGTAGCAAGGTAACATGATAGATAAAAGGCAATACAAGGCATATCACCATCATGCGACTAAAGTAAGCGCTAGTATACTAGTTTGTATGTCTAATAGATATTTCAGAGATTGGTCGGGCGTGAAACTGGTACTGCGTCTTCCTCCTTGTCAAGGTAGTTGGGGTAGTAGTCGGTCTCCTCCTGACTCTTAGGGGCTCCTAAAGTCACGGAAAGAAAATAAGAACATAGACTACTAGCAATGAAACACCAAAACAACGAAGCAATAAGACCTAAATAACACCAAACTCTATATTAACGCGTAGGTCATGATTTTAGAAAAATTATATAAATTGGTTTCATATTTTTTCTGAGCTACGATTAATTTTTTTATGTTTTTTCAAAGATTAAATCAATTTTTGATTTTTATTTAATTATAAAAAGGATAAAACAACAAAAATGACACGTGGCCGCACTAGGGCGTGCCACGTGTCAATCAGTCAGCATTACTGATGTCAGCATGGCGTCATACTGACGTCATCAGTGGGTCAGCTTTGCTGACGTCAGCAGTGGGCCCTGCTGACATCAGCGTTGACCAGTCAACAGGTCATGCCACCAGTTAGCCTCCACAGGTCACTAACAGGTGGGCCCAATTTGTCAGCTGGGTTTGAAGGAAAAAGAGAAAGAAAGAAGCTCGCGGGCCGAATCTGTTGGGCCGGGCCATCAAGCACTGGGCCACGGCTGGCTGGGCGTATGGGCTTTCAGACCAGGAACGGCTATGGGCGGCTGGCGTCAGCGATGATGCATGGGGGATTATGTGCGGCTAGCCGGATCCTCTGTGGCTTGGTTGTGCACGTGTTGGTGTGGTCCTCTGTGAGGCTCGGGCGGCAGTTTGCACGTGAAGGCACAGTGGTGGTGCCAGGCTTGGCTTCGGCTCGACGGTCAGTCCACACGGAGGAAGGGGAAGAAACGGGCAGCGACAACTCACTGTGGGGCGGTGAAGTAGCACGTGGCCGGCTCGGTGTAGGCTTCCGGAACGGCACGAGCTCGCGGTCTTCCGGCTCCTCCTCTGGCTTCTTTTCCGACTGTGCTCCCCCGACGATGGCGCTTCGGCTTGCGGTACAGCGGCGGCGCGGTGGCGCGACGCTCCGGCTTCTCCTCGCTCGCCCCTCTTCTTCTTCTCCTCCCTCTCTCTCTCCCCGAGTTGGCGGCAGCGGTGGAGAAAACCCCAAAGGTGTGAGGCGGCTAGGGCAAGAGGGAGTGGCTACCATGGCTTAAATAGGGCGGCCGCTAGGGCTTGGCATGGGCGCGAACGACTAGGGATTTGGGCGTTCGTGCCCCTTTACACGCGGTCCCCATTCGACGGGCCGCGCGCGCTTGGGGTAGTTGAGGGAGGCGTCGTGCGGCGCATGAGGGAGAGGCGTGAGCGGCGTGAGGAAGGAGAAAGATGGCGGGTGGGGCCTACCTGTCAGCGAGAGGGAAAAAGAGACGCGATGGTGTGAGCTGGGCTGGGCCGGCAGGGTTAGCTGGGCCGTGAGGGATTGCTAGCTGGGCCAGGTTAGGCTTAGGTTAGGTTTAGGGGTTGAGATGGGTTAGTTAGGTTAGTAGATTGAGCCCAATTTAGTTTGGTTAGTTTAGATGTTAGTTTAATTAGCTTTTGTTTGAATTCAAATTAGAATTTGAATTCAAACACAACTAAAAATCCATAAAACCAAAAAGAGCAAAATCACTCCTAAATTAACATCCTTAGCACAAAACTTAATTTTAATTTTAATTTAATTTGCCTAGGAATAAAGGTTGCAACTAGAAGACAACCTTATTGGTGATTGCATGCACACATTGCACATAAAGTTTTTGAAAATTGAAATTTTTGCATTCAACAACCTATGAAATCCGGGATGTTACAGGAGGTAATGATAAAAACCAAGCAAAAGCAGTTGCAGTCAAAGACAAAGAAAACAAACAAAGTTTTAAATCATTAATGGAAGTAACTTCTCCTAATTGAGAAGTATATTGGCTAATATGTTCCTAAGTGGTCCTATTATTTTCACCATTAAATTTTATGAAATCGGGAACATGGCAACCAACAGGGTATGGTACATACTCAAATTCAGCAGCATAGGGTTTTTGATAGAGCTTAGAATTTCCTATGTCTACCCCGAGTTTATTTTTCATCATACCAGCCATGTCGTCTTTGAATTTTAAAAAATTCACTGCTCCAACTAGAGTTATTTGTCTATTGTTGCATTGTAGCAGTAGGATTTATATGAAGTCCAGGACCGAGGGCACAATGCAAATAGCTATCATAAACATCATTTGGTATCCTGCATTGTGAAGTGTACGCTATTGTGTTGTATGGACCTATATAATAATTCTCTATCTCATTGCTTCGACCGTTAATGGCCGAACCAGGGACGGTAGCAACCAGATCATGATATCTGGAAAAACCACCAGGGAACCGGTCTTACTGGATCGGGAAACCGGTGTGATCACTTCTGCTATTTTTGGCATTTGAGTTTGCCTTGGATAAAATTTCAGTGGAATGTCATATGGTGGATTTTTAGGTGCAGCTGATGTTACAGGTTGTATGACCTCATGTTGCTTAATTTGGGGAATTTCACAGTTAATAGTATTAACAACATAAACAACAAATTTCTCCTTCTTTATCTTCAGTATCCGATTGAGCAAAATAGAAAAGAAAAAGAGCTCATCCGCACTTCTAGAAATGAGCAGGTGGTGAAGTGCTTACATTACTACTACGTCAATTTTATTGTTGCTCATCTTGAATGCAAGAATCAAGAACTCTTTTGGGCTTGAAATCTTGCCTTGGCGGTCTTTCTTGAAACTCATTAGAAATTGATTTCTAAAGTGTTCATCCACCATCAAATAGCTTCGACGATCCTCTTCGCTGAGCACTTCCATAGAAGCCACGATGATATTGTATTTGTTGAGATCAGTGAGAGACATACGGCTAGGGCTTGATTTAATGGCTGTAGAAAACTACATCTTTCAGTCACCAAAAATGTATTGACGGAGATTCGGGTCAACACAAAGGTACTTCCTCTATATTTTCTTTTCAAGAAAGAAAAAAAGTATACAACGGTTTCTCTTGACTTTTTATACATTTATCTCTGAACTAAAATAGTATCAATATTACCTGCAGGGCATGTGTATACTGCTGGTTTGTTTGGATGTTTGTTTTCAAAGTATGAAATATTGTGTGATGTGGTTGTTGTCCTGGTTGGCCTAGTAATTAATCTAGCATAAGCATATTTTGTTGTTTATATGATTTAGGACTCGGATAAACAAATTTGCAAACACATTACATTTTGTTAAATGCAGCCATACAGAATCTTATGCTCTATTTAGCATTGTGTTGGATTTTAGTAAATTCTTTTAATAGACTCCTTGCATTGTTTTAGGATACTCTTACCAGATTTTATTGCAAAATATGCTAAATCGTACTTTCATTTATTTAATATAGATATCCACGGAACATATTTTTTATGGATATAGAAAGATGCGGAATCTTGAACATGCATTCAATTATTTCATCTAGCACTTTGGTAAGGTTCTGCCTACCAGGATTTGAGTCCTCGACTAAGGACTGATGTCGCATTTTCTTGGATTTACTCCAGGATTTAACTGGCGCTACTATTTCAGTGGCCGGCGATATTCCCATAAACAGCAAGCCTTCGTCAATCTCAAGATATGCTGGCTCAGGCTTTTGGAGATGCTCATAGAGGTAGGGTTGCATATGTGTATGTGTATTCATATGGGTGAGTGTGTGTACGTCTTTGTGAGTGTCTGTGTGTGTATTGTGTTTCTCAACAAAAAAAATCTCAGTATTTTATTGTCCATGTGCAATCGTACGTGCTCAATTAAGTAAACTTGTATTCAACTTACACTCTGGTGGCCACTTTGGAAAGTGCTGTCTAGTGGATGTTCTAGTGCAGATTGTCCTTTTTCAAAAAGTTAATGTCCCAGTGTCCCACTATATTTAACTGCAAATTCTAAGCCTCACAATGTTCTGCTATTTGCTGGAACCCTTTCTTTGCTTCAGAATCTAATTATATTTAAAATTACCGTTTCCAGGAACATTATTAGCACATCAGTCATCAACCTTTAAATCTGGCATGTTTGTTTCAGATTTTCTGGGTTACTGGTGGCCAGGAGCTAGAAAGCTGAAACAAAAAAGGTGAAAGCTGGCTTGTAAAAAGCTGGAAAACTAGCTTCCAAGGAAATAAACTGAAAGCTAAAAACAGGCCGAGAAAGGTTTTTTCTGGTTTTTGGTGTCCTGCGAAAATAAGAATTTATTAAAAAAATGAATAGCAAAAGGACAACAGCTAAAAAGCTATAAGTCAAAAAGCCTTTTTTTCAGCCAAAAACTCGAAAGTTGCACCTCAAACAAACATTCCCTAAGTATTCTATGTTTAGGCTTCAATTAAGGTTGGGCGACCTGTATAGTCTGATAGTCTCTACATAGTGAATACACATTGTCCAAGTTGTTGTTATCCTTTGTTAGAGGTCCTACCTATCAAGTTCGGTGTATGCTGACGTTAAAGTGAGGTCTAATTATCTTGCTAGGATCCCCCTACTTGATTATATAAAGAAAAATATTGCTGCATTACATACCCAGTATCTGCCCAGCTCGATATATAAAAGACCATATGTTCAGAAGCTCCAACAGACTGCTGTATCAATGGGCAATAGAGCCGCTTTTGTAGTTGCATTTCTCCTAAGGGCTATATATGGAGGCATGCAGATAGTAACCAAGGATGCTTTCAACGAAGGCATGAGCACAACTGTCTTTGTTTTCTACAGGCATCTAACTGCTATTCTGTTCTTGGTGCCGGTTGCTTTTGTGCTTGAAAGGTAATACAAGCCTTGTAACTTATTTTGCTTGCATACCACCATGCATGGGAGAATGAATTGAGGCTTCTTTCCACAGGAAAACTGCTCCACCACTTTCGTTCAAAGTCTCTCTAAAATTATTTGTGCATGCGTTATACGGGTAGGTGAACGATCTTATTCTTTACTTTTGTTGTTCTTATTCATTGACCGTTCTCATTTTTACTTTTTGGCCAAATGATTGGTATAGACCTGAAGTCTCCAAAATTAATGGTTATCAAGCTGCCATTGATTTCAATGAGCAACAGTTTTCAGAATCTCCATGTTCACTGCATGGGTTCCATAATCTTAATTTTGGGAGGTCCTACCATCAGAGATATATGCTTCAACTTTTATTTGAACATCTTTGCACCACTTCTTGGTTCAGTCGTTCATCTATTCATCCTTTTCTATAGGTTATTAAAGTGCAATACTTCCTCCAACAGTGCCACCAAGTTTTCTTTTTGTTATTTTCCCCTATCTTCGTTTCATCGACAACTAATAACAACCCAGCCTTTAGCAGCCCACAAGAATAGCATAAGTTTTCCTGCTGATAGTGGTAGATCTGTGCAGAACTTATCAACCTTGAGCCATTTAAGTACACTCAATGGATTGTTCTGATCATCAATGTCTTTCAATTCTCATACTCGTAATTGGACCGAAGTGAAGAGACCTTGAAAGCTGCTTTTTCAAGTGTCGGTAGCAGGAAGTTCTGTCGTCCGGGTAAGGTTTTGGTGACAAGACCTGAGATATCAGAAGTGAGAATGCTGACATGAGTAACGGAAAAATCTGTAAAAAAACACAATCACCTGACAGTGGAATGATTTCTGCGTTCGGTCAATCTACGCAGAGTGAATTGGTCCCTAAGGAACCCCCAAAAGGCTGACGTCATATGGGTACACGAAAGTGATGAAGTTGCTTTGACTGTACTATTTATGTTTCTATTATTTCATTTTGTTAGGATTTCTGGAGCAATAAACATATATGGCCTCGGACTAAGTGATTCTTCAGCAACATCGTCGTCTGCAATATTTAACCTCCTGCCAGCAGTGGCTTTCTTTCTTGCTGTTCTTTTCGGGTGAGGGTTTTCATTTTGACACTTGAAGTTTTTCTTAGGAAGAAAGGAATAATAGAACCATAATTTATAGATTTCAGGATTCCAATATTTAACTAAACTATGCACAACTTTATGTATACCTTCTAATCTGTAGTAGATTTAGCTAATCCTAGTTTTTTACCTTTTGTATACTGTCCAATAGGATTAAGTCTTAAATGACAGGACACAAACTGATGATGGGAGTATTGATAGTGTCAAAAGGGTCACATTTGTCAAAATCTGTATTCCTGAGACAAATTAACTTGAACAGGTGGGCTCAATTAAATTCTAGGTATTCCTTATTCTTTTTATGACAGGATGGAGACTTTGAACTTGAAGAGGTTCCACGGGATTGCAAAAGTGTGTGGCATACTGTTCAGCCTTGCTGGTGTCATTGTACTTGCATTTTACCGAGGACCTGAAATGAGATCATTCAACCGCCATCATCTTCATCACATAAGTAACTTTCATGGTGGGGTTACCGCTCATCCTACAAGGACTTGGATAGTAGGAATTTTCCTTACGACTTTATCAACTACATCTTGGGCTCTTTGGACAGTTCTTCAGGTACACAAGTTCTTGGAGTTATTTTTACATTCTCGAAGATCATAGCACATCAAACAGCTAGCACTGTTGGCTTGCTCATGCTATTTACCTGCACAGCACTTGTTTTCAGGGGCCAATGTTGGAAGCATATCCATCTAAGCTGCTCAACACGACTCTCCAGATGATATTTGCGACAATCCAATGTTTCTTTATTGCCCTAGCAGCTGAGAGAGATTTTGCAAAATGGACGCTAGGACTTGATGCACGTCTTATTGCTGTGCTGTACTCTGTAAGTTCACAAATATATCTTCTCAGATTATATTACCAGTGTCTGTTTATTTTCAGCAACGGATGAGAATTTAATTTTGAACTTATGTTTATTAGTCTGTACGTAATAAAAAAAATAGATGAAAAAAGTTCTCCATGTTGATCCAAATGAAACTAATATAATGGGTATTGCGAAAACTACATTTCAGCTTAGGTCATCTCAAACTGAGGTTCCTTAATCTTTAAGGCCTGTTCTGAATTGTATGCTCCCCTAAGTTCATATGGTGTGAGGATTTCGCATGAAACAGTTTCATTCCCATATAATGATCTGAAATTCATTTTGATAGTCTTATATATTTCTCTCGCAGTCTATATATTTCTTTTCATGTTGTTGTACTCTGCGCTTGTCGACAAAAACATATTGGTACATCTTGATCCTGTAGATTATTTATTAATGCTGGCACATCTCCCCTATGTTTTATTGACTATTTTGCAAAAGACCATCAAGGTAGGTAGCTACCAATAATATGAATGTGATGCTTGCGCTGCTTAGCTCGTTTGAACTGATGAACACATCATGCAGGGCATACTTGTTTCTGGAGTTGCATATTATATGCAAGTATGGGTGATTGACAAGAGTGGACCTGTTTTCTTGGCCATGACAATGCCAATAACTCTGCTTGTCACCATAATTCTGTCTTTGTTTCTCGGAGAAGCAGTTAGTCTGGGAAGGTATGTTTGTCCTTGTGCTTATCAGTTTCTTGCCCTCATTTTTTTTAACAATGAAGATGATTTACAAGTTTTACCTCGGAAGTTATCTTGTTCCGTGCAGTATCTTAGGCGGAGTAATTATGGTTGGTGGTCTGTATAGTGTTCTTTGGGCAAAGAGATCTGAGCATGTAGATTTCAAGAAGCAACAAATGGCTGTTCAAGCAGAGGTAGCACAAGAATAGATCATACTAGCTATTCTGTTTGTACACCAGAACTCAATGGTAGTTTCAGGCTGTTTTGTCTTTTGTAGTTACTGAAATTGAGGTTTCAATGTTATCCTTTCGTAAATGTCATCTCTAAGATGTTCAAGGTTTCAATGTTCAAACAAGTGTGTTTTGCACTACTGATGACTGCAGTATTGGACCCTTCCCTTCTAGTGTCCCGGTGTCTCTGTGTAATAATGTTACATAATACTTGAATGACGTGACGATAATCTTTCAAGAAAATGAGGAGAGTTACGGTAAATGTAGAGAAGTACTAATGGATCACAACGTGGAAACTCCAGTCCACGCATGTTACTACAAATGCGAGGATCCTGATGAAAATACTTAGAAGGAACTATATGACCATTTCACTAAGCATTGAACGCTCAAACCTGATTTAAGGACTCCTCAAACGACAAACCTACGCATGACGACCCTCCTCTCAGAAGCTTCCTGGTTAGTAGACTATTTTATGTACTCACATTTCAAAAAGGTTCTGCATCTAGGCCGTGTTTCTTTGGGGTTAGCGAAATTTTACCAGTCCCTTTAACCAATAATTAAGGGTATTAAATAAAGTCAGTTTACAAAACTACCCTCACAATATTGGACTATTTCGTAAGACTTATCTAATGATGCCTTTGACCGCACGATTAGAGGATGTTTATTGTAGCATTACTGTAGCAAAACATGGATTGATTAGGCTAATTAGATTCGTTGCGCTACGCTCATTCCTAAAAAGGTTTTACAAATAGACTTCATTTAATACTTCATGCATGCAAGATTCCCTTTGGTAAAATATTGCCGGAAGGCAAAGAAACATGGCCTATGGGCCAAAAGGATTAGCAGACACGCGCAGATGGTTCATACCGCCATTATGAAATAGGTAAAAAAACAAACAAGTATGTTTGCATCAGCAAATCAAGCACATATCAAATCTTCGGGTACAATTATTACAAGGACACAGTTCAAGAATCAGAATAAACAAGTTCAAGAATCATGAGGTACAAGTTCTCAAGCACTTCCTGTTTTTCAAATAGGAAAGTATCAAATGGCTGTAGGCTATAGCAATGCACACTGAAAGTTATTGTGTTGGAAGGGGTCAGGATCTCCCAAAGTGCTTCCCCCAATTACGACATTGATGTGTGTATTCTCTCACTATGGGTGGCTATCATTGAAGCCATGCATATATATAAATCTGTTAGAAGCTGGATGCTTTCTCATCCATTCTTTCTGAACCTAAGCGGATAAAGTGTGAATAGCATCAGGTACTATTTCTTTTGAAAAGATCAGGTCCAAAGGTGACATACATTGTGTACCAGTACTCACTCAGGTGCACAAAAGGAACGGCTGCCAAAGTCTGTAAACAATCTGTCTAAATAATACATATGTCACACTAATGATATCACTATATTTTCGTTAATAGTTTCAAAACAGCAGGTGGCAGAATCTTATATTATAGTTTGTTGATTTTGGGTTATGTCCAAATATAACTCATTCGTTTTGAGTTTTAGGTGAGGAAACTAGTTGGAAGTACAAGCTAAGCTCGCCACTACGGGCGTGCACGGGAGCAGTATGGATGGGTCCTCCGATGACGAGGAAAGGCGGTTCATCATCAAGCCTGCTGCTGCATCTCCTGGGAGATGCAAGTAGTTCCGTATCCGGGACACCTGCAGCAACACGATCATGTTTAATTTTTTTTGGAATTTCTTTTTTGAGGAAACAAGAGGGGTAATCCCCTGCTGGTTAATATATTTAAGAATAGAAAGGTAACAAAAGGTTCACCCCAACAGTTCAGGACACAAAGAAGGAAACAAAGAAAATAAACTTAATTACACAAAGGCTTCTAGCCATGAGGAAATAATGTGCGACAGATCCGGTCTTGTTCTGATGACAATCAGACCAAGCTCATGCTTGAAGATGCCCTTGCAATTCTGCACAGAAGCTGGTATGTTCCTGAAGATCAAGTCATTTCTGGACATCCAGATAGCCCAAGCTAAGATAATCAACACATCCATGGTAAAAGGGACTCCAAGATGATTTTTGCAGCTTTCCAGAAGCTGAATTGGTTGGTGATGCAGGTTTATCTGAAATCCCAGCAAGAACCAGCACTGTTGCGCAAATGCACAAAAAGGTGATCCCAGCTTTCATCTACGTCTGTGTTAGCAAATAATGCGAAAACAAGATCGAACATGAGACACGATTTTAACGTGAAAAACCCTTGAGGGAAAAATCCACGGGCGCCAACCGACGATCTTTACTATATATAATGAGAGAGTCACAACGCAGGGAATACAATGAGTCGTCAACTCTTCTCGTGCGACTTACAAGATGTATATATAGGGTGGACTAAACTAACTGTAGTCAAATACGGAAATAAATCCGCTAACACATAACCCGAACTGTGGACTCTATAGGCGTCCCCACAAGACTCACATTATAATTCGAATCATATTCAACAAACTTCACCTGTTCTTAGGTTGTGAATTTGCTAAAAATTGTTGGCAGTTGCTGAATCTGCAGAGTTTTCAGGGGGATCCCTTTGTGATCTTGACAAGTTTCAAGAATCAGCTGGCAATCCCATTCTTCATGGAAGTTTTAATGATAATGTCTTGGTGCATCTGGATGCAAAGAAATGATTGGATTTTTAGTAATTTGTTGCCTTCAGTGGAAGCTTGCAAGAGGCACTTCAGGTTGGAATTCTCTAGAGTTATTCTCAGAGCCAGGGATCAGGACAAAGAAGCAATGTCTTTATGGCTAAACTTGTATGTCTGATAGCTTTGATCTTTTTCCTTTCTTTCTTTGTCTCTTGATTTTGTCGCTTTAGTCTCTTGTATGGTGTGACGTTCCGTTTGCTCCTTTTAATATAATCAGTAGGGGACTTACCCCTCCTGTTTTCTCAAAAAACAAACTTCACCTTGAGACGAATTCCATCTTGTAGCGAATGAAGTATCATCAATGAACTTACTTCAACAATAAATAATCACCGGCGCCAAAAGTCACTGGGACTTAAACTTTAACACCAACTAAATTTGAGCAAAGCTCAAACTTAGCTGTAGGAACAGGCTTGGTCATCATACCAGCAAGATTATCATGAGTACTTATCTTGCATACTTTAACATTGCCTTCAGCAATGACACCTCGAATAAAATGATATCTCACGTCAATGTGCTTCGTTCTTTCATAAAACATCTAATCTTTAGTAAGGCAAATAGCACTTTGACTATCACAATAAATAGCAATGCAAGAAGAAACCCCGCAAAGTTCAGAGTATAAACCTCTCAACCAAATAGCTTCTTTACAAGCTTCAGAAACAACCATATACTCAGCTTCAGTAGTGGACAAAGCAACAGTAGCCTGCAAACTTGCTCTCCAACTAACAGCACAACCACCAATGGTAAACACATAACCTGTGAGAGATTTCCTCTTATCCAAATCACCAGCATAATCAGAATCAACATAACCTACAAGTCCAACCCACACATTGTCAACCTACGATAATTTCAATTGTCAACTTACTGTCATTTCCATTGTTAACCCACACATTTTTTACTTTTTTCGGCTCAAAGGTGATGACGATGCACATGTGCAAGAAAACGAACAGCAAGGAAAAACTGGGGGCAGCAGGGAAGGGGGAGACGAAGGTGCACATCTGTCAACCAGCAATGATGGAGACAAAGACCCGGGCGCTAGCTCCAGTTGCAAGGGATGTGAAGATGGAGACGAGGAAAACACACAAGAGACAAGCGACTCGGAAATCTGCACGCCTTCCAGCCCCAAGGAAGGATCATTCAGGAGCCAAATGATCGCGATGGGCCTGTTTGATACGCCCCAAGAAGAACGTGTGGAGAAGAAGATGATGTTGGAACTGCCCATTATAAATGAAGTACCTCGTTTGTTGGAAACGAGAGAATTTTTGAAGAAAGCAACCACACAAGAAGAACTAATCCCTGAAGCTACCAATGAGGAGCTTAACATAGAAATGAGAGAGAATTGCGAAAATTTTAAGGCTAAACTCATGGAAGAGTTGGCGCCAAAAAAACTTGTTGTTGAACATGGGAAGAGAAGACAAAGGGTCAAGAAACCATGTGCAAGGACAGACATCAAAACGAGGAAGGAGGTTGCTCAAATGTCCATAGAGGCAGGGCGCTTGCCCCCATTCCCACAAAAAAAAAAACAGCTGTCAAGGACTTGCAGGTCGGAAAAGGTGAAAGGCAACATTTTGAAAAACCCACTGAGATAAAACCTACAGAGAAACAAGATGAAAGGCGAGCAACGGTCTCTTCAGCTACCACGGTAAACACTAGCAACCTACATGTATCTAATCTATCATTTTTCCAGCATCGTGTGTTTCCTAACATGATAGTTATATTTTTTTTCCTAGGCGGTAAAAGATGACCTGCAAGCCAAGGACTCATCCGACCCCACAGCTGGAACTGCGGCAAGGACTACTGTGTACATTAGGAAGCCGAGAACAGTACCTGGAGATGCGTCTACTGGCAATGTACTAACCAATTTTTCCCCAGTCAATTTATGATAAACAACCCTCACATTGATAATGTATTAATATTATTGTTTTATTCCATTTTTAAATGTACAGGCACAATCAAGCAAAGAAGCTGCCGTGGAACTGGATGAACAAGGTCTCAAGGTTCAAGCAGACAGTAAGAAGTCAGAAGCAGCATCAGAAAAGGTAAGACACATTTTTCAAGCACAAGCACCCATGTGTCAGTTTCTGCATCGAGTTGACACATGGTAAATATTTAAGTTGACAGTTGAATGACCTGTACATTGATAGTTTCTCCCCTAGCATAACCTTGTGTCAAAATTTGCACATTCACAGCATCAACCTTAGTGTGTTTATCTGTCAACATTGCACATTCACATTCACAGTACATACATGCTGATACTTCCAACCTGTGAACAGGACAAAAATAACCATGTTGTAGCCAACAAGGTCGCAGGCACCTTAAAATAGAAAATGATCCATGAAACGGAAGCTTTCAAGGACGCTCCAGATGCACCAAGTTTCTCACTTGGCTTATCTCAAGAAGATGAACATGATCAAAAAAATTCACTAGATTCCATCACAGCCTCGATGTTCGATGAAAGCATGAAGAGAAGAAGCGAGCTTGCTAACAGTGGTCACATCATAAACACAGATAAAGTCAGTGAGGAGGAGGAGATGGCATATAATGAGCTACGCAAGTTTTTTTCGCGTGGCAGTCAGCCCAACAGGTACAGCCTCAATATGAGAAAGCTATATTGTTTAGGCACTGATAAAAGAAATTTACTAACTGAAATCTTTTTTCTGGTACAGCCCATGTGTATTCCAAAGTTTCGAAGTTAGCGCAACTGCAGCTGAGTTAGCAAAAGCTATAATTATGTGGAAATCTTTAGATAATATTGCTCTTCAAATCGGAACCTACTTATTGTCAATAAACCCAAGTCAGAAGAGGAAAAAGATAATGTCCCCTTGGATTTCGGTAATCTATGTCAACTGAACCCAAGCTGTATTCTAAATTGATAGGAGTATGTTTTAAAAAAAAGTTTGTTTGGTTTTAATTTGGATTTGTTTCTATAAATTCAGATTCAGATGATGGGCGCACAGCAAAATCATGGGATGATGATTGTGAATGCATTCAGCTTTCTCAACATAGAGTATGATCTTGTAAGTATTCTTTTTTATTTTTATATCAGAACTACATGTCAGCTTCTGTATACAGCTTTTTTTAATACTACATGTCAACTTTGCCCGATCACCTATCAACCTGCATATAGATTCTCTGTCAACTTTCTGTCAATATGTACATTATTTCCTGTCAACTTTCAGATTGCACGACAAACCTTTTTCTTTTTGTGCATCTTTCTTCTGACTACTTACTCGACACATTTTTTGTTGCGACATCAATGAAAAGGTGGTATTTCCAGTACATGAAGAATGTGACGGCGGTCATGATGGTCATTGGTTCACAATAGTGCTCAACCTGAAGGCCAAGAAGTTTCAAGTGATTGACTCATTGAGGACCAAGGATAATGCAGATTTAAAAAATAAAGCATCAAAGGTGCGTGCAAGGATCATACAACTATGGTACAATCACACATCCAAGCACCCTGGATGCACAGAACCTAGAATCCACACCTATGATCTGCAGTACATCGAGGATTAGAAGCAGTTTGGCAGGTAAGCATGCATACCCTTGAACAACTTCAAGCATGTAGGTTGACACACTCGAAGCATGTAGGTTGACATATTCCTAATGTTTACATCACTATAAGTTGACATTTCCACTATGTATAAGTTGACAGTGTTTGATTAAACACAAATTCCCATCAAATAACAGAAGTTTCCATTCTATCAATGTTCGCACTTGGCAAAATCTTTTTTTATAATAGGCATGATTGCGGTTTGTTCACTCTCAAGGTTATCGAACATTGGGATGGGGAGCGGCTACCTGAGTTCATCGGAGCCAGCGAGTTAAACCTGAGGAAACAAATGCTATTCGAGTGGCTCAACAGCAAAGAAAACAAAGCTAACTGGAGGGAAGTCCTGCTAAAGAAAAGGTATGACAACATCTATATCATCTTGTTTCTGCTTTCCAATTCTGTAGATATGTTGTTTGGCAAATTAATTTTTTTTTACCATTTCTTTACAGTAATCAACAAGGTAAGAAAGAGAATGCTGCTGTAGGCAACATGAAGGCTGTGGAAGGCAAAGGGAAGAGGATTGTAGTGTAAACACTCCTTACATAGGATAGTTGTGCCATACGCTTCTTTGTGTATTTTGTGTTCGAGGCAACACCCATGTATTTTGAAGTATGATGCCAAGAAACATTTGCTATTTTTTGTATACACTGCTACACGGCCTGAATGGTGACATTCGCTACATGTACAAGCTGCAAGTTGACATTTTGCGCTATGTATAAGTTGACATTGTTGACATTTAATATATAACATGTATTAGAAGTGTTACAGAAGTTTTTCTTTTTCTATTTTATCAATGTTGCAGCTTCTATTTTTATCAATGTCTCCCGTGAGTTTGTTGTGTTTTGAATGTGGGAGCACAACTATCTATTTTTTTTGCACAATGAGTCCGAGTATATGTGTTTCAGCAACATGAAAAATGATTGATTGATAACACACGCATATAAGTTGACACCTTTCGAGCATACAGATTGAAACACTCGCAACATATAGGTTGACACACTCCTAGTACGCAGGTTGACACACCCGTTGCAGGTTGACATACTCTTTGCATATAGTTTGAACAAATCGAAGCATGTAGGTTGACACACTCGAAGCATGTATGTTGACATATCCCTGAGCAGTGCTTGATGTCACCCATTCAAATAACAGAAGTTTCTATCCTATCACTGTTTTTTGCACCTTAACATTTGTTTTGACTTAGAAATATATGATTTGTCTAGACATAAAAACAATAAATAAAAAACATGGCAAAATCTTCGTGCGAGGCTTATTTTCTACAATTCCTTTGTCAACTTCTTGCGAGGCTTCCCTGGACAATGAGCTGTAGTATGTTCTGTAGATGTACAGTAGCCACACGGTGGCTGCTGTTTTTTGGTAGATTGCAACTCCAGCGCACTACAAGAAATATGGGGTTTTATAATGTTTCATTTATGTCATAGAAAGTATAAATTATGTCATCTTTTGCGATTTGTGACATTCACGTGACGAAAATTCATTCGTCACCTATACCCCGTAATAAAAGATGTTCAATGACATTTAAACATTTTTCGTCATAAATTTTATGACGTTTCTTATGTCGTCACTAGATTATGACGCCACATTTTCGTCGTTAAAGAGAAAAAAAGTCACTAAACCTTAAGTGCGGATGACATGGCATTGACGTGGAGATGACATGGCATCACATTTGTGACGTTTCGGTTCGTCAAAAAATATTGATGGCCCAAGAAGGCCCATGCAATGAGCAGCCATTTATGGGCCAAGCCCAATTGTTAGGCCTTTTTATTTTATGGTAAAATTTAATTTATTTTGTACAAAGCCCACTCAAATTTGAGCCCAAATTTTTACAGGCCATATTTTCAACATGGGCCGCCATGGGCCTTTAGCATTTTCATATAGGATTTTTTTCGAACTCATATCATTACAGTCCATTATAGTCCTTCTCCAGCCCATATACCAATTCAGGCCCACAAACCAACACAGCCCACATTCAAACCATATACCAGAACAGATTTCACAAGGAAAACAAATTTATCATAAACAGAACAGATCCCTCGATAATCATTTATCATAAACAAATGTTTCAGGTTCGGTTCAGACATCAGAGTTTCTAGCAAAGCAGAGAGAGAGTTTCAAAGGGAGATAGAGAGGCACTCCAGGCCCACGGCACCGAATTCCCGAGCCGAGCCACGATGACACTGTCATTGTCAAGCCTGTGAAATTCAACAATCAATGAATTAACAACTCAAATTTCCTGTAGTATCTAGCTACAAGCTGAGTCATAGGCCTCGCATATACTTGAGACATGACTCAGATGCACTGTGAAAATGGCAAGCATCAGGTGCATAATAAGCAATATTGAAAACCGGACATAGCAGCATGGCGAATACATGTACATACCAATTAAAAAGATTTATTTTTTCGGTTCTGTTGGTGGATTGACAACATATATTTTTTTGGTTTTGTTTGCGGACCAACAATGTAAATCCGAGAAAAATAAATACTTTCCCATCTTGAAACAGATAAGCAACATTTATTTTTTCGGTTTTGTTGGTGGATTGACGACATATATTTTTTTGGTTTTATTTGTGGACCAACAATGTAAATCCGAGAAAAATAAATAATTTCCCATCTTGAAACAGATAAGCAAGTTGTGCGGTGGGTATGAAGTTGTTCGCTATGAGGCTAGGTCATAGATTCAAATAAAAGACAAAGGGGCCGGAAAAAGCAAAAGAAAGGGGAAAAAATACTATGTGAGACCCATGTTGATAGTTTGAGCCTACTTGTCCATCTGGCAGTGAGACCCACCATAGTCTTGTCGTTTTCTTTTGAAAATTCATGACGTTTAACAGTTTTGCTTAACGACAAAATAAATTTCGTTACAATTTTGGCTTTGCAATAGTTTGTGACGATTCTTAGTTGCTCTTAGTGACAAACATCTCATTTTTGTCGCTAAGTTGCGTTGTACGGAGTATGATATAGAACGTCATAAAACCAAACATGATAACGACGAATAGGTCGAATGTCATCAGATATTCGTCACAAAAGGCCAATTTTCTTGTAGTGGCGGATGCTTGAATCTTTGAGCACTCAGACGCCCTTGCCTTTTTGTAATTGGTGGGTCATTTCTGCTCAAAGCAGGATCTTCTGCACATACGTAAACAAAGAAGTAACTGTCAAGTTTATATATTTTTTAAATAGCAAAATCTTTGCTGAACCACAAGTTGACACATACACCACACTAAAGTTGATATTTTTATTATGAATAGGTTGACACCAACACAATACACAGGTTGACACATACAACACATTAAAGTTGATAATTTAAGTAACAATGAAAGATTTTGTGCACAAGTTCACACACCTGCTGCTTGGGTTGTTTCAGCATCTGCATCAACTTGTGGAGGCTACTGCGCCAGCATTTGCTTTTTTATTTTTGCGCTGCGCTGACTTGAGGTACTGCAGCCTTGGGACTCTCCACCATCTTGTTTGTCTTGCGATATTTTTCTCTTCTTGTGTGCGTTAAGCTCAGTTTGAAGTGCAGCAACATGCTTTAAAACAATCTTGTGCTCATCATCATCACCCATAAAAGGCCTCACCATCTTTGTGAAATTGGTGCACACAGTATGGTAACGCACAAAGTGCCTCCCTTGGTCTGTAATCTGCATGGGTTGCAAAGGTTCAGCAACAACTTCCACATTTTCAGCATCATTATCCAACTTATCAGCCGACCATCTAGGCAAAATGTATCGGACCGGCACCTCTCAGACTGCAAGTGCATCAAACACCTTCAGCACATGGAAACAAAGGACGCCGTCCCTTTGGAACTTGCAGCACTCACAGTCATACACACCATCTGACTTGCTCGCTGTCACCCTGAATGTTCTTTCTCCATAGTACTGTGCTGCAACGAAGCCATATGGTACATCTATCAAGTTGTCACCATCTATGCGTACAATGTAGTAGCTCGAACTAAGTTGCAACTCATTCTGGAATACATTGAACAACTTCCTCGTGTATGCTTCCTTCATTTGTTGTTCCATGGGATGACCTGTCAAATAGAAACGGGGTCTTCGTCACTGTGTTTGCCTCTTGTATCTCTTGCTTGCTAAAAATCCTATCTTGTATCTTCTTGTATTGTTGTACAAAATTTAGTATCGAGTTCATGGGGTTGACATAATGCTTGAGAACAGCATTGAATCACTCACTCTGTGCTGTCGTTTGTAGGAATGGGAAGAAGTTGTGCATGAAATAAGCTGGGACCCACTGTTCTCTCATTTCAAACAAATGCTGGAATCTTTCATCTGCACAGAGGTCATACTTTAACAGGAAGTTCTACCACTTAGTTTCAAATTCTTAGGGGTTAAAGCTGTTGTCAACACAGTCATTGAAGTCCTTTGTGAGAGCCTCCTTTCCAACCAAAAAGGGTCCCAACCTTTTCCTCGCATTCTCCATGATATGCCATGGCTTTCTTGAACTCGGTAAACAACCATTCAAAAGCTGGTGTTTTCTCATTCCTCAAAAATCCACAACCGAGTTGTATGGTTATACCATTCCTATCAATTCCTATTGTTTTTGCCAAAAACAATGGAGAATATGTAGTTAGTTATGAATCCCAGCAACTCCCATACCTTTTTTTTATGCGCCTACAATGTATGCATTCAGATTGACAAAGAAGTTAACAACAAATTGATACTTCCATTAAATTTAAGTTGCCACAATGTATGCACTCAGGTTGACAGGGGGTATTTTACCTATGAAGGGTGCACAAGGCATGCATTCATATTGACAAAGAAGTTAACAACAAAATGATACTTTCATTAAATTTAACTTGCCACAATGTATGCACTCAGGTTGACAGGGGGTATTTTTACCTATGAAAGGTGCACAAGGCATGCATGCAGATTGACAAAGAAGTTAACAACAAATTGATACTTCCACTAAATTTAAGTTGCCACAATGTATGCACTCAGGTTGACATGGGGTATTTTACCTATGAAGGGTGCACAAGGCATGTTGTATATGTTGGTGAGGTAAGTGCAATCAAAAGAGATGCAATCACCATATGCCTTGTAGGCTTTCCTTGCAGCACAATCCACCCAAAAGAGATTCTCCACCCTATCATCTTCATCAAGCGTGTAGTAGTAATAGAAGTCAGGGTCTTCCTTTTTCATCTCCTCAAAGTGTTCAAGCGTTGCCTTCATATCTTTGCCTCGCCATTCAGCACGGTGTTCGACACGCAAATTCTTAGCATCACCCTCTGTGTATGGGGTGTTTGCAATTCCACCATATAGCTCTACCATTATCTGGTAAGCACGGGTTGTGGTTATGCAACACCCATGGAGGAACTTGATGAATTCCTTCTCCTCAGCAGGTATATTTCTGTGCGACTTCATGTACTTTGTAAGTGAAAACTTCCTGACAAGATCATGATTGTGCTCCTTCTCAAAGTGCACTACCTCCCATTGGTTCGGCGCTGTGAACCTAGCAATCATGCATGCACGGCAATGCGTCCTCTCAACATGGTCTCTGCGCCTTTGTTTCACTACCTTCTTTTCAATTATAGGACCATTTCCATCAGGTTTCTGCTTCTTGTTGACACCAGCTTTCTGACAGACAAGGATGACCTTCCTCTTCTCATTGTCCTTCCGCGACTCACGGGTTGAGTCAATCCTGATGGAAAAACCCGAATGTCGAGCATAGGAATTGTAGTAATCCCTTGCAGTCGTTGATGTCGCAAATGTCAACCCAACATATGGTTCCCTTGGTGTCGTCAGAACTTCAACACCATCCTCCACATCATCCCCATTTGAACTTGTCTGAGCAGTAGGTACTGTCACATCGCCAGATTCGGCTCTAAGGAGAGGAACCGAATTTGAGGTAGCTGGGGGGCAGACACAGATGTGGGACAACCATCCCATCTTGTTCATGTTCGGAGAAAGAGGCTGCGTCAACATCCACAGGTTCAACATTCAGGTCAAGAATAGATCCCTGAGACGCCATACACTGCAAACAAATTGACATTGAAAAAAGCACATAAATTGACAGTGAATGAGCACATAGGTTGACATTGGCATTGAGACTGAAGTTAACATATAGTGATATTGAACGTGCACACAAATTGAGACTGAGAAGGTGCACACAAATTGACACTGAAAAGTATATAAGTTCACATCAAAGGTGGACATAAATTCAGATGATTAACTTTTTACACATAGGTTGCGTGTGTGTCAACAATCAAAGGATTAAAAAGCATAACTTCCAGCTACAAAAAATGTGTGACAACCTATATACTTTTTTTGAAAATATTGTAGCATGATATTTGTGCTCTACTCAACATGTCAAAATGTTGTGCTCTATTTTCAATCCCTGAAGAACCTAAATCACCCAGAAACTGAACATAAAACTGAACACAAAAGGTGCACACAAATTATTACTGAAAAAAGAACATAAGTTGACATCGAAGGTGCATATAAATTGACACTGGAAAAAGCACATAAGTTGACATCTTTTCAGTCATCGTGTGATCAGTCGGAACTGAAGTTAACATAAATCTACATAAAGTGACATAAGTTGGCATTGATTTGACACTGAAGTTACCATAAATTGATATTGAACATGCACACAAATTAACACTGAGAAGGTGCACACAAATTGACATTGAGTTGACAAATTCAGCAGACCTAGATCTTTGCGCAAACAAATTTCAGCAGAAATCGCGTGGATAAGCGCGGAATCAACTTCAGGAAGAGGATCCACTGCGCGGAGTCAACCTTTGTGGGGGAGAGAGGAGCCGATTCGAGAGGACGGAGTCGAGGCCAGAGAGGAGGAACCTGGCGCCGTGCAGGAGGACAGGGAGGAGGCGGCACCAGGGGGCTGTGTATCCACTTGCGGCGTAGGAGGACAGGGAGGAGGCGGCGCATCTAGGCGGATCGCCCCCGCAATCTCCGGAGGCAGGGGGATGATGTCTTTTTTTTCGATCGGAGGCGGGGGTTGCGCCACGCGCGTGGGGGGGTATGCACGGATGGCCAAAAAGGAAGGGGGAGGGGGTCGCGCCGTGCGCTATAGCGCGACGGGTCGCGCCCTATCCCGGTCCCTTCCGAATGCTGGCGTTATTTGTGGAGCAAGCTAGGAACGGGATGGAGAAGCCGGGTGAGCAGCTCACGCGAACTGGGTATACCGGGTTTGCGGCTTGCGGGGATCCTCTACATGTTGGTGCAGCTAGGGTTGATGTGGTCCTCCGTGTGCCTTGCGGCCAGGGGTCTAGGCGGCATACGTCGTGGTGCGCGGCCGGGCGTGATCGCGCACCGCGGTGACGCTCAGGCTCGGCTTGTCGATGCATGGCGTTGGGTTTGTTAGCGGCTTAGCGCGCGGGACAGCAGCAAGGCAAGGCTGCGGTGGCCACAGCGAGGTAAAGGGTGAGGCTCGGCCTTGGGTTTAGGTCATGCCTTGCCTGTCACACGGCCGTGTCACGCGCGCATGCACCGGGCATCCCGGGTGTACGTGGCTCGCATGGCGACCAACGGTCAAGGTCGCGGCTTTGGTAGTGTCAAGGCGATGGTGAGGCTGGAGATGTTATAAGGTGGTCATACCTACAACGATGGTATGAAGGCACACCCACATAGCTACTACAATGGCAGTTGGCGGCCATGGCGCACGATGGCCGATCACACGAGCGGAGCAAGAAGGACGAGCAGCTCACCGTGGATTGTCGGTGGAGCCGTCGCCGGCGTCGCGTAGTCTCGCGGCTCGGTTTGAGGCGGTCGGCGTTGGTGACGGTGGCTGGCGATGCTCCGGAACGATGACGAACGACGTCAATGATCCTCCTCCCGAGCGGTGGGGACGGCGTCAAGCTCCTCCTCCGGGTCATGATCAGAAAGATGCGGTTCCGACTTGCGGCGCTGCCCCACAGGTTGCGATGGACGGTGGCGTGCGTGCGTCTCCACGCCTGGGCCTCCTATTGCTCCTCTCCTTCTTCCACTAACAGTGATGGCGGCTTGGGGAAAACCCCCAATGGGGCAGGCGGCTAGGGCGGGGGGAGTAGTTGGTAGGGGTATTTGTAGGGTAGCTACTCCTGCAGGGACGACGGCGATTGTCATCGGTCGTGTCGCTTTGCACGCGGTAGGCATCCAACTGGGGTGCCTCATTGTCGCCTTGGCCCAGAGCAAGGCATGGCGGGTGCAGCTAATCAGTGAGAGTGGAAGAAAAGGAGGGTCAGGGTGATGCGGTTGCGGGCTGGCTTGGGCCGAGCTGGCTACTTGGGCGATGAAAGGGGTTTTCGTGGGTTGGGCCACAGAGTTGGTTTAGGGTTCAGATTTGGTTAACGGCCTGGGCAGGGGTTAGTTAGTTAGCTTTAGAATTTAAATGAAATTATATTTCAAATTTAAATTTACACACAGAAAAATCAATTAAAACCAAAGAAAAAGCCAAATCGTACTTGTATAAATGTCTTAAATGAAAATTAAATTAACTTTTTTACTAGAAATTTTGAGAGAGCAAAAAAAAGAAAACCTTAAATTTTCTAACTAGTATTCAAGCATCGTACAAAAAAGATTTAAATTCATACTTTTTAAAATTAATATTCCAAAAAAAATCTAGGATGTTACACCTTTAATCCTATCACCACTTGGAATTAAAGAGTTTCCGGACCTTTCATTCCTCACAATATATACCAGCCAAACAGAAACATTAGTACTGGATTCAATTTTTGTCAGTATATTTGTGGTGGAGGGACGGTAGTTTTCTACTTTGTTTTAGAAGATGATCTTACTTACAAAGTACAAGATGTAGTATCTCAACTTACACAAAGACGCGCGCACACACTCACCCCTCATACACATTTCCTATGTGCAATCTAAGATCTACATTTTATACTCACGTCCGCTTTGTAATTGGTGTTTAGGCCTTTTCATAGATAGCCCCCCGCTGATTGTTTGGTGAAGCTCCCCCTCTGTATCGTGTTACGGTAATCGGGCTTCAATGGGTACAATAAGAATAAAACATAGAAAACACCTAAAATTTATTAACTTGAAAGTAATTCTTAGTTCGGATCGGAAATAACCGAATTTGACTATTGCTTTAGTATTCAATGAATCAAATCACCTGTCATGATTCATATTTATAGCCAGCCGTAGTGCAGGGTACAGACGCATACGCTCGTATACACGCATGCACACTCACCATATAAGTACACAATACCACCCCTATTCATCTCTAAGAGACTGAGCTGGTAGATCTCGAGATCGATGAAGTTATTACTGTCGGTGCTTCTCACACCGGCTGTCTAATTTGTTGTTGCTTATGCGGCGCCTCTATGCGGTACGCGATGGTAGGCAATGCAAGCACAAGGCATTATACCAGTTCAGCTGAATGTCCCTACGTCCAGTGCTGAGAGATCGTGTTCCTTGAGCTTGGATGCCTCAGGGCTTACAAGGGGGATGGCTTGCAAGCCGGGGTGTGTGATCAAGAGATGATCTGCACAGTGTTGTGTTTGAGGGTCGTGGAGTTTAGCGTGCGTACGCTTGGATCCGTCTCCCCCGTGCTGGGGGCCCTATCCCCTTATATATATCCAGGGATCGGTTACGTTTAGAAATTAAGGATGGTATAGAAGAAATCAGGGGTCGGGGCTTCCGAGTGCCCGCCATGGGGCCCGTCCTCCTTTGCTTGTTTGCCCGAGTAGTTATGGGCTTGCCGAGGCTTGGCCTTGGCACTGTTCCTCCCTGCGCTTTTCACAGCCGTCTGGCAGGTTCATCATTGTGGCGCGTTACGTGTGGGCGTGGGATTACTAGTGTCGTACTGCACTGATGTGATCGGGCGCCGCCCCAACTTCTCCTGAGCTCTATTGAGGACTCGGGAGTCAAGCCTGTGCTTGATTTAGGGCCTGTGCGCCTGATGCCGGTTCCCTCTCAGCTTTGGGCCTCCACTCACACTTAGCCCAATACTTGGATAAGGGCGCCTGACCCTTGGGCTTTGGACCTGGATGCCATAACGTGACTAGCCTTGGCCCCTTGAGGAGCCAAGGGCCAGCATGCACCTTGACAGGTGTACTTCATCTCCCCAAAACGACTTGGGGAGAAGCCACGCGCCCTTAGCAGACCCCGTGGCTCCACGTAGCTGAAGGTCCGCCGAGTAGTTCGTCCAGTCCTGACTTTGGCGGGATGTGGTGATCCCTGGTTCGCCCAGAGAGGCGCCAGCTTGGGGAGGAGACTAATGTCCCCCAATCTCTAGAGGATTGAGTCGCTTGTATTCTCCTTGATCGTGGTTCTTGGCATTGATGCAAGTGGGATGAGTACCCCAGTACAGATATCTCACAATTATAGTATGTAGCTGTCGACAGGAGTGTCATCTACCACTACAAAAATAATACCGGTTAAATCCTGAAATAAATTCAGAAAAATATGATATCTATGCCAGATAAACAACTGAACTACGATTAATTAGCAGTGCAGGATATATTTTGAGTGCATACGCCACGCAACCACGTCGTGCCGGTTGAAGGATGAACTAGCACGTGGCGATGTATTAACTAAAAAATTACTAATAGGCGGCGAAGCTAAATATATTGAATAAGTCCAGCCAGTGAGTAGAGACAGTTTAGTTTACAACCAAATGGCACAAGAGAACAAGCTCAACGACGCCTCTGGTGGACTATGTCGAATTATATGCAAAAGTTTGGCCTGATCCTAACTCGAGGATGCCGGCGACTGCTTGTCCCGGTCGTCCTCGCCTGGACATGAAAAGCATCATATAGCCCCAATCTTGAAACAGACTAATAAGTTGCCGCTTGCCGGCCGACCGGCCGGCCGGCCTGCATCCATTTTATGATACCGTCTCTTACAAATATCAGACCTATTATATACGTATTTTTAGATTTTAATCGGCGCTATAGGTGACCATGGTGACTTCGTTAATATTAAAATATGATATGTCGGTCCAGTCGAAGATATTTATAAGAGTAGTTTATATATGTATATTTATATAGATTAATGTACATGTATATTCAAACAAAATACACAGGCGTGAAAATCATACAGTAATAAGATACATTGTATCAGTGGTAACTACCAAGCAGCGACCCTTGGCTCCCGCTCCTCTGCAAAAATACTGTGGCGGTATGTTTGCATTGCAGTGAGAAGCCATTGCGCAAAACGACGAGGAAAATGAACTAGGAAAGAAGAGCAGACGGCGGAGCGGAAAAAAGTGGGTACTGCTCTGATTTCTCCGTGCTACAGATTACAGTACCCGGTGAAAGTGAAAAAAAGTGGCGTGTGCTAATGTGCTGGAGCCGGATCTGGTAGAAGCCGCACCAAACAGGACGGCTCCAAGAACAGTAGTACCAATAATTGGTGAATATTAAGCGACCAAGGTGGAAGAATGGCTTGGAACTGAAATTCCATAGCTCTACGTGAATAATTAAAAGTAAGCAATATAGTGTTAAGATATAGGGGAACTGTAGCATAGTTAACGGATTAAGTTAGTATTCTTGCTTTCCCCTACACAACATACACGTTACAACAATTCATCATTACAACGATTCCACTATAGATTTTAGCTTGCCGAGATATTGTTACAGCTAAATACCAGAAAATACATATATGTATACACGTACAGCTGTGAGTACTGTCTACTGTGGATATGAATGTCCATGCATGAGAACAAACTTGGAAGGAAAGCCTCATATAAAAAGTGAACACTTCAAAATGTTCACAAGGAATGGAATAAATTCACACACAGCAGTGCAAGAACCATTCTCCTTCAAATAAAATTAAAAGGAGTGCATTTTTCTTCCTTGCGTGAAAGCATCAAGTTTGATCATCTACCGTTGGAAACACCACTAAATACTTCCCCATCACCTCCAAGTGACGCTTCCCACTCGATTGAGGTTAGATGAATTTGAGAAAGAGTTGGCATGATGTCCCTCATCTCAGGCCGGTTCATTGGATCCTCACTGAGGCACCACATCGAAATGTTTGCCATCTATAAAACAGACAAAGGAAAGATTAAATTAGCCGAGATGTTTCCATGAAATAGTACATATACTCTTTTGCTTTTCACTAACCTTGCACACTTCTTCGATGGGGTAGTTGTCCTTCAAGTTCCGATCTATAATTGTCTCCAATGAGCTCTCTAGATCATCTGATTTGAAGGCTTTCTTCATCTGTTTACAGACCAATGTATATTTCTTGATTTCATGGGCAAACAACAAAAACGAATCACACTGAACATTATAAGTGTTTTCATGGGCTCTTACAATTGAGATTAGTGACTTCATCTTATTGACTTCTTTATTATCCCGCATGAGTGCACGGAGTCCAGTGATGAGCTCTGCAAGAACTACTCCAAATGCGTAAACATCAGTCTTGGTAGTCATGTGAAGTTCAAGAACTGATCTGCAGCGTTATATTCATTTGTGAGTACTACATATGAAACTCCATCAGCTGGTTGAAGTGCAAATCAAATTCAAAAGAAAACTAACTCAGGTGGAAGGTAGCCTGGTGTTCCAACTAAACGAGTCGCCACACATTCTTCTTCATCACTGCGCTGAACAAGCTTTACTAGCCCGAAATCTGCAACCTATTAAACAGGTAATAATAAGGCGGTGATATCTGAACATACACGCTAGAAATTGGTGGTTTAATAGAAACTCACTTTAGCTCTTAATCCATTATCAAGAAGAATATTGCTAGTTTTGATGTCACGATGCACATAGCAGGCCTTTGTATGGTCATGGATGTACTCAATACCACGTGCTGCATCCAGTGCTATCTGTGTTCTTGCAGTCCAAGAAAGAGGTTGATGACCTGAAATTCTCATGAAAGCAAGTTTTTTTTCTGTTTAAACTCAACTCTGGTTCAAAATAATACAAGAAATTTCTGATTCCATAAATTGTTATAACAACGAATATTGTTTGCAACTTCAATTCTGGCCTCTAGTTTCTTTGGTAATGCATTTATGATTTATGGAACCCAATAAATAATAACCACGTGAAAGATTTATCTAGATTGCATACTTAAACATCCGTAAAGACATTGATTATCAAAATTACATTAGTTTTAAATTCTGTGTACTTGAGGGAGCAATGCTTAAACTTGACATAACTCCATGGTTGTATTTTTGTTGCATACATACCTTTCAGCAATGGATCATGTAGATGATCATTAAGCGAACCATTCTGGACATATTCATACACAAGGTACAGGTGATCATCCCCAGCGGCATAACCAATCAACTCAACCTATGTAATTCAAGTATTAGAAAAGTTTGTGTTTACATGTAAATGATCATCACACAAAGATATTCATTTCCTCCTAGATTCCATGAATTACGTACATACCACGTTTATATGATGTACTTTGCACAGAACTTTCAGCTCGGCAAAGAACTCCTTTGATTTGCTTGCTTTCATCTTCTTAATTGCAATTTCCTGCGATCAAAATCAGACATAAGGATCTTTTTGCTTCAGGATTACTATAGCCCGCATAACAATAATAGAAATAAATCTTACATGTGCTCCTATGAAACCAAGGTAAACACTGCCATATCCTCCCTCGCCAATCTTTCTTTTCTCATCAAAATTAGCAGTAGCATCTCCAACTATTTTCAGGCTGAAAATCACAGGCCTTTCTGTTTGGAATGGATCAACATCTGCAAATAATCAATTCAGAGTGATAAGTATGTTTAGCTAAAAATCTATTAGCAGAGTAAGGTAGCACAGCAGACCTGTTATTCTCATGGATGGAAAGAAACGGCTCTCCAGAGCAGCAATGCTTGTGTTGCTGGGAGCTCTCTCCATTTTAATCTCCGGTGCTTCAACATTGCTCTGGGAAGACCTCCATTTCAAGCGAATGATGACAGTGAACACACAGAGGAGCAGTATTGCAGCTGATATGGATGCTGCTATTATGATTGACAAACTACCAATCTCTAGAAGTGATAAAATCACAAAAAGAGAAGGCAAAAAGTTAGTTTTCAGTTAGCAACTGGGCAGAAAGTAATATTTATTATAACTTCTGATAGGTAGAACACAAGAAACATCGAACTGATCATAGAAAATTAATTGCCATAGCACATAGCTAAATTGCAAGAAGCATCTGCGTCTTATGTCATACCAATCTTAGAATGTGAACGGTACAAATATCTTGGAGCAAAAGCCCTATGCATTAGTTTTAAATAATTTACAGAAATTTAAATATGAAAATAATTAGTTGGCAAAAATCAATGACTCACTTTTCTTAGAAGAACCAGCAACTCCCATCGGTATAAACAAGATCCACCCTGGTTTAATGAAATCAGGATTTGTTACACTTGGATTCAAGTCTAAGATATCTTGTGAACTTGATCGGAACAAGCTTGCAATAGTGCTCAGGGTATCTTCCTCCTGCACTGCATAGGACAACACTCCATCGGATGCTGTTGAGGAACATCCGCATGGCAGGTGAACGGTAATCGTGTAACTTGCATTCAGTCCATTTCCATCACCAACATTCATTGCAAGCCCACTGAATTTGTTGATCTTGACAGTGTCAGGTGTATCGTCCTGTTCCACCATGTATTGAGTGTCATGAAAGAAAGCAGTCAGGGTGTTGTTGACAACTTCACACATGCATGGCACACCCATCAACAGATCCTCTGAACCAGAGAGTCGCTTGATGGGCTTGATGAGAGATGCATTCCCATCGAATACGGAGATTATCTCCGACAAGTTACGCCCTTCAGGAGTCACATATAGGAATGAATTGCATGAAGGGTTGATGGACACAGCATTGCAGTGCAAGGGTTGCCATTCTGCAGTTGATGCTATGCTTCTTCTTGGCCAATCAATCAAAGAGCTGCTGGTATGGTGATGCTGCAGAAACAAGGCAAGGAAGAAAAGGAAACCAAGTTTAGCCATGGTGAGCAATCGGAGAGGCAAATGAAATTTGGTTACAGAGGAGGTTTATTTGTTAGCATAACCTTGTCTTCTAGTGCTTGTACGGTACCTTGGACTTCCTGGGATGTCAATTGCCTGGCAGAGCCAGCTATGACACAGCTGCCACTGTTGTTCCTTGTTAAATCCGCTTCCCTGAAGCTCTACATGGTTTGGAGCATAGGAAAACGACATTATAGAGTATTAAACTATTCACAATGTCCACCAACTCTAGTCCCATACTAAAGAAATTGGCCAGCTAGCTGCAGGCCTCATGGAGTCATGGGTTATGAAGGAGTCAAGCTTATTTTTGGCTTCAACATCTGGCATACTTTGCAAGGTTTAGAGCTCATTATACTTCTACTTTCTAAACCTGAAAAACATGAAGACTGAAAAGGACAGCATGGCATAAGCAATTTTCTAAGGGCGACTGAAACAGCATGTTGACTATTCATTCATAGTATTTCTCACTAATACTGCAGCAGGGCATGAAAGTATGGCAACTTTACATACAAATAAGATAACATACAAAACCAGCAACGAATATCCATCCATGTTTCTGATCTTTTACAAAATTCATACTCCAGAATATATCATTGATTTTGCAATTAGGCAAACACATGTGATGACAAAACTACAAAATGGTAGAGAGGCTGTACTTCTAAGGGTCTACCTGAAAAGATTGTATCAATAAGGGAACTAGAACTGTCAGTGCTGTATGGGGGCACACAAATAAAACTGAGCAGTATTCTGCCTGAACTTTTACCCCTGTTTGATTGAGGAAATTTCTCCAGGATTTAGTGCAAATTTAAATGAAGCCCTAGCATTTGAATCCCCACTACCTAAACAGGCCCTTCGAGTGCTCAATATTTTCTTCAAAACCTGTAATAAAACAGGGGTAAAATTAATAAAAATACCGTGAAACTGCTAAATTCAACACTAAGAGTGAAGGAAATGGTTGGGGGATTTGGTGGGTCGAGCAACAAAAAGTAGACATGGAATATGTATTGTCATCCATGGAGTTTTGTACAAGGAAACGAAGACAATACCCAATATAAATATTACAATTACAAACTCACTGGCACAACAGTGATCTGTATGTAAGACAACCACAGCATCAAATGGGCAATAGATTCTCATGTAACTAATATTTTGTAGTGCAAGGAGATAAAGGAGTGTTTCCAGTAATTAGTGCCCCAGATTTCAGTTTATCCCATGATAAACATGTAACCAATTTCAAGTATGCAAATTAAGGCTTGCATGATTATAACAGAGGATAGAGTAAAGAACATATTAAGCTAAAATAGAAAAAGTATAATATTTCGTGGAGTTTCAGAAGATTTTATCTGTACGAAAGACAATAATATTATATTACAAAGTTCATCACTTGATATCTGACATGCTTTTCAGTGATGGATGCGGGATGCCAGCCATCATTTCTTTACTTCGCCAACCCAACTTATCCCTGTGGTCTTGTATGTATCTTCTTTTGACAATTCATCCCTAACCTCCTCAGCATCCCACCACATCTCTTGTGAGGCATAAAGGTTTGAGAGCATGACTCTGTAAGCAGCTTTGTCTGGATTGAGTTCAGAAAGTTTGTCAGCAACAATCCTCCCAAGGCTGGAATCACGATGGACGCAGCAACCCCAAAGTAATGCACCCCACACACCACAATCTGGTTGTACTTGCATTGTTTGTATAAGATCATATGCCTCCTTCAGCTGGCCAAATGTTGCAAGAAGCCTCACCATGTACACATAGTGCTCCATTTCAACCACTATCTCAAACTCATCCCTCATTCTCCTGAATAACTTCCATCCCTCCTCCAAGTGTCCCGCATGACAACAAGCAGCAAGTAAAGCTGAAAAGGTAGCATTATCAGGCCTGAGCTCTTCATTAACCATCTCATTAAGGACTTCAATGGCCTTGGTTGTGAACCCATGAGATCCAAGGTTTGATATAACCGTGTTATACATGACTGGGTTCTTATTGGGTATTTGGCTGAACACCCAGTATCCAAGCTCAGCAAAACCACATTTTGCATAAGCATCGATTAGTGAAGATGATACTCTAATGTCCTTATCAGCTCCAAGCCTGACCGCATAACAATGGACCTCCCTAGTAAAGCTGATAGTAGCTGTAGAAGCGCATGCCGAGAGAACACTAGAAAACAAGACTCTGTCAGGCTTCCTCCCAGTAAAGCACAATTGTCGGAACAAATCAAATGACTCCATGTACTTGCCAGTTTGCAATAACCCAGTAATCAGTGATGACCAGGTAACCAAATCCGCATCTTGCAGGTTACCAAACAAGCTTTGGCCAGATTCAATGCACCCACATCTCATGTACATGGAAACAAGTGCGCTTCTCACATGGTGTCCGGAGTCATAAGCCCCCTTGACACACACTCCATGAACCCCTTGACCGAATACAAGCGCTTCCGGATTCCAGAAGCATGAGACTAAGGCAACCATTGAATACCCATCCAGCTGCTCCCCAGCTCTCCGCATTGCTGAAAACATCTGGAGACCATCATGCCACATTCCCCGGTACCCATACCCAGACATCATGGAGTTCCAGAGAACCAAGTCCGGCTCACGCAATCCATCGAACACACGGCGGGCATCGTCCACTAGGCCAAGCTTCGAGTACCCGCTGACAAGCGCGCTCCCGACAATCGGATGCGAGCACACGCTGCGAGATGACGCGACACCATGGACGACCTTGACGGCGCCCGGGCGCGAGCAATCGGCGCAGGCGCGGAGGACGCAGGCGAAGGTGTGCGCGTCGGGCGCGGTGGCGGAGCGGCGCATGCGGGCGAAGAGCGCGAGCGCCGCGGGGAGGTCGAGGCGGCGGGCGTGGGCGCGGATGAGCGCGTTGTAGAGGAGCGGCGAGGCCGGGTGGGGCGCCTCGTCCAGCAGGCGGCGAGCCGACGCGAGGTCGCCGCGCGCGGCGTAGGAACGGAGGAGGACGAGGCGGAGGTCGGCGGGAGAGTGGGCGGCGGAGGGGGAGGCGAGAATGAGGCGCGCGTGGAGCTGCTTGATGTGGGAGAGGGAGCGAGGTAGGGCGGCACCATTGCTGCACGCCGCCGCCGTCGCCGCCGCCGCGGCGCCGGCGTTCCCGCGCATACCATAGACCCCACGAATGGCAGATTATCGGTGCACTCTGGTTGCCAGACAGGCCGGGAACGCAACGAGTGGGTCGCCGAGCCCAGTTGAAACTTGCAAGGTTTGAGGTTTGGGCCTTTGAAATGTAACTTGCTGGGCGGGCCTATTCTGTGCTTGGGGGCTAGCGTCAGCAATAATTTGCTAGGCCTAGAGCATGCCACTCGTGAAATATTTCGGCTAGCTAGCTGATTGTTAGGCCAGTGTCGCTGCAGGATTTAATCGCACGAGTATCTACATCAAAAACTAGGTAACTGTGTCAGATGAGTTTCATGGTGATGAAACTCCTCTCACATCTCATGAAACTCTTCGCACTCTCTCCTCTGCCACATCAGCACATTTAATGTTATGAAACTCCCATGAAACCTCCATTGAGACTGGCCTTATGTGATGTATGTTCGTCTGTGTAGGTCCCTAATTTCTGATGATGTCCAATATATGGGCCGAGTTTAGAAGGCTAATAATTAACTAGTGTTGATGTACAGTCTAGGGTCCCAGAGTCTGAAAGGCCACCAAACAGAAACAGTACCATGGCCCTTAATCATTTTCCCACCACGGGAAACTTTCCGAGCCACCTCTCGCATAATTATTTTTTTCTTTTCTAATAAACTAGGGCACCACACACAGGACTTGGTTGGCACGCAGTTGCAATGTCATTGGGCCCTCCCAAGGTTCAACAAAGATATGCACAAGTTTGATAGATGCAGTAGTACGTAGTCGTCGATCTATTCCATGCCTGACAAGGACATTTGTACATGCTATATATATATATATATATATATATATATATATATATATATATATATATATGGAGGGTTTTGATCATCTGATGTTACAAGTGTGCTGTGGCGCTGTGCCCCCTGGGCAGCCACTGCCGATGCATGCATGATGGCACGTTTGGGGCCGGCCGGCCGGGGCTTCTTACGCGCAAGCCACCGCCAGGTAATAAGAACAAGTGGCCGGCGCACTTTATCCGATTCCATTTCTCCCTCATGTTTCTATGTCGTATATCATGCATCAATGCATCATGCATGGCGTCTTCAATCATCACATCTACCTACTTCCTAACGCCGTTGCCTCCTTCGGCAGGGTTCAAAATCAGTGAGTTTCAACAGTTACTGAAAGAAAAAACAAAAACTTATTATTACGCGTATGTTTCATTATAAATATAATACTTTAGATTTATATTTTCTATAATTTATGTTGCAGATTCATTAATTTATAATAATCATATAGCCATAAATTATAGATGTAAAAACTTTAAAAATTATATAATAATTAAAAATATTTGGACGAAACTTAGTGAAATTTTATTAATTTCAATAATTTCAATGGTGATGAAAAAGTCGGAATCCAAAATATAAATCCTCGCTTCCGGGTCCTGGCCCTCACGCTCTTTCTAGAAGAGCAAAGTTGCACCACGCTAGTTGGCTCTCAGCCTCACACCTTACACACGCCAGCCATGCATCGACATTATAACACAGCCCCGAAACGCCAACTACGTTGGAGGTCGGTATAAGCCTCTATACCGAGCTACCATCGATCGCTATAGAGTTATACCGACTACACATTTCAGTCGCTGCAAGTGACGTCGGTATCGTCAGACGCCCAGTTGAGATATACCGACGGACACATATATCGCCATCAGCTAGTGATATTGGAGTAGTTTAGGTCTCAATCGAGATGTAGCAGCTCTCAGGAAAATGAGGTCTCAATTATTCTCCGAAAGTTAGGTTGTTGCTGCATTCCTAAAACTCATATAGATGGAAATGAGGTGCCAGGCATTAAATTAAAGTATCAAACTGCTGGTATGTACGTGGAACAAGGAGTTGAATATTTAACACTCCCATGTATGTGGTCGAACGTTAAAGCAATTGCCTGCAATGGGGATTAATTAGAAAACAATTGTCAAGCACTTGAGAAACATTAGTTCTAAGTTATTGTAAGTATTTTAACTATTGAAGCATTTAACGTAGCTATATAAGTTTGCTTATCTATATATATACTCGGTACCTAGCTGTCTTATTATTCTTCGATCACTATGAAAATGCTTATAGTCGATTGTTTGTCTCCATTATTTTTTTCCCATCGTGGTTCCATTTTGTGAGACTTCTCTTTCACGGTTGGGGAAAATGTCCATGGCAAACAAGTGGTTACTTGTCACGGTTTCTGCCTAGAACAGTGAGAGAAACATTTACCATTGATCCCATCACGAAATACTCCAGAAGCGGCCATATGCGTCTAGCTATATCCCTGTCTAGCACGATCAATACATTTCACACACAGTTCCAGATACGACTTGTGTGAGTGATTAAAAGCTTCATTGTCCTATACTGCAGTTTTCTAGTTCCTAATCAGTAGTTTCCTCACCACACCCCTAGGAAAACTTCAGCAAGAATAACCCTCGCTCCATTCCACTTTCCACCCGCCACCATATTTGGTTCCATCCCCACCCCAACATCGATGCCGCTATCGCTCCAATCACTAACGACGCTACTTTTTCTTCTCCACCGCTGTCATCCAGCTCCATGCATGGGAGATGTATATTCAGCAAATCTCTTACTCGCTCAAAAACGAACTAAACCTCCCTCCCTCCGTCATGAAATCGGGAGCACAAGGCATTTTACAGATCTTTATTAATAGTACTCCATACAAATTATCAGAAATGGGCAAATAAAAGGCACATATTCTTCTGATCGAGTTATGATGACACGAGTTGTGTTTGCTCGTGTTTAGATGCTATTGCGGATAACCAAACTAATTCTACCAGCTCCAATTAAATGTACAATTATTTAAAAATAGTTAGAATGCCTTCTGTTTGAGAACAGATTTTGAATGTTTTGATGTCTTGTATTTAAAACAGAGTTTATTTTATTTGTCCAAAACATCGTATATATTATTGTCATATATTTTGACACCTCGGGAAACCACTGAGAGGTGACTCTTCTCGAGCCATCTGAGATTATTCTTTCTGCAGCATTGCTTTTTCGTTGATAATGAGATGTCAGAAACAATTGGACGAAAACAGGGATCTATGTTAACCATAAGCTTATTATTATTCGAAGAGAAGCAAATTAAGGCACGTCAGCGAATGCATGAACCATGCCATGTGTACCACACAATCACACATGCATGCATGTCAATTACCTACCACTTGTTAGTGTAGCTACTAGCTAATACGTACACAAGCATAGTACCCAGGCAATCAGGCACCCAGCTTCATCTTGACTACTACCTCCGTTCTAAATTACTATTCGTTGTTGACTTTTTCTCACAACGTCTGATCATTCGTCTTATTAAAAAAATTTGTCTAAATATGTGAAAAAATAAGTCGTACCTAAAGTATATGTGATGATAAAGTAAGCCATACATAAAAGAAATGACACTTACAATTTTTTTTGAATAAGACGAATGGTCAAATGTTGCGAGAAAAAGTCAACAACGAATAGTAATTTGGAACAGAGGTAGTACATCTCGGCCTTGTTTAGATCCCAAATTTTATCCAAATGTCGGCACATGCATGGAGTATTAAATGTAGATGAAATCAAAAACTAATTGCACAGTTTTGTTGTACTCTGCGAGATGAACTTTTTGAGCCTAATTAATCAATTTTTAGATATTTTTTCACACATACAAACGAAATGCTACAATGTCGCAATGATTACGAAGAGACCCAAAACCCCAAATCCCTACCCTAGTTTGCATCTAAACACGGCCCTCATCTCCGTGACCAACGAACCCTGCAGGAGACGTTGCCGCTAGCATTGACAGTCACGTCCCGGAAATCTTGTTGGAGATTTTTGCAGGCACCCCGTACGTCCTTGAGCTGCATCGATCAACAGCGATATGTCGGTTGGCTATCTCCACTCATCAGCAACTAAAGCAATGAGGCGTCGTGTGTGCGTGTACGTGGCCAGTAGACCCAGCTCATCACATGGCTTCGAACGTTAGTTCTTGATCATGTAGTGAGCTGTAGGTCCGATAATAATGAAAGCACCGGATCGGCGCTACCATGAGCTAGCTATATGCATGGATTTGGACCGCAACCCCGAGATATTTCTGCAGGGAGATAGATGCATCACGCATGCAGGAATTCGCTACCGTGACGCGCAGGTCTCTCGCGGCCGGCCTTTGCATCAATTCAAACAGAGATAGAGATATATATAGATCATCCGTGCTGGTCCATGGCAAAGAACTACAGGCAACTTGCGACAGGGACGTATGTACAGGGACGAAACAGTGAAACGACTCTTAATTATCTTATCTGCATGTGTTTACATTTAATTAATCTGCCTTGCCTCAGCTCATATGTACATCTCATCTCAGTCATTAGACGTATTCACGTACTTATGTCCATTCCAAAACGTACTGATCGAGCTTTAGAAGGAGAGAGGGCCGGTCAGCAACAGGATCAGAAGCCAAACAAACAAGTGAGAGATCGACGACGGCGCGGCGAGGCGACGGCAGTGTGGTACCAACAGACCAACAGTACAATGTAAGTTGGGAGCTAGCTAGTACGTACACCTTTGTTCCAGCTAGGCAGCAAACTGTAGCAGGCCCCTCCTCGACCTGCAAATTCGGACACCCTGATCCCTTGCGCATCGATCATGGGCCAAAGCTTTTAATTAATTATATTTGAAGACCTTGTCGTTATATTAGCGACTGTAGCGATGGTGAGTCAACACGATTTATGATGACTCTGGAGGCCGGGGGACGACGGTTATTGACTTATTAGTCATGAAGCACATTGCTCAGGGTCGGCATTATTAGGTGTCATTTCTCGCTAAAAAAACGGATCGGCCCCCGCGTCGCCCCTCAGGTGACTCGGGGGCGACTCCACGCCGCCGCCAGCAGACCCCCCTTCCTCCCCCTCACCGTCGCCGGAGCAAGGGGCCGGAAGTCCGGTACCTCGCGAGGAGGGCGGCGGCGGGGCGGCGTCTCGGGGATGGCGGCGTCGGCACCGTGCAGGCGACGCGCCGCGACGCGGTGGGTGCGGCTCCGGAGTACCGGCGACAGGATCCACATCCCCCAAGGGCGGATCCACCCCCACCGCAGGTGGATCTGCGACGGCGAGCGAGCGGTGGTCGCTGGCAAGTACCTGACGGCCAAGTGTGGGGGCGGGGCCTGCAGCCAGCGGCCAGATCCGCGGGGCCGGCCTTCGTGCGGCCAGGCATGGGTGGCTCGCGGCGGCAGGCGGCCTGTGTGGGTGCCATGGCCGGCGGCTGCGCGGGGTCAATCCTCAAGGCAGTCGGCGGCGGCGATGGCAGCCCCGGGGTAGGGGACGGGCCCCTGGTTCGGACTTTACAACTATATCTGGTGATGAAATCTTCAATTTTGCCTTTATTTTCATATAGACCAGGAGACATGAGTCACATTGGCTTCATTCGCGGATTCTCTTACTCGAAGACGGATTTCATCTGCAATTTATTCCGGTGGATTATGCACGGGTATCCAGTGGCTACTTTGCAGCATGATATCTCATGTTACGATTTCAGATGGTCTGCCGGATTTGGAGTTCGTGGCCGTTTGAAGTGGGTCAGGTCTGGTTTATATGAAAGCATTGGCTTGGTAAGAAGGAGGAAGCAACACGGTGTGACTATGTCGTGGTGGTAATTGTTACTAATTCACCAGTTCCGGGAAGAAATTCCTAGGTCTGACCTTAATTGGTTGTACCTGGCAGTGACCTTGTTGAAGGCATTGTTTGGATTAAGATGAATTACTCCCTCGGGTGAAAACTTTTGATCTGGTCTTAATTGATTGGGTCACGACAATGTCGGCACGTGCACGTGCCGTTTCCTCGTTGGAGGCGTTGTCTCTGGAGCCTACGTCATAGTCCAAGAGCTGCTTTGGTTTGTGAAGCGGATGAAGGTGAAGTCGCTTGTGGTAGCTTGCTGCGACATGATCTTTTGGTCATGGTGCTCTTATTTTTTTGTTTCTTTTTTATGGGCTGTGTGCATCTTAGTTATGCAGAGGCCGGGTTGGATCTTATATAATTGTATCATCTTGATGTAATTGTCTAAGATCACTAAAACTTCCATTTTCAAAAAAAAAGTAGTTCAGTACGTACGTGCTCTTCCTTGTTGCCACTTGGTGTGTCAAGTCAACCTCACCAAATAAAGCCACAATCATGCAGTAGGCATCAGGCCTCTACGTACACGTATATGTATTGAACCACACGGCCGACTGCAGTACTACAACTAGAGATCGAAGTACTAGTATTTTATTTTTAAACGGTAATACACTGATCTTTCAAACTATGGTACGTATATATTATGTATACTATCAGTACTGCCTAGCTACAAAAGGCGCCATTTGTGTGGTGGTGAAAATGTGAGTGCATATGACTAATACTCACACGAACTCAAATTAAGTTCACGTTGTCTTGCGATGGAGCCAATAACCTCAATAATCTTCTCGGTTGGCATTTTCTACTCATTTGATTCATCTCTCATTTCTTGCTACTCCTAGCGTTCTAGACATTACTCCCTCCATTTCACTATGTCTGTCTCTATGCCTAGGGAAAATATGTTTCATAATGTTTTTCATTAAGGACATCAATAGTATATTATTGTTATATTTCCATTCTCTACCTTTTGGTCAAGTGTTTTGAAAGAAGAAGTTGTATCATATTATTTGGTAGGGGCATGGATGCTCAATTCACATTGATTAATTTATAATAACCCATTCACCACAGTATACCAACGTGTTAATTAAACAACTTGATTGATCCAAATAAGTAGGATCAGATCGATGAAAAGGGAAGAAAACGACGAACATGCCAGACAGGATGCAATGCTTTCCGGAGTATCTTTTGTTGGGTGATCGATCTTCTGATGAGGTAGTAGTGAAGTGTGCTGCTGTGTGTGTATGTCTGTGTTTCTGTCGGTTGACTGATCGAGTTGGACAACAACAACGACAACCTCTCTCGCGGCGTCGGAGTCAGAGGAAGTCGACGCTGAACTCGTCCTCCAGCGCGCTGCGGGCGAGGTCGAAGCACGAATCCGGCAGGTCCCGCGACATGGACCGGATCGGGAAGCTCAAGCTCCCCGCCGCGCCGCCGCCGACGCCGTCGTGATGCTGCTTCCAGGGGATATACTTGGCCGGGTCGAACTGGTACGCCGCCTCGGCGTCGCGGACGAACACGTCCATGACGACGTGCGGCGGCATCGGCATCGGCATCGGATCGCCGCCGCCGACGACATTGCCGCAGGTCCAGGTGCCGTTGCTGTTGCTGGAGCTGTCGCCGCCGCCGCCGCCCGTGTAGGCGCCGCTGAACGCCGTCGCGGCGTCGGAGGCCACGTCCACGCCGCCGCCGTAGTTGCAGAGGTTGTCGGAGCGGAAGGAGTGCGCGGCGGCGCCGTAGGAGCCCTGCATTGCCGCCGGGACGTTGGTCACGGACCGGTCGAAGCTGATCGTCGGCGAGAGAGGATCGCTGCTGGTGGCGCTGCCGCCGCCGATGGCGAAGCAGTGGTCGTCTGTCGCGGCCGCCGAGAGCTGCTGCTCGCGGCCGTCGTCGTCCCGTGGCACGTCGGCGGCGCTGTTGCTGTTGGCGGCGGCGGAGGCGGCTTCGTCGTCGTCGAGCGGCTTGTGGGTGGCCGGATCGATGCCCCGCTGCCGGAGCTTCTTCTTGATGCACGAGTTCCAGAAGTTCTTGATCTCGTTGTCCGTCCGGCCAGGCAGCTGCGACGCGATCTGGGACCACCTGATCACATTCACATCACATGCATGTGCCTTCGTAAATGGGAGCGCGACAAGACTGGTGCGTGTGATTGCATCTATCCAGGAGCTCCGGGAAAGCATGAACGCCGCCAATTGGGTGGTTGAGTGGTAATGCAACACTAAAATCGGCAGGTGATGCGGCTGCTAGGCAGCTGCTTGCCATTTGTTACTAAGTAGAAAGTGATCTGTGCTGCTAGTTACTATTTTAGTGAGTGATTAAGTTACCTGTTGCCTAGGATCTTGTGGAGGCTGATGATGAGGTCCTCCTCCTGCTGGGAGAAGCTGCCCCTCTTTAGGTCAGGCTTCAGGTAGTTGATCCACCTCAGCCTGCAGCTCTTGCCGCATCTCTCCAAGCCTACACCAATTCATCAACACATAGCACAATGCATTCAGTACTACTCTGCAATGGGGGAAGGGGCTAACTAATTAGCAGAAATGCTGCCACTGCCAGTTAATTACTGAATAATTGAAGTTACCTGCGAGCTTTGGGACTGAGCTCCAGCAGCCGACGCCGTAGCGGATGATGTGGTTGTAGAGCTTCTCGTCCTCCTCCGGCGACCACAGGCCCCTCCGCAGCTTGGGCCTCCCCACTGCCGTCTCACGCCCCATCGATCGGCAAGGTCTAGCCCCGGCCGTTGTGCGCTGGGAACGACCGAGCGATCAGTTTCTTGACGACTACTAGTGCAGTAGTGGTGTAGTGCAGTGCAGTGCAGGCAGGCGGCCGGCCGGGCAGCTAGCGGCAGGTGATGGCAACAATGATGATGAGACGGGCTGGCGGGCGATATAAAAGAGATGGATGGCTCGCTATCGCAGCTCAGCTCAGGCGACAGCAGCAGGCCAGGCAGTTCGATGCTTGAGCCTTAAGCTAGAGATAACAGCAGCTGCTGAAATGTTGTTAAAGTGGAGCTCAAGGAACTATAGCTCGTAACTAAAAAGCAAGCAGGCAGCAAGCAAGAGAGAGAAACTAAATGTTTAGAGAGAGAGAGATAAAGGCATATGCAGTCAGTGTGGTCTGATCTGCAAGAGAGAGAAACTATATAGACCAAGAGTTAGAGAGAGAGAGAGGGGGATCACTGATTTGATCAGATATATAAAGTGGGGTTGAAGCAAGGTCAGGGCAAGGCCCCCGTGGGCTAATGGATGGGGTGGGTTGGGGGGAGATTTAAGGAAATAAGGCAGGTAGCTTGAGGTGCGGGGAAGGGGCGATCAAAATCCGATGCGGCAACAAACTCCCAGCAGCAACGGCAATATGGCAATGGCGGCAAAGCTAGTATCTAGCAGCTCTAGCTGCATGTGGGGGGAGGCAATGCAAGAAGCAACAAGGGCAACGGCACATGCATCATCGCCGTCTCGTCATCATCGCCAATTCGTCAGCTCTGGGCAACATGACCGGTACGGGGTAAAGGTGCTTAGCCTTTTTAATCATTGTCATTAGCTACTACCCTCCGCTGCCTTTTCCCTTTATTTCCCCTTCTCCCATCCCCGGTGGTTGGTTGGGATATGACACGCACTGATTATATGGTTTATTCATGCATGTACTATACATATATGTATATCCATGTGTTATATACTATGCAGTATGTACGTGTAGTGTGTGTGATTCACTCCTAGCTATATCGTGCTACTAATGATTCTCTCTTTAATTGGTTGCAATTCTATTACGCAAGATAATTTCTACAACTCTGTTTGTTCACTTGGGCCCATCTAAAATTGAAGATATGGCATGAACATCACTAGAAAAGTGATGTTTTGTACGTCGACATAATCTTTATAAAAACACAGACTCACCACTAATTATTGTAACAAGATATTGTAAGAGATAGCAAAATCTATTTTCTGCGACAAATGTACTCGCACCATTTTCGAATATACTAACTCAACACACAAAAAGAACAATGTACAACCTAAATTTGAAATGGTTGGCTTTAAGCAATCCAAAAAGTCATGTATTTATAACTGAAAGGACTATCGTCTTTTAGTCCCACTTTGTTTAAAAATATGTAATTAGTTAATACCAAACAACTTTATTAATAAATTATGAACTTTTTCAAAAAAAATTCAGAGCGAGCTATAAATGGAAAAGAAATACAACGGTAACCGTACAAACACTACCAGAAAATTCATCATCCGCCCCGCCTATATGCCTCGGCGCACTCAAAAACCGGTGCTAATGCAACATTAGCACCGGATGTAAAATTGGGGTGTCCCCGGGAACCCTTTAGCACCGGTTGGTGTTACGACCCGGGGCTAAAGGGTCCCCCTCCTTTAGCATCGGGTGGTATTACGACCCGGTGCTAAAGGGTGACCTTTTAGCACCGGGTGGTGTTACGACCCGGTGCTAAAGGCCCTTTAGCACCGGTTCGTAAATATGATCCGGTGCTAATGTGGATGTCACATACTACTTCAAAAGGAGCGCATCTGTAATCCTATCACATGCGCTGCGTAGGTGAGATGGTTAGGTGGGTGCGCGCGAGTCAAGAGGTCTCGAGTTCGAATCCCGCAATACGCAAATATGCAAATATTTTTATCTAGTGCCCCCACCTTTAGCACCGGTTATTTACCCGGTGCTACCGGAATAGGAATAGTAGCACCGGTCGGGAAGCACCGGTCGGGAAGCACCTGACAGCTGTGACAAGGGAGCAGCGAAAAGTTCAGTTTGTGTGTAACAAAGAAGGCCATGGTAGGAGGGGGAAAGTAGAAGAACCAGCTGTTGAGTCGTCGTCTGATGAAGGCAACTCTGATGGTTTGTATAGTGATCATGAAATCATTGGTGTTGCTGAAACCAATGATGAAGAAACAGAGAAGAAGAAAAAACTTGATGGGGGCAAGAAGAGGAAGAGGGAAAAATGCAGTACACTGGTTGCAAGGCCAGGATGGTTGTTAAGCTCATTGGTGAGAGGTGGCATGTAGTCTACTTCATACCTGACCACAACCATGATCTTGTTGTCAAACCTTCGCTGAAAAAGTTCCTAAGGTCTCACAAAGGAATTCCAAAGCAAGAAAAGGACTTCATTGTATTGTTGCATGGGTGCAACTTGACCACAAGGCGCATAATGCAGCTTATGAACGAGTTCTACGGATCTGCACAGCTAGTTCCGTATGAGGGGAAGGATGTGGGCAACTTTCGCTCTACCATTAGGAGGACAGAAAAGTATAAGGACATGCAGGAAACTTTGGACAGATTTAGGGGATTGGAACAGGAAGATCCTGAATTCTTCCACAAATTCAAGTTAGATGCTGAGCACAGGGTTGAGTGTCTGTTCTGGGTTGATAGTGCAGCTATACATGCGTACATCGAAGCATACCATGACTGTGTGTCTTTTGATGCCACATACATGACCAATATGTATGATATGCCCTTTACTCCCTTCATTGGAATCAACCGTCACGGGCAATCTTTCCAGTTGGGGTGTGTCTTCCTAAGAGATGAAAAGACCCCTAGTTACATTTGGTTGTTTCAGACATTCCTTGAGGCAATGAAAGGCAAAGCACCCTTAAACATAATCACTGATCAGGATGGTGCTATGAGAAATGCTATAGCGCTTGTATTCCCATCTACATGCCATCGTAATTGTCGATGGCACACCATGGACAAGTTTTCTGGAACAATTGGTCCACTGCTTGAGGCTGACCCTGAGTTGGAAGAGGATTTCAAAGAGTGTGTGAACCACACCGTAACTCCTGCAGAGTTTGAGATGAAGTGGGCAGCTATGATAGACAAGTTTGGTTTGCAAGAGAACCCTCATTTCCGGCGCCTATATGCCATCCGGGCAAGTTTTGTTCCAGCGTACTACATGCACAAATTTTTCCCCTTCTTGCAATCTACTCAGAGAAGTGAGGGGTACAATGCTGTCCTCAAGAAATATGTGAATCCCAATATGTCTCTACTTCATTTTGTGGAGCAATATCAGAAGATTCAGGATAAATGCCTTGTCGCCCAGGGTGGTCAGGACTTCAGGACTGATGAGAACGAAAGGAGGAGATGGTCAAAATACCCGATTGAGAAGCATGCTGCTACTATTTACACCAAGAACTTGTTCTATAGGTTCTCAAAAGAATTTGAGAAAACTGCCGAGTATGATGTGAAGCCTGAAGCGCAGTTCCAATATTGGCTAGTGCCTAATAATAACTCTGTTTATGGCTATGGAAAAACGGATTACCTAGTGACAGCAATTGAAGATGAAGAAAGATACTTTTGTGAGTGCAGCAAGTTTGACAGAGATGGAATACTTTGTTGCCATATTTTGAAGATCATGACAAGATTGGGTGTGAAAAGCATCCCCGACAGATACATAATGAAAAGGTGGACGCAAGAAGCGGTTCGTACAAATGAAAATGCAAGCAGTAATGGACATGTGGAAGCTGATTTGGTAGCCCGGGGTATGCCCTTGAACAATAGAAAAACCTTGTGGTTCACCAACATTTCCACATCATTTGCTGATATAGCAGTTAAAGGTTGTGTGTCAAATGAAACCTATACAGTGGTGGAGAATCACATCAAGATGATGCGTTCTGAACTTGATGAAATTTATAAGAGAACGAGGACCAGCAACCAGAGAAAAAGCAACAGGGCAGCACCTAGGCCTGAATCTGATTCTATGTTGCCTGTTGTTGCAGATGATATTGTTGCTCCTGATGCATATGGTGCTTCACCACACATTGTTGGTGCTGATGCAGGGACAGATCAACGTGTTAGTGAAGCACCAGCACAGGGTGCATCACTTCCAAGTCTCGTGTTTAGTGCTGTTGGACCTAGCTGTGGTGAATCAACTACCACTCCTGGTTCATCAGAAACAGTGGGTGCGGTGGGAGCAATCATAGGCAACCCCCCCCCCCCCCAGGTCTAAAGTTAAAGGGCGCAAAAGGAAGAAAAGACTAAAGAAGGGAATGAACGTTGAACCGAAGACTAAAAGAAAGAACGAGTGCAGCATTTGCGGGTTGACGACTCACAATGCTGCGAAATGTCCAGATAAGAAAGCCACAAATACAGGGGCTGTGGGTGTCTGAAAAAAAAATATCTATAGATGTTTGCCTAATGGCATTACCTTATATGTAATGGAATTATATTTAACATCCATCCAGGCATGTACTGATTATATGGGGCCGAATGCCCAAGAATATTATATTACTTATATCTTGGTACACAAATTGCCTATGCTACAATGTTATATTGCTAGATGTGTGTATTTGAAATGCCTGTAAAACATAGCTATATTGCTCGAACAAGTTGAACGTACCTATGTCAGATTAAGTTTTTCCTTCCATGGCGCGTCATTTTCTACATGAGTAATCCATTTGTGGGTGACCAGCTTCCGTACATTGGCCATGTCTTTCTCCTGAAAGTTGCATATTGATCGACCATCCCAATGCTCCGCATGCATCAGCATATGAAACCCACAGTCATGGCTGCATTGTTGTGGTTTGTTAAAAAAATAGAAGTGAATTTCAGTCAACAATGTTGTGGCTGCAGTCATGGTGATGTAAGAAAAAAGCAGGAGGAAAAATGTTGAGTAAAAAAACACTGCAAACTTACTTGTTTGTTTGGATTGGGACACCACTAGTAAAAGAAGACACCCCCTAACAGAATTTTTCTGTTCAATCTTCAAAGCAGCGTCTTTAAGCTGCTGAACCACAAACTGACACCAATTCATCTTGTCCACACGACACAGATCCACAAGCGGTGGGTAGCACCTAGGGCTGATACATAGACCACTCGTAGGGCACAAAAATGTTGATACAGCAATCATGAGAAATGATCTCTGAGAATCCTCATTAGCTTCCTTGTTGTCCTTCAATCTTGATAGAATTGTCTCAATTCTAGGTGCGCACCCCTTATCAAGACCGTACTCCTCTTGAATGAAGTTGATTGCTTCCACATTAAGCTCATACTTCACTTCTTCGCCACCGATCGGAAGCTCAAATATGTCATGCACAGACTCGGCTGTAACTGCAATTCTGCCCCCTCCCTGGTAGTACAAGCTGGCATGACTCGGCGTCGAAACAGTCAGCCATTAGCCAACTTGAAAGCTCTGCTGGCAATGTGTGGCAAGCAATCTTGAGCAGACCACCGAAACCCATGTCTTCTATGACCCTTCGCTGATCGGGCGACATATCCTTGTATAGCTTGACAAGTCGGGCAGGTGTTGCCCTGTTCCTGCGTAGCTGGGAATAAAAATTGGGTTTAATCAACCAAACGTGGTAGTGAAATGGGTGTTCAAACAAACAAACAAAAAATAGATTATGATGTATCTGAATTGTTTCTGAAGCTATAAAGAATATTCGAGGACATACCGCAGTGGGTGGTGGTGCACGTTCCTGTTGCTGCTTAGGTCGTCTAGGCATTCTGCCAAAGATCTGGTAACCACAGCTTGCGCTTCCGAGGACAGATCAAAAAATTCTTGGATGAACTACATCAAACATTATTCAGTGAGCAACATTATTAAGTGAGAAAAAATGACAGCAAAACATTACTACAGGAATGTCATTCTTACATGGAAAAACAGAAAAATCAGGAAAAATGGGAGCATGGGACGGTATTATTTCCAATCTGACAAAACACTGTTGCCTATCTATAACAATATAATTGCCTACCTATGACAGCAATATTGCATATGTAAAAACAATATAATTGCCTATCTAAACCACATCCATCCTGGGAGCCACCAAACCGGGAATTACAGGGTTTGCAAGGCTGAAGTCATCATCAGGCGTGCAAAACCCATTGATGGGGGACCCTGACAACTTCAGCCCACAAACACGCAGGCCACTCGCTGGATTTCTGTTGGCTCAGGTATAGACTTCAGTGGTGGAAAAAAATGATTCGAAAAAAGCTAGAATAATTAGCAAGGACCTATTAGCACTAGTGAACTTATACCTTATACAAAAAGCAGATATTAAGACTTGTATAAGATTTGCTGACTTATACAAACTAGAGTAGAAAGAAATGCTAGCCTCACCTATGGCAGCAAACCATTACTACAGGAATGTCATTCTTACATGGAAAAAACAGAATATAATTGCCTACCTATGACAGTAATATTGCATATGTAAAAACAATATAATTGCCTATCTAAACCACATCCATCCTTGGAGCCACCAAACCGGGAATTACAGGGTTTGCAAGGCTGAAGTCATCATCAGGCGTGCAAAACCCATTGATGGGGGACCCTGACAACTTCAGCCCACAAACACGCAGGCCACTCGCTGGATTTCCGTTGGCTCAGGTATAGACTTCAGTGGTGGAAAAAAATGATTCGAAAAAAGCTAGAATAATTAGCAAGGACCTATTAGCACTAGTGAACTTATACCTTATACAAAAAGCAGATATTAAGACTTGTATAAGATTTGCTGACTTATACAAACTAGAGTAGAAAGAAATGCTAGCCTCACCTATGGCAGCAAACCATTACTACAAGAATGTCATTCTTACATGGAAAAAACAAAATATAATTGCCTACCTGTGACAGTAATATTGCATATGTAAAAACAATATAATTGCCTATCTAAATCACATCCATCCTGGGAGCCACCAAACCGGGAATTACAGGGTTTACAAGGCTGAAGTCATCATCAGGCGTGCAAAACCCATTGATGGGGGACCCTGACAACTTCAGCCCACAAACACGCAGGCCACTCGCTGGATTTCCGTTGGCTCAGGTATAGACTTCAGTGGTGAAAAAAAATGATTCGAAAAAAGCTAGAATAATTAGCAAGGACCTATTAGCACTAGTGAACTTAAACATTATACAAAAGTCAGATATTAAGATTTGCTGACTACTGGACAAACTGGAGCAGCAAGAAATGCTAGCCTCACCTTGCTGGGGGAAGAAAGAGCAAAAAAATAAAAACAGAAAGGTACCTCACCTTGCTGTAATTCGTTCAGCTGCATGCACAAAAAAAAATGACCATAAAAAATACCAGCAGGTGAAAAGAGAACTAGAATGCAAGAACCATTTTAAAAAAAGTGCAAAATCACATTGACAGAACTGAAAATGCTGCAACTACTATATGCATGAATATCTGAACATTACCTACAAAACAGAGATAACCTATAACAATATAATTGCCTAACTATAACATTAATATGGCATATGTAAAACAATATAATTGCCTATCTAAACCACATCGATCCTGGGAGCCACCAAACCGGGAATTACAGGGTTTGCAAGGCTGAAGTCATCATCAGGCGTGCAAAACCCATTGATGGGGACCCTAACAACTTCAGCCCACAAACACGTAGGCCACTCGCTGGATTTCCGTTGGCTCAGGTATAGACTTCAGTGGTGGAAAAAAATGATTCGAAAAAAGCTAGAATAATTAGCAAGGACCTATTAGCACTAGTGATCTTATACCTTATACAAAAAGCAGATATTAAGACTTGTATAAGATTTGCTGACTTATACAAACTAGAGTAGAAAGAAATGCTAGCCTCACGTATGGCAGCAAATCATTACTACAGGAATGTCATTCTTACATGGAAAAAACAGAATATAATTGCCTACCTATGACAGTAATATTGCTCATGTAAAAATAATATAATTGCCTATCTAAATCACATCCATCCTGGGAGCCACCAAACCGGGAATTACAGGGTTTGCAAGGCTGAAGTCATCATCAGGCGTGCAAAACCCATTGATGGGGGACCCTGACAACTTCAGCCCACAAACACGCAGGCCACTCGCTGGATTTCCGTTGGCTCAGGTATAGACTTCAGTGGTGAAAAAATGATTCGAAAAAAGCTAGAATAATTAGCAAGGACCTATTAGCACTAGTGAACTTAAACATTATACAAAAGTCAGATATTAAGATTTGCTGACTACTGGATAAACTGGAGCAGCAAGAAATGCTAGCCTCACCTTGCTGGGGGGAGAAAGAGCAAAAAAATAAAAACAGAAAGGTACCTCACCTTGCTGTAATTCGTTCAGCTGCATGCACAGAAAAAATTGACCATAAAAAATACCAACAGGTGAAAAGAGAACTAGAATGCAAGAACCATTTTAAAAAAAGTGCTAAATCACATTGACCGAACTGAAAATGCTGCAACTACTATATGCATGAATATCTGAACATTACCTACAAAATAGAGATAACCTATAACAATATAATTGCCTAACTATAACATTAATATTGCATATGTAAAACAATATAATTGCCTATCTAATGTATATATTGAACACATATCAATACCAGTAATGCCAAAATATTTTAAAAAAAGACACAGATCATAAAAAATGCATCTCACCTGCATGCCGCAGAAAAAAGTGCAGGCAGTACTCCCCCTCTCTGAAAAAAAGCTCACAAATGCCCAATCAGAGTCCCAGCGTGAGTCACCAATGGTCTCTGTTCCCTAAAAGAATATCAGAGCCTCTCCACCTCCCCTTTGGCCGATGACATGCACACAGATGCAAGAAAAAAAAAAGAGAGATCAACCATAACATCTAAGTAAATACTGACAGACAATACTGAATTAATACTGATAGACAATGATGATGCCCAATTATAAGTAATCATTTTATCGGTTTGATAAAGTGTAACTTATATTACATTTGCACCCCTGAAAAATGCTTAAACCTAGACAAAAAATCTACAATAATTTGCATATCAGTAATCCTAACTAATAGTATTGATTTGCCTATCTGACTACAATAATTTGCCTAACTCAGAACAGAACTTTGCCTACCTAAAAAATAATAAAATGCCTAAAGCAAAAAGAATAATAAATTAGGCTACAGCATAAAAGCAGCCGAAAGACAGCCGCTCTTCAACAAAACAAAATGCTTAGCATCTTTTCATGATTATCAGAAACCAAACAACATGATAACACAAAAAGCGTGCATGTCAAACACAGAAAAAATGCTACACACGTGATCTACAGCATTAAACGGCGAATAAAAAAATGCTACTGTCACTGATAGCTACTGTCGAGTCACATCTCACTACCCCCCCCCCCCCCCCCTTATCGCTACTGTCTCCTGATAATCTACTGTCGGTGGAGCAGCATGATGGTCCATTAGGCATGTGAACAGTTTCGCTAACGAGTATTTACACTGCCTAGTTAGGCATTGGTACCAAGAGTGAGCAAGAAAATAGTAGAAGGGGGACTTTGTTTGTCACCGTGCTGTGTTTTTTTGTTCCTGTCTACATAAGTGAGACACATAATAATGCTGTGCAGAAATGGCTTTGGGAGTTGGAATAGCTAGGGTAAAAAACAAGCTATTGTCCCTGATAGCTATTGTCGAATCGCATCTCACTGACCTAATCGTAATAACAAAACAGAAAACTCACTGACAAATCTCACTGCACACAGGTACTAACATGAAAAATACAACAAAATCAGCAAATACAGCAGCAGCAGCATCAGGAAGGAATGGATCTAGGCATGGCACTTCAATAGTATATGACGAGTCAACAGAATGGGGAAAAATGCAGGGGATGAATCTCACCTCAGTGTGCGTGCTCCCCCTGGACCCCAAATCCTTCCCCCGTAGAAATCCTTCCTGTAGAAATCCTTCCCGTAGAAATCCTTCCCTGTCTTCCAAATCCTCCCAGTAGAAATCATGCACAAAACGAGAGAGAATCACCCCACACACAATCAGAAAAATCGCAAACAAACCGTGAGGGCGCCAAAAACAAATCGAATGTGTCTCACCGTCGTGGAAATACCGCTCCCCCCCAATCTCTACCGATGAGATATCAGGGCGCTCGTCGCTCCGTCTGCTCCACAAACCCTAGGTCCTAGGATGAATCAATCGAAATCCCAGGATGAATCAGCAGTTCATCTCGGGAACAGAGGCAGCGGAGTCAAAAAAAGTGATGAAAATAGCGCAGATGCAATGAGCTCACCATGCATGCTCGCCGCCGCCGCTCTCCCCCACCTTGGATCTGCGATTCCTTCTCGGAGAAACGACGGGAAGCGGCAAATCGCCTGGAAGTCGAGAGAGAGAAAGGAACCCTAGAGAGAGAAACGAAAATGAGATATGTGGAGGAGGAAATGAACAGGCGCGCGTAGTTGGGTCGTTTTGAAAACGCTAGAAATTCTCACGTCTGACTGACATCTAGGGCCCACAGGGGAAACGAAGCGGCACGCGTCGGCGCGTTTGGACGGAAGACACTGACATAGGCCCCCCCCACGGGAAATGAATCGTCCGCGCCTTCGGCGCGCTGGATGGAAGCCGGCCGTTCCGGAGGATGATCGCATGCTGTAAACAAGTCATTACCTATTATATATACTATATATATACCTCAATTCATGGGGGGCATATATAATTTGTCTGCAGTACGTGGAGCTACTTAATAATCTTGGATGAAGAACAGCACGCAACACTTGTACTGTTCGGGGTACATACCTATGGCATCACCTCAATTCTTGTCGATATACATGCACGTACTAGTCTAGTTAGAGGTAATCTCCGGTACGTGCACACTATATATGACGGATATATACAAGCTAACAAAATTCCTAGAAATGTTTTTTTCATGAAAATACTACTTGTGTGTTTATTTTAATTAGTTCTTGATGTGTAATGTATCATTTTCCCGAGAAAAAACATATTAGCTATGTGTATATATAAGTCTTCCAATTTAATAAAGAAATCTTGGGGTGACTGATGTATAGTATTATAAAGCATCATTATTCCTACTATTGTCACTCATATATACTGACAACGTTTGTTCAATTAAAGAAGTCAGCTAAAGACCGAAGTCTATGGACGGTATTGTTCTGAATCAAAAGATTGCATTGGACGGTAACAGTACAATTCACTCTATACCTGCTTGCATATTATTCTGATGCACACATTTCATAAAGTGGCCAATGGTGGCCATTGCAAGGGGGCTGTGTACGTGAGCTTGATGCAAACAGTACACACAATGCTGTCGTCGGTCGGTCGGTCCACACACTGCGTCCTAGCTAGCTAGCTAGCTAGCAATTGGTAGTAGCAAGGCAGGAGCCACCAGGACTGTAACGTCCCGCAAAAATAGTAGGATTTGTTGGATGCAAAAATCCAAATTTCAAAAAAATTTGGTGAATTGTTGTGCATGTGAACAAACATATAAGAATGTCTTCTATTTTTGCCCCCTATATTCCTAGGCGAATTTAAATTTAAATTTAAAATAAATTGAAGTGCTAAGGATCGAATAGTTTGATTTGGTTTTTATTTGGTTTTGTGGTTCTTTGTTTGGATTTGAATTCAAATCTTAGATTCGAATTCAAATCAACTAACAAACTAATTCCTAACTCCTCTAACCCTCGTTGGGCCGAAACCCTTCCCCAAGTCTGCCCGACCTCCCTGAACTTCTCCCAGAGTTCGCAGGACGGCTCCAGCCCAGCCTGCTTCGTCCGGCCCAGCTACGGCCCAATCTTCAGCCGCGCCCCACCTTCCTTCCTTCTGCCACTGACCGGCGGGCCCCGCACGTCACTGTACCTCTTCTTTTCCCTTCTTCCTTCTCCCTCACGCCGGCAGAAGCAGAGCACGCAGCCGCGCATGCTCATGAGCTCCTCGAGCCAATCCCATCAACGCTTGGGCGGCCCGTCCGATACGCGCCGCGTGTCCGAGGGCGTGGACGCCCAAATCTCGTCGTCCGTGCCTTCCCTAACCCTAAGCTCTGCCCTATAAAACCACCACCGGCCGTCTTCCTACTCCAAGCCGCCGCCGCCCCAATTGGGGTTTCCAGTCCAATATCCGAGATGGAGAGAGAGTGGAGAAGGAGCAGAGGTGGGAGGAGAAGCCGAGGGCGATCCAACGAGGCGACGTGGAACAGCCGGAGCGTGAAGACGCCGACGCACATACAAGCCGGAGCGCCGCCGCTCGTGGAGGTCACCGAAGAAGGTCAAGACGGAGCCGTTCGAGGGCGCGTGAACACCCACGAGCCACCGCGAGTCGTCCACGAGCTGCAGCGTACCACGACTTGTCCCTAGGTGAGCCGCCGACGTCGACCCCCCCTTTTCTCCCCTGTCTCCGGTCGAGCACCGCCGCCGCCGCTTGCTAGCCTTCCTCAGGGACCCGACCTTCGTGTCGTGGCCATCATCCTCTTGCAGGGACCTCGCCGCTCACCCTTCTGTAAGCCGCCGTCGCCCGTTTTCCTCTGCTGTCGAGGCCACCACGGACCGGGACGCCGGCCGCTGCGTGTGCGCCAAGGCCGTGTCGCCGCACACGCGCACCCGAACGCCGCTGAACCGCGGCGTGGCCCAGTGCGAACTGGAGTCCACGCGCACGCACGCGCTAACCCCAGCCAATCCTAGCATCGCCGCGGAACCGAGTCGCCGGAGACCCGCGAGCGCCACCGCCGTTGAGCCGTGCGCGCCACGCCGTGCATGCACGCTAACCCTGTTGCCGGCCGCCGCCGCTGCGGACTCGCCCCGCCGAGACCCCGCGCGCCGCCGCCGAGTTTTTCGCCGCTAACCCAGGCCTCGCCGGCCTTCCCTCGAGCCAAAAACCGCCGCCGCCGTCGCCGCCGGCCGCGCACCAACGCGCGCGCGTTCGCGCCGGCCACGGCCACATGATGAACCACACCAAGACGCCGCACAGCCGCCGCAGAAAATCCATCCGAGCCGCAAACTGATCTCGTAGACTCGGCTCACGTGCACCTCTCTCTCGGTCCATGATGGACAGCACCCACTGCGTCGCAGCCAAGTTCGGCAGCCTCTTCGGCTGCCAGGCCAACCTTGTTGGGCCGGCCTGTTGCTTTCGGCCCAGTTCCACCCAACCGTTCCCTTTTTCTTTTCTTTTGTTTAAACCGCTGACAGCCTGGCCCCACCAAACAGCGACCTAGGTGACTGACATGTGGGCCCGCTGACCTCGCTGATCCGCTGACCATTGACCGTTGACTGGTCCACATTGACCAAGTCAACGCTGACGTCATCAGGGCCCACGATGACGTCATCAAAACCGGCCCCACTGATGACGTCATGCTAACGTCAGCAGTGATGACGTGGCACGCTCTGGTGCTGCCACGTGTCCCAGCGTGTCTGATTTTCTTTTTCGGAATTATTTAATATTTTCAGAAAATGATTTAAACTTAGAAAATTCTTAATAAATCAACCGTAGCTCAGAAAAATTTGAAACCAGTTTCTATATTTTTCTAAAATCATGACCTACGCGTTAGTGTAGAGTTTGGTATTGTTTGGGTCTTCTTGCTTCGCTGTTTTGGTGTTTCTTTGCTAGTAGCTCCCGTCTTTATTTTATTTCCGCGTAAATAGGAGCTCCGGAGTCGCCGAAGGAAGCCGACGACTACACCAACTACCAGAATGAAGAGGAGGAGCAATACCCAGGTTCACGCCCAGCCATTCTCTGAAATACCTATTAGACATGCAAACTAGTATGCTAGCGCTTTACTTTACTTGCATGATGATGATGATATGCCTGCACTGCCTTTTATCTATCCTGTATCCTTGCCACCTATTATCCACTATATGAGAATGCTATGCTTGCATGTGTTGGGATGGTTGTGATTGAACTTCTTGGCGTGAGTTGGGTGGCTTGGGAGGAGTAGTGCAGCTAGGCGGTGGAGGCGAGTGATAACAACCCGGTCGTTTGACCGGGGTGCTTGGGAACTGAACTCGGACAGTTCCTACGGAGTACCTGTTGCGGGTACATAGTTACTTGGTTACTTTTGAGGAGTTTGGGCGGCCATACCTGTAATGGGTGCCGATTGCGGACCGTTGCGGCGGATCGCTTTTGATGCTGATACTCGCTTTGCCGACAATTAAGGACCGCATCAGGATGCCTTTCGGAAGTGGGAATTACAGTGCTCACCATCTACCCAGAATGGGGAGGGTTCCAGCAAGCCTATCTAGTGCGGTACCAGGACTGTAGGAGGATCGAGCTTGATATGTGTAAGGGGGACTCGTTGCGGCGTACTCTCCCTGATCTACCACTGCCCCCGACTGGCCCCGGTGGGAAGGTTTCACATCCCTGGGGCAGATGTTAGCGTGCGGATGTTTCCCGAGCCCAGGGAAGCAGGATGGTACCGTTGCTTTATAGGGTCTTTGCTGTGGGCTGCGTCTCGAGCTGGGGCACCAGCTCGCAGCCCGGGTGGTTCCTGGAGTACAACCTCTGCAGAGTGAAAACTATACGTATAGCCGTATCCACGGTCACGGACGATCCTTCATTTGATCCATCCAGATTAGCATGGGATTCTGCTTTCTTACCTTATCCTTGATTTGGGTTATGAGAGGTTGGACCAGCTGAGACTGTTGAGACAAGGTGGGGAGGGAGCTCACCGAGTCCACTAGCGAGTGAAAGGAGTTGGTGGATGTTTATTGCGGGAACCTGTTGAGGCAGGACGAGCCCGATGTGGTTGTGAGATTGATGGGTGGTTTTGGGAAGAGCATGTGCTTGAGAGGATTGGTGTTTGGAGATGAGATGAACTTGGTTATTGCTGCTGCGCGCATAGGAAACCTCAGCTTATATTCCTTGAATATTTCATACCTTAGATTAGGCCACTATAAAGCATTGCTGCATATTATGGTTGGTGACGTGGACCTGTCCCACTTCCTTGGGGACAGTCTTTGGGTACACAGGAGAAGACTCCGAGTACAAGGTCAACTTCGATGAATGATGCAAATGAGGGCTGTGCGTTGCGCTCAAGGATGCCTGTGGAGGTGAAGACCCGAAGCACCAGAAGTTTATAGCTATCCGCTGCGTAGTTGTTTCCCTTTTGTCGTTTAGCCCAGAGGGCTTGTACCATACCGTTATGTATCTATATCATGTTTGATGGTCTTAATCGTTGTATGGATGTGATATTCTGCTGAAATGAGTTCTGTACGTGATAGCTATTATTCCTGGGACTATCACAAGGATATAGGGAGTCGGATTCTCGTAGGTGGGAATCCGGTTCGTTTCAAGGACTAGGTAATATACGTGGTCGATGTGCACGTTACATGTGCCGCATCAGTTCGAGTGCGACGCGGTCTCTCTCTTTCCTTTCCGGCTGTCGAAGACATTGCGAGAGGCTAGTTGCATGTAACAATGCGCAGCCAAGTCAATGGATCAGCATGCACAACGCGTCCACACAATTTCCCACATGCTCACGTACGGAGCCATGCATGCCTGTGTCCTGGTTATATGCTCTATACATGTATGATGGACTGCTCTATATGTACATATATAAAGATCAATGGGGAAACTTTCTTACTGAAAATTTTAACTGTTGCATCATGTGGTTGGGACGAGTTGTGACAGGACACGAAGTTTTTTACGAACGTGTCTTAGCACGTATTTCATTAAGAAGAAAGCAGTTTACAGAAAAGTACTTGATCCGGGCCAAACAGGACTTGACCTATACAAGCGCACAAAAGGACTAAAAATAGAGAAAAAACTGAAAAAGGCCAACTAACAACCGACTGGCAAACCAACAAGTAAAGAGAGACAACGACTCCAGCACACTCAGACCCAAAAACCTATACATGACCGCTGTCCTGAACCTGCAAAGAGATAACCTCGTCACGAGCGCTAAAGGACTCAATGTTGACAACACAAAAGCATCCACCCAAAAGCACAAACAAGGCGGCAAAGCATCCGCATGAACCAACGACCAAGCACAACGAAGATGGCACATCATCCACCCAAACGATGCCACCACGGCGGCAAAGCATCCGCCGAAGGAGCAGGGGCGGTAAAACATCCGCCAGACGATGATGACGACGACCTAAGAAAACCAGACGAGGTAGACGAAAGAAGCGAAGGCAGGCACAGAAGCCGAACCTCCATGTTGACGACCGATGACCTCCGCCAGGCAGAACGCATGGCAAGGCCTGCCAGGTGCGGTGTCGGTAGAACATCCAAGACAGCGTCCCAAGGGATGCCATAGGCGCAATCGTTGTCCGACCAAACGTGGTCAGGGCTTTCATCCGGAAGTTCACCGGAGAGGTGGGAGGAGAGGGAAAGCATGATGCCTTCATTAAGGGAACGACGCCCTGGGGCGGCGTCATCATTGGGCTTTCGCCATCATCCCTCTCCCAACCAAAAGCACACCAACGGCAGGTCACCACCCCAGCAGAAGATGGCGCAACACTCTTGAGGTGGTGCGGCCAAGGGAGCGATGGCTAGGAGTGGATGCTAAGCTAGCTCGGCTCGTTAAGGAAATGAGCAAAAAAAACTCTAGCTCAGCTCGACTCATTAAGCTCGCGAGCTAGAGTTAAATTTAAAATTGCTACAATAACATATATAATATAAAAAAATTATAATATTTATATGGTCTTAACACCTCTAAAATCTACTGTATCATACTAAAATAATAGAATATAAACATAACATCATCTAAAACAACACATATAGTATACAATATTATTATTAATTAATAATTTCCTTAGTCTATTAGGCCTTCTAGCTTATTTGGCTCGCGAGCAGCTCGCGAGCTGGCTTGAGCCAGCTCGTTAACGAAACGAGCAAAAACAGTTGCTCGGCTCGTTAAAAATACATCGAGCTGAGCCAGGAGCGAGTAGAGCTAGCTCGCGAGTTTTGAGGTTTTGGTCCAGCCCTAGCGACGGCGTAGAGGGGGAGAACCCAACGGGGATGACCCGTGGTGGCTAATCGAAGCACGAGAGGCCATTGAGGGACGGGTCGGCGGCGGCGGCCCGCGCGACGCTGATCCAGGGCGGCGGCGCGCGGGCGGCCAACAGCGTCCCAGATCCGGGGGAGCCCGCGGCGCTGCACAGACGGCCAGCGGTGCGCGGGCCCTGGACGGCCGACGATGGCCACACCGGCGCGGGGAGGCGCCATCGTCGGCGGAACCACAACAGCGCATCCAACGAAGATGGTGGCGGCCGAGCCGACGGCAGTGTAGGGCGACCAAGCCAGCGGCAACGACCATGGGCCACCGGATATAGGTTTGGAGCTGGAGTGGTAGGTGGAGGGGGACGACCAAGAAAGGAAAGGGAGGGGGGAGAGAGATGTTGGGCCGCCACCGCCATGAGCTGACGGCAGCGGCCGATGCAGCATGGAGGAGGCTATCCAGTGGCGGCGGCGCGTCGTCTCTCGTGTCGCCTAGGGGGCGACGCGAGGGGAGCCGGGGCAAGTCAGATCCCACCTCAACCTGATATGATTTCGAGTTTTCTCCGGGTATCTTTAACCGCTCTTCTCAGCGATCGCCGCGGCCCGACAGGACACAAAGTTTGGGTAAGGCTGTTTTTTTTGTTGGAGAAAGGTTGTTTTGGGGTTACCGTCGTCCTTCAAATTAGAACAACTTGAACTTATTTGCCTGAAAATTCTCATCCTAGAAGACAAACATGATGTAACACACTGTTTCTAATGTGTGAATTCGATGAATCATACAGCAACTAAAAATTTGTTTCCTGAGAAAACTTTGTGTTCTGAAAAGGGCTTATCATAATTATGTATCATTGTTGTTTCTTTTTATATATTTGTATTTGGCATTGACACTCGCATGTAGAAAGTGACTGATGTGCTGTTAATAAAATGCTAAACAAGACTGTTCAGTCCTTCTCCTTCACTTGACACGCATCCGGGGCCCTACTATTGTGCACTGTGGACTTTTTGTCCCTTTTTGCTACTGTTGTGCAGTGTTTGAGATAAAAGTCTACAGTAGAATGCGCGCTACTACTGTGCACATGCAGTGTACAAAAACTGCACGAATCTCTACTGTGGCGTTTGCTTGGTTCCGTGTGATTATGGTGCAGTGTACAACAAGTGTACTGGCAGTAAAGCCAGTTGTGTAGCATCTTTGCGTGCACCTGGTAGAGCCACGGCAAAAGCTGTTGTTATCTGGGAGATAGTAACATGTGACAATAATGTGAGATTCCTTTCAAAAACAATAATGTGAGAGAGACTAGCTTTACCGACATTTGGATCACTGAGGAATAACAGAAGAAGTACACCAATATACTGCTGTACTAGGAGAGATGCAATCTCGCCAGGGAATTTTATAGGAGACGCGCATAGCAGATCATTGTACGTTTGGGCCATTGCTAGCTTGTCGTCCTTACATTTGCAAAAAATACAACTGTCATATAGAGTCAAACAATTATAAATTTAACTAAATTTATACAAAATAATAGTAACATTTATAAGTCAAAAATAAAATAATATATTTTTATACTCAATCTATTTGAAGATATAAATGTTAGTATTTTTTACATATTTAATAAAATTTCAAATTATTTAACTTCTCCATATGCCATTCAAGTATTCTTTGGGGGAAGTAAGACCTTGTTTAGATGCAAAATTAGGGGGCAAATTTAGGGGTTTAGGATCACTTCGCAATCATTAAATCATTGTAGCATTTCGTTTGTATTTGTAAAAAAAATATTCAAAAATTGATTAATTAAGCTCAAAATATTCGTCTCTCAGAGTACAACAAAACGGTGTACTTAGTTTTTTAATCATCAATATTTAGTACTTCATGTATTTGCCAACATTTTTATGTGACGTGAATCTTATTTTTTGGGCTAAATCATAGGCATCGAAAAGCCACTTTTTGGCATCAGACCCCAGCGCGCGCTGCAGCTTTTTGGGCGTTGTCCGGGCACGGCGTTACCCGTTTCGGAACCCACCAACCACCAGTCCTTGTTCCCCCCGGACAGCAGGACATGATGCATCATGATCATGACTCCAAGACCACGGGTAAAGCAACCGCAACACCTCCCCTATCCACCTCTTTTTCTTTCAGAAAATTAGTTATGAAATCCTTTTGAAGGTTGTATAAAGTAAGATCCGTTTGTTCTATCTATTAATATTTCATATTTTTTGCCACTTAAAATATATAATTCACTGTTGGTTTCTGTCACTACAAGGAACTATTTAATCTGCGACGGAACCCTGGCGACAGTTTCAGAAAACGTCACTATTTTACCTTGAGCCCAGATAAGCCCAGAAAATTGTGACGTTTTCTCAATTCTGTCACGATTCGGCCCAAAACACTGTGACGTTTATACGAATCTGTCACGAACATAAATTAAAAAAAATTCATTTCCCATATGACCCAAATAAAATATGAGGTTCAAACCGTGTTGTTCAGTTCCATGAATAAAATGTCCGCAATCAAAAAATAAAATATAATCATATTTATAAATGGAGAAAAATGATAAATTGAAAAAAATATCAAAAAACAAAAAAAGGGCAAAGCGTGACTCAAACCGAAGACCTCGTCTTTAGATGCACAATGCCTTACCACTAGGCTACCTCACAACTGTTGTCTTGTTAAGCATTTGGTTTGTTTTTATCAATTCTAAAACGCTCGCTGGGCCTCCGCCAGGCCTGCTCGCTGCGCATTGGGCCGCGAAGCACCTTCGCCAGCCCAGCTCGTGCCAGCAGCCCACTCACACATGCGGCCCACTCGTGAGGGAGAGAGAAGGAAGAGAGTTGACCATGCATCAAACATGTTTGACTGAGGTTTTCCAAGATTTTTATGTTGAAACTCAAATTTTGGTCAAAACAAAAGTTTTTTATAATTTAAAACCCTACAACTTTTATATTGGGCGATTTTTGAATTGATCTGTGGTTTATGTAGTAAAATAAATTTAGGAGAGTTGACCCGGGGTCAAACGATGTTTGACCGAGATTTGAAGAGAAAAACATATTGAAACTCAAAGATCAGCCAAAACAAAAGTTTCTAGAAATTAAATGTTCTACAACTTTCATATTTAAAGATTTATTATTTGAGCTCTAGATTTAGAAGAAAAGGTGAGTTTCCTTTAAACTTCTCTAAATTTAGTTTGAACTTGATTTTCAAATTGGAGTTCAACCAACTTTTTTGAAGAACAAATGGTAATGTAACTTCATATTTGCTAATATTATACTAAATGTGAGGTTGTGTCCAATTTGTAAGTGTATATGAGCAATATAAGAGTTGAGTTGTATGGAGTTTCAAAGTTTGAGTTGAATTGTATGAAACAATGTGAGAGATCAATCTAGTTTATGAACAATGTTTACTTCTTTTTCATGGAACCCAATGAAAATTTTATGTCAAGTGTAAACATCCATAAAATGATTCCATGACAATTTTCAGAATTTTTGGAGAAGTTTTTGGTATTATTATCATTATTTTATAATAAGATGACTAGTAGAAGTTTGAACTTTCCCTATAAGTCAATTGAATTTTTCATCAATATCCCAGATGTTGGCTAGAATGGACCAAAGGTGCCTAAATATAGTTTTATAGAATTTTTTTGAATCGTATTAGAGGTACATATAGGTCAGTTTCGAATTACTTTGGGTAAACACGCAGAAATTCATTTAAATGATAGAAAATAGCAAATCTACTTGAAAATTCTTGAAATTCCTACATGACAACTTATATGTTGTTTGTTACGTGTAAAAAATATATTCGTTAATTTAAGATAGTTATTTTTGTGTGCTACTTCACAATGGTACAATAAAATAAAAAAGAAAAAGAAAAACATTAAGAAGAGAAGGAATAACCGAATGTTCATTCTGGCCCAAACAATTCTGGCCATCCATCTCTGATCCAACGACCACCATCGCTCCCCCCACAGTATAAAACAGCCTGAACCCTAGCTCCTTCTAGCGTTTCCCTCTCTCCTCTCACTCTCCTTACCCGCGCCGCCGCTAGTGCTCCTCGCCAGCGCCCCCTCCCGCTCGCTCCTCCCTTCCCCATCCACCTCCACGCCGGCCGCTCCCTTCCCAACCCCCCTCCGCTGCAACGCCCTCCTCCACTCCCTCCCCCTCCCCAGCGCCGCTCCTACCCTCTCCCGCACCTGCGTACCCGTCGGCTACGCTCAGATGCGGCGCGCTCGGTCGGGGCTGCTCAGATCCGATGGCTCCCCCATATCAGGCGTGGTGGCGTTGGCATGAGGGGCGAAGGGGCGAGCTCCGCGGCGGAGCTTGCTGGCGTTGTGTGGGGACGAGCCGTGTCCAAGCCCCAGCCGCCCCGGCTCCGCCTCGCCTCGCACCGGTGCCCGCGCCACTCTGTCGCCCAGCCCCGGCCGCGCCGCCAAGGTAAGCAGCCACAGCATGAACCCTAGCATCGCCGCAGCCGCAGCCATGGTGAGCGCCCTCTCTTTCCTTCCCCTCTCCAAAGGCTTGGCCCCCCTCTGTTTCTCACCCTGATGTGCTATGTCTTAGGGTATTGACCTCATCGCCGGCGAGAGGAACAAGAAGACAACCATGGTTTGGGAATGTAAGTACACCAACACACCTCCCTCCCGTCTAGTAATGGTTGCCCTGTGTGCAGCGAGCATCTTGATTTGTGTACATTATTTGGAAACCGATGATTTATGCTGATTTATGTTGTCCCTGATATAAATATGATTAGGGAGGAGATACCATGAATTGGAAACATAAACGGCACCATGGTTTGGGAATGTAAACACCATCATTTGTAATTAAACATGCCACCGTTTGGAAATATATACACCATGGTTTGGTACTGGGGCACAGCGTGGTGCTCTAGATGTCTGCTTGGTAGGTTAGCTTGTAGTTCTTAGTAGGTTTGTTTCCTGGTTCTAGAGTAATGTTGATTCTTGTGAGTTGTATACACTTTTCTGAATAATTGATCTGCAGCAAGTTGTCTAGCATGATTTCCTCTCCCTCCCCAATCTAATTTAGTGCTAAGTTGTCTAGTGTTGATTGTCCAACTCGTATGGCATCTCCTCCTTTGAGTAGTGGCATGAAATGGGGTAGGCTGTTTGATATGGTCTATTGGCTGGTGTGCTTCATGGTGCTTGCAGGGTGTTTGGTGAAATGCACCTGAGAAGATGCCTTTTGTGTTTGCAATGCAGGGAGGCTAGTTTTTGTAACATTTATACATACACAGGAAGCCACATCACCCATCTATTTTCATAATCACTTCATCTATTATGGAGTGGGGTTCTTGATATGCTTATTCGTTGGTGCAGTCACGACCATTTGGAATGTCTCTTCTAATTGCTGGGCATGATGAGAATGGACCTAGCCTGTAAGTATTGGTCCGTTTAGCTCACTGAATTTGGTTTACTTTAACTGCTGGCTGTAGAATCCATATTTGCTTAAACAGGGTTGTATTACTTTTTTTGTTATATAATATCATTGTATTATCATGTATTGTAGATTCTTTTTATTGGCTTTTTTATATTGTCCTAGTAAAGTGGGCTGCTTTACTTCTTTTTTTCTGGATGGTACTATCATGTATTGCAATTGCTTTCTGTTGGCACTTTTTAGATTATCATGATAAATACTATGTTGTATTGAATGGTCTACGTCTCTTTGCTGTAGAGAGTAGACTTGTCGTTTGTTTGGCTCCCATTAACTATGGTTGTTTGCTAGGCAGTTTTGTTCTAGGTCCTTATGATCTGAATGGTTATGTTCATCATGTATTGACTATAGAGTTACATTCCGTATGTGGACAAGGTTTTAGCTAACAAGCATGATGTATAAATAAGCGTCAACTTTGACGCTCAATTGATTCTATGCGGTTTTATGTGCTAATGTTTTATATTTGATTCCACATGTATATGGTTTTTGGACTAAAAGTATTTATTTCTCAGCTTCCCAATAACTGTTGGAAAAAAATCTTTATTTACCACTATAGGTTTAGCAAAGTCCTAGATGTACTATTTAGTTTATTGGGTATACATGTTAACTGAGCCATATAATTTGGTTAATGCACTATTGATCAGACACTTTGAACAACCCCTTTTTTATGATTTGCTCATTCTTCAATCATATGGTATCTTTATCCCTCAATTATCAATTTACTGTCAATTGTACTTCTATGAATTCATCAGTTTACCTTCTGTGTGCTGCAGGTACTACACTGACCCGGACCTTTTGGCAATGCAACACAAAGGCAATTGGATTAGGCTCTGAAGGAGCTAGTAGTTCCTGTACATCACTTATGTTGTTCTTCTGATGTTTCTGATGTTGATGTCTGTTTTAACTTGTTGAAACTTGAGATTGTATTATTTTGAATCTGATGTTGGGTTGTTTTTGAAATGGTGGAATGTGATGTTATTTTGATGGGCTGAAATGAATATGGGTGTTGTTTATGGGCTGAAATGAACGTCTGTACAAATCATTGGGCTGAAATGTTTGAGCTGAAATTTTGGGCTAAAATATCATCTGTATTAATTATTGGGCTGAAATATTTATGAGTAAACTTTTGGGCCAAAAAGTGATTCACTTTTGAAATTGGCCCATCAATAAATAGTTCATTAATTAATAAATCGGCTCATTAATAAATCAGCCCATTAATAAATTGGTCGTCCACGTCATCGTCCACGTTGGCAGCCACGTCATCATCCATGTAGGCAGCCACGTTAGCGTCCATGTCAGCAGCAATTCGTGACGGTCATTTTCGTCACCCACACTGGGCTTTGGGCTGGGCTGAGTGGGCTTCGGGCTGTTTTGTGACGGTCAAAAAACGTCACAGATCGCGTCAATCCGTGACGTTTTGTAAGATCCATCGGCGGATTTAATCCACCACGCTCATTCAACCACGGAATCTGAAACCGTCACACACTGAATTGCAACGGATTTTCAACGATCTGCGACATAATGATTCCGTTGCAGATTAAATAGTTTCTTGTAGTGTGCTGATGAACGAATCTTAATTAACTTCTTGTCATTGGAGGCTCCATTTTCTCATGCTGATCCAGTCCAGCTACATGTGACCATGAATCAACGGAAAACAAAAAGGAGAGCCTGCACGCCTATTTATCCCACTTTACATCATGATTAATCTTCGTCCAATTTCTCCATATCCTCATCCCCATCCCACCTAGAGTTTGTTCGCTTGACTTATACTGAGAGAAAAATATTGTTGGCTGATGGCTTACGTTGATTCGTTGTGAGAAAAAAATATGGTTGGCTGATAAGCATAAGTCAAACGAACAAGACCCTGTTACATTTTGCTCTGACAGTCTGACATCAATCCATCAGCGAAATCACCTCAAACCAAGCCCATCCTTCGAGATCCGCGGTGTCACCACTCGCGCCTGGCCTTGCTCCATATGGCCATATACCCACTATCAGTCACGCCTTGTTCAAATAATGGGCCTTTCGAATTTTCACTCTCCTATGTTTGTACATGATGAGGCATGAAGAAATTAATAGCGAACTAGCAATAAAGCAACAAATAATGCTTAGCACATGGGTGATTGACAAGTACTTGAGTTTTCACTCTCCTAGAGTATAGGAAGCATGATAAAATATCAAAGCAACAGATATAATGCTTAGCACATGGATCAGTTGCACCTTGCCGGCTCCCTCTATTTTATCGTCACATCACATGTTTCTGTGGCTCTCCGCCCCCGCTATATATAGTCGTCATTCAACCGGCCTGCTCGTGTGGCTCTTTTCATTCTCTGATTCAAGTATAAACACGCACCCTTCCGATCGAGATATATAGAGCATATGTATAGATGTTACACACCATGCTGGTGTATAAAGTCTGTGGTGTGCTGACGTGTGTGTCTCACTTATGCGAGCATGCGCACACACGTGTGCACGGACTGTTTGAGCGCGCCATATATATACGCACGCATGTGCTTTTGCATTTTGCTAGCTAGCTACTACTGGTGGCCGGCTGATTAAATAAAAGTAGTTTTAATTATTCAATCGAGAACGACTCCAGCAAACCACCTTATGTACCACACACGGCACCGTATCTGTGTGAATGGGTGATACCGTATGTCCCGTCTCAATCCAACGTCTCGATCGACCTTTACTCTAGCTACAGTATGCGTGTGCTTGTAGTTATAGATAAACCTCTCTTTTTAACGCTCTTTTTATTTCTTATTACTCATCAAATTCAGTCCCCCGGCCTTACCTGCTGTGGGTGCGTGTGAGTGAGGGCACACATGACGCAATTAAGTAACGGCTCTATTGAACAAAGCCAGCCTCTCAATGCTCTAGAAATGCAGTCACATGTGTAGCACAACGATTAACTAGAGACGCCTGGAAAAGTCTATAGCAGTTCAGGTTCATATGCTGCCTCAAAGCCATTATCAGTGAAAGTTTTCATATAATTACTGATATTCAAGACTGTCACATCATCTAAATTGATCTTTGTCGTTGACGAATGAAACCATACTTTTAATGCATACATTCACACCATGGTTTCATAAGCCCACCATAGAATTTAACGGTGATGTACAAGATTAGCAGATGAAATAAAACCCTCTACCCCGCATGCTAATTTTCATTGTTTTGGAAGGAATATTTATACATATACTCCCACTTCATCTAGATAAAACTTATCGCTTCTCTCTCATCATAAATATTTTGCCAAAATCATCTTATGCCTAGGGAGCGAATCGCTGTTGAGATTGAGCACCATGGCCATGTTGTGCCAACGCAAGTAGAAGATCATCAAACGGGTTACCCACGCTCAAACCCTTTTAATGGTCTTTGTTAACGAGTTAGTGCAAGGAGGAGCAAAGAGAAGAAAAACAAAGAGGAGAAGGTGGTGTAGCGTTCAACAATGAGCGGAGGACACCACGTTGATTTGCATATGTAACTGATGAAAGGTGCTCAGATTTAGAGCGTTCACCAAGGTTGTTAGCACAACGAGAGAGAAAAATTCTTCATATCCGAAGGGAGTGAATCGCTGCTGGGATTGGTCATTACCATGGTCATGCTCAACACTCATGGAATATCATCAAATGGTTTTCCCACACTCAAACATGTTTGATGGTCTTCGTTAACGAATCAGTGCAAGAAGCGGGAGCAGATTTAGGAAAAAAACAAAGCGTAGAAACTCAGGTGTCGTACAACTTTGATGATGGGCGTACTTGACGTGCACATGTGTTGACATGGAAGTTGAGTAACAACAGGCTGGGAAAATAAATGCTTCTCTTAATGCTCGATATAGTCATGGAGTTGTAAACTATTGTCGATCATTCACTAGATCGGGCATCAATCATGTCTATATATTACTTCATCTTTTACCGGAGGAGAAAAAAGGTAAAATATTGATCCATAACCGTGATAGGAACCCATTGGTTATGGAAGCCTAAGTTCTCATTGCATAACTAGCAAAATAGCAGTATTTTTCTCATAATATTTTCTCGGATAACATTTCCCTGGTGTGATTCATTATCCTCTATATTTGATTTCCTCCCTTCTTAAGCTTTCCTTCATGTTATGTCATTCTAATCATTGATTTGTGCAGCAAGCTAGGCTACCAATCATATCACTAATTTGTGAAGGAGTACTCTTTGTGAAGGGAATCGACCCAAACACCATAATGTTTTGTGGAAGGTTTCTACTTTAATCCAATTGTCCTGTGTTATGCTATTGCAAGTTCGTCGAGGTAGTTCATATGTCCATTGATGAAGAGAGTATCTCAAGTCAGTAAGTTGCATTTTGTATATGTAAAGTTATATGAATTATTTTATTCACTTACCCATGATCACTACCTCAATATTAGGTCACACAATCTATTATCTTAGAGCAACTCTAGCAGATCAACAAGCCCATATCTCAAGTTTACATGGTCCGGAAAAAAGTTGTACTCCAGCGAACCCAACAAGCCCATGTCCCAAGTTTAGAGGGTCCATAAAAAAGTTGCACTCTAGACCCAACAGGCCCCTATCCCAAATTTAGAGGGTCCAGAAAAAAGTCGCACCCATCAGTCCCTCTACTCACCCCGGATGGTTTTCAAATCCAACCTCCATTCTCAGGGGTCTATAGAAATCCCTATATTTATGAGGGCTATTGATGGAGTTGTATCATTTTTGTGGCCCTTAAAAAATAGAGGCAGCCTCCATTTAGTATTTGGAGGGTCTGTTTTGAGAGATATTGATGAAGTTAATCTTAATAATATAATATTATTATCATATTAATTGAAATAAAAATAATATACACTATTGGTTTTTGGTAAGATCTAACAATCTATATTAACCCTTAAAGTCCATTGATTAGAGTAAATAAATAGTTAAATTTTAAATTAAATAAATAAGGAAATTATAAGTTGATCAAAGAATCAATGTCAAATACAATTAGTAAATATAAGCTTGTATCATTAATTCATACCCTATACCACATACATGATGATAAAAAAATGATAAGTTTAGGCACGCTTGGACAAAATGTATTGATAATGGAACAACAGATATTTAAATAAAATTATATTTAAATTAAAATATCTAAATATTAGTATAAAAAACTAGCTACCTGTGCAAATTTGTGTGAGCCACCTTGCTACTTATCTTTGAATTTGGTGTCTCCAAACGAATGGAAGTAACTAAGTATAAATACCCAATATGAATGTAAAACCGTAAATTTTCATGGATGATTGTTATTGTGTTAGGTAAATCCTTAATTAGGACCCACCAAATTAAACATAATAATAGATGGTAAAACTAAAATTATTAGGACATTGCATGAATATAATACATCTACATTTATGTAATATAACTGCTCAGAATCCACAAAATCTTGCTGATGCAGGTCCAGGGCCGGAGACGTCGCTGAGGGCATCTCCAATGTATAGGAACACCCCTGGTTCTATAGATATGTCCCACAATGATTTGATGTCTACTGATATATTACCAGCAATGTATAGAACTAGGGGGTGGATCTATAAACGGGTCCCACGTCTCCACCCTCTCTCTTTCTCTCTCCCACTTTATTCTATAGGACCTGGTTCCATGCATGGGAGCGGGTTCCTTATAGAATCAGCCTCACAATGGTAAGAACCTAGTTCCATAGGAGAGAGAAACCTATAAAACCAGTATAGAACCGCCTATTGCGGACGCCCTGACGCAGCAATACGTTCGCGGAGCGAGAGGCCAAAACGCGCTCGCCCACAGCAGATCAGTCGAAGCCGTCGTGGCATAGAGACGACCATCTGTCGAAGCCGTCGTGGCATAGAGACGACCCGAACAACGCACGTTGAGAAAAACATTGCTGGCTGGTTTGTGGTTGGTGCTGAAAACACTGCTGACTAGTGGCTGATAATCCAAACAAACAGGTACACGTCACGTCAGCTTGATTTGCTTACGTGACACTAAAAAAGACAGCTCCTATCTATAGGTTAGAGATGCTTTCACCTTTGTCAACTACAACTGCGATGCGAAATTCGGTGCGTGGGAAGGAGCCCACCGCAACAGGTACTGTCCTTCTGGCAATACTGCAACTGAAGCTTCTGGTTATTGTTTATGTAATCATGTTACATGCATGAATTGGACACGACTGTCACCATACTAGCAATGGAAACATAAGGGATAGTCTGCATCAGAACTACTGGTGAGTATGCTTCGACCTAACACCAATAACCCGTACACGCTACATATGGTTCAGTTGAGTCAATTGAAGTTACATTGATTCAGTAACCACGGCCATCGCAAGAATATTCTGTTTTAAGATTAATAGTAAGAAAAAGAAACTACAGCTAGCAGACAGCTATCTAGGGAGTTGCACAATCGGGACCAGTTTAGACTTCAGACCAAATATGTTAGCGCCCTGCACGGCTCAGCTCTACATTTCATCAGATCTTTGCAATCCGTGGATGAGATGTAGACCAGCTGTGTACATCTCCGCATGATGCGGCAGATGGTGCCTAACAACATCAAACCCTCTTCACATTGTCTCCATTGATGACCACGGCACCTTCAGTCATCAGGGTGCCAAGAGCACTGCGAAGCTGCAACAAGTTTCCATGCACACATTAGCATGTGTCAAGCTAGTACCGTATAAACATACAGGGTAGTGCAAGCTACAGTTTCTGACTTACATCATGCATATGAATTTCCATAGAGCTCTGCTTCTTCAGTTCTTCCAGCAACTGTACACCAATCAGAACCAATAGTTAGCTCAGAACTGGGGCAACTAATGGTGATGACAAGTAAAGAGGCAGGAATCCGAAGCAAAGGTTTCTTTACCTCAATCGTACGCATCGAGGGGCCTCCAAGCTGCATTTTCTCCATAATCAGGTTGTGGGTTGCTGCAACGAGGTTCTCCCGTCTCTGCCTTTCGCTTGCAGATATTCCCGTCATGATTAGATCCATATCAATCGTACCTTTTGTGATTAACAAAAATAATGTCAGCTCTAGAAACAAAGGTTCCAAGGGAAAACAGAGCATGAAGAACAAAGCCAGGCAAGTTTATCCGACCAGTTGCATGATCCGTTGCGGACTGCTGCATAGCAACTTCAAGAAGCCTGAAGGCCTCCACAACATCTCCGACTTCGACCTGTACACAACAGCAGCAAAATTATCAGTCACAAGAACCAAAACTGTTATGGAACTAAACAGTAACCATGATTCCAGAATAATGCTTTACCACTTCAGAGAACCGCATTCGCGCCAATGCTTCACTGAGACGTATCAAGCTCTCTATTTGTCTAGCTGTTGCAGTTATGACCTATCCACCATGCAGCAACGTATTAGGGACTTAGATGCTTCTCGAACAACTAAGAGCATAGTAGAACAAAGATGCTACCTTCTTTCTGCTCCCAGGGCTATTCCCCCTTTTCCTCATCTCAACATAGCCACGAGTCAACTCTTCTGCAGCTTCATCAGATAACTTTGGCTGAATATACTTCCTTGCATAGCTTATGTAGGCAACTAATGTGGGCAAATCCAAGACCTCGATCTCCTCTAACTGCACAACAGGATGAATGCATAACTAATTAGACGCAGGATAAGCTAACAGCAGTGTTGTACTTGTTAAATTGCTGAACACTGTCTATTTCCTCGAAAATGAGAAGTAAGCAAAGCTTCAGTTATAAAGGTTGAGTCAGGTGTTTTACACTAGGGTTCTCGAAATGCAATGAAATGATATGCTTTGCCAGGCGCCTATCAGTTTGCTCATCCGCCTTGTCCAAGATAAGATAAATAAGGTCAAACCTGCAAATTGAATTGTGTCAAGTAAAAACATTTCCATGTTACTCATTCACATCGAAATAATGCAGGCATCGTGTGTATTCGAAACAAAAAAAAACATGCAGGCATCTAGTTAATTACCTTGAAAGAAGCGTTGGGGCAAGGTGGATGTTGTCAATTACAGAAAGTCTTGGGTTGTAACGTGACTCAGTAGGATTCGCACATGCCAGGACAGATGTTCTAGCATTTAAAGATGCAATTATTCCAGCCTTTGCAATGGATACTGTCTGTTGTTCCATCACCTACATAATCACAAGAGTTTGCTTACATGGATAATCATATCTTGACATGCAAAGTGTAGATAAACATTTTAGCAAGACAAACCTCATGTAACATGCTTCGGGCGTTATCAGACATCTTATCGAACTCATCTATACAGCAAACACCTTTGTCACTTAAAACAAGTGCTCCACTCTCAAGAACCTGAAAGGTAAACAGGTCATGGTTAAAGTCATTGGAGCAGCTCAACAAGATTAAAGAGAGATCAAAGAAAGTGTTCAAAAATAATAGCACACATACAGTTTCACCAGTTTCAGGATCTTTGGTAACGTAAGCAGTAAGACCAACAGCAGAACTTCCTCTACCACTTGTATAGATACCACGAGGAGACAGTTTATGCATGTACTGGAGAAGCTGGGATTTACTTGTTCCAGGATCACCCACAAGTAAAATATTGATATCACCTCGGAAGCTAGCTCCAGAAGGAAGCCTCAAAGGATTGCCACCAAAAAGCTACACATAGAAGAACAGTTTCAGTATACTATGGTTACCTATGACACAAACTTTCTACAAGGACATCCAAATGTTCCATGAAGTTACCTGGCAGAGGAGACCTCTTTTAACATCATCCAACTCCCATATATTTGGAGCCAATGATCTAGTCAATCTGTCATAGATATCAGGCAACTTCGAGAGCTCTTTTAGTTTCTCAACCTGCAACCCAGAAAAGAAGAGTGTTACCAAGAATACAGCACATGCCGTTGAAGAAACGTATAGCAACAAAACAATACCTTATCACTAAGAAAATCCTCTTCAGTAGACTTGGTAGCATTGGAATTGGAATTGTCAATACTCATGGTGTCCTCCACGTGAAGCCTAGACTTATCTGTCTTCTTTATGTGAAGGCAATCGATGTATGTCTGAATGAAGTAATACCATAAGAAAATGAAGGAGGAATACCATCAGACAATACTTTACTACAATATGAAATTCCATTGTGCTAAGAGAAATTCAAACATGAGAATGCAATAAAATTCTTTATTTTTAACCTTGAATATAGACTTCACCGTCCTTTGAGCGGGTCCAACTCTAATACTCATAGCCCTGTATATTCCAGTGATCTGTAATAAAGCAAAATGGGTTAAATTGACAATTTGCATATACAAGAACCACATGCTAAGGTTTATGATACTGATCACTAAGCAAAGTTCAATCCTAACCTCAACTCTATCTCCAGGCTTTCCAGCATCAACAAGCTTATCGTGCATCAGGACACTAACTGTATGTGGAGTGCCACCTTCTGGTATCTCATCTGGTGTTTCCTGCAGCTTTATGATCTGCTTGTCCGCAAATCTAGTCATGTAAAGAAAAAGTGTTTACATCCAATGTGATTATGAATCTGTTAAGGATGCTACCAGAGTCAAACATGGCAACAAGTAGAGCATAGTTACCTGCATCGGTTATGCACAAGGGTCATAGAATTTGTGGCTTTACATTGTTCTTTCTGACAAACATGCGGCTCAGTTACTCTCCCTGCGAAGCAAAACCGATATATTAGTTTCAAGGTAAAACGATACAAACCAACAAACTTAATTATCTGCATACGACATGCACATCTTTCTATCAACATGGGATTCTGAATAAATTTTGTATACTCCTGGATAGTATGCATTGTCAAAGAAGCTACTATATTTTTTAAGAAAGAAGCAGCAACTATTTCAAGGTAAAAGATAAGGCCAAAGCTCTACTTACTCGTTAAAGACAAACAGACTTTACAAGTTACCACATTTTCCTAGATGAATTCACCAAGAAGATTAAAGTGAATAACAGCATCTAATCACCATCACCCAATCTAGGCACCCTCAAACATTGGACAGACTATATGAACCACTTTCTTAGATATGTTTTAAGGAAGAATACATGATATGTTGAAGTGGAATCTTTACTTCGATGTGCCATATATTTTGGGTGCAAAGGTCAAATAGATTCATAGAACAATTACATAAGAGATTTATCCCCGGGCCAGTAGCATACAAGGATAATTGGATTGTGCACTATCATGTTTTATAATATTCAAGAAATCACCATTAAACGCAAGACATGTGACATCAATTGAAAGATGTAGGAATCATTGAAAAGGGTACCAATGGTATCCTCTAGAAAAAGATATGGCAAACACAGTATTGAATCAATCAACATGTCGATATTAGCATCATACCTCTATCAACCATGACGGGCTCCGAGTAAAAACCGCAAACTAGGCAGCGGAACACAGCCTCCTTGAGCTCTGGTATGACCGAGCTGCATCTAATTATCATACCCTTTATCGACACCATCTTCTCAATATCTTAAACAAACAAGGAAACAAAAATCAGATCCAACAATGTACAATTTAAAACAGGAATATCGAACAGTGACACCATGGCCAAAATTAATAACCAATTTACCAGATGGGTTGAGATTCCTCAAGCAAATTGATGACTTGAGGTTGTAGATCCTAGTCTGGATGTGCTTCTCGAAGAGTGGCTCGATGCGTGCGACGAGGTCCATGAGCACGATGTCGAAAATGGCGAGCACCTCGAGCGGGTAGCGCACCATCTTGCTGTAGAGGTCCGGGTCGTGGTCGAAGACGTCGTGCGCGTCGACGTCGAGCGACTCCCCGCCCTCGAGCTCGAGGATGCGGTGGATGGCACGCATGTACTTGCCCTCGTCCATGACCGGGTCGACGCGGCCGGCGTCGCGCGGGTCCCGGAAATTGCGCAGGAACCGGAGGATGGCGGCGTTGACGTCTTGCACGCTGATGTTGGTGCCCCAGACGAAGACTGGGGTGGCGTCAACGCCGCCGCCGCCGCCGTCGGTCTCGTCGTCCCCAGCCTCGGACGACGGCGGGATGTCGTCGGTGGACATGGGCGTGGAGGGCGTCGGCGGGAACCGCCCAGTCCAGTTCTGGCGCTGCTGTCTGCCAGCGCCGGCCCCGGCGCCCGACGGAGTACTGCGGCCGGGGTGCGGCGGCGTCTCGAATCCCCCAAGGGAAGGGGACGAGACATAGGGGCTGGCGGATCCGCGGCGGCGGCGTCCGCCGGACCGGCGGGAAGGGGAGGAGTTGGTGACCGGGAGCGGGCTCGACGGGCGAGCATCCGGCGACGATGCGGCTGTAAGACCAACACACCCCGCAGGAATCTAAATCTTATCAAGAAATCTGCAAGGAAATAAAATTGAATGCAATCCTCAGAAGAGATGGTGATTGGATCTTACAGGGTGGGGAGCTGCCGCCGCCGTTAGACGCCATGGCTTGCACGCAGAGACACACAAAGGGGCGGGAACAGAGCGAGAGGAAGACGAGGGGAAGTGAGAAGGATGGGGAAGGGGAGGGTAAATGGCGGGAAGTGGCGGCGGCGGGAAGAGGGAGAGTGGGCGGGAACGAGCGTGGCATTTCCCGCCAAGTGACACGGGGGGACTAAATGGGCCATCTTGCATCCAGGATGGGCCCAATCGGCCTTTTGTTTCACTATATGGGTTGTTGTCGTCTTAGTTCGGCCCACCAGGTAGAGTGGGCTCTGCTCTAGACATTGGGCTCTGTTCTGTAGGGCATGATGATACGGGAATGCAAAGCACTAAACTTGTGGGATGTCTTGCTTCAGTTTGTTAGGGCAGTCACAACACCCATGACTAGGATGATGTCCATAGAATTAAATGACATGCCACATAGATCAAAAGCTGATGTGTCAAGTGAGTTAATGAAGAAAGAGGAGGAAACCGAGTCTTGCATTAGACATGGTTTCTACACATTATCCAAGACATAGTGAGAGATGAGTGTCATTAAATTTAAGTTTGGAATAGTAGTGTTTGGGTTGGAGGGGTAGTGTCTTATATTAATTTCTTGATGATGTGGAGACTATGGACATCACTAGTAGTGTCTTGGGTTGGGACTGCCCTTAGGCTCCAATTCATTCCCATGTGGAAGGCATAGCACAACAGATGCATGGAAGAAAGACCTATGTATCGAATGGGTCATAAATTGAAGGTAATGGTATGCAGGAAGTTAAGTGCTATATGCATATAGAGGAAATAACATTTTCCAATATTTGCGTGGGATCTAAATCAACAACAATTTTCAATATTGTATAATATACTACCTCCATCCTTTTTTATTTGACGTTAGGACCAATGATTTAAGCTCATTTCTAGTAGTATTTCTTGTCCTAAACGTCATCTATTTGCAAACGGAGGTAGTAGTGCACTACCCCATGCTACAGTAGAAAATGTGATAAATCAAATACCACCAAACATATCTTTTCAGAGAACTTTAGTTGGTAATAAACTAATATCCTGGCATAACATGGTAGCTAAAATAGCCGACTACCAGCTTACAGAAGGAAGGGATATTTTCACCTGGGATTTACGTAGACATGGCCATTTTACTGTAAAATCCATATACCAGTACCTCATAAATCAAGAAACACCCTTTACAAGTAAATTTATCTGGAAGCTGAAAATTCCTCTAAAGATAAAATTACTCCTTTGGTACCTCCAACGGGGTGTTATTTTAACAAAGGATAACTTAGTCAAAAAAAATAGTCCGGGAACCAAAAATGTTGTTTCTGTGATGGGAATGAAACAATTAAGCATCTCTTTTTTAGTGCCAACGTGCTAAAATTATTTGACGAGTTGTCGAGATAGCTGATGGGTTAACCCCCCCCCCCCCCCCCAGCCCCCTCCTCCTCCCCAGGTCAGTTGCCCATATGCTAGGGACTGGTTAACAGGCATAAACAAAAAAGACAGAAGAGTAATTTTTGTTGGGTTTGCAGCTCTCTTGTAGGCGATCTGGTGCGCACGCAATGATTTAGTGTTTGAGAACAAAAACATTTTACCTCTTTTACGCATGCTATTTTCATGGGAGCGTATTGGCTAAGACTTTGGTCCTGCTGCAACATGAGGATACGAGGGAGAAGGTCCATCTTGCGAGCAAGGCTTTGGAGGTCGTAGCCTTAGATATTTTTGATGAGGTCTTTTACGGTACCCTATACTACTGGTTTAAAAGGACTATTACATAAACTTTTGACCGGTTGAAGCATATTATATACCATTATAACGTGGATCAGTGGTATAGGTAGTATATGGGGAGTGATATAGGTAGTATAAGGATATTATTGGAAAAAATATAAATGGCATCACTGTAATTAATGTAATTAAGTATTTTTTCATTCCATCGTTCAAATATACCGATCTGCCGTTTCATTTCCCTCAATCGCGTACGGGAGAGGAAAAAACAATTCGTTCTGATTTCTATAATTGGTCAATTACTAAATTATCCATGACTATACCATATACCTCCCAAGAGTGGTATAAGGTACCGTAAAAGACCTCATTTTTTATAGGAATGGATGGAGAAACAATATTAGGCTCTGCAATTGATTTCTCTCTTTTATTTGAGTGTACCTTTATGCTATTCGAAAATAAGGTCAGCTTATAAGCTGAGGATACTATACAGCTGGGTTGTGTGCGCCTGAAGAGGCTGTAGACTTTTCCTTTTTCAAAAAAAAAGAAAAAAAGGAAGGGATTGATGTCCTCCCCTAGTTTGATGTCAACTCTCATTGATTTTATTCTGTGCCGCAAGCTCATATATGCAGTCAAATTGAAGCTGCAAGCATCACTTCTAAGCATGGTCACCGAAAAATGCTTCACAAGTTCCACAGCAAGGCCATGTACATTTCGAAGTTCAAATTGATAGGTAACAGTCTACGCAACTTGGGAGGTAAACGCACAAACCAGTGTGTGTGTGTGTGAGAGAGAGAGAGAGAGAGAGCATGGAAGATCTTTTGTTATTGCTGGCACTTCATAAGCGTTGCCGAACTCTTGACTCACCGACACTCTTACAAAAGAGTTCTAGACCTTTCCCCCTCTTCCATATGTATGCGTGGTCTTGATCGAAGAAGTAACTTGGCATCATTCGCTGTTTGGAGTCTTGGCATTTTGGAGGAATATCCTGCAGGAATCCTTGGACAAGCCCGTCTGCTTTAGTTCATCTTACCTACCTATTCGTTGTCATCACTCATCAGCCATGTAAGAATATTCCTCCGATCTAGCACGCAGTTTCCGCCGAGGAGGAGCTGGGGCGGCGGTACGGGAGGCACGATTTAGATTTGACGGGATGGGGGTGGCGGCCGTGTGGAGCAGATGGCAGGACGCGGGGGTGGGGAGGGACGGGCGGTTCCGCGGGGGAAAGAAAAAGGATCGGGGGCGGACGAAAAATTGAGCGGCGCAATTCCCCTCTTTGATTTTATTAAGTTGTAAAGATAACACTGATCCTAGTATAAACAATATATATGCATAGCGAACTTAGCATAAATAATACATAGATATTCCCGATACAAGTTTTTTAATAAAAAACAGCCCAAGTTTGCACTTGTAAATTCTGTGAGTCCTGGCTTCTTGCCACCTTGTATTAGGTGTCATTTCGTTACACCCACACCTTGAGGAATATTCTTTTATCCCAAGAATCATCAATGTCACGTAGTCTGGAATTGCAAGTGTGACATCTGATTAATACGATCATAACCTATCTTATCAAGTAAATTATATTATCGCCATGTAATTATCTGCTTGCAGCAGCATGTCATCAGGCTCCAATTGCCTGTGCGGTGGGTTGACTCCTGTGTGATGTGATCTGAAATAGCAAGGGCGGCTTGATTTGTTCAACGCTTGGCCACTGCGGTGCGCTCGTCCATGCGTTTTTGAGATCTCGTTGACTTTTGACACATTAGGAGCCATAGAACCACAGCTGAAAACTAATAACCCTCCGATGTCTGCTAGAACATCACAGTGACTTAACAAACCCGTCCTTCTTTTATTTGTGAACAAACTCATCTTGGGCTGTGTTTAGTTCTCCGTCACATCACCAAACTTCCCAAAATTTTCTTTCCAAACTCCACATCGAATCTCTCTCCTCATGCATGTAACACTAAACGTGGGTAAATGAAAAAAAACTAATTACATGGTTTTGTTGTACACGACGAGACGAATCTTTTGAGCCTATTTAGGTCATGATAGCACAATGTTTACCACAAACAAACGAAAAGTGCTACAGTGCGCTACAGTATCGGATGTGATATTTTTACCAAACTCTTCCATCCACTTTTTGGAACTAAACACAGCCTTGGTAGCAGCGTCACACACACGCGTAAGACTCGAGTGATGACACTCTTGCCAACATGAAAAATCGTTCATAATGCCATACAGACTCGAGGGGATGGATTTGAGGGCAAATATGCAAAGACTAAGTCAACGAAGCGCTCCATCGTAAAAGAACAAGAGTCCAATGGAGCCAAAACTACCAGCAGTCCACGTTGGATGCGCCATGTAGGCAAATTTATCCTCTGTGAAGGCGTGGGGACCTCAACTCCCTTATTTAATTAGATCACAGACCTAGATAATCGTTTTGAAAATTGATATACCTAGACATAACTTTGATAATAGTTAATGGACCTGTGATGAAATTTACTCGAAATATAATGCACACCGAATCCGAGTCGGAGTTGGACCCATCTCAATTCCAAGCAACTTTCACCACATCTGAAATATGTAGTAAATCTGACATCCAAATCCGCGTCGGTTTTGATGCCATGCCCATGCCTCTGTCCAGCTAACGTTTGCTGCTATCTAGCACATGGAGTAGTCTTGAACAAAGACTGAAAAGTGCAAAAGCAGAGTTTCATTCATAAGTGACAGTAGACTCTACAATTTTCGCACCAAGTTCACAATGAATTTGTATGCGTGCTCACGTCTCATCTTAGTAATTTCCATTATTTAGCGCAGCCTAACTAGAAGCTACTTCCGCACTACGTAAAATAAAAGGAGATTAAAAAGGCTGTAAAATTACAGGCAAGCAAGCACAGCATTTCCATTTTCCAGGCGGGGCGATGCCAAAGGAGCCGAGCAAAACAGAGGAGGGTGGAAGCCAGCTAATCAAGAATTGTCATCGTCATCGGGTGGGGATCGGTGGCGCCGCTGGAAGGAGCGGAGCCAGTCGGAGTCCGGCAGGTTGAGCGGCGGCAGCGAGTGGCTGCCCTTGGTGGAGCTCCACGCGCGCACGTCCTCCATGGTGAGCAGCGCCGCCACGGTGTTGCTGAAGATGCTCTGCTCGGCGACGGCGAGCGCCTCCCTGTCCCGGCGCGCCGCGGCCTGGCCCTCTGGCGCCTCCGGGAACACCGCCTCCATCATGGCCTCGCACTCCCGCACCAGCTGCGACACCGTCCCCGTCTCGAAGAAGGGCTGCCCCACCACCGCCTCGATCACCGGCAGCCGTAGCACCGCCCCCGTGCGCTTGTCATACTTCTTCAAGATCTTGGCCAGACCTGCAAATATATAAAGAAAAAGCCATGGCCACCGGAGTTCTGAGTTCTTCATCATCAATCAACAAGGTCTAATAATCTCCATGCAGGTGACGGGGTTCTGGTTTTTACCTATGTAGTTGATGCTGCTGTAGTTGAGGAGCAGCACCATGACGCCGTGGAAGTTGACAATTTCGCTGCGGATGGCGGCGACGGCGGCCTCGTGCTGCGCCGGCGTGACGAGCCCGGCGGCCTTGCGGGCCAGAGCCCCGTTGATGTCCTCCTGGAGCTCCCGGCTGTGGATGACGAACTCCTCCTCCTGCTCCATGAAGAAGGCGTTGATCCTGTCGATCTCGGCGTCCAGCGCGGCGACGAACTCGGCCTCCTCCACCGGCGACGGCGGGCCGCCGCCGGGGACGGCCTTGACGCAGCGCTTGAGCTCCTTGTAGCGCAGGAACTGGCCCCGCCACTCCGCCAGGCTCTGCTCGATCTGCCTCTTCAGCCACTTGCCAAACTTCATCCTCTAAAAATCAATCGATCAATGAACTCCCTACTAATAATAAGTAAGTGCTAATTGCTGATCCACCCAGATCGATCACTCGCTCCTGATTTAAGAGCAGAGCAGAGGTGTTGGTGTTGATGTAACCATTTGGATGGAGGGAGGGAGGAGGGGAGACGAGGGAATGAAGCGCTTCTCCGAATATTTAGTGGCATATGCTAACCGTGCCAATGAGGGCAGGGGGTGCCGGGGAGAGAGAAGACATGAGATTGGTTGGTCCTTAGAGAAAGAGTGGTGACTAAAAATTCAAAGCATACAAAGCAGCATATTCTTTGCCACGGGCAAACCGGTAAACTATTGGCGGCAAACAACGACTTCGGCATTTGTTTAGAGCAGTTACATTCGCAGATACAGGAGCTGGAAAGGGATGATTCCATGGGATCTCTCTCCTTGTGACCTTGTTGGCTGCTTCCTTTCTCACCCTTTTCGTTGATAAAAACAAGTGGGTTGCCGTAAGACTTGTGTTCTGTTGTCTTGGTACAGCGAGCACTACGACAGGATACATCTTACATGTGACTTTTTTTTTGGTAACATCATATAAGAATTTCGGATTTACAGCTCCGGTTTTGAAGAAAAGGAAAGGATGGCATCAAAGAATATTTTTCACATCCACAATCTACAAATGCCAGTTCCAAGAAAGGGGAATGAAGACATGCAAAGCATAAGTGGGCTTCATGTATCCGCCAAGAATATTAAGCATAACGCTGTGAAGATGGTTTCGATTTGTTTGCGGCGAATGTTGAAGGAACAGGTCTAGAGTATTTTACTGGTTTCATGCTTCGGTATGGAAGTAGTTTATTACAAGTGGCATGGACCTCAGTCACATGCTGATCGATCAATTGGTTTTCCTACCCATGGCGATAAGTGGTAATTTTCCACGGAAACTTCATGTGTTGAATTACAGAAAAGGTGACCTCAAACCACAGGAATTCTCAATGCAGTCGAACAAGTTTAGGCCGGGCATGGCAGGTCGGCGCATCAAGCGGGTCATGACCTGATTAGACCCATCACCCAAGCGATAACAACAAACAAGTTTATGGTGCTAATTCTGCAATTTCAAAGTATATGAACCTAAGTTGGCACAATCAAATAAATTTAAGGACTGACCATACACTTTACTCAAAAATCTATGATAAGTTCTAGATAGATCAACAATGAAGATATGCAAAAATGTACATTACAAGTGGATTAGTGAAGTGTTGATTGGCATTCTTTTTGATACTGATTACCCACTCATTAGTGAAGTATTGATATCATGTTTTGATCTGCGGTTCCATAAATGACGTCTCGAGCCCATCAGCAAAGAGTAATTTGTGATGCGCCCGCTGTTGTAGTGCTGTGCTGTCAATTTTGACACCTTACAAGAATCTCAAATTAATTTACAGTGTCAGTTCCAACTAAAGGGAAGGCTATAAGAATTTCGAATCTAGTTCCAAGAAAAGAGAGGCGGACATCAAAGCACAAGTGAGCTTCATGCATCTGTCAATAATATTAATCATAACGGTGCAGATGGTTTCAATTTGTTCGTGGGGGCAAAGGTAGGCTGTATCACGAAAAAGAACAACCGTATGGAAGCTTACAGAAGTGACATAAACTTTGATTAGATGCTAATCACTTGGTTTCGCTACCCTCGAATGATAATTTTCCAGATAAACCCACAAAACCATCATACAAGCTGGTTTAACTACTGTCTTTGAATAACCTGAAGCCCAATCTTCTTTCATGGTAGTATCTATTATATTATTACAACAGAGTTAAAAGGAGCCACCACGTTTACCGAGAGGGTAAAGAAATTCTCACGTTAATCTAAAAAAAAGAAGAGCATGAACCATCGGATTTTATGAAGATCCAACGGCCCATATTATTCCGTTAATCCAAAAAAGAGAAAAATATATGCCATCGGATTTTATGAAGATCTAATGGTCCATATTATTCCACTAATCCAAAAAAGAGAAGAATATATGCTGTCGGATTTTATGAAAATCTAACGGCCTATATTATTCCATTAATAATCCTAAAAAGAGAAAATTATATCGTCGGATTTGATGAAGATCTAACGGTCTATATTATTCAGTCTGCCGCTATTCTTCCACGGTCGGAGCGCGGCCATCCGCGGCCGCTGCGGGAGCCCTCCGCCGTTGCCGCCGCGCAGCCGTTCATGGCCGCCATAGAAGGCCTCCACCGCTGCTGCGTGGCCGTCTGTGGCTGCCGCAGGAGTCCTCGCTGTCGCCGCGCGACCGTCCACCGCCGTTGCCACCGGGGGAGCCACCCGCGCACATACGGATATATGGGGTTCGGCCGCTCCGCACGCCGCCAGAGGCCGAAAAGGCTAGAGGCTGCCGGCTGGGAAGATAGGCACCCCTCGCAGTCGCCGCTGCCACCACCCCTCCACGGCCGCTGCAGGAACCCTCCGCCACCGCCACTTCGCAATCGTACGTGCCGGTCGTACGACGCTTCCACCATCGCCGCGCGACCGTCCACCGCCGGCAGGCCATCCGCCGCCGTCGCCGCCGCGGGAGCCATCCGCGGCCGCCATGGGAGCCGCCCACGCACCTTTGGAGATCGGGGTCTGGGCGCTCCGCGCGCCGCCAGAGGCCTGTAGGGCTGGAGGCAGCTGGCCGGGGAGATCTACACCCCTTGCCGCCGCCGTCGCCGCCACCCCTCCATGGCCGCCGCGGGAGCCCTCCGTCGCTGCGGTGCCGTCCGCGACCACAGTGAGATCCCTCCACCGCCGTCGCGCGACCGTCGGTGGCTGCCGCGGCAGGTATTGGTGGAGTTAATCTTAATAATATAATATTATTACCATAGTAATTGAAATAAAAATAATACACACTGTTGGGTTTTTTGTAAGATCTAAGAATCTATATTAACCCTTAAAGTCCATTGATTAAAGTAAATAAATAGTTAAATTCTAAAATTAAATAAATAAGGAAATTATAAGTTGATCAAATAATCAATATCAAATATAATTAGTAAATATAAGCTTGCATCATTAATTCATACCATGTGCCACATACATGATGATTAAAAATGATATGTTAGTTTGAGCACATTTGGACGAACCGTATTGGCAGTGGAACAATAAATAATTAAATAAATTTATATTTAAGTAAAAAAAATCTAATTATTAGTATAGAAAACTAGCTACCCGCACAAATTTGCGCGGGTCACCTTGCTAGTTTCTGAAACAACAGTGGCATAAAAACATACTTATACCACATATATGGAAGAATTTAAGAGCCATTTACAAATGCTATTTTCGAAACAAAATTCATAATTCAGATATGCGCCTGCAGCAAACTTCAGGAATTTGGAGGAAAACATCTAGACTAAAATAAACATTATTTGACTGTTATAAACCCTGAGTTCTGTAGAGAATAACCGATCCTATTTGGGACAGGAGAATCCAGACAACCCAATGATTCAGATTTGACATTGTCTAGATAAATAGGGGATGTTGCCACATGTCCTTTTTTATTTAGTATAGTCAGATACCTTTTACAAAGTTGAAAGAACCCAAAGAACTAGAATTTACAAGAAACAAATTATACGAGGGAAACTTTCAGTAAATAAAATTAATGTGCTAGACATTTACCAACAACGAAAAAAGCATTAGCACATTTTTTCCAATAAGAACTGAAGAATAGATAATGTGAAAACGCAATGCATTAACTTAAAGTAACAGAATCTAATACTTGATCAAGCACAGCTTTGTCCTTGAGCAAAAACTAAGCACAGTTCTGGGTAGCGTAGGTACAGTAATAGATCTTCATATATAAATGTAAACAGAAATGACAAGGGAATTCCTTTTCAATATTGAAAATGCATTGTTGAATCAGCATTTGTAATAGTTCTACAAAATTATTTCTAAACCAAGCAGGGCAAATACAACTGGCAAGTGGCATTCTGGAAAAAGAAATCCTGGAGGCTAAGATGCTTCAAGCTAGCTTATATTACTCTAATACCAAAGATGCCAGATGCTGAACAGGTCAAGGACTTCAGGCCAATTAGCTTAGTCCACAGCTTTGCCAAGTTGGTGACAAAAATCCTTGCTAACAGATTGGCTGGACACCTGGATCAAATGGTTTCTCCCAACCAAAGCGCCTTTATCAAAAAGAGGTTTATACAGGATAATTTCATGCTAGTCCAACAGACTGCACGCTTTCTCCACTCCCAGAAACAGCCCAGAATCCTCCTTAAATTAGATATCACAAAGGCTTTTGATTCTGTCTCCTGGCCATTCCTCCTGGAAATTCTTGATAAGCTGGGTTTTGGCTCGCGGTGGCATGATCTATTGTGTGGTCTTCTGGTTTCCTCCTCAACTCAGGTTCTTCTTAATGGTACTCCTGGAAGTTTCATTCAGCATAGAAGGGGACTTCGACAAGGTGATCCCCTCTCCCCTATGCTTTTCATTCTGGTCATGGATGTATTGAATTGGATGGTTACGAGGGCCTCGGGGGCAGGGCTGCTACAACCCCTTTCTAGAAGACCCATTCAGCACCGAATTTCGCTATATGCAGATGATGTCGCATTATTTCTCAGACCGGCAGCAGAAGATATTTCCCTGACCTTGAACAGCCTAGATTTGTTTGGCGATGCTTCTGGACTAAGGACGAATGTTCAAAAGAGTAGCGTAATGCCAATTCAGTGCTCCGATGATAATTTAGCTGTCATTCAGAGCCTTTTGCCTTGTGAAATCAGAGACTTTCCTTGCAAGTACTTGGGTCTGCCTCTGTCCCTAAAAAAACTGACTAGAGAGCAGTTTCAGCCAATAATTGACAGAATTGCCGATCAACTGCCGGGCTGGAAGGCAGACTTGATGACAAAGGCCGGACGGGCTGTGCAGGTGCAATATGTGTTAACTGCCATGGTGATTTATCTAGCCATGGCAATTGATCTACCAAACTGGGCTACTAAGGCTATTGACAAAATCAGAAGAGGCTTCCTTTGGGCTGGCCGAAAGGAAGCAAAATGGGGGACACTGCATCATTGCCTGGCCCAAAGTCTGTCGATCTAAGGAGTTGGGGGGGGGGGGGGGGCTAGGTATCCCTGACCTGAAAGCTATGGGAATTGCCCTAAGGGTTAGATGGCCATGGCTTAAGAAATCTGATCCTAACAGACCCTGGGCAAGCTTGCCAATCCAAGTTAGCAAGGAGGTTGAATGTCTTCTGTCCCTGGCCAGCTGTACGGAAATTGGAGATGGGGCTAGCACCCTATTCTGGAAAGATAAGTGGCTAGAGGAAAGAAGTGCCAAGGACCTTGCACCCAATCTGTTCGCCCTTGTCCCAAAGAGAATTACTAACAAGCGCACGGTTCGGGATGCACTTGATAGGGAAAAGTGGCTGGAAGATTTTCAGGGAGACATTTCAATGGCAGTGCTGCTAGAATTCCTTAACCTTTGGGATGTGCTAGAAGGGATAGCCCTCCAGGAGGGGGTCCCAGATAGACACATTTGGCGGTTATCAGAATCAGGAGATTACTCGGCTAAATCTGCATATAATGCACTCTTTGAGGGAGCTACAGGATTTGAGCCATTTGAGCGGATATGGAAAACTTGGGCGCCACCAAAATGTCGTTTTTTCATGTGGCTGGCCACTCTTGATCGCTGTTGGACAGCAGACAGGCTGGCCCGGAGAGGCCTCCCTCACCCAGACCGGTGTTTACTTTGTGATCAGGAGGAAGAAAATATCCAACACCTCCTAATTGGATGTGTATTTTCAAGGCAGTTCTGGTATAACATCCTGCAGAGTAGCAATCTTGCTGCACTCTCTCCGCAGCCAGTCGACTCCTCGTTTGATGCCTGGTGGGAAAAGGCGAGCCTAGCAGTTAGCGGAAATGTACAGAAGGGTTTGAATTCACTCATCATCCTTGGAGCGTGGACTATTTGGAAGCACCGTAACGACTGTGTTTTTAATGGAACCACCCCTTCTCTGCCCGCAGCCTTGACCCTTGCTAGGGAGGAAGCCCGGCTATGGGCAATGGCGGGCGCTAGGGGGTTGGACTGAGGTGCAGTGGTTCCTAGTTAGAGGCTCACTTGGTCAGGTCTTTCTATTTAGTAACAGGTGATTAGTTTCAGGCAGTAGAGCAGGTGTGTGGGTGTGTGTTGAGTCTATGTATGACTCTCTTCTTCTATTAATACAATGATGCGCAGTTCTCCTGCGTATTCGAGAAAAAAAAATTTAGATGGACAAGAACATGGAATCATCGTGATATGAAAAGCTACCCTACAATTTGTTCTCAACCGGATGACAAGGATAAATGAGATATTTTTGTGGGCAGCAACTACTGGTAAACAAAAGTTTGATTGAACTCAAACAGTGAAAACAGTCTTCCTTGACCCATATAATCTTACTATAGAAGGCACAACTCTAAAAGGAAAAATACTCCATGGATAAGATAGGATGAATTTATCCATAGGTTTCATACTAAGTTCCTAACATACATAGAAGAAAATTAAAATATTGCCTACTTCCATATACATATATCACAAGTTCACTCATGTTTGCCCATATGAGGAGCTAACAATCGTTCACAACATCTAGTAAATAAAGTAAATGAGTTCATCAAAGTATCTTTAAAACATAGAGAAAATTAAAATGCTGCATAGTACAATTTTAAGAAATACATCACCAGTTCACTCATGCTAGCAAATTTGAAGAACTAACAATCGTTCACAACACTTAGCACACGAAAAGCATATAGAGAAACTAACTCCACCAAAATAGCCCAGTACAGGAAAATAAGAGCGCCATATTGAAGTAAACATGACAAATCCAGTCCCCTGCCCCCTCAAAGATATAGCTCCTGTGTCACACCATCAAATCATGAATGCATCGATATCATGCCAATATCAAGTGTGAAAATGATGTAACTTTTAGTGCCCATCTGAAAACCATTCAGAGAAGCAAGGGATATAAGGTAGATACGGGTCCACAGATTGGTCTGCAAGATTGCAGATATCATGCACTTGCTTGTTATCCATATTGTAAGACACAAAGTTTTTCCGAAACCCCAGAATCATGAAAACCAAACTGCATTCTGGATGGATTGCAATCACATTGGGTGGAAAAGCATCTTCAAATAAAATATTATGTCTTCCAAATAATTCCACCGAATTGATAGTCTGCTTTAGGCTCCAACTTTTACCACCATAATCCTCGAGAACCCAAATTGATAGCTGAGAGCTGTACCTCGGACGACGCACAGCATACAAGTGCCCCTGAGACATCCCGAGGAATCTACAATAGTAGGGCGTAGGAATAGTTCGCCATGTCTTTCCCTCTGTGTCTACTGTGTTCACTGAAGAATCAAGAGTAGTCACATGCAGAGAACCATTAAGGAAGACACCAGAGCTAAATATTTGTATAGTTTTGTCACCCCATTGACTTTGGTGGTAGGTCCATCTCCCAGTTTGTGACGAGTAGATCTCCACTCCTCTGATTTCATGGTACCAATCCTCAATCTGATCCTCCTCATCAACTTCATTATCCTGCATACCACGCATGTACTCTGCGAGCAAAAATACTGTGAAGTGTGAGGACACGGTTGGGTCAAAACCCAAATACATGGTGGATCTTCCTGGCCTCTCTTCTGTCTTTGGCAACACAGTCCACTTCTCAGTAGCAGGATTGCACACGACATAGTCATATTCTTGGTTTGAAGACTCCTCATCTGAAGACTCCTTGTCTGAAGACTCCTCATCTGAAGACTCCTTCTCGCAACAGCACAGAAGAAGGCCATTGCAGCAGTGCACAAACTCGATATCTACATAGTTGGCTGAGAATAAGAAGTTAAGGGAGGGATCAACCATAGGCCGGCCTCTCCCTGACAAGTTGGTGAAATGGTGACGGAGTTCAGAAGGGTTGTAACTAGGCTCTGTGTAGCTTCGGTAGAAGAAGCCCGACAGGGTCTGGGGCGCTTTCTTGCGGACCATGGGATCGGAGCAAAGGGCAAGCCATGACTTAGACACGCACTTGAAGCGGCACAGAGACTTGTAGGGTACACGTGAGAGGATCTCAACGAGGATATCCTCGGTGGGACTTGCCACAAGCTGCTCCTTCTTGCTTGAACTCTCATCCATCTCGCAGACTTGTAGGTATCCCAATCTGCAGATGCCGGAACGGTGGCTCCAAACTCCGAACGCTGGATACCAAATTGCTTTCCGCAGCTATCAGCTTAGGCCCTTTGAACAATCAACAGAACTCCCCTCTATGACAACAATATTTCAGATCTACATGATTCTTGCTGACTTTTGAAGGTACCGTTGGCTGCATTTCACAAAAAATCCACAGAATCACTTCATCTACTACTTCAACCTAGCACGTATTTGGGGATGACAAAACTTGGGAGTAACAAATCGGCTCTAGAAATAGAAGTGGTACTGACCTCAATCTGCACATTGCAGCTGCCGCTCCCCACGCGGACTCGCTTGCCACCCGTAGCACCTGCTCCTCGCGCGCTCTCTCACAACCTCCCAAGATCCCACGAGGCTTGCGCTCGTTACCGCCGCCTCAGGTGGTCTCCCCCTCCCCTATGGAGACTAGCAGAAGCAGAGACCAGATAGTGAGGAATGAAAAGAAACGTGGAGTCGTTAGGGTTCGCCCGCCCCTGCTCATTTTGTTTGCTGGGCTGAATTTTTGGGCCGTTCCTGCCTTGGGCTTTCGTTTTTTCACAAGCACGCAAGTCGGCAAGTGTACGTTTCATTACGTACGTATTTCCTCTCTAAAAAACGTTTACATATTTCGTTTCTCTCAAAAACAATTTCGTACATATTTCTCACTTGCGTATCCTGTATTCCTGTGTATGTCCATTCACGTTCAAGTTTTATGTATGTTCATTCACATACATATCATGTGTACGTTCATGGACGTACATATTATCTGTATCTCCATTCGTCAATTTTTTTTGGTATATAAAATATACATACTAACACATTCATTCATACAGAAAAATTGAAAAACTGAGAATTTGAAAATATTTCATATCTTGAAAAATCTCTGTCCAACATGTAAAACTGAACATAATATTTAATTATCTTAAATAATCTCTATCCGGCTAGTAAAACTGACGCCCTGTTCGTTTGGCTTCTCAGTCACCAGCCATGAGTATTTTTCTCTCAGCAAAAACCAGCACCAGCCACCAGCCAGCCGAACAGGCGTTAAATTCGTTCGAACATTATGTAGGGAGCAGAAAAAACTAAAGATGCCTTGAAACAAACTGTAACACCCAAAAATGCTCAATTTAAAATTTTTGGCATTTAATTAATTATTTAATGCTTTCACCTATTTTTTTAAGGCTAAATAATAATTTTCTAAAATTTAAAATCAAATACAAGTGATAGAAACATTTATTGTTGCATTCATGCTGTTGCATTTATTTTTGTATTGCTTGTGATTCAAACAAGAATTTAAATATATTTAAATTCAAATTTGAATCACTTTGTTTGGAGCTCTAGAAAAGTTGTTTGGCCCATAGTTCGTTTTTGCTCCCTGAACTCTTTCTCGGTTCGCTTTTGCCCCCTTTTCTTTTCACCCGGTCCGGCCCAGCCCCCCCTCTCTTTTCTCTTTCCCCGGCCCAGTACGGCCCAACCAGCCCGCCAGCCGAGCCTCCCCTCTCTTCTCCCACTGCCCGGCGGGGCCCACTGGCCAGGCTCTTCTTCCTCCTCGCGCCTGGCGCGCCCCCCCTTCACCGCCGCCAATCTCGCCGCCCGCCCGGCCGTCCCCGCCGCTCCTCACGCTCCTGGACCCACCCAGGCACCTTCCCCGCACCTTCCTCCCTCGCTCCTTTCCTTTTCCGGGGTGCTCCACAATTGGAAGGTGCCCCTCCACTTGGAAGGGGATTTCCGCCGCCGCCGGACTTTCCATCCACGGCCACCTCGGTCCCCTAGGCCCCCGAGCCCCTATGAAAGCTCCCTTCCGCACCCCTGAGCCCCATCCACCAGCACATCTTCCCACGCTTCGCGCCGCTGCCTCCCGAGCTCGAGAATCGCCGCCGCCGGTCGCTCTGTCGCCGCCGCGATTCGTCACCTCCACAGGCCGCTGGAGCAATCCGAGCCCGCCACGAGTTTCACCGCGACGAGCCAAAGCCCCTGGACCGACTCTCGTTGCTGGGATTTCTGCCGGAGGAGCTTCTCCGCGTAGAACCGCCGCCGCCGCCCCCGAGATCGCCGGCTGTCGTCGAATCCCCTCCTCCGGTGCTCCTCCGCCCCGCCTGACCACTCCAGCAGCTTCGCACCAAGGTAACGAAACTCCCGAGCCACTTCTAGCCCGCTCGCACGCACCGTAGCATGCCCCCTGCACCACACCGGAGCTCTGCTCCGCCGCTCGTCGTCGTCAGCTCGCTACGCCGGCCGACGCACGACTTGAATACCTTAATTGAACTCGCCATCTTCCCCTGAAGCCGTAGGACTAGATCCCGTCGTAATCCGAGCTCCCTAGCTCGAGTTATGGCCTACTCCGGCGAAGTTCGCCGTCGGTCCGAGCGGCGCCGCCATGATTCCTTCTTCCCCGGCGAGCACCAGCCCTGAGCCGTCCGATCTCGGATCGACGATCCAGATTAGATCCAGCCATACCCCTTCGCGTTTTAAATCCCAGCCGCCCGATTCAGATCCGACGGTCCGCGATGCTGGTCAAACCCCCGCGTACCGGTCAGCCGGGCACTTTTGTTAAAGAGCCCCTGGACTTTTCAGAAATCAACCCGCGGTCCACTCCAGTTCAAAAATAATTACAGATAGGTCCTGTTTTTATCGTTTAAGCCCCTGATCTTTTTAAGATTTGAACCCGCGGTCCAGCCTTTGCGTTTTTGCACGTTAGCCCTCCTGTTTTAATATGAAATTACGTATAGGTCCTCGGTTTTTCGCAGTTTAGCCCCTGGGAGTTTCAGAAACTTGCCAGCAGGTCCCTGAACCTTAGAAACGCTATAACTTTCACGTTTTAGCTCCGATTAGTGTGATTTTCGCGCTCATGTGTTCGTAGCGAAGCGTAGATTATTTCTAGCTCCTGTTTTTGTATTGTTTTCACTGTTTGGTATACTGTTCTAATAGAATTACTTTGATTGCATGAAATGATTGCTTTGGATGCGTGCGTGATGATCGTGTCCAGTCGGCGAGCCCGTAGCTTTGGACTTCGAGTACGTTAAGGACGTACCGGAGCAGGATTTGCAGCAGCAGCCGTACTCCGAGGAAGGCAAGTTATAGCACGGACAATCCTTGCTACCTATCTCACTTTTAATACACTGTTCATTATATACGCATGTGTCTAATATTGTTTACCATTAAGGTTATTCCTAGCATTTATTTCCCTGTCCTTGTATTCCTATGGGTTTTTGCATATGGGTAGTATCTTGCTAGGCGCAACTACTGTCACCTTTACTTAATTGTTAATATTGACTTAATGGTCCACTTCAACTCTCATGATTAAAACTTGCTTTTTAGTAACATGGATTAGGGAGTTAGAGCATGTGCTGTGTGCTTTGCTCTAATGTCTCCCTCTAAGGACCGGTTCTTAAAGCGGCAACCCAGGAGCCTGTCGCCACCGCTGGAACTATAATGGCTCTAGTCTTGGTCAAGTAGCTTGTACGTCTCTAGCTTGGCAGTAGTTACCGAGGGGCCAACGGCGTTGTGGGAGGTACGGCGCTGGGTGATCTCCGATTCCACCGAGGACGGTAGCCCCGTCGGCTAGGTCACGTTAGACCCAGTCCCGTGTAGGAGTCTCAGCGATTGAGAACTCTGCACGTTGCGCAGTATGGGTGCGATACCCGCGCTCTGGACGCCATCGACCCCCTCACGGTGTGACTCCGTGGGCGTACGTCGATCTCAGTGCCTAAGTTTTCACCACCGTATAGTACTCCAGCGGCTACTGACTTGTTAGGGTGTCTTGTGAAAGCCTTGTAGCGTCCCTATGCAGTCACACCTCGGAAGTGTTGATGTGCGTGGTTGGGTGCAAAGTTCCTTTGAACTTTTACGCGACTGGTGGGTAAAGGGTGAAACCTCTGCAGAGTGTACGATCTATCATGATAGCCTTGCTCAGGGTCACGAGCGGCCTGGATCCTTTTTGATTAGAACTTGTTATTTATTACTGCTTAATGTCACTTACACTATTAATTGGGTTACAACCGGGTATTCATTCACATGTAGTAACTTGGGCAATGATAAAACGAACCTACTAAAAATGCTAATGCAGTTAAGCCGAGTCTAGCCTTTTGAGCCTTCATAACCCATGCTATACTTGCTAAGTAATTTCTGTTACTTACACTTGTTGTTATTATTATTTTTGGGCAAAATCCCGGACGGGTAACAGATTGGAGTCAGGCTGATTATGCTGTGGAGTTTCCAGAGGATTTGTCGTACTTCTGAGTTCGCGTTCTCCCAGTCAGAGTCCCTGTGGGATTGCGGCTACGCTAGAGAGATGTATTAGTCTTCCGCTGTCCATGATTTATTTTTGAAGCACTCTGATGTAAACGCTACTTCATGATGAGAATAAAGCATTGTACTCTGATTTTTACCATATTTGTTCGCTATATGTGTCTGTGGACTTCCTGGGCACACATATGGCCACATTCGGGTTTTGTGTAAATCCGGGTGTGACAGATTGGTATCAGAGCCGTGCTGACTGTAGGAACGCAGCCTAGATAGTACGGTTGACAAACTACTAGGAGACCCCCATGTTTTAAACTTAAAAACCTAACAGTCGAGTCTTGTGTGAGTTTATGTCTTTACATGCTTGTATTTGTTGTTATTATGCATATGTTTGATTTGGTTCTTTGTAATGATTGTGATGGGCATAGACACCTGTCTGCAACCATCTAGATGTTGGAATAAGGCTTAAGGACTTTATTGTTTAGATAGCAGGGGTATATATATATTTTTCTCATACTAATCCTCTGACATCTGACCTTTGTGATTATAGATGGCTCACCCCGGGGGCAATGCGGGCGGACAGCCTCCGCACCAGAATCCGCCCCCGAACCTGAATCCGAATCATCAGATCCCCACCATTGAGCAGCTGATGTATGCTCAAGTTCAGATGATGCAGCAGATGGCTGACACCATGAGGCTGATCCAGCAGAAGCAACATCACCCCCAGGCAGCTGCACCGCCCAGAGACAAGAGGGGCGAATTTCTGAAGGGACGCCCGCCGACTTTCAGCAAGGCCAGCGACCCCCTTGAGGCAGATGATTGGCTCAAGGCAGTGGTGAGACAGTTGGACATCGCCCAGTGCGATGACAGAGAGAAGGTACTGTACGCCGGGGGGGCAGCTTCAGGGGCCGGCGTTGGATTGGTGGGATTCATACCAGTCTTCACACCCGGCCGGTACCCAGATCACCTGGCAGCAGTTCTGCAGCAGCTTTCGTGCACACCACGTGCCGGAGGCTTTAATGGTTCTGAAGAAGAAGGAGTTTCTGGCACTGAAGCAGGAAGGGATGAGCGTCACGGCTTACCGTGACAAGTTCGTCTCGTTGGCCCGTTACGCCCCAGAAGACGTGGCCACCGACCAGAACAAGCAGGCAAGGTTCCGTGACGGTCTGCAGGATGCTCTCCAGTACCAGCTCATGTGCACCAAGTTCCCGACCTTTCACGAGCTGGTGGACGGCGCGCTGATGTTGGAGCACAAGCGCCGTGAGATGGAGGACAAGAAGAGGAAGCTCCAGGGACAGCAGGTGGGCAGCAGCAGTCGTCCACGCTTCGCACCTCCGCCGAGTCAGTAGGTGGGAGGCCAGCAACGCTTCCAGGGCCAGTCCGGCATGCTCGGTCGTGGCCAGTACCAGCAGCAGCGTCCTCAGTTTCCTCGGGCGCCACAGCAGCAGCGCCCTCAGGGTCAGCCACAGATGGGTCCAGCTCAGCGCAGCCAGGTGCAGCCGAGTCCAGTCCAGCGCATCAGTCCAGTCAACACTACACCGGTGGGTCCGAGGGTGTGCTATCACTGTGGCGAGCAGGGACACTTCGCCAATGTCTGCCCCAAGAAGATCCAGAACACCGCCGGACAGAACCAGCAGGGCAGCGCTCAAAGAGTTGGGCAGCCGCAGGGTCAGCAGCAGGGAGGTCGTGCACCGCAGACTCCGGTCCGGGGCAAGCTCAACCACACCGGTGCAGAGACAGCGGAGACAGCCACTGATGTTGTCGTGGGTACGTTCCTCGTCAATCGACCCCCGCCACTGTTTTATTTGATTCCGGAGCTTCGCATGCTTTCATTTCTGCTGCTTTTGTGAAGAAGAATTTATTAGCTCTGAAACCCATGAAGAACGCTATGCTAGTAAGCTCACCAGGGGGTGAACAGCGGGCTACTCTACGATGCCCCCATGTCCCCATCGTAATAAGGGGGGTAGAGTTCTGGGCAGGTCCGATAGTCCTGGAGACCCTTGGATTTGATATGATCCTGGGTATGAGCTGGATGACCAGGTATGATGCAGTAATCCGGTGTGCTACGAGGACCATCCAGCTGACAGCAGAGAACGGAGACAAGGTGGAGTACCAGGCAGCCAGTTCCTCAGAGCAAGGCCAAGCCAATCAAGCCGAAGGGACAACGACCGAGGATATCAGAGTGGTGAGCCAGTTCCCGGATGTGTTCCCTGACGAGTTGCCAGGTATGCCTCCAGAACGAGATGTTGAATTCGTTATTGAACTAAAACCTGGCATTGCACCTATAGCCAAGAGGCCGTATAGGATGGGAGCGAAGGAGCTGGAGAAGCTTAAGCAGGAGTTGGACGAATTATTGGCCAAGGGGTCCATTCGTCTGAGTTCTTCGCCGTGGGGAGCACCGGTATTGTTCGTCGACAAGAAGGATGGTACACAGAGGTTGTGCGTGGACTATCGAGCCCTCAACGAAGTGACCATCAAGAACAAGTACCCACTGCCAAGGATTGATGATCTGTTCGATCAGCTGAGAGGAGCTTGTGTGTTCTCCAAGATAGATCTTCGATCGGGTTATTATCAGATGAGGATCCGACAGTCAGATGTACCCAAGACCGCTTTCACTACTCGGTACGGGTTGTACGAGTTCTTGGTCATGTCTTTTGGATTGACCAACGCTCCTGCATACTTCATGTACCTAATGAACAGCGTGTTCATGGATTATCTTGACAAGTTTGTGGTGGTATTCATTGATGACATTCTGATCTTCTCCAAGACTGAGGAGGAACATGAGGAACATCTGAGGTTGGTATTGCAGAGACTTCGGGAACATCAGTTGTATGCCAAGCTGAGCAAGTGTGAGTTCTGGCTGAAGCAAGTAGCATTTCTGGGACATGTGTTGTCCAATGGAGGAGTGGCAGTTGATCCGAAGAAAGTCAGCGATGTGTTGAGCTGGAATCCGCCACGGGATGTGAGCGAGATCAGGAGTTTCCTTGGGATGGCCGGTTATTACAGACGGTTCATTGAAGGATTCTCCAAGATCGCTAAGCCGTTGACTGCTTTGCTGGAGAAGAATGCCCCGTTCGTGTGGACAGAGGCGTGCCAGGTCAGCTTCGAAGAGTTGAAGAAGAGGTTGACTACAGCCCAGTGCTGGTATTGCTAGATTTGGCTAAGAGTTTCTCCATCTACTGCGATGCATCCCGTCTAGGACTGGGTTGCGTCCTTATGCAGGAGGGCAGAGTCGTGTCTTATGCGTCAAGGCAGCTGAGGAAGCATGAGCAGAACTATCCGACGCACAACTTGGAGTTGGCAGCGGTGGTACATGCCCTAAAGATCTGGAGACATTACTTGATTGGGCACAGGTGTGACATCTACACTGATCATAAGAGCCTCAAGTATGTCTTCACTCAGTCAGATCTGAACATGAGACAGCGCAGATGGTTGGAGCTGATCAAGGATTTTGATCTGGAGATTCACTATCACCCAGGGAAGGCCAACTTGGTGGCAGATGCTCTGAGCAGGAGAAGCTATGTGAACAGGATCACTGGTCGTTGTCTGCCGGAAGAACTCAGCCGAGAGTTTGAGACGATGAGTCTGGGATTCGTCACCAGCATCACAGAGATGGCAGTGGAGCCCACACTCGAGCAGGAGATCCGGAGAGGTCAGCTGCAAGATGAGAAGATCCGAGAGATTGTGGGGAATGTTGCACTGGGAAAGGCCCCTGGATTCCGAGTTGATGATCAGGGAACTCTATGGCATGGAAACAGGATATGTGTGCCAGACATAGCACGGATCAGGGAGATGATTCTAAGAGAGGCACATGACTCAGCTTATTCGATCCACCCAGGCAGCACTAAGATGTACCAGGACATCAAGGAGAGATTCTGGTGGTACGGACTGAAACGTGATGTGGCGACTCACGTGGCATTGTGCGACACATGTCAGCGGGTCAAGGCAGAACATCAGAGGCCAGCTGGATTGCTTCAGCCGTTGAAGATCCCGGAGTGGAAATGGGAAGAAGTTGGCATGGACTTCATCACTGGACTGCCCCGCACTCAGAGAGGATTCGACTCCATTTGGGTGATTGTTGATCGCCTGACCAAGGTGGCCCACTTTCTGCCAGTGAAGACCACCTACACAGGCGCCAGACTTGCAGAGTTGTACATGGAGCGGATTGTGTGCTTACACGGAGTGCCGAAGAAGATTGTGTCAGATCGTGGTACACAGTTCACCTCACACTTCTGGCGGAAGTTACATGAGTCTATGGACACGAAGTTACACTTCAGCTTAGCTTATCACCCACAGACAGATGGTCAGACAGAGCGGACCAATCAGATACTAGAGGATATGTTGAGGGCTTGTGCATTACAGTACGGAGTCAGCTGGGATAAGAGTTTGCCGTATGCAGAGTTCTCCTACAATAACAGCTACCAGAAGAGTCTGCAGATGGCACCGTTCGAGGCATTGTATGGCAGGAAGTGCCGGACCCCATTGTTCTGGAATCAGACTGGAGAGAGTCAGGTCTTTGGTCCGGAGCTACTCAGAGATGCAGAGCGACAGGTGCAGGTGATCAGAGAGAATCTGAAGGTGGCCCAGTCCAGACAGAAGAGTTACGCCGATGTCAGACGGAGGGACCTCAGCTTCAAAGTTGATGATTTTGTGTACCTTAAGGTGTCACCCATGAGAGGTGTAAAGTGGTTCAATGTCAAGGGCAAGTTGGCACCTCGATACATCGGACCGTTCAGGATACAGGAACGGATGGGCGAAGTGGCATACCGGCTAGATCTGCCTGAGAGACTAGCCGGAGTACACGATGTGTTCCATGTGTCCCAGTTGAAGAAGTGCTTGCGGGTGCCAGAAGAGCAGATCCCGATTGAGGAGTTGAATGTTCAGGAGGACCTCACATACGAGGAGTATCCAATCAGAATCCTGGAGGTGTCAGAGAGAGTGCTGAGGAACAAGGCCATTCGGATGTGCAAGGTGCAGTGGAGCCGGCATTCAGAAGATGAAGCGACTTGGGAGCGGGAAGAAGATCTCAAGTCCGAGTATCCACAGCTCTTTGCTTCTACATCCGAATCTCGAGGACGAGATTCATCTTAAGGGGGGTAGGTTTGTAACACCCAAAAATGCTCAATTTAAAATTTTTGGCATTTAATTAATTATTTAATGCTTTCACCTATTTTTTTTAAGGCTAAATAATAATTTTCTAAAATTTAAAATCAAATATAAGTGATAGAAACATTTATTGTTGCATTCATGCTGCTGCATTTATTTTTGTATTGCTTGTGATTCAAACAAGAATTTAAATATATTTAAATTCAAATTTGAATCACTTTGTTTGGAGCTCTAGAAAAGTTGTTTGGCCCATAGTTCGTTTTTGCTCCCTGAACTCTTTCTCGGTTCGCTTTTGCCCCCTTTTCTTTTCACCCGGTCTGGCCCAGCCCCCCCTCTCTTTTCTCTTTCCCCGGCCCAGTACGGCCCAACCAGCCCGCCAGCCGAGCCTCCCCTCTCTTCTCCCACTGCCCGGCGGGGCCCACTGGCCAGGCTCTTCTTCCTCCTCGCGCCTGGCGCGCCCCCCCCTTCACCGCCGCCAATCTCGCCGCCCGCCCGGCCGTCCCCGCCGCTCCTCACGCTCCTGGACCCACCCAGGCACCTTCCCCGCACCTTCCTCCCTCGCTCCTTTCCTTTTCCGGGGTGCTCCACAATTGGAAGGTGCCCCTCCACTTGGAAGGGGATTTCCGCCGCCGCCGGACTTTCCATCCACGGCCACCTCGGTCCCCTAGGCCCCCGAGCCCCTATGAAAGCTCCCTTCCGCACCCCTGAGCCCCATCCACCAGCACATCTTCCCACGCTTCGCGCCGCTGCCTCCCGAGCTCGAGAATCGCCGCCGCCGGTCGCTCTGTCGCCGCCGCGATTCGTCACCTCCACAGGCCGCTGGAGCAATCCGAGCCCGCCACGAGTTTCACCGCGATGAGCCAAAGCCCCTGGACCGACTCTCGTTGCTGGGATTTCTGCCGGAGGAGCTTCTCCGCGTAGAACCGCCGCCGCCGCCCCCGAGATCGCCGGCTGTCGTCGAATCCCCTCCTCCGGTGCTCCTCCGCCCCGCCTGACCACTCCAGCAGCTTCGCACCAAGGTAACGAAACTCCCGAGCCACTTCTAGCCCGCTCGCACGCACCGTAGCATGCCCCCTGCACCACACCGGAGCTCTGCTCCGCCGCTCGTCGTCGTCAGCTCGCTACGCCGGCCGACGCACGACTTGAATACCTTAATTGAACTCGCCATCTTCCCCTGAAGCCGTAGGACTAGATCCCGTCGTAATCCGAGCTCCCTAGCTCGAGTTATGGCCTACTCCGGCGAAGTTCGCCGTCGGTCCGAGCGGCGCCGCCATGATTCCTTCTTCCCCGGCGAGCACCAGCCCTGAGCCGTCCGATCTCGGATCGACGATCCAGATTAGATCCAGCCATACCCCTTCGCGTTTTAAATCCCAGCCGCCCGATTCAGATCCGACGGTCCGCGATGCTGGTCAAACCCCCGCGTACCGGTCAGCCGGGCACTTTTGTTAAAGAGCCCCTGGACTTTTCAGAAATCAACCCGCGGTCCACTCCAGTTCAAAAATAATTACAGATAGGTCCTGTTTTTATCGTTTAAGCCCCTGATCTTTTTAAGATTTGAACCCGCGGTCCAGCCTTTGCGTTTTTGCACGTTAGCCCTCCTGTTTTAATATGAAATTACGTATAGGTCCTCGGTTTTTCGCAGTTTAGCCCCTGGGAGTTTCAGAAACTTGCCAGCAGGTCCCTGAACCTTAGAAACGCTATAACTTTCACGTTTTAGCTCCGATTAGTGTGATTTTTGCGCTCATGTGTTCGTAGCGAAGCGTAGATTATTTCTAGCTCCTGTTTTTGTACTGTTTTCACTGTTTGGTGTACTGTTCTAATAGAATTACTTTGATTGCATGAAATGATTGCTTTGGATGCGTGCGTGATGATCGTGTCCAGTCGGCGAGCCCGTAGCTTTGGACTTCGAGTACGTTGAGGACGTACCGGAGCAGGATTTGCAGCAGCAGCCGTACTCCGAGGAAGGCAAGTTATAGCACGGACAATCCTTGCTACCTATCTCACTTTTAATACACTGTTCATTATATACGCATGTGTCTAATATTGTTTACCATTAAGGTTATTCCTAGCATTTATTTCCCTGTCCTTGTATTCCTATGGGTTTTTGCATATGGGTAGTATCTTGCTAGGCGCAACTACTGTCACCTTTACTTAATTGTTAATATTGACTTAATGGTCCACTTCAACTCTCATGATTAAAACTTGCTTTTTAGTAACATGGATTAGGGAGTTAGAGCATGTGCTGTGTGCTTTGCTCTAATGTCTCCCTCTAAGGACCGGTTCTTAAAGCGGCAACCCAGGAGCCTGTCGCCACCGCTGGAACTATAATGGCTCTAGTCTTGGTCAAGTAGCTTGTACGTCTCTAGCTTGGCAGTAGTTACCGAGGGGCCAACGGCGTTGTGGGAGGTACGGCGCTGGGTGATCTCCGATTCCACCGAGGACGGTAGCCCCGTCGGCTAGGTCACGTTAGACCCAGTCCCGTGTAGGAGTCTCAGCGATTGAGAACTCTGCACGTTGCGCAGTATGGGTGCGATACCCGCGCTCTGGACGCCATCGACCCCCTCACGGTGTGACTCCGTGGGCGTACGTCGATCTCAGTGCCTAAGTTTTCACCACCGTATAGTACTCCAGCGGCTACTGACTTGTTAGGGTGTCTTGTGAAAGCCTCGTAGCGTCCCTATGCAGTCACACCTCGGAAGTGTTGATGTGCGTGGTTGGGTGCAAAGTTCCTTTGAACTTTTACGCGACTGGTGGGTAAAGGGTGAAACCTCTGCAGAGTGTACGATCTATCATGATAGCCTTGCTCAGGGTCACGAGCGGCCTGGATCCTTTTTGATTAGAACTTGTTATTTATTACTGCTTAATGTCACTTACACTATTAATTGGGTTACAACCGGGTATTCATTCACATGTAGTAACTTGGGCAATGATAAAACGAACCTACTAAAAATGCTAATGCAGTTAAGCCGAGTCTAGCCTTTTGAGCCTTCATAACCCATGCTATACTTGCTAAGTAATTTCTGTTACTTACACTTGTTGTTATTATTATTTTTGGGCAAAATCCCGGACGGGTAACAGATTGGAGTCAGGCTGATTATGCTGTGGAGTTTCCAGAGGATTTGCCGTACTTCTGAGTTCGCGTTCTCCCAGTCAGAGTCCCTGTGGGATTGCGGCTACGCTAGAGAGATGTATTAGTCTTCCGCTGTGCATGATTTATTTTTGAAGCACTCTGATGTAAACGCTACTTCGTGATGAGAATAAAGCATTGTACTCTGATTTTTACCATATTTGTTCGCTATATGTGTCTGTGGACTTCCTGAGCACACATATGGCCACATTCGGGTTTTGTGTAAATCCGGGTGTGACAGATTCCCTCCGTTCTTAAATATATGACGTTTAGGACAAGCAAATATATGACGTGCACGGAGGGATTGGTTTGCACCAGATATGTCCCCGTCAAAAAATGGGTGCAAAATGAGAAAGAGCATACGAAAGGCTAAGTAAGAACAAGGCAATAACAGTGGATCTAGATAAATTGACTTTTTTTGCGAAACTTTAGATACATTGATTTTGAAATATATAAGACTAGCAACTATGCTCGTGCGACACGAGCATGCTAATTTTATTATGGGGTTTATTTGATTAGTGGGTACGTGGGGTGGATAAAGAAATTCTATGATGAAAAATATTATGATAAAACGGCAGAAACTATCTAGAAACATCAATTTTTTTCTTGTTTGTGAAAACTTTTCACGTCTTTTCTACCGTAGGACATGATATATGGATCCTCTGTGAGAAGTGCGTAGAAATTATTTAGGTGAGAAGTGTTTTAAAAAAATGGATCCGTATAGTACAGATAACACCAAAAAGCAACCCCCAAATTTACTATGAAAAAGAAGATTCCCATCACATAAAAATATCATAACACGTATGAAGTGCTAAATATAGATAAAATCAAAAAACTAATTGCACAGTTTTGTTGTACTCTGCGAGACGAACATTTTAAGCCTAATTAATCAATTTTGAACAATTTTTTACACATACAAACGAAATGATATAGTGGCGCAATGATTACGAAGAGACCCAAACTCTGGACATCAAATTTGGGAACTAAACAAGGCCCAAACAAAGATGGAGAAAAATTGCAGGTTTTGATGTGAACTCATCAGAGGGGCAATTGACAAGGCCGTTGAACTGGGCGAGGAGTAATCCTGTGGTGGAATGTTTGGATGCTAGTGGGCTGAATTTAGTTCCGTCATGGTCTTATGCGATAAAATAGGGTGTACCACCATTTGGATTGCAGCAGGGCATGCCACAGTAAAAACGTTGACGGGCTTTTGCAAAAATCATCAAGGATCATTATTTCGCAAATTACTTTCCTAAAAATCTATATGTGACTAAATGAATATTTCTTCTCTCTGTGTTCTTTTTACTTATGGTGAACTTGTAAGTTGAGAATTCAGTAAAAACTTGGGTTGTGTGCAGTTGTAGAGGAGACATCTCATTTTTCTAAAAAAAAATAGTCACAGCAGATAGTTTCTGAAAATATTTTTGCAATGTGTATTATTGAATATTTGTATTTTTATCTTTATCATCATTAAGTTGAGTTTGGCAATGACGTTTAGTGTATGGATGTATCATGTTCATCCCCATTTTGAGTAACCGTTACAAAATATTTGCAAAACTTTTTTAGTATATTGAAAATGGAACCTACTCCATGATGAAACAAGCTCACATCTTGTGCTGCTGCAAAAGGCATACCCAACTGGATTCTGCCCCAATTCCATTTCCAGCTATCACAAGTGGTTAAAAAAGGATGGTATGTATATATGCTTCTGTATTCACATTTTTTAGCAGGCCATGACGGTTTTTGTTTTTGCAGAAAAAACTGCAGAAATTTATACTGTTGGCGTCTTCATTGGGGTTTTTTGATAGCCACTTCAAAATGAAAACGAACTAGACACAAAGTTGACACAAATATTACATCTTTAATGGCATAGGTATGTAATTTAAATATAACTCTAGGGGGTTATTTTAGGATATTTTTATAATGACAGAGATGGCTAATTATTTTTTAAAACAGAATAGATCTAGTGGCTATCGTGATTAAAGGGTACGAAATCGATGGCTAGATGTTTCTAATTTTTGTGAGAATTTTTTGGATTTATCTATTTTTCTAACGCGTCTCGTGAGGATTAACGTGAAGGCTCCAAAAAGGAGCCTCCAATTAGTAATAGTAAGATAAGATTCACCAAATTTTCTTGGCTGGAACCTGATTTAACCAACATTAATGTACGTGTACCTTCCAACTCACAATCGAAATTGATTCCTCTAAGAAGAACAATAATTCCATCATCAAGGAAATAAACAACACATGGACAAGGAAAATTCATAAACAGTTGAAGGGAACAAATCACAAATTTGAAATCTCAACAGGCTGAGAGACGAGACCACTGAATCAACAAACCAACCAACCAAAAACTGGAGAAAAATAAGCAAATCGTCCAAGCACTACGCCAATTGAATTTCCCAACTGATGACGGCGCGCTGAACGAACCAATGCAAACCGATGCATGGATCAGTTGTGGTTGACCCTCCTGCAGTTCTTCCTGATCTCGCCGTTGGCCCCGGTGAGCGGCGAGATGTTGCCCATCTTGACCATGGACTGCGCAAAGTGCTGGAAGAATATGTCCTGGTTGGCGGCGTAGAGCTTGACGAGGTCGGCGGTGGCGGTGCTGCCGGTGAGGAGCACCTCGTCGGAGCTGAGCAGGCCGCGGTGGGCGAGGATGTTCTTGTAGTACTGGTTGTCGAACTTGAAGGGCGTGACGGGGTCGAGGAAGAAGAGGTTCTGGTCGCCGCCGGAGCGCGGGCAGCGCGGCCGGAGCGCCGCCGCGTAGGACGCGTCCAGGCTGAAGTCCGGCTGGCCGTTGCCCGTCTGGTTGTACAGGCGCTGCCGGAAGCTCGTGCACCGGGAGTCGCCGATGGTGTGGCTACCTGTCAGTGTCAGAGAGCCATCATCAAGAATCTGCCAGTGCTGTCAAAACATACACATTAATTTGAACTGCTAGATTGGAAAATTCGACGGTTCACGGTATTTCTCTTTAATTTCTGCAACATGGATGGTGTACAAATTTAACCTCATGGTGGGCATTGTAAGAGTTAGAGGCGTAGGTGTGTGCGTGTGTCACAGTTTCCGTGCAATAATTTGTGCCTGATGAGACTACTTCGATCTCTTCCTACATGTATGTAGGCCGAGCTTTAAATTGGGAGTAAATAGCAGTACGTGTGGTTGGTGATGCTTGCATATACGTATATGCTATATGGTTTGGTGATTGGTTTCTTTATATATGTAGGCAAGATTTGACCTTTACAGTTCCGGACGTCGTCCTATGCATGCATCGTCCACAACAGCGATGGGAATCGAGGACTTTTGGTACCAATCAGCAGAGTCCTGTCGCTGCCTATAGCTCATCTAGCTTCCAATCAGTTTGGTGCACACTCTTTGGCAGAACGCAGATGGTGGTTAGCTCTAGCTGGTCACCACACAAACAACCTATGTGCCGCGGCAAAGTCTCGAGTTGTTGTGTGTGCATGTATTCTGTATAGATGAACATACCGACGAGCGCGACGAGGTCGACGATGTCGAGGCCCTGGAGCTTGAACTTGGTGATAATGGTGGGGAGGGTGTTGTTGGGCGCCGGGATGTCGTTGTTGGAGCCCTGCACGCTGGCGCCGCGCGCGTCCCTCCGGCCCAGCGGCACGATCCACCCGGGCCCGCCAGTCTGCAACGTACAATTTCATACATCCGTGCAGCCAATCATCAATTCATCATGTCAGTATGTAGTAAACCTGATATAGGTGGTGAACCCAGCTAGCTGCTACAGTGTTATTTTTTGAGCCGGTAGCTGCTAGTCTGCTACAGTACGTGTTGATGAGTCAAAAAGTAGAGATGGCATGCATGGTAGAGAGGGCCATGCATTTTACCCTGTCTTTTTCCCGAGACATGAGCTGATGCCACTACTTTGAAGCTACGTGCACTTTGGCTCTGCTTTACCGAGCGCCGTGCTCCCCACATGAACTCTGTCTCTTACTTTACGGTGTGTGGACACAGGGAATCAGCAATGTTGATCGATTTTGTACTGTCTGGGTGAGGTGTGAGAGGACACATCAGGACACATCGAGCAACAGCAAGCTAGCGGCTGGGTTTCGCATGTGCCGCGCTGTTCATCACAAGGCCATGTAAATCACTCAAGTCGCTCGTAGAAAGCCCTTGCTTCTTTTCAGGCAGGTGAGTCTGTGTATATGGTCACAGTCACCGACACTACAGCGTAACTGGGAGAGAAATAACTGTAGATACACACTAGAGTAATGCACGACATGCAACAAATTTGTTCAAGCAGCTAAAGTGGACAGGTAACAACTCCTGAAAAACCAAGCTTAAGATTTTTCCCCCCATATTTTTGGGAAAAAAAACTATGCATTGCACTCCATCATAACAAAAGGAAAAGCCATCCTTTCAGTTCACACATAAAAAGTAAAATGTTTAAGATCTTGTCATCGATCTAGGCATTTTTTATATAATGATGAGTAGTCTCTGTATGTGTAGTATTTCCCTGATTGGATCATATCGCGCGGATAACAAACCCACGCAATAATTGGGCACACTACAGGTGCTGCACGACGTGATCAATACGTACCATGACGGTGGAGTCGCGGGCAGCGAGGGCAAGGATGTCGGCGCAGGAGACGGTGCCGGGGCAGGCGGCCTCGAGCGCCGCCTTGATCTCGTCGATGACCTCGAATCCCCTGGCCGAGTCCTTGTTGGGGTTCGACCTCTTCTCGCTCACGATCGACCCGCTGCTGTCCAGCAGCAGGGACGCGTCGCACCCCTGATATATCGATCAGCAGCATCCATATCAATATATATCGTCAGAATATAATGCTATTCAGACAAGATCGAGACCTCTTCTACTGATGCATATCGATCGATCGATGGCGTACCTTGACGAAGCAGTCGTGGAAGTGGAGGCGGAGGAGGGAGGCGGCCATGCGGGGGTCCTGGTAGTGCGCCTTCCCGACGATGGCCGCCACGATCTGCTGCGCCTGCGGGCACGAGTGGTCGTAGAAGTGCGGGTCCAGCTTCCCCCATTCGACAGGGGACGCCGCCGCCGCCGACGACGACAGGGAGAAGAGCACCAAGACATCCAGAGCCACCAAGGCCGCGGCAGCCATTGCACCCTGCTTCATCTCGAGCTACAGCACTAACTGGCCGGGTATTGGTTTGTGCTGTGCTTCTTGCTGCAATGATGCTGATGCGACGGGAGAACAGGATGGGCAGGGTTTATATAAGCCGGCCAGCTGGGGGAAAGAGGGGTATAGCTATTAGCTGCCCAAGGCCCAAGGCCTTCTTGCTATCCAGCTGCATGCCTTGAGCAACATGTGAGCTTATTCTGATCTCGGGACAAAAAAATATTTCGTGGGACGACAAGTATGATAGGCAGGGTGCGTGGTGGCTATGTCCTTGAAGCTTCTTTTGCCTTTTGCAGCTTTTGATCGCCGGTGGGGCATGGCAATACAATTCGTAGACCACTCGAGCAGCATATGCAGGTGTACACACGCAACTGGCCTAATAGGTAGCTGTTATTCTGGTGGCCACCGTCTGCTAGCTGCAGCGACCGGTAGTGTATGTATGGGCTATCAAGGCACCAAATACCCTTGTTCCCCGGTGGGCAAGTTATTCTATCAGCATCTGCTTTTGTGCACAGTAGATTTAGTTATTTGTGCATGCATGGATGTAAAGGAGGCAAAGGGGGGCATTTCTAAAGGCAGAAAGGAAAAGGAAAAGGAAAAAAAGAAAGGCCTTGGCATAGAACCAATATTATTTTGAATGTGTCAATCATTCATCTCTCTCTTTGTGATGATACTTATCTTCTTTTCTAGTATCCTTTGAGAAAAGCCACGCGCAGAAGCAAGACTGGCGATAACACGTATTCAAGAACACAATGCAAAACAAGTCAAAATGCTGGGTTACAACTTGTATTAGCTTTAACCAGCCTATTGCCATATTAAACACTAAAGCTTGTAAAATTCTAGGGTTTCCTACATACTGCAAGCTAGATTTGTTCTGAAAGCAAAATATTCAAGGGAAAATATGTGATCAGAACCAATTCATGAAGCCTTTAAAATACGTACTGGTAATGCTTTCTCTTCATGCAGTATATTTACAATTTTTTATTTCTATATGCAGTAATTGTGAATTATGTATTCGTTACTAAACAAAGAAAATATAATCTTACTCTTTTCAAATACGCCTAGTGTGTAAGAAAATGTAAGGACAGGCAGATACTGACAAGTTATTCAAATACTAAATAAATTAATTGGAAATGAAATAAATTAATTACACCGAAGCATTCAAAAGAAGGTTAGTTGAGTATGGGTTTTACTCCTAAAAACTTTTGGGAAAATGTGAGAGCCTAGTAACTGTGCATATGTGTCGATCGGTACCATTCTGAAACCTTGCGTGGCATGAAACATTTTAAACAACTATATAGATGAGTGATATTGTGGACATCAAAAAGAGAAAAGGAATTCCATGTTTTGCTGCATGAGCTTTTTCATCTTTGCGAATGTTCCAAAAGATACCCTTTAATATAGCAATGTTGAGCAGCAAAACTGCTTTTGCATATTCTTCAGTAGTTGCTGTGCATGCGAATAAAATTTGAGCGATCCTGCCATTGTAGCCTCTTAGTAAGGACCAATACCTAATTCTCAAACTCAGTATGCACTTATCAAATAGTTTTTTCGAAATATTAAACAAAGGGAAAACTGTCACGTGAAATTAACATCAAAATAAGAGTTTACAGATCGATTTTGATCTTTGAAGAAGCAGATCGAGTAAAACACATCCAAAAGTAGGCACACTAGAAGTAAGAACCTTTAATAAGGCCCCCAGGGGCCAGGCCTTGCAGTATATTTTCTAGGAAAAACATTTTTGTTTGACAAGACTGCCCTAACTTCCCAGAAAGGGACTAGTGACCAGAAGAGGTCATTCCTTTTCTTTTTTTTTGTAAAATGGAAAGATAATATAAATATGTTGGGTTACAGTTCTTCACCCACTCATACCTAACAGTCTAGGTACGTAGTAGACAAATGAAATATGTTGGTTTCACTGCTCGGCCAAGTATTCATATGGCATCAAGCTATTCTTTCCTTGCGACAACGGCATGGTGACATATACTGTTACAAATTCCAATCATAGGAGGGCAAGTCAACTGGGAACATGAGTCTCTCCAAGAATTACTTTCATCAGAGAAAAGACACACATAGTCTGCTACTAGCTGGTAGCTATGAATCTTTCTCATAGGAACAACTCTTAAATGAAAATGGTTCCTTTCTCATGATTCCATAGTACTCCATGAAGCAAAGCTCTAGCATCCTCATCCTTTTATCAAAAGGATATGCATATATACAATTCATGACTAGCGTAGATATACTGGTTGAACAACTCTAACTGTCTGTTGAATTACAATGTAACCATTACATATATCACCGTGAACTCTGAATATGATTGCCATACAAGTCGTGAGTTGTTGGCGATTAGCATGGATATTGGCTATGCTTTTCAACCATGCCTTCATAATACTATAATTTAAAACTCTTGGGACAAACTGTTATTTCTTGGTCATTCAATTCGGTACTCTAGATTAACTGATCACAGTATGACCAGTGAGAAGGATTAGCTGACATTAGTCAAACAATGTGCATATTTTATTAGCTTGTGTGTATGAACACATGATAGTACTAATCTTTATTAGAATCAGACAAATGCATGGGAACGAAAGTTCAGAGAATATATTCTCCTACCTATGTCGTTCTAGTTCAAATCTCCTGTGCCTGGTTTTGGTTTAGGTGACACGATGTTTTTTCAAAGAAGGATATTCTGAAGACTTCTCTTCTCAACCGCATCATTGAGATCTGTGATTATCTAGGTCTCATACGGAATTGATGTTCAAAAGGAGTGACAAACTAAAACAGACAAACGGTTGCACTGTTGTCGAATGTTCATATACTATGAAACATGAGATATGTACACACATGTAGTCAATGCGAGCTTAGTGCTTAAATTAAAATCAATAGTTGCAATTTTTGTAACAAGAGAAGCATTTTAATCTTTCAAATCTATAATCTTCATAGACGATTTGATACACTCTGTTTTATGGGATGCTTTTCAAACCGCAAGTACATGCATTTTAGAACAAATGATTCATGATTCCTCTGAAAGAATGTATCAGTGCTACTTCTTTTTTGCTGTCATTTCGAAGCAAACTAATTTTTCATGTGCAAGCTCGTTGTGCTTTCAGTCAATAATTATTGTTGCTTTTGGTGCAACAGAAAACATAAAGTTTAGGACAATAAGTAAATTAATATAAAGTTTTCTTCTTCTCATTCAGGATCTTCGGTGAAGGAACATGAGCTGCACATTAGTTTTGATTGAGAGGTCAAAAAATTTGGGGCTCTTTGATGGTCTAGTTCCTCACTTAGTGGAGGTCGGTCTTTCAATACTACAATACGCAGATGACACAATTCTTTTTTTGGATGATGATTTAGAGAAGGCCAAGGGCTTGAAGATAGTACTAAGTGCTTTTGAAAAGCTATCAGGTCTGAAAATCAGTTTCCATAAAAGTGAGCTATTCTGCTTTGGGGAAACATGTGAGAAGAGTAGAGACTATGTGGAACTGTTTGGATGCAAGGAGGGTGAGTTCCCTTTCAGATACTTGGGTATCCCTATGAGTCCTAGAAGACTCTCTAACAGGGATTGGAGGGTGGTTGAGGAGAGATTTCAAAAAAAGTTAAGTAGTTGGAAGGGTAAGTTATTATCATCGGGAGGGAGACTAGTCCTGATTAACTCGGTCTTGTCAAGCCTACCGATGTTCATGATGTCCTTCTTCAGAGTACCCAAGGGTGTCTTGGAGAAGCTGGATTACTATAGATCAAGATTTTATTGGCAATGTGATGAGCATAAGAAGAAATATAGGTTAACCAAATGGGGCAATCTGCATAAACCTAAGAGCATTGGGGGCTTGGGCATTGTTGATTTGGATATCCAAAATAAATGCATGTTGAGTAAATGGATTATCAAATTAATCAATGAAGATGGCATGTGGCAGCAATTACTCAAGAAGAAATACCTTAAGGGCAAAACTTTATCACAAATAGAGAGAAAGAATTCACATTTCTGGTCCGGTTTAATGGAGATTAAGAAGCTTGTTTTGGAGAGGGGTAGGTTTAAAGCTCAAGATGGTACCCAAACTAGATTTTGGGAAGATCTTTGGTTAGGGAAAGAACCTCTAGTGGAAAAATATCCTACTTTGTATAATGTAGTAAGGAAGAAAAATATGATGGTTGCCCAAGTACTTAGTACTACCCCGCTAAACGTATCATTTAGACGTGCTTTGGTGGGGGACAATTGGGATAAATGGCTGTGTCTAGTGAGGAGTATTATGATGGTGAATCTTAGTGATCACAATGACTCTTTTATTTGGACAGCCAACAAAATGTTTTCAGTAAAGAATATGTATACTGACTTAGTTGTGAAATCAGGGACTCCGGTTAAATGTTGGACGTGGAAGGCTAAGATTCCTTTGAAAATTAAGATCTTCCTTTGGTATCTTAAAAACGGGGTAGTGTTAACCAAGGATAACTTAATTAAAATAAAATGGAAGGGCTGTGCTAGGTGTTGCTTCTGTATGGCGCAAGAAACAATACAACACCTATTTTTTGATTGTCCTATGGCTAAACTTATGTGGAGTACTGTTTGTTTTACCTTTGGTGTTTTAAAACCGGCAAGTGTGGAGCACATGTTTGGTCATTGGCTTAGAAGTTTTTCGAACAAGCAAAGGAATGAACATGGTGCTGATCGGAATGGCGGTGTTTTGCTGGGCCTTATGGACCAGTAGAAATGATCTGGTCTTCCAAAATTCACGATATAAATCTATTTTGCAGGTGATTTTTAGGGGGACGTTTTGGATCAGGAGTTGGTCGATCCTTTCTAAAGAAGAAGCAAGAATCACTTTGAAGGAAGGGTGTCAGGCGCTGGAAACAATGGCACTGGAGTTCTTCCGCAAGGCTGGTTGGAATGGGATGAAACGCATTGTGATGTAGTCTTGGTGTATCTGTTTCATTTAAGTTGCGAACCTGCTCAGCGAAGTTTGTTTTCTTCAGTGTCTTTTGGGTGCAGCCTAGATGCTGTGAGTAGTGTGGAGTCTGGTACTTGTGCAGCCTAGTTGCTGCTTAGCGTGATGTTTGTATGGCCGCAGACAATTCCTGGAGTTGTTGAGGCCGGAACAGTGTTCCTTTATCTAAAAAAACATTAGTGCTCTCATGGTTTGATATACAAACCAATTGGTGTCGGCGACACGAAAATGTACTCAGGTCGTTTCATTTGGCCCTGGATCTGAGATGGTACACTAGTCGTTTCTTCTTCAGAACCATCTCATGCATTGCGATCCACCTGTACACGGGCTCATGTTTAGGTAGACGAGTGCTTTCAAGCCGTACCACGTCAAACTCACAATACCACCAGCAGGCGCTCCCTTTTTCCATGTTGATTAAGACTTCACTCTAGGTTTGTTATTAGACGAACATTCTCTTTGCCACTTTTCAATTATTACCAACTCGATCGACCGAGATCTGCTAATTGTCGGTAGAACCGTTCACTTGTGACTGATGATCAGATTGTCCTAGACACTAGACGATGAGTGCTACCGGACACCGGAATCTGATGGACAATTATCTCGTTGAAAGTAAAACAAAGAAGGGTACTAGAACTCTATGACCTTTGGGACGCCACCACGGCCGGCCACTGGCCAATGGAGATGCATCAATGCTTCCTCTTTCCCCTTTTTTCCTTTTGAACTAACTCATCGGGATATCATATTCTGATGGATATTATCAAACCGACAATGTAATGCAACAATGTGTGCTAAAGAGCATTCCCAGATAACACTTAGCTTGGAGCCCAATGAGATGGGGATCTCGACAGGTGTTGGGTGCAGAGCTTACATAATAATTATGCATGGTATGCGCACAATTGAAACCATAGGGTGGTGTAGGTCAACCACTCTCTATGTAGAAGATCATTCTCTTCAACTTTGAAATATTTTGAATAAAATCGAACATCATCTAAACAAAGTAACTGCCAGCAACTTTTCTTTGTGGACAAAAGTAAGAGTAGTAGCACTGTTAGTAAAGAACAGATAGCAGGTCGCCTTTTGAATCCATGGCCCGGCCCACGCGCAGATGCATATGTAGTATATGGTGGGTTCAAAGTTGCAAGATGTGATCGATCGAGCAGTTGCAGGGAGGCACAAAGTGCAGCCGCTTCATCATTTTGTTCCCTCACTCCCTCATCATTACACTGAAGATGGAAATTTTGTTTCTCCAGCATCCCACTCATCATTCATACAGAGAGCAAGTGACATGTTGGGCTTGGGCCACTTGGACCTTTGAAATGCTCTAGAGACCGAATCGGCCGCCGTGTTGATGATTCCCAGTCACAAAGCAGGAATAGATGCGTATTCGGTCCACACAACATAAAACATAAGGAATACACTACTAGAAATATTGTCATGAATACTACTACATCTGTTTCAAAATATAGGTCATTTGACTTTTTTACCAAAAGTTTGACCACTCGTCTTATTAAAAAAATTTATGTATATATAGTCAAATTTAAGGCATTTTTAAAGATTTTTTTATTAATATAGCAAGTCACCACAACAAATATGATAATTTGCATTAAATTTTGAATAACACGAGCGGTCAAACTTAGAGTCAAAAAAAATCAAACGGCCCATATTTTGGAACGGAGGGAGTAGTTCCAAAACCACATTAATGTCGGCTCTCCAACCGGTATTGCGCATACGCACGGCCATAGAATCCTTCATCAGTACCGGTCAGGGGGCATGGTTAGTAGCGGCTGCCCCAGCCGGTACATGCTGGCCGGCACTAACGTGCAAGGCCAATTAGTAGCGGCTGGGCAGCCGGGACCGGTACCGACGGTTCCGCGCCCAAAAAAAAAGGAAAAATATTTTTGACCGCCGGGGAGGCTCGCACACCGCACAACGTCGCAAGGCACAAGTCACACAATCCGCGAGGATTCGAACCCATGACCTCTAGCCTCGCACGTTGCTTTCTTACCATCCCACTTATACATCACTTGTGACTGAGTGAGAGATGCTTTTCTTTTAAAATAATCTGTGATGGACACTTTAGTACCGGCTCGTAACACAAGCGGTACTAAATTACACACTTTAGTACCGGCTGGTGTAATTAGCCGGTACTAAATTGGCTCCCGGGGCCTTTCAAGTTTAGACCCGGTATTAAAATGGCTCCCCGCCACTTTAGTACCGGATCAATTCATGCCCGGTATTAAATGTCATCGACGAATGTGAGCTTTTGTAGTAGTGACGATACTAACTGCCGGGAGGCCACCATACAGCCGTGTGCTAGAAGTCATGCGAAATACCAAAATATGCACGTATGCGTGTGTGGAATTTGAACCCACCCCCTCTCACCTCGAGCGTAGTATCCCTATATCTTCGCACATGTGATTGGACGAGAGAAGCTTTTTCCTTTTGAACTAACTCATTGGGATTCAGATATCTTTAGCACCGGTTGGTTTTAACAACCGAGAGTGTAAAGCTATTCTAGCTTTAGTCTCGACTTCCCTTGTGGTAACAACAACCAGTATTAAAACTAACCTTTTAACACCACATGAGGATTAAAGAGTCTCCGGTCTTTCTATCTTCCACAAATATACCGGCCAAACTTAGACGGCCCCGTATATTTATGGTCTTATGTTTTCTAGTAGTGATAGAATTCATATATATGGCACATAAAGTGCTCGTGCCGGGCTGTCGGGTACTCGGGTCAAATATAGCTTCATATCAGTTAGTCCTTGTGGCGTGTCTAACCCGCGGCAAAAATGTTTGGATAAAAAAATAATTATAAGTTGAAAATAAGAAAATGCACAATAGATAGGATGGGCTATCATTTGATGGCCCGCTAGACCATCCACTTCCACCAGTCCTGGCCCTTGTTTAGATGCAAAATTTGCACCTCAAATTTGGCCCTTTAGAGTGCATGCGCCATTGTAGCATTTCGTTTGTATTTGTAAAAATTGTCGAAAAATTGATTAATTAGGCTCAAAATGTTCGTCTCGCAGAGTGCAACAAAACCGTGCAATTAGTTTTTGATTTCATCTATATTTAGTACTACATGCATGTGCTGACATTTTGATGTAATGGGAATTTTTTTTTACATAGTGAACCTTGAGGGTAGAATTTGAGATCTAAAACGAAAAACAAGGCCTTCCTTTCGCCTCACTATACGACATATGTAGCCGGCTAGCCGCCATTCACCTATCTTGGTTGAGTCACAACTTGTAACATTTTTGGCCTCAATAATCCCACTCGTGAACTAGCGAATTAAATTGGGTTGTTCATGGCTTCCTCTCATCTCTTTTGGTTCTCTTAGTTTTTGCTCTAACACATCCACATACCTCGACGGCTCCACAGTACGACAGGACGACAGGTTTTCTTCTCAATTGCCGGGTTCGTTTGGCAGTCAATTCATAGCCGTTTGGGAGGGTTTCTCCCAAAATGGCTTCATCATTGAAGCCAAAACTGGTTAATTAAAAAGCTAAATTCACTCGGCCTCTAATTCGTTTTTTATCTCCACTTACGAAACAGTTTCACACTACATTGTCTTAGTTTGCGCTGAACATATAGAACATGCTGCAAATGTGGCCTTCGCTCGCCACATCTTTAGCTCAGTTTGGCAAGCCAAATGTCTAGACACAAAGCAAACGGTGACTCAAGCTTTGTGGCACCCCTAATGTTTGACGTGGCCAAGTGTGGTCATGTACCAAATAGGCCGAAGGCAGAGAGAGTAACTGGGTTCAACAAGCAACTGAAAGACTTTATGTACTACTATATCAGAGTGTTACTAGGTGCTGTTTGGTTTAAAAACCGTAACGCAAATGTAAAGGGAACCTGATTGCAGCGGGAATGGTTACAGAATAAAGGATTCCTCGCTTTGTTTGGTTCCAGTAGAAAAGGTGCTCCGTAAATGAATTAATCTAGGCAAGCTGATCGTCCGTCCGTCCGCTAGCGACCGATGGACCCGCATAGGCCCCAGTGCGTGGCGACGGCTATGGCGGCAGCGGCGGAGTCCGCGGCTCGTATGTAGACGCGCTCATCGACGTCCGAGTCTCGGCCGGCTGCGATGGCGACGGCGGCGACGCCTGCCGTGAGCTCCGGGACGACGAGATCGTGAAGTTCATATGGGAGTTCCTCGGTGCTAGAACGGAGGCCGCCGTGACGAGCGTGGAGTGGACCCTCCCGCCTCCTCGCCGAGCTGGAGGTTCGGGAGAAGCTGCACCGTGAGCTCACCGGCTGCGGCGGCGATCGCCGTAATGGTCAGGTATCCGAGGAGCGCCTCCGGGACTCGCCGTACCTGCGCGAGTGCGCGCCGTCGTCCTCGAGAGCCTCCGACTGCACCCACCGGAGTGCCCCAGGCCCACAGCTCGAAGAGCGCGAGGCCTCCTTCTTCCCCGCCAAGTCCGATCGAATCGTTACAGCGCTGCGATACGGAGGATTTCGAGCGTTGACGGCTTTGTATAGCGTCGTTTTCGTATCCCGCGGCATCCGATTACAGAGCACGTAAACCAAACAGCAACTAGCGTAATCAGCTCGCAGCGTAAACGGATCACACCCTAAAATGGCTGAACCAAACACCATCTAAGAGTAAGGACCACTAATACAATACCGGCCGGCCACTGGACTTTACCCATAAGGTCATTGCTCACCTTTAAGGACCACTGATGCAATGAGACGTCTTGCTAGGGCTACAAGCTAACCACTCATCAGGGTCCTAATTTTGTGGCAAAATTAACAACACGGATTAACGATCGCGTTTTGATATGGTGCCAATGGGGGCCTTCAGCGAAGTGAGTCCGAGGGGTCGCGTCGATGAGCACCAACCTTACTTGAGTCTGCCATGAGCCCATGACTACTGCTTGATGGGCCGGGCCTCGAGCTTTATATGATCAGCCTCTGAAACCTAACATTTGGGTTCCTAACATTTATTCGTCACAGCCTGCGGCAGGCCAGCAGCGGGGGAGGCTGCGGTCTCAAAGACGCCAGACCACGTCGCGTGAAGGCCGGAAGGGTACACCGTACACAACAACACTCAGACTGGCCCAAATGGATTCGTTGGTCTCGTCCACACTGAAACCTAGAGCCCGGCGTTGCCGCCATATTTGTGGTAGCAAGTGGTGATTCTGTGTATTTGGACCGAACGACTCTATCCCACTAACCAAATATCCGTCTCTCGAATCAAACAACTAGCTGGAGCCATTCCATTTCAAAAATATAGAATGGAGCCACTCTATTCCAGGCTCTATTTGATTGGATTCCCAAACTTGCCGCAGCGCATGTGTGGCACGACACATTTCCGGTGGAGAAAACGATCGCCAAACTTTTGGCGAGGCCTGCAGCTGTAAACACTACGGAAACGTCAGAGAAAGTGCAGCACGCCAAATGTCGGGAAGCAGAAGCAGCGCAGCTCAGGCGTGACGAGCTGTGGCGAGGTGTGGTCATGATCCAAACAACCTAAATTTGATAGATAAAGAAGTATATACATCAATGAAGACAAGGAAAATATATGATTTTTATTTGTCGTCATATATAGATATAGTCTTTTTTGACAAGCTTTTGTAGCATATATCGAGCTCTGTTATTCTGTAAATGAAAGGAGGAAAAGGAAATGCAGTTGTCTTGCAATGACATTAACATATACCAAGGTATTACGAGTATTTGTCAAGAGACCATCTTTTTCACCTGTGACAGAATTTTGTTTCCTCTGTGAACATGAAATTGCAGGGTAAACATGCATGGATATAAGAAATATATTATAACAGAGTAGACAATACATTATATGCTAGAAAGTTCAATTCAATTTTATGCAGCTGCCCACCCCACATCCATTCAGTACTTGCAGTTTAACAACACAAAACCCATGCTTGTACGTACAGAGTAGTGCACAGCTTTTGTGGGGAGCGAGGTAAAACTACCAATGCAACAATCGACATAAAGACACGTATTGGTATTTGACAGGAACCAGGTTTTTGTGATTTTTCCATGGAAGAGAAGTGTGCCTGTGGAAGCGACATCGGAAGTGTACCTGTGGAACGGCATTCCATGGGACACCGTTGGGACGTCCGTCAAGCGTCTGCACGCACAAGAGATCCTCCTGGCGCCGAGCATCTGATATATAAAAAACGGCTGCCGAGGCAATGGCGATATGGCGGCCGCGGCCTGGAAGGGGGTTGGCATCCTGGCCTCGCGGCCTCCTCCTCCCATAGCCGTACGCACACTACCTCCGCCAGCCACCACGCGGGCATGCATATCTGCAGTACGTCTGCACACGAACAGGGATAGACGTATTGCCTGAAGCCCATTGTGGGAAGAACTCTCAGATCATGCACGCGTACCTGAAAAAGAATCAGCACCAGCGCAACATCAACCATATTGTTGACGCAAATCTCGGTCAACACACGAGAGAGCGCTTGACGCGCGGGTCGCAAACAGACCGAATAGCAGCAAAACCGCATAAAGCGGTCAGACCGGTTCAGAGAAGCGGTCAGACCGGTTTCAGGGCACAAAGCGGTCAGACCGGTTCAGCAAAGCGGTCAGACCGGTTTCCTAGGGTTTTGCTAGAATCGACTGTTCGTGGGGATAACTACCAAGCTTACGTGCTGGAGAACGACTAGGTTTACGAGCAAACCAGTAAAGAGATAAACAACGCACTTACGTGGCGAAGAACGACTAGTTTACGAGCAAACTAGCAAAGGCCGTCGAAGCTCTCGCCCGGGAGGGACCCCGTCAGGGCGTGGACGTCGCCGGCGTGCCCTAGGTCGACCAGCAAGCCTTAGGACGTCATCTATGACCGTGGAGATCAGAGGATGAAAAGCATGAAGGTTGGAAGAGATTAGGGTTTGAAGGAAAAAGTAAAGGTAATGTTTGATTCGATTGGATGTGTCTCTCAATCGGCCATGACCCTTTATATTTATAGGGTGGGGAAGTCGTACCCCTTTAGGTCGGTTTACAATATGGGACAAAACTCAGAATCCTAAACCTACTCGAATTACAGATCCAAACCGGTCTGACCGGTTGGGCAAACCGGTCAGACCGGTTTCCCTCGGTCCGTGCCACTTTTGGGTGTCAACACATGCCCCCCTGTTTCTTGGTAAAGCTTGCGTAGCAAGAAACATTTCTCCAAGCCAAAAACTGCACTGAAACAATGATAAGCACCCGTACATTAGTCACATCTTGTCTCTAATGATGAAGAAACCCAAGTGTCCACATATCTTGGTCTTCAAGACGATGGATTCACTGTGTTGCTCATATTCCTGCATCTCCATGAGATATGAACCTTTGACACTTGTTGTACCACCAGGAGCGTATCACCAAAAACTTCAACATGCTTTATTCCCATATCTTGCAATAATTCTAAACCGAATTGAAGAGCTTCATATTCAACATGATTATTGATACACTTTTCTTCCAATCGGTTTGAAAACTCAAAGATGGCACCACTTGGAGAGATCAAAACAGCACCAATTCCTTGAAAACTGTTTTCAAGTCGATCCAATAAGAACACCAAATCCATTAAGGAAAAAATGCTCGTTCTATTAATCCTGGGACAAACCGGTCTGACCGGCTTGGGAAACCGGTCTGACCGGTTTCGCCTGATCAGCTGATCGACTCTCCCTTGATGAATTATTTTGCCCCCCGGGCATTAAAATAATTAGGTGATATCTTATCAGGAATTTTAACACTTTAGGACGATGATCAAAGACATTCATCGGCCATATATGTTGCCAAGGATGACACAAATTATCATCCACAGTAAATTCATCCATAAGAACATGGGCGTATACGGTATTTGTGAACCAAATAGACGATGCATTGACCAATAATTTTGATGATTTGGTGCAAACCTTATATTTGAAGATTGTCTCTTGGACCTTTTATTCTTCTTGAATTGTATTGCAACTTCTGTGGAAACATCGTCTTCGTCTTGAGTTTGAATGCTTCCTTTAGGAACCCACGCCATGCCGTTTTCTTTTAGCTCTTGGGCACTAAGTCTCTGGAGCTTCTTCTTTTGCCAATCTGATGAACCGAGTAAACGCTTCGGCTGTGCTTGAGCTTTGGATAGCGACAACTCTTTCTTGATTTTTGGCTCCTTTAATCTTTTTTGCCCAGATTTAGTATTTGGAATATCAATAGCTAAATTTTTCTCTTCATTGCCATTAAAAGCCGAAGTCTTTAGCACATTAATCGGCTTTTCAGTAATTGTATTCAGATCCGAACTTGTAGCTTTGCGACCATCTTTTTTCACCACATAAATCTGCTTGACAACCTTTTTCTTATTTTGAACTCTAGACCGATCTTTATACTCAAAACGGTCATTTTTAACATAAGGTTGTCTTGCATATGATGATTCTTGTGGAGCTGCATACTCTACATAATATGGCCTAAAACATGAAGGAGTATGTGCCCATGAATCATTCCACCTCCGCGATGAGTAAGAATGAAAATTAGTGGAATGTGGAGTACATGGAACTGACATTGATGGACCAAAAGAAGAATATGGTGCTGCTGAACTAAAACCTTTTCTTTGCCAATTCCAATTTCCAGAATCATGTTTAGGAGGTGATCTTGATGAGTTAGCTCAATTTGACCGATTAGCACGCTTGGCCTCATTTTCTTTTTGATATTTAGCCAGAAGTTCATCAAAAGTGAGCTTCGGCCTTCTACCATTGTGCTTAACACGGTCTTTACCTCCATCCATCTTAGGACGCTCTGATTTTAATATGTTTGGGCGTCCTTGGTCAGAACCGGTCTGACCGGTTTGCACAACCGGTCTAACCGCTTTGGAACCGGTCTGACCGGTTAAGCAAACCGGTGTGACCGGTTTGGCCAGCACAGCAGGAGCAACCAGTTCTTGTTCCGATTGTGAAGAAATTGTTTGCCCCCCAGTGTTTTCCGAATTAAGCTCATCGTCCTCTAACATGTCTTCAACTTGGACGATATCTTCCATACCACTTGAGGGCTTACAATCTTCCTCTTTAGCGATTAAATTTGAATCTTTAGACAAATCGGTCAATGCTAACCGATTTAATGATCCTTTGACATCAAAACCAATTGTAGACAATTGGTCATCCTCTTGTGTTTGAGAAAATCTCAATCGTCCGATATTAATGGCCGATTGGATAAATTGGCGAAACATATTGCAATCACTTGTACTATGATCAAAAGAATTATGCCACTTGCAATACTTCCGCTGTTCTAATTTAAGAGGTGATGGAATAACTTTGTGATCAGATAGCTTAATAAGATTGTTCTCTAGCAAAATATCAAATAAATCATCACACAAAGTTAAATCAAACGTATATTTTATTCTCTCTAACCGATGTTTTTGTGGAGAAGGTTTTAAGGCCGAGCAAACGAATGGTTCAAATTTTTCATTAACCCATTCGGCTATGCTTCTTTGTGTCCTTCTCACATCCGATGCTTTAGATTTCATCACTATATCATCATCGGATTTCACAATGCTTTTCGGTTTTGGTTTCTTATTTTTAATCCCAGAATGACCATAAGTAAACCATTTAGAGAAAAATTTTGACAATGATGATGGAGAGATTTTAAATGTCAAAATCTTGCTATTATCGGTCTTTCTAACTTTTACATTACAATGGCCGACATAATCTGAAGGTATGACACTGCTAGCAAGTAAATTACCATCCTCAATCGATCTTTTAGAAATATTCATAATAGCATCACTAGTAGATGAATTAATTAATAATGAATGATCTGATTGGGAGTTACTTGCAAAGCATACCTCGCTGAAATTTTTGGAGAGGCGTGGAACCTTGATGTAGATGGCATCGTAATTTTCCCGGTGGCAGCCAACAGCAGCTTTTGTCCGAAGAAACCGGTCTGACCGGTTTAAGCAACCGGTCTGACCGCTTTGGAACCGGTCTGATCGGATTGTAAAATCGGTCAGACCGGTTTTTCCAGGTTCGCTGGAAATTACCAAGTCGCGACATGTTAATGTCTCCTTTTTGCCTCCAACGCCATGGTCTTCGTCATTTTGGTTGGATGAATTTTTCCCATCCATGAATTGGCATTTATTGATAACAGAATAATCGCTAGACAAATACACAACTTCATCTGGGATTTCAAGTTCAACTATTTTCTTGCTACTGACAAGGTTTTGTACAGCCAAGCTTGTTTCTTTTGTTTGAACAGATCCAGACCGTTCGGTTGTTGTAATTACCAAACTTTTAATCAAATCTGAATCGTTCTTCTTCTTAGTATCAACCGATGGTGTAACCGGCTTTGTAGCTGCAAATCTCATTTCCTTGAATATATCATCAATGGATGGTAGTTCCATTACTTGAACCAATCCTTGTTCTGTTTCTTGGAAACAAGATTTATACAATCTTATTTGTGTTTCTACAAATTTGCTAAGCTCACCCTCAAGCTGTTTACCATTGTTGAACCTTTTAATCATGTCATTTTTAAGCTCAACACATTTTGCATCCCACAAAGTGTTTGGCTTTAGCAATTTAGTAGAAACACTGTTTGGTGTAGCCTTTTGTGCAAAATCACTAGCATGAACTTTCGGTAACGAAGAATGAGTAGTACCGAAAATATGTGATGATGCATGAGATGAAACACATGAATGATTAATTTGTGGAGATGAATATGATCTTGCTGAATTCTCATTAATTCGGCTATAAGTATTGGAAACATCTGGAACCGAAATATGAGTATTAGCATTCGTATATGATACTGAATTTATACATTCATCTGCCACTCTAGCATATAATGGTTGAGAATAATTGGCCGGATATCTGAAATCAGTATGGCCAATTTTCTCATTCATCGGCGTACTTCGAGTCAAATATTCTGAATTTGTTGCCGATGAATAATTATATGAAACACTTTGCTGAATAGTATTAAAATTATTAGCACATGGTGTCTCATAAAGATTGGCCGAACCCATGTTAGTTTGGCCTTGATAATTGTTCATCGGCATGTGAACTTGTTCTGCAGCCGATGTGTTAGGATAATGTTGTATGTTGCTAGTAGCATTAAAATTTAAAGCATGCATATTATTTGGCAATGGCTCTAGTTTATAAAATTCAGGTTTATTATAGTTTACATAAGAAACTCCATCTGAACAATTACTAGCCGATGCAATATGCCTACTAGTATCATATCTAGCAACATCAACATGAGAATTTGTGGTACGAGCAAAATAATCATTAGAAACATATGATGTGCTTGCATGCTGTACCTCAGGCGTGGCGTAGTAATATTGCTGCGGTGCATATGAATAACCCGCCATAATAGGTCTTGATGCTTCCAGTCTTGTGATAAATCCAGATATCCAAGATAATCCAAGCAATCAATGACCAAGACTTTGCTTCTACTTTAATCTTCAATATGAAGTAGCAAGCAAAACACAATGCAATCGGTTTGAGCAACCTGATGCAAAGTCACAGGTATAGGTGCAATCGGTCCAAAAAGACCAGATGCAACTATAGCGGCGAATCAAAATAATAGATCAATTAAGTATAAGGCTAGGGTAGAAAAATTCGGTTGTAACAACCAGAATTATCGTTCCCCAGCGGAGTCGCCAAAATGTGTTGACGCAAATCTCGGTCAACACACGAGAGAGCGCTTGACGCGCGGGTCGCAAACAGACCGAATAGCAGCAAAACCGCATAAAGCGGTCAGACCGGTTCAGAGAAGCGGTCAGACCGGTTTCAGGGCACAAAGCGGTCAGACCGGTTCAGCAAAGCGGTCAGACCGGTTTCCTAGGGTTTTGCTAGAATCGACTGTTCGTGGGGATAACTACCAAGCTTACGTGCTGGAGAACGACTAGGTTTACGAGCAAACCAGTAAAGAGATAAACAACGCACTTACGTGGCGAAGAACGACTAGTTTACGAGCAAACTAGCAAAGGCCGTCGAAGCTCTCGCCCGGGAGGGACCCCGTCAGGGCGTGGACGTCGCCGGCGTGCCCTAGGTCGACCAGCAAGCCTTAGGACGTCATCTATGACCGTGGAGATCAGAGGATGAAAAGCATGAAGGTTGGAAGAGATTAGGGTTTGAAGGAAAAAGTAAAGGTAATGTTTGATTCGATTGGATGTGTCTCTCAATCGGCCATGACCCTTTATATTTATAGGGTGGGGAAGTCGTACCCCTTTAGGTCGGTTTACAATATGGGACAAAACTCAGAATCCTAAACCTACTCGAATTACAGATCCAAACCGGTCTGACCGGTTGGGCAAACCGGTCAGACCGGTTTCCCTCGGTCCGTGCCACTTTTGGGTGTCAACACATATCAAACTTCAAAGAGATACCGATAGATGCATATCCGGAGCATCCCCAATAATATCGATCTCCGGTAACTAATTTAATCTTGAGAATGAAGAGCATCTTGTGCGCGTTGCTGGATTTGTTGATCGACATCCATCCATCTTCACCCGAAAAGAACTTGGCCGCATGAGGTAGTTTTGCTTTTGGTAAAAACCAATGGATAGCCAATTTGATGGACGAACATATAGCACGTGATTGTATATATGTGCCTGCATTTCAGGGCTACTTATTTGTTTTGTTGGGGCCAACGTACACGTACCGCGCGCGCGTTCTCCTTATAGAGCTCCGAGGCGATAAGCATGGATGTGGTGGCACTGCACGCCCTTGCGTCTGTCCACGGGAACTTGCCTTGTCAAGAATTTCCACCGGTCCTGCATTTGTAGAAAGCAGCGACACGAAGGGGAATCGCAAGGTCACACAATTAAGAGAGCATCTCCGATCCCAAAATACTTGTTTAGGGTAGGGAACACTGTTGATAGTGATGTGGTCAATATTTCCGACTCGCTCTTGGTCACATTGCTAATACAAGCAACAGGATGGGGGTAATTGGTTGGGATGGCTAGCTTAGCCTTCAAACCTGCAGGCTAGGTTGGACCCATCTAACCGGCTAGTCCAACACTTTTAATTAGTGCAATTTTCTTGTATTAGCGAAGTCTGCATTAGGTTTATTTCTTTGGTTTCCTGTATTAGCTTTGAGTGCGAGCACCTTTTTTTTATTTTCTCTGGTGATGAGTTGAACTCTGTCACCTTTCAGCGGCAGTAAGCGTTCTCCAAGTTGGATGCATGACTCCCACTCGTAGTATAATCAGACGACGCCCTTCTTAAATTCACGAGTTCTCCATGTACGGTCAAGTAGTGGTCAACATTCGAGCAAGGCGCGCTACTGGCCTACTGTCGTCTGTCGACGTGGAGGTATGCCAAGATTATTCGCCAAACTACAAACTGAAAACTGGATATTCATGTGTCTCGTTGCTGCCGGTCTGCTATTCATAGTTGCGGACGGCCTCAGCGCCAGCCCGCCAGCCATATACACGTTATGCCTGAAGCCCATGTCCTTCCAGTTACTAGCTCACACCATTCCAAAATAAGTCAACCAAATTTAATTCAATATAAGCTTATAACAACAAATATCAATATCTATGTTTACTAGTAGAGAATATGACTTTCATCCCCTTCCATCCGAGATAGTAGTCCTGGATTTTATTGGACCCAGGACTAATAACCTTTAGTCCTGACCGGGACTAAAAGGGACCTTTTAGTCCCGGTTGAAGGCTCAACCCGGGACTAAAGGGTCTCAAGCATTAGTCCCGGGTGGTAGTCTTGGGTCTTTAGTCCCGGTTGGAGCCACCACCTCTCGAGTCTTTAGTCCCGGTTGGAGCCACATACCATCACATATGCTGTGTAGGTGGAGTGATGACTATACGCGAGGACGTAACATTTTTTAGCTCCCGAGATTTTTTAGTCGCGGGTGGGGGAACCACCTAGGACTAAAGGGTTGGACTTTTAGTCCCGGGCTCCTTGTCCCGGTTGCCAAAATCGGGACTAAAGGGGGTTGGCAACCGGGATAAAAGCCACTTTTTCTACTAGTAGATGAAGTCGAACCCTTATTATGAGTGGTACTTAGAAATAACCGGTTTCAATATTTGGGTTAAAACTTATTAGTTTGGTTTGGATGCAGCACTAAGGAGTGATGTTGGATACTAGGATTGGTTTTTAAAGCACACTATAATTGATATGGATTGATGTGGTTTTAGCTTAATTGGTTCTTAAACCATTAATGTTAGACTGATAGTATTCCCATATGGTATAAGTGCACCGGCCTAGAGCCTTGTGCTATACTGCCTGGTATCCTGTGCAGTACTTATGATAGTTATTAGATGCTTATTCCCTCAGATTAGTGTGTTCACACCTTGGACCTTTGGCCTGTGTGCCTATTTATATGTAATCCCTTTATAATCCCATCTATCAATCAATAGACATCAGCTTTCATGGTATCAAACGCCTAGGTTCTACCCCAGGCCTCCCTTCCACACCATGCGTTGCCGCAGGCGCGCCGCTCGGCGCTGCTACAGCGCTGCTTCTGCGCACCAACCCAGCGCCACCCATGGATGACGACGCCGTCGCCGCGGCCGCTGCCGCCGCTCTTCACCCCCACGGCCGGCCGGCGACACCTCTGGACGTGCGCGTCCAGCAGGCCAACCTTGACGCTGCTCTCGCCCGCGCGGCAGATGCCGAGCTTGAGGCCGCTGCGGCACAGGCGGACCGCGACGCGGCCGCCGCCCGCCTCCGCGCCGCCCTCGACCGCGCCGCCCGAGAGCCCACCGCAACCAATCTTCCTCCACCGACCGTGCACGAAGACGATGACAACGCTTCCTTCGCCACCGTCGACGACGATCCCCTGCACGATGCCCTGGCTCAACATGAGGCCAAGGCGCTCCTCAATCTTCACTTGCAGGCAGTCGCCATGCAGAACATTCGTCTCCTGATTCCGCTTCGCCTCGACGGTACGTCGGCTTTCTACGCCCAGTGGCGTGAGTCTTTTCTCCTCACCCTCGGGCGCTACTCATTGGAGCGCCATGTTCTATCGGACGTCGCCAACCCGACCTCCGCCGACTGGGTGCGGATGGACTGTGTTAAGCGCACATGGCTCTTCGGTACCATGACCGACGACCTCGCCGACACCGTCTCCGAGCATCGCGTTTCTGCTCGCGATATCTGGCTCGCCATCGAGTCCCAGTTTCTCGGGAATCAAGCCACACGCGCCTTGTACGCCGACGCCGACTTCCGCAACTTCAGTCAAGGCGACCTCTCCATTGTCGACTACTGTCGGCTCTACAAGCGCAAGGCACAGGACCTCCGTGACCTCGGCGAGCCGGTCTCTGACCGCACCCTCGTCCTCAACATCATCCGCGGCCTCAACGAGCAGTTCAAGGCCGTCGGCCTTCATCTCTGCCGCTCCGAACCCCTACCCAGCTTCCTCAATGTACGGGCTGAATTGCAAATCGAAGAGTTGACTATGTCCAAGACAGCTTCTGCCGCTGCCCTCTACGCCGGCTCCACCAGCGGCAAGGGGCCCTCCGACGGCGCCCGACCCTCCGCCGCGGCCCCAAAGCCACCGCATCAGCCGCAGCAGGCCGCCTCTGGCGCTCTCCCTGGTGGCTTTCCCAGGCGCGGCAAGCGCGGTGGCAGGAGATACGGGGGCGGCCCCAACACCTTCGGCGGGAATTCTGGTGTCGGCGGCCCTGGAGGCCAGACCGGCCCCAACTCCGGCAGCGTCGGCGGCTCTGCCAATGGGCAGGGGAACGGCTCGGGCACGCCATTCCCCTGGCCCTCCTACCAGCACCCCCGGTATGGATCCTTCAACATGTGGCCTGGATCCAGGGTGAAATGAACCGGATTCTCAACGACGAGAATCCGACTCCCTGTACCCTCGAGATAGTCCCAGGAATAGCAGCTATCTCGTACAGAACTCATCTCAGTCGATTATCACATCCATACATCGATAAAAGAGATCCAAACATGACATATATAAAATATAGCGTCTGGTACAAGCCCTCTGGGCTAAATCGACAATAAGAAACAGCTACGCAGCGGTAGCTAGATCATCGGGGTCCACTCCACCACAGGCAACCTTGAGCGTAGCACGCTCCCTTTAGTCGTACCAACCGTCCTGGTTGAACTCACGGTTGGAGTCTTCACCTGCGTACCCAAAGTCTGTCCCCAAGGAATTGGGACAGCTCCATGTCACCAACCATATATGCAGCAAGCTTTGAAGTGGCCTAGCTAGTAATAAAAATATTCAAGGGAAATAAGCCGGGGCTTCCTATGCGCAGCAGCAATAAACCCAAGTTCAACTCAGCACCAACTCCTTTCCTCACCAGAGAAAACACACTTCCCAAAACCACCATCAGCCTCACAACCACATCAGGCTCATCCTGTCTCAACAGGTTCCCGCAAATATCATCCACCAACGCCTTTCACTCGCTAGTCGACTCCGTGAGCTCCCTCCCCACCTTGTCTCATCAGCAACGCTGGACCAACCTCTCATTACCCAAAACCAAGGAAGAGGTAAGAAAGCAGATACCCGGGGCTAATCTAGACGATATCAGAAGGGTCGTCCATAACCGTGGACACAGCTATACGTATAGTTTTCACTCTATAGAGGTTGCACTCCTGGAACCATCCGGGCTGCAGACGGTAATGAGCCGTCTTGAGACACAGCCCACAGCAAAGACCCTAAGAAGTAATGGTGCCATACTGTCTCCCTGGGCTCGGGAAACAATCTGAGCTAACTGCTGCCCCAGGGTCGTGAAACCTTCCCATCGGGGCCAGTCGGGGGCCGTGGTAAATCAGGGAGAGTACGCCGCAACGAGTCCCCCTTACACATATCAAACTCGAATCTCCTACAGGTCTAGCACCACACTAAGTAGACTTGCTGGAACCCTCCCCATTCTGGGTAGACGGTGAGCACTGTAAATCCCACTGAAAGCTGCCATCAACACGGTCCTTAATTTTCGGTAAAGCGAGTATCAGCATCAAAAAGCAATCCGCCGCAACGGTCTGCAATCGGCACCCATTATAGGTATAGCCGCCCAACTCCTCAAAAGTAACCAAAGTAACCACGTACCCACAACAGGTACTCCGTAGGGACTGCCCGAGTGCAGCCCCCAAGCACCCCAATCAAACGATCGGGTTATTATCACTCGCTTACACCGCCTAGCTGCACTACACCTCCCATACCGCCCACAACTCACGCCAAGATTAGATCACAACCATCCCAACACATGCATCACATAGCATATAACATTCAGTGGATAATAGGATGGCAAGGTAACAGGATATAATCAATGGCAGTGCAGGTTTATCATACGAGTAAAGTAAAACGCTAGCATACTAGTTTGCATGTCTAATAGGTATTTCAGAGATTGGTCGGGCGTGAACCTGGGCAAAAGTCTTCGTCCTCGTCAAAGCAGTTGTCATAGTGGTCCAGCTCCTCCTGGCTCTCTAGAGCTCCTAGGGTTGCGGAAAATAAATAAGGCGCGGCTACTAGCAAAGAAACACCAAAACAACGAGGAAAGAAGACCCAAAGAACACCAACCTCTATACTAACGCGTAGGTCATGATTTTAGAAAAATATAGAAACTGGTTTCATATTTTTCTGAGCTACGGTTGATTTATTATGAATTTTCCAAGTGTAAATCATTTTCTGAAAATATTAAATAATTTCCCGAAACAGAAAAACAGTCAATTAATCAGCCTGCTGACATCAGCATGACGTTATGCTGACGTCATCAGTGGGTCCGGATGACGTCAGCGTTGACCGGTCAGCGGTCAATGGTCAACCGGTCAACCTGGTCAGTAGGCCCCAGCGGTCAGCGACTGGCAGTGGGTGACGTGTGGGCCCCTTGCGTCAGCGTTGTTATTCGAAAAAGAAAAAGAGAAAAGAGCTGCTGGGCCGGAGTTGGGCCGAAAGAAAAGTCCAGGGGGATAAACCGGACTTTAGCGCGAACTTTAGGCCCACGAAGGGGACGCGGCTGGATCCGGCGCTGTGGACCTGGTCCACCGTGCGCCGTGCGAGTGGTTCACGTGCACCGGGTGCACTGGATCTGGTGTGGACGACTCCGGATCTTCTACGGCTGTGCGTGCGGCGTGCGGCTGTGGTCTTCGGTGTGGCTGGCCGCGGCGCAAATGTGGATGCGCGCGGCGCGGCTGGAGCGCGGCTGGCGACGACACCCAGCACCAGCGATCACCGGCGAAGGCTCGGCTCGGGCCAACAGGTGGTGCTACGGCTTGACTAGGGTTTGGCGCTCAGGCTCGGCAAGAAAAACGGCAGGATTGACCGGCGAGGCGGCCTCCCGACGAGCGCGGCGGCGGCGGCGTGCGCGGTTGCTCCGGCGAGCCGGGTCCGCAGCAGCGCCAGCACGAGGATAAGGCCTCAACGGCTTGGGCAAGTGCTCAGCTGTGCGGAGAGGTGCGGTGCGGTGCCTTTGGCTCGCGCGCGTGTAGTTCAAGCCATAAGCTTGACCGCGCCGCGGCTATGGCGCTCGCGCCGGCCGAGCATCCCCGGTGCGCGGCGGCATGGCGGCCAGGGTATAAGCGAAGGCGTCGGCGGTTTGCGGTGTGGAAGAGCGGCGCAACAGGGTCCTGCAAGCGGTGAGACACAGCACGAAGGCTGGCTCCAGAGGCGGCTAGCAGAGCGGCGGTGCACGGCCGAGGAAGAAGAGGAAAGGGGAAAGATGACGGCGGCTCACCCAAGGATTAGTCGTGGTTCGCTGCAGCTCGGGGAAGACTCGCGGTTCTCCAGCGAAGCTCGTGCTCCCGCGTACTGCTCCGCTCCGGCTTGGCGTCTCCACGAGCGGCGGCGACGGCGTTGCTGGCGGTAGCGCGAAGACGATGATTGGCTTCTCCACGGTCCGCTCCTGCTCCTCCTCCTCCTCTCCCTCCCCAACACCCAGGACGCCACCCACTCCTCTCACCCTCTCGAATCGATGGCTGGAAAACCCCAAAGGGGCGGCACGTCTTGTGGAAGAAGAAGGTCGGGCGGTGGTTTTATAGGGCGGTGGCGGCTAGGGTTTAGGGCACGGACGGCGAGATGAGGCGGCCAGGCGCCCGCGGACACGCGGCGCGGATCGGACGGGCCGCACAAGGGCTGATGGGACCGGCTCGAGGTCACGGGCGCGGCGGCAGAGAGAAGGCGGCCACGCGCGACGAAGAAGGGGAGGAAGGGGATAAAGCTGACATGCGGGCCCCGCATATCAGCGGCAGAGAGGGAAGACGGCGCGGGGTTGATGCTGGGCCGCTGCTGGGCCGAAAGGCCGGCCGGGCTGGTTGACTGGATTGGCTCGGGAAGTTTAAGGGGATTTTCTAGACTTTAGCTTCAGAGTTTAGGCCCACTAGCAGTTAGTTGGGTTTGACAATTAGTTTGGCTTGTTAGTGTTTGAATTCAAATCTAGAATTTGAATTCAAACCAACCAAAAATCCGATAAAACCAAATTAACTCCAAATCACACCTATTTGCTCCTTAGCACTTCAAATTGATTTTAAATTTAAATCTAAATTGCCTAGGAATAAAGGGAGCAATAGGATGACAATCTTATATGTTGGTTTGCATTCACAACATTACACCCAAAAATTTTAAATTCCACTTTTGGACTCAACAAATCCTATAGAAATTTTTAGGTTTGTTACGGTCTCCCCCCCTCACAAGAATCTCGTCCTCGAGATTTGTGAATACCTAAGGCTCGAAAAGGTGGGGATACTTCTCTCTCAGCACTGACTCCTTCTCCCAGGTAGCCTCCCTCTCGGTATGATTCCTCCACAGAACTTTACAGAAAGGAATTGTGGTACTCTGACTGCTCTGTCTAGTATCTTCTCCGGGTACTCTAGGTACTCCAAGGTATCTTGTAAATCTAAGGCCTCGGTCTTGACTTCGTGTTCCGGTAGCCTCAAGCATTGTCTGAGTTGTGACACGTGAAACACCGGGTGCACTCCTGCTAAGTCTTCTGGTAGGTCTAGCTTGTACGCCAGCTTGCCCACTCTGTCTAGTATCTTGTAGGGTCCTACGAATCTGGGTGCTAGCTTCCCTTTCACATGGAATCTCTTAGTGCCTCTGAGTGGGGATACTTTCAGGTAGACAAACTCTCCCACCTTAAACTCGAGATCCCTCCTTCTCTTGTCTGCATAGCTTTTCTGTCTACTTTGAGCGATTTTGAGATTCTCTATTATCTTTGCCACATTCTCTTCTGCTTCGACTATGGCATCAGGGCCAAAGAAGGTCCTCTCCCCCACCTCGGACCACATCAGAGGTGTCCTGCACTTCCTCCCGTACAGAGCTTCGAACGGGGACATTTTCAGACTTGCTTGGTAGCTGTTGTTGTAAGAGAATTCTGCATATGACACACTCTTCTCCCAGTCTTTGCTATAGGTCAGTACACATGCCCTTAGCAAATCTTCCAGTATCTGGTTTACTCTTTCGGTCTGTCCATCTGTCTGCGGGTGGAAAGCTGTGCTGTACTTGAGTGTTGTCCCGATAGCTTCGTGTAGGCTCTTCCAGAACTGAGCTGTGAATTGAGGACCTCGGTCCGAGACTATGCTTCGTGGTGCCCCGTGCAACTTGAGGATGTTGTCAATGTATAGCTCTGCTAGCTTGGGCACGAAGAAGCTGTCCTTTACTGGTAGGAAGTGTGCGACTTTGGTCATTCGATCCACTATCACCCAAATTGCATTGTTTCCCTTCTGGGTGGTAGGCAGTCCCACCACGAAGTCCATGCTGATATCTTCCCATTTCCACATCGGAATTTCTAGGGGTTTCAGCAGTCCTGCTGGCCTTTGATGTTCTGCCTTAATTCTCCGACAGGAGTCGCATTTGGCCACATACTCTGCTATGTCTTCTCTCATCTTCTTCCACCAGAACCTATCTTTCAGATCTTGATACATCTTGGTACATCCTGGGTGTATAGAGTACTTGGATTCATGTGCCTATGCAAGAATGGTCTTTCTGATCTCCTGGTTCTGGGGTACACAAATACGATCCTTAAGCCATACTGTCCCTGCCTCATCTATCCGAAAGTCAGGTGCTACTCCACGCTGTATATCTTCATTTACTTCTTGAATTTCCGGGCAACCTCTCTGAGCCTCTCTAATCTGTTCCCCTAAGTTGTACTTCACTCGTAACTCTTTGGGTTACCCTTCATCCACCAGTTCTAGCTTCAACATATACATTTCTCTAGCTAGCTCGGGCTGACTTTCTTCTATCATTAAGTTGTTGCAGTAGCTCTTTCGGCTCAAGGCATCTGCCACTACGTTGGCTTTGCCGGGGTGGTAGTGTATCTCCAGGTCGTAATCTTTGATCAATTCTAACCATCTCCTCTGCCTCATGTTGAGCTCCGCTTGGGTGAAGAAGTACTTCAAGCTCTTGTGATCTGTATAGATGTCACACTTGTTGCCAATCTGGTAGTGTCTCCAGATCTTCAAAGCATGGACTACAACTGCCAATTCTAGGTCATGTGTGGGATAGTTCTCCTCGTGCTTCCTCAGCTGTCTCGAAGCATAGGCTACGACTTTGCCTTCTTGCATCAGAACACACCCTAGACCTTGTCTTGAAGCATCGCAGTAAACCACGAAGTCTTTGCGGATATCTGGCAGAGTCAACACTGGTGTTGTGGTGAGCTTGTGCTTTAATTTTTGAAAGCTGTTCTCGCACTTGTCTGTCCACTCAAACGGCACATTATTCTTGAGTAGCTCTGTCATTGGCTTTGCAATCTTCGAGGAGTTTTCAATGAATCTTCTGTAGTAACCAGCCAATCCGAGGAAGCTTCGGATTTCTGTGACACTCTTCGGCTGTTTCCACTCTGCCACTGCTTCAATCTTCTCGGGATCCACTGCTACGCCTTCAGCTGTCAGCACGTGACCCAAGAAAGCTACTTTCTCCAACCAGAATTCACACTTGCTGAACTTCCCGTACAACTGGTGTTGTCTCAGCTTCTCCAGTACGATCCTCAAATGTTCTTCATGTTCTTCAGCTGTCTCTGAGTAGATTAGTATGTCGTCAATGAACACCACCGCAAACTTGTCTAGTTCTTCCATGAACACCTTGTTCATCATGTTCATGAAGTAAGCAGGTGCGTTAGTCAGTCCGAAGGACACAACGGTGAACTCGTACTGCCCGTAGCGAGTCACAAAAGCTGTCTTTGGAATATCTCCTTCTCTAATCTTCATCTGGTGGTACCCTGATCTCAGGTCTATCTTGCTGAAGTACTTTGCCTTCTTGAGCTGATCCAACAAGTCATCAATTCGGGGTAGTGGGTATTTGTTCTTGATAGTCACAACGTTTAGTGATCGGTAATCGACGCACATACGCATGGAACCGTCCTTTTTCTTCACGAACAGCACCGGTGATCCCCACGGGGACGCACTGGGTCGGATCACCCCACTTTCTAGCATCTCTTTCAGCTGCTTCTTAAGTTCCTCCAGTTCTTCCACAGACATTCTGTACGGTCTCTTGGCAATAGGTCCCGTGCCTGGTTGCAACTCGATTATGAACTCCACAACTCTGTCAGGTGGTAGTCCCGGTAGTTCCTCTGGAAACACGTCAGGGTACTCGCACACGACAGGTACCTACTCCAGAGTCTTATCCTTAAGTGAGTATACAAACTCTCTGGTGGCCTTCTTTCGGAGTCCGGCGTTTGTTCTCTGAGGCCTTACTAGCACCTTCATACCGCTTGGGTGTGTCAACTCAACTGATCTCGGTAAGCAGCTGATTACTCCTCTGTGTGCTGTTAACCAATCCATTCCCAGAATCACCTCAATGCCATCGGACTTTAGGACTGTCAAGTCTGCGGAGAACCCTAGCCCTCCTATCTCCATGCTAACGGACTGGCACTCATGGGTGCATTTAAGTTCTCCTAGGGGAGAGGTTGTGACTATAGGTCTGTTTCTACGAGTTGTGGGGAGAGACTGCTCTTTCACGAACTTCGAGGAGATATACGATCCAGTTGCACCGGAATCAAACAGTATCAAAGCTGGAATGCCATTTACTAAAAACTCACCGAGTGCAACGTCGGTAGCGTCCTCTGCTTCTTCTTCGGTCACGTGGTTAAGGCGGCCTCTTTGTGCCGAAGCCTGCTGTCTGTCTTGTCCTCCAGGTGCTGGTGCCTTAGTTGGGGTCTGCTTGTTCTTCCTTTCTGGGCAGTCGAAGGACTTGTGACCTGGCTTCCCACAAGCAAAGCAAACCACTAAGGTCCCTCCGCCAACTCTGGGCGTACTGTTGGTTCTCCAGTTTGAGCTTCCCTGACCTGAATAGCTGTTGTTTCTGTTGCCAAAACTACTGTAGTTGTTGCCTCTGCTGCCAAAGCTGTTGCTGTTACTGCCTCGGTTACCCTGGTGGTTGTTTCTGTTGAACCCTGAGCCTCCTTGGTTGTTGCTCTGCTGAAAGCCTCTCCTGAGCATGTTGCTCTGGCCACTCCTCGGCCTCTGACTAAGTCTGTGGTTGTGCAACTGTTCAGCCTTTCTTCTCTTCTCTCGCCAAGTATCTTCAAGACCCACTCTTTCTTTCTCAACTGCGATAGCCCTGTCAATCAGCTCCCTGAGTGTGCTGTGAGAACTTGCTGCAAGTGCGGTCCTTAAGCCTCGGTGTAGTCCTCTCTGAAACCAGAACTGCTTTTTCTTCTCAGTTGTGATGTCTTCAGGAGCGTACCTCGACATCTTAGAGAAGTGTCGAGCGTACTGAGCTACACTCATGCTGCCTTGGGTCATTGTTCGAAATTCCATTGCCTTGTGCACCATGACTTGCTCTGGAATGTGGTACTCTTTGAAGGCTTCGCAAAACTCCAACCAGGTTATCTGAGCGGGGTTCGCGTGGGAGTCACAGTAGCTCTCCCACCACGCCTTCGCTGCGCCTTCAAGCTGGTGCGCCGCAAGGGCCACACACTCCTCTTCAGTGTAGTCTGTCAGGTCCAGCTTCATCTCGATGGTACGCAGCCAGTCGTGTGCGTCGAGTGGCTCGTCCGAGTAGTCGAAGGTGGGTGCTTTCAGCCTGATGAACCTTTCAATCTTCCTTTGTAGGTCTTCTTCACGGTGTCCCTGACGGTTCTGGTTCTGGTTTCCCTGGATCTGTTGCATAGCTTCCATCATCTGAGTGTTGGCCTGTGCCATCTGTTGCATCAGCTGTGTTTGAGTAGTCATTACTTCTGCCAAGTTAGGCGGTGGCGGTGGTTGCTGATCGTTCTGCCAGTTCTGCTGAGGCTCCACTGCTGGCTCTTCCATCTCCACTTCCTATTCCCCACCTGGTGCGTTGTTCTCGGGCTGGAGCACGCCTGCTGCGCGTCCACGGCCCCTGCCTCCAACTGCAGCTGCTGCTCTTCCGCGACCACGACCTCTGCCCCTAGCTGCCACTGCTGCCTCTTTTTGCTCAGCTTCCTCAAAACGTGCAAGCAGTCGGTTGGATCTTCGGATTGACATCTTGCTGCATTTTTCATAGAGCAGGTATAGTGGCGGTCAGGTAATGGTTATGTTAGCGAAAACTAGAGTAGGAGCTGCACACATGAAATAGACTCAACACTAGAGTACACTCAAGATGAACATCAATAAAACCGCAAGAACAGCCACAAAGACCGATCACTCATAACAGCATTACACCCTAGACATGAGTACTATCCCGAGGCCAGCTCCTAGAACCTTGAGGATTAGTACATCTAAGCGGATGCTACATCGCGGCTGAGCCAAAAGGTGGTCATGATCTACCAAGTCTAAACATCTACTCATGAAGATAGATACAAGTCTCATCACTACTGCTGACATCTGCTGATACTGTCTACTGCATCTATCTCATGCTGCTGGAAGTGCCTGTGAGGCGCGCTGCCAACCTCATAGCCTCAGTCTCTGTCTGCTGCTTCGATCACTGCCTGTTGTCGTGGAGAGTGTCCGTGAGGCGCGCTGCCAACCTCACTGTGTCCACCTCAGGTCTTGCCAACTGCTTCTCTAGGGGTGCCAGTTCTTGTCTCAGTCTTGTCATCTCGGGGGTAAGGGTTCGAGCCTCAGGTAGTGGTATCGGTTCAACCCGGATTGGTGAGACCCTGTAGTGTTCTGTTCTGGGTTCAACTCTGCGTTCCTCTGGAAGTCCTTGGTTCAATGTGATCATCTCTGCCACCCTCTTCCTGTCTTACCTCACCCAACTACTAAGGGTCCTTCGAGCTTCATCCTTTGCCATAATCTGTTGAAGACTCAAGTGCTTCATCAGCTGGTAGTTCCGCCCACTCTTCTCCTTGTAGCTATCCACCTCTTCTTGAAGTTCTGAGTTGCGGCTGTCCAACCAATACACTTCTTCCTTCAGTCCTTCTATCTCTTCTTCCTTGGCTGCTAATGTTTTGTCTTTTTCTGTGAGTTGAGCATGGTGAGTTGCTCGGATCAGCCCTGCCAACTGCCTGTTGTTGCGAGCTTCGTACTCCAGGGCTCTGACTTCCCTTGCTTTAGCTTCGAGGCGCTTCTCAAGTAAGGCGATCCTGTTCTCTAGCAGCTGGGTGTCTTGCTTCGATACCTTCTCTCTTAGCTTGGCAACTTTCTCTTCTAGGCCAACGTTTAAGTACTCCTGCTCGATCATGCACTGAACTGAGGTCTGCAGGGTCACGTTCCGCTCTCAATCAGTTGCGTGAGCCAGCAGGCTGACCGCGTCTCTGTCAGCTGGCTCTTCAAGAGCCCGTGGCAGGTACCGGAAGCGGGTGTGGCTGAGCTGGTTCTGGTACACAAGTGTGGCAAGACGGAGTATCCTCATGGCAATAGTCTGCACTGCCCGACTGAAGGTGCTCTCGCTGGTTGCTGTCCGTAGCATTAGTGACCTTTGCCGTCCAGGGATATTGGGTACTTCCATCTGCAACCGGGTGTGTACTCCCTCGCCAGGGCCGTAGGTCCAGCCCTCGTAGAAGACGTTGTCCACGTCTATCCCCACTGTACGCAGCACCTCCCTCAGTAGCACTGCCAAACCTCCACAGTCTGCTCCAGTGGTCCTGATGTCCCGTCGTTCATCTGCTGGTCTTCTTGCTTCCATCTGCCAGACAGTTAGTGCGTTGTTAGTAAGTTAGCAAGTTAGTAAGGTAAGTTAAGGGTAAAAATTTTATAATAGTTGAGATGTACATATATATAGTTTTCAAATAGTCCAAGGAGTTTCATATATCATAGAGGACTCAGTTAGAGCATCTGTCCTAAGTTTCCGATCTAAGGGTTACGCGCTACGGTCAAGTATGGCTCTGATACCAACTGAAACGAACCGGATTCTCAACGACGAGAATCCGACTCCCTGTACCCTCGATATAGTCCCAGTAATAGCAGCTATCTCGTACAGAACTCATCTCAGTCGATTATCACATCCATACAGCGATAAAAGAGATCCAAACATGACATATATAAAACATAGCGTCTGGTACAAGCCCTCTGGGCTAAATCGACAATAAGAAACAGCTACGCAGTGGTAGCTAGATCATCGGGGTCCACTCCACCACAGGCAACCTTGAGCGTAGCGCGCTCCCTTTAGTCGTACCAACCGTCCTGGTTGAACTCACGGTCGGAGTCTTCACCTGCGTACCCAAAGTCTGTCCCCAAGGAATTGGGACAGGTCCACGTCACCAACCATATATGCAGCAAGCTTTGAAGTGGCCTAGCTAGTAATAAAAATATTCAAGGGAAATAAACCGGGGCTTCCTATGCGCAACAACAATAAACCCAAGTTCAACTCAGCACCAACTCCTTTCCTCACCAGAGAAAACACACTTCCCAAAACCACCATCAGCCTCACAACCACATCGGGCTCGTCCCGTCTCAACAGGTTCCCGCAAATATCATCCACCAACGCCTTTCACTCGCTTGTCGACTCGGTGAGCTCCCTCCCCACCTTGTCTCATCAGCAACGCTGGACCAACCTCTCATTACCCAAAACCAAGGAAGAGGTAAGAAAGCAGATACCCGGGGCTAATCTAGACGATATCAGAAGGGTCGTCCATAACCGTGGACACGGCTATATGTATAGTTTTCACTCTGTAGAGGTTGCACTCTTGGAACCATCCGGGCTGCAGACGGTAATGAGCCGTCTTGAGACACAACCCACAGCAAAGACCCTAAGAAGTAACGGTGCCATACTGTCTCCCTGGGCTCGGGAAACAATCTGAGCTAACAGCTGCCCAAGGGTCGTGAAACCTTCCCACCGGGGCCAGTCGGGGGCCGTGGTAAATCAGGGAGAGTACGCCGCAATGAGTCCCCCTTACACATATCAAACTCGAATCTCCTACAGGTCTGGCACCGCACTAAGTAGGCTTGCTGGAACCCTCCCCATTCTGGGTAGACGGTGAGCACTGTAAATCCCACTGAAAGCCGCCATCGACATGGTCCTTAATTGTCGGTAAAGCGAGTATCATCATCAAAAAGCGATCCACCGCAACTGTCCGCAATCGGCACCCATTATAGGTATAGCCGCCCAACTCCTCAAAAGTAACCAAAGTAACCACGTACCCGCAACAGGTACTCCGTAGGGACTGCCCGAGTGCAGCCACCAAGCACCCCAATCAAACGATTGGGTTATTATCACTCGCTTACACCGCCTAGCTGCACTACACCTCCCATACCGCCCACAACTCACGCCAATAAGATCAGATCACAACCATCCCAACACATGCATCGCATAGCATATAACATTCAGTGGATAATAGGATGGCAAGGTAACAGGATATAATCAATGGCAGGGCAGGTTTATCATACAAGTAAAGTAAAGCGCTAGCATACTAATTTGCATGTCTAATAGGAATTTCAGAGATTGGTCGGGCGTGAACTTGGGCAAAAGTCTTCGTCCTTGTCAAAGCAGTTGTCGTAGTGGTCCAGCTCCTCCTGGCTCTCTGGAGCTCCTAGGGTTGCAGAAAATAAATAAGGCCCAGCTACTAGCAAAGAAACACCAAAACAACGAGGAAAGAAGACCCAAAGAACACCAACCTCTACACTAACGCGTAGGTTATGATTTTAGAAAAATATAGAAACTAGTTTCATATTTTTCTAAGCTACGGTTGATTTATTATGAATTTTCCAAGTGTAAATCATTTTCTGAAAATATTAAATAATTTCCCGAAACAGAAAAACAGTCAATTAATCAGCCTGCTGACGTCGGCATGACGTCATGCTGATGTCATCAGTGGGTCAGCCTTATGTTGACGTCATCAGTGGGTCCGGATGACGTCAGCGTTGACCGGTCAACGGTCAACGGTCAGCGGTCAATGGTCAACTGGTCAACCTGGTCAGTGGGCCAAAGCGGTCAGCGACTGGCAGTGGGTGACGTGTGGGTGGTCCACCGTGTGCCGTGCGAGTGGTTCACGTGCACCGGGTGCACTGGATCTGGTGTGGACGACTCTGGATCTTCTACGGCTGTGCGTGCGGCATGCGGCTGTGGTCTTCGGTGTGGCTGGCTGCGGCGCAAACGTGGATGCGCGCGGCGCGGCTGGAGCGCGGCTGGCGACGACACCCAGCACCAACGATCACCGGCGAAGGCTCGGCTCGGGCCAACAGGTGGTGCTACGGCTTGACTAGGGTTTGGCGCTCAGGCTCGGCAAGAAAAACGGTAGGATTGACCGGCGAGGCGGCCTCCCAACGAGCGCGGCGGCGGCGGCGTGCGCGGGTGCTCTGGCGAGCCGGGTCCGCAGCAGCGCCAGCACGAGGATAAAGCCTCAACGGCTCGGGTAAGTGCTCAGCTGTGCGGAGAGGTGCGGTGCGGTGCCTTTGGCACGCGCGCGCGCAGTTCAAGCCATAAGCTTGACCGCGCCGCGGCTATGGCGCTCGCGCCGGCCGAGCATCCCCGGTGCGCGGCTTCATGGCGGCCAGGGTTTAAGCGAAGGCGTCGGCGGTTCGCGGTATGGAAGAGCGGCGCAACAGGGTCCTGCAAGCGGTGAGACACAGCACGAAGGCTGGCTCCAGAGGCGGCTAGCACAGCGGCGGCGCACGGCCGAGGAAGAAGAGGAAAGGGGAAAGACGACGGCGGCTCACCCAAGGGTTAGTCGTGGTTCGCTGCAGCTCGGGGAAGACTCGCGGTTCTCCAGCGAAGCTCGTGCTCCCGCGTACTGCTCCGCTCCGGCTCCGGCTTGGCGTCTCCACGAGCGGCGGCGACGGCATTGGCGGCGGCGGCGCGAAGACGACGATCGGCTTCACCACGGTCCGCTCCTGCTCCTCCTCTCCCTTCCCCAACACCCAGGACGCCACCCACTCCTCTCACCCTCTCGAATCGATGGCTGGCAAACCCCAAAGGGGCGGCGCGTATTGGGGAAGAAGAAGGTCGGGCGGTGGTTTTATAGGGCGGTGGCGGCTAGGGTTTAGGGCACGGACGGCGAGATGAGGCGGCCAGGCGCCCGCGGACACGTGACGCGCATCGGACGGGCCGCACAAGGGCTGATGGGACCGGCTCGAGGTCACGGGCGCGGCGGCAGAGAGAAGGCGGCCGCACGCGAGGAAGAAGGGGAGGAAGGTGATAAAGCTGACATGCGGGCCCCGCGTGTCAGCGGTAGAGAGGGAAGAGGGCGCGGGGTTGATGCTGGGCCGCTGCTGGGCCGAAAGGCCGGCCGGGCTGGTTGGCTGGATTGGCTCGGGAAGGAAGTTTAAGGGGATTTTCTGGACTTTAGCTTCGGAGTTTAGGCCCACTAGCAGTTAGTTGGGTTTGACAATTAGTTTGGCTTGTTAGTGTTTGAATTCAAATCTAGAATTTGAATTCAAACCAACCAAAAATCCAATAAAACCAAATTAACTCCAAATCACACCTATTTGCTCCTTAGCACTTCAAATTGATTTTAAATTTAAATCTAAATTGCCTAGGAATAAAGGGAGCAATAGGATGACAATGTTATATGTTGGTTTGCATTCACAACATTACACCCAAAATTTTTAAATTTCACTTTTGTACTCAACAAATCCTATAGAAATTGTTAGGGTTGTTACACAGGGGGCTGAGCCCAGCCCGCCCGCCCGCTCCTGGGCAGCCCAGGCGCCACACGCTTTTCTAGATGGGCCACCTGGCCAGTGGGCCGGCCCCTGGGGCACGCCAGCTTCTCCTCCATCAATGGGACCTCCTGCTGGCAGCCTCTACAACAGCGGCTAGGACCAGCAGGCCTTGGCGGCTCAATTTCAGACTCTTCAGCTTCAACAGCCTCCCCAACATGACTGGTATTTTGACACTGGTGCCACAAATCATGACGCCTCTGATGCTGGTACTGTCTCCTCCACCGCACCTTCATCTATTTATTCTTATTCTAGCATTATTGTCGGTGACGGTACCCGTGTACCTGTCACCTCCACTGGCTCAGCTCATCTTCCGCACAACCTTCATCTTAATAATGTTCTTGTCGCTCCGAATCTTATTAAGAATCTCATTTCTGTTCGCCAATTTACCGTTGATAATAATTGCAGTGTGGAATTTGATCCTTTGGTTGTTCTGTGAAGGAACTTCCCACTCAGAGCGAGATCATCCGGTGTAATAGTACAGGGTCGCTTTACCCTCTACTACCCTCGGCTTCCGCTCTTCTTACAGCTTCCTCTTCCTCGCTTTGGCATCAACGGCTCGGTCACCCCAGACAGGAGGCACTTTCCAAGCTCGCCCACTCCGCCGCCATCAACTACACACCCGGGGCCTCCGACGGTCTTTGCCATGCTTGCCAACTTGGTCGACATGTTCGCCTTCCCTTTCACACCTCCTCTTCTCGCACTAGTCATGTATTTCAGTTATTACATTGTGATCTCTGGACATCACCTATCACTAGTGTTTCTGGTTACAAGTATTACCTTGTTATTCTTGATGATTATTTGCATTATCTATGGACATTTCCCCTGCGACTCAAATCTGACACCTTTTCCACGCTGTCACATTTTTTCGCCTATGTCCACACCCAGCTTGGCGTTCCTATCCAGGGGCTCCAAAGCGATAATGGTCACGAATTCGACAACCTCAACGCTCGCTCGTTTTTTGCGTCACATGGAGTTCTCTTTCGCATGTCGTGTCCCTACACTTCAGCGCAAAATGGTAAAGCTGAACGTATTATCCGTACCACCAATAATATCGTTCGCTCCCTACTATTTCACGCGAGTGTACCACCCACGTTTTGGGCCGCCGCACTCAGCATGGCGACACACCTCCTCAACATCCTTCCCACTAAAACCCTGTCCTTCTCCACTCCGCACATCGCTCTTTTTGGCGTCCAACCATCCTATGAGCACTTAAGGGTTTTTGGGTGCACTTGTTACCCCAACCTCTCCGCCACAGCCACCCACAAACTTGCTCCTCGTTCCTCCCTATGTGTGTTCCTTAGCTATTCCCCTCATCACAAGGGGTATATCTGCTTCGACCGCCACACAAACCGCACCATCATCTCTCGTCATGTTATATTCGACGAAACCTCGTTTCCCTTCTCCAAAGATCCCTCGAATTTTTGGAGGACTTTTCTAACCCTGTGACGGTGCCTTTTCCACCATCACCCTCATTTCCTCCTGCAGGTACCTCTACTTCACCGGTGCATGGGCCTTCAACCTTAGGCCCACCCCGGACTTCCCTGCTATGGCCTCACCAGGGGTGTGGCTCCACAAGCCACGCCACCTGCTGGGATGGCCTCTGCTGGGTCGCTGCCTGAGCTGCAGCGGCCAAACATCTCCCAGCAGCCATCTGCGGGACCGTCCTCTTCTGCAGCAACAGCGTCCTCCCCCGTAGCGGCTCCCGCCGAGCGCTTCAGCATCGTCTACACCTGACGCCACCAGGCCGCCCCTGCCTCGACCCTCCCTGGCACTCCTACTTCACCAGTGCAAGAAATGGCTCCTCCATCAGGTCTATCACTACCTGTTGGAGCCGTTCCCGTGCCGCCCGTCCAGAACCATGCAGACTCGTGGCAAAAGTGGCATTCGGATGCCAGCAGTTTTTCAGACTGCCGAGCTGTCACCAATCCCTCGCACCTACCGGGCTGCTCTTCCTAATCCAAATTGGCGGGCAGCTATGGAAGCCGAATATTCTGTTCTCCTCGCCAACAACACTTGGGATCTTCTTCCTCGGCCTTCCAGTGCCAATGTGGTAACCGGTAAGTGGGTTTTCAAACATAAGTTCAAGGCTGATGGCTCCCTGGAGCGTTACAAGGCGCGATGGGTTCTTCGTGGCTTCACCTAGCGCCCCGGCATTGACTTCACCGAGACTTTCAGTCCGGTTGTGAAGCCCGCCACTGTTCGGACTGTGTTGTTCCTCGCTCTCTCGCATTCGTGGCCTATTCACCAACTTGATGTCAACAACGCCTTCCTTCAAGGTACCCTGTCAGAAACCGTATACTGTGTTCAACCTGCTGGTTTTGATGATTTAGCCCACCCAGATTTTGTCTGCCGTCTCAATAGGTCCCTCTATGGCCTCAAGCAGGCCCCACGAGCATGGTACAACCGGTTCGCCTCATTTCTTCTGAAGCTTGGGTTTTCTGAGGCTAAAATAGATTCTTCACTGTTTATCTACCGCTCCGGCGCCGATACAGTATATCTTCTATTATATGTTGATGACATTATCCTTACGGCATCCTCCTCCGCCCTGCTTCAGAAGATCATCACTGCACTACAGCAAGAGTTCTCTCTGAAGGATCTTGGACAGCTGCATCATTTTCTTGGGATGCATGTACAGCACACACCTTCTGGGATTTTTCTCTCCCAACGACAGTATATTCTTGAAATACTTGATCATGCTGGCATGACCGATTGCAAGTCTTGCACCACCCCTGTTGATCTGAATCCGAAGCTCCCATCTGATGGTGACCCTGTTCCTGACCCGACAGATTTTCGGAGCCTTGCCGAAGCACTACAGTATCTGACCTTCACTCGGCCAGACCTCTCATATGCTGTCCAACAAATTTGCCTTCACATGCATGACCCTCGGGAGCCTCACCTCGCCGCTCTCAAGCGCATTTTGCGCTATGTTCGTGGTACTCTCCACATGGGGCTGCTCATTCGACCATCCTCCCAGCAAGAATTGGTCGTCTACTCCGATGCCTATTGGGTTGGCTGTCCGGACACCAGGAAATCCACTTCCTGCTATGCTGTTTTTCTTGGGGACAGTCTCATCTCTTGGTCCTCCAAGCGCCAGAACACAGTCTCCCATTCCAGCGCTGAGGCTGAATATCGGGCGGTTGCCAATGCAGTTGCTGAAGCCACTTGGTTACGACAGCTACTAACTTAGCTTCACACTCCACTTTGCAAGACAACTCTCGTGTATTGTGACAATGTCACTGCCATCTACATGTCCAAGAACCCCATTCAGCACCAGCGTACTAAACATGTCAAGATTGATCTCCACTTTGTTCGAGAACGTGTTTCTCTTGGGGATGTTCGTGTGCTTCACGTTCCAACAACCTCTCAGTTCGCCGACATTTTCACCAAGGGGCTGCCCACTTCGGTCTTCACGAAGTTTCGCTCTAGCCTCAATGTCTGGGCACCAGACGATTCGACTGCGGGGGCATGTTAGACTGATAGTATTCCCATATGGTATAAGTGCACCGGCCTAGAGCCTTGTGCTATACTGCCTGGTATCCTGTGCAGTACTTATGATAGTTATTAGATGCTTATCCCCTCAGATTAGTGTGTTCACACCTTGGACCTTTGGCCTGTGTGCCTATTTATATGTAATCCCTTTGTAATCCCATCTATCAATCAATAGACATCAGCTTTCAATTAACATACCACCATGACCTCAGTTTGAAGAAGGTTCGGTCCGAGTTGCAATTAATTGTCTCGTAGTCACAAGAACCAGGAGGACAATAGTAGAAAAACATGTGTAACGTTCAGTTAGCAATGTAATATCCATATCTTTTGGGTCACCGTGCCAAAACGCTCCCGAAAACCAAAAGCCCAAAAGCACATTTTGAGGAGCTTCTGACTTTTGGATTACAAAAGCTTGTTGGCTTTTGAAAGGTTGAAAAACCGAGGTCCAAAAGCTCCAAGAAAGCTGAAACAAATAGACCATTACTCTAGATTCTGAAATCGGGACTAAAAAGTCGGACTAAAGGGGTTCTAAAATAAGGACTGACAATCGAGTTCCAAAAAAGAGCCACATCTAGGATTAAAGGGCCTCGGAGACTGTAGATTACAACAAGGACTAAAACTTGCATTTATCTCGCGTCCAAACCCAATTGAGACAAATATAATGGATGGAAAATTATTTTTCTACTAGTAAAATATCATAGAAACAGATTTATTTGTGCAGTAAAGTCCAGTCCATCGATTGTGTCATTGTGGTTCTTTTCATAAATTAGACAAAAATAAAATTCGTATGGATCCTAATAATGTGCAGTACAACACTCCCAGTTCCTTCTAGTAGCTTGCATGGAAACTCTAGTGAATATGTTGATGTTGCATCAAGTAAGGACCATAAGCGATTATTTTGCAACGATTTTTAAACTTGTGATGATGTGCTTTGTAGGGGTATTGGCAACTTAAAGTGACTTTACGGGTTATTTACACTTCCCTGTTTTCACGTAGTTATACAAAGAAATTCAGCGTGTAAAATTACTTCAAAATATTAATCTATTTTCTATATCCTAAGATTAAGTGTTCTCGTAGAACTATATAATTTTGACTTCTCTAAAAACATGCCCACGGCCTATACCTCAGCTGGCAGTGGCCTCACCTCAATGTTTGGTGGGTGGGGAATGATGAGTGGTAGCCAAAAGTAGTTCAAAGTAGTTTTTGTTGGTTACACCTTCACTGTTCTTTGCTATGTACTCCGTATAAGATTATTCATTAGTGGCACATAATAGGAGGCATGGACGCTTAGTGGGTGTAATGGACACTGATCTCATCATTTTTTTGGAGTACGATCACCTTCATTTTGGCATGTAACACAGCTCATATTCCACGAGTAAAGACGGCGCACCGCTTGGCTGTCCTCTCATGGTAAAGACGTTGGGTACATCATCGGTTCATGGCCTAAAAATGTGACATTAGTAACCACTAAAACCCAGCATATTCCCAATGCTTGGCACAATTTTATCTCGATGCCAAAGGAACTTCGTCGATCACCATTGTACACGCTGAACCTTTTCTCAGGGCAAATCGTATGTGCTGAAGTTTATCAGGTGCCACTATGTTTCTCCCACCACTCCTGTTTTTTATAGAAGTGTACAACAATGCCACACTGTTTACTAGGATATCGATCAGCCTGGCTCGAAAACTAAATTTACATGCATTGAGATGCCGAATCCAAATAATTTATATTACAAAGCTTGAATTCAGCAAATACTATCATCGTTTATTCTCTATGATACGCCAGGCCGATGCTGCCCTTCGAAATTCTAGCGAGAAACGGTACCACGTGGGTAACCATGGTCGCGGCCAGACCAACCCGGTTACTCCTGTTAGATCAAAACGATCTGCATTAGCTTAACATACTTAAAACAGGATCATCTAGTCTAACAAGATCACATCTAACTTAGCTAATGCGGATAAACATGAGATAGTTCGGCTTATACCAGCGGCGTTGGTGTCCATCGTCGTCGGTGTAGAAGTCACGAAGTCGATGGCGTGAGCAGAGTCGGGGACGTAGCGTAAACGCTCCTTGAGCGTCTTCTCGGGGTAGTGGTGGCCTTCTGGTCTCCACCGGCACTGCCCCGGGTGTGGTGCTCGAGCTTCCGAGCCTTCCAGCGCGCTTAGAGATCGGTAGGGTGGTTTAGGGTTTAGGTAAACCTTGGATTGCGTGGAGCAAAGGATGAGAGGAACCCTTGGGGTTGACCCTCTACTTATAGTCGCGCTGTAGGCAAGGGGCCGAGCCCAATGGGCTTAGGTTTTGCCTCCCGATCACGGCAAAAACGGACTCGGGATAAGATCCGAGTCCGAGGTTTTAGGGGTGATGGAAATCCCCTCTAAGTCGTTGGTTTGTTGTTGACCTAGGTCAAACTGAAATATCCAACAACTCCCTCCCCGCTGTAATGTCAATTATCCTTCAGAGTAATGGACTTTGACGTCAGGTTTTAGGTATTACGAGAGATTTAATTTATTTACAATTATAACAAAAAGCTGTGCGTGCAGATTTACCCAATCATAGCAAAATTTCGATCAGAACGTCATATCAAAAGGTGTAGTCATTTTTATCTTTTTGCTACATTTTACCTAATTACGAACTGAATCTTATAAGTACGCTACCAGCTAGCATGCTTGCGTCGTGGGTTCATCATTGAGTGATTTAACCTTATCCCCTGTTTCAAGACAACAACTACTAAAGATGCATGAATGATGGAGCTACTTAAGTTGTACTCGCTACTGTCTGATAAAATATTAAAACAGATAGTGGAACACAACACTACTAAAAAACGATTTGTAGGGACACCTGACTTTTTTCTGGAGGGGACGAAGAATTAATCCGCACCTGCTTGCTCCATAGGCACACTGTAGCAGGAAGCCACTCCTAAAAATTTATTTCCTGAGGTGGTCCATGTTTGAGTCCACCCTGGAAATCGCCCTAGAAATAGTCATGCACAAATAAATTCATAATTTTTTACGATCTTGACAAACTTTATACCAAAATCGCATAGATTGATGGGACCTAAAACTCTATAAGTTATAACTTTTTGAAGCGACTGTTTAGTGGTCCAAAATTCATTATAAATTTTTATTTTTTAAAAAATCAAAATTTTGAATTTTTCAAATGACCTTGGATGAAGGCATATCATATACCAAAGCTGTAGTATTCAACGAGATCTATAACTTGGTAACACAAAAAACAATGAATCGTCAAATTAGAACTAGAGGATGGAGTAGTAGTGGCCTAGTGGGTGATGCTGAAATGAAAGCACATATCACAAACTATTATAAGGATTGTTTGAATCACTAGAGGATAATAGTTTTAACATAGTAGAAAACCATAATCATGACATACCTTATGTGCTGAATGAGAAAAATAATCTCATAGCCACGTTCGTAGAGAAAAAAGAGATGTTGAAATGAAGCAAAATAAATCCCCTGACAAAGAGGGCTTTCTGCCTGAATTTTATCAAGTGTTCTTTTTTTTTTATCAAGAGTGTCTTCCTTTGCATAGCCTCAACATTGGGGTAGTTACTCTTCTACCAATAATAAAAGAGGCAAAGAAAATACAATAATATAGAACCATTTGTCTACCAAATGTGAGCTTCAAAATATTCTCTGAAGTAGCTACAAATAGAGTTATGGGAGTGGCTAGCAAAGTGGTTCGACATTCCTAAATAGCATTCATACCAGGTTAGAACATTATGGAAGGAGTATTACATGAAACTATCCTTGACCTTCACACCAAAAAACTTAATGGTGTGATTCTCAAAATTGATTTTTTAAAGGCCTTATGGTAAATTGTTGTCTCTACAACAAACACTAAGAATAAAGAGGTTATGCAAGTAGTATCATAACTGGATTTTTTAAAAAAATTATAGGAGGAAGCGTGAACAATCAAAATTAATGATAATATTGGGCACTACATCCAAATATGAAAGGCCTCACATAAGGAGACCCAGTGTCGCCTATCCTTTTCAATATTGTGATAGACATGCTCTCGATTTCAATCAAATTAGACTAGGTAAAGGGTGACAGACAGATTAAAGAGGTGAACCTCACCTTGTGGAAGATGGATTGCCTATGCAGGTTATACAATCCTTTTAATGGATCATGATTTGGAGTAACCTAACAATATAAAGCTATTTCTCATTGTCTTTCAACAATTGTTAGGATTTAAAATGAACTTTCACAAGACATATTTTTTTATGAAGAGACTAAACAGTATGAATGAGAATATATTGAATTATTTGGTTGCTACCTAGGGTCATATCCTTTTTGGTACATAGGTATCCTGATGCAATGCCATAAACTTCACAATATGGATTGAAATATAATAGAGGAAAGTTTTAAGTGTAAACTGAGTGCCTAGAAAGCCAAACATTTATCTTATGGGAGAAACTAGTAGTTTAATTAACTTTGGGAGCCAAACATTTTCCTCCCCTTGAGTATTTGTTCTAGTACATAAAAATTTATTTTGAAGAATTTGTTGCCATGCCCCATCCTCATTATTCAGAAGAAAAATCCATTTACTGAGTAGGCACTTGTTCTGAATAAATTGATAGCTGGACATAACCTATTACCTAAAATGACCATTTACCAACTTTCTAATTGGAGGGATATTTTGACCTGGGACCTACATAGTCAAGGTTGTTTTATAGTTTGATCTATTTAGCAGTTCATCATAAACGTACTCTTCACCAATAAATTCATAAGGAATCTTAAAATTCCACTAAAGATAAAGATTTTCCCTTGGTACCTCCTGAGAGGTGTTGTTTTAACAAAGGATAATTTAGCAAAGACAAACTGGTAGCAAAAGTTAAAAAATGTTATTTCTGTGATTGCAATGAAACAATTAAGCATCTCTTTTTTTGACTGTCAGCATGTTAAGACTATTTGAAGGATTGTAAATATAGCTACTGGATAACTGTTATTAGGACAGGCAGCAGGCACTTATAGGGATATGCCGATGCGGAGAATAGGATATATTTGGAAGATTATTGTGCTGTGCAGTATAATTTTCAATGTAATGCTATTACCTGTATTTTCAACTTGCATATGAGCTTTGGGCGCTGAACCATGTTCAGTAATATTCTATAATTTAATTTAGTATTATCCACTGCCTTGTGCCTTCGCAATTTCTTGGTTAGTTCCAGAAAACTAGTTGGAAGAATTCAAACTTAATATGCCACTGATGACTGAATTTACTCTTTCTACTGTGCATTGCCACACATAACACTACATAAGTTTCCATGTAAATTACCAGCAAATTATTCTGTCACATCTAGAGAATTCCCAGTTATTTGTTTCCCAAGTCGGGTCAAACTTTGCACGCTTAGAAAATTACTATGGCGGCCTCAACTGAGTGAGCTGCTCCTGCAGAGTCTTTAGCGATGTAAACATCCAGATCAAACCGGCTGCTAGCAAGATGAATGGTATTAAAAACAGAGTGGTGGTTGTTGTTTTCATGTGCTGTGCGATAGGTCCATGTTGCCAGCACTATGTTCAATTGATTAGTATTGTTTTTAGGATATGCTGAGAATCTTACAGGGGTTCTTTTAGTTTTTCAATGTGAATCTATCTGCGCGTGAATGCGTGATCAGTGCTGATTCTAGCAGCTACCTGGTTTGAGATAAGAAAGCTGTTTAAAATAAGGGCAAATCTTAATTATATATACGTCTGCTGGAACTTTTTGTGTCCCTAGGTAAGCAAATTGAGTCCAAATAAAGTTTGGGCCCTCCATGCATGTTGGGACTACACATGTAAAATCACAGCGTAGAGCAATGATGTGCGAAGATTATCTGAGGTTCGTAGCTGATTTATAGCCAACAAAGTCTGAGTATTCAGTTGATAGGCAGTTTGGCACCCATCAATGTTTACGCAGCACGAGTGCAATTTTCACTAACCGACACTCAAACGCTATTGTGGTCTCTGTGCTTGTTCCTAGTCGTACACTTGTCGCCAAATAAGCTTGCAAGCCAAAAACTAAGACCAAAACAGGTTCTGTTAAAAAAATCAAAACAGGTAGGTTCATTTTTTTAGAGGTAAAAAAGTGAATTAACTCACACACTTGCCTCCAAATAAGAGTTCAGATATAAAACTAGTTCAATCCCAGTCTGATGCATTCACTTCAATATCTTCGTTCATTGTACAGGGAAGATGAATCCAACGCTAAAACCAGAATAAATTCACTTGTTTTAGGGAAACTGAAAAAGTACCTTGTGTGCTTGTCCCGAGTCACACACATATCGCCAAATAAGATCACGACATCAATTGCAAAACGATTGAAACAAACTCAAACGTAATCTCTATGTCTACAACAATATCTCAGTTGCTATGTACATATAGAAGATGAGTCGATCACCACAACACATGATTGCTGGAGGCCTTAAAGATTTGCTTAGAAGAAGTTCAGTAGCTCATAAACCGGACACCAGCCACAGCCACTCCATTCTCCTTTGTGGAATTCTTAAAAGCTAAGCATGGAAGGACGGCAGCGATGCTTTTGTTTTGGGGACCCTTTGTTTTTTCCCTTTAACCAAAGCGTCATTGATCACGTCCACCCCTCGCTAATTCCTCTCTCCCCGTTTGCAAATGATTCGCCGCTTTCCAAAGATCTCATCGGTGCCCCACCAAGCTTAGAAAGGAATCCCCCAGACAGCCACAGCTTTAAGCTGCTGGTAGTACGTTCTTCACTCGTGCAGACCACTTCCTTGCTTTGCTGCAAGCTTTCTTCTGGTCTTAGATTCTTTTTCGTGGCATTAGTCAGTCCCTGAAGTAATACTACCAGACATGACAAGTGGGCCAGGATTCCTTTGTGGTGCCCACAAGCCATAGGGAGTATTGTTTCTTGAGGCCATACTCTGGCACCTTTGGTGGAACTCATCATACAAAAAGAAATTTGGCCAAATGTCATGTCTAAAGCAGACCACAGACTAGGGTGAAGAAAAATCTTATAAGATGTTAGCCAACAGTACTAGTACTTTTCAGCTATACTAGTTTCTATGCAAAAATCACTCTTGTACTTTGGGTCTCATTTATTATAGAAGGAAAATCTCGACGAGTGTGGTCATCAAATCTTTCGCCGTAAATACAACATATATATATAACTCATATCCACTTTTTCTTGTATTACAACTGGTTGATGATGTGTAGGTGGTCGTCGTACCAGCAGACACCACAGGTGTGAGATTCTAGAAGCAAACCTGTATCGGACAAAGACTAGAATTAATTATTAAGAATCTCGGTGCAAATCCTTTTGGACTCGGAGATCAATCATTCATTTGTGGCCATCCATCTTTTTCCGGGAATTAATTTTTTTCTCACCATCAAAGAGAAAAACAGCTAGCTGCAAGTGTGAATGACTTGACAAAATGATCGATATATGATATACAGGACAGTTGCTTGTTCCACAAGGGCATCGAATTAACCACATACTTAGCTCTTTGCTGTCCTTGTCACACTATAATAAAGTGACACACCACCACCACAAAACCCTACTTTGCCCTTGCCTGGCCCCAATGCTCACCCAATAACATCAAGACAGGGCTGGACAAAGCAACACACGCATACACACACAGCTAGGTACATAGATCATGGACACAGCTCGAGAGCTCGCTCGTCTGGCAGAGACCTGAAGACACGGCCGGATGGTGCTAGCAGTAGTAGTTGTACATGTTGGCGTCGAGCAGCTGCGGTTGGTGATACATGGCGCCTTGCATGCACTGGACGAGCTCGGTGAGGGACTGGAGGCGCTCGCCGAGCTCGAGGTTCATGGCCTGCAGCAGCGCGTTCTCGGCCTGCACGGCGGCGCACCGGCGCTGGACGTCGTGGGCGGCGGCGGCCATGGCGCCGTTCCGGGCGCGCAGCGCGGCCACCTGCGCCGTCAGCTCGTCCAGCTGCCGCTGCTTGCGCGCGCGCGACCGCTGCGCCGAGAGCCGGTTGGACTCCTTGCGCTTGCGCTTCCTCTCGGCGGTCACCGCGGCGAGCTGCGGGTCGCGGCTGGGCGCCGGCGCCGCCTCGTCGGACCCGGTCGACGCCGGCGACATGGTCACGGCGGACACCGTGCTGGGAGAGGCCATGTTTTTTCTTACTGTATATATCTCAGCGATTAAATTACCTGCTGGTTACTTTCTTGCTATATTTTACTAGCAGTTCTTGGCAGAAATCGGGGCGTAAATCTCCAAGGAATTACTAGCTAGGTACGTGTGATGTGTGGGTTAATTATGAAAAGACATAGAACCAGTAGAGGAAGACGACGGAGAAGGACTGGACGAGGACGGTGGATGTTATCATAAACACGGGGGAGGGAAGCAGAAGAGCGGCAGCATCAAAACGTTCGTGACACAACCACGGACACAAGTCACAAGAGCAGCGGAAGAAATCGCTTGCCGCGACAGAAAAATCCAGCAGAGCCTCGCTCTGAGAAACCAAGAAACCCGAGGTGAAAATTTTGGCAGAGTGCCGGCCTGGACAGCAAGGTTTCCCGGCCGGAAATTTGGGCAGAGTGACGCCCTAACAAGCAAGGTTTCTGGTGAAAAATTTCAGCAGAGTGACAACCTGAACAGCTAGTAAAAAGGTTTTCCTGTCAAAAAATTCCGGCAGAGTCTTGCCCTGATCAGCAAGGTTCCTGGCCGGGAATTCCGGCAGAGTTTTGGCTTCACGGAGACACACTTTGCTACAGCCTACAGCCTGCCTCTCCGACGACAAGGTTCAGAGGAACGGAATCTTCAAAGCACAGGGAACTAAAGGCATGCAAGCAAAGATGCAGCAGGGTAGTGGGTAGGTGAGGGCGGCAGGGGGGTCAACAGCTGCAGCGGGACAGCATGCAGCTGCAAGGAAACCTAGAGAGGCGAGTAGAGAAGAGGGGAAAAGGGAATTGGGGCTTGGAAGGGGTGTCCAATTTATAGCCGCGGGGGTGAGGAGGTGGGAGGCAGAGCCTTGGTGAGCTTGGCTTGCTTAGGCGTTAAGTGCGGTGGGGAAAAAACGAAGTGAAAGGCCGGTGTGCGGTGGTGGTGGTGGTCTGGTGGAGAAGAAAGCGACCGCGGGGAAAAGAAAGGAGAGGCAGGCAAAGAAAAAAGCAGCCAAGAAAGCGAGAGGGCCAGAGAGGGCGTTGGAATCTCAGGTTAGGTGTCCGCTGCGGATTCCATTGGGGTTTGGGACTTTAGGTTTGGTGGCTGCTGCATACTTAGCATAAAGATAAATAAAGGTCGATAACCAGGGTTAAGGAAGGCATTTGGTTCAAGGGTCATGCATGATGTGTCGGTGTCGATCACTTGCACTTGCACTTGTGTTGTTCCATATCCTTGGGTTGGGTCTAGGCAAAGGCTGTGCTGGTTGACAGTGAGATCTGAAGATGTGGTGGGCTCTGATCTGTGATGTGTTATTGGGCCAGCAGCCGCTGGATTGCTGGACTACTGTAGCGTAAATTGTATGGGCTGGCCCGGACAAACCTCCCTCTGAATATGTTTAGTCTCTCTCCTCCAAAAATTAATAAAAAACAATAAAGCCTGGTAGAGGATGTGTGCTATTTTTGACACACACAGCATGGGCTTTTAGTACTGAACTTCTGCAGGTATTTCGCCTGCTACAATCTCAGCGACACATTGCTGGTAAATCACATGGTATCCAGACTCATACCAGGCGTACCTAGCTCATGCTCAGCGCGACAGCGCAGCAGCGTTACACGAGCGGCTACAATGCTCAATCTTACAAGAGTGAAAGCGATTGGCCACTTACAATTTTACATCCTGTATAACAACCGTCCGCGGTGAGGCATCAACCTCACTTCTCCGGAGCTAATTAACAAAAGCGTCTGTGCATCAGATTCAATTACCAAACATCCAACTCACAGTCCCATGGGCCATGGCCAGGTTAATTGCTTCTTGTAGGCATACATTTCCACTGAAAAAGCATATCCCACGTGCTGCACATTCCCTGCTCTTGTTCTAGCAAAATGGCCAAGGTAGTTTCTGAAGATTATTCCCCATAAACTATCGTCTCCACCTTTGACTCCACCATCAACAACGACACTTAACAAGGAAGATATATTCTAAATCTTTTGGAATTTTCTTCTGTGTCGCATAACTTATGTCTATCATTTTTCTTTGTGTAAGGGCAACTCATGTCTATGAATTTTCCTGTGTTTAACATAAGTTCAATATGTCTTGTCCCTTTTACCAATAGAAATTAGTAAAGCTAATTTTGTGGATAGTCCAATCATATTAGACTGGTAGATTGTCATTTTTTTATTTTTTTTACTCCGCGTGACCTTTTTCTGGTTATATGCTTGTCTGGTCAACATATATTTGGTGCCGCACAGGAAATACTTTATGAAGCAACTAACCTTACCTTGCCAGTAGGAAGTACCCCGACAACAATAGTAGAAAGTAACTTGTGATTCTTTCCACATTGTAGGAGGTAATTCTTTATCAAAACATATGGATTGCGAAGTAATTTTATGATATATAAAGTTATTATTTTTATTTTCCAAAAGCATACTGTGTAACTATGCTTTTGTTGTTTGCTACCCACCATTATATCATTTTTCTTGTGGTAGACCTAAGAATAAACGCAAAATATCTTATATGTGGGCATATGTTACTTTTTTCTTTGCAGTTGTAAAATCATGCACAACATGACAATATTGTGGCAGAAATCCTCCAATTTATGCTGGCTCGAGTGTGCAAATTATCACTATAGTGACTACACACTTCAAACAGTGTAAACTCGGTGTTCCGTCGGTGTGCAGTGGACTCCCGAAACACCACATTGAACACATTTTCATACGAATAGGATCATATCATGAGGGATGATCACAACAGATATTATACAATTTTACACAAATATGTTTTTGAGGTATGAGATATTATAACTCTATTGAACCAAACTTAATGTACATAGCCATGCTAAGACTTCTGAAAACAAAACGTCTTATGCTATACTAATTTACATACTATATAGTAGTAGGAACTACCAAGGTTCATCAAGAGTACATCTAGACCAAATGCATCTTTTGGTCTTCTGGAAACTCCTAGGATTTATCAGTTGGTTCTGCAACAATGAAATTAGATAAGGTTGAGTACATAGAAGTACTCAACAAGACTTATCTGGTTACCATATAGGTATAAAGAAGACATGTAAGGCTTTTAATTGTTTTACCTAGCTTATGGCTTGCGGTAAAAGGCTTACTATAGGTTGATCCTTAGTTTTAAGTTTTATTTCATTTAAGTGGTTACCTAGGCATCTAGGTTGTAAAACTTTTTTCAAGCAAGTGCTCACATGATTAGAATAAATATAATACATATATTTCATTACTTTAGTCTAAAGTGTCAATCAATGATCAAGCGGTATTCATACCGAGAAGGGCTGCGTTTCAAAACAATTATTAATGATCTGCAGACGATAACCTAGCCACACGTGTTCCGGAAACCGCACGTGGCAACCTTTCACTCAAGTTACTAATAGAAATCTGAATTGTCCCCGCTCCCAGCCTGGGTTCGTACCCTCACATACGGTCCTGTTCTCCCAACCTGCTCACCCCAACATCCGGCTGGGCAGACCACATTTTAAAATCTAGAGTAACTGAGTTACATCAGTTTCCTGGTTCCATATAGCAGTATGTGACTACTACTTTCAATGCTTGGTCTCAGAACAACAAGGACACAATCCTTATTCCAATTTCTTATCAATGAATAAGATCATCTGAGGTATTCCAACTAAACATAAACATACCTCTTATCCATCTCTACCATTTTATGTAAACAAGATCATTGGGGTTTATGAGTAACCCATGTTACTCAAGTAACTGGTAGCTAAGCATGGCTAAGCAAGGTAGGATATTGATCTTTTTGAAGAGGTGACAAAGATGTCCTTAATCAAGGATTGTCATGCATAAAAAGGGTTTCAATCAACTCTTAGACATAATGCATATAAAGTATAAACAAAACATGGACACGTGAAATAATACTTTAAAATAGGGAATGCTTTGGTGCTTGCCTGAGTTAGTTTCAATGTTAGTTTCCTCTGTAGTGGTTGAGGGTTCCTGCACCGCGAGGATGACTTCCTCGTATTTTCGAGATTCCTCTGTAGAGCTAGATGGGCTGTCAATTACTGTGCTTTCACATCTATGCTGCAACATCATGCCTGCCTCATGTTGTAGCTTCTCCATGACGACCTCCGGGACCTTGATCCAGAGTTTATGACCCTGCGGGATGGGGACGATGATCCAGCGAAAATTGTGACGACGTTCCCGGGTCGTGGAACGTGCCACCGACCCCGTTTCCTGTTACTATGGTCGGAACGCCCGGGCACCGAGCGCAGAGACCGCTGCTGTCATCTGGTTGGTTAAATACCATGTTATTTTTTTCCATGATTTAATAATTCTCAGTAACAACTCTCCAACGATTAATAGGATCGCTTCCGTATCCATGTGCATGTAGTCCCATCCGTCTGCCTCCCTCTGTTTGGATGAAAATCTCACCTGTATATGCACTCCACCGTGTGCATGCAGAATAAAATTCTCGCGTGAATCAAGACATGCATGGCGCAGCTTAATTACCTGATCCCTTCCATACGGAGACATGACACATATACTATATCCTTTTCTGACGTTTTTTAAAAAAACAAATACGAGGTTAAAAAACAGAGGTAGTATTCATGAATATTTATATTATGTATATATGTATTGCATATGTGTTGCCAATTCTGTTCTTTACATTCTCTATTTACTGTAGTGACATAGAAGGGATAAGAAACATATACTCTAATCTTTTCTCTACTAGGGTAAAATTATCTTTTCCACCTTCAGTTAACAGCCATCTAGCTATGTTGTGACGGTAATGGCAGTGAAGGGATGAGTTAAATTTTCGGTGGCACCGAAGGGATATGTTAAGTTTCAATGTCATAGAAGGGATGAGTTAAATTTCCGATGACATACATGAAATTTTCTCATATATATTCCACTTCAGTTGGCTCCAGTTCTATGTTATGATGCAAGAACATAACAAATTTGGAAAAGGCTTGTTCTATAAACTTTCCTTCATGATAAAATTGCAAGCTACTAATAAATACCCATATAAACCTAAAAACTTTAACCCATATATGATAAAGTATTAAAGATAATACTAAACTAAGGCCAAAAATAATATTTAAAAGTTAGGATTTTATATTTTTCATGTATAGAAGAAGAACAAACAAGTCCAGTAAAATTGGTTTCCTAATTTTTGGAGCTCTATAGAATTTTTGTGAATTTTGAAAGGAAAACAACATTTAGAAACTATTGAACAGAATAACCCTGGTATTTTTATGCAGAACCCCCTGAAAGATTTTAAATTCTATCAAATAGGTCCTTGCTGTTCTATGAACAGATTGGCTGCTAAGAGGCAAGAGCTACGTTTAGAGAACGGCAATGGTCGATCTCGTTGCCGGCAAGGTTCCGGCAATGGTGAGGGAAGCATGACGGGTTCTAGTGCTAGGCTGGGCTATGGGTAGGAGAATCCCCATGGGAAACGGACATGAAGGTAAGGTTTGAGGGGGACAGACATGGCCGTAGCGAGAGAGCTGAGGTGGTACAAAGGGGCTGGTGAAACGGCGGCTATTCCACGTCGAGCTGCTGCCCTAAGAGCATGTCCTCTACCTGCTGATCATGATTTGCTAGAGAGTTGGGCTTCTAGGTAACCAGAGCTAGGCTCCCCACGGCGGCAGCCATGCCGGGACAAAAGACCATGGTGCCGCAGCCGTTCCGGCTGAACCGAGCTTCAACAACATATATGTGCTATACAAACATATTCACTAGGTGCTACTGATCAAAGCTGAGTACTCGAATTGAAAAGAAAGAGATCGGAGACAGAGGCGCACCCGAGGGTGGCTGCGACGGTGCTTGTGCTTCTGTACAGGGGTGACATAGGTGGCCGGATTCCACTGATGGACGTCGACAATAAGTAGCAAAATGAGGTCGTGGTGGTGTGGTAAGGCTATGGCTAAAAGGAATTGAAGGAAGGTCGAGTATGGTTGGAGATTTTCAGAGATGGGGTGGTGTTCTTGTTATGTTCAGTGTTCACTAAGGAACTGATGGACAACAGCACGAACTGGGAGTGTTTTGCTATAGGTATGTCTCATTGCCGCGTTAGAGCAACTCCAGTGGAGTGATTAAAAATAAGCCTCTATATTTTAGTTTAAGGGGCAATTTTTAAAATTTAGAGGGTCAAATTACATGTGTGCTCCAACCCAAATGACTAAACAAGCGTCTATCCATATGACTAGTGGGGCCATCTATCTCCCACCTCATCCACGCCTCACTCCCCACTGCCTCTCTCCCAACTCTCTCTCTTCTCTCCCCCCTCTCCTAGTCTCACTCCAGTGCGCCGCGGCGGCGGGGGCGGGCTACAGAGGCACGGCCCACGGCGGCGGTGAAGAGGAAGACGATGCCGACGGCCTCAGTGTAGCTCCCCAGCGCGACGGCGCCGGCTACCGCGATGAGCTCCCCCGCCGCGGCGAGCGCCCGGAGCAGCATCGGTTGGGAGCCGACGCAGGCCGCCGCTAGCACCGGCCACCGGAGCAGGGGAGAAGCGGCGCGAAGGAGGAGGCGATGAACGGGCTGCGCCACCGGGCGCCAGCGGCCCCACAAGCGCTGGCGGCGGCGCCGCCGCCGCCATAGGCCCGGACGCCGTCGATGGGGGAGATGAGGCGCTCGACGAGCGCGACCTCGGCGGTGCAGCAGATGCCCAGGACATCGAGGTACGTCTTCTCCCACTCGCCGGGCTTGGTGCGTCCGCCGTCGATGAACTGGCTGGGCCACCGGCGGAGGCGCGTCCCACGGCAGCGGACGGCAGGCACGCGCTCAGAGCCGGCCCCTCCCCTCCCCTCCCTTGCTCCCTCCGCCGCTTGTCGAGGTCGCCATGGATCTTGGCGGCGTCGTCTCCTCGCGCTCGGACCCGTACGCCGCCGTGGCCGCCTCTGCCTCCGCCGCGGCGAGCTCCGGCATCCACTGCGGCGGCAGCCTGGTGGGTGATGGTGGAGGAGGTGACCGCGACGTGGTGCCTCCGCGATGTTGCCGCTGAGCTCGGCGAGCGCCAGGGCCGCCTCGGCGCGGGTGGCGGACCGGTCGCTGCCCAGCGCGGCAGCGACGTGCGCGGCGAACCCGGCGGACGCGGCGATCTCGGTGATGTAGCGGAACGAGGCCATGTTGCGGAGGAGCCCCAGCGCGGGCGCCAGGCCGTACTCGTCACCGCGGCGGCGTGGGGGACGAGGCGAGGGCGGCGGCGCGGGGAGACGAGGGGTGCAGGCGCGGGGTGGGGAGAGAGAGGGGGGATGGGGGGAGGATAGAGGGACTCCAAATTTGTGGGCTTTGCTCCAAAATTTGGTGGCGTACCAATTTTAGTCACTTAGGTAGTCATCCCATTGGAGGGTATTTTTGGCCCAGAGTGACTAGAAGGATGGATAGGGGCTTCTTTGGTCAGCCGGCTGGAGTTGCTCTTAGAGATGTAAAGATATGAATGGTTTTGGATCAGGGTGAAAGAGCAGGTCCTGATCTTGAATTTATCCACAGCCTGCAGTTTTGATCCAATGCAAGGAGTTGTCATTGTAATTCTTGTCCAGGGTTTATTCATGATCTTATCCATTAGATATACTTTCAGTTTGAGATATAAACTTGGTTCAAAATTTGGCTCTAAAGGAACAAAATTCAAACCTGAGTTTTGTTGCATACTGAATGCAACTCGATTCAGAGTTCCAGAACTTTTCTCATTCTTCAATCTTTAGCTCCTGATTTGAATAGATAAATTCTATTTGTTTGCAATAGATATATTAGTTTGGATTCACCAATAATCAGGCTTTAAACTGTTGCAAAACTTGATGATTAATATTGCATGAAATATGTAGAAAATTAAGCTCAAAATGGAGTCTTAATACTCAAAGTTTGATTCAGTAATCTTTTACTGAATTTTTGAAGTTCCCTTTATTCTTCCAAATTTTGAGCTTTATTTGAATTAATCAAATCTAGTTTTCTTACAACTAGATTCATGTCCTGTTGTAGCCCATGGTATATAGATCCAAATTGGTGTTGGACCTATGTTATGTTTATGTAGAGAAATTCAAATAGAAAGCTCTTAAATATGGCTACTTGATAATATTTTTGACAAATAGTTAAGAATGCTCTAAATTTAAATTTCTCTTTTCCAAACACTTTGTTTTCCTTGTCCCTGATACAAATATATTTTTGGAACATTTTCACCAACTTTGACTGTGGTTGACCATAAAGGGTCAAATTACCAAAATATCCTTATATTCCTTTATAGCGACCATTGTTACTTTAGGAGCTATTATTTGCTTTTAAAAAAATGTAATTGTTCAAATTATTCTTTTAGACCTTGAGTTGACTTAGTCAACATCTAATTTGACCATGTTCATATAATAGCTCATAAGAATCTTATTTTATTAGTGTAAACAATGTAAACATGTGAAATGTTACAAATATGAAGGATATGTTAGTGGTGAAGAGCATTCTACCAGCAAAAGCAAAATTCAAGGTGATGAAGGGCAAACTTAAGCCTATAGCAGTTAGAATGAAGAAAGTAAATCAAGGTACTTCTGCTAGTGGTGATGTACCAAAGAGGAAAATAGTGAAGAGGGGTGGGTTGGGTTGGATGTATTGTCTATAAGCTTTGGTTTGGGGGTGGATGAGGTGTGGGTTTGGTCCCATTAGGAGGCCTACCATTCTATCTGTTGTCTTTCCCTTTTGTTTGTTTACTAGTCTTGGGGTTTTCCTATATCAATGTAGTTTATCTCATCTTCGTTGTCACATCAGAACATTCTTGTGATATTGTTCACATTGATTTAATCATCACATTGTTGTTGTCGATACGCAAATCTATAAATTTTTGCTATGTGATCTTTATGTGAATTCATCTTTTGTGAATGCTTGAGGTTTATTTTGAATGCAACTAGTACGTCAGATTGTCATATTCTTTGCTATATGAATTTCGATACAATCATATCTACCATTGTGAAATTGATGTTGCTAGAGCTTAGTATTGTAGTTTTGTAGCCTTCGGCCTTCACTGAAGTTTTTTGTCCATTTCCATTTTCAATCAGGAAGTAACTTGTGACTATTTCTGATCTACAAAGTAACTAACCATTGATTTATATCAGATAGAAAGTAACTTGTCTCTACTTTAGGACACATATGGAGAAAGTAACTTACAAATACTTTGATTATGCACTCGTATAGAAGATTTAGTCCTGTTATTAATGTATAAGATAATAAAAACCTGACATTTGATGTCATTTTGTAGATAATTTATCTATTTCTTTGTTCCTAAATATCTTATTCTCAAATCGTGTCATTATATACATGTAGCAAATAAATTATAGCAACTGAATAGCCTTGTATGCTTTTAGAGCAAATCCTATCCATGTTCATGCGAATGATTCAACTAAATTTTTTGATTCTGAATAACGTAGTATGTCACATCATTGTATAAATAATTGTAAGACCTAACAGAAGGTTTACACAGTAGTTTCTTTTGATTTTTTGGCTCATGTGTATTTAATCATACAGAAAATATATCTTACTTACATGTGATGGGATATAACTTGTCCTCGTTTATGAACATTCCTAGTACAAATATTTTTTTTGCATACCTAAAGAATGATGTGTTGTCCCTTTTTTATGACATTAATTCTTGGAGAAACACATTGTTCTTTTTTATCATTTTCAAGTCACTAAATTACTTCTTGCAATCTCATGAAATGATTTCTAACTATGAATCCTTTTGTCTTCCATCAGGTACACACACTCACATCGACTCCTTTGTTTCTGCCTGGAGGCCCACATGTCAGCGATGTCTGTTTATTCGTTTCAGATCCCCATTCCTCTCCGCATCCATTCCTAGGGCACTCGGCGAATCTAGGAGCTCTAGCGGTGGGCGGAGGCGATTCTACGGAAACGAAGACCTGTGCATAGAGGCGGCAAGCGAAGGACGTGACGAGTGAAGGAGGCGGAGAACGGAGCAGGCATCTAGCACATGAGGCGGTGCGCGTCAACCACTCGAGGCTAGGGGAGAGAGAACGGCGACCAACGAGCGGGGGTAATGCTCTGCTCCACGTCGAGGGGAGAGGGAGCGGCTTCGATGATGTCCCGGCTTTTTTCTGCTACGACTACTAGAAGGTGTTACATCAAGATACGTCAACATCTCACATCTCGCCTTTTTGTTCCTGTAGGTATTCGGATCGAAATAGATGTGCTAGCTATTCGAATCGATCTAGTTTTTTTAATCTGATATGCTATTAGATGATGTTGAACAACATGCAAAGGATCTATGTCCATCTGCTTTTGTGTATTTTTTCCTCAATGTTTTGTGTTCTGAATCAATTTTATTCTAGATTAGCTCTAGTTAATTTTGTTGTTTTATATACCCCTAATCTAGCATGGTCTGTATAGTATTATGTAGGTTTGCTTGCTTGTATAACTTAGGTTACAGAATAGTAGTTCTTCAAGCACTAGTAGTAAAATCGCAGTACACTGATTCCTGTGCTAGGAAAATAGACAGTTTTCACTTCCCAAAGCATTACAACACAAGCAAACATTCTGCAATTAGTGTGCATGTTGGGGTTGTGCTTTTTCATTGCTTATTTTCTGATAGCTTGTTTTTCTAGTTATCTCTAATTTCTAATTCTACATTAATCATGACTCTCATTCTACCGATTTTAATTGATTTTTGCCTCAGTAGCATCTCTGGAACCTGTCTGAATGCATTTTTGCACGCTCTGTTTTCTCTTAATTATTGTGTGCCAAAAAAATAATTTTTACTGAAGCTGTGTTTTTAACATCTTCTCAAGTTGTTGAATATCAAGTGACTAAGTTACAACGTGATGGCTTGCAGTTAGCCTTTACTGTTGAGTAGGTTAGTGATTAGTCTAGCTTTTGTGTTTGCCGTGGTTGTGTCTGTGAATTTTGTGGCTTGAGAAGCTAACCTTTTATGTTGCTGCTATGTTTCTTAATCTCATGTAGCATATTTTCCCATAAAAAAAATCTCATGTAGCATATCTTTTTTTGTGAAGTCTTTCTTAGATGGTCATCACTGGTAGTTGAAACTGGTTTAGATCTTTTTTTAAAAAAAATTTGTGCTTGCTGCTAGCGACCCGATTCCTCGTGAGTGATCAATCTGCATGTAATTCTATATTTTTCTATTATAATAGTTGTAGTCCTAGATTTTTTTACCATTGTTTGGGTGCAATATATTATTATTATTACGGTTGTTAGATGTGATTATTCTTGTGTTTATCATTTGACTACTACTTACCTGCAAATAGTCAACCAGACTATTAATTTCAATTTTGGTATTAATTAACATGTACCTTTAAATTATGATGTACCGTTTTAACTCTAGACATAGAAGTACTATTCACGAGTTCCTACTTCAGTTCATTTTTTGCAGTGTTGTGATTTGACATAATATTATGCAGTTTTATGTGGAATAGGAAGTAACTTATAAAAATTTTACATGGCATAGAAAGTAACTATTTAGATCTAACGCGTGGGGGAACATCTGTTTATTCACTCAACAGGAAGTAACTTGTTACAGAATTATATGATGTAAAAAGTAACGGGCACCTAGTTGCAAGGAGATGGGAAGTACCATATGAAACAACTACACTTAGATTGACAGAAGGAAGTAAATTATGATTATTTTTTTAGGAAGTAGTTCTTAACCAAAATATATGAATTGTGAACTATCTTTGCTATTACCATGCATGATATATAAAGTTATTTATTTTTTCCTTTTCTTACTTTCTACCTATAATCATATCATTTTTCTTGATGCAGATCTAAGCATCCAACTGAACTTGTATGATATGTGTGCATCTATTACCTTGTTTTTTTGTATTTTTAAAATCAGGCACCACATGGCATTATGAAATCCGTTAGCGGTGAACATTAGTATACCAAAAAAATCAAGTAACTTTTTATCTTCCACCACCTAGAGCTATCATCCAATTATTGTGGATGGATTGTCATATCTGTCCTGAATACGAGGCTAAAGAAACCCCCACAAGAGTTGGTATTGGGTCATGGGGGTAAAACCACAAGTTTTATCTTTTTTGTTTTACTTTTTGTGACTCTGTAATCTCTGATGTAGTGGTATGGTGGTCTCGACATCATTTAGATGTCATTAGTAGCACATATAGGGTATTAATACCATAGCGTGTAGTCCAAGTTATCATTGAGTTGTTCTAACATATATTTTTCTTCGTGGCCCACATGCAATGGATTAATGAAATTGAATCGAATAATGCAACACTTGTTTGTTGTTGTTGCTGTCTTAAGTACTACTGCTCATAAATAAGAAACTTTGTTATATTTCTAGTTTTATATTAAGTAACTTTTTGTAGACACACAATCTAGTAAAGTAACTAAACCCACTTTTTTACTACCCGTGATATCTCACACTCTTAGCTCAACAGCAAGTAACTTTTCTTTTTTTTTAACTTTAAGATTAAGAGGAAGTAACTTTCATGTCTTATTTTGTAGCAACTTTGTACTTGTTTATAGGTTCTATGTTGCTCATAGAAACTAGCAACATGATTATTTTATTTCAATGGTCCATGTATTGCCTGCAGTAGTCATTACAACTAAACCTGTCTCTTATTTTAGAAATAACTCCTGTGCACTTTATTGAACTTTTTGCTCTTACAAACCAATTTTTGGTGCACCAATGCTGAGGTGAAATAAGCTCATCCTTGCAACTACACAACAAGTAACTCTGTCATAGTGCACCTGATTTTAGGAAGTATCTTTTCTATATTTCACATTGCTAAGAAAGTAACTTCACTGATTTTGCATGGTAATAAAGGCAAGTAACTTATCCATACATAGTCAGTAGCTATAAAATTACAGTGCATAAATTATAACTATAATTGATTTATGTTATGCAAGAAGTAAGAAGTATATTTACTTTATACCCAAAGTAACTGAATAAATATGTTTAGGCTAATGCCACTTTGCAATATGGAATATCTTAGTTTCAACTCTATAATTTTTTCTGAGCTAAGGACTGCATTATTGTTTGCTGCAATATGTTACATAGGGGCTGAGATATAGAGGTACATTGTTGAGTTTTGAGAAATGGAAGCAATATATGTTTGTGGTACAAGTCTGATTGTGTTTTTGCAATTCATTTATTTATTTCCTAATATGCCTTTCTATGTCTTGGAAGTCCAAGTGTCAGGTTTACAATGTTAGTTCTAGGCTTAGAACTATGATCAGATAGGCTTCATATGTTGCACCATGCTAATTGGCGAGTCATATATGCCAGGTTCACATATGTTGCTGCTATCAAGTTTCACACAATTATGAACCTGTCATCAAGATTTTACTTCTTGCAAATATGTTGGAACTTATAATATATTAGGCTTTTCAAGTCCAAATTTTTCTAATTTTGCAGTCTCATGGAATGATTTTTCTGACTCTGACCCATTTATGTCTTCAATTATGTACAATCTAAAGGCTAGCTGAAGTATCTATTTTCTGGGGATAGGGATGGACAAATGCTATGTATGCAGCGCTCAATTTGTTCTTGTTGAAGATGCAAGCTGGCAAAAAAACAAACATGTTCATACCATTATAAGATTGGCCTCTAGGAACTGAATACTCATGATATGGGTTAACCTCCTGGATCTAGAAATTATTCAGGTTCAGTTTTCTAAGACTTTGTGTGAAAAGGATGTCGTACAATGATGTTGCTGTTGACCATATACTGATTCTTGAGACTATGTTCTTGTCAATTGTAGTTTTAGTTGTTTTGTTCTTTTTGTCTGGATTAGTAGGTGCATGTGTCGTCAGCTCTGCAGCAGCGATGCCTTGGAACGCCATCGTTACAGAGGCGGTGGTACCTTGGAGTTCTAATCTGCAGGGTTTATTTGTTGTTATCTTTGCTTGGGCTAAATCGGCTCTTTCTATCTCGGGAGTGGGCTTTAATGATGTTTTCCTGATTGTTTTTCCTGCACTTTTTTTTTCTCATGGCGATGGGTTATCAGCATTGGTGCTTCTCTTTTTGGCACGCTATATGTGCCCACACATTTTTTTGACCCGCGAGTAGGCGCGCTCACACTAGGTAGTAGTTACTTTCCCGTTTTGCTTTCGTGGAATCCTAGGATTACTATATTAGGGGGCTCCCAGTACTATCTGAGAGGGCTCTCCACGTAGTCACGTCCTTTTTGTTTTTAAGACAATCTATGTTCCTATTTGGAGAGTTATCCCAATAAAATATCGTGCTTATTTTTTAACGTCTCCAAGTTCTCTACTACATATCGTCCTGCATGCTCTAACGGCAACAATACATTTGCTTTTACAACTGGGCTGAGACACTACACTAGTGACGAGTTGTATCCTCCTGGATCCCATGAGTTAGTTTGTGGATCCAGTGTTCCTAGTCATCCAATGCCGCAAATAATTGCAGCTGTCTCTCTCTTTAGATAGACATGTTTCACGGGGGTACAGGCGTACAGCATGATGAATCACGTGCCTTCACCTTTGGCATTACATCGCTTGGAGTTTCAATATTCGTTTGCAGTCACAGTCCAGCGGCGATGCATTTACATGATGCAGTACTTGCCTAATAGTTGGCACTACTCAGCCCGTAATAATGGTCTTGTGCAAAACGTGTTGGGAATAGAGGAGGAGCTAAAGAGAGATTCTTAGCCACTTTGGACAAGGAGCCACCCCACTTCAGATTGAACGGTGTATACAAGAGACCACACCCGGAAATCATCATCTTCATCAGAGCCAAGAGGAAACAGCAGCCATACCGCGTGGCCAATCTATCTGTCTCTATCTCAGCAGTCTCTCTCTGAAAACGCAGCTAATGCCTAGTACAACACATGTTTTCTGCGACACACACACATGTCTTTGACGTTTCCTTATTTTTGCTATTACTAAACTATTATAATAATACTTGTCGTGGCATGCTATTGAACTGAATATTAAATTATAAAATGCTTCTATTTTTCTATAAAAATATATTGTTGTAAGTGAAAGGAGATAAATCACAAAAGCTCCCACAAAAAAATAATAATTGATTTTGAAGACACAATCGTTACTGACAAATAATATTTATTTTATCCCATTTGCACCTATGATTATGAAACTAGCCTAAAGTCGCCGTCTAAATCCACATCAAAATTACTTATTACCCTTGCCGTCATAAAAAAATTATTTATAGTGGTCCCTGAATCATCCCCTAAATTACCCACGTCTGTTATATCATTTAAAAATATTTTTTCAAAATTACCTAACTCAACCTTAATACTTCCGCACATGCTTCTAAATTGAGCCGTTGTTAATATATAAGAAAACTATCTCAAGGGATTCATGCATGATATATGAATATAAATGCATCACATATACAGGAGTGATTATCATATCGATTTTCATAGTTCGGCAAACATAAAATATGTTTTCTTAGCAAGTCATGTACCCATGAGAAAGAATTATACGTAAGTTGTTGCTTATATGCACTTGTTATATTTTGGATGAAACATTATAGCAGATCACATTGATAGTTTAATTATAAGCACTTCAAATTTTTGAAAATATATGGTTTATACTTCACATTAACAATTATACTCCCTCCGTTTTAAAATGTAGGTCTTTTGACTTTTTTTACTCAAGTTTGACCACTCGCCTTATTCAAAATTTTATGCAAATTATTATATTTTTTTGTGGCGCCTTGCTTTATTAATAAAAAATCTTTAAAAATTTCTTAAATTTGACTATATTTTTATAAAATTTTTGAATATAACAAGCGATCAAACTTGTGGTAAAAAAATCAAACGACCTACATTTTGTAACAGAGGTAGTATTATTCAATCAGCGTGTAACACGTGTAAACAAAAATGGCCACACACACACTTCCAATTATCGAATACGTCCGAACACTACTCAGCCGGGCCTGAGGGGGCTCACATATGACAAGTTGGTCACGTGCGCTGCTATCAAAACCGTGAATATATTCAGCTAGCAGCTCGGCGTATAATTCAACCAACCCAAAGCCAGTTCAGCGACGATGTTGAGTAGTAGCATTCTGGTGATCGGGCGGCACCTCGTGACGGCGAGCCTCGACGCCGGCCATCCAACGGCCGTGCTCGTCCGACATGCCGCCGCCGCCAACCCAGGCAAGGCAAAGCTCATGGAGGATTTCGAAAGCCGTGGGGCGAGGCTTGTCTATGTACGTAGATGATATCACAACCATAGTAACAGGAAACGGGGTCGGTGGCACGTTCCTCGACTCGGGAACGTCGTTCCAATTCGTGGGTCGGGGTCACCATGGGTCATCGTCCCAATTTTCGCTGGATCATCGTCCCCACTCCGTAGGGTCATGAACTCTGGATCAAGGTCCTGGAGGTCGCAATGGAGAAGCTCCAATATGAGGCAGGCACAATGTTGCAGCATAGATGTAAAGCATAGTAATTGGCAACTCCTACATGATGTAAAGCATAGTAATTGGCAGCCCATCTAACCCTTTTTTCATCCTTTTCTTCATTTCCTTTGTTTTCCTTGACTCTTCCATACCTCGTTCCGGGGTCATCGACCCGACACTACTTGGTTCACGTACCATGTTGTGAATATTCGTCTCAAAGAGGTATACCCCATCCGTACCACAATTTTAATTTTATAAAGCATCGACCATCGACCCTCGATCCCGTTCCTCGACCCAATCGACCCGGGAACTTTGTGACTATGATCACAATAATAGATTTCAGCTAGCTTCGTATATATTGTCATCGATGTACTTACTATATACGCGTACAAGCTTTGCAGGGGGACATCAATGATCACGAGGGATTGGTGGCGGCGATCAAGCAAGCCGATGTGGTCATCTCCGCCGTCGGCCACTCCTCGCCGGAAGAGGTGGAGAGCCAGCTCAAGATTGTGGCCGCGATACAGGAAGCTGGCTCTGTTAAGGTATATATATGGAATTTTTGTTTCCTTCAGAGCTGAGATTTATACGCATTACAGTACAGAGTTTCTGGTCAATGTTGTGTCACTGCTGACAATTGGTGGTTTAGATCTGGGCTGACCTCAACAGACAACAGCAATAGAAGACTAACATCTGACCCTCTCTGGCTTCGGCCATACAGCGCCATGAACGGCAGTTGGCACTTGGCAGGGCAAATGCTATCTTTCGTTGGAGAGGCCCGTAATGAGAAACATCGTAGTAGTCCGATTAATCTAGTCCGTCAGATCTTTACATACTAGTCCTCCGATTTACATAATGGGAAACATCATGAGAGCCAGCTCAAGATTGTGGCCGCGATACAAGAAGCTGGCTGTGTTAAGGTATGTATATGGAATTTTTGTTTCCTTCAGAGGGCTGAGATTTATACGCACTACACAGCACAGAGTTTCTGGTCAATGTCGTGTCACTTCTGACAATTGGTGGTTAGACCTGCGCTGACCTCAACAGATAACAGCAATAGAAGACTACCGTCTGTCCCATCTGGCTTCGGCCATTGAGCCATGAACTGCAGTTGGCAGGGCAGCACAAATGCTATCTAGCAGACAATAGGTGTGTTTAGGTCCCTGAAAAAGTTGGTCGAAAAGTCACATCGGACACTGTAGTGCACTGTAGCACTTTTCGTTTGTTTGTGGTAATTATTGTCCTACCATGAGCTCAAAAAATTCTTCTCGTCGTGTACATCAAAACTATGCGATTATTTATTTATTTACCTACATTTAATGCTTCATGCATGCGCCATTTGCTATATTTAATGTTTCGATGTGATGCAAAGTTTAGAAAGTTTGAGAAGTTTGGTGGAACTAAACACACCCAATATTCCGTTGGAGAGGCCCGCCATGGGAAACATCGTGAAGAGATATCGAGTCCGGCCAAAACTAATAAGAAGCTAATAAGAAGCTAAAACTACCCATATGAAATACCAAGATAAGATGTAAAGCAGGCGACTCGAGGTTGTGCTCTGTGGCTTTATCTTACTCCGTGTCCAGAAATATAAGCATTATAGAACATCGACAAAATTTTGACCCATTACACATATTATAATAGTTTGTTTCGTTATGATTCACAACAATCTTAGAAATGCATATATTTATGGACGGAGGGAATAGAGCTGAGTACTAGTTGTAACAGGTGAAGTGTGAAGAAAACAGAGCAAATAGAGCTTAAGAAAATAAAAGGTTTGGTTGGATGTGAGAAAACAGCAACCGAAAAGAAAACCAAGAATGACTAACAGAAACAGGAAAAAAGTTCTAACAGTGAAATAAAATGTTCTAGATTGAGAATTTTTTTTTCAATTTCTTCACCTTTTTTTCTATCATAAAAGGATGAATCTCAACTCTTGGTTTTAATCCACTAGTCAGAAAAAGTGACAGATTTCATTCATGAAATGTTTCAATAGATGAATAAATAGTCCCTAGAAACAAAATCTTATTAAGTAACTAAGGGATACCTTAATCAATATGAATTTGATTTGCAGAAAAATTTAGCACAGATTCAAGTTTATAGAAATTAAGAACCATGCTCTTTTTCCCCCCTTTTCCCCTAATCCTATATATATGGATGATTGTATTTGGGATTCCTTGGTTGTGAAGAAAGCTATTGTTGTCCTAATGTCTCTAGGGTGTCCAGATGGATAGGGTGTCCACAGATTGTGCAGCACATAGGGATTGAACCCTGGGTGGGAGCTCCCCAGCCGGTGGCCTTTGCCACTGCACTATGAGCCCCTTTGCTTATATACTTGAATTTTTTACTTTGTTTTTTAATAAAAAAAAGCAGTTAGCTTGGCAGGATTTGATGGTTAGGAGGCAACTGTTATTTGTGATGGTTAAATAGTGTCTAGTTACTGACACTTCCCAATACCTTGGGAAAACTATGAAGAGCTCTTTATCAAGGACACTTGTGAAAAAAAACTTAACTATTAAATTAAAAATGCAGAGGTTTCTGCCATCAGAATATGGCTGTGATGTGGAGCTAGCGGAGAAAATGCTGGAGCCTGCAAGGAGCATTTTAGGGGCCAAAGTTCGAGTCCGTGAAGCTACAAGGGTTGCAGGTATCCCATACACCATCATCTCTAGCAACTGGTTTCAAGGATTCTTGCTACCCAGGGCCGGAAACCCTGAAGCAAATGGTCCTCCGGACAACAGGGTAACTATCTTCGGTAATGGAGAAGTACAAGGTAGGCTAGTCACTTTTGCATTTTGTAATTACCTTTCATCTTGGGCCTTAATAGTTATAGTCATTAGATGAATGGGAAACAATTTTTCTATTTGTGTCAAATGTTAGATTGCAGTTCATGATGATTAATTGCTTTTTCTAATATAACCACTCACTATCAATGCGTAATCTCCAGTGTTCTTTGTCAACGAGAAGGATGTGGGCGCAGTGGCCATTAAAGCCGTGGAAGACCCACGCACACTTAACAAGATTTTAAATTTGCGGCCTAAGGAGACTCTATGTTCTCTGAACCAGCTTGTTTCTCTTTGGGAGAATAAAATCGGCAAAACCTTTGAGAAAACCTATGTTTGCGAACAAGAGCTCGTGAAGAAAGTACAAGGTACAGACATCACATCATCAAGTATATGCTACAGAAGAAGTCCACTCATCATCGCACTCGTATATGTTAATCAGACGACATTTTGTGATGTATGCAGAGTCCCCGTTCCCTCTCAATCTTCAACTGGCGATGGTACACGCGACGCTGCTGGTAGCGGGGAAAGCTATGCTGATGGAGGAGGCTGCCGCCACCGGAGCATCAACCAGTGAGGGAGTGGAGGCGACGGATCTATATCCGAACATGAACTACGTCACTGTGGAACAGTACCTGGATGGTCTCCCATGATAGCCCGATGGGTCGTGTCCCTTGTGTTAAGAGTTAATTAGCCATGTGATGAATTAGTGTAACCATGTGCTTAACATTTGGATTAGCAGTTAATCCCGACATTAGCGGTGCCTAATGGCAGGACACGACCATTAGCTAAAGGGACAGTCAGAGGAGCATGTCCCTCTTGAGCAGGCATGTCGGTGACCTTTGGCCACCTATAACTATGTAATCCCATCATTTACAATTTTTTTTTTAAAAATGGAAGCTTTATTGATCTTAGACAATTACATCAAGATGATATAATTATATAAGATCCAACCCGGCCTCTGCATAACTAAGATGCACCCAGCCCATAAAAAAGAAACAAAAAATGAGAGCGCCATGACCAAAAGATCATGTCGCAGCAAGCTACCACAAGCGACTTCACCTTCATCCGCTTCACAAACCAAAGCAGCTCTTGGACTATGACGTAGACTCCCGAGACAACGCCTCCAACGAGGAAACGGCACGCGCACGTGCCGACATTGCAGTGGCCCAATCAATTAAGACCAGATCAAAAGTTTTCACCCGAGGGAGTAATTCATCTTAATCCAAACAATGCCTTCAACAAGGTCACTGCCAGGTACAACCAATTAAGGTTAGACCCAGGAATTTCTTCCCGGAACCAGTGAATTAGTAACAATTACCACCACGACATAGTCACACCGTGTTGCTTCCCCCTTCTTACCAAGCCAATGCTTTCATATAGACCAGACCTGACCCACTTCAAACGGCCACTAACTCCAAATCCGGCAGACCATCTGAAATCATAACCTGAGATATCATGCTGCAAAGTAGCCACTGGGTACCCGTGCATAATCCACCGGAATAAATTGCAGATGAAATCCGTCTTCGAGTAAGAGAATCTGTGAATGAAGTCAAGGTGACTCATGTCTCCTGATCTATATATGAAAATAAAGGCGAAATTGAAGATGTTATCACCAGATGTAGTTGCAAAGTCCGAACCAGGTGCTGTCGTCGCCGCCGCCGACTGCCTTGGGGAACCGAACCCGCGCAACCGCCGGCCATGGCATCCACACAGGCCACCTGCCGCCGCGAGCCACCTCCAAGCGCTCCTCGCGGTCCTCCAACCGGTCTCACCTCCGCGAGCTCGCATGCCGAGGCATGGCCGCCGGATCTCGCTAGCCTCCCCCGTCGCCTCCCAGATCCGCGCTAGGGGAGGCACGCCGCGCCAAGAGCGCCCCGCCGCCGCCGTCCTAGCGGGTACACGGGCTTCCGGTGCTCTGCTCTGGCGGCGGCGAGACTTGGAGGGATCGGAGAAGGGCGGCGGCAGCCGGGCTCGGGTTCCGCCCGAGCCGCCCCTGGGAGAAGGGCGACGCGGGGGACCTCTCCGCGTTCACTCATATCCCCATCATTTACAATTAATACAGAGAATCATTATTCATCCATTTCCTTTTACATTCACTAATTTTAAACAACCCGTGTGTTGGTGCAAACCTGGGCATTCCGACACTCCTCTCTTCCTTTTTTTTGAGATCAAAGGAAGAGTTGTATTATATCAAAGTTGAGTACATCATCAAGTTACAAGCACACGTGGGCGTCTTTTGTGTGGCGGCATGCCTACAATGTGTTTCGGCATTCGGTTTTGGATGCTGGAGGCTCCAGCTCTGGTAGCTATGCAAGTCAGAAAATCAGAGGATCAACTTTATAAGCTAGGATGAAGATTTTTTACTAGACAAAGATATAAATAAGAGTTGCAGGTCAGTTCTAGATCATTTTTTGTATTTTTTAGATCGTTTTTGTATGGATTTGACTTCTCATATGAGCTAGGCCTCCCAATCCTATAGATATAAACGGACAAGGCTGATTGCAATGCACCAAATCGAATCAAACATGCATTTATCTTTTCCCCTGGACCGTAACTCTCATTCCAAACCTCCATTTTTGTTCATTTACTGTTCTCCATGATCATAGATGGCATATTATGCTTGTAAATTAGTTAACTTATGGCACACACTGGCATCGTCAAAACCTAGATATGTCACTCCCGCGGCTGAGAGTTTAAAGAACCTTTTTTGAATTTGCATTTGACTAATAATTTTCATCACAAGTGTGTTAGTTATTCTTTGCTAGTTTACCTGGTTACTCTTTGATAGTTTACCTCGAACTAGACCTGAGGATTTGAGGCCCAGCCTGAGACTGCTGGGCTTTGGCCCACCCACAACTACTACGGAACATGGCATGACCTGAGAAAACTGGGCCCAAAAAAACTTTTGGTATCAATGCAATTTAATTATTTGCTAATTATAAAAGAACGGGAAGCCCAAGCCCAGCACAACCAAAAAATAGGAACGTAGCTGGTCATGAGATGGTACTGGGCATAAATTTTAGACCAAGAAATTTTCAATTTTTTTCTAGCCCAGTCCGCAAAATGCTCAAAGTAGCCACAAACTCATTATATCGAGTTTCCTCAAAGGTTGGCGGTTGATTACCCGGCATTTGGAATATATTTGTGTTGACAATAAGTAAGTCAAATAGACCTTAGAGTATCTTTAAGAGTATCTAATATGCATTCCCAATATAATTAATTTTGGCAACCATATGAAACAATAACGCTCTAACAACTGTCCAATCTACTTCATAATTTTTTCGCGTGCACAATTCTGACTCCATCCTTAGTGATTACAGTTGGGCATTGGAGCAAGGGACGACCAGGTCTTGAAGGGATGAGGACCTTATTCCACGGTGGTCGCATCACCTCCACCACTGAGATGAAGAAACATATATAGAAATCTCAATTAACAGAACCAGCTTATAGCAAAACGTAAGGTTCTAGCTAAAATAAAAACAAACTATTTATGCATTAACAGCAACACTGAAAATCCTGCCAAATACATTATTCCTTTTTTGATTCTATGATATAAGGAACCATTTCTTTATCCCAGCGTGCTATCTGTTGTGATCGAATAACAAGCTTTCAATTAACTTGATCTTTTACTTGGATGCCTAGGCATCTAAAATTCATTTTTCATCTTTTGGTATACTCATATGAAAATTCTCACTACAGTGAGAATTGACCATTAAGTGAATGATTTTCAAGAAAAACCACGGCTTTCGTTAATTAGATATTGTTGTTCATGATTAGAAGGCTATATATTGAGAACTTCCCTTACAATCCACAAGTACAAGAAATATATATAGCATAACTTGGTCTTATAATATGATGAGAGATACTTGATTCTAGTGTGCGTATTGTAAGGGAGATCATAGTCATCAGGTTCTTCAACATCTTGATCTTCTGATATTTTTTCTTTTTGTCATTTCCTGTTTAAGTTTCTGTTGATCAAGGTTTTCTTGGTAGAGAATATAGCTAACAAAGTGGTGACAGAAGATTCTTTAACACTTGTACCTGCATGTGATATATATATGGCCTCCAATCTCAACACACGACACAATCTCAATAGCTACCCTTCTGTACTCTTTAGCCAGAGTCGCAAGACCTTTTGGAAAGAGAAAAGGCTATATGATCCCCCTCCATGTATCGAGGTCGACTACATCACCCCCTAAACTACAAAACCCGATGTTCAACCCTCCGATCTTTGTAAACCCATTTAAGTAACCCCCTGAGATGGTTTTGTATAGTGGTTTTGCCCTAATGGTATGCTGAGGTGTACCAAGATGCTGACATGGACCAGCTAAGAACATGGATCCCACCTATAAGCGGGCAAGCCAGGGTTCCCTCTCATCCTCTCCCATCGACCACTCACCTTGGCCTTCTTTCCGTCACCATACTCTACGCATAACGGCTGTTGTTGAGCGCCTTCCTCACGAACTTGAGGAACAGAGAAGAACAGAGGGAGCGGTGTGCGTGGCTCATGGCAGAGAAGAATGAAGAGGCTGACTTGCTCGTGGAGGATAATAACAGAAGAGGTGGCATGATATTTTTTGGTACTGGTGAGTTCTATTAGTCCCACAAAAATTAAAAAGAACTAATATTTATGGGGATCAACTGTTTTACCAATTACAAGAGGAGTCCTTGGTGTGAACCGATCCATGTTTGCATCTCGGTCCACCTAAGCGCATCAATAAGGCAAAACCACCTTAGGGGTTATTTAAATAGTTTTGCAGAGGTTAGGGGGGTTAAATTCTGGTTTTATAGTTGAGGGGGCTTTATCGTGTGGTTCAGCTAGGTATTCCCAGCCAATGTAATTCACAACCAGAATTTAACTGAACTGGGTATCACAATGTTAATGTAAACAAATCAGTGTTATTAAAGGTGGGGCATTGCAACCCAACCTGCAAGCATTTTACTGAAGAAAATCGAGGGTGTAACCGAGTAAGGAAGACTACAAGGAGCAGCTTGTTGCATAGGTGATACTTGAAAGAACTGTAAATAATAGGATTACCTTTCAACTGAATCAGCTAAATACTCCAATGAGTCACTAAGAGAAGCCAACAATATCAGTTTTCTAGTCATCATGGATCAAGTTTTCCTGCATAGACAAGCACACAAATGGAAGTGTTAAAAGCAACATCAGATTTCCAGTGCAAGGCATCACATTGCATGCTATTTTCTAATCTGTGCATACCTGCAACCCACCTACAAGGCTTGCTCCCGGGTCAAGTAACTTCATGGATAGTCGTTGAGCTCTCCTCACACGTGAGTGAGTCACCGCCTCGCTTCTCCCGGATGCTTATTGCCACTTCTACTAGGTAGAACTTCGGCAAACCACCACGAGCCTCTCCTTCTTTTCATAACTACCAGAGGTCATCCGATAAACTCGGTTGGAGGATCCTGCAAGACTTATAAGCCCTAAATTTACAACTCTTGGCGTGCACAAACACCAATAACAAATAGGTGTGCAAACCTCGGCTAAATCTAGGCTAACTCCCAAAGCAATGCGCTAACTCGTTCGATGACATATATGTGATGTGTGTAGCTCACCACTAATTCGATGACCTCTATTTTCTTCACGTTACTAATCGGTCAATTGAGTCGGTGCGGTATCTTTGTTCTTGTGAGTCTTTGTTCCATATAATGATCTTCTTTGATATTACCATTTCAATATCATCATTTGGAAGCTTAGAATATTACTAAGTCCTTTCATTCACTAGCATTTGGATGACTTGGAATCAAACCTTGAGATCTATGAAACATACAAATATACATCTTGATAAACACTTAAGTCCCGATGAACACATCCTAGGGTCATTTTCCTTACACACTGTTGACACCGTTTTTTTGTAAAACGCTGTCAAAAGAAAGTTGGTGAGACTGATGAAACGGACCGATACTGTATGAAGCCGATATGGTGTATAGCCGACGGAGTTGATGCAGTTGGTCAAGCCAATGTTGACCAAAGGAGCCGATGAAGCCGATGGCAGATAGCCGATATTGACGTGATCGGTGTTTGTGCTGAACGTGGGACTGGTTAAAGGACCGATTTGTATTAGGAAGGTTTTTATTTTAGAAATTGTTAGTTACTTTCGAGTCAAGATTTGTAAGTCGTAACCGACAAGGAGTCTTTTAGCTTAGACAATAAATAGTAGCCATGGGGCTTTGTAATTGTTGTTCACACCAATCAAACAAACAAGTTCTTACTTTTCGTCACATTTACTTTAAACCCTAGTTTTCAATAGTTTTCAGCGAGTTCTTCCAAGTTGAGCACGGTTGCATCACTCAGATCTCTGGCTTGCCTGTAAGTTCTGTTTTTACCTAGTGCATTCTAGACTTTAACTATCGGGCGTATCGTTGTGGTTTTGTCTAGATCTCCTAAGAGTTATCTTAATATATTAGATTGAAGATTCTAACACATTGTTTTATCTTTAATATGTTCATTACAAAATCTATCGAACATTCTTGCCTAGATGATCAGAGTCGTCAATTTAGGTTTCTTTGTTTTACTTTATTTTACGTTCAAGTTATCGATATCTGCTGAATCTTGATAGATTATTTATTTAATTCTGTTAAGTTTTAGTTATTATCACAATTTATCCAGTCCATCTGCAAGCTTCTCATCGGATTCAAAGCTTTTAAGCATGCAACCGATTTTAGACTTGGATTTGGATTCTAAACGGCGCAGCGGCAGGTTGTAGCCGATACGATATCCATAAAGACAGTTCAGAATCATAGCCGATCTGTGAATTTTACATCCTTTTTACCCCGTGTCAATTACATGTCAAATTGACTAACACGCCCCAAACCTCAGGATTTTTACAGGGCTCTTCGTCGAAGTTTAAGCAAATCTCCAAGGCTTTCTCTGTGTGTTGTCCGCAGGAGTTCACCGCTTGATTTCTGCGTCAACACACACATAAACTTCCATCTTGCCAAATATAGATGTCTGAAATGTATTGTTGGGGCAAGTACCCCATCACACTCTCTAGTCACTCTACTTCTACTCTAGAAAGAACATTAGTAAACATAGGCAGAAAATGAAGCACTTAATCTTCGGAGCTCATTTCCATTCATTCATGAGTTGTCTTGTCCATTACATTGCCTCTATACTTATAAGGAGGTAAAAAGTCATTATAGGAAATTACATGTAGGCACATCTCAACTAATACATTTTTGACATATTTGGGGGTAATTCTATAATCTTCCAACCTAGATTCCATAGATCTTCTTCGGAGGACCTCGTTGGACTTCCAATCGCGACCCGAGTTCTTCATCATAGCTCTATTGCAACTCTTCAGGGCCTTGTCAGCAGACCTTCATACCGTTAGACTTGGCTTAACTCCTATAACCACAGTTGTTCCAAAACAAATGTTACAATTCAGGCCTTTGCTCTGTTCAACTCTATTTACCCTGCATAACAGCATGTATAATAGATTTTGTTTTTTTGAATGTCCAGTACAACGTAAACGCTCACAACACACGCCCACTCAACCCTATGAATGGATGCATGCAAATCCTACCTCTATGAGCACCTCCGAGACATTGGGCCAATAGATATTAAGATTGACGAAGTCACCATAACCGCCTCACTGTTGACGAGTATATCGCATTTCATTGAAAGAATAGTGCTAGTTAAATGCTGGAATAAACCTAGGAAAAAGCGACACCGTTCTAAGTCAAGAACTCGAACCTAGGTAGCTTTTTATTGGTACTTTCAAAAGCATAACAAAAATTGTTATTATGTAAAGTTAATGGTTGTCAAATTATACCGTCTTTGTTAAGCGCGGTTTTAGTTTTATCCTAAGTCAAACAATCTATAGTTTGACCAAGCTTATAAAAGGTACCAATATATATATCAAATAAGTATAGTTAGATTTATTATTAAATATATTTTCATAGTATATGTATTCATAAATGTTTATACTCTTTGCTATAAATTCAGTCAAACTAAAGATAAATGGACCCGGGATAAAACTAAATGTGTTGTCTATTTGGGAGACATTTTTTTTGGAAAAGGGACGCTTTATTGATTTTTTAGTTAGATACATCGATGTGATACATCCACCTAAAAAAAGTTCCTGGCCTCTGTACACAGCCAAACAAAAGTTGATCAAGTAAACCTGGACCCTAATAGCTGCCAATCCTAAGACTAGACTGCCACCCATACGTCCGGGGCAAAAATAACCTTGGCCACTTGGACCAAGCAAAGCGACGCCGCTACAAGGGTGTCCCGCGACGATGGCGGTTGTAGGATAGCCCACGTGCGGAGCCAGTGCGACGTTGTGAAGATGACCTGCAAAGAATTTGGAGTCTTATTATCAAAAACCGCTGCATTTCTGCATCGCCAGACTGCCCAACATAGAGCTGTCGCACCTAAAACACCAGAGGTTTAAAATTTTGTGGAATTAAATTCAGCCAACCGTTAAACATATTACTCACACTAGATGGTTTAGGTAAACCACATGCCGCATAAACCCAAGCCCATACCATACATGTGAGTCTACAATCGAAAAAAAGGTGTTGAATTGACTCATTTTCATGACAGAAACTACACTATTTGCTGCCATTTTTGTTCCGTCTAGCAAGATTATCTTTAGTAAGTATAACCCCTCGTTTGAGAAACCACAGAAAAAAATTTATCTTTAGTGGGATTTTTGGGAGAGATGGAGTAGCATTTAGTCCTCCCATTTCTGGTTCTGAATAAAGAAACAAATGTTTTGACTAGAACTGATCTTTTGGTGCGGAGAAAATATTTTATTTTGCGAAAATCTACTTCTTTTTTGCGAAAAGAGAAAACATTTTTTACTTAGCTCAAATCAGTTATGGATAAATAATATTTCTCGGACAACTAAGAAAGATTAAATAAATACGTATGTACTGAAAGAACGTGCTTTTATCTCTCTCTTGTTTGACAATTATAATTTCGTGTTTTTGGTTAGGATGCAGTTTTTGGCTTATAGCTCATACCAAGCCATATGCCTCTTGGGCAGCCGAAAAGCCACAGGGCGCAGAAGAAACCCCCCCTGTCTCTGTCTCTTAACTCTCTATCTATGCGTGTGGCCAGTTTTGGTGGTCTGGGTGCATACACCAACGTGGTATTACTCTTATGTTATATCCTTGTATCGTTGATTATCTGCTTGATCAATACTTTGAAAGCCAAACTTTTCACTCCAAATTTTAGCATTTTAAACGAAGATGGAACACAGGTATTCCACTGAACGCAACTGTTCTTTATGAACATATTGCCATGTCAAATTTCAAAGTGATGTTCTGATTTATTTTAGCGTTACAATGAAGTAACTCATTAATTCTTGGTGATTTTCCATCTCTCTGGCCAAACTAGTGATTTACACTATACCATGAAAAACTTTGTTTATAAAATACAAAATCTCTTTTGTAGCTTCTCATTTCTCAATCCAGGGATGTGCTTGGAATAAACTCGAGTGCTATAGTGATACCGAAGGTCGGCGTTGATTGTCGTTCAACGCCGAAGTGGGGCTCCCAAAGATGCGCCATTGGAGCATTACTGAAGAAAGAGCCACATCAGGTCTCTGTTTGGTTTAACTGTCTATTTAACTATATAAGTATACATTCCACGATGCAGATAACTTATCAAGATGCACAAATTCAAGGTACTGCTTCAAGGCCAAAGTTCGCAATGGGACCTAGATGGTCGGTGCATTACCTAGTTCATTCGTCGTGTCATTTCTAACATTATTTAAATTTTTTATGAAGAAAAAATCCTATTTATGCCCCACCCTCAATAAAAATTTGTGTTTATGCCGAAAAATGTTTTGACAGTAAATGTTCTTATATTTTGTACAAGGAGAAACCATATTGTCGGTTAACCAAGATTCATGGTGATCTGGAGGTAGGCAGGCAGGAGGATAATAAATTTCTTACATGATCACAGATGGATAAGGTCAGTCTCAGTGGAGGTTTCATACGAGTTTCATGACATTAAATGTGTTGATGTGACAGAGAAGAGAGAATGAAAAATTCCATGGCATGTGAGAAGAGTTTTATCATTATAAAACTTCTTTGGTATGATTACCTAGTTTTTAGTCCAGATATTGTATAGTGAAACTGTACACCGAGGGGCCTAATAAAGAGGTCACGTACTCACATGGAGACCCAATAAAACAGCTAAAATAAACTGCTGAAGTGATGGTCTCCTCTTTTTCACTTCGCTGCAACTTGGCCCATAGCCGGAGCCAATATGTTCCCCTGAATAAAATCTGCAAAAAAAGTTTTAGGTTGGTATTTATTGAAAACTATATCATTTCTAGTTATCCAAATCGCCCAACATAACCTTGCAGCCCCCGTCAATAAGTAATCATTTGGTTGTTGTCCTCCCTGCTTTCCCCCAACTATCAAAAGGGTCAGTAATACATGTTGGTGGATCAATACCAAATACTATGTGAAGAGATCGCCAAAGAAATTTTGCATAGTAACAGTCGAAAAAGAGATGTTGAATGGTTTCCACAGAACTGCACATACTGCAATATTTGTTTCCATTCCTGTTTCTCCTAACTAAATTATCTTTAGTTAAGAGAACACCCTTTTTTCAAATACCACATAAAAAATAAAGGTAACTTTGTTTTCCAGATTTCTTGAGTAACTCTTACACCACTATTGACGAGATCTTCATACATTGATTTAACTGAAAATGATTTGTTCTGGAGAAGAGACCAGAGGAACACATCTCTTCCTTCTCTTAGATTTATACCCATCATAGATGCCACTAGGTTATACCATTCTATTAGTTTGTTTCCCACCAAAGACCTTCTAAAGGATACATTTAGGGGGCTTGAACTAAAGACTTCAGCAACAGTGCCATGTTTCTTTCGCACTATATTGTAAAGGTTTGGATACTTGGATTGGAGAGTCTGATTACCCAACCAAATGTCCTTCCAAAATCTTGTTTGGGAACCTGAGTTAATTTTAAAACAAACTAGTTTAATAAAGTTCGTCTTGACACTCATTAAACCTGACCAGAATTGTGAATCCCCTGGTTTATCGTTGATTATCTGCTTGATCAATCCTTTGAAAGCCAAATTTTTCACTCCAAATTTTAGCATTTTAAACGAAGAGGGAGCACATGTATTCCACTGAACGCAATTGTTCTTTATGAACATTGCCATGTCAAATTTCAACGTGATGTTCTGATTTACGCTAGTGTTACAATGAAGTAACACATTAATTCTTGGTGATATTCCATCTCTCTGGCCAAACTAGTGATTTAGACTATACCACGAAAAACTTTGTTTATAAAATACAAAATCTCTTTTGTAGCTTCTCATTTCTCAATCCGGGCGATGTGCTATAGAGATACCGAAAGGTCGGCGTTGATTGGCATTATTGCTCACTATTTTACAGCCGTTCCCATGTGTTCTTACTATCGTTTTCCGGTTGATCGAATCTGGTGTTGAAGCCAACCGAAGCCAGGCTCCCAAAGATGCGCAATTGGAGCATCACTGAAGAAAGAGCCACTGCAAGTCTCTGTTTGGTTTAAGTGTCTATTCAAATTTACATTCCATAATGCAGATAACATATCAAGATACACAAATTCAAGGTACTTCTTCATGGCAAAAGTTCGCAATGAGACCTAGATGGTGTCATTTCTAACATTATTGAAAAAAATTATGAAGAAAAATTCCTATTTATGCTCCCACCCAAATAAAAATTTTGTGTTTATGCCGACAAATGTTTTGACAGCAAATGTTCTTTTATTTGTACAAGGAGAGACCATATTGTCCGTTAACCAAGATTCATGGTGATACGGAGGCACGCAGGGGGGAGGATAATAAGCTTCTTACATGGTCGCAGAGATGGATAATAAAGAGGTCACATACTCACATGGAGACCCAATAAAACAGCTAAAATAAACTGCTGAACAGGTCGACGTTATGATGTGTAACAACATATAAAACTCCTCGTCTCGGTCCATAGACAAGGTCTTGCAAGCCTCATATCAATCTCCCCTTGATCACAATAAAATCACCTCCTCTGTTCTCATCCCACCTTGGCCCACTTGCTCCTTGCTCCCTCGTCCCTGCCTCCCATCCTCCCATGGCGTCGCCGCTGGAGGATCTCCCCATGGAGGAGGAGGAGCAGCGCCCGCCCCTCACCAGGGCTCTCCTCCACCGCAGTGCCACCAACAACACCTCCCAGGTGGCCATGGTCGGCTCCAACCCCTGCCCCATCGAGAGCCTCGACTACGAGTAAGCAACCTCTGCTCTCCCATCCTTGATATGTTAAGGGCCAATGTTTGCTTGATCACTTCCGTATCCATGGCAAGGTATCGCAACGTTGTTTCTTCCGATTTGTCGTCTCAAGATGAAGCTGTGCATGTTTGCTGTCCACTCGGCATCTCAAACTTGCTGCTTAGCAAGAGCCTTGCCTTGGCAAGAACCTTATCCCATAGGATGATATACTCATTGTTCATTTATTTCGACACATATAATAATGCTTCTTAATTTGTTATCACTCTCTGCAATCTGCGTCCCATGGTGTGTGGCCAATCGATTTCCCTTTCATTTTCACCTTTCCCTCACAGGATGATAGAGAACGACCTGTTCGAGCAGAACTGGAGGACGAGGTCCAAGGCCGACCAGGTGCGGTACGTTGTGCTCAAATGGACATTCTGCTTCGCCATCGGCATCCTCACCGGCATCGTCGGCTTCGCCATCAACCTGGCCGTCGAGAACGTCGCCGGCTTCAAGCACGACGCCGTCTCCGAGCTCATGCACTCCAGCAGGTGCGCCCATTTCGCTGCGCCCCTATTTCTTTTTCCTTTCCCAACCAAAAAGTGTACCCCGCTTTTGCTGGACGCGACAAATGAATGGCCCTCGAGAGTTTGTCTCCACCGTGTCCACCAATAGCACGCCTTAGTGTTCCAGATCCGATCATCACTAGTTTCTCAACCCATGTCACTGAACATGCTCAGTTCACGATCATGCTATCTCTTGGCAACAAAAAATTAAAGAAGAAGAATTTTCAATAATGCTATGATTTTTCTCTTGGACCGGAGCAGCTACTGGATGGCGTTCTGGGTGTACGCCGGCTCCAACCTGGTGCTCCTGCTTTTCGCGTCGGCGATAACGGCGTTCGTGTCGCCGGCGGCCGGCGGGTCGGGGATCCCGGAGGTGAAGGCCTACCTCAACGGCGTGGACGCGCCAAACATCTTCTCGCTGCGGACCCTCGCTGTCAAGGTGCGTTCGTTGTTCCTATCCTATCCTCCAGCGCAACCGTCTCTTTCACCCTCCTGCACGTGGCCCCGGCACCACTGCCAGCTGTGCGCCTGAATTGTTCATCGAGGGGACATCAATTCCTGCTTCAATATATTGCATGATCCATCCAGAGAAAACCATCTGAAAAATAGAAGACATCAACAACGGGATAATCACAAACAGATATTTCTGCGTAGAGTTTAATTGCTACTGTACTTGTTCGTTATTAAATTGGGGGCATGTTGGCATGTTCTTGCCGCAAATATTTTTTCTGTCAATGTTTTGTTGACCCGGACACCACTAATAATTGAGGACTCGTCCTTTTTTTATCTTGTCTGGATCCAGCACGTCAGGTATCAGTTGATTTTATCCAAAGTTGTCTTCGTGGCTGAGAGACTGACGCCAGTAGGAATCAATCAGTATGGGTAGAATATTTGGTTCTTCAACTCACTGAAAGTGAAATGTAACCGAACAACTTCAGTTTGAAACGACGTTTTAAAAAAAATCATTTTGAAACGGGACCGTGCACGCAATCTTTGTATCTTGGTACTTTTCGACTATAAAGTTGTAGATCGCGTTGAGGGCTACAATTTTGATATAAAGTTTGTCTTCATTCGAGTTCGTATGAAAAAATATGAATTATTTTTTGATATAAAGTTTTTAGATCACCTGTGTTGGCCCAAATGAGATTCAAAACCAAGTTTGAGGACCGATGTGATACAACCGAACATGTTTGAGAACTTGAACGGATGATTTGCAAGCAGTGGCGGAGGACGGATCATAATTAAGATATGGCGCAGCTAGATTGAGTAATATAATTACTACAGCGTAGCACTTGTAGTAATGCCTACAAGGTTTAAAGTCTTCACAAAACACTCTAACTCAAATGTGAGCATGTACTCCTAGCAAAATCTAAGGTATGGCAGCAGCCATACCTTGCCCTACCGAGCCCTCCGCCCGTGTTTGCAAGTTTAGAGACCGAAATGACACAGTCGAACAAGTTTGAGGACCTAAACGGTCAATTTTAGAGTTTAGGGACCGGGATGACACACCCGCCATAGTTTAGGGACCGGTCGTACACTTTATTTTGTGTAGACCCAGGCCACCCACGAGCGATCCAAACGGTCCTAACAAACAAATTGCAGGTTTTTTGCACAAAAGTTTTTTTTTGCGACAACCTGCTATTTTTTTGCAAAAAAATTATGTGAGTGTCCTTTCACACAGAATACGGAGTATGTGAGTGTGACCTTTCTACCTTATTACCATCCTCCCTATACTTTAGTACTGATGTAATAATTTGTTCCTTTGTTTTGTCCCTTCTTGTCTAAACCCTTCTCAATTATCTGGGCGTCTAGTTCAAAAAAAAAATCAACTAGAAAGCTATAGATTCAACATTTTTGGAAACAAGCCTAAATTCAAATTACAAGCATGCAAAAATATTGTGATGACTAATAATTAGAGCCACCACGAATACTTATTATAAGAGCCAACACATAATAAAAGCCGTCCTATGTCTTAATAAGAGTTGTCACCTTCTCGATGTGGCGTTGGACCTGATGTGGCGTTGGACCTTATTCCAAAATTAAAGCCACCCGACGTAGTATTTCAGTATTTGATTTTCTTTATTTATTGCTAACTACAATGGATATACTCTGCAAATCTTCTTGTTCATCAATTTAAGGATCTATTAGTTGGGGGTTCAATTTAACATTCTTAGCATTCCTTTAATTTTGGATAAGAAATTTTGTGTCCTTTGGTTTATCCACATTTTTCCTTTGATGTCATTGTAAGAATGTTAAAATACCAATGAGTCATAGGAGGTCCTAGAGCCAATGAGGAATATATCAATATGCTGCAAGAGTAGTTAACTAAAACGGAGGTGGACATGAGCACGAAGGTTAACTAGAGGTGGTGCTCATAAATGTTCGAGTAAATCATTTTTGTACATTCAACTATCGCATCGGTTTGGTTTTGACCATCAAACCGCAAAACCAGAAATCTTTAGCCACCCAACTACAAAGTTGTTCATATTTGGCCATCCGGCTGTTTCGGCGAGCGGTTTTGCTGACCTATACGATATGTGGCAGTGGGGCCCGCATGTCAAAACCCTCCCTCTCCTCTCTCTTTCTCCGTCCTCTCTATCTCCTCTCTGCTCCCCCGCGTCGCGACCATACCCTGTTTAGAGGGTTATCTAGATTTTGGCAATACTTGAGAGTGGTAATTTGGTTTTTTTCTATCATAAAAATAAACTATTTTCAATACAAAAAGTTACCTATTCCTTATATGATGAATTTAGTAACATTATGTGACATTATAATTTCATTGAATTTTTTTGCAACTGATAATCAAAGTTAAAAATATTTTACTATGAACAAACCTAAAAATGCTTATATTTGTGGATAGAGTAACGGTTTTCAATAGAAACTAGAAAGTGTCGTGATATGGTGAATTTTAGTAACATTATTTTACATTACCAATCTTTATGATTTGTTTTGCTATTGATAGTCAAAGTTAAAAAATATTTGAGTTAGGACAGATCTATAAATGCTTATATTTGTGAACAGAGGAATTAAAAGTTTTGAAGCAAATTGCACAAACCAAATGCCATGTCGTGGTGTGCTCATGTTTAAATGTTTGGCCACAAATTAAGCTTGGAAGGTAATAGAGATCTGAAATTTTTAATGCCGAAATGTGTGCAAAAACACAAACATAAAAAAATATATTCATATCTAAATTAACGTAATATAGTTTGTTTCACTAGGGGGGCTAGGCCCCCTACTCACCTGTATCCATGGAGGCCTACAGAGAGGGGGGCGATGGGAGGGAGGGGAGGAGGAATATGAACATCAACCCCCTAGGAGGATCAGCCCCTCTGGTGGGCAATCCTGCCTCCGCTCCTGTTTCACCATGAATGTAGTAACATTATTTTACATTATCGACATTTATGACATTTTCACGATTAATAATTAACTTTGGAAGGCAGTGGAGATCTGAAATGTGTTAACGCCAAATGTGTGAAAAAAGTCAAAAACACAACTCAAATATAAATGCAAATGCTATATATGTGCCAGGCCGTAGGGAACATTGCCGCCGTATCGTCCTCTCTGCACATCGGCAAAGCAGGGCCAATGGTCCACACCGGGGCGTGCATCGCTGCCATCTTCGGCCAGGGCGGCTCGCGCAAATACGGCCTCACCTGCCGCTGGCTACGCTACTTCAAGAACGACCGCGACCGCCGTGACCTCGTCACCATCGGCGCCGGCGCTGGGGTCGCGGCCGCGTTCCGTGCACCAGTCGGCGGTGTGCTCTTCGCCCTCGAGTCCCTCTCCTCATGGTAAATTAAGATCTGATCGAGGCTGGCCGGCAAACTGGCCTCTCCAACACATTTTGAGGTCTGTCGAAGCAGAGCCACATGCATCCTATTCCTCACTGATGATATGTATGTGATCCAGGTGGCGGAGCGCGCTGATCTGGCGGTCCTTCTTCACGACGGCGGTGGTGGCGGTGGTGCTCCGGCTGTTCGTGGACCTGTGCGGGAGCGGGAGATGCGGGATGTTCGGCCAGGGCGGGCTGATCATGTACGACGTGAGCACCATGTTCGACGACCTCATGACCTACCACCTCAAGGACATCCCCATCGTCATCCTCATCGGCGTCACCGGCGCTCTGCTTGGGGGGCTCTACAACTTGCTCATGGTGAAGGTCCTACGAGTCTACAACATGATCAATGAGTACGATACATCAACTCTAGCTTCCTTCATGTCTTCCCCCCTATCTTTCTTCTTCCACTGCATTGCATTTCTATCTTCTGCCAAGACAAATTTATATATTCAACATAATCGATCCTAATGAACATTCAATTCAAGTCAGTTACAGTACGTAGCACTGTTCACTTTTATTTGCACTGATGAGTGATGAGTAATGAATGGGCCGGTTTGCAGGAGAGGCGGCGCGCACAAGCTTCTGTTGGCTGCCACGGTCTCGATAGTGACGTCCTGCTGCGTCTTCGGCCTGCCGTGGCTGGCGCCGTGCCGGCCGTGCCCCACGACCGGGCCCCGCTCGTCCCCGGACGGCACCTGCCACGAGCTCTACCGTTTCCGGCGATTCCACTGCCCCCCGGGCCACTACAACGACCTCGCGAGCCTCTTCCTCAACATCAACGACGACGCCATCCGCAACCTCTACTCCACGGGCACCAACGACGTCTACCACCCGGTCTCCGTCCTCATCTTCTTCGTCGCGTCCTACGCGTTCGGCGTGCTCAGCTACGGCGTGGTGGCGCCGTCGGGGCTGTTCGTGCCCATCATCCTCACCGGCGCCACCTATGGCCGGCTCGTCGCCATGCTCCTCGGCGACCGCTCCGGCCTCGACCACGGCCTCGTCGCCATCCTCGGCTCCGCCTCCTTCCTCGGCGGCACGCTCCGGATGACGGTGTCCGTGTGCGTCATCATCCTCGAGCTCACCAACAACCTGCTCCTCCTCCCGCTCGTCATGCTCGTGCTCCTCATCTCCAAGACCATCGCCGACTCCTTCAACTCCAGCGTCTACGACCTCATCCTCCAGCTCAAGGGCCTGCCGCACCTCGACGGCCACGCCGAGCCCTACATGCGGCAGCTCACCGTCGGCGACGTCGTGGCCGGCCCGCTGCGGAGCTTCGCCGGCGTCGAGAAGGTCGGGAACGTCGTGCACACGCTGCGGACCACGGGGCACCACGCGTTCCCCGTCGTCGACGAGCCGCCATTCTCGCAGGCGCCGGTGCTCTACGGGCTGGTGCTGCGGGCGCACCTCCTGGTGCTGCTCAAGAAGAGGGAGTTCCTGGCGGCGCCGGAGAGGTGCCCCAAGGAGTACGTGGAGGGGAGGTTCCAGGCGGAGGACTTCGACAAGCGCGGCTCCGGGAAGCAGGACGCCATCGGCGACGTCGACCTGTCGCCGGAGGAGATGGAGATGTACGTCGACCTGCACCCCTTCACCAACACGTCGCCCTACACGGTGGTCGAGACCATGTCGCTCGCCAAGGCGCTCGTGCTGTTCCGGGAGGTCGGCCTGCGCCACCTACTCGTCGTCCCAAAGGCATGCGACGTAAGTGCAAGCTACTGACTACATACATATATATCAACTCTTTTAATTACAGTAGTAATATGCATGCATATTGACACGATTAATTAATTATTAATTTTTATGGTTAATATGTGCTCGTTCTGATTGCAGAGGTCGCCGGTGGTGGGCATCTTGACGAGGCATGACTTCATGCCAGAACACATCCTGGGGCTGCACCCTGTCCTGCTGGGAAGCCGGTGGAAGAGGCTCCGATGGCAGAAGGGCGCCGTGGCCAAGTACTTCCGCTCCCTCCTCGTGTGGATCGCCAACAGCGGCTGAAGCGACACGTTGATGCTGGCAGGATGCTTCTTGCTTGTGCAAAATAAAAGGAGATCATTGTGCATTTGTGAAATAACACGGCACCTGGTGATAGATGCATATATGTACACACATGTTAGTTCAAAATTTTGTCTTTGTTCCACTACCAGAATGATCGACATCTGCACCGGGTGGGAAAGCCCTTTAGCACCGGGTTTCCCACCCGGTGCAACTAATCCGAGGCTAAAGGGGTACCCCTTTAGCACCGGGTTGAATAACCGGTGCTAAAGGGGCCCTTTAGCACCGGGTGCAGCCACGACCCGGTGCTAAAGGGCCTGCCCCGCAGCGCCGGTAGCAGGGCCTTTAGCACCGGGTCGTGGCTGCACCCGGTGCTAAAGGGCCTGCCTTTAGCACCGGTTGCTGCCTGAAACCGGTGCTAAAGGCCCCGGATTTCTTTTTTTTTTTTTGCTTTTTTCAGTAGCCATGCGTGCACGTCTATATACGTATATATTCTAATACGTGTATTCTAATGCGTATTCGGCCGACTCTATATTCATACTAGCTGACATTTCATCAAAATAGAAGACATATATATTACAAAAGTAGATATTCATGCATGTCAACTCGAGTTATATATATTTAAACTGTATTTTCTACATAATTAAGATTGACGACTAGCTAGCTCTCGTTGGACTGTCCGGCACGTCCTCCAGTATTGGCGAGTGGAATTCTCCTCGGGGATTGACGACCTCATCCCAGATCCATCCGACGAGCTGTTCTGCAATTGCGTCAATTCTTTCTATCTCTAGGGACTCTTCCTTCAGGTTGAACATCTATAATTTAAAAATATTTGAAAGACATTTAATCCGTCGAGTTGGAGACAATAATTGTGCACTTAATAATAATGGAAATGTCTTTATTATTACGTACCATAATATCGCGTTGTGTGAGCTTTTTATGTCCCCAATTCCACATGTAGTCGCACACATAGTATGCACATAAATTATTTCCCGGTCCCTGTTTGGCACACTGTCGACCAAAAGAAATCTAGTAAAATTCATATAATATATTAGTCGATGCCTACATGTACAAATTACTTGCTTACCGGAAAGCCAATGTTCCATTTTAGTGTTTCATGTTGAATTCCCGGGTGTTCTGTACGAAATTGAATCCAGGCCCTGCGAACAAAAAAATTGAGTTAAGTCATTGCGAGTGTAAGGGGTGGATTAAGTAGGGGAAAATATACATCACCTTGCCATCATGTCCATGATGTTCTGTAGTTTTTCTTTTGGGGTGTGCAATGAATCAAAGACGTTCACGACACCCCGATCAGGACACAATATAATTAGGAACCAGTGGAATCTGTGCACATGTATACATTATAATCAGAAATGAATTGTTACACAGACAGTATAAGAAGAAGGCTGTGAATGTACTCACTCGATGTTGTACGGGATTAGTATGGAGTCACAGTAATTTTGTTTCTTGATATATTTGTATAGGTTTAAATATGTTTCCTCAGGATTGTGCATTATCATTTCTTCACTTATCCTTCGAGGGTCAACGAAACCAACGTCATATATATTGTCTCTGCGACATTTTTGAATCTCCATTCTGCATATGTTAAGCAATAAATAAAGCCCGCGTCAACATAGATTGGAATTATTGTTTTCAAACTGTGAATTATAAGCAACAACAAAGTACTTACAATGTCCAACATGTGATCAAATCCACGTCCATGGCGTCGCGGTGGTACAGCTCATATATATCATTAAACCTGAGCCAGACAAAATCCATGTCACCATTGTAGAAGTCTTGGTCCTTCACGCCTACTTTTATCATGCGCCGTTTATTCCTTCTTGATTCTTCCAAATACCAGTCATGGAATCGGCGCATCTTCGTTTGTAGCTTCCTCTCCATTTCAGGAGGGACCATAGGCTCGCCAAGCTTAAACGGCCACTTCAGCGTTGTGTTTACTGGCACATCTTCTTCCCCCAGGACTTGCGCTCTGGTTAGTCCAGTCTCGGCCATTACTCGTTGAATGTTAAGCTCGTCCAGAGATGGCAATGGACCCAAGGGACGCTGAGGTTGCTGGCCGAGTTGAGGAACCTTTTTGGATGGGCCCGCCTCCTTATCCGCAGCCTTCCGTTTCCGGCGAGATTTCAGTAATGAGCGGTCATAGTCTGTTACTATTACTTCCTTCTGTTGACCCTTGCTCAAATTACCGAGGAATGACTTCACGAGGGTGGGATCAAGCTTCGGCTCCGCCTCAGGTTTTCTCCTCCACTCGGCCATTTGCCTCTTTGTGTCTGCTTTTACCGAGGCTTCGAGCTCCTCTAGAGTCTTCTCGCCCGCTCTTTTCTCTGGTGCGGGCTTCTCTCTAGTTTTTCGCGCCTTCTTCGCTGGTGGAGTGGGGGCAGAGGCTTTAGTGCGGCGTCCCCTCTTCGGCGGAGGAGACGGAGACCTCTTCGGCGGAGGAGACGGAGACCTCTTTGGCGGAGGAGACGGGCTTGCATCAGGAGCTCCCGGAGAATCGTCATGATCCTGTGGATCTCTTGGAGGTGACGGGGGCTTGTTGGTAGCCGCAGGTGTATCGGGTATAACGATGTCTGCCTTGCTCCATAGAATGATGCAGTGAGAACACTGACCGAGTTTTGTTTCTCCGTCACCTCCGGGGATGTCAAGTTCCAAGTCTTCCCAGCTGGTGACGACTTGCTCCACCTCAACAGGTACGTAACCATGTGGAATGTCATTGCAGTGCCATTTTTGCCCTTCTTCCACACGTTTGGTCATACCGTATGCGACCTGATAAGTTAGTAGTCACAAAGAAAGTTAGTAAATGAATGGTATTTACGGTGAAATGTATGCAGTATGAACTAAGGTCGCATACGTACCACCACAGCTAAGTTCTTCTGCCTGACGACAAGCTCGCACGCGGTCCGTTGAGTTATTTCATCCACGGTGTAACGGACCGCTTCGGCGGCCTGTGTGGAAGCGTGACTGCTTTGATATTGCTGTGGAGGGCTAATAAGGGCCGCATCTTGGAGAGGTGCATGCTCTGTGGAACCGGTCCCGCCTGTGGCTTGTTGGAGAGGTGCAGGCTCTGTGGAACCGGTCCCGCCTGTGGCTTGTTGTATCTGCAGCCATGCTACCTTCATCCGTCGCTCCATCTCTGACTCCATTTCTTGGAGCTTTGAGCCCTGGGCGGCAACCGTTTGCTCTAGGTCCCTTATCCTCTGCTCATATTCGGCCTTCTTCCTCGAACGGCTCCTATAGGTGGCGGCATGCTCTTGGAAACCTTTCTTCCATGAGACGCTTGTGCCTACGCCGCGCGTCCGTCCAGGATGCTCCTTGTTCCCTAAGGCATAGGTTAGCTCATCTCTGTCTCTATCGGCAACAAATTCTCCCCTATCAGATGCCCTGAGGATATCGAGGAGACGCTGAGCTAGTTCTCGCAAGTCCTCGGGAAAAACTAAGGAGCCGTCGATTGGGCTCAGGGTGCCTCCATGACCATAGTACCAATGCTTGGTCCTTGTGGGCCAGTCATGTGTCGCTGGAGTGATGCCTCTAGCATATAGATCTTCTTCCATCTTCTCCCATTTAGCGATGCTTGCCTTGTAACCTCCCGAACCCATCTTATGCGAGTACTTCTTATTTGCGGCGTTTCCAGCGTTTCTAGCGCTAGCCGTTGCACCCTCTTCGGAGGTTTTGTACTCAATGAATGCTTCCCACTCGTCATTGGTGATCTTCTTATACTTCTCAGGATCCGGGGCCTCTCCGGTTTTGAGAAATTGCGAGTACAACTTCTTCTTGAAATCCTGAAACAGAACTGCCATCTTCTTCATTGTCCAATCCCTCAGTTCTGCTTCATGAGTGCTAGGCCAGTCGAATATTGCCTTTAATTCCCTCCATAGCATCTCCTTCTCTGTATCGGGGAGCACGTACTCCTCAGTGGGGTCCGTGGACTTCCATTTTCTGATACTAATGGGCACATTGTCCCGTACAATTACCCCGCACTGAGATACAAATTTCTTGGCCACTTTTGGGGGCTCAACTGGCTCCCCGTCATCCTCCACTCGGGTGATGTGTAACTTGACATCCTTCAGCTTCTTCGTGGTCGATCGTTTTGATTTCTTAGCAGAGGCGGCCTACACAAATTACATATATACGAGATGATATAGAGATGGTATACATAATTGACATGTACAGTACAAATTTATGTTATCTATATACACACCTGACTAGACGAGGGCGCGCTACCGGCTCCTTCAATAGTTTCGGCCCTTGCAACATTGTCGCCCTGGACATTGTCGTCCCTTCCAATGATGCCCAACACATCATCCATCGACATTGGTTGGGTTACAATATTGAAAAGTTGATTCGCAAAGAACGTGTCGTTGTCCTCTTGCATGGGTGGGACAGGGGTGTTGTTGTCCTCTTGCATGGGTGGGACAGGGGTGTTGTTGTCCTCTTGCATGGGTGGGACGTTGTTGTTGTTGTCCGCCATCTATAGAATTAAAAACAATTGGTAAGAATTGATTCGGGTGGGACGTTGTTGTTGTTGTTGTTAGGGTGCGCGGTGTGAATTGATTCGCTAAGGGTTCGCTAAGGGGGTCGGTGCGCGAAAAACGGATTCGCTAAGGGGTTCGGGTGCGCGATGGGTTCGGGTACGCCATAGAATTTCCGATAATAAACATTTTCGATAGTATACATTATACAAACATATAACATTTCCAATATACATTTAAATGAAGCACATATATTTCTAATATACATAGAATTTCCAATATACATTTAAATGAAGCATTTTCCAATATACATTTCAAACATATAACATTTCCAATATACATTTCAATGTAAATATCTCCAATACATTTAAATGAAGCATTTTCCAATATACATTTCAAACATATAACATTTCCAATATACATTTCAATGTAAATATCTCCAATACATTTAAATGAAGCATTTTCCAATATACATTTCAAACATATAACATTTCCAATATACATTTCAATGTAAATATCTCCAATACATTTAAATGATGCATTTTCCAATATACATTTCAAACATATAACATTTCCAATATACATTTAAATGATGCATTTTCCAATATACATTTCAAACATATAACATTTCCAATATACATTTCAATGTAAATATCTCCAATACATTTAAATGATGCATTTTCCAATATACATTTCAAACATATAACATTTCCAATATACATTTAAATGATGCATTTTCCAATATACATTTCAAACATATAACATTTCCAATATACATTTCAATGTAAATATCTCCAATACATTTAAATGATGCATTTTCCAATATACATTTCAAACATATAACATTTCCAATATACATTTAAATGATGCATTTTCCAATATACATTTCAAACATATAACATTTCCAATATACATTTCAATGTAAATATCTCCAATACAGATAGCACGGCATGATCCAAAAATACAAGAAAATGGCATCTATGCTATCAGGCGTTTCAAAGTTACAAATCCTCAACCATCATTTAGGCCAGTCCACCTGTTACACAGAGATCAAGAGTGTTCACAGAAGCTCACAGTGATGGGCGGCGGGCGACGGCGGCGCGGGGACGAGCGGCGGCGGGGACGACAGGCGCGCGCGGGGACGACAATGGCGGCGGGGACGACGGGCGGCGGCGCGGCGTGGGCGCGGGGACGACAGGCGGCGGCGGCGTGAACGCGGGGACCACGGGCGGCGGCGGCGACGGCGACGGGCGACGGCGATGGGCGGCGGCGGCTGAGGAGACGAGGGGGCACCGGCGGCGGTTTCGATCTGTGACGAATGAGGGCGAAGTGAGGAAGGGGAGAGAAGTCCCCGGCCTATATAGGTCCGGGGCATTTAGCACCGGGTGCAGCCACGACCCGGTGCTAAAGGCCCTTTCGCACCGGGTCGTTGCTGCACCCGGTGCTAAATGCCCCCCCTTTCGCACCGGGTCTTCCCACCACCCGGTGCGAAAGAGCCTTTAGCACCGGGTCTTCTACACCCGGTGCGAAAGGCCGTAACTGTGCGCCAGACTGAGGCCTTTAGCACCGGGTGCAGCCACGACCCGGTGCTAAAGGCCCCCCTTTCGCACCGGGTCTTCTACACCCGGTGCTAAAGGCCCCGTAACTGGCGCCAAACGAAAATTGGGGGCCTTTAGCACCGGATTTTAGATCAACCCGGTGCTAAAGGCCCCAACTTTTCGTTTGGCGCCCAGTTTCCAAACGGGCCTTTAGCACCGGGGGCTACTATTTGGGAATCTTATAAATATAGTTTTTAATGTATAGTTATTAATACTTGTTTTAATTCAGTTATTAATACCTATTAAAAATATATATTAAAAAAGAAAATCTTATACATTACTAGAAAATCAATATAAAATGCTAGAAAATCTTATAAATTACTAGAAAATCTTATAAATTAATAGAAAATCTTTTAAATTACTAGAAAATACTGTAAATTAATAGAAAATCTTATAAATTAATAGAAAATCTTATAAATTACTAGAAAATCTTATAACTTACTAGAAAATCTTATAAATTACTAGAAAATCTTATAAATTACTAGAAAATCTTATAAATTACAAAAATTGATAACTAAATGAAAGATTTTGGAACATTAAACGGTCTCAGATGAAAAAGTCATGAATACCAAAATTTCATATCTCATCAAGATCTACAATCTTTATTTAAGTCATTTTTGCATTTGAGAAAGTGGTAGTGTACATTGTTCATTAATCCTAGATTCACTCGCATAGTTTCCAAAACTTTGTTAGAGACTTGTCAAATTTCTACTACATGTTATTACCCATTTTGAAAATGACAAAATGACCTAAATAAAGATTGTAGATAATGATGAAATATGAAACTTTGGTATTCATCACTTTTTCATTTGACATCACCTAGTGTGAAAAAAACCTTGGTTGTAGGTGTCATTTTTAATTCAAAATTTGGATTGTTCAAACACGAGAAGATTTTTCAAAATAATAACATTAATATGTTTCATAACCTGATAGAGTATGATTTTAGGAATTTTTAGGAAGAAAAATGATCTTTTTTGAAGTTTGTACGAGGGAGAACGACTAGTTACAACTTTTATACAGAGATTAAAAAGAAAAATTGTTCTTGTTCATCCAGTGACGTGGCCCGGTGACGTGGCCGGCCGCCGCACGGCCCCCGCGGCCCGGTCGTGGCCTTTAGCACCGGGTGCAGCCACGACCCGGTGCTAAAGGCCACGACCGGGCCAGTGACGTGGCTCGTGTGCGCCCGGTGACGTGGCCAGCCGCGGTCGTTGCCTTTAGCACCGGGTGCAGCCACGACCCGGTGCTAAAGGCCTAAATCTTATAAATTAATAGAAAATCAGTATAAAATGCTAGAAAATCAATATAAAATGCTAGAAAATCTTATAAATTACTAGAAAATCTTATAAATTACTAGAAAATCTTATAAATTAATATAAACTCTTATAAATTAATAGAAAATCAATATAAAATGCTAGAAAATCAATATAAAATGCTAGAAAATCTTATAAATTACTAGAAAATCTTATAAATTACTAGAAAATCAATATAAAATGCTAGAAAATCTTATAAATTAATAGAAACTCTTATAAATTAATAGAAAATCAATATAAAATGCTAGAAAATCAATATAAAATGCTAGAAAATCTTATAAATTACTAGAAAATCTTATAAATTACTAGAAAATCAATATAAAATGTTAGAAAATCTTATAAATTAATAGAAACTCTTATAAATTAATAGAAAATCAATATAAAATGCTAGAAAATCAATATAAAATGCTAGAAAATCTTATAAATTACTAGAAAATCTTATAAATTACTAGAAAATCAATATAAAATGTTAGAAAATCCTATAAATCAATAGAAATTACATGGCATCATCGTTTACTCGGACACTAATAAACTTCCTCTTTACAAATGTTCCTTGATTGTGATCACGCCGTAGATACGGTGTCTCCTCCGCCGCTAACAGGATGCTTGGGTCATCAGCCACTGAGAATGGAGGCCGGCCATCGAGCATATCATAATCTTCATCCGTCTTGTCCTCAACTCCTACGATTTTTCTCTTTCCAGGAAGAACTATATGACGCTTTGGCTCGTCTTGTGATGGGTCCAATTACTTACCCCCACCTTTCTTATCCGCCCCTTTCTTCGGTCTGCTAGCCATGTCCTTCACATAAAAAACTTGTGTGACAGCTTTGGCCAGGACGAACGGTTCGTCTAGAAAGCCAATCTTGTTTAGGTCCACTAACGTCATTCCATAGTCCGCTTCAACTTTAACACCTCCTCCAGTCAGCTTCACCCATTGGCACTTGAACAGTGGGATCTTCAAAGGTCCGTACTCTAGTTCCCATATCTCCTCTATGACTCCATAGTATGAGTTTGTATTGCCATTGGTGTCTGTCGCGTCGATCCGGACACCACTGTTTTGGTTGGTGCTTTTCTTGTCCTGGGCTCTTGTGTAAAATGTATACCCATTGATGTCGTATCCTTGGAATGTCAAGATCGTGCTCGATGGACCTCTAGCTACAAAAGCTAGCTGCGCATCAATGCCCTCGACACCCATAAGACGTCTTCGCAACCAATCGGCGAAAGTACTATTGTGCAGACGCTGAATGAAGGCCGCAGACTTTGTTGAGTTTTCGTCCCTGAGAATCTGCATGTGCTCCTCGATGTACGGAGCAACTAAGGTTGATTGTTGCAAAACTGTGAGGTGCGCTTTACGAAATGTCTCAACGTCCTTGATCACCATCGATCTTCTCCCTAGTGTGCCCTTTCCACCAAGTCTCCCCTCGTGATGGGATTCGGGCACACCAATCGGCATAAGATCGTCGACAAAGTCAACACAGAATTCAATGACCTCCTCCGTTTCGTATCCCTTAGCAATGCATCCTTCTGGACGAGAACGATTACGGACATACTTCTTTAGGACAGCGAAGAACCTCTCAAATGGGAACATGTTGTGTAGAAATACTGGGCCCAATATACGAATCTCTTTGACGAGGTGAACCAATAGATGTGTCATGATATTGAAGAAGGATGGTGGAAATATCATCTCAAAGCTGACAAGACATTGCACCACGTCGTTCTGTAGCTGATCTAAGTGGTCTGGATTGATCACCTTCTGAGAAATTGCATTGAGGAATGCACATAGCTTCACAATGGCTTTCCGCACGTTTACTGGTAGCACACCCCTGAGTATGACGGGAAGCAGCTGTGTCATCAACACATGGCAGTCGTGAGACTTCAGGTTTGTGAACTTCTTCTCTTTCATATTTATTATTCCCTTAATATTGGAGGAGTAGCCAGACGGAACCTTGATACTGTTCAAGCATTCAAACATGCTTGCCTTCTCTTCTTTGCTGAGAGTGAAGCTGGCAGGACGCAAGTACTGGCGTCCTTTGTCTCTCTTTTCTGGATGTAGATCAGTCCGTTGCTTCAATCGTTTCAGATCCTGACGTGCTTCCAGTGTATCTTTTGGCTTCCCATAAGTACCCAGGAAGCTTATCAAGTTCACGCAAAGATTCTTCGTCAGATGCATCACATCAATCGCGTTACGGACCTCTAAACGTTGCCAATAAGGTAGCTCCCAAAAGATAGACTTCTTCTTCCACATCGCGGCACGACCATCCTCGCCCGTCGGAGCAGCCTGGCTTCCGTCTCCCTTGCCAAACACCACGTGTAGGTCCTTCACCATATCAAATAGCTCTTCTCCACTCCGGTGTCTCGGCTTTGTACGGCGGTCAGCATTCCCGCCAAAATGCGCACATTTCTTTCGTAGCTCATGCTTCGCCGGAAGGAATCGACGGTGACCCATGTACACAACTTTACGACAATGTTTCAAATACATGCTTTCGGTTTCCTCTAAACAGTGAGTGCATGCTTTATATCCTTTGTTTGATTGTCCTGATAGGTTACTTAGTGCAGGCCAGTCGTTGATGCTTATGAAAAGCAGTGCTCGAAGGTCAAACTGCTCCTGCTTGTCCTCATCCCACACGCTAACACCTTCATTCTTCCACAGCTGCAAAAGTTCATCAACCAATGGTCTTAGGTACACATCAATGTCGTTGCCAGGTTGCTTTGGGCCTTCGATGAGCACTGGCATCATAATGAACTTCCGCTTCATGCAGAGCCAGGGGGGTAGGTTGTAGATACAAACAGTCACGGGCCAAGTGCTATGACTACTGCTCATTTCACCAAAAGGGTTCATGCCATCGGTACTTAAACCAAGCCTAACATTCCTCGCATCAGCATCAAACTCTGGGAATGCTCTGTCGATGTTCCTCCACTGGGATCCATCGGCGGGGTGTCTCAACATGCCATCCTGCTTACGTTCTTCTTTGTGCCAGCACATCAGTTTGGCATGGTCTTTGTTCCTGAACAAACGCTTCAGACGGGGTATCAGAGGGAAATACCACATCACCTTCGCAGGGATTTTTTTCTTAGAACGCTCTCCCCCAACATCACCAGGGTCGTCCCGCCTGATTTTGTATCGCGCGCAGGTGCAAACCGGACAACGATCCAAGTGTTCGTACTGTCCGCGATAGAGGATACAGTCATTAGGACACGCATGTATCTTCTGCACCTCCAAACCGAGAGGGCAAACAACACGTTTTGCTTGATACGTTGTCGATGGCAATGTGTTACCCTCTGGAAGAATCTTCTTTACGAGTTTCAGTAGCTCCTCGAAACCCTTATCAGTAACACCATTTGCTGCTTTCCACTGCAGAAGTTCAAGTGTGCTACCCAACTTCTTTAGCCCCTCTTTGCAATCTGGGTACAGGTCAGTCTTGTGGTCCTGCAACATGCGCTGTATCTTTTTTATATCCTTATCATTGCCGCAGTCTTTCTCGGCATCACGCAACATTTGCCCGAGCCCATCAGTAGGTTCATTTTCCTGAGCAACATCTTCCTGAGCATCGCCTTCCCGAGCAACATCTTCCTCATCGGCATCACCCATTGCAGCATATGCAAAGGAACCGTAGTATTGAGCCAATAACGGAATGTCGTCATCGGCCTCGTCTTCTTCATCTTCATCCATTAGAATTCCTCTTTCACCGTGCTTCGTCCAAACAGAATAATTCCTCATGAAACCGTGCCTCATCAAATGCACTTGAAGACAACCTCTTTGTTTGTACGATTGTATATTTTTACAATGGGTGCATGGGCAGAACATGAAACCGGACGGCGTCCTGTTAGCCTCGGCGGCATCGAGAAACGTCCTAAGGCCATCACGGAAGGCCTGAGCGTGGGGGTCCCCGTACATCCATTGTCTATTCATCTGCATTATTAACCAATAACAAATATACAATACAATTTAAAGATAAAAAAAATTAATATATAAATAAATACAAATTATAATATATATTCCATTATATAAATAAATTTCTAAAACTACATTACTATATTCATTAAATATAACATTACTATAAGCCTTATAAGATTTATAAGATTTTCTATTAATTTATAAGATTTTATAGCATTTTATATTGATTTTCTAGTAATTTATAAGATTTTCTATTAATTTATAAGATTTTCTATTAATTTATAAGATTTTATAGCATTTTATATTGATTTTCTAGTAATTTATAAGATTTTCTATTAATTTATAAGATTTTCTAGCATTTTATATTGATTTTCTAGTAATTTATAAGATTTTCTAGTAATTTATAAGATTTTCTAGTAATTTATAAGATTTTCTAGCATTTTATATTGATTTTCTAGTAATTTCTAAAACCACATTACTATAAGCCTTACAACTATTCACAAGTCATACAAAACAAAATACTAACTAGCTTGCCTTCTCTCTCCATTTAAAACACAACATGCATGAACACTCTCTCCACCATGAACTCAAGCTCTCTCCTCTCTCTCCTCCAAGAACACAATCTCTCTCTAGCTAGCTTTACTTTGATTCACAAATCCCTCTATTTCTAAATCATAGAAGGATTACAAGCTAAATAAAACATTAGAGAATGAAAGAGTGTACCTTGTAGTGCTCCTTAGATGAGTAGATTCTTCACAAATTTTGAAAAAAATTTGGGCAGCACCTCCCCTCCCACGGCCGAGCAGCATGAACACAGCGCCTAAGTGTTCAGCTGGCTCGGGCGGGGGAGGGGAAGCCCCTATATTCAAACACATTAGCACCGGGTCGTGGCAAGACCCGGTGCTAATGTTCACCCTTTAGCACCGGGTGCAGCCACGACCCGGTGCTAATGTGCCCGAGGCCTTTAGCACCGGGTCGTGGCTGCACCCGGTGCTAAAGGGTGAACATTAGCACCGGGTCGTGCCACGACCCGGTGCTAATGTGTCCGCCCGGACACACCTCCGCGCCGCCCCCGCTCCTAGCCGTTGGACCCGGTGCTGAAGCCCCATCAGCACCGGGTCCAAAAATGGCCGAGGCGGAGGAGGCGGGCGGATGTGAAGCATTCTGGTAGTGTTCCTTAATATATACATGTTCATTTATTCTTGCCTAGAAGAAAAGGTGTATATTCCTTGCCATATATATAGCTCTCTATCTTGTACACTTGTTTGGCTTTGCCATATAGACTTCTTGGTGTACATTTCCGCAAAGAGATTTAAGGATGCAAGAATGATTGCTCTATTGGGTACAATGATTTTTAGTAGGTAAGTTATTTGCTATTCTTGTAATTAGATCACAAGGAAGGGCAACGTATCCTATGAAAACTAACTTCGTATGCAAACTATGGAAACTCCCATCATAATCGTTGGATCTCCATCCAAAGATTAGAGAGAGAGGTAGAAAACTTTAGCACATAAACCCTCCCACCATTAGTTTTGCTACCTAAAAATCACTTCTTATGACTCCGCCGCCGCCTGGACTGGGACGCGCCCGCCGATAGCAAGGGTGCGACGGCGGTCTGATCGACGGGCCCCTCACGGAGAAGACGGCAGCGCCGAACCTGAGCGTCAAGGGCTACGACTTCATCGCGGCCATCGAGGCGAAGCTGGAGCGGAGGTGCCCGGCGTGGTGTCCTGCTCCGACATCGAGATCCTCTCCACCCGCGACGCGGTCGGGCTGGCCGGCGGGCTGGCGTACGCGGTGCAGACCGGGCGTAGGGACCACCGCCGGCGAAGGCCACCAGTCCGCCGGCAGCACGGCCTCCTCGGCCCGCAGCCACTTGCCGCCGGAGCCCCGCCGTGACGACGAGCCGGAGACGCAGCGGGCCGGTCGGGGGCGCCACTTGCTGCTGCGACGTAGCCGCGCCATGGGCCTGCGCGACCTCGACGACGGCGATGTCGGTCTGGCCGCCCTGGTACAGGAACCGGATGGCGAGATGGCTCGGGTTCTGGCTCCCTTCTTCCACTCGTACTGTCAAGTTACTCCTGTACTCGCAAGGAATCCTGCACATCAAAAGTTGAGTTTTTGAGCTGCAACCATCAATCAATGCGGAGGCAAGAATAGATTGGCGATCTTCTTCCTTTCAGAAAGTTAGAGTTGTTTTAATTAATTTGCAGTTGTAAATAATGTAAATGCGATCGATTTGATTACCTCCTGAAGTCGACCTGGACATTATTGTCCATGACGCCGGTGAGTTGTTGATGGCGGCTGGCCATGGCGGGGAAGACCTTCACGCCGTCCCAGTCGAGGCGCGGGGAAACACGGGGTTAGGAGGGAGGTTAGAAAAGTTACTGGTGGGAGGGTTTAAGCCCTAAAATTTTCCACCTCTTTTTCTAGCCTTTGGATGGAGATCCAGCGATTGTGATGGGAGTTTCCATAGTTTGCATACAAAGTTGGTTTACATAGGATACGTTGCCCACAAGGAAGTCTATGTCCAAGGCAACAGGAGACAAGGGCATATGCTTATTACCCATCTCTTGGTACAGGATCGAATGTAGCACATGTAAACGTCGATAGTTTGGGATTGTTCTGCACTCATGAGTTCTGGAGATTGCTCAGGTCTGTATCTTCTCCAGCTCTGAAGTGAACACTAGAACGAACTTACTAAGATTTTAGCTTTAATTTCTCAATATTCTCCTTGGCATCTCTTTCATCCCTACTATTGGTATTTTGAATCAGCGAAAATGCTTCTTCTAAATACCCTTGCAGATACCATTAGTGCCAAGTGAACAATAATAGTACGTGTTAAGTCAACAATGATAACCATCATTGCTTTGAATGAGAAGAAAATGATCAATACTTGTAATGTATTGAAAAATGGAGAGATAGCCTACATGGAGAAATGGTTCAACATCCAACTACGATTCTACAAATAATCGTCAACCAACTATTTAGTTATGATGATGGGATTGCAAATCAGAAGCTCCCCTCATTCAACTAACATGAAAAAGAAATAACCTTCAGTTGACAAAGGAACATGAATACTATATGAAGCTATTTCAGTACTTTCGCATGATGAAAATTTGGTACATCATGGAAGATGCATTGGAGTCATATCTTGCTTCTTTATCCTACCTCTTGAGATAACTGCCTCATCTTACCTCCTGTTCTCACACCTGTACGTCATACCGTTCTCCAATCCTAGATTGGAGATGCCAATTTCTTTGGAGATTATGAATGCAAAAGCCATGTTGGTTGTGATGGTAATTGTTGCCAATGCAGCCTCTTCCGCTGGGTCAGATCCTATGCTTATGGATTGCTCGAACATTTGGAACGGTAAGCCTCGATCTTTGTATTAATACTCTAGAGCCGACTGCGCAGCATGAAGTCTATTCTGAAAAATGTACTTTGTACATAGAAAAGGTCGGATCCCGTTAAAATGTGTGAATTTCATAAAGGCGATTTTTTTTTTCTTTTTGAGAAATTCATAGAAGGCGATTCAGTGTTGATGAAACAAATTTGGAAATTTTACATTCGAAAGTGGTGTTAGAAATTCAAGCCATATTGGCATATTGCTGGGAACTCTGCCCCTTTTTTTGCGTCATACAACCTCGGGTTCGATTTGTGCAAATCACTTTGATTAACTAAAATTGTTTGACAAGATGATTTAGTTTTTGTGCCTGACGGCTCTGCAGATGACAAGCACGAGAGCAACTCCAGGAGTGGCATCCGGCTGACTCTGCTGCATCACCAGCATCCATGTTCACCGTTCCGGAACCCACACCGTAACACTACCAGCGTGCAGGGCGGCGATGACGAGCTCTCGGCTAGCCTCTTCTTCCGTCGCCGACGCTTTCCACCAACGAACATCTCGATGCCGGTGAGCAGCGCCGGTAAGTTATATGGGTTCGTCGCTCAGATCGGCCTGGGCACCCCACCGAGCAAGTACAACGTCCTCGTCGACACCGGCTCGTCGTTCTCATGGGTCCAGTGCAAGCCCTGCCATCAAGGCTGCTATGATCAGGACGACCCTCTCTTTGACGGCAGCAAGTCCTACACCTACCGTACTCTGCCGTGCTCCTCGGCTTCCTGCCTGTCAGCAAGAGAAGCAACTAAGTCGAGCACCAATTGCACCCACTACCAGAATCTATGAAATTCAGTACTCCGATTTGTCGGTCTCCAGAGGGTACCTGAGCTCAGACACACTTGTTACCGCCAACATGGAGAGCTTCCCGGGGTTCATCTTTGGCTGCAGTCAGGGACACGAGGGCCGCTTCGGACGATACGCAGGTATAATAGGCCTTGGAGATCATAGCCTCTCCTTCGTATCTCAGGTTGCAAAAGAATCAGCTCACCACCACAAGGCCTTCTCGTATTACCTGCCTTCGCCAAGCTCAATATGCTACGTACAAGTGGGGTCCTACAACGAGGGATCCTTAGCCTTCACACCAATGTTCACCGTCGACCAGCTCTACTACATTGAACTGAGCGGAATCACCGTCGATGGCATGCCGCTCAACTTGACTGAGGAGGCGCAAGTCAGGACCGTGCCCATCATGTGCAACATCGATCTAGGGTCGCCGCTTTCGGTCGTGCCCCGCCATGTCTTTGACAAGCTGAGCGATGCAGTGGCCGAAGAGATTGAAGGATATGAGCGCGTGGAGAACATGCCATGGTGCTTTGATCCACTGCATTGGTCGACGCAGAGAGTGGTGCCCACAGTGGAGATGTTGTTTAGAGATGGAGCGCGGCTGGAGTTGGATGAGAGCAAACTCATGTCCGAACCACAAGCGTGGAGGAAGGATTTGCATACAGCTCGAGCGAGGCAGTAATGGTTTCTACATGTTAGGAAGTCAGCAGCTAAGGATGTTATATGTGGTTCAGGACCTGGAGAAATCCAGGATGGGGTTTCCAGGAATTGATTAATGCATGAATCTCTGCACGGTAATTGGACGCCGACTCCAAGAGAACAGGTGCGAGAGGAACAAGTTTTTGACTTTCAGTTCAAACTATCATAATTTTGTTTTCTTTATACCATATATAGTTTGTGACTTGGTTTAAGCGTGTAATAAAGAGTACCTAGTTTTTCCCATTTCTAAAAAAAAGTGAACATGTGTGAAGAACTTATTTTCAGATCAGTGAATGTGAAGAAATGTCTTTATGCGTTGATTCCTGACATTTTTAAAGAAACGAAATATTAGCGTCGCTTACCTCACGCAAATTGCATGGTAAAAGGTTACTCTCGGGTCTTCCAAACTTTGCCGGTTATTCCATTGCTATGCTAAAATTGCCATGATGCCACCATATCTCATTTTATATTTGAAGATTATTTGCGTTTTTCCGATGAAGGTAGTTTCACCACCAAATTTAAATGTAATCTTCCACTAGCCTGTCATACACTACCCGGATTTCATCCCGGCCCTCATTTTGGTGGCGCCCGGTGTTCCTTGACCCCTCTCGTCTGCCTCCATCTTGGTCCCACCGTCCTCCCTAGATGGAAGGGTCTTGCTGCCTGTTGGCAGTATTCGAGCGGGAAGTAGCCGGAGCGAAGAAGGCTTGCTGAGCAGTTTGGATCAATGCAATCGACTGTCTCGTCGCCGGGGTCTCTGGCAGAGTCTCTGTTGCCATAGTTAGGTTGAGTGGTGCTTCACGGAGTACTGGTCCGTTGCCTACTCTGTCAAAGGCTCCACCCAGGTTGCGAGTTATCGAGGCACGAAGGGAGGCTGCTACGCGGCTCTCCTTGCGTGTCATGTTCCTGCGTTGCCTTGCAATCCTCTATTCATCGGTTTCACCATTGACACACGGCTCTTCGTTTGAAATGTCGGTGATGAGCTCGTTGTCATGGTGTCTCCCTGCTCCTTCGTCGATGGCCATGAATACTTCTCTGCCCAGATCGGTGAAGGGACTGCTCGAGATGATCTGGGTAAACGAGTAGTCTCCGGTTTAGTCTTCTGAAGAAGAGGGGAACAGAGCTGTGTACCCGTCTTGGTAAGATAGTTCTTCAGTTATGACAGCCGCCAAATGGGACTCGTGGTCCCGGTGAAGGTTCGGTGTGATAAGGCCAGGTTGTGAACAATGAGTCCTCCTGGTGTCCAGGAGATGACACCCCCTGACCGGACGCTTGCGAGCGGCTCTTCGTGTAGTTGAGAGTTGATTGATGGGTTGGTTGATGATGAAAATCCTACAGCATACGTCTGTTGATATATAGCTGCAGAGTTGTTGAGTCGGAACGGAAATCGGTTCGTGTAGGTTTTCGATGGCTCCTTCTGAGCCGACTCAGATTCCAAAACGTCATCCTTTAGGGGAAGAGTTTTGTACCCGGACTCGACTAGAGTAACCCGAGTCGATGTTGAAGTTGTTGAGTGGTTCTCGCCGAGTAGATTGACGAGATCGCGAAGCGGCTCTAGTGGAGTCGCTGTCATCGAGGCTCGGCCTTGTTGGTCCGCGAGGTAGCTCGCGAACTTTCCTTTGCCTAAGGAGATGAATGTCTAGGCGCTGAAAGACGAAGGTTGCGGCCTTCTCGATGTCGCAGGAGACGAAGGTGGTTGATCCCATCGCGCCTGTTGCTGGGCTTGCAGCGAGATGGCCCACGGTGGGCGCCAGATGTCGGTGTTTAACGACTGAGTACGTGCCTAGGGTACCTCAGAGTAGAAGGATGTCGAGGGTCTCACCGAGTTCTCAAGAACGATGGTGCACACGAGACAAAGATTTAGACAGGTTCGGATCATAATGTGCATAATACCATGCGTCATGTATGCTGTGTTGCCTTGCGTATGGGTTGTGTTGTTTTAAAGGGGTCCCCGCTTTGCCTTGTATGTACGGGGAGCAGAGTTATAAGTTGGTTATATGGTCCTAGTCATATACAATAAGGAGTACTACAATATGGTAATTGAGGAATCTCCTATCAGTACACGACTAGTCCTCCGAGTCTACTACGCTGTCTTGAACCGTAGCCGACTGCTTTTTGGAGTCCTCGAGTTGGACTCTTCCTAGTAGAATAATCTAATCCTTTGTGTGAGTGACTCTGTGAATCCTGGTCCCACAACTTATCATGTGGTTTCTACTCATTCTCAAACTCCAGCTTGAGGCAGAAATTTTTCAGGTAATCTGGTAGAATAGCACTTTCTTTGCATATGCATGGAAATTAAGTTATTACATCTTTGGGTGTAAATATTGTGATGCTTGGCCCTCTTCCCTTTCTTTGTCAACCTATGAGTTATTGTAGGCCAGCAATAGCCCACATGAGCCAAGATCAAATGCCTTATTACCTAATTCTCATCCATGCATAGCAGTAACGCGTTACGACCCTTATGAGAAGTCTGGCTAGAAGCCACTCGCCGTTCTCACATCCCTCGTGATGTTTTGGTTTTCAATCTGCCGGCAAAAATACTATAGTCATGATTATCTATCGTATGCAAATGTTTATCCAGTCAATAGTCAGTTGATCTGCTTTTGATTTTTTTTCTCCAATTCCGTCAATGAACATAGGCCGCCGGAGCCGAGGGAGGGGCAGCGGCACACGGATCACACGCTCTCCCTCTGCGTGATCGTCGCGTCTTATCCGTGTCCAAGTCGAAAGGCTCCGAGCGTTAGGCGCGAAGGCTACAAGAGACGCATGGGCCCAACAGTGTAGGCTGTGTAGTTCGGCCTTTTTATGAACAGCTGGATCGTCTCGAATCGTTTCAAAATATAGGTTGTTTGACTTTTTTCATCACAAGTTTGGCAGCTCGTCTTATTTAAAAAATTTTGTGGAAATATAGTCAAATTTAAGACAATTTTGAAGATTTTATATTAATAAAGCAAGCCATCAGAAAAAATATTATAATTTGCACAAAATTTTAAATAAGACGAAGTGGTCAAACTTGTGGTGAAAAAAAGTCAAACAACCTACTACGTTTTGGAACGGAGAGAGTACGTTGCAGCAGGCACGAAGGCGGCAGGCAAGTTGATGTCGATCGAAGCCTCACGGCCGCAGTTTCCTCGTGTAAGCACAAACACGAGTTGACACACACGGATGCCCCGAACAATAAACTGATGCCGCAGGTTGACTGATCCGCCTGGCCGTCGCGAACCGTCTTGCCCGGTTGCCCCATCCAACGGTACAGGCTGTACCTACAGTGATCCTCAATTCTATACACCACGTCCACCTACCCCACTTCCATACCGCATAGCTGCCCTGTGCCCGCTGATCTGTGCCATCCATCTATCTCCGAACAGCAACCCAACGGTGGATAGTAATAACAGGGTCCATAGATCCGTTGCAGGTACTCAGCTACGATTTCCGACGGCTGACGACATATCCCACGACACCACCACTCTCTCTCCACTTCTCTCTCTCACATTGTCTCTCCGCCTTCCCTTCTCCCCCACTCCTGCCGAAAAGCATCGGGGTTTAGGGGTTGGTAGTCCGCTGGCAGGGCCACAAAAATGGCGGCGAGCAGCCTGGCCGGCGGCGGCGCGTGCGCAGTTGCCGTCCGATTAGGTGAGGCAGCGCCACCCGCCGCTGCCCACGGCCGCGGAGGAGGCGACGGCCCGTGGTTGGCGGCGTCGGTACGGGTGGGCGAGGCGTCCGAGGGAGTGGCGGGGCTCGAGATCTGGCATGGTGAGTGGACTCAGCGCGACATCCCGATGGGGGTGAGCGAGGAGGGCGCGCCCGCGCTGGTGGCCGGGCTAGCGCTGGCGAGGCGGCGTGGGTACGAGGTGTCCGCGCCCGTGCTGCAGTACATGTTGCGGATCGCGACGGCCGAGAGCAACCCGGCGGCAGGAGGAGGCGGGCGCGGGCGGCGTCCGGATGACTGGGCTTCGTCCGACCGCGCAGCGGCGGTACGCGCGCTCATGGTCATCCTCGCGCGCACCAGATACTTTACCACGCCTCAGGTGAAGACTTCAGCTCATGTTCTCTTACGGTTGCTGTTTGAGTTTAGCGTTGTTGTACGGGTGTTCTTGCCCGAGAATCGCAGAGAAGATGAGCATGGCGTGCCCAAATGTTCCGAACATGTGTAGACGACATCATACGTGATGGTGTAGATAGTTTTGTCGTCCTGGGCGTCAGTTTGCATGGGCCTATCCTTATCCTAGTTGTGCTGGTGGCTGTGTGTTCAGTTAAACTGAATTTTTTGTTAGCGCAATGCACCCAGATAGTGAGATAGCCATAAACATTTACATGTACAGACATATCTATTGATTAATTTTTTCTGGATGAAGGAAATCTATTGATTAATTTGTTGTAGTCTGTTACTACTGCCTTGGATTTGCAGTTCCAATTTCCAAACTTGTTACACCTTTTGTTCAGAAGTTCAGAATCAATTTTTACATGGGGGAATGGGTCAGAGATTTGGAAGAATTTTGCTTGCAATAATATCATAGACAAGTCATTTTTACTTGCAATTTCATTGATGCAACAATCAACAGTTAGAATATATACAGAGCATTTGTGTCTAAAAAAGTACCATAGCTTTCTTTAACGTTATACTATTAGTCTTAATTTTGTTGATATATGACTTCTGTTTTTTCATGCTTGTTGTCTTTCAGTTGTGTGATCTAGAGAGTGGTGTTGGTAGTATTGCTGCTACACATGGGCGCCTTGTGGACATGGTTCAAAGATGGAGGATCTCTTTGGAGTCAATTTACTACCTGGTAATGGATGAGGCTATGATGGATATGGAGTTTGAGCCTCAAATGAGGCACACAGTTGATATAATTTCGAAGTCAGTGAGACGAGATATGCTCTTCATGCCAACCTTCCCACTAGAAATACAGGTAAAGAAAAAAGTTCTTGATTATCTCTTCCTAAAGTAATGTAGCATGTTTTCTACTATAGAAACATTGGCAGCTTTTTCAACAGTCTATATATATGACTATTCTGTTTTTGTGCATCCTCAAAACTGAAATATATGGATATTTACATTTTGAAGTAGCACACCTTCGTAGTTTCAGTTATATCTTTCTATTTGTCCATAGGTTGGTGTTTGATGTTAATGCTTTTACATGGACCATGTGTACAGTTTATACGCGTGGATGTTTATCTGTTTGTCATTCTCATTGATCTGTCAGTTTGATAGGTCTTAGTTTTTCTATATATTGTGTGAGAATAAGCGCATCATATCAGGTTAGTGTTGGGATATAAGGTCGCTGTTTGTGTCAGAATTTGTCAACGTTCTTGTATGTGTGTTGTTGCCCGAGAATTGCAGAGCAGATGAGCGGGGCATCCCCAAATGTTTAAACATGTCGACACAGTACGTGATGGTATAGATACCTTTGTACTCCTGGGCATCATTTGCATGAGAACCTATCCTAGTTGTGCTGTGCCGATGTGGGTGTTTAGTTAAGCTGCATTTTTTTGTTAGGCAATTCAGATACACATTCACATTTACGAATATATCTAATTATCTATTAATTAATGCTTTGTAGTCTGTTACTTCCGCCTTGGAGTTGCAGTTCCAATTTCCAAACCTGTACACCTTTTGTTCTGTCTGGTTAGTTAAACTGGTTATATGTTTTTCCCATTCAATGTCCTAAACAGCTTGAAGAATAATGTTGTGCAGCAATAGGTGGTAAAGTAATGTGACAGGGTTTGAATCGCTCATTTCCAATAATGGGTTAAGTGAGGCTTCCTATAAAAAATGAGCTAGTTTAATTATCTTACATGAATGAGATATGGTTGATAATTTTCAGAAGGAATTTTTTTATTGCTCATTTATATCTGTATCAAAGAGGGGTTGGTTTAATAATCAAGTAGCTGTAGCTCAGATGTTCGGAAGCAACTTTGACACGGGATTTGAACAGAGATTTGGAAAATTTTGCTTGCAGTAATACCATATTGAGGTCATTTTACTTGCAATCTTGATGCAGTACTCAACAGTTGTGATATATATGTCATTTGTGGCAAAATGTACCTAGCTTTCATAAATATGTATACCATTAGTCTTATTTTACGTTGATATGACTTCTATTTTTTAATGCTTGTTGTCTTTCTTAGCTTTGTGATCTAGAGAGTGGTGTTGGTAGTATTGTTGTTGCACCTGGACGGCTTGTGGACATGGTTGGAAGATCAAGGATCTCTCTCGGTGCAGTTAAGTACCTGGTAACAGATGAGGCGGACAGAATACACATGGAATTTGAGCCTCAAATGAGGAATATAGTTGATATGATTTTGAAGTCGGCGAGAAAAGATATGCTCTTTGGTGCAACCTTTCCACTAGAAATACAGGTAAAGAACTAAGTTTTTACTGCCTGTTCATAATGTAAAGTAGCATGTTTTCTACTATAGCAACATTGGCAGCTTCTTCATCAGTTTGTATATGTGATTTCTGTTTTCGTGCATGCACAAAACTGTCAAAGGTATGGATATTTAATGGAGCAAGTAGCATGCCTTCATAGTTTCAGTTATATCTATTTATTTGTCCATTAGGCTGCTATTTCATCTTAATGCTTTTCCATGGACCATGTGTATGAGTTTGCACGTGTAAATGTTTATCAGTATGTCATTCCCATGAATCCATCTGTTTGATGGCTCTTTATTTTTTCTATATAATGTGTGTGAATAAGCATATGAATGGTTATGTCAATATTGGAATTTGACCGGCCTGAGGACGTGTGTTAATTCATCCTTCACTTTGACACCTCTGTTTACACAACCTATTGTTTGTTTTCTTATGAATTCGGCTTTCTAAGTGCATGAGCCGATGAAGGCATTGAATCTTGTATATTCCTACCTGTGGTCAGACTTACTTCCTTGTGGTTTATGTTTGCATTATAACACTAATGAGGATGCCATAAATCTATCTTTTAAAACTCTGGACCCAGAATACCTGGTAAAGTTTGAGGCTGATAGCTCATCTAATGCTTGACAAGAACTTTAGCTTCATTTTCCATATATATTTAACTAACATCCAGATTCTTTTCTAATTTGATGCTTTTTGCAGAGCTTGAATTCTCATTTTTTGTCTGTAATTGCTGGGAAGTTGGGGTCAACCACTCACATGATTGAGCAGAAAATTGATATTACCAATTACGAGGGGAAAATGGGCTTCCTAAAGCAACCGGTGGGTGTTGTTTTGTAATATAGTCAAGCACTCAACCTATAGCAAGATAGAATAGTACATGGTTTCTACATTTTGAATTAGTTATGATCCCATATTGGTTACCAACTTCTTCATTCAAGTGACATCTTTTAGAAGTTCTATTGATAAAATTTAGTTATTTATGCAGGATTACACAACGAATCTGAATAGCAAGAGAAAACATTCTGCCAAACAACATATTGGCATATCTGGAGTTAGGCTATTTATCTTTGCTATAGTTCTCTTTTCTGGTGTTAAATCTGTTTCTGGTGTGGAATATGGAACAAATAGATCAATGTTTTGTCCAGCATCCAACATCCAGTTTAAGAGAACCTCACGACAAATGGATGGTTGGATCACTGAACTAAGTGAACCTATGCTACTTGAAAGCACTCTTGAAGAGAAGGAGGAGACTGAATGTAAAATTGTGCAATATGATGAAAATGGATGCATAAAACCGTGGTAAACAAGTTTCCATACAAAGCTTCACGTTACACTTTTTTTATGTTTTGACTTAAATGCTGAATTTGTTTTTTACAGTGTTTATCAACAATTTTGTCTACCACCAGCTGCAGGATTATTACTGATATCAAATCTCGCACCGCTGTAAGTACCATATTCCAATCTGTCATATATCAAGTAAATATGATCTTAGATTCGCCACTGTCATTATTGCAGCACAGCTACATTCTTAAGCTTGGGACCTAAATAGTGCAAGTCTAATGCACTACACACTATTAAAACATACATTTTAAACATGCAACCATTGGCCAAGCAGCAAAGCTTGAAAGACTGTCTAATATGGAGATGCTACATGGCAAAATGGAAGAATACTTACCAGCATCATTACGCCTAACACCATTAAATCAATCAAAGAGCTAACTCTACTCGTTTAATTTTGTAACCAACATCTCATTGTATTTTATTGTACATTTTCTTTTTTTATTGTTGTGTTATACTTACCTTAAGAAATTTTGTTAGGGTGCCAATTAATGGAAGGAATGTCAATCCTGGACGAAGAATGCTGTTATGCCTAAGCTCTTTAGCACTGCTTGTTTCGAACTTATCCTGGGTCCTTTACTTTGGTCCAAATAACTGCAAAAACTGGATAGGCTACATCTCACTACTGTTTGGTTGCTTCTGCCATGGTTACTTTGCATGGTTCTTCTGGCAGAGAGAAAACTATGTCATGAAATCTGTATCTTCAGTTATTGCCGCAGTTGTAAGCGCAGCACTAACTGCACTTCTTGGTTTTGCTGCCAAAGCTGATTTCATGAAAGTCGGGCCACAGATACTCACTGGTTCAAGCACAGTATCTGGGCTTGGAGGAGTATCTGGAATCATATTTAATGCAATGTCAATTTACCTACGTACGATTTCTGCAAGTCACAGATTTGATATACTACCGTTTGGTTTTGCCCTTTGTGGTGCTATTGTAGCCGGTTTATCAATAATTGCTACAGAATGGCGTAATGGAACAACACAACTAGCTTTTAAGGTTGTTTTCTGAATAAAATTATATGCATTTATTAGATCAATATAAAGGTCTCTATCAAATTGTGTTGACCAATAGTGTTCTATGTTGTGTCTTTCTTGCAGATTGGACTTGTCTTACTTTTTGGGGGGCGTGTTTTTGATGTGGTTCTGTTCTGCTGCTTCAGAGATGCACCAGTTGCAGCATTTGATAATAATGAAATAATTGCTCCTTTGCTGGGGACAGAAAGTGGTGCTAGAGATCATGAATCAACTGATGAAGCTATGTCAAACCAGGAAGAAATTACTGATGTTGTGGGTTCCATGCATGGAAACAACAGTAGACCCACTGGTGATGTTGCTGTTGCTAGAGGAGCAGACCTGACAGAAAAAGTTGGTATTGATGCTGAAAATGGTAGATCTACAGTTGATTCACAAACAAAGCCAGCTGAGATCGGTGGTCCTATGCAGCCAAATTCCATCCGCATAGCAAACATGGAAAATGGTAGCCCTACCAAACCTGCTCATGGTAGTGAAAATGTAAAACTTGATGAAGCTGATACTGAACTGCAATTGCCAACTTCATCTGGCAAGGAACTCGGTGAAGCCGACACTGAAAAGCAAGCAATACCATTATCTGCTTAGGTTATAGTAGAACTATCTACCGTGCTTTGTTGAACTATCAGGATTCAGGGGACGACGAAAAGGCTAGGTCGGCAAGGGTTGAAGTAGTTGCGCAACAATTTGGAGATGCAACAGAAGGTGGTTCGAAGTGGTCAAGGTAATGAAGCATAAACCATGGAAGGCGTTCTACAAATATTGTATTAAGACCTACCAGAATCTTTGTAAGAACTGCAATTAGTGCTTTAGGATAGTTATAACTGCTAGAAGCCTTTGCTCAAAAGTCAAAATCGATGTTAATTCACGTGGTGGTTAGATCATAGCAAGGGTGAGGCACTGCAGTTTACTGTTTCCTAATGTGTTAATGTTCTGGATAATTAAGCTATTCTGTGTCGCTGGAGCTGATGGGTCATGTTGATTCATCCTGTCTTACATCAAAGCAAGCACTGATGCCATGTTATACACTGCTGTCAACATCTTTTTTATAAGCAACTGGAGTGGAAACCCCTATCGAATATATATATTAAGAAGGGAAAGTTTACATGAGAGGAGAGGAGGGGAAAGGAAACCCAAACAAAAATACTCAAGAAAAAAAGATCATATCAATTATTGCAGGGTGTGTAACCATTCTTCAAAGTGTCGCAAATGTTTTTTCTTCACTCTACGATGAAGGTTAATTCCTTCTTGAAAATCTCTCTGCAAGAGGCTGGTGTGGGATCGACTCTTCTGAAGATGAGCTCATTCCTGAGCACCAGCTGGCCCAATACATAAGACAGCAGATGGCCAATACATAAGTCCAAGTAGAAAGGATCTGGAAACTGAGCTTTAAAGCTATTTAAAGTACTGAGAGCATCTGGATGAGGCCTTTATGCTCAAGCATAACAAACTAGTTTTAACTTTACTAGAAATTCATTTTTTTTAATTTGCTAGAATTTAAAAGGAAGGGTCTGCAACCGTGGGACCATGATCCCTAGAGCCACTCACACATGGGATATTGGTTTACTCTACCAAGAGGAATACGACCCGAGTACTCCAAGAAGCAGTCGGCTATGGTGCAATACGGTGTAGTTGACTCGGAGAACGAGTAGTGTACTAGTAGGAGACTCTGCAATTAGCATATTATAGTACTCCCTGTTGTATATAACTAGGACCATGTAACCGACTTGTAATTCTACTTCCCTTACATATAAAGCGGAGTAGGGACCCCTCCAAAACAACTCAACTCATCCACAAATCAATACAACATACATGACGTAGGTATTACGCAAATCGCGACCCAAACCTGCCTAAATCGTTGTCTTGTGTGTGCACCATCGTTCCTTAGAACTCGGCGAGACCCACAACTTCTTTACTCTGAGGTACCCTGTCGTTAAACACCGACATCTGGCGCCCACCATGGGGCATCTCGCTGGAAGCTCAACAACATGCACAATGGGATCAACCACCTTCAACACCCGCAACATCGAGGAGGGTGCCAATCACCACAAATCCTGCTTAGTGCCAATTAATGTTGCTCAAGAAAGGGCGTGTTCTCTGGCTGAAGCTTTTGGTTGCACAGTTGGCTCTTTTCCCTTTACATATCTTCTTCCCCATGGGACTAACTAAGCCACGAGTGAAAGATTACGCCCCTCTGATTTGTAGAATTGAAAGAAGAATGTCTGCAACATCTCAATACCTATCATATGCTGGAAGACTCCAACCAGTTAACTCTGTCATATCCTCACTCCCAACATACTACATGTGTTCCCTCAAATTACCTGTTACTGTGATTGAGATAATTAATAAGCACAGAAAAAAATGTCTTTGGAGGGATGAGGACTTTAGGCATAAATGTTACAATCTGGCAGCTTGGGACTTAGTCAGGAAGACTAAAAGCAAGGGTGGTCTAGGAGTTATTAACCTAAAGTGTACATAATGATGCTCTGTTGCTCAAACAGTTGGAGAAATTTTACAGGAAAGAGAAGATATTGTGGGTTGATCTCATATGGCAGAGGTATTACTTTAATGATGTTCCACATCTTGCCAAAGAAAAGAGGTCTTTTTGGTGGAAAGACATCCTCAGACTTAATGTTCAGTTCAGAAGTGTTGCCCTCTGTGCCCCAAATAAAGGAGATACTATCAGCTTCTGGGAAGATCTTATAAATGGCAACATTCAAGCAAACATCTATCCCAAATTATTTGAATTTGCAAAAGACCCATGTATCTCATTATGGAAATTACGACAATCTGACAACCTCATCAGTTGGTTTCGAATCTCTATAACTAGAGAAGTGTACAATGAATTTCTTCAGCTGTAACAAGCTTTATCTGATATGCCAATATTAGGCCCAGATGGAAAAGACACCTGGTTTTTCATTTGGGATCAGAGTCGATACTCTTCTGGCAAGTACTATCATTATCAGTTCAAAGAAGTTCATCCAAATAGATCAGTGCTATGGATCTGGAAAACAAAGTGTATCCCCAGAATCAAGTTTTTTGCTTGGCTCCTATTGAATGATAGGCTCAACACCAGAAATATCCTAAGAAGAAGGAATAAATTTTTAGAAGATGGATACAATTGTCCCTTATGTCATGATGGGGTCGAAGAAACTGCTGACCATCTATTTTTTGAATGCCAAGCTGCAACTTGCCGTTGGTTTGCTCTGGGAATCACTTGGGATGAGAACTCGAACATGCATCACAAGCTTTATATTGCAAAAGCATGCCTTTGATCAACCTTTCTTTATGGAAGTGTTCATGATTAGCGCCTGGTGCCTTTGGAATGAAAGAAATGATTTCATTTTTAACAGAAAAATTCCAAGTCTTGCTTCTTGGAAGGCATCCTTCAAAGCTCAGGTCTTGCTTCATCTGACAAGAATCGAGAGGCAGTTTCACCAATCCATGAAGCTTTGGCCGGACTCCTTTTAGTTTCCTTTTTCTGTTTCTGTGTTTCTCTGCCTGTACAGTCTCTGCTCTTTTCTCTTCGCTTCGCTTCCTTGTCCCCTACTCAGTTTATTAACTACTTCTTTTTTCTTCTCTGCCTAACCCCTGGTTGGCCCTCTATAAGTCACCCTCTGTAGCTCCTCTATGTTCTTCCCCTCTTTTTTAATATATTCGGTTATTGCCGGGGGGGCTTTGCCCCATGGTTTTTGCTCAAAAAAACATCAAGCAGGGTGCAACCTTCGTTTTTGGCGCTTGGACCTTCATCGCCTTAGGCAAGGGTGCAACTTGTTGTTCACTGGCCCGGTCTGGTTCCACCAGATTTTCATCTGGACTGCGAGTATCAATTGGCGGCACTCATCACCAAAACGGGTACACGATTCCACTCTCGTCTTCATCAGAAGACTTAAGTGAAAACTACTCGTGTACCCAAATCATCCCAAGCACCCCCGCAACTGACCCAGGCAGAGAATTTTTCATGGCCACTGGCGATCAAGCTAGTGAACAATACGACAAAGAACTTGTAACATTCCGAAATTTTGTAGGAAATTATTGAATGCAAAAACCTCTATTTTCAAAAACTTTTGGTGAATGGTGTGCAAGCAAACAAACATATAAGGTTGTCCTCTTTTTGCTCCCTTTATTCCTAGGCAAAATTTAAATTTAAATTTAAAAATTCAAAATGTGTTCTAAGAATCAAATAGGAGTGAGTTGGTTTTAGTTGGGCTTTTTGGGTCTTTCTTTGGATTTGAATTCAAACATTATATTTGAATTCAAATCAAAAGCTAACTAAAATAACTAAACTAACCCAACCTTCGTGTCCCTCATCTAACCTAACCAACTAACACGGCCCAGCTTTCTCACCTACCAAACTCAGCAACTCCGCAGCCCAGCAACCACCGCAGCAGCAGCGTCGGCCCAACAAGCGGCCGAGCAGGCGCCCAACCGGCCCACGCGGGGGCACTATTGTGCCATCGTCCTCCCGCGGACACACGCGCTCCGCGCGCGCCCTCCCCTGCTTTTCCCCACCACGTGGCAACCGCGTCTGCCTGCTCACGCGCGCCGCTCGTGAGTCTTCCACCGCCCGGCCAATCGCAACGCGAGGCGCTGGCGGCCCGTACTGTTGCGGACGCGTGGAAAGGCGCACAGATGCCCAAGATCTCCGGCCATCCGCACTAGCCAAGCCCTAGCCGCTCACCCCGTTGGGGTTTTCTTCTTCACCAAGCCGAGAGAGAGAGAGGAAGAAGGGGGAGCCGGAGGAGAAGGAAAAGTGGAGGAGGAAGCGGAGCCGAAGCTGGGCGCCGCGCCACCGTGACGCTGCCGTTCGTGGGGCTGTCCGTGAGAACGTCGCCGTAGCGAAGCGCGGGAGGGGGACGTCGTCCAGCCGCCATCGTGCCGCATGTCTTCATCGAGCTTCTGCGATCATCTACGTGAGCCTCGGTGAGCCACCGCCGGCGTCGTTCCCCTGTTCTTTCCCCTATCCGCCGTCGAACTTTGCCGCCGCCGCCAAGCCTCTGTGGAGCCGACCTTCATGTCGCACCATATCTTGTGCAGGACCTCGTCGCGCCGCTCAACCTTGGAAACCGCCGTCGACCTTACCTTGCAGCCGAGGCCGCCGCGGACCGGGATACCGGCCACCGCGAGCGAGCCAAGGTCGTGTCACGGCCACGGACATCCATGAACCGCGCACGCGCACCCAACCTGAGCCTCGCCATGGTGTGGCCTAGCGCAAGCTAGCATCAGCGTGCACCCGCGCTAACCCATGTGTCGCACCGCCGTCGTGTTGCCGCCATGCGAGCTCACCGCGCACGCGCGCTGATAAGAACCCTAGCACCGTCATCGCAAACTCGGGCTACTGAGAACCTGCGCGTCGTCGCTAAGCCCTAACCTTTGTTAACCTCGCCGCCGATGAGCTTTGCGGGCCGCCGTCGCGTCACCACGGTTCGCCAAGCCACACCCTGCGTCGCGCTGTGCCTCGCCGCTCAAGAGCACGCACGCGTTCAAGTGTGGGCGACTGCAGCTTGGGTAACACCAAGATGGGGCCGGCCGCCGCAGCAGATCCGGCGTAGCCGCACCGGATCCGGTCGTTGCCTTGTCGCGATCACTAATGGGCCGAAGGCCCAGCTTTCATGGGTCGGCCCAGTGAAATCGGCCCATGAGCAGCCCACGAGCCTAACCTTTTTCCCTTTCTTTTATCGCTGACACGCCGGGCCCATCTGGCAGCGACGGTAGGAGACTCACCTATGGGCCCATTGACCCCGCTGACCATTGACCCATTGATCGTTCAATGTCGATCAAGTCAACGCAGACGTCAGCACTGCCCACTGCTGACGTCATGCTGATGTCAGCAGGCTAATTATTGTTGTTTTTCTTTTTCGGAAAATCATTTGTTAATTTCAGAAAATGATTTAATCTACAAAAATTCATAATAAATTAACCGTAGCTCAGAAAAATATGAAACCAGTTTCTATTACTTTCTAAAATCATGATATACGTGTTAGAATAGAGTTTGATGTTGTTTGGGTCTTCTTGCCTTGTAGTTTTGGTGTTTCTTTGCTAATAGTCGCCATCTTTATTTTATTTCCGCGTAATTAGGAGCCCCAGAGTCGCAAGAGGAGACCGACCACTACCCCGACTACCTGAACGAGGAAGAAGAACAACTCTCAGGTTCACGCCTAGCCATTCTCTGAGATACCTATTAGACATGCAAACTAGAATGCTAGCGCTTTACTTTACTCGCATGATGATATGCCTGCACTGACATTTACTTATCCTGTTTCCTTGCTACATATTATCCACTATATATAAATGCTAAGCTTGCATGTGTTGGGATGGTTGTGATTGATCTTCTTGGCGTGAGTTGGGTGGCATGGGTGGTGTAGTGCTGTTAGGCGGTGGAGGCGAGTAATAACAACCCGATATTTTGATTAGGGGTGCTTGGGGACTACACTCGGGTAGTTTCTACGGAGTACTTGTGGCGGGTACAAACCTTTTGGTGACATTCGAGGCCTTGGGCGGCAATACCTATTGTGGGTGCCGATTGCGGACCGCTGCAGTGGATCACTTATGATGCTGATACTCGCTTTACCGACAATTAAGGACCGTATCGAAATGTCTAGAAGTGGAAATGTACAGTGCTCACCATCTACCCAGAATGGGGAGGGTTCCAGCAAGACAACTAAGTGCGGTACCAGGACTGTAGGAGATTCGAGTTCGATATGTGTACCAGAAGGGGGACTCGCTGCGGTGTACTCACCCTGATTTACCACGACCCCCGACTGGCCCCGGTGGGAAGGTTTCACGACCCTACTGCAGCTGATAGCTCAGATGTTTCCCGAGCCCAGGGAAGCAGGATGGTACCCTTACGTTTTAGGGTCTTTTGTTGTGGGTTGTGTCTCAAGTTGGTTGCTGACTAGCTTGCAGCCCGGATGGGTCCTGGAGCGCGACCTCTGCACAGTGTAAACTATACGTATAGCTGTGTTCACGGTCACGGATGAGCCTTCATCTGGTTCATCAGATTAGCATGGGTTACTGCTTTCTTACCTCTACCTTGGTTTGGGATGTGAGAGATTGGTCCAGCCTTGCTGATGAGACAGGTGGGGAGGGAGCTCACCATGTCGACTAGAGAGCGAAAGGTGTTGGAGATGATTATTGCGGGGACCTGTCGTGGTAGGAAGAGCCCGATTGGGGAAAGTGAGAATGGGTTGGATTGGGCTGAGAGTGGTGAGAACGGTGATGATGATGAGAGTACCTGGTTATCGCTGCTTGTGCATAGGAAACCCCAGCTTATAATCCTTGAATACTTTTACGACTAGTTAGGCCACCTTAAAGCCTTGCTGCATAAGATGGTTGGTGACGTGAACCTGTCCCATTTCCTTGGGGACAGACTTTGGGTACACAGGAGAAGACGCTGAGTACGAGTTCAACCACAATGGGTAGTATGACTGAGGGCTTCGTGCTGCGCTCAAACGGTTGTAACAGAGAGCAGAAAGAAAAGTAGAAGCCGAAGAAGTGAAGGGGCAAAAACTGAACAAAATATGAGCAGCCAAGTGACACTACCAGAATCCTTCACATCCGCCCGCCTCCTCCGCCTCGGCCATTTTTGGACCCGGTGCTGATGGGGCTTCAGCACCGGGTCCAACGGCTAGGAGCGGGGGCGGCGCGGAGGTGTGTCCGGGCGGACACATTAGCACCGGGTCGTGGCACGACCCGGTGCTAATGTTCACCCTTTAGCACCGGGTGCAGCCACGACCCGGTGCTAAAGGCCTCGGACACATTAGCACCGGGTCGTGGCTGCACCCGGTGCTAAAGGGTGAACATTAGCACCGGGTCTTGCCACGACCCGGTGCTAATGTGTTTGAATATAGGGGCTTCCCCTCCCCCGCCCGAGCCAGCTGAACACTTAGGCGCTGTGTTCATGCTGCTCGGCCGTGGGAGGGGAGGTGCTGCCCAAATTTTTTTCAAAATTTGTGAAGAATCTACTCATCTAAGGAGCACTACAAGGTACACTCTTTCATTCTCTAATGTTTTATTTAGCTTGTAATCCTTCTATGATTTAGAAATAGAGGGATTTGTGAATCAAAGTAAAGCTAGCTAGAGAGAGATTGTGTTCTTGGAGGAGAGAGAGGAGAGAGCTTGAGTTCATGGTGGAGAGAGTGTTCATGCATGTTGTGTTTTAAATGGAGAGAGAAGGCAAGCTAGTTAGTATTTTGTTTTGTATGACTTGTGAATAGTTGTAAGGCTTATAGTAATGTGGTTTTAGAAATTACTAGAAAATCAATATAAAATGCTAGAAAATCTTATAAATTACTAGAAAATCTTATAAATTACTAGAAAATCTTATAAATTACTAGAAAATCAATATAAAATGCTAGAAAATCTTATAAATTAATAGAAAATCTTATAAATTACTAGAAAATCAATATAAAATGCTATAAAATCTTATAAATTAATAGAAAATCTTATAAATTAATAGAAAATCTTATAAATTACTAGAAAATCAATATAAAATGCTATAAAATCTTATAAATTAATAGAAAATCTTATAAATCTTATAAGGCTTATAGTAATGTTATATTTAATGAATATAGTAATGTAGTTTTAGAAATTTATTTATATAATGGAATATATATTATAATTTGTATTTATTTATATGTAGTTTTAGAACTTAGCTGTGGTGGTACGTATGCGACCTTAGTTCATACTGCATACATTTCACCGTAAATACCATTCATTTACTAACTTTCTTTGTGACTACTAACTTATCAGGTCGCATACGGTATGACCAAACGTGTGGAAGAAGGGCAAAAATGGCACTGCAATGACATTCCACATGGTTACGTACCTGTTGAGGTGGAGCAAGTCGTCACCAGCTGGGAAGACTTGGAACTTGACATCCCCGGAGGTGACGGAGAAACAAAACTCGGTCAGTGTTCTCACTGCATCATTCTATGGAGCAAGGCAGACATCGTTATACCCGATACACCTGCGGCTACCAACAAGCCCCCGTCACCTCCAAGAGATCCACAGGATCATGACGATTCTCCGGGAGCTCCTGATGCAAGCCCGTCTCCTCCGCCAAAGAGGTCTCCGTCTCCTCCGCCGAAGAGGTCTCCGTCTCCTCCGCCGAAGAGGGGACGCCGCACTAAAGCCTCTGCCCCCACTCCACCAGCGAAGAAGGCGCGAAAAACTAGAGAGAAGCCCGCACCAGAGAAAAGAGCGGGCGAGAAGACTCTAGAGGAGCTCGAAGCCTCGGTAAAAGCAGACACAAAGAGGCAAATGGCCGAGTGGAGGAGAAAACCTGAGGCGGAGCCGAAGCTTGATCCCACCCTCGTGAAGTCATTCCTCGGTAATTTGAGCAAGGGTCAACAGAAGGAAGTAATAGTAACAGACTATGACCGCTCATTACTGAAATCTCGCCGGAAACGGAAGGCTGCGGATAAGGAGGCGGGCCCATCCAAAAAGGTTCCTCAACTCGGCCAGCAACCTCAGCGTCCCTTGGGTCCATTGCCATCTCTGGACGAGCTTAACATTCAACGAGTAATGGCCGAGACTGGACTAACCAGAGCGCAAGTCCTGGGGGAAGAAGATGTGCCAGTAAACACAACGCTGAAGTGGCCGTTTAAGCTTGGCGAGCCTATGGTCCCTCCTGAAATGGAGAGGAAGCTACAAACGAAGATGCGCCGATTCCATGACTGGTATTTGGAAGAATCAAGAAGGAATAAACGGCGCATGATAAAAGTAGGCGTGAAGGACCAAGACTTCTACAATGGTGACATGGATTTTGTCTGGCTCAGGTTTAATGATATATATGAGCTGTACCACCGCGACGCCATGGACGTGGATTTGATCACATGTTGGACATTGTAAGTACTTTGTTGTTGCTTATAATTCACAGTTTGAAAACAATAATTCCAATCTATGTTGACGCGGGCTTTATTTATTGCTTAACATATGCAGAATGGAGATTCAAAAATGTCGCAGAGACAATATATATGACGTTGGTTTCGTTGACCCTCGAAGGATAAGTGAAGAAATGATAATGCACAATCCTGAGGAAACATATTTAAACCTATACAAATATATCAAGAAACAAAATTACTGTGACTCCATACTAATCCCGTACAACATCGAGTGAGTACATTCACAGCCTTCTTCTTATACTGTCTGTGTAACAATTCATTTCTGATTATAATGTATACATGTGCACAGATTCCACTGGTTCCTAATTATATTGTGTCCTGATCGGGGTGTCGTGAACGTCTTTGATTCATTGCACACCCCAAAAGAAAAACTACAGAACATCATGGACATGATGGCAAGGTGATGTATATTTTCCCCTACTTAATCCACCCCTTACACTCGCAATGACTTAACTCAATTTTTTTGTTCGCAGGGCCTGGATTCAATTTCGTACAGAACACCCGGGAATTCAACATGAAACACTAAAATGGAACATTGGCTTTCCGGTAAGCAAGTAATTTGTACATGTAGGCATCGACTAATATATTATATGAATTTTACTAGATTTCTTTTGGTCGACAGTGTGCCAAACAGGGACCGGGAAATAATTTATGTGCATACTATGTGTGCGACTACATGTGGAATTGGGGACATAAAAAGCTCACACAACGCGATATTATGGTACGTAATAATAAAGACATTTCCATTATTATTAAGTGCACAATTATTGTCTCCAACTCGACGGATTAAATGTCTTTCAAATATTTTTAAATTATAGATGTTCAACCTGAAGGAAGAGTCCCTAGAGATAGAAAGAATTGACGCAATTGCAGAACAGCTCGTCGGATGGATCTGGGATGAGGTCGTCAATCCCCGAGGAGAATTCCACTCGCCAATACTGGAGGACGTGCCGGACAGTCCAACGAGAGCTAGCTAGTCGTCAATCTTAATTATGTAGAAAATACAGTTTAAATATATATAACTCGAGTTGACATGCATGAATATCTACTTTTGTAATATATATGTCTTCTATTTTGATGAAATGTCAGCTAGTATGAATATAGAGTCGGCCGAATACGCATTAGAATACACGTATTAGAATATATACGTATATAGACGTGCACGCATGGCTACTGAAAAAAGCAAAAAAAAAAAAGAAATCCGGGGCCTTTAGCACCGGTTTCAGGCAGCAACCGGTGCTAAAGGCAGGCCCTTTAGCACCGGGTGCAGCCACGACCCGGTGCTAAAGGCCCTGCTACCGGCGCTGCGGGGCAGGCCCTTTAGCACCGGGTCGTGGCTGCACCCGGTGCTAAAGGGCCCCTTTAGCACCGGTTATTCAACCCGGTGCTAAAGGGGTACCCCTTTAGCCTCGGATTAGTTGCACCGGGTGGGAAACCCGGTGCTAAAGGGCTTTCCCACCCGGTGCAGATGTCGATCATTCTGGTAGTGTGAGTAGGCACGACCTTCATATTCACGGTGACCAGGCCCCTCCCAGCCCCCCTCCCTGCGCCACTGGCACAGAGACAATGATTATTATTCCTATAAAGTCTGAACAATTGCATAAAATATATGTAGAATGCATAGTATATTATACTTTTTAAAATCATATATATGCACTAGTATTACTTCACCCACAGTAAAGCACGGCATATTTGCTAGTAGATACAATATAAGAGAGTCAAATTTCTAGTTGGTCCCTCATGCACCGGACACAATCAAATTAGAAGTCAAGGAAAAAATCATTAATCTGGTAATTATAATCCGCACAACATATTGTCGTGCCTTTATTATCATTATTGTTTATGAAAGGTACGTGTTTGATTCTAGGACGGTACAACGGCATCGAGCGTAGCACTTTCCCGGATGCACACGGCAAAACTGTAAGCTCTCTCGTGCGCCATTGCAGTTGCGGTACCCTTCAGGAACTAGCATCCTAAGCTCGACCGAAACCTTCATCTCGCCGGCGCGCAGCTCCGATGCCAAGCTCATGCGCAGCCGGTCGGTGAGCATCACGTCGGCGTGTGACATCGTGGCCTTCATCTTTATCGACGCCCTCTCATCTACGCAGAAGTCCGGGACCGTGCCCCAGCCGAGAATCACATTGCCATAAAACACCGTGGCCGTGACGTTGTTCCTGCACATCCTCGTCCTCTCCGGGTTGTCGACGAGGAGGGTGAGGTCGAAATCCGGCCGGAGCACCGGGCCATGCAGCGTATCGAGGCCGCCGATGTCGGTCAGCTTGGCGGAGAAGCTGGGGATCGGTTCAGGACGCGTCAGCCACCACGACTCCGCTCCGAGGACAACACCGACGCAGCCGAAAACCAAAAGGATGAATATGAGCTCTCCCCTTCTGTCATCGGCGAGCTCCTCGTTCCCGGCGGATACTGCCATCGAGGTTGCAGAGTTTTTTTTTTGTCTTTTTTATCAACGAAAGAATAATCCGGCTAGCAGGTACGCGTTACTCCTATGTTTATAGTACCAATGAACGAGGCCGGGCTACAGGCACTAGAGTCCAAGGAAACCGATACACACAGCAATACCTTTTTGCAGTCCAACTCGCTAGGAGATGCACTTGGTTTTACTCTCTGGCTCCGATTCCTATTCCAAAGATCGACCATATAAGCTGGGCAACTGCCTGCATGATTGATTATTTGATTCTTCCCCAGCCGTGTCTCTCCGGAGCAAGCAGCAAATTAAACACGACCTAGCCGATTTAGGCAACCAATGAATCGTGAGACGGCCCTCCTGCTGCATGGTTCCGACGACGAAGACGACGAGGCGCCACGTTTGTCCATCAGAAACATAGTGATCAGCATCCTCTTGTTCGCGCTAATCGCACCCTTGGTTTGCCTCATGGTCTACGGGGGCTTCCAGACCCTGGAGAGCATCGGCAGGCTGAAGTTCTCCATGGAGCCCGTCGCCTACACGGGGCTCGGCTTCGCCGCCGACGGCGGTCCTGCTCCGGCGGCGTCGTCGCCGTCGTTCAACGTGACGCTGCGCGCGAAGAGCACCTACGGCTGGGCCCAGTTCTGCAGCGTCAAGGAAGGCAGGATGGAGGTGAGCTACTCCGGTGTGCCCATCGCCGTCACGGACGGCGTCGCGCCGTTCTGCGTCGATGCCGCCGGAGGGGAGAAGGTCATCGCCGCGACAGTGTCGTCGGGGTGGCCGGCTCTGCCTGACGTCTTCCAGGAGCGAATGCAGGGTGATCGGCGGCACGGCGGCGTTCAGATACAGGTGGACTTTAGCTTCCGGAACAAGGACCATGCTCACCCAAACGACGAACTGACTTGGTGGGTGCGGTGTCCCACGATGCTGAATAGCGACCAGCCTTCCTCATGCAGATCTTACACTGTCAGGGGTTGCTCTTGCTAGCTACTCCCTCCGTCCCCAATTAAATGTCGTTTTGGGTTTTCATGCCACGACTTTTACTTAATTTATAGAATATATATATGTGCAACATTTTAATTTCTAAATAAATTTATTAAAAAACTAGATTTAAATATCTATCTAATGATATTTATTATGTATCATAAGTATTAATATATATTTTTATATATTTGGTCAAAGATGTTTCTCGGGAAGCGAAAACGACAGATATTTAGGAACGGAGGGAGTAGGTCCCTATATAACTTATGTATTCCCTGTACTTCAGCTTTACCTTCTGCATACATTAATTTTTACAGTATGTACATATTTATTATTCAGAATCCAATCTCTTAATACAGTGTTTATATAAGTAACGAAGAAATATGAAACAGAAAATCTATTCCGTGAGGCCTTTCTCGTTAGTTTCACAACATGCGAAGAGGCAGAAGATGTCAATTTTTTGGACGAGGAGTTGGGGCTGAAGATGCCAATCATAATGGGAAAATGATCTTCCTGTCAAGGAGACCAACATACGAGGGAAACGTTTAAGCCACCTGAACATAATTAGCTTGTGATTGTTGGCACTGCTTACGACCTACATATAAATCCGCAAGCGGACGGATACCGATGTAGCTTTCACCCGGAAGTATTCCAAGGTATCGATTTCCACGGAGAACGAGAAGTGTGGACTGATTCTAAACTAAGTTGTCCAAGGATAGTGGAATGGAGTGAATGGAATGGATGAGGTGGATGACAACAACAAAGAGAGAAGAGGAGTGATAGGAGGGTAGAGAGGGTACGAGTCTAAAAGAGGTATTCTACTGATTGATCGAGCATATCAGAGGATACAGATAAATACTTGCTTCGGGACAACAGAACCTACCACACACAGAAAGGGATGAGAAGGGGTGTGATCTATCCTGCACTGGGGGATCTTACAGGCCGGGACTAACGTGATGGACTACGAAGACCGAAAGGGCTGTCACCACCTTACGGTACCACCTCCGTTGCAATGGGGGCAAACTAAGTTAGCCTCAAGTATAGGCACCACGCCTACACTAGTCAACTAATACTTATCTCCTATAGAAAGATAAGCACCCAAGCTAAGCTACCAGTATACAATTATACCAATCAACTAAGCATTGAACGAAAAACCAGCAAGCATATAAAAGTAAGAACTGAATGCTCAATTAATCAGAGAGAGAGATACAAGAGTTACCAGACACGACCCGGATGTTACTCAAAGCAGAGCCGCATCCGTAGAGGTACAACAGAAAGAGGGGATACAAGTGGCGGAACTTCGCAACGCCTACTTACTCTTGTGTTGTGTGTCTTGCAGGTGAAAGGGAGCCTTCAATTTACAGGGGAGCAATGATGGTGGAGCTTGAGCAGGCGCCAAGGCACCTAGAGGCAGTGCAGGGCCGGTTCGGCCGAACCGAGGAGTTCGGCCAAACTGCCATCGGTCACCGCCTCGGTGCTGAGGCGGTGCAGAGGCGGTTTGGCTCCTGGGGGCGGTTCGGCCGAAGTGGGCCCTTCGGCCGAATGGGTCCTATGGCCCGGGTTCGTTCCCCGTGCAGCCTCTGCCTCCCGGACCTTCTAGGCTGCCTCTGCTTGGTGATCTTCGTGCTATCTTGGCCTAAAGGTGATGTGGCAGCGGTCCACGTGTCATGCTCGGTCACTGCTCGATTGTCGGTGACGTGGATGGCCTCTTGATCATGCTCTGTGTCGGGTATGGCTAAGGGGGTAACCGGCCGAATCGTGTCGTTGGCCGAATCAGTCAATTCCAACCCCTATAACATGTTTCTCTTCATTTTGTACCTGCACAATGGACAATCACCAAAACTTGTGGAAATAGTTAGTGATAAGCCCTATAGCTATGGCGCAAATCTCCATTGTATTTGTTTTATACTTTGTTGGAGGTCAGATATCGGTCTGTAATGACCGCCAACAGTGATTAAGGTAATTAATCATGATTTGGGCTATAATCGATGGGTCTAAATAAGTTTCCATCTACTAAGGGCAAGGCCCTGCCCCACAACCTCTGTAAATATGAGGGATGCTATCCACTAATCAAGGTCATTTGCTTAGACTCGTGATTAGCCACCCTATAGTCCAGTTGCTAAGGGTGCCAGAGGGGAGCATAAGCTCTTGCCCTCATCTGGCGGGGCAGTGCGCGGGCATCGGGAGGGATGCCGCTACCCTACCGCGATCGCTACATCAACAAGAACGACTACTTCCTCTACGGCTGGAGCATCTGCTGTGTCTTCCACTAATGCTGGTAATGATTAGATGAGTTTTCGGCGTTAGAGATTCATCATGTATAGGTTATATGAAGATCATATTATTATTGTGCCGCATGCGTTCATAGACAAAATCTAACCAATCGAGCATGGGTTCGATTTCAGACAGAGGAATAAGATGCCAAGAAGGTGAAGAGGTGCATGGTATGATCAAACCATACACTGTGTCACTCGAGTGGAACATAGTTCCGCGAGCAATGTCACCAAAGGCTCCTAAGGGAAAAGTATGAAATATGTGCGAGGAGCGGAATAATGCCGCAATCTGATTGCAAAGTGTAACTAATTTAGGACGTGCGTGGGTGAAGGGTAACTACTAGGCAAACTACTTGAATTCAGGGCCTATTTAGGAGGGCTCCCCTTTAGGTTTTCTAGCTCCACTTCAAATCACCTAGCCAAACACCTCCAGCTCCAACTCCATTCCCAACAACTCCAGCTCTAAGAAAAAGGTGGATCTAGAGGTCAATTACATGTTTTTTTCTAGAGCTCCTCAGGCCAATCTCAGTGGCGGTTTCATTGACTGGCCTCAAGGAGTGCCCCAGAAACACTAGCTTCGTACCTTCTCATGGAGTTGAGTAGTAATTACCCACCATGCCATTGTTTACACAAACATATCTATATATGCCGATCATCCAACAAGATAGTGATGGATGTGAAGGGCAAAAAAAAAAAAAACTACTGCCGGCCCGTGGCTAGAACAGGTGATAAATTGTTTCATCACTGGGGTGAAAATGCCAGGTTTGGAAATATATTATGGGCGTGATTGGTAACGCGAACGGGGCTGTCCCTGGGACCATCCGGCACCATTTCGTGCACCGAGGCCTTGATTGGTTGCCACACTCGTATGTATTTGTTGTATGGCCTCATGCAGATTCCCTCTCCCATCCAGGTCGTCCGTGTGCTACGTAAAGGTTGGCCTTCTCTCGCGAGCCGGGACGAGCTGATACAGGCAAGACGATGGGCTCCACTTTGCAGCCACACAACGCAGCCCATCACGCCGTGAACCAATCAACGACTCTCACCATCCTGGCTCAGACCATATACAAACCAATCAAACCTGCATGTATGCTTCTATACTGGACACATAGGGCTTGAATCTAGTTACCATCCTGAATGCCTCCTGGAATCACAACCAATCACGCCCTATGTAGTAGTGGTGGCGTCGTCTGGATGCTACAAGCTAGTGATGATCTTTCGTTATGTGAAGAGTAAGAAAAATCTTGGTAGAATTCCTTGAGCTTGTCGATAGTGCAGCGCAGCTAAATGTTCATTTCGTAATGCAGCGTGGCATGAATGAGCGTGTCTGTTTGCTGCTCATGATGCATATTCCAACACTAAGTCTTTAACAAAATTCTCTTTTTACCTAAAATAACAATAGAGAAAAAGGGCACGGACTTTGAGTAAAACAACACTACATATACAATTCTCTCTAGCCCCTACATATATATAATTCAAAAGAAACAATTGATAAAAAAATAATTACAAACGAAAACTAATGTCCTTATCTTAGACTCTCTAGACGTAACAATTGCAGTGGAAGTAGCCTTGTCCCGGCTTCACACGACAGAACTGTAGGATCTCCGGCAAGCAATCGCAGCACTCATATCCAGCCGGAAACAGCATCCTCATCTCTACCGACACCCCCAGCTGGCCGGCGTGCAGCTCCGTTGCCATGCTCCCGCGCAGCCGGTCGGTCAGCATCACGGCGGCATGTGACATGGTGGCCTTCAGCTTGGTCGAGCCCCCCTTGTCTACGCAGAAGTCCCGGAGGTCGCCCCAGCCGAGGACAACTCCGCCGTAGGACACGGTTATGGTGACGTTCTCCTTGCAGGTCTTTGTGTTCATGTAGTTGTTAACGCGAAGGGTGAGATCGAAGGCCGGGTGGATCAGCGGACTCCGCACAAGATCATCAAGGCCGGCGATGTCGGTCAGGCTGACGGACAAGCTGGCCGTCTTGCTTTCGGCAGGTATCAACCACCACATCGCGGCTACAGACAAAGCCGTGCACAACATCATAAAGGAAAAGGCCCAGATGAACTCTCGGTTTTTGTCATCATCATCGCTACCGTCGCCGCGCATCTTCAAGGTTCCTGCAAAGGTTGCCATTGGGGTTCTCGATCGAATTTCAGTGGAAGATGATATGACTGCTGTATATATATTGATCAAAATGTTTATAGTAGCAGAAATAAAATATGTCCAGCCGGCGGGCTTTATATATATGGGCACGCCACTGTTCCAGGTGCAGGTGCAGATAGTTTCCCCGACCGAATTGAATTCAATTACAGTCCTCACACCACTAACAGCAACCAGGCTAAAAACATCAACCAGGATGCTCCAAAACACGCAGCAAACTCCCAGCAACTAGGCTGCACCAAAACACACAGGAAGCAAAAAAGTGCTACACAATTCTGCACTGCCCCAAAACAGCAGTCATCAGAACTAATTCTCTATGCGCTTCAACACATTCCACCCAGATTTGTGACAAAACTCCAGAGCCACCGATTCCAACGCACGGCAACCTTCCTTCAATCTGATTCTTGCTTCTTCTTAAGAGAGTACAGACCAGCTCCTGATCCAAAACGTCCCTCTAAATATTACCTGCAAAATAGATTTGTATTGTGACTTTTGAAAGATAAGCTCATTCCTACTGATCCACATGGCCCAGCAAAACGCCGCGACACCGATCAGCACAAGGTTCCTTTGCTTGTTCGAAAAACTTCTAAGCCAAGGACCAAACAGATGCTCCACACTCTCCGGTTTTCAAATCCCAAAGTAAAACTAACAGTATTCCACATAAGTTTAGCCATGGGACAATTAAAGAAAAGGTGCTGAATTGTTTCTAACTCCATACAAAAGCAACATTTAGTACACCCTTTCCATTTTCTTTTTACTAAGTTATCCTTAGTTAACACTACTCCATTCTTTAGATACCAAAGGAAGATCTTAATCTTCAAAGGTATCTTGGCCTTCCACGACCAACAATTAACCGGAGTCCCTGCTTTCAATATTAAGTCATCATACATATTCTTTACCGAAAAAATTTTCCGGGCCGTCCAAATGAAGGAGTCACTGTGATCATTAAGATTCACCATCATACAACTCCTCACTAAATGGACCCATTTATCCCAATTATCCCCTACTAGAGCGCGTCTAAAAGACACGTTTAGCGGTGAAGTACTTAGTACTTGGGCGACCGTCATATTTTTCTTCCTCACTACATTATACAGGGTAGGAAATTTTACCATTAAAGGCTCTTTTCCTAACCAAGTGTCTTCCCAGAATCTAGTCTGGGTGCCATCTTGTACATTAAACCTCCCCCTCTCCAAAACCAGCTTTTTAACTTCCATTAAACCGAATAAAAAATGTGAATCCCCACTCTTTCTCTCTACTTGGGATAGAGTTTTGCCCTTAAGGTACTTTTTCTTGAGTAATTGCTGCCATATACCATCTTCGTTTAATAATTTGATAATCCACTTACTCAACAGACACTTATTTTGAGTATCCAAATCCATGATACCCATGCCTCCTATACTCCTCGGCTTGTGGACATTGCCCCATTTGGTTAATCTGTACTTTTTCTTATGCTCATCGCTTTGCCAATAAAATCTTGATCTATAGTAATCCAATTTCTCCAAAACACCTTTAGGTATTCTAAAGAATGACATCATGAACATTGGTAAACTCGACAATACCGAGTTAATCAAGACTAATCTCCCTCCCGAAGATAAAGTTTACCCTTCCAACTACTTAACTTTTTTTGAAACCTCTCTTCGACCACTCTCCAATCCCTATTAGAAAGTCTCTTAGGACTCATAGGAATACCCAAGTACTTGAAAGGTAATTCGCCCTCCTTACATCCAAACAGTTCCACATAATCTCCACTTCTCTCACACGTCTCCCCAAAGCAGAATAACTCACTTTTATGGAAATTGATCTTCAGACCTGAAAGCTTTTCAAAAGCGCTTAGCACTAATTTTAAGCCTCTAGCCTTCTCCAAATCATCCTCCAAAAAGAGAATTGTATCATCTGCATAGTGCAGTATTGAGAGACCATCCTCAACTAAGTGAGGAACCAACCCATCAATAATCTCCAGGTTCTTTGACATCTCAATCAACACTGCCAGCATATGGGCAACCATATTAAAAAGAATAGGGGACAAGGGATCGCCCTGTCTCAACCCCTTCTTTGTTTGGAAGAAGTGTCCCAAGTCCTCATTCACCTGTACACACACACTACCCTTCGTTACCACTTTCTCAATCCACTGACACCATATACTCGGGAATGCCCTCATCATAAGGACCTGCTGCAAGAAACCCCAGTTAACCTTATCATATGCCTTCTCAAAATCTTGTTTGAGAATAAGGCCTTTTTTCTTTTTTCTCTTTAGCTCATGAATAGTTTCATGCAACACTACCACTCCTTCCAGAATGTATCTTCCAGGCAAGAAAGCAGATTGAGAAGGTTTAGTAATCCTACATGCCACCGTCGTGAGTCTGTTTGCTAACACCTTCGTAAAGATCTTGAAACTTACATTGAGCATACAAATGGACCTGTATTGCTGAATTTTCTTGACCTCTTGCTCCTTTGGAAGTAATGTTATTATTCTAAAATTGAGACAGAAAAGAGGTAAGTTCGCAGCATGGAAGTCTCTGAACATGGCCATTAGGTCCTCCTTTATAAGACTCCAAAACACTTGGTAAAATTCAGCAGGAAACCCATCAGGACCCGGTGCTTTATTATGCTTCATCTGGAAAATGGCCTCTCTAACTTCCTTTTCAGAAAAATCATCTACTAACATTTCACTCTCCACCGTGGTGAGCTGAGAGATATCATCCACCAAAGATTCATTGAGTGATAAACTGCCAGCTCCGGCTTCCCCGAAGAGATTCCTGTAATAATTCGTGATATAGCTCTTAAGCTGTTCCTCCCCTTCCACAATTCCATCCTCTTGTTCAAGGCGGAAGATTCTATTCTTCCTCCTCCTTCCATTTGCTACCATCTGGAAATACTTCGTATTGTTATCTCCCTTTAAAATTTTTGTGGTCCTAGCCCTTTGAAACCATCTTAGCTCTTCTTCTCTGAGCAATTGCGTTATTCTTTCATGAATGCTCTGCTTTAAATCCCAATCATGCTGATTTAGCAGCTGGGATTCCGCCTTCTTATCTAGCTCCTCCGCTTTTCTCAACAATTCTTGTTTTTCTTTTTTGCATGCTCCATTCATATTCATTGCCCATCATCTCAAGAATTGTCTCAGTCGCCTAATCTTGTTTTGCCACCATTGCATTGGTGTAGCACCCCTAATCTCTTTTTTCCATGTTTCCGAAACCACCTCAAAAAATCCTTCCTTCAGCAACCACCCTAATTCAAATTTAAATGGTGGTTGCTTCTTGGGTTTGGTCTTTTCTCCTGTACTTAGCAAGAGAGGTGTATGATCTGAGAATTCCCTATTAAGCGATTCCACCGTCGCTAGTGGGAAATTTTGCTCCCATTCCATACTGACCAATACCCGATCCAGCTTTTCATAGGTAGGTACCCTACGCGAGTTAGCCCAGGTGAACTTACGACCTGACAACTCTAGCTCACGTAGGTCCAAACTGTCAATGACTGCATTGAATAGGAATGGCCATCTCTCCTCAAATCTATCATTGTTTTTTTCACTACTATTCTGTATGATATTAAAATCCCCCCCAATGAACAAGGGTAACTTCTCCTTACTACACGATTGCATTAACTCCGTAAGGAATGATTCTTTGAATTCCGGTTGGGCTGCCCCGTACACAGCTACCAACACCCATTTGAAATCATTTTCCCTATTGCTTACTCTAAATTTCACAAAGAAATCACCATCATCAATACTGCCCATGTCTATCAAATCTACATTGACCCCTAGCAAAATGCCCCCTGATCTCCCATGAGGTGCAGTCCAGTGCCATACGAAATTCTTTCCCCCACAAAAACCACTTAGTGCTTCTTCGGAAAAGTCCTTCTTGCATGTCTCCAACAGAGCAATAAACGCTAGATTTTGCTCCTTGGAAGTCTCCCTTAGAAATCTTATTTTAGCCAAGTCACTAAGACCTCTGCTATTCCAAAAGATTCCTTTCATTTGGCACCTTTTCTAGGAAATCTCGCTCTTCTAATCTTGCAAGTCTTTCTCAAACATGACTTAGCGTGAGACTTGCCCTTTCGTTTGATATCATCAAGTTCCTGTTTAAAGGAAAGCTTGATTCATCAAATATTTCTTCCATTATGTCACCACATAAGCTCTTTAGAGCTTTCCTCTCTAACTCCTCCAAACTCTCCTCCTCACTCTCATCATCAAACCACTCGTTGTCAAACCCCAACTCTCCTACTTCCCGTTCTGAGTCACCGGTCAACAAATCATAAAAATTATTGTCTTTATCTAAACTAGATTCCCCTAGGTTGAGCCCTATTTGCTGCAAACAATTTAAAGCTAAATCTTTATTTACTGAAAGTAAAGATGCGGAGAATAGGTTACCTTCATTGAACTCTAGGTTCTTCCTAGCCACCCTCTCCTCGGCCTTAGCCAAGATGTGCTCGTCCCTGGACCGCTGAAGCCTTGGGCTAGCCCTGACCTTAGCCTCAGAACCAAGCCCTGCCTCCTTGGCCTCGTCATCCATCTCTACCTCCTTGCTGCCCTCGGACCTCTCACCATCTTCAGGCAGCCCCTCCCCCATCACCTTATCCGCCACCTCGTCAAACACAGTGGCAGTTGTCCTATTTAAGATCTCCTCTGCTTTTGCCCTCAGAAAGGCCTCAAATTCCTCCTTGGACATGCTCTGAACTTGCTCCTGCCATGGTACAAAATCATCCCCTACACTCGCTGCAGCTGTAGCCATCCCCTCCACTTCACCACTATCAAGTACTCTCTTCTGCTTCTTCGGCATCCTCTCCTGCCCCACCTCCTCTCCTTGCTGCCCTCCCTCAAAAGAACCTTCCCTGTCATCACCCTCAATTCTTTTAGGCCACTCAAATTCCGCCTCCTCTCCATTCTCATCAATGCCCACCTTCTCCACCTGAAAAACCAGCTCAAAATAGTGATCTCCAACCACAACATCAAGCTACTCCGGGATTAAGCTCCTTAAGGACAGCCACCTGAATGCGCCCAAAGTTGTTCTTCCTAGTTGTCTCCATATCAACACTCTGAGTGGAGCCAAGCATGGACCCAACCGCCCATAGTTCAAGGAACTCATTAAGCCGCTTCCGCAGCCCGTGCACCTTGATCCAAACCTTTGGCAGCAAGTAACCCTCCTCCTTCTCCTGCCACATCTCAAACTTCAGCCTTGTCCCCGCCGGAACCCTATCTCCCTTAATATCAGCACCTCCAAAAGCAATAGCCCTCTGTAACTCCACTTTTGACGGGAAATTAACCAAAAAGGAGTTCTCCTCATGAGCTTTGAGCTCCCAAGCCCACCTCCCAGGAAACAACCGTTCTAGCTGCCTCTTGACCTCCTCCATAGGAACACTCCCCCTTCTACTGAGACAAGTGCCGTCCTCGAATCCTTTTTTTCTCTAGGCAATGGAGGCCGCGGGATATGATAGAACCCAAGACCGTGCACCGCATAACCCACAGCATGCGCTACGGGTCGCGGCATCTTCAAAATTGGGCACTTGTAGTTCACATGCTCATTATGTTTATCACAAATCACACAGTAGATATCGACCTTGCAAGTAGCAGCGAGATGTCCTTTCTTGGTACATCGAGAGCACTTCGCCCCTACCACATCTTCTGCACCTCCCTGTTCCTCTCCATTCACTGCTTCTTTCATCACCACGTCGCCCTCATCCTGATTCTGTTGCTATGCATTCAGAATCTCCTCACTCCTCTTTGCATTGCGCACCTCCTCCTCTGCATCAGCTTCATGTCTCCCATGCCCAATTCTGGTACCCAAACGGCCGCGACCTCTCAAGCCTCTGCTATCATGGACTGACCTGCTGTGCACAGCCCCCGCCCCAGGAAACCAACTCTGTTTGCTCCCCATGCTCCGAATCCTCTACCATCAGACTGCCCAGCCCCACCATATCTTCGATCAAAATCTCTGCCGTGCTGCCAAGCACCTTGACCACGGCCCGTCGCCTCCCAGGCCCTCGGGCGATAATCTCTGGCTTGCATTGGTCCCTTTGCCTCATGACCGCCTCTCTGCCAAGCACTTCTCTCCTCCCTCTGCCTGGCCGCCATCACGGGCTTCAGCACCGGCGCACAGCTCGCCGGAGTGACGCGCGACGCGGTGACGGGCGGCGCGGTGACAGGCCACGATACACTCGCCCAGTCGGACCACAGCCCAGCATGGCCCGCGAAGTCGGCCCAATTAGCTGTACCACAACAAGAACCTGGTTTTTGAATTTTGAAATTGGATCTCGCCGGAGGACCTTCGTCTCCGACTCCGGCCTCCCTACCGACTCCGGCCTCGACTGATTTTCGCATCACTCGCTCAGCCGAGATGCCAATCCAGGTCCCCCTGATCTCCGATCCGAAACCCAAAGATCCCCTAGTGATCTTGTGATGCTTCCTCTCGGCTGCGGCAGTGGCCCCTTCCACGGCTTGAATGACCCCGGCCGCCGCTGCAGCATCTTAGGTTGCAAGCCCGGCACCCTCCGGGCCACTGTGGAGCCATTGTTGGCCACTACGTTTCTCCCCCCAAAGCACTCCATTGTCACAGATTTCAGGCACTCCCGGCCATGTGCCCGCTGCCAACTCCGGCAAACTCTCGTCGTCGGAGGTATCCTCGGACGCAAGTGCCCAGAAGTGCGACCCCATGACGACCGGCCAAACATCCTTCTTCCCCGACCAGGATCCCACACTCAACACGGTCGATCGTTCCTTCCCCAGCTCGTCGTCGTCGTCCACCGCAGACTCAGTCTCTCCGTCGGAGTCTGCAAACAAAGGCATCCTTACCTCAGACCGCCACACGTCGTCGACCTTTGATGCCCATGGCCGCGGCGCTAGCGTCAGCCTCCGCCTCCTTCCGGTGGCCGCCATCACCCGTCCCTCGGCGTCATCAACATTTATTTCTAGTAGATCGGATAATGTTCTCCGTGGAACCCATCGTCTACACCGGGCTCGACATGGGTCAGTCTCAGTCGTCTGCGCCGCCGTCGTTTAACGTGACGTTGCACCTGAAGAGCACCTACAGGTGGGTCAAGTTCTGCAGCAGTGGACGAGCGATGATGGCGGTGACCTACTCCGGCGTGACCTTCGCCATGGCAGACGTCGAGCCGTTCTGCGTGGATCCGAAAGGAGAGAAGCTGATCAAGGCCGCCGCATCGACGGGATGGCCGGTCCTACCCAGCGTCTTCCAAGAGCGCATGGCCAGTGACCGGCGGCACGGCGGCATCCCGGTGGAGGTGGGCTTTAGCTTTAGCAATAAGGAGCAGGCCGGGCCATATGTGGAAGAGACATGGTGGCCTGGTGGGTGCGGTGCCGCACTAAGTTGGATGATGATCAGCCTTGCTCATGCAGACCTCATGCTGTGAGTGGTTGCTAGAAGGTCCGAATATCATTGCAACATCAATTTCGGTGTTCTTGCATGCTGATTTTTCACAAACATTCTTAAATGATTTGTGCATATATATGTTAATTAATCACTTCTTCTCATGGGCCGATTGACAGGGCTTCTCCTAAGTAGCTTCATCAGAGAAGCCGTTTCGGAAAAGTGAAAAAAAATACTGGTTTTACTTGACTTCTAGTTCATTTTTATCTTGTTTTGTGAAATCGCTACTGTAAACTCTACCAAACGAATCCCTCTGTAAGCATCAGAGAGAGAGAGAGAGAATATTGTGTACGCTGGGGAAACTGTTCATGAAGGAAATTGCTGATCCGAAACTTCCCTCGTAGAACAGGAAAAAGAAATAACTTTCACTTTACAACGGAAAATGAATATTTTTTTGAAGCAATTTCATTATTTTCACACGATGAAATTATTGGTACTACTGTACAAGGAAGACTACGTTCGTGTTAGTTGAATCTTCGCTGCCTTCATGCGAGGTTCTTTTATGCATGATACTAGCACCAGGCCAGGCACCCCGTCCCACCTCCCACCGCAGTGCCAATTGTGTGTGGCCGGGTTTGCATGTGGTCAAAGTTTGTGTAGCTCCTTGCATTGTACGGAGTACAGTATCTCTGAACGATTGGGCGCGTGAGATCAAGATGCTTCTGCAGCGCAGCGCATCGCATCGATGGGCCTCGTAGATTGACGTAGTTTTCCCGTGAGACGACCGCAGGCCGGACGTGTATAAAGGCCGGAGGGCCGTACCTGTCGACTCGGACAGTCGTAGTACCGCATGCGGGGGTTGATTTGTGATTTGTGCGTCGTTGCCATCCCACACACATCCGCAGGTAAGTTGGCCTCACAGGCTCTCTCAGACGAAGCGGCAGAGGTCACAGCTTCCTCTCCGGTGTAAAGCTCGGAGCACGAGAGACGAGCAGACGGCGTACTAGCTCACGGACGGCGCCCCGTCCAATGAACCCGGGTTAGATGGCAAATATGGCATGGGATCAACCTAGGCATTAATTTGGGGATGATGCTACTAGTGTTAGGGCATCAATAAATGTTATTAAAAATGTAGAGTACCATGCATAGATTAATGAATCAACCTGTTAAGGATAAAATGAATGAAATTTTTGATAAAGAAGGGAAAGGGATTAGCAGAGGAGGAGATGGACGCATTTATTTTAAGTCATCTATGTGGTGAGATAATGGATGAAGGTGATGGATTCTAGTGGCGATATACTTGATCATACCGCTGTGCTAGGGTCCAAAAATATCCTATCTAGATCGAAAAAGAAAAATAGAAGTCAAAATGAAAGGCATCTTTTGGAACAGTAACGGGTTTGGAGACCCAAAGAAATACAGGTTTTTATCAGAGTTGACTAGGGAACAAAATCTGAATTTTATTACCATATCAGAAACAGGGAGGACGACCTTTTCCGATCCTTTCCTGAGAAATCTATGTGGGGGTAAAAATTTTATTTGGCATTGCAAAGAACCAAAAGGTCGGTCGGGGGGCATTCTGTTAGGAATTGACTTGGATATGTTTCATATTGGGGCGATTGATGAAGGTGACTACTATGTCAAATTCCACTTATGCAACAAAAGTGACAGCTTTAAGTGGGCATTGGTAGCTGTTTATGGTCCTGCACAAAGTGAGTTTAAGGAGTGCTTTTTAGCTGAGTTAGTCCATATGTGTAGTCATGAGAATCTCCCTATCCTTATAGGTGGTGATTTTAACGTACTACTTAGCCCGGCTGAGAAAAAACAAAGATAATTTCGATCATCGTTGGCCATTTTTATTTAATGCCGTAATTGATGGTCTGGATTTAAGAGAATTACAATTGTCGGGCAGACAATTCACTTGTGCTAACTCTTTACCGAATCCAACATATGAGAAACGTGATAGAGTACTAATGGCCACGGAATGGGAGCAAAAATTCCCTTTATCTTCGGTCATTGCTCTTACTAGAGATATCTCCGATCATACGCCTTTACTACTGAATACCGGCGAATCATTTTCGATATGTAATCAGCCTGTTTTTAAGTTTGAACTGGGCTAGTTACTTCGGAATGGTTTTATGGATATGGTAAAGGATGTTTGGATCAATAAAAACATAGGAAAAACAGCCTTTGAACGTTGGCAGTCCAAAATAAGGAGAGTTCGCCAACATCTAAGGGGTTGGGCCAAAAATACAAGCGGCCAATATAAGAAAGAAAAGAAACAAATTTTAGATAAGCTCGATGGTATGGATAAGAAGGCAGAGTCTTGTCTTTTGTCATCACAGGAGATAGACTTAAAACGCTGCCTTCAGAATCGCTTGGCACAAATGCTGCGAGAAGAGGAAATTAATAAGTGGTACCAACGGGCGAAAGTGAAACAGCTGCTTGAGGGTGATTGAAATACCAAGTACTTTCAGCTCATTGCGAATGGTAGACATAGAAAGTCCAGAATTTATCAATTACAGGATGGGGAATGGATAATTCATGGGGACGATGAACTAAAATCATATATCACCACATATTACCAAAGTTTATTTGGTCCTCCAGAGGATAATAATCTTCATATGGATGAGACCCATACGATATCCCCCAGGTTTCTGCAATTGAGAACAAAGTACTCATGTCTAATTTTACTGAGTTGGAAGTAAAAGAGGCTATTTTCCAAATGGAACATAATAAGGCCCCGGGTCCGGATGTGTTGACGTAAAATCTGCACCTCACGCCAAGCACACAGCAAGCCGAATTAGCTGGCTTCACACGTGGCCCGGGCTTTTGAATCCGGAAGCGTGCCAGTCAGTTTGCCTGAAAACTAACAAAGGGACCAAAAAATTTAGATCAAAACCTGGAACGTGCCGGGTGAGACCAGACAGTTCCATATTTGCGGCGTTGAAGCCAATCTCGAGAGACATATAGCTACGGACAAGCTATCTGTCAGCAGTTAAAGCTACATTCGGCAATCGGCAAGGCACACAAGGAGCGCACTGCCGAATGCGTGACGTAAGCATGACGAAAGATCGGCTTTCAACCGAATGAACATTGTAACACATACTCATAGCCGATTAACGAGAAACAGAGCATGATAGATAAATAAAAGGGTGAAACATGATCATAAATTCGCAGTAAACAGGGAATGCATGGGCCGAAAGCAGCACCCGTCAAGCATGATAACAAAACAAGTTAATCCACCGCATGATACGACTTGTTTGAGACCACGCCACTAATCAGATTAGACCAATCCACCGCATGATACAGTCTAATCATAAAAAGCTAAAAGCATTCAATGTTTAGTTACGAACCCACAACACAGTCACGAATTTACATTGAAAACAAGAATGCATAGGCCGAAAGCAGCACCCGTCAAGCATGGCAACGAACGAGTTAATCCACCGCATGATACAACTCGTTTGAGGCCACACCACCAATCAGATTAGATCAATCCACCGCATGATACAATCTAATCGTGAAAGGCTAAAAGCATTCATTGTCCAATGCAAACCCACGAACACACGTTCACTCGTGAGAGCACTACCGAATGCGGCTATTTAGCCGAATCGGGGTCCATGGCGAAGGAACAAGCCTAATCGGTAAAGATAAATCTATCAGATCGAATCGAATTCTAATCCACCGGATGATTAGCTCTAAGACGACCCAAAAACCTGCATCTACCGCATGATACCCGGTTCTGTCAAGATCTACACGATGCCGACAAGCTCGAACCCGCGACACGTGGCAACCTAGATCGGTTTCGGACTCGGCTGTGAGGGGATAATTCGTCACATCGTGAAGTAGAGCCGATTCTAGCCGATCTAGATTGGGCAAAGGTGTGTTGCATGAATTAAGCACATAGTAAAAACGAAGCAACACGGGGTAACTTAATGAATCTGTTAGATCTTGCCGAAATCTAACAGAGCCGATAACTTGGTCCATACTAGATCTTAGCCCACCGCATGGCTCATGACCTAACAGAGGAACCTTCTTGAGACCACAACTTAAATCCACCGGATGATACTAAGCATGGTAACAAGACTACTTGCATCAAAGCTTAAATCCACCGCATGATACTAAGCATGATACAAGGTTGCCGGTACTTACGGAGGTCGACGGATCGATGACTCCTCTCGAAGAACTCGATGACTCGACTAAAGGACTCGATGTTGGCACGGGGCCGGTTTGTTGTATGATTGATTGTCTCCTTCTACAGATGCCATGGGTTTATATTTATACCCAGGTCTTGATACAACTCCTAGTCGGACACGACTACAATACTTGTTTCTAAAAATAAATGACGGATCTTCGTGCCCATATTGCATTCCTTGTTCGAACCGGCCTTTTCCTTATGTTTTTCCACGTCATCGCGCTTTCCCGAATGCTACCGCTTTTACCTGCGGAACCATGCCTCTGCCGAATGACGACGCATTCCCGACCGCAGAACGTCTTTGCCGAATGCCTCTGGGGAAAAACTCCTTTGCCGAATGATATCTCTTCGACGACTCCGGCCCACATGTCAGCCTCTTCCTGGTGCCAATTTTTGGTGTTAACACATGCCCCTTCAATTTCGGGATAAGAGGTAACTTTTATCTCGGAATTGACCAGAAGCACTTAACATTTCCAAGTTAGTTCTGCTCGGCACCCACTTCTCCTTTTGAATCTTCAGAGCTCTCATCCGGATCCGAACCCTAAGTCATCGACTTCCAAGATCCAACCTTCAAATGGCGGACCAAGATCTTGCTCTCCAGGAAAACTTCAATCCCCTCAAGCATGTTCGGCACTCTTCTTTCGATTTGCATTTTAAATTTCTTCTTATCCCCTTTCATTCTTGATAGGCCCTAGCTACCGAAATCCTCATCCCTGTTGAGAAAAAATCTCCATCCTACTTCCTCGGTCCCGTAGGAGATTCAGATCCTTCTGAAATCATCGCGGCCGAATCTCAGCGGATTCCTTTTAAGATTTCACTGACAAAACCTCATGAGTGGCAAGACGCCTTCAAGAACTGGCCTTTGCCCCCAATTGCCGGATGGAGAAATTGGTACAAAAGGATTTCTGACGATAAAAGTCCCCAGACGCAGAATTGGGACAGTCTTCGTATTTCTCATTGCTTGGAGCTATCTCTAGCCGAAACACCAAAGAATGAGAACCTTTTGATCGCAGCTTGCCACTTCTGGTCCAATGGTGCAAATGCTTTTCTTTTCGGCCATGGCCCAATGTCCCCTACCTTAGCCGATGTCTACATGATGACCGGCCTGAATGTTACAGGAACTGTGTACCCATATGACCATAAAGGTTCCTCCAAGCAGACAGGAGTAAGAACAGGGGTTGGATACAAGAGATATATCCAGAATCATATGTCTGATGGTCCTCTGACTGATGTCGAATACAGAGCTTTCCTGAACATGTGGCTATGCAGATCAGTCTTTTGTGGCAAAGCCAATGAGCCAACCTTGAATCATATCGTGATGGCCGAAGAACTGGCTGCTGGAAAAGTCATCCCACTTGGGAAATACCTCCTGGGAAGTGTTTACCATATGCTCAACCAAACCACCCACCTGATGCACACTAGCAAGAAGATCCCATGTGTCAACGGTCCCTGGTGGTTTGTCCAAATGTGGCTGCAATTATACATGCACCAAATCGTTGCTATTGATCTCAACAGCCGAGACTTCCCTTCAATCAATTATAAAGAAGGAGAAACCCGGAGAACCAAAGGTTGTCAAACCTATGGAGAAGCTGCCTCCACTGTACCTATCAACAAGAACATTGGTGAACTGTTTGAGCTCTTCTTCAGAGGTTTTGCCAATCCTCTTTGGTTCCCTTATTCGGACAATGACAATCTTACTCTCCCTTGCGAATTCAGCTTTGAGACTGGATGCACTGATGTACAATCTGTAGCAATTTTTAATGCCTTCATCCAGCCCTGCATCCTGCCAGCCGAATTCTGTGGAGGGAGGCTAGTCCAAAGCACTTATGAATATTATCAGCCAAACATGATGGCTAGACAGTTGGGATGTGGCCAAGTGCCCCCTAGGCTATTTCTCCATGAATTCCTCAGGCCTAGGGAGATAGTCAAGGATTCCACAGAAACAAGAAGGATTTTCACCTATAAATGCTGTGGAACTATTTATGCACCTGATCCTTTTGTGCCAACAATATCTGCCCATCCTTCCTTCACTCTCTGGTGGCAAGAATTCCATGATCATATCTTCAATATGCCAATCTATCCCTTCTGCCTTGAGTTAATGCCTGATTATCAGCCAACTGCAGAGGTAATATGCTTATTCCTTTATCTGTCTTCATAACATTAACTCCAATCGATTCTGACTCTATTATTTTGCAGGACATAACACCTGCCCCTCTTGCCAGGGTAATTTTATACAAAACTGCAGGCCCAATCTCTGCCTTGGGGCACCAATCTCCTACCTTGGCTCAGCTGATGGCTAGACAAGCTTCTTCAGATCCAATACTTACTAGACCATCATCTGTCAAGAGGAAAACTCTTTCTTTAACTGCCCCTTCAGTTGTAAAGAAGAAAAGAACAAGCAGCAAAATAATTGCACAGGTCAAATTTCTCCTTCCTCGAGTAAAAATGCTAATTTCATTCTGCTCATTTTCTACTCCTTTATGGTTTCAGGCCAAATCACAGCAATTGGCCATTAGCACAGAACCTGCCGATGCTTCAGTGATTAGTAAAATTTCTCACCATCTTGTCTTTTAAAAACTCTTTTCGTCGGCACTAACTTTCTTTCAGTCACAGAGCAAACTTCAATGGATCCAATTTCGGAGAGCTCCTCTTTTCACCAAGAACCAGCTTCATCTCTACCTGATGAACCTCAGCTAGAAGCCTCATCTCCACCAAAGAACCTTCCAAGCTCTCCTCAGCATGACACACAAGAACCTTTGCCTGAGCTTGAGCCGCCCTCTCTCTCCATCCAAGAGATCAGAAATGAGGTAGAGATAATTTCCCAGTCTCCCCAGTTCTTTATTCAATGGATAATCATTAATTCGGCAATATCTTTTTCCAGGAGAAAATAACTTCATCACCCAGTTACTCATTTCCCTTGGATGATCTTGTTGCCGAACAAGCAGAGGAAATTTCTTCTAGTCAGACTCTATCAGAAGAAACCCAGGCAAAACTAAAGGAAATCCTCTCCTTTCTGCACAAAGACATCCAGGATCAAGTCAAGGATGCTGATCTTCTGAGAGATATGCTTGAGCCCATTGAACAAAACCTTCCTGTTGATATTCAAGCTTCTTTGGAACCAATCTCTCAATTGGATCAAAAATTTGCTGCAGTCAGACAGGTTCTGAAAAGTCAATCTTTACAACCAGCTTTAGAACAAAGAAGAGCCATAGCTAAGCAATCCTTGAAAGATCTGTATATCCAAGCTCAGAGCAATAAAGAATTGTCAGCTAGACTGCAGCCAGCACTTGATCTGAAGAAAATCAGAAAAGCTGAACTAGAAGCCGAATTGAGGATTCTGTCAACTGAAATCGAAGCTGACGAGAAGAAGTTAGCCGAACTTCCTGATCTGACAGAGAGGATACGAAAGGAAGCATCGGCAATTCTATCTGAAGATAAATAGCTCAAAACGAAGCTCTCTGCTCTGATAAAAACCCAAGAAGCAGGCAAAAATCTTTTGGAGACCATTAACAGAATGATATCTGATGCTAAAGATGTAATCTCCAAGTACTTGGGTGTGTAGTTGTATTGAATATTTAATTAGCCGAATGTCTTACCAACTTTGTAGTTTCACCAATTTTTGCTTTCTCTCCATTGTGGATAACTCATTCGGCAAAGCTGGTTTTAATAGCGTCAGACCCGAAAACGCTTCAACTATGTCATAGCCGAATCTCATCCAGTCAAAGCCGAATACGACTCGATAAGAATCCCACACGACATGAGAACCGATCGGCTGGAAAATCCTTTCCACCTTCCGAACTCTTCGGAATACGCGCCACGATCTTTGGCCACGATTTCTTCTGCGGGTTCTATAAATAAACACCCAGGCAGCCCACAGTTTTTCACCAAGTTCTTCGTCTTCCAAGTTCTTGCCGACTCAAGTCATTCTTTTCCCCATCCACAGTAACTCCGAGGAACTTCCAATGGCCGACAACAACAGGAGGCGCCCGGCCGTCGATGAGGCCGAAGGAAGTCGCGCCGGCGCTCGCCGCAGGTGATTGGCTGCTTGCTTCTCTCTGTTCTTCTCGAGATTTCCTTTCTCTTTCTTGACGAATCTTCTTTGTTCTTTCAGGGTAATCCAATGGATTGCCGGCGCTGGTGCGCCAGTTGCGGCTCCAGCCGCTGCTCCTGCGGCGTCCAACTCCTCGAGTTCGTCCAATCGGACTCGTTCATCGGACGACTCCCGCTACTCAGACGGTGATGCTCGCCGATTCAAGGCGGAGCGCGACGACTCTCGTCGCGAACTGGAGATCATCTCCAAGCAAGCTGGGATTGCGGACCTCGAGTGGCAGGCCGAGCGCAAGCAGCTGCTTGAAGTCATTGATGGTGAGTCCTGCAATCTGCTCAATCTCAATTCTCGTCCTCCAAATGATATTAATCTGTTAGCCCCTTGTGACTTTGCAGCGCGTGATGCTGAACTTGATCGACTGAAGGCGCTGGTGGAGGAGCTGGCGGACAAGGTGAACGCCCAAGGGGACACACCCGAGGCACGCCTTGGTGCGGTGGCAGGTCGTGTCGACGAAGTGGCCTCCCATGGCGTTCGCCTGGGCGTCGCTGCGGGTCTCGTCGCTATGTCGACGCACACCAGCACAGACTATTCCAGAATGCCGGTTGGTTTCGCCAACAACAACCCAGAAGACATCGACGATATTGACGCCTCTATTGATCGTCTTGATGGCCATGGCACTGCCATTGCCGATTCCATTCATCCCCAGTCTGTTCTGAACAGGCTCTTTCAGTAGTTTGTACTAGGGATTTATGGAATTTCGGCAATAAAACTTATCCTTTGCATGAACTCTTGATGTAACATTCTTTGTGCTAAGGGCAATACATTCAGTATTGGCCATTTTTCTTTTTCTCTAACGTTTCTGTCAATTTTCTTCTAAAGACGATTTCTTCCCAAATATCGGCTGTTCGGCAATTTAATATATCAATCACCGATCGATTTCAACACTGGGATAATACCTCTTCAAATATCTTCCATTTATAGCAGAAGCAAATTCTTCTCCCAATAATGTCTTCAAAATATATGCATTTCCAGGCACGCATCTAACTACTCTGAAAGGGCCTTCCCAATTTGGAGACCATTTGCCGAATGCTGCATATTTGGTTCCAATCGGCAATATCGCTTTCCAAACTAGATCACCTTCTGTAAATTGCTTAACTTGTACCTTCTTGTTGTAATATTTAGCAACTCGCATTTTATTTTTCTCGATATTTTCCAAGGCCCTGAGACGAATCATATGCAAATCTTCTAATTCGTCCATCATTAAATCATTATATTCTTTAGAACTTAAATCCTTTTGCAACTTTATTCTCCTTGAGTCTAATTGTATTTCCCATGGCAAGATAGCATGATGCCCATACACCAACTCATAAGGAGACGTCTGTGTAGCCCCATGTGGAGCCATTCGGTAAGCCCATAAAGCCTCATTGAGTACCGAATGCCACTTTCTCGGCTTCTGATCAATCTTCTTCTGTATAATTTTAATCATAATTTTGTTAGAAGCCTCTGCCTGGCCATTAGCTTGGGCATAATAAGGAGAAGAATTTAACAATTTGATGCCCATACTCTCAGTAAAATCTCTGAACTCTGAAGATGTAAATTGAGTCACTTGATCTGTGGTGATTGTTTGAGGAATCCCAAATCTGTAAATGATATGTTCTTTAACAAATTCAACCATATTCTCCGATGTCACCTTCTTTAATGGAATTGCCTCAACCCACTTGGTAAAATAATCGGTTGCCAAAAGCACAAACTTATGCCCCTTGCTAGATGGAGGATTTATTTGGCCAATCAAATCTATTCCCCATCCTCTGAATGGCCATGGCTTGATAATGGGATTCAAAGCCGATGCTGGAACTCTCTGAATGTTTCCAAATCTCTGACAGTCTTGACATCCCTTATAATATTCAAAGCAATCTTCCAACATTGTCGGCCAGTAATATCCCGTTCTTCTAATAACCCACTTCATTCGGTAGGCCGATTGATGTGCTCCACATAACCCATCATGTACTTCACTCACCAGCCTTTTTGCTTCTTCATGATTTAAGCAATGTAACAGCACCCCATCCAAGGATTTATAATATAAACTATCATCAAGAAGAACAAACTTTAAAGATTTATACCTGAGCTTTCTAGAAACTTTCTGGGATGGATTCTCCAAATAATCGGCAATTTCTTTCCTCCAATCATCTTCTGCCAGATTACTTTTGAAAGCATATACATCATTAGCAAACACTTCTTGAAGCTCTCTATAACCTGATGCACTTTGGGCCAATCTATTTGCCTCTCCATTATCCCCTCTAGGAATGTGTTGTAGAATTACTGACCGAAAGCTCTTCAATATTTCTTTGCATTCTTCATAGTAATTCCTCAAGGTATCACTTTTGCACTCATATTCACCATTCAATTGTTTTATGACCAATTCTGAATCTCCAAAAATTTCAACCGCAATGGCCTTTGCTTCTTTCAAATATTGGAGCCCTTTGAGCAATGCCTCATACTCAGCTTGATTGTTAGTAACAGCAGATTGAATGGGAACAACAAACTCAAATGTTTCTCCTTTGGGTGAAATTAATAAGATACCTGCTCCACCACCTTTGTTGCATGAAGATCCATCGAAGAATAACACCCAAGGAACAATGTTAAGCAAATTTATCGATGTATCATGATGTTCAGTAATGAAGTCGGCAATAATCTGTCCCTTAACAGCCTTTGCCGATTCAAACCTTAACTCAAATTCAGACAAAGCTAAAATCCATTTGCCAATCCTTCCGTTCAAAATTGGCATAGACAACATGTGTTTTATCACATCAAACTTTGAATACACAATGCATTCGGCATGTAGTAAATAGTGCCGAAATTTTGTACAGGAGTAGTAAACACATAAGCAAAGCTTCTCTATAGCCGAATACCTTGTCTCTGGATCTAGTAACTTTCGGCTAAGGTATGCAACTACTCTTTCTTTCCCTTCAAATTCTTGAATGAGGGCCGATCCAATAGTTTGGGCATCGGCCGCCACGTACAACTTGAAAGGCTTGTTCAATTGTGGAGGTACCAATACTGGTGGCTTCTTCATGTACTCCTTTATTTCATTAAAAGCCTTCTGTTGTTCGTCACCCCATACAAACTTTTGATCTTTTTTTATTTTCAACAGTGAGGAAAAGGGCAACACCTTTTGTGACAAGTTTGATATGAACCTTCTCACAAAATTTATCTTGCCAAGCAGTGATTGTAGCTCTTTAAGATTAGTTGGAGGAACAATTTCATCAATTGCCTTCATGCTTTTCTTACCAACTCCTATTCCTCCTTCATGTATCAAAAATCCCAGAAACTCTCCAGCCGAAACTCCAAAAGCACACTTGTTCGGGTTCATCTTAAGCCCATGTTTCCTGGTGCATTCTAGAGTTTTCCTTATGTCGGCCAAATGAGACTCATGATCCAATGACTTGATCACCACATCATCAATATATATTTCCACAATCTTGCCGATCAACTCATGAAAAATATAATTCATAGCCCTTTGATAAGTTGCACCGGCATTTTTCAATCCAAAGGTCATGACAACCCACTCAAACAACCCTATGTGTCCAGGACACCTGAAAGCTGTCTTTACTATATCTTCCAATGCCATATAAATCTGATTGTATCCTGCGTTACCATCCATGAAACTGAGCACTTTGTATCCAGCAGCAGCATCAACCAATGAATCAGCAATAGGCATTGGATATCCATCCATGGGTGTAGCCTTGTTTAGGTCTCTAAAATCTATGCAAACCCTCATTTTTCCATTTTTCTTATAGACAGGAACGATATTAGAGATCCAATCCGTGTATTTACATGGCCGAATGAAATTTGCATCTAGTAATCTTTCAATCTCTTTTTTCACATCGGCCAACACTTCTTCCTTGTAGATTTTTCGGGGTGGTTGCTTGTAAGGCCTGTAACCAGGTTTGATTGGCAACCGATGCTCAACAATAGAACGGTCTAGACCGGGCATCTCCGAATAATCCCAAGCAAAGCAGTCCTTGTATTCTTTTAACAATGTCACCAACTTTTCTTTGAAAACCGAATCCAAGTTAGCACTGATAAATGTCGGCCTTGGCTTGTCACCATCTCCAATGTCCACTTCTTCTAATTTATCGGCCGACACAAATCCACGTCCTAATTTTCCATCAGTTCCATCAATTGGATTTTCCATCAAAAATTACTATGAGAGCCGACTGCTTCAATCGGCTGCTGATCGCTGCTGGCTGGTGCCACAGGACCTTCTCCCCAATCTTTGCCTGAGAAACAATCTATGCCTTGATATTCCCAGAAAGCTGGTTCCATATTTGCCACGCTTATTGAATCATCTGCTTGGACAATCTCCACCTCATCATCTATCCACTGAATAAGCTGTTGATGCATAGTAGATGGAATACAACAATTTGCATGAATCCAATCTCTTCCAAGCAGCAAGCTATATGCCCCTTTGCCCTCAATGACAAAGAAAGTCGTAAGCAGAGTCTTGGACCCAATCATCAGATCAACGTGCACGCATCCCTTGGTGTCCGAAGGATTTCCAGCAAAATCATTTAGAATTATGCTCGTTGGTGTCAAATCTCTAGGGCCCATACCAAGCTTCCTGAATGTGGTATATGGCATCACATTGACAGCAGCTCCTCCATCGACAAACATCTTGGTCAATGGTTTGCCATTAACATATCCCTTCAAGTATAGTGGCTTCATGTGCCGATTCTGGGCTGGCTTCTCAAAAATAGCTTGTTTGTTCAACATCAATTGTGCCATTAACCCAAATCGTTCGGCATCATCTATATCGGGCAATATCTCTTCCTGTACAATTTGGTTAGCTGGAGCCATGAATTCATTCGGCAGAAAACATACCATACATGTAGGAGCCGAATGATCATGTTCATCAGGCCTGTCTTTTGGGAGCCATATTGATTTCACCTTGACCTTTGCTTGCTTCAATTCCTGATTCCTCAGGCGCTGTACTCTTCTCTTCTGGCTCTTCCTCAAACCAGGTGGGCACCATTGTCCTTTTTGCCAAACATAAGCATGATCTTCTTCTTCTTCACGATCAACCCACTTGTAATCAGCATGTCTCTTTCTTGGTTGATCATTAAAACGCCGATCATCACTAGGATGCATCCTGCCAATTCTTTCATGGACAGATCGGCGATTGACAGTTCCCTGCCTATATTCATCATACCTATTATTGCATTCAGGACAACTATTCCATGTGGGAAGTTTCAAACTTTCGTTCCAACAGTGTCTGAAGAATGCACACCCCCAATGCGCACGTTCCTACTCTCGAGCATACTCTTCTTGTTCTTCCTCAAACCTTTCTTCTTCGCGCCTTCTTTTCTCCTCCTCGTATTCACGCCTTTGAAAACGCTCCTTTTCTTGCTGACGCTGCCATTTGTTGAGGAGAATACGTGTAGTAACTCTAGGTTTAAAGGATTCTCCCACTTCAAATCGGCTATTCGGGAACCGAAGATCTTTCTGGCGAATCTGTTCAATTGTGATCTGTCGAGTGGGATCAACTGAACCATCCTGTCTTGCCTTCTTTGAGGTTAAAACTTTCAATCTTCCCTTTTCTCCAGATGGAACAGCATTCACCATATTAACCGAGAACCCGGTCATATTCTGAGGGAAAGGGTTACTGTCCAGTTTCATCTTGTTGTCGAATTTCAGATGTCCTTCTTGGATAGCTTTCTGAATCTTCATCCTAAAGACTCTGCATTCATTAATGGAATGAGAATTTCTATCATGAAACCCACAGTACCTCTTATCTTTCACTCCATCGGGCCGAAGCATAGAATGCCCCTCTGGCAATTTGATTCGGCCTTCTTTCACCAGGAACTCAAACAATTTATCCGCCTTAGTCACATCAAAATCATATGTTCCCTTCATCTGTTTGATCCATCTTTGAGTCATTGTAACTGGTTCTTTGCTCCACACTATCTCTGCTGCGGCTATCTCCTCGCTATCTTCATACCCATCTTCTTGATCTGCTCTTTCAAGGAATTGGTTATAGATGTCAGCTACATCATTATTTTTAGCAAATCTGGCATCTTTCTTGAAACCATATGCCTGGTTACTCATCAAGGCCAATCTGTGCGACAACTGGCCCAGATCATCAAACTCCATCCCGAATAGCTTCTCCCGAATGGCAGGCAACATGCCAGCTACAGCCATACCAGCCAGTTGATCATCAGGTATGTTCAGAGAAAAGCACATACTCTTTGTTTCCCTAAATCTCCTGAGGAACTCCGTAGGTGTTTCATTATTCCTCTGCCTTAAGCTGGTCAAATCAACCAACTTTTTCTCGGTACTGCCAATGTAGTAATGAGCATGGAATTTCTGCTCCAGGTCTTTCCAAGTACAAATCGACTGAGCAGGCAAAGAAGCAAACCATGTAAAAGCTGGACCCGTCAGTGACAAAGGAAAGTATCTGATTCTGAAAGCCTCATCTGCCGAAGCCTCTCCAAGCTGCATCAGATATCGAGCTATATGTTCCACAGTGCTAGTATCATCTTGTCCTGAGAATTTAGTAAACTCTGTAGGCACCTTGACTCTATTCGGCAATGATACCCTTTGGTACCATTCCGGGAAAGGAGACGAGTACATGTACCCCTGATTTTTAGGCTTCAGACCGAATTGATTTTGCAATACATCGGTCATTTTTCGCACCATGAGGTCAATACTGGTATCTTGATTCCCTGGTCTTCCAGCAAGCATGCCTGCAGTACCAACATATCCAGGATTCGGGAGAGCGTCGATAGCATTGTAATCCATAAACTCTGAATATCCGTTTCCATATAAATCCCTCTGCAGTCTGTTGTTCAAGGGAGATATCTTGTAAGCAGAAGCAGGCGGATTCCCTGTGGTGCCGAATGCCATATCACCGTATGTGCGAGTTTTCGGCAGTGCAGGCTGAGGATCTTGCCGAATCGGTTGTCCATTTGTATCTTTAGCACCAGAACCTCCAGTTTCATCAGCATTTCCTTTACCATGTGGTTTCTGAACTGGTGCTTGAACATTGAAGTATGTCGGACCACCCAATTGCCCATGTATCTGCTCGAAGGGTTTATCCACATGCTGACCAAAAATGCTTACCATTATATGCCGAAAACTGTTCAAGAACGCAGCATTGTGATTGGTCATTGCTTCCCCCAAAGCTTTGCATAACAAGCCCGAGAATCTCTCCCTTTCTTCTTCTTCAGTAAAATCAGACTGCCCAGGAAGGAGAACTCTTGGCAAGTCGGACTTGAGAAACGGTGCACCACTCCTGTTCTTGGCGAAAGACAGTAAACATTTGTTAATGAATTGGCCAGCAGCAGCCTTTACCATCTGTTGATGCTCTTCAGACAACTCTTCCAAAGTGACATCCATGATGTCGCTCAACTCAGGCATCTTGAAAACTTGTGTGTGTCCCACCGAGCGTGCCAAAAAGTGTGTTGACGTAAAATCTGCACCTCACGCCAAGCACACAGCAAGCCGAATTAGCTGGCTTCACACGTGGCCCGGGCTTTTGAATCCGGAAGCGTGCCAGTCAGTTTGCCTGAAAACTAACAAAGGGACCAAAAAGTTTAGATCAAAACCTGGAACGTGCCGGGTGAGACCAGACAGTTCCATATTTGCGGCGTTGAAGCCAATCTCGAGAGACATATAGCTACGGACAAGCTATCTGTCAGCAGTTAAAGCTACATTCGGCAATCGGCAAGGCACACAAGGAGCGCACTGCCGAATGCGTGACGTAAGCATGACGAAAGATCGGCTTTCAACCGAATGAACATTGTAACACATACTCATAGCCGATTAACGAGAAACAGAGCATGATAGATAAATAAAAGGGTGAAACATGATCATAAATTCGCAGTAAACAGGGAATGCATGGGCCGAAAGCAGCACCCGTCAAGCATGATAACAAAACAAGTTAATCCACCGCATGATACGACTTGTTTGAGACCACGCCACTAATCAGATTAGACCAATCCACCGCATGATACAGTCTAATCATAAAAAGCTAAAAGCATTCAATGTTTAGTTACGAACCCACAACACAGTCACGAATTTACATTGAAAACAAGAATGCATAGGCCGAAAGCAGCACCCGTCAAGCATGGCAACGAACGAGTTAATCCACCGCATGATACAACTCGTTTGAGGCCACACCACCAATCAGATTAGATCAATCCACCGCATGATACAATCTAATCGTGAAAGGCTAAAAGCATTCATTGTCCAATGCAAACCCACGAACACACGTTCACTCGTGAGAGCACTACCGAATGCGGCTATTTAGCCGAATCGGGGTCCATGGCGAAGGAACAAGCCTAATCGGTAAAGATAAATCTATCAGATCGAATCGAATTCTAATCCACCGGATGATTAGCTCTAAGACGACCCAAAAACCTGCATCTACCGCATGATACCCGGTTCTGTCATGATCTACACGATGCCGACAAGCTCGAACCCGCGACACGTGGCAACCTAGATCGGTTTCGGACTCGGCTGTGAGGAGATAATTCGTCACATCGTGAAGTAGAGCCGATTCTAGCCGATCTAGATTGGGCAAAGGTGTGTTGCATGAATTAAGCACATAGTAAAAACGAAGCAACACGGGGTAACTTAATGAATCTGTTAGATCTTGCCGAAATCTAACAGAGCCGATAACTTGGTCCATACTAGATCTTAGCCCACCGCATGGCTCATGACCTAACAGAGGAACCTTCTTGAGACCACAACTTAAATCCACCGGATGATACTAAGCATGGTAACAAGACTACTTGCATCAAAGCTTAAATCCACCGCATGATACTAAGCATGATACAAGGTTGCCGGTACTTACGGAGGTCGACGGATCGATGACTCCTCTCGAAGAACTCGACGACTCGACTAAAGGACTCGATGTTGGCACGGGGCCGGTTTGTTGTATGATTGATTGTCTCCTTCTACAGATGCCATGGGTTTATATTTATACCCAGGTCTTGATACAACTCCTAGTCGGACACGACTACAATACTTGTTTCTAAAAATAAATGACGGATCTTCGTGCCCATATTGCATTCCTTGTTCGAACCGGCCTTTTCCTTATGTTTTTCCACGTCATCGCGCTTTCCCGAATGCTACCGCTTTTACCTGCGGAACCATGCCTCTGCCGAATGACGACGCATTCCCGACCGCGGAACGTCTTTGCCGAATGCCTCTGGGGAAAAACTCCTTTGCCGAATGATATCTCTTCGACGACTCCGGCCCACATGTCAGCCTCTTCCTGGTGCCAATTTTTGGTGTTAACAGGATGGTTTCCCAATTGAATTCTATTAGGCATCCTGAGACTTCATTAAGGCAGATCTGATGCTGCTGTTCCAAGAATTCCATGAAGGGAATATGCCTCTTTATAGCTTAAATTTTGGTACAATAATATTGTTGCCGAAATGTAAAGAAGCTGCTAAGATTCAACACTATAGACCGATATGCCTACTCAATGTGAGTTTTAAGATATTTACAAAGGTGGGAACTAACAGAATCTCACAAGTAGCTCAGAAGGTTATTAGTCCCACACAAACAGCCTTCTTGCCTGGAAGGAATATTATGGAAGGTGTGGTGGTGTTACACGAAACAATACATGAACTTCATAGGAAAAATCAAAGTGCGGCGATTTTTAAAATTGACTTTGAGAAAGCCTATATATGACAAGGTGAGATGGTCGTTCATTCAGCACACCCTGAGAATGAAAGGCTTCTCACCGAAATGGTGCAAACGGGTGGAAGCTTTTACTCATAAGGGACACGTGGGTATAAAAATTAATGATCAAGTAAGGCAAAACTTTCAGACCTGGAAGGGAGTAAGACAGGGGATCCATTATCACCTTTTCTCATTAATATTGTTGTTGACATGTTAGCAATTATTATCAATAGAGCAAAGGAACAAGGTCAGATCTCAGGGGTTATGCCGCATTTAGTTGATGGAGGTCTCTCCATCTTACAATATGCAGATGACACAATCCTATTTATGGATCATGATGTAGCAAAGGCTACAAATCTAAAATTGCTGCTTTGTGCATTTGAATAGTTATCTGGTCTTCAAATTAATTTTCATAAAAGTGAGATTTTCTGTTTCAGACGCTAAAGAGTGTGAACAACAATACGCGGCATTGTTTGGATGTCAGTCTAGTGCCTATCCATTTAGATACCTTGACATCCCAATGCATTATAGGGAACTTAATAATTCAGATTGGAAAGTTATCGAGGAAAAGTTTGAAAAGAAACTGAGCAGCTGGAAAGGGAAACATATGTCTATTGGAGGATGACTGGTATTGCTTAATTCTGTCTTGTCTAGTCTAGCAGTATTTATGTTGTCCTTTTTTGAGGTCCCGAGAGGTGTTTTGAGAAGCTGGATTATTTTAGATCAAGATTCTTTTGACGGTCTGATGAGCATAAGAGGAAATATAGATTAGCCAAATGGAATATCTTGAGTCAACCAAAGGAAGTTGGGGGTTTAGGAATTAAAAATTTAGACATCCAGAATAAATGTCTGTTGAGTAAATGGCTTTTTAAGCTTATAAATGAGGATGGGCTGTGGCAACAAGTGCTGAAAAATAAATATTTACTTTCCAAATCAATAACACAAGTTGAGAGAAAACCAGGGGACTCTCACTTTTGGTCGGGACCGTTGAAGGTTAAGCAAACCTTTACCAGTTTAGGTACTTTCCATTTAAATGACGGTAACCAAGTCATGTTTTGGGAAGACAAATGATTAGGTAATTACACGCTCAGCCAACAGTTTCCCTCTCTATACAATATTGTCAGGAAGAAGCATCACACGGTAGCTACAGTTTTTTCCAGAATTCATCTAAATGTGTCTTTTAGAAGATCTTTAGTAGGACATGATTTAAATTCATTGCATAACCTGGTCTATAGCATCTATCGTGTCCACCTAAATGATAGGGTGGTGTCGACGAATTATGTTGAGCACGACTATCTAGGGGTACCCCAGAGAGTAGATTCGTGGGTCTCGCCTAGTTCTTGGAGCGACAGTACACGAACAACACAAAGATTTAGACAGGTTCGGGCCGCGAGTAGCGTAATACCCTATGTCCTGTGTGCTTGATTGTATTGCACGTGTGGTTATGATCTCTGTAGTCTGATCTGATCTACCGAACTAGGACCCCTGCCCTCCTTTATATATCCAGGGGGCAAGGTTTACATGGTAAGTATCCTAGTCGGTTTACAATTGGGAGTCCTAGTCCTAGTAGGAGTACACGAGTAATTGTCCGAGTAGTTCTACTAGGACTCGGTCTTCTATCTTCAGGGTATCCGAGGATGCATATCCCACAAGCCCCCGAGCATCTTGCACCTTCGCTTCAAGTCTTTTATCTACTTTAACATCTTCGAGTACTTGGAGCTAAGTCTAAGACGCTCTGATCTTCTCTTACGAGTAGTTTTATTCGTGTGCATCTGATGATGCACCCAATGGGTGTAGCCCCCGAGCCTCCGAGTACTTTTAAGTAGTCGGAGGTTCAAAAGCAGTCTTCATCTTGAGTAGTTCAATGACATGCACCTAGTAGGTGCACCCATTGGGTGTAGCCTTCGAGCTTCGAGTAGTTTCATGAAAACTAGTCGAAGGTCTTGAATTGATCAACAATAGGCACAAAAAATGTGTACCCCTTGAGTATAGCCCCCGAGCCTCGAAGCGAATGGTTTACGTTCGGTCCGTGGGTCAAGAACATAAACTTCAAAGTAGTGACTTGTTTAAAGTATCCGGCTGGCACTGTAGCGCCTCGCCGTTTGAGTATCGACTAGTGCCAGTACTTGTCTCCATGTTTTAGCTTGCGATGTGTAGCCCCAAGCTTCAAGCGACTAGTTGAAATACTCAGCATGTGAGCATAGACTAGTATAAGTACTCGATTGGCTCCGCAGCATCATGAAGAGGTGAAGTGGTGCCAAGTCTCACTGGTGTGAGTCCCAGCTGTGAACCCTGCAATTTAAATATATAGGATTAGTAGTATCCGATCAAGAAAAAAGAAATAAAAGCATTTGTAATGCATAGCATTTGTAACGCATGTTTTTTAAACTTATTGCTTTGTTGCCACTCATGAAATGGTCTTTTGTTATTTGCTAGACTTTTTACCACTCGAGTAGTAGCCCTGTTACGTTTAAACACTTGGTCCCGCTTAACCAGTCTTTTAACGTGAGACTGATGTCTTCTTTGACGCATAGGTGCATAGGTGTTGCGAAAGAGCAGAAGTTTCACGAATTAAGGTGCATGCTACCGAGCGGTGTTGGTCATAGAGTGGTCGGTGAGGACTTTTCTCCTGTAGGAGAGGTCACGCGAGGGACTTGAAACCCATTGACGAGAAATCTTGAATCTATAGATATAGCCTCCGAGAGCCCTACGTAGTTCGATGCACCAAGTCCGCGGGCTAGTGCCCTGCGTAACTCGTTTTACCAAATACGTGGGCATAATTGTGGCATGCTCCACAGTCGGCGATGGTATGGCCCAGCATATTTTTAAACAAACTGATAAAAGAAAATAATTTAAATAAGACTTAGTTTTATTCGCGGACGATTGTCCACGAAGCCGTGGCGGTTGGCGATGAAACCGACTAGTCTGAGTCGATTCCGACTAGTTGTTGATGAAGCCGTATCCGCTCTCGACTAGTTGTAACTAGTCGAGATGAGTAGTTGAAGTAGTCGTACGCTGAGTCGATGTAGTCGTACTTGCGTACATCTCCTCGTGTGTGGCAAGCGGAGATCTTGAAAGTATTATGGTGCATCTTGGTGTGCACACGTAGCTGAACTCCAAGAATCTTTGCTTCCACGCGAATCGCTGCCGCCTGAGCTTGAATGGATGGGACAACCACAAGCTTGGTCTTGTTTGTCGTGGGACTGTGTCCTACACCATCTGGAAACGAGACGGCCAATGATGTGTTCGATTCCGACTGCATGATACTAAGAACTTTTGCTTCGGAATTGGACACATGTATAGGCAATCTTCTCTACTGATATCGGCGCAGTTGGACTCCGCCTCGAAAACGAGTTGACAGCTCGACGAGCTGCTGGTTGGCCGCAACAACAAATCGAGCCGGCAACATTGATTTTGTTGATGAATAGGTCCATCGAGCTCTCCCATTGATTGCAACGATTGAGCTCTGATGTTGAAGTTGATCCCATCGCACCTATTGTTGAACTTCGACGAGTAGGCCCCACGGTGGGCGGCAAGTGTCGACGAATTATGTCGAGCACGTCTGCCTGGGTTACCCCAGAGAGTAGATTTGTGGGGATCGCCGGACCTGGAACTTGATGGTTAACACGAAGACACAACACACAAGGATTTAGACAGGTTTGGGCCGCCAATGTAGCGTAATACCCTACGTCCTGTATGGTGGTTTTGTATATTGCGTCTTCTATACTATGGGTGGTTCTGTTGAACTCTACCAAACTAGGGACCCCTGGCCTCCTTTATATATCCTAGGGGGCAGGGTTACATGGCAAGTATCCTAGTCGATTACAATGTAGGAGTCCTAGTTGGATTACACGAGTAGTTCTACTTGGAGTAGGAGTCCTTCCGAGTAGTCCTACTAGGACATGATCTTCTATCTTGAGGGTATCCGGGGATGCATATGCCACATGCAGATAGCTTTAGATGCAACCTTACACCCTCTGGTATGTTTACGGTTAAGTCCATGTATATGGCTCTTGTTACCAGTGACAATACATATAGAAATAATCCAATTTGGAAGGTGAAAGTACCTCTTAAAATTAAAGTTTTTATGTGGTACCTAAAAAGAGGAGTCATCCTTACGAAGGATAATCTGGCAAAGAGGAATTGGAACGAGAGTAAGCTGCGGTCTTTCTTTTCCAAGGAAGAAACTATTCAGCATCTCTTTTTTGATTGTCATATGGCACGATTTCATTGGAGGACTGTGCCGATTGCTTTCGATCTGAGACCACCTATTAATTTCAATGCTATGTTTAATAGTTGGCTCGTTGGGCTAGGGAGATGCACGTTTAAACTTAGCTCCAAGTACTCGAAGATGTTAAAGTGGATTCAAGACTTGAAGCGAAGGTGCAAGATGCTCGGGGGCTTGTGGGATATGCATCCCCGGGTACCCTCAAGACAGAAGACCGAGTCCTAGTAGAACTACTCGGACAACTACTCGTGTACTCCTACTAAGACTAGGACTCCCAATTGTAAACCGACTAGGATACTTACCATGTAAACCTTGCCCCCTGGATATATAAAGGAGGGCAGAGGTCCTAGTTTGGTAGATTAGATCAGATCAGATGAGGACACAACTCATACGACATCAGACAACCACACGTGCAATACATTCAAGCACACAGGACGTAGGGTATTACGCTACTCGCGGCCCGAACCTGTCTAAATTGTGTTGTTCGTGTACTTTCGTTCCTAGAACTCGGCGAGACCCACACAAAACTACTCCCTGGGGTATCCCCGGTTAGACGTGCTCGATATAATTCGTCGGCAGCACCAGAGTCATCGTCAATGGGTGCTGCTAAGGCAGGGGGCAAGCAGCCATACTGCTATAGGTGCTACACTAAGGGCCACACCATATCTGAGTGCACCTCAGAGTTATATTGTGATATTTGTGATAAGCCCGATCATTCGAAGATTCGCTGTCCGAGGTTCCGAGCGGATAAGTCGTTCGCTGTTGCGTGTGGGTATGCAGTGGATGGGCTCGGGTTCTTCTATATCCCGACGCCCAGTAACCACAAACATAGGACAGAGACGAAGACAGGGGTGATACGTGTTGGTGGGAGCACACTTACGGCTGCCAATGTCACATCAGAGCTTGAACGACTGATCCCAGGGCAGTGGAAATGGGTGGTGCAGGAAACTAGTGACAATACTTTCAAAGCGGTGTTCCCAACCAGAGAGGAATTGTAGAGGATGGTGGAGTGGGGGTATTGCATACTAAGTTCCCCAATACGACACTGACGATCGAGGAGAGTGGTAGTGGCTCGGTGAAGTTTGATCTCACCAACATCTGGGTGCAGTTCACTGGCTTACCTGATGATCTCAGAGAATATGAGATTATTTGGGCAGTTGGGTCAGTTCTGGGTGTGACCAGGGATGTGGATATGAGCTTCACCCGACGGTATGGCAGGTGCAGTATGCAGGTATCTGTTCTGGATCATAATATCATTCCGCAGTTTGTGGATATAGCTATTGGGAAATCAGTATACAGCCTGCAGTTTGTAGTAGAAGAAAATGTGGATGTGGATAATCTGGCCGATGGATATGGATCATGGTGATGATCAGAAGGGGGAAGGAAGATGATGTAGCTGCACAATCGGAGGACGGAAATCCTAAGAGTGGGTCGGATACGAAGGCGGCAAAAACACACCAGCACACACCACAGGGGTCAGCATCCAATTCTAAAAAGCATGCTGGCAAGGGGAAACAGAATTTGATGGAGCTTGGTGGTGTGGCGACTAGGCAGGAGGAGGGGCTGGTGGTGGACTTGGTGGTGTGGCGACTAGGCAGGAGGAGGGGCTGGTGGTGGACGTGAGTGCAGCAGAGGCAGGGAAGGAGGCAGCAGCAGGTTTAGGCGAGTTGGGGGCTGGAGTGGATGATCAAATGGTGATGATTGACCCCGAAGGCTAGGCGCTGGACCTGGCGGCTATCCCGGAGGCGCTAGACCCCAACCTTCGTCGCAGTAAGCGACGGGCTGGGTCTAGTAATGAGGACTCCATGGAGGCGGCGATGAAAAAAAAGGCCGAAGCGTCAGCCCCGGGCATGCATATCGAAGGTACACAAATCTGCCATTCTTTTTTACAACAATCTGATGATTTGATTGTTAGTTGTCTTAGCGATGTTGGAATTACCTTGGGTAGTGATGAATCTAGCGTTAGGAATTCTATTGCTTGCATTAAATCCATAGAGGAAAAAAGAATGGTAGAGAAACCTATTAGAGATAAGGTGGCTGAAATTTTTGATAAAGAAGAAAAGAGTTTAGCAGAAGAAGAAGAAGTGGATAATTTTATCTTAGGGCATTTATGTGGAGATATAATGGATGAGGTGATGGATTCCAGTAGTGATCTACATGATCATACTACTGTGACGCCACATATCAAACCACCTTCATCAAAAAAGAAGAAAAAGATCTCTACGTCAAAAGAAAAATCTAAACGACAGTGATTATGAAGGGTGTCTTTTGGAATAGTAATGGGTTCAAGGACCCAAAGAAACATAGATTTCTCTCTGAGTTGACCAAGGAACAAAATCTAAGTTTCATTGCCATATCAGAGACACGGAGGAGGAGTTTTTCCGATCCTTTCCTACGGAATATATATGTGGCGGGAAGAACTTTATTTGGCATTGCAAAGAACCGATAGGTCGTTCCGGTGGAATTCTGTTGGGAATTGATTTGGAAGTTTTCCATATCGGGGCAATAGATGAGGGTGACTACTATGTGAAATTCCACTTGTGCAATAAAAATGACGGCTTCAAGTGGGCACTAGTAGTAGTGTATGGCCCAGCACAAAATGAATTCAAAGAGAGTTTCTTGACTGAGTTAGCCCAATTGTGTAGCCATGAGAGCCTCCCTCTTCTCATAGGGAGAGATTTTAACATTTTACGAAGTGTCGAGGAGAAAAATAATGACAATTTCGAGCATCGATGGCCATTCTTATTTAATGTTGTAATCGATGGTCTGGATTTGAGAGAACTAACCTTGTCGGGAAGACAATACACATGGGCTAACTCTCTGCAGAATCCGACATATGAGAAATTGGACCGAGTGCTAATGTCTACGGAGTGGGAGCAAAAATTTCCACTATCCACAGTTATTGCACTCAGCCGAGATATTTCAGATCATACTCCTTTACTTCTAAACACCGGGGAATCAGTTTCGAGTACTGGCCAACCTGCGTTTAAATTTGAGCTAGGTTGGTTACTCCGGGATTGTTTCATGGATATGGTAAAGGAGTTATGGATGAACGAAAATGAGGGAGACACTCCCATGGCAAGATGGCAGTCGAAAATTCGCAGGGTACGCCAACACTTGAGGGGTTGGGCTAAAAGTACAAGTGGGCATTACAAAAAAGAAAAGAAACAGCTACTTGATAAACTTGATTCCCTGGACTGGAAGGCAGAATCGTGTCTCCTGTCTCCTCAGGAGATTGATGTGAAACACTGTCTTCAAAACAGACTAGCAGCTCTACTACGGGAAGAGGAAATCAAGTGGTATCAACGGGCCAAAGTGAAAGAGCTACTGGAGGGAGACTCCAATACCAAGTATTTCCAGCTGGTAGCAAATGGCAAACATCGTAAGACGAGGATTTTTCAGTTGCAAGATGGGGATAGACTAATTAAGGGTGATGATGAGCTGAAACAATATATCACCACCTATTACAAAGGCTTATTCGGTCCTCCGGAAGGAAATGATTTCCGGTTAGATGAGACTCAAATAGAGGATATCCCACAGGTCTCGGCATCTGAAAATGAGGCCCTTGTATCGATGTTCACAGAACAAGAAGTAAAGGAGGCAATTTTCTAAATGGAACATAACAAAGCCCCTAGGCCTGATGGTTTTCCTATTGAGTTCTATCAGGCTTCTTGGGATTTTATAAAGGATGATTTGATGCTTCTGTTTCATGATTTCCATAATGGAAATTTGCCTATTTATAGTCTAAACTTTGGTACGATAATTTTGCTACCTAAGTGCAAGGAAGCAATTAAAATACAGCAATAGAGACCCATATGTTTGCTAAATGTAAGCTTCAAGATATTTACGAAGGTAGCAACAAACAGAATTACGACAGTGGCCCAAAAGGTTATTAGCCCCACCCAGACAGCTTTCTTGCCAGGGTGGAATATCATGGAAGGAGTAGTCGTTTTACACGAGATGATACACGAAATGCACATGAAGAATATGAATGGGGTAATTTTCAAGATTGACTTTGAGAAAGCATATGACAAAGTCAAGTGGTCGTTTGTACAACAGACTATGAGAATGAGAGGGTTCTCAGATAAATGGAGGGAGTGGATTGCGGCCTTTACCCAGCGGGGCCATGTGGGTATTAAGATCAATGAGCAGGTTGGCCAGAACTTTCAAACATGGAAAGGGCTGTGACAAGGCGATCCTTTGTCACCTCTTTTGTTCAATATTGTGGTGGATATGTTAGCCATTATCATTAATTGAGCCAAAGCGGAGGGACAAATCTCTGGCGTTGCACCGCACTTAGTTGATGGAGGTCTGTCCATCTTACAATACGCAGATGACACTATTCTATTTATGGATCACGATATTGAAAAAGCCACAAACATGAAGTTGTTGTTATGTGCGTTTGAACAATTATCGGGTCTTAAAATTAACTTTCATAAAAGTGAACTATTCTGCTTTGGCCAAGCAAAAGAGTGTGAACAGCAATATCCTGAATTATTTGGTTGTCAATCCGGTTCTTATCCATTTAGATATCTTGGCATTCCGATGCACTATAGGAAACTCAGCAATTCGGATTGGAAAGGAATAGAGGAAAAGTTGAAAGGAAATTAGCTAGTTGGAAAGGGAAGCATATGTCGGTTGGAGGAAGATTAGTATTAATCAATTCCGTTCTAACTAGTTTGACGGTATTTATGCTTTCTTTCTTTGAAATACCTAAAGGGGTTCTAGAAAAGCTAGATTACTATAGATCTAGGTTTTTTTGGCAATCTGATGGTCACAAGAGGAAATATAGACTAGCTAGATGGGAAATTTTGTGCCAACCAAAAGAGATGGGAGGCTTAGGCATAAAGAACCTGGAGATACAGAACCAGTGCTTATTGAGCAAATGGTTGTTTAATTTGATAAATGTGGATGGCTTGTGGCAACAACTGTCAAGGAATAAATATGTACGTTCCGGTACAATAACTCAAGTAGAGAGGAAACCAGGTGACTCTCACTTTTGGTCGGGTCTGTTGAAGGTTAAACAATCCTTTATTAATTTTGGCTCTTTCCGATTAAATGATGGTACACAAATCAGGTTTTGGGAGGACAAATGGTTAGGGAATTATACTTTACAACAACAATACCCGTCTCTCTATCATATTGCTAGAAAAAAGGGTGATACAGTAGCCTCAGTTTTTCTAGGATTGCTCTTAATGTCTCTTTTAGAAGAGCATTAGTAGGCCAGAATATAAACTTGTGGCATAATCTGGTGGGTTCAATTAGCCATGTGTAGTTGGCTGATAGTAGGGATGCCTTTAGATGGAACCTCACTCCATCAGGTTTATTTTCTGTCAAGTCAATGTATTCGGCTTTAATAAATGATGGCAATGTACATCGTAGCAGGCAAGTATGGAAACTAAAAGTACCGCTGAAAATTAAAATATTCATGTGGTATTTAAAGCGAGGTGTTATTCTTACAAAAGATAATCTAGCTAGAAGAAATTGGAATGGGAGCAAATTGTGTTCGTTTTGTTCCAAGGAAGAGACAATACAACATCTATTTTTTGATTGCCACATGGCAACTTTCCTGTGGAGAGCTGTCCAAATAGTTTTGAATCGTCCTAAACCTCGTAGCTTTAATTATTTATTTACTAATTGGCTAGTGGGTTTAAGTTCGAAGTTAAAGAATCAAATGTTAGTAGGTGCATCTGCGCTTTGCTGGGCACTTTGGCTAAGCAGAAATGATTTGGTTTTTAATAACTCTCCACAAAAAACTTACTTGCAGGTCTTGTTCAGGGGTACGTATTGGCTTCGGTTCTGGGCACAGCTACATCGGCTTGAAGAAGACAAACAAGCAGTAAAAGACGTCTGTCAAGCCTTGTAGACGTTGGCCATGCGTTCTTTTACTCAGCACGGATGGAGGTTTAGTAATAGGATTACGAACTAATGCTTTCATCAATTTGTGTGGGTAACGCTTTTTAATTGTGTGAGAGTGCAGACGGATGTGCTGCATATTTTGTATTTTGTGGCTGTAGCCTTTTTGGTCAAGGCCGGATAATCTTATTATCCATTATTTAAAAAAAATGAAATCAACTGTTAGTCGGTGTCTCAGCTTTATGTTGGGCACTATGACTCAGTAGGAATGATATGATTTTTAACAAATCTCTAATGAAAACTTATTTGTAGGTACTCTTCAGAGGAACATACTGGTTCCGGTTTTGGGCGCAGCTACAAAGGCGTGAACAAGATAGAGATGCAATAAAGGAGACATGTCACGCATTGGAGACGGTGGCAATGCATATCTTCGCTCAGCATGGATGGAGATTTAGCAATAGGATTGCTTTGTAACTTTCTCATCGTTCGTGGTGTTTTATTTCTTTAGCGAATTGTGTATGGGCAGACGGATGTGCTGCTAGGTTGTAAACTTGGGCCGTAGCCTTTTGGTCAAGGCTGGATTTATTTAAATCCATTATCTAAAAAAATATGGCGTGGGAGATTGCTTCTTTCCGCGGCCTTCAACTCGACTCCTCCTGATATGCTAATATGGCAAAAAGCTTGGTACGTACGTCCGGGCAGCATTTGAAGCCTATGTACGAGCCTACGAGGCGTGCAGCAAGCTAGATTTGAAGGATAATAATAACATTTATATTGGCGCGAAATGCTATGGATATGCATCTTTATTTGGCTCACTCTGCTTTATTTCAACAAATCTAGCTCACTCTTCTGATGTTGCTTCCATATCCTTGGTCACAACTAACTCTAAAAAAGTTCCTATAATCTGATAAATTCATGTCATGAATCATACAACTACCATAATTCATATATAGTAGTATAGTTGCATAGAAGTTGAATTCAATAATTACCTTGTCCTTCAGCGCGTCCCGTTTCTCATAACTTTTTTAGCCATATCACCAATTTCACTTATGTTTCACCTCATTTAATTCCGACAAAACTCCAGGTAAGAATGCATGGCCTAACTCGCCAATATTTTCTCTCCTTTGGGATCCGTCGTCCTCATATCTTACAATGGATTTGATGTGAGACAATATTATAATCGTAACTATGATTTTTTTTAATTTAAAAAGAGGAGGTAACAATTGGTTTGGTGTACCCGCATCCCACGCACATAATGTTCAAACTTTTGAAAGTAGATGAACCTGATAAATTTTACATGATCATTAACTAATTGACTATGTCTGCTAAGTGCGCATGATATTAATTATTAAATTAAAATCCTGAATTCAAAATTTGAATGGTTTTCCAAAAAACTAAAACAAACCAAAAAAACAACTGGGTACTCCAGGTGTCAAAACAGGAGTGGGTGGCTCCACGGACACACCCCACACCTCACACCGCAAGCACGAGTTCCGTGTTTATAGCAGCAGTACCATACACCGCCTGCTCTATAGCACGGAATCTCGATCGTCCGTCGGCCACGCAAGCCCATTATCCAACGGGTTGGTGCATGAGAGACCATACACCCGGTGCAGCCAATCCTCCACCACTCCCTGCTCACGCCACCCGAGCACGTCACCCCCAACCTCTCCGCTTCTTATCTCCTCCTCTCTCTTTCGAGGCCGGGGTTTAGCTGGCGTAGAACACGATGCCACCAATGACGTCGTGCGGCGGCGGCACCGGGGCCACCACGTCATTTACTTGTTGGATTATCTACTCTCTTGTATGGTGAAGGTACCGTGTTATGGTTTGAGTACCTACTTGTTGAACAATCTACAAATAAATTGAGCATTATATTGCTATTCATTTTACATTCTTTAAAACCTATTTTACATAAATTCTAGTATGTTAAACTTTGGATTGGGAACACACGGTCACCATTCTTCTTCCTTTTTATTTATTTGACATTGTGGGAGTATATTGATTCAACTACAGCTGTCATGTAAGGTCTTATATTAATATCATGTGGCCATGCTAGCGTTATTATGTAAGGATTGTTGTATGCCCGATAATTCAATGGGTTTATCCTATCTTAGTCCTTTTATGGTGCTGCATATAGATCAGTTTGTTACAAATATAAATTTGAGATCATGACACTCTTTAAGGTATGGTTATTTTTTAAATGTTAAACATGTCCAAATTATGACTAGATTATACTTCAAATAAAAAGGAAATATCTATAAATACAAGTTGTTATGAGTAGATAAATAGTTATTATGATATGGATACCCGAGACCATGACATTCTAGCACAATAAATAGAAAATCTAGTAGACACTCAAATAAACATTGAAATGGCATAACACTTTTCTTTTTGTTAACTTGAACTTAAAAAGAAGTCAAATGTTCATCGAACACTAAAACTCCTATTTATAGAAACACATTGGATAAGGTTTTAGTTTTATTTAAAAGAAGGTGGAGGATCCAGCTCATTCGTGCGGCGTGTGAATTGCTTTGCATACTAGCTACTATAATAGAGGTTTTCGTTGGCTATAGATGGATGTTTAGCAATACATTATATAAGAGGCAAATATCTTTATCTATTGTTCAATACTTTGTTCTTTTTGAACCACTTCTTTAGCTTGAACCAATAGTGCCGCTATTGTAAAAAATATCTCATGGATATTCATTTTAAGATATGTTTATATTCCATCATCCAAAAAATATCCTACACCCACAAACAACTAGAACGTCAATACTAAATTAAACAAACCACAAAAAATTAATCATTGAATGAATAGATGATAATAATTATATAGAACACCATGATGAGAGTCACCTCCCTAGCTTGTTGTGCTCGCTCCACAATACTAAGTAAAACAAAAATTAAATCGATGTATGAGGCAATAATAGCTTCATAACCTAGGAGATATACATAGGAGGAAAGGAAGGAATTCTATGATTGGTCCTTGCATATTAAATAGACAAATGCAAAATTTAATACTGCCATAGCTAGATTTCTAAACTCATAACCAAGAATGTTACCATTAATATTTGAGTAAAGCCACCCATGACCATGTACTCTTTTGTATCCTTCCATCGGCCCGGCCTATCACCATTGGAAAACTCGATATCAGTACCAGTCAGGAAACCCCTGTTAGTACCGGTTTCTTGATTGGTACTGCCAGACCAACACTAAAGTTCCTTGCATTTAGTATAGTACCGATCACCCTGCCCGATACTAAATGTGTAGTTTAGTACCAGTTGGTAACACCATACGGTACTAAACTATGCGTCCCCATCGCAGCATAGGGTGTGCAGTTTAGTACCGGTACTAAGTGTTTTGTTTTCTTTTTTTTCTTTATTTCCATTTCATTTTAGTTTTAATGTGTATTTTTATTCTTATTGTTATCATATTTATGCATATACAAGTAATATTATGACCTCATGGAGCAAGACTCCGCATAGTTCTTCTTGGATTACCCTAACTCATTCATTTTCAATGAGGTCTTCTATATTCCAAAGCTGCATAATTATAAATCAAACCATGAGCAGAATAAAAAATAATGACTTAAAAACAATAAGAAGAATTGATTGTGCTTATGTACCATGAATGCGTCTAGCGTCATTTGCCCCTAGGACCTACAAAGTTGCCAATGAACTCACATACGTAATATCCACATAAGTCGTCTCCGTCCTCATGTCTCGAGCACTATGGGAAATTGGGTTATGAAATAATCTAGTGTTTGAGTAAGAAATGACACTAGAAGGAAGGATTAAGTAAGGATTATATTCATACCGAAAAGTTAGAATTAATTTAAAGATCTCCGATGTGGTCGGATACTCCTACGTTTTTTTTGAGGAAACGAGCCCATGCATTGGTAAGCAGGTTTGTAACGTTTCGGTAGTCTCCTTCTGATCTCCTCTTCAAGTCGTACACCATGACCTGGCCTTTATCAACCTATATACTAAGAAGTATCTAATGGAACTTGTTCATATACATATACAAAGGCAATAATGATTATATTAATTATTATTAACTTGAATAGATTAAAAAGGCGAAGGACTCAGTCAAAGTTGTACGGTAAGAGTATGAATGGACATGTATTTTGCATATCCAAGGCATTGAATATATTCCTCGTGTATAATATTGGGGGTCCATGAAGCTGATGTTATAGTGACCCTTTTTCGGCATTCATTAACCTTCATCCTATGGGGCATAAAACAAAAGTGTCCTTAGACAACACACCAGGAATAGAGATAAAATAAGAAAATGAGAGGATACACTTACATAACTCATACACTAAGGAGGGTCTTGTGAAGGACCATATGATGGTGTAAATCATAAAGTGCAATAACATGAAAACCTAAGCTTTAATTATGCTATATAAGAATAATTAAACCTAAGTTTCATAACAATAACATGCATGTGCTTCATAATATGCACTTATGTACTTGTTTTTGCATTTAAGTCAAATTTGATCATTTAAAAACATGAATTTCATACTTGTTAGGGTAGCATCATTTCATGTTCACATAAGCATGTTTATACGTTTCAAGCATCACCATGTTAAAAAATATTGTACACACATCATTTACATGAACGTGATCATGGGCCAAATTTAAAATTTGCTTAAGTTCCGTTTGTGTAATCAAAAGCTGTCCAAATTCATTAAAATTTTGCTTAAATAATGCATAAACATTTTTGCATATTTGTAATATAGAGATCAATATCTTTCCAATGGTATAGTTTATGTTCAAAACTTTTGAGTTTAAGACATTCCAGTGGTACAGTAATAATACTCTGCACACATGACTCATGAAGTGTACAGGCATATGTCGGCACTACTCCACAAATTGCAGTTACCAGACATGCACGTACTACAAATTGCAGTAACAGACATGTTCCAGTACATGCGTATGAAAACTGACTGAATAGCAAAGCAGTAATAGGTTAATCTCAAATTTAAGGACTTATACATGTATTCAACGCAAGAGTGCCTCAATATTCTCAGATTCATATCACAAGTTATTTGAGTCATTAGTTACTAGACTATTGGGCAACTCAACCTGCCTCATGGGTCGACAACTTAATATTGGCACACGGCCGCAGGCTCCTACCATTTGGGTTCTCGGCTTGAGATTAATATCAGCACTCTAAGAAGCCACTCATCCCAGCACTCTAAGAAGGCACCCCATCTATTGCGTTCGTTCCAACAACAGTCATCTCTGCGCCATTTCTAGCATTTGTTTGGCTGCAGAACACTTCCGTCATCACTTGTAGAAGCTGTACCTCCACTATCACTTCCAGTTTCATCTTGCAGGAGGGGTTCAATATGCTTGCTTATTACAGGAGTTCTTTTTGTCATACAGAGAAACCGGAATAGTTCACAAACTTCGAAAACTCTTGGTATGAACAGAAGAATAACTCCAATCTGAAAAGAAAAACAGTTGTGCAAATGACAATATAGATCAGACTTAATTTTATGTGATTTGTAATTGAAACAAGTGTAATACCTTGAAGAATATTAAATTGGAACTGAGCTTGTTCTTCTCATAGTACCACCACATTATGCAGTACATGAATGACGCGGTTCCAATAAAAGCACATATCACGTTGATATCTAGATTTCGATCCGGTCTTTCTGTTGTAGACTGTCTTCGGTTGTAAATTGCTAGAACAGTGAATGTCAGTCCAAGTAGTCCAACAGCTGTATTAGGTATGCTCATACCAAGAAATGGCTGGGTTCTAGCAAAAAAAGGCAGCAAGAACATCAATAATGCAACTTCCAATTAACACGGTAATTGACTACAGAGAATAACCTCCAATAATTGCTTGTTGCCAAAAAAACTAGGGAAAGTAGCCATGCCACAACATTCAATAGCAAATGAGATATAGTTGGGTCAATTCAAGCAATGTTAAAGGCACAAATAAATCAGACACACGATGCTGGATGCAGCAAAGAAAGCTGAGGTGCGACATAGCATCTGCTTTCGATAAGGAGCAACCTCTGCAATCCTCTGAATAGCCACACTGAAAAGCAAACAAAGGAAGTGCAAATCAAACGGTGGGAAGGTACAGATGCCAAACAATCTACATGTTATGTCCTTGAAGACCCATGTATGTACTTTCAAACCTTACTCTAACCAAATAAAATATATGATATGATTTCAGATATCGTGGGTAACATTTTGTAACAAAAATAGTTTTAAATAATACGTACAAGGGTCCAATATTGGCAAGAAATGTGAATATTGTCCTTGTTGCTCTTGCAATAATTTCAGCAACACTGCATAATTAATTAGTCTTTAGTGTAATATACTAAAATCTTTCAAAGAAGTCTGTTATGAATATTTAATAATCTTACTGTGTTTCTTTGCATTCAGTTTCATTCTCTTCAGATTCTTTGTACCCACTTTCCGTACACAAAGCTTCTTGTCTTGTTTTGATGCACAGGTGGTTTCAGCAGCTGGTGGAGTTATCTCTCTTTTAGGAAACTTTGGAACATTATGAGTTGAATATTGACTAGGTCACTTCAATTTTTTACAAATAAAGTTTGACAATGAACATATGGTCTTTTAGTGACAGATATATAGGCTTGTCCTTCAAACTTTATTCTATGGTGAAGCATATGGTGAAGCAAATGTGTTATGGATATTGTGTATGTAGAAATTATGAATATTTATTTTTTGACTAGATTATTCACACTATACTGATTTTTCTCTCTTTTTACTGTTTGCTTACTTGGGACATTGGAGATGTTGATCCTATACGGCTATGGTGAAGCATATGGTGAAGCAAATGTGTTATGGTTTGAGTACCTACTTGTTGAATAATGTGCAAACAAACTGAGCATTATTTTGGTATTCATTGTCATTCTTTGAAACCTATATCACCCCATTTGATTCTGTTACGTTACAACTTCGGATTTGAAACATACTGTCAGCATTAGTAAGTTTTCTCTATTTGGCATTGTGGGGTATAGTGATTCAACTGTAGCTAACATATTCGGTTTTATATTAATATCACATGGTCATGCTAGCTGTATTGTGTCGAAATTGTTTTATGCCCGAGAATTCAGTGGGTTTACCCTGCCTTAGTCCCTTTGTGGTGCTGCATCTAGATCGGTTCGTTACAAATATGATTTTGAGATCATGTCACTCTTTAAGGTATGGTAATTTTCTAAATGCTTAATATATCAAAATTCTGGCTAGATTATACTTCAAATAAAAAGGCAAATATCTATAAACACAAGTTGTTATGAGTAGCTAAATAGTTATTATGATATGGATATCAGAGAACATGATATTCTAGCACAATACATAGAAAATATAGTAGACAGTCAATCAAACATTAAATTGGTATAACACTTTTCTTTTTGTTAACTTGAACTTAAAAAGTAGTCAAATGTTCATAGAACACTAAATCTCCTATTGTCAATATAAATCACCAACATATAATACAAATACAAAAACAGAAAAGGACATATTACAATAGAATGAAATCTTGATTAAGAATATGTCTATATGCTACATCCACTTCCATATATTAGGTATTATTTATAGCAACACATTGGATAAAGTTTTAGATTTTTTTTAAAAATGTCGAGGATCAAGCTCATGTGTGTGGCGTGTGAAGTGCTTTGCAGACTAGCTACTATAATAGAAGTCTTTGTTGGCCGTAGATGAATGTTTAGCAGTAGATTGTATAAGAGGCAAATATTTTTATCTATTCTTCAATACTTTGTTCTTTTTGAACCACTTCTTTAGCTTGAACCAGTAGTGCATCTATTGTAAAAAGTATCTCATGGATATTCATTTTAAGATATGTTTATATTCCATTATCCAAAAAATATCCTACACCCACAAACAACTAGAACGTCAATACTAAATTAAACAAACCACAAAAAATTAATCATTGAATGAATAGATGATAATAATTATATAGTTGCAAAGGTAATCATAGAACAACATGACGAGAGTCATCTCCCTAGCTTGTGTTCTCTCCATAGTGCTTAAAGTAAAATAAAAATTAAAGGGTGCTATATAAACTCGATAAGTGAGGCAATAATAGCGTCATAACATAGGAGACATACATAGGAGGAAAGGAAGGAATTTTGTGACTGATCCTCACATATTAAATGGAGAAATACAAAATTTAATACTACCATCGCTAGATTTGCAAACTCAATATAATAATCAAGGTTACCATTAATACATGAGTAAAGCCATCGATGACCATGTACTCTTAAGTATCCTTCCATTGGCCCCAGCCCATCACTAAAGTACCTTGCATCTAGTACCGGTCACCCTGCCCCAGTTGGTACCCCAGTTAGTACCAGTTTCCTGACCACTACTGATTGGTTGACACTAAAGTGCCTTGCATTTAGTACCGGTCACCTGCCCGGTACTAGATGCATTTACCATATGGTACTGAACTACGCGTCCCCACCGCAGCAAAGGGTGCACAATTTAGTACCGGCGGGTACTAAGTGTTTTTTTTGTTTATTTCCATTTCATTTCAGTTTTAATGTGTATTTTTTTCTTATTTGTATCTCTTTTATGTGTATACGAGTAATATTACATTATAATATATAGAAACATCACATATCTTATATATACATTTCAATTATTACAAGTATTTCAAAATTTGCACACTTCAAATATTAAAAGTATTTGAGATATTACCAAGCCTCAACTTAAGCCAAGTCCCTATTAGGATCTAGTTGAGTCATGTTTACATGTGGATTAGCATAAAATTCCCCAATGGAATTTATGACCTCATAGAGTAGGAATCCACTTAGTTGTTTTTGAATTACCATGACTTGTTCATTTTTAATGAGGTCTTCTTTCATTTTCCAAGATGCACGTTTTCAAATCAAAACATGAGTAGAATAAAAAATAATGACATAAAAATAATAAGCAGAATTGATTGTGCTTATGTACCTTGAATGCGTCTCGCGTCATTTGCCCCCCTAGGACCTACAAAGTTGCCAATGTACTCACATACATAGTTTCCACACAAGTTGTCTCCGTCCTCCTGTCTCAAGCACTATGGATAATTGGGTTATGAAATAATCTAGTGTTTCAGTAAGAAATAACACTAGAAGTGAGGATTATATTCATATTGGAAAGTCAGTATTAATGTAAATATTGCCGATGTGGTTGGTTAATCCTACGTTTCATTTGTGGAAGTGAGCCCATGCATTGTTAAACGGGGTTGTGAGGTTTTGGTAATCTCCTTTTGATCTCCTCTTCGAGTCATACACCACGACCTGACATTAATCAACCTAGATACTGGTAGTGGAAGCCATTCATATACATATACAGAGGCAATAATATTGATTATTATTAACTCACTCAAAGAACTCACTCAATGTTGTACAATAAGAGTATGAATGGACATGTATTTTGCCTATCCAAGGCATTGTTCGTACTCCGATTTGGATATTTCTTTATGTTCTCCTCATGTATAACATCGGGGTCCATGAAGCTGATGTTATAGTAGCCCTTTTTCGGCATTCTTTAACCTTCATTCTACGGGGCATAAAACAAAAGTGTGCTGAGATAACACACTAGGAATAGAGCTAAAATAAGAATGAGAGGACACACTTACATAACCCATACACTGAGGATGGACTTTGGTAGGACGTCTTGATGGTATAATACCCAAGGTTTAATTATGATAAACAATAATAATTAAACCTAAGTTGCATAATAATAACATGCATGCTTCATATATATGCACTTATGTACTTGTTTTTACATTTATGTCAAATTTGATGCAAATTTGATCATTTAAAAACTTGAACTTCAAACTTGTTAGGGTAGCATCATTTCATGTTCACATAAGCATGTTCACTTTGTAGGTATTGGAGTTGGAAATGAGGAGCTCTAGGAAAATGAACTGTGGTGAGTACCAACTCCATGGAGTTGGCTGCTCGACGAATTTTTTGAGTTATGGTGTTTGGCTGGCTCCATCCAACTATGTTGTGGAGTTTTGGAGTCGATCCATGCCAAACATGTCCCTTAGTTTTGGCAAAAATGTTCTACATGAAAGTTGTAGAGCTTCAGTTTGTCTAGAAGCTATAGTTAAAATCTTTTTGATGTTTAGTTCAAATTTTAAAAGTTTTTTGTCGGTCAACGTGAGTCGCTCCCTCAGTTTTCTATGTCTTGCTTGCCCTTGGCCCCACATACCATGTCACCATCGCCACCCGACCGTGCACCTCCGACGGCATCGCCACATGCCCCGGGCGCGCCAACTCACCACCCGCTAGTTTACCCCATGCGTACGCCCCACCCCGGCCTCTCTCTCCCTCTCTCTCTCTCTCTCTGCTCACTCGCACGCTCGCCTCTCTCTTTCTCCCTCGCTCGCTCAACACCGATGTGTGCTGTCGTCGGAGCGCCGGCAGCCTCAGCACCACGAAACCTCTACCTCCTCAACCCTCCATGCATCGCCAAGGCCACCCACCAAAGCTCCTCCGCTCAATTCGGCTGCGTAGGTAGAATTCCCATGTCCCGATAAAGCTTAAGCGTGCACGTTTTGGACTTGGCCGTCCACACATATGCCAACTCCATGAGCGCCTGAGTCACCGGTCCACCATTGTTTGCACTCCTTACAGCCTACAGATAAATCTGCAAGCGGATGAATACTAATGTAGCTTTCACCCGAGAGTACTATAGAGTGTAGATTTCTACGAGAAACGAGAAGTAAACCAATTCTATATTGAGTTGTCCGGTGGTGGTATGATGGAATGGATGACGACGAAGAGAAGGAATAGAAAGCTAGGAGGGTAGAGAGAGCACGAGTATGGTAATTGTGTCCTCATGGTTAAGTGAGCAGGTCTCGTGATACAAATAGATGTTTGCGTCAGAAAACGGGATCAACAACTCATAGAAAGGGATGAGAATGGGAGTTGCCAATCACCAAGGGGGTAATCCTATAGCCCAAGACTAATATGGTGGATTACATAGGCCGATAGGGTTGTCGCCACAAAGAGGCTACCACACAGTCCATTGAATTGAGTGCAAACCAATTTAACTTCAAATCTAGGGACCACCCCTACACTAGCTGGTTAATACTTATCTCCTATAGAAAGATAAGCATCCAAGCAAAGCAACTAGTACACAATTGTACAAATTCAATATGCAATGAATGAGGAACCAACAAGCATATAAAAGTAAGAACTGATGCTCAATTAATTAGAAAGGAACAAGAGTTACCAGACACGACCCGGATGTCACTTGAAGATGAGCCACATTCGTAGAGGTACAAATTGGAAGAGGGGCCGACAACTCCGGCTACTCTCCAGCACTCTCACCTCTTCACTCTCCCTATTTTCTAAGTGTAGTAGTGTCAGCGCTTCACTAGGGAGCTCTTCTTCTCATGTGTGTTTGATACAGGTGTTGGAGGCCTCTATTTGTAGCAAGGAGAGTCGGTGGGAGGTAGAGCAGGAGCCAAGGCACCATAGGACAGTGCCCGGCATCTTTGGCCAAACTAGCCGGTTCTACCAAAGTGGGGGTGTTCAACCGTGGTGTTTGGCCAAACGACCCAAAGTCCACCTCCATTACTTCAACACTCTGGATTGCTTCCCCCGGGTCGGTTGTAGGTCGGTTATGCATATGGGGGCTTGGGCTGAACTCACCATCTTAAGGTGTTGCACGCATCAGGCACTAAGGGGCGGAAGTTCAATCGAACCGCGCGCTGAAGCATGGGATTTAGCCGAATCCACCATCTTAGTTGGTTATGTCCCAATTTTGGTAATACGCCGCCTGGAATGAAATAAACACCAAAAGTTATGAAAAACGGTTTATTGTTCCTTTGTGTTCATTTTATGCTCAGTTGGAGTTTAAAAATCAGGCCGTAAGGACCGCCAACAAGCTCCCCCAAACATAGATCTTTCCTCGTCCTGAGTAAAGAATTAAAATAAGGGCAAGGACCAAGGTAAGGGTACTTTCATGAAATGAAGATATGCATATTGATTATTCCAAACCTTTCACCATACATGTGGATTCAAAGTGGCTACTTCCTAGATCTTTGGCGGTTGATAAAGTGAATGTCTCTTACACAATGTCCTTCAGAATTCATCCTACATTTGGAGTTTTCTAGTATTTTCAACCTTAATACTCTCATGTTGTTTGGTGTCACTATTTCTTTTCACTCACTCTCCTTTTTGCATGTCTTCTTTTATTTTTCTTTCCTTTCTTTGGGAACTTTCTCATCTTCTTTTTCGTTTTCTCTTGTTCTCTCTTTTTTTGTATACTTGGACTTTCGTGAGTCCTTTATTTTTCTCATCTATATTTTTTTTCAGGGTATCATCATGGCATGAAGACTTCTCAATGTGGCTTTGATGATGAATATTTTTACAATTGATTTGGGGAACATGACTATCTCCAGGGACTCAAAATTCGACAAGACATGATACTAATCATGACAAGCTTTTTTAGAAGTGATCTCTCAAGCATATATGTCAAGTGGATTATAGAGGTATGTGGATTAGATGGAAGTATAGGATATGGTTTTATAGTTTCAAAACAAATTCACCCGAATGATGGAATGGATAAGAGGTTTATTTTATCAAGTCATATCATATTTATCAACAACTTAGACCAGGGGAGTCCCAACCTGAAAGATTCTCATAGGCATTGGGATACTTAGTTTGACAAAAGCAATAGGCATACTTCATGGCATGAAAGATAACCGAGAACGTTTCATTTAGATGTTTTGTACATGGTTCAAACATTGAAACGTGGCTACATAGAGAAAAATCATGAACAACGGGAGTAAGGAGTGCAAACCAGCGTGCGTGTGCGCAAGGTGGGTGAACCAGGCTTGTTCAGCCGAACAGGGTCAGTTCGACCAAACGTGCCAGATAGGTCGAACATGTCCACTATTGCATTTTCGTCCATTCCTTCTTTGATTCATCTATAGACTCGTGCACAATCTGTTAGATCAAGCATTCTCTGACTGGCTTAAATGCACCAATCATAGCTTTATTTTAAACAACTTAAACTAAAACTTTCATTTTATTCATCATGCAAAATTGGGAAAAAAATTGGAAAGGAAATGAAGAGAGCGCCTCCTAAACACATTGATCTGAAAAAAGGGAAATTAAATTGGGAAACAAATTAAACTAAATGGTGCTCTAACGGATACAACCACATGACATCTAATCTGTAGGTGGATCATAAAGCTCTGGGTGTCGTGTGGCTTCGGCGAGCTACTTGAATTTAGAGGTAAATGCGCGGTGGAGGATGTTAACCTTATCATCCGTATCCATCCGCCAGAGCTAGCCTTCGTCGACCGTCTCCTCTAGGTTGTTCAGCTTCTGGCGCGTTTGCGCCAGTTCTTCCTTGGGGTTTATTTCTAGAGCTTCCTAGGAGAGTATAGAATACACATAGGAAGGTACATTGGTCTAGTACTAATCATTTTGAGTTCTAAGTCATCAGTAGTGTTCTATGACATCCATGGCTAAGCCAAGGTCATTGGAGAAGAAAAAAGTGATCAAAGGTTGGGGTAAAGGGTACTGATGAAATCCCTACCCTTGTTATTGGTCATGTGTCTTTACTTGAAGTTGAGAAAGGAGAGAAAGAAGAGGAAACTTGGGAAATATCTTGTCCTTCAACTCATGGTGAGCTCCACCTTGTGGAAGATGAAGAATAGGTTGTGGCCTCGTGGGTGAGCTCTTGTGATGATCTTCTCGGACAAGATGATGCTCTCATGGTTTAAAACCTTGCATTTCTTTTTTTCTCACTCTATTTTTTTTGGTTTCGATGGAAAGATGAGGGATGGAAAGGATAGGTGTTAACACTCAAATTGGGCCCAAGGCCAAACCGGTCTGACCGGTTTGCCAAACCGGTCAGACCGGTTTCGTTCTGTAATTCGAGTAGGATTAGGATTCCGAGTTTTAGTCCCATATTGTAACCTATTCGAAAGGGGTAAGACTTCCCCGGCCTATAAATATAAAGGCTAGACGGCCGATTGAGATATTCCAATCGAATCAAACACTTTATCTTCTATTTTTTGTCTCTCAAACCCTAATCTTTTTCCAACCCCATATTCTGTTCTTTGCTCGTCTCTACGGCGTTCAAGGACGTTCTAGGTGGCCTGCCGACCCTAGAGCAACCCTAGATCAGCTTGAGCTCCGACGGGGTCCCTCCCGAGCTTGAGTTTCTAGGTCTTCACGACTTCCCGACGAAAAGCGGTCAGACCGGCTCATCAAAGCGGTCAGACCGGTCTCGAGGCTTCAAAGCGGTCAGACCGGTTCTGTTAACCGGTCAGACCGGTTTTCCTGAGGGGAGCCGGGTGTTGGCCGTTGTGACGGCTGTGCTGCGCATTTGATCGATCTTCGAGTGTGTTGGCGCGTTTCTGTGTCAACATACTTTTTGGCGACTCCGCTGGGGAAGATTAATCTGGTGCCACAACCGATTACATCTACTCCAATCATGTCTGGATCGATGTGCGACCTCGACAAGGACAACATCATCGCCGCGACGATGGAAGAGCTCACGGATGAGGAGCGGAAGCGGTACCTGATCGCTGAGGAGCACTTCAGGACGCAATTCCTGAAGGGTTTCAAGAAAGATCGCGGTGGCCTTGTCAAGAGGGTGGAGGAATTCGTCATGCCGGCTTTCAAACTGGCAAACGACCAAGTTGAAGAACTTCCTAAGGTAACTGGCGAATCCTCTGACTTGATGCAGCAAATTACTCGCATGATGGATGATAAATTACTTGTTGCACAAACCGTTACTAGTGAGTTGATTGCTAATATGTCGGGTAATTCTGATAAGGGTAAAAATAATGTAGGATGTAATGAATTGCCTAACTCAACTACTAGCTCATCAGGCATGCCAGAAAATATTTTAGATCCTAATGTGGGCATGCCGTTGAATTTTTATGCGGGTCAAACACCTTACCCTGGTTCGGTCCCCGAACCGGTCAGACCGGTTTGTATAACCGGTCAGACCGGTTTGCCGCCCAATGGCGGTCAGGCCGGTTCCATGAGTTCGGGGGCGACTAGTGCGATGGTTTTATCAAATACTACTAGTTCTGGTCCTGTTTTTACTGTTCCACGCACTACGGTTCCAGGAGGTATACCCCACGGATCTGGCTCGTTTCACGCGCCGATTCTGAATACTTCCTATAACACAACATATGGTGTTCCCCGTATTCCACAAAACAGAGGTGACGGGAATTACCAAGCCGAGCTAGCTAAGTTCAAAGAAGACATAGCAAAATACACTTAGAACAAGGCTCGGGCTTGAATTGGGTAGTTCACGCTTATATCAAAAACCGTATTTGCCTGAATTTGATTTGGTTCCTTATCCTAATGGTTGGCGTGTTCCTGATTTTATTAAATTCAGTGGTGAAGATAATAGAACTCCTTGGGAACACATTAGTCAATATGTTTTGCAATTAGGAGAGGCATCATTTTATGAGGCATTGCGTATACGGTTGTTCTCATTATCTTTAACTGGAACTGCCTTTTCATGGTTTTCTTCGCTTGCTCCTAATTCTATTCAAAATTGGACTCAATTGGAGCGTAAATTTCATGATCATTTCTTTAGTGGAGAAAATGAGGCTAAGTTATCTGATTTAACATCGGTTAAGCAAAGCCGAGAGGAATCGGTTCTTGATTATTTTAAAAGATTTAAAGATGTTAAGAACCGATGCTTTAACATAACTGTTTCTGAAAAAGATTTAGCAGATTTGGCTTTTGTGGGCTTACGGTCTCATTACAAGGAAAAGTTAGAAGGTTCTGATTTTCTCACTATTAACCATTTGCAAATGAAGGCCATGAGTCTAGAGTTGAAATTTAAAAATGCAAAAGAATCTGCTAAACCCCATCGTTCGAACGTGCAAATTGTTGATAATGATTCTGATAGTTCAGATGAGGATAAAGAAATTTATGCTGCTGAATTTGTTTGGTCATCAAAAAGTAAACCTGGTTCTTGTCCTTCATTAAAGCCGATCCAGAAAAATCGGCAAGAAGAAAAATTTACTTTTGATGTAGCCAAGTGTGATCGTGTTTTTGATGAATTGCTTAAGAATGGCTTTGTTAAACTTTCTCATGCAATCCCACCAGCCGATCAATTGAAAAATCGTGCATATTGTAAATGGCATAATTCTTTTTCTCACGCAACAAATGATTGCAATGTTTTCCGACGACAGGTACAATCGGCCCTTAATGAAGGTCGATTAGTGCTCGCTGAAATGCAAGTTGACAAGGCTCCTTTCCCTGTTCATACCTTGGATGTGAACACCAAGATGCTGATTCGGCCGGAACAAGCCGATGGAGCTAAAGGGAAGAACGTGGTGATTGGAGATCCGAGGCCGGAAATAGTTAATGACAAAGTTCCGGCCAGAACAGTGATGATTGGAAGGACTCTTGATGGAAAAGAGTCTCTGAAAATTACAATTAACACATCAAGACCTGGGGGGCAAGGAAGTTTTTTGGAAGAGAATCGGTCCGCTAACCAGGCGAAACCGGTCAGACCGGTTTCTCAAACCGGTCAGACCGGTTTGTCTACAGACCGTCCAAGAACTTTCAAGCCTAAGCGCCCGGAAGTGGGTACTTGGAAATTCAATGAGCCAAAGATTCAAGGGAGGGTTCTGAAGCAAGGACCTACTTTTTCGCAGCTCATGAACAAGTACACAAAGGCCGTTCAAGTTGATCGGCCGACAAAAAAGAGACAGAGGTCACCACAGCGATGGAACAGTCCTACAGATTATAAACGTCGTGGTGGTGCTATTGGAAATTCGGTGCATAACCGATTAAGCTCGTACGAACCAGGTCGCTTGGCCGCTTTTCAAAGCGGTCAGACCGGTTCTGTGAACCGGTCAGACCGGTTTCGGTCTGAGCCACACATTCATGTTCCTCCTAAGCAAGAATACCGTATCAAGGAGAAAAAGGAGGGTATGCAAGCCCAAGCCAGTAAATTTATAAAAATTGGCGAGATTCCAGTGGCTATACAAGACTTGGGTACAAAGCCGATGGTCATTGGAGATTCGGCTCCTGTTCCAATCAAAAGACCAATCATGGTTGATGATCATGGGGCTAGCAGTAGCAAAGGCGTAAAGAAAATCTTCCAGCCAAGGTGGTGTCCTTCCGGCTTGACTCACACGCAAAAGCGGAAGCTACAGCGCCTACGGAACAAAGAGAAGAGGGAACAGGAAGCCGAGAAGTTGAGGGATGAACATTTCAACAAGTATAGACCCATGATTCCTCAGATCAAGACCTGGCGAGTTGTGCAGCCAGCAGTACAACCGGTCAGACCGGTTTCAGAGACCGGTCAGACCGGTTCTGATCAGCCCACCGCTGCAGAAGCGGTCAGACCGGTTTCTGGAACCGGTCAGACCGGTTTGTTGACAGAGGCAGGGGCCAAAACTACTTCAACCATCAATGCTACTCCACCAATTTCTCCAGTGGTTGAAGATGAAGAATTAGTTGATTTTGAGCCTTCTCCAGAACGTGACAACATGGAAATTAATGTTGTTTATTTATCTTCTGATTATTATGTCGTGCCAGAGGAGGAAATTTCTCATCTTCAACTTGGGCCTCGAGATGCTGTGTTTCAGAAACCTAGTGAATCAGAAAATCATCTCAAAGCTTTGTATATGAGAGGGCACATCAACGGGAAGCCAATTTCTCGTATGTTGGTTGATGGTGGAGCCATTGTGAATCTCATGCCATATTCTCTCTATAAGAAGATTGGCGGGAAAGACGAAGAACTGATCAAGACGAACATGACGGTCAGTGGAGTTGGTGGAGGTGATCCCATTGGTGCCAAGGGGGTGGCTTCTATGGAGTTGACCGTCGGGAGCAAGACTATTGCTACGGCTTTCTTCGTCTCCGAGGTGCAAGGTAACTTTAGTTTAATCCTTGGTCGAGATTGGATTCATGCGAATAAATGTATTCCATCTACCTTGCATCAATATCTTATTCAGTGGATCGGCGATGAAGTTGAAGTTGTCCATGGTGACAATTCTTCCTTTGTTGCAACGGCCGATTCCGATTCTCTTAGTGCAAATGAGAAGGTCCAATGTTTGTCGGGCATGGATTTGACCGACTATGAGTTGATCAGTTGCACCAAGGATGGTTTTGTTCCTGCTACATTAAAGCCGATGGGAAATCGGTTGAATTACTTATTGTAATTAATGGAGCAACAAAATCAACAGAGACAAACCGGTCAGACCGCTTCTAGAAACCGGTCAGACCGGTTTGGGTCTGAACAGCGCCGATCGAGTCAAACCGGTCAGACCGCTTCTGGGAACCGGTCAGACCGGTTTGCGTCTGGCCAGTGGCTTCAAGACCGAATTGATCATCATCGAGCTCATTCGGCCGGCATGTTTGAAGCTATTGAAGATCTTGGTGATATGGACAAATTGGGTCAGGGTTTTACATCAGCTGATCCTTTAGAAAAAATAGATATTGGTGATGGTACTATTCCTAGACCTACTTTTGTAAACAAAAATTTATCGGCTGAGTTTAAAGCCGAATTAATAAATTTGTTGAAAGAGTATGTCGATTGTTTTGCTTGGGAGTACCGTGAGATGCCTGGTTTAAGTCGTGACTTAGTTGAGCATCGTTTACCAATAAAAGCCGGTTTTAGACCTTTTAAACAATCGGTTAGATGTTTTAATCCCGCTATTTATGACCGAATAAAAGAAGAGATTAATCGTTTATTAGATGCTGGTTTTATTCGGACTTGTCGTTATGCGGAGTGGATTTCTAATATTGTTCCCGTTGAAAAGAAAGATTCGGGAAAACTTAGAGTTTGCATTGATTTTAGAAATCTTAATAAAGCCACTCCAAAAGATTCATATCCCATGCCTGTAGCCGATGTCTTAATTAATGAAGCTTCTGGACATCGTGTTGTTAGTTTTCTTGATGGTAATGCCGGATATAATCAAATCTTCATGGCCGAAGAGGATATGCACAAAACGGCCTTTCAATGTCCGGGATTTATTGGTTTATTTGAGTGGGTAGTTATGACCTTTGGATTAAAAAATGCTGGTGCAACTTATCAAAGAGCTATGAATTTAATATTTCACGATTTGCTTGGTGTTATTGTGGAAGTATATATTGATGATATTGTAGTTAAATCGGATGGCTTAGATTCTCATTTAGCCAATTTAAGACTTGCTCTTGAAAGAATGCGGCGGTATGGTTTAAAGATGAATCCACTCAAATGTGCTTTTGGTGTTTCGGCTGGGAAGTTTCTTGGGTTTGTTATTCATGAGAACGGCATAGAAATTGATCCCAAGAGAATTGAAGCTATGAAGAAAGTTGAAGCTCCTATTTGCAAGAAGGACTTGCAAAGGTTTCTAGGCAAGGTAAATTTCTTGAGAAGGTTTATAATTAACTTGTCTGGAAAGGTTGATGCTTTTACTCCTTTACTTCGGTTAAAGAATGAAGCCGATTTTAACTGGGGGGCAAAACAGCAAGAAGCTTTTGAGAAGATCAAAGAATACTTGTCTTCACCACCGGTGCTTCGGGCGCCTAAGCGAGGAGTTCCATTTAGACTTTATGTGGCGGCTGAAGATAGAACTATTGGAGCTGTTTTGACTCAAGAAATCGGCAACAAGGAGTATGTGATTGCTTATGTAAGCCGACGGCTCATTGATGCAGAAACAAGGTATACTTTCATTGAGAAGCTATGTTTATCCTTGTATCATGCTTGTACTCAATTGCGGCATTATCTACTATCTAGTACTTGCATCGTGTTGTGTCAAACCGATGTGATTAAACATATGTTGCAAAAACCGATATCTAGTGGAAGAGTCGGCAAGTGGGCTTATGCTTTAGTTGAGTATGATTTGACTTGTGAACCTTTGAAATCAATGAGAGGTCAAATTGTAGCCGATTTTATTGTTGAACATCGAATTAATGACTCTTGTGAGTTCGATGTCGGCTATGTTACTTGTATACCATGGAAGTTGTACTTTGATGGATCGGTTTGCAATGATGGGCAAGGAATTGGTGCTGTTTTGATTTCTCCAAGTGGCGCTGTTTTTGAGTTCTCAAACCGATTGGAAGAAAAGCGAACCAATAATCAAGTTGAATATGAAGCTCTTCTATTTTGCTTGGAATTTTTGCAAGACATGGGAGTAAAACATGTTGAAGCTTTTGGTGATTCGCTCCTGGTGGTACATCAAGTATCAAAGGTATGCCAATGTTATAATGGTTCATTAAATGCATATCTTGATAGATGCCTTGATATTATATCTTCTTTTGATGAATTTACAATCAAACATATTCCAAGAGGAGAGAATGATAAGGCAAATACTCTGGCTCAGAAAGCATCTGGTTATATGGTTGCAAAGAAATATTTCTATCTCCAAAAACCGATGCGAACGAAAGCCGAGGTTCTGGTTCTAGACGAACCGGTCACACCGGTTTCAGAAACCGGTCAGACCGGTTTGACTGCTGGAACCGGTCTGACCGGTTCTGAAAGCGGTCTGACCGCTTCGTCTCCTGACAGAAGTAAAAATCTTTTGGATAATGTTAATCAATCCAAAGTTGAAGATCAGGATTGGAGAGTGCCTATTATTGCTTATTTGAAGGATCCTGGTCGTGGTGCAGACAGAAAGATTCGGCGAATATCATTTAAATATATTCTACTTAACGATGAGCTTTATCGTCGAAATGCCGAAGATTTGTTGTTAAAATGTCTTGATTCGGATCAGGCCAAGGTTGCCATGGCTGAAGTTCATGAAGGTATTTGTGGTACACATCAATCGGCTCCAAAGATGAAGTGGTTACTTAGACGAGCCGGTTTCTTTTGGCCTACTATGATGGCGGATTGTTTCAAGTATTACAAGGGATGTGAAGAATGTCAAAAGTTTGGTAACTTGCAACTTGTCCCTGCTACATTGATGCATCCTATTATTAAACCATGGCCGTTCCGAGGTTGGGGATTGGATTTTATTGGACAAATTAATCCTCCATCATCAAAAGGACATCGTTTCATATTGGTTGCTACAGATTATTTTACTAAGTGGACTGAAGCGGTTCCTTTGAAGAATATGACGCATCGAGAAGTGATTGAGTTTGTTACTCAGAATATTATTCATAGGTTCGGTATTCCTCAAACATTGACAACAGATCAAGGAACTTCTTTTATGTCTAAGGAGGTACGTGAGTTTGCCGAATCCTATAAAATTAAATTGCTCAATTCATCTCCATATTATGCTCAGGCTAATGGACAAGCCGAGTCAAGTAATAAAACTTTGATTAAGTTGATTAAGAAAAAAATAGCTGAAAATCCTAAGAGATGGCACGAAGTTTTATCTGAAGCATTATGGGCTCATCGTATATCTAGACATGGAGCTACTAAGGTTACTCCTTTTGAGCTTGTTTATGGTCAAGAGGCCGTTTTACCTGTTGAGGTGAATCTGGACGCTTATAGATTGGCTAAGCAAAACGACCTTGATGCTGTTGATTACCATAACTTGATGTTAGACAATATTGATGAGGTAACCGACAAGCGATTAAAGGCTTTGAAGGAAATTGAGAAGGATAAGCTTCGAGTCGCTAAAGCTTACAACAAGAAGGTACGAGGCAAATATTTTCAAGTTGGTGAGCTTGTTTGGAAGACAATCTTGCCTATTGGATCAAAAAGCAACAAGTTTGGTAAATGGTCACCGAGTTGGGAAGGGCCTTATAGAGTTACCAAAGTCATCTTTGGAAATTCTTACATGTTGGAGACACTGAAAGGAGATCCTTTGCCTAAAGCTATCAACGGGAGGTATCTTAAGAAATTCTATCCAAGCGTTTGGCAAGATGCGTGAAGATCAATGACCGATATATTGTTAAGTATCGCCCTTAGTATAAATTTTTAGCTCCTGAGTTGTATTTACTTGCTTTTTAGTTCTCAAGTTCACTAAAAACGCAGGGGGGCATGTGTTAACACTCAAATTGGGCCCAAGGCCAAACCGGTCTGACCGGTTTGCCAAACCGGTCAGACCGGTTTCGTTCTGTAATTCGAGTAGGATTAGGATTCCGAGTTTTAGTCCCATATTGTAACCTATTCGAAAGGGGTAAGACTTCCCCGGCCTATAAATATAAAGGCTAGACGGCAGATTGAGATATTCCAATCGAATCAAACACTTTATCTTCTATTTTTTGTCTCTCAAACCCTAATCTTTTTCCAACCCCATATTCTGTTCTTTGCTCGTCTCTACGGCGTTCAAGGACGTTCTAGGTGGCCTGCCGACCCTAGAGCAACCCTAGATCAGCTTGAGCTCCGACGGGGTCCCTCCCGAGCTTGAGTTTCTAGGTCTTCACGACTTCCCGACGAAAAGCGGTCAAACCGGCTCATCAAAGCGGTCAGACCGGTCTCGAGGCTTCAAAGCGGTCAGACCGGTTCTGTTAACCGGTCAGACCGGTTTTCCTGAGGGGAGCCGGGTGTTGGCCGTTGTGACGGCTGTGCTGCGCATTTGATCGATCTTCGAGTGTGTTGGCGCGTTTCTGTGTCAACAATAGGGAAGGTGAGAGGGACTACTGCTTAGGGTCAAGGGTGTGCCTAACAAGTGGGGCCGAGCCGACCTCGTGTGTGCGACACAACCTAGAGGTTCTGCATGCTTATGTAATAGCTCATTGCTGGCGAAGGCAGCCCGATCGCAGCGGAATGGTCAAGCTCGGGTCAAGGTTTATGTCCCTAGCACTGATCAAGTCCTATTTGACTCAAGTTAACATGTGCTGAAGTAACAATCAAGGGAGGATATCGGTCCGGCCACTATCATCACCGAAAATAGTTCTTAGACTGATAATGTTCATGTAAATTAACGAAATATGCTTAAAAGCTTGGCGATGCTCATGATAATATGATTTTGCACATATTTATGTTTTGCATTGTTACGGATCTTCACAAAATGAATCTAAAAAATAATGGAAATATGGTTATTAGAAATAACGCGTTTCATTAGTAGCAAAAGTATAGGTTCTACCTAAACATAACATGTATTCTAGTGAACTCAAACTACTAAGGCTGAAAAATGTACCTACGCATTTAGTATCAAATAAATTAATGATACCTATACAACCATCCGCTTTATTTGGACTCTACGTAACGAGGGACACGAGATGGCCCATCTAATTTTGCTGGATTAATTGGTCCTACACATTTGAGGAATATTCCTTTCAGGGAGCATCCTTTCAAGTTTCAACCAAACGCTATAACATTGACTGTTCCGTCCCATCTCATGCCATCTCATCCCACGAACCAAACAAATCTTAAGTATAGCACCTTTGTGTTAGTTGTTTTGTGACAGGTACATATATATATAGCATAGGTTAGGTCCGCCGTTCTATGCCCATTTTTTATTAAATCAATGCAAACGTTCAATTGTCAGGCAGACAATATATCAGCAAAAAAATAAGTACTTCCTTCATATTGGTATTAGATGACGTTTTGGACAAGATTTTAGTCGAGAATATAAATCATGAATAACTTTTAAGTCGTTGAGTTTGAAAATGTGAAAACATTATAAATAAATTTATATTAAAAATACTTTTATAAAAATATATATATTATTTTTAATAAATATTTTTGTAAAAATACAAAGTTAAAGTTACGTTTCGAAGACCGTGTCGTTGTCCAAAACATGGAGGGAGTAGACATTGAAAGTGACCTATCCACCGTTGGGTGTCCTACAATTCTCGATTTTAACGTGACCGAGAGATACACTCACGACTGCATGAGCACCTTATTTGTTTGGTTCATAGATCGGGGTAATTCAAATTTAACCGTAATCTGGTTGTGGCTTATTTGTTTGGTAATAAGTAAACGAACCACGCGTAATAAGAAAACTAACTTTGCTTGGTTAGCTTCCACACATAAAAGTACGTGCTCGCATCCACACCACTTTCATCCATAGACATATATTAAAGATAGACTGTAACGTACACAAACATTACATGCCAACTAATTTGGCTATTTATGTAATTTCTAAGGCATGACAATGGCACTGCGAATAGCCTTGTCCCGGTCTTACGCAGCAGTGCTGCAAGATCTGTGGCGCGCAGTTGTCGCACTCTTGCCCCTTAGGAAACAGCATCCTGAGCTCCACCAAAACATCCAGCTCGCCTGCACGCAGCTCCAGTGCCATGCTCTGACGCAGCTCATCGGTGAGTACCACGTCGGCGTGTGACATCGCAACCATCACCTCCTTGGACGCCCCCTTGTACAGCAAAGCTAGACTCCTGCCCGTTTCACCTGACGACAAGCCAAATTCTTATTCCCCCATCATCATCATCAGCAGCAACATCTGGCCAATCATCTTCTTCTTAGTGTTGATCGTACCATCTTGCTTCTTTCTCTACACGACCTTCACGGCCCTCCGCAGCTCCGGGAGGATAAAGTTCTCGGTGGAATCCGTCGCTGACACCGGCCTCGACTTGGCCGCCGCGGCGCCTCCATCGTTCAACGTTACGCTCCGCGCCAAGAGCACTTACAGCTGGGTCAAGGTCTGCAGCACCAGGCGAGCGGCGATGGAGGTCACCTATTCTGGCGTGACATTCGCCGTGACTCATATCGAGCCGTTCTGCGTAGACGCCAGAGAGGAAAAGGTCATCACCACGCCACCGGCGTCTCCAGGATGGCCTGCTCTCCCCAGCACCTTCCTGGATCGCATGGAGAGTGATAGGCGCCATGGTGGGGTTGAGATGGCGGTCGAATTCAGCTTCCGCAGCGTGGAGCAGGACCAACCATATAACAACAACGAGGTGATGACTAGGTGGGTGCGGTGCCGCACTATATTGGATGCCGATCAGCCTTCCCCATGCAAATCTTACATATCAAGAGTTGCTAGCGGGGAGCCCGGCCGGGACGTACTAGAGAAAACATAACCGCAGGACTGGTGCAATATATTTTTCTTTGTATTCGTGCACGCTGCCATATTTTTTTAGACTCTATGTATTCCTAAATCCTAACACTATAATAACAATCTGCTATCTATATATTTTAAGCGTATATTTTGCCATGATTTTCGTGGATGTTAAATTATTTCTGAAATTTCTAGCATGCATTGACGACCCAAATTCTATTATCTATCAATAATTCTTCTTGTTGATCTAACCTAGCATATGCCGATGATAATTCGGTCTAGCTTCCTAGTACTCAGTAGTATACTAGTATAGAGATGATCTAACCGTCAATTTTTAAGGATAATTTAGTAATTATGTCGATATTTTCATCCTTAATAATATTATAACTTTGTACTAGTGTCAAAAAATATAATAGTGACATCATTTATGTATTTTATCAATAATATTCTTATACTACTTATAGTACTCATATATATTACCTATACCACAGTGAAGTCTCCAGTAATATGCAATTATTAATCTTAGTCAACGGATGTTTATATACTAGTTCTTGTATAGCATAGTATGGAGCACGGTAAAAGAGCTTTTGTTCGCGTTGGCTGTTCACAATTACCAAGATCCCAAAATTGGGTTATTTTGGGTGAATATTTTGTTAATTTGTCAATTGGATCTACTCTGACAGAACAATATAGCATTTTTCAGAGATTAAAGAACTTTCTATCAAATATGTTTCCCCGAATTCTCCAACCAGTTGTTTGTTCTGTTGACTACGATTCAATCATTAAACTACTCAAGATTGGAGGCTGTGGAAGCAACAGTGTGGCAAACAATTGAAATATTCAATGGACCATTGAACCTGAACAACGACAGCCAGCCATTAGATTTGTTCTTTCGTAGGAAGGTGGAGATAAGCTCTGCAGCAGCATGCTGTAACCTGTAATGTTGGATTTAGAAAAATGAACTTTTTCCACGAGGGTATGTTTTCAAACCATAAATAAAAAGAAATTTTAGCTTGATGAACCAAAAACCACCATGATCTAGAAGCCAACAATCATGCCTTACCTAAATATATACAAGCTAAACCGCAGCATGAAAACATACTTGAAGCAATTTGAAAATTGAATGCTAAATGTTCCAATGTTAGATTCAACAAATTTGGCATGTAATAAGACATGAGGAAGGCCATAAAGGCATAAACCATGTCAGTCCCAACACAAATAATATTTAAAAAGAAATGAATTGTCAAATGGACAGACCAGCCGCAGAAGAAACAATCAATCAAGAAAAATATAGTGGTATGTGTATTAATTTACTGTGTACTTATCAGTGTCTTCCTCCTGCAGCCACTAGTACGTAATAACTATGGGAACAACACAAAATTGTAATATTATACAGTACATGCCAACATTAATTTTGCCACTTGATATGTTGATTTTCTTAGTATTCTTAGCACTTTGTTCATAAAAGACCTAGTTATTGGGAATATGCAGTTTAACTACAGTGCTCCAATTAAGGTGACTTCACTACGAGCATAACAACTGCCTTCAGCAAAAATTACTATGGTGGTGTTTGGATCCGGTGCTAAAGCTTAGAGCTTTAAATAAGTGATAATTAGATGTATTAAACATAAATTAATTATAAAAATAATTGCACAATTCCTGTCTATTTCATGATACGTTAGTTTAATTAAGCTATAATTAATGCATAATTACCATATATTTACTGTAGCATTACATTGTCTAATCATGATGTAATTAGGCTTAATAGATTCATCTCACAAATTAGTCCTCGTTTATGTAATGGGTTTTTTAATTAATCTATATTTAATACTCCTAATTAATATATTTACATCCGATGTGACGGCGCTAAATTTTAGTGAGAGGGGAACAAACAGGGCCTAATACCCATAGCTGTTCAGATGCCCATTTACCCTAGAACAGATAAGATCATTGCCTGGATTTCAAACAGTAAAAGCTTTCAGTTCACATTTGATTATTATTCCCAACATCATTATCTAATCCATTCCCTTTATATTCATAGTTAAATATAATTCCATAAATGTTGCCCTCTGCTGACAACAATAATGTATTAATACTGCAACAAAGAATTAGTTTACAGAACTAAATGATATGATTGGCATCATTTAGTAGCAAGAATTTTAAATGTTCAATTACAGGAGGGTAGGGATAAATTAAGGAGGTCCTTGCAAACTAGTGGTTCATTCACAGTACGATCTATGTATAAACATCTTGTCAATAGCGGTATAAAAGTCACGCAGAAAATTTGGTGTGCAAAGTTGCCTCTAAAGATTAAAATCTTTATGTCGTACCTAAAAAGAGTATGGTGCTTACAAAAGATAACTTAGAAAGAAGAAATGGGAACGCGGAAGCAAAACTTGTAGTTGTTGTAATCGGGAAAAATCTATCCAACACCTTTTTTTCAAGTGCGCTTATGCTAGATTTTTTGACGTACTTTACATATGGTATTTGGAACAACATCACCAATGAGCATCGATGATTTATTTAATTAATGTTTAAAACAAGGGGGCAAAAACCAAATCTACACTTATTGACAGGGTTATCAGCTTTGTGCTGGGCCATTTGGCTCACAATGAATGATGCTATTTTTAATAAATGTCAGCCTAAAACTTTTATGCAGTTTATGTTCAAGGGAACGTATTGGCTTCGACATTGGGAGTAGTTGCAGCGCAGTGAGGATCAAAAAGAGAGAATGATCCATGTATGCCGCGTGCTGGAAATGCCGGCGCTGCACTTCTTCACATCCTGTGGATGGTCATTTAGTTTACAGATTGGCTGCTAATAAGAGTGTTTCTATTCGAAAATTGTGTGGATCGTCTGCTTTTGATGTGTAATAATGTTGGGCTGATTGGGGTTGAAAGCCGGATAATTTCCATTATCTAAGAAAAGAGGGTTGGGAGAAATAAGGCAAGATTATGCTGCTTTTGACAGATATTGTGTACCGAACATCACTAGTAAGCTAGCGTCATTAAATATGAAAACAAGAGCAAATAAAAATATACAGTACCAAGCTGGTTTCCCTCTAATCGCCACTCATGCTTTCGCTGGCAGGCGCAGCTATTATTGACATGAACTGTAAATGGACCAGAACCAGCCAGCCGTACATCGTCATGTAACCAATCGGGTCCAGGTATCCTTATTTGCCCAAGAAAATAAAGTAAAAGGAAGCTAGCTACTCTGTGCATCCCTGAAAATGTTTTCAGAAACACAGGGCCGAAACCCTAGTTCAGTTTGATCAATCCCTCAAACATGATGCTGCATATTTCGAATTCTTGAATTTGACGTGAAAAACTTACTAAACGTGTAAGCTAGATCGACCAATCCACCTTACACTACGGGAAACAGGGTGTTTGCCGAGTGCGGCACTCGGCAAACCCTTTGTCGAGTGACACTCGGCAAGGGACTCGGTATAGCCAGTGTCGGCAAACAACCCCTTTGCCGAGTGTCTTTTACCGGGCACTCGGCAAAGGCTTTGCCGAGGGCAGAAGCCGACACTCGGTGAAATAAAGCACTAACAGACGGCCGCGAACGGCACGGCGCTGTTCGCGGCCGTCTGTTAGTGCTAACGGGGTCTTTGCCGAGTGTCGCACTCGGCAAAGACTCCATCCTTTGCCGAGTGTTAAAGCCACAGCACTCGGCAAAGTGCTGTCCAGGGACCTGCCCCAGCCAAGCCTTTGCCGAGTCTGACACTCGGCAAAGCCACCAGCCTTTGCCGAGTGTGACACCAGGCTGGTGGCTTTGCCGAGTGTCACACTCGGCAAAGGCTTGTCTGGGTCAGGCCCCTGGACAGCACTTTGCCGAGTGCTGTGGCTTTAACACTCGGCAAAGAGGTAGCCTTTGCCGAGTGTTAGGGCAAAAACACTCGGCAAAGCCCGCACACTCGGCAAAGGAAGTTCCAAAAATGATAGAAACAGGGTGTTTGCCGAGTGTTATGGCCAATACACTCGGCAAACAGGCCCTTTGCCGAGTGTAACACTCGGCAAAGCATCAATTTGACTCATGTTTTTATTTATTTATTACGTTAAAAGGACCCCTCAACAAAAACATCACAGGCAGTTTATAATAGCCATCACAGGCAGTTTATAATAGGCATCACAGGCAATTCATATATATATATAGCCATTAAATCATCAAACAACCATAAACAAACACATATAAGTCACTACACCATCCAACATCACAGAAATGTCACAAATTCAATATCCAAACATCCAACATCCATCATTCATATGTTTACAAAGTCCAACATCCATCACTCACGGAGGAGGGGGTCCGAACAAGTATCTAGCCGCCTGCCCCGCAACGTCTTCGTCTTGAGGGCCGTCATTCGACGCCGCCGAGCCAGGAGCCTGCCCAAAAGAGATTAGTGGTGTGTGTTACAAGATTTACGACAGAAATGAGTTGTGAAATGAAATTATAGGGTTCTCAAGTGACTCACGGGAGAAATAGGCACACGTGGTGGAGGCGGTGGTGGCATCGGCGGCGGCGGACCTTCACCCACACGCTGGCCAATGGTCTACAGGTAGGCAAATACCTGCTCCTGCCACGCTCGGTTCGTCCGCTCGGCCTCCTCCTTCTGCCTCTCTTTCTCGGCCTCCGTGTCCTTCATCCGCTGCACCTCTGCCTCCAGGGACTCCCGCCTCTGCGTCTCTTCCTCCAACCGGGTCTGCAATATTCAATCACAAAGTTACAATACATTGCAAATGTAAGTAAACTTCACGTACGAAGAACAAAACAGAAATAACCTAGAGTGCCTGCATCCCGAAGTGTGAACCGGGAAGAAGCTGGCGGATAGCCGCTGAAGAGCTCGTGCTCCTGGCTCGAATCTGGGAGAGTGTGGGGGTAGCGGCCGTGTCGATGGTGCTGTTGGCGATCAAGTACCGCCCGTGCTTCTTGCCTCCTCCCACCCTCATGACCACTTCTCCATCAATGTCGTGGGTGGTCGGATCCCAGTCTGGCCCGTGGACCTCCCTCGCCACCTCTGTATCTGCCGCGAGGCGACTATGGACGCTGGTGTTGTTGTATGCCGCGGACCCGTCCTCCGGGTTGTACTGGACGTCAGAGGTCGCCTTGCCCTTGTGAGCCATAGCAAATGCCTCGAGCTATGAGCAAGATGCACCACCATGTGACGCCGACTGAAAAAATGAACAATAAGAATTAGCAATTATACAGAATTGAGTGAGCGAAGATAGAAATGACTCGGCGTACCCGTTTGGCCATGTACTCCTCGAGGCTAAGGCTGCCCTGACGGTGTGCTATACCGGGCATAAGCAAACGCCGCTCCCGGCAAAGGTCGTGATGAGCCGCCCACTCGTCGCTGCACCACTTGTCGACTATCACCTCCCAGCATCTGGGATGCGGGGCGCACCACCACGGAATCACCTACAAGACATCAAGTGTACGACATATAACAAGATCGAATTTAAAGTACTTAATCTTAGAATAAAATATTATTGATTTTCATACCACCATGTATTGCTCCTTGGTCAACTTTATCTTTCTTGCCTCCGGTTTCTTCACGGAGATATTGAGTGCAGCGTAATAATCAATTACGGCCTGCACGCGCGCCTCGTAGTGCAGGTCCTTGACGAGCTTCCAACAGGCTGCAAGTGCCACAGCATCCGCCGAAGCCTCCTGTCCCGGGACGCATCTGTAAAAGTCCTGCGCATATATACACGATGGATGTTGCATTATTTGTAGATTTTTAATGAATGTGCTGTGTTGAGCAATGTAGTGCAACGAATACTTACCCACAACTCGCCCTTTACCCGCTCGGCCTTGTTGTTGAAGATCCTGCGGTCCCGATCCTCCTGATCGAGAGCGGCGACATAGTGGTCAAAGGTGTAGGTCAGCTCCTCCCTGCCGCCAATGGTCACCAGACCCGGAAACAACTCCTTGCAAAGAAGACCCAGGATGTCGTTGACTTTGCGGTCGTGAGTAGCGCCCGGGGTGACACTCACCCAATTCCTGCCCAAGTGATTAAGATAAATTGTTAGTCCATATTGTGATTTCCAACATATGAATATGAAACGAAAAGGTACTTGTAACATCTAAAATTACTTACCTTGGAGGGCTGGGTGCGATCACGGGGCGACGCTCCATGGGTATCGGGCGCTTCGGGAGGTGGACCCCTCTACGTCCTCGCCCTCGGGGTCCTCGTCCCCGTGGTCCTCGGCCCCGTGCTCCTCGGCCACATGCTCCACTGCCTCGTGCTCCTCGTCCTCGTGGTCCTCGTGCTCCGCGGCTCGAGTGTCCACCGCCGAAGGAACAAAGTCCTCGTCGGACGAAGACGACGAAGGTACGGGGGTCCGCTCTCGCCTCTTGCCCTTGCCTCGCCCCCCGCGCGCGGCCTTCTTCTTTTGCCCCTTGCCCTTGCCACCAGATGACCCAGCTGCATCGCCGGACCCTCCATCTTTGAGCCTCTGGTAGAGCGACATGACGTTCCTCATTGCACCGCCCCGACCAACCATCTTGGTTCAATCACCTGCAATCAACAAAAACATACATTTATTAGATTTCACATATAAACATAAATTATTAGAAAGACATGTAATATATAAGAAATATGAACCGACATAAACTATTAGAAAGAGATGATGCAATATATAAACGTACTTTTATTAGAAATAATCATCCGGATCAGGATTATCTGGATCAACGGTCGTATCATCACTATCGTACATTTCGAGATGTTCATGGTCGTCCTCCAAAGGCGGAGGAATGTCGTCGGCTTCATCATTGCCTAATTGTAATTGCTCTAGTAACTCTACCTCCTTAGCATTATGAACCACATCTCCAGTGTCCTCGTCAACCAACATTTCTGAGTCTAAATCCATTCCGACCGCTTGGGTTAAGTCTATCTCAAAAGACCCTTCTAGCCCATTTTCTTGGAAGAACTCTCCATCATAGGTGTTTGGATCTATGTTATAATCTTCATTGTTTGGGACTGGTAGTTTACCGCGTGGCGACACTTTGTATACAACGTCCCAACCCTCAAGCCTTTTGTCCTTTTTGCATGGGTATGACAAATAATACACTTGGGTGGCCTGTTGAGCCACTATATAGACATCGTCTCTAGGTAAGACAGATGACTGTCGAATTTCGACTAGCCCAAGACTAGGGGTCTGTCTCACCGCTGAAGGATCAAACCAATGACATTTGAAGATAACAGGAGAAAGAGGTTTGCTTCCACCGAAATTAAGCTCGTATATTTCTTCAAGTCTCCCATAGTAATCGAACCCATCAAAGCCTGGAGTATAAACTCCGGTATTTGTAGTCCTTCGATTGGGCATCCTCGCCTCATGACTTGTTGTGCGAAAACGATAACCATTCACGTCATATTCGGTAAATGACTTGACCTTATACGCACAACCATCGGCGATCTGTCTCAACTCGGGACTCATAGACCCATCGGATTGGCCCTGTGAGTTCGACCAGGATAGTTTGTTATATTAATGACACGACTTCAGTAATGTCGAATTTAGGACAAGATTGAAATTAAGTGTACCTTCTGTTTGAACCAAGAAATAAAATCTGGGTTTCCATGTTTAAGAAGGTCATCAACTTCGTGCGCGGTAGGAGCCCTCCTATTACGCCAGAATTGATCAAGAAATTCCCTGTATGAATGAGAAACAAGAGTGTTGGATGCAGAATAGTGGCTAGGTACTCGAAAACAAGATTGTTCTGAACTTACCGCATGTATGGCTCAACTTCGGATAGATTGGTGAGCACATAAAGCATGATAGTGCGCCACTCTGCATTTGTCAAGTTTTTGTTGGTGCCTTCACTTGCACTTCCCAGTTGCCCTCGGAAAAGGCTGAGGTTCGATTCAACTTCGCCAACATTGTAACGAGGCAGTGGATTGTGCACGCTAGGGAGGTTGTCAGCATAATACTTCGTTGTGAAGTTTGATACCTCCTCCAGAATGTAAGCCTCTGCAATAGAAGCTTCAATCTTACATTTATTTTTGCATTTAGCTCGAAGAACCTTTTGACATCTCTCAATTGGATAGCACCAGCAGTTCTGCACAGGCCCTCCCATTCGTGCCTCATACGGAAGGTGCAGAATCATATGCTGCATCGGGTTAAAAAACCCGGTGGAAATATCTTCTCCAACTTGCATAGCAACACGGGAGCAAGCTTTTCCATTTCTGCAAGCATGGTCTTCGATACTTCCTTAGCACACAGTTGGCAGAAGAAATTGCTCAACTCTGCCAGCACTAGCCAGACATGCTCGGGGACATAGCCTCGAACCATCACCGGAAGAAGCCGCTCAAGCCATATGTGGTAGTCATGACTCTTGAGCCCGTTGATTCGTAAAGTAGTTAAGTTCACTCCCATCTTCAAATTCGTTGTGTACCCATCAGGAAATTTTAATGTTTGGAACCAACTTAGCACTTCCTTCTTTTGGTCATTATCGAGAACGAAATCGGCCTTAGGTTTTTTCCATGTTTTGCCGTCCCTGGGAGGTGGTATATTTAGCTTCGGTCTATTGTACAACCGTTGCTGATCCACTCTTGCCTTGGTATTGTCTTTGGTTTTATCAGGAATGTTCATGATTGTACCCCAAAGTGCCTCGGCAAGATTCTTTTCAGTGTGCATCATATCAATATTATGTGGAAGCAGAAGGTCTTGCATGTACGGGAGCTTCCACAGGCCCAGCTTATGAGTCCAGGCATGTTGCTCGCAATAACCCACAAAACGGCCATCCTCCCCGACCACGAGAGCGTCTAACTCTGCACGAACATCCGCACCTGTCATCATCTATGGTGCAGGGTCTTGAACCCTGACACCTTTCGTGAAGTTCTTGATATCTTGTCTAAATTCGTGTTCAAGAGGGAGAAATTGACGATGTTTGTCGAAGCATGAATATTTTCCACCCTTGGTCAGCCAGATGAACTTCAGAGATGCCTTGCATATTGGACATGGGAACTTCCCGTGGACACACCAGCCGCAGAATATCACATACGCCGGATGGTCATGCAGGGAGTACTGGTAGAAGACATGCATTTTAAAGTTTGTTTTTGTAGCTCGATCGTATGTCCATACACCTTCCTCCCAAGCACGGTCCAAATCATCAACAAGAGGCTCCATATACACACTCATATTTTTCCCCGGGTAGTTAGGAATAATTAATGACAAAAATATGTTCTGTCGTTGAAAGAGGACGCCGGGGGGAGATTGAGTGGGATCACGAACATTGGCCAACAAGAGTATGGGGCAGCCGTCATTCCATACGGGTTGAACCCATCTGTTGCCAATGCAACACACACATTCCGAGCCTCTCTAGCCTTGTCATGATGAATCCCATCAAAGTGCTTCCATGCTTCACCATCGGATGGATGTACGAGCTTATCAGGATTGTATCGCACTCCACTTTTGTGCCATGTCATCTGTTTCGCGGAGTCCTCGGTCATGTAAATCCGTTGGATCCTCGGTATAGGTGGAAGGTACCGTAGGATATTCACGGGTATTTTGCTTTGCTTCTTCTTACCATCAGCACTGACTATCTCCACGAATCTAGAAGCCTGGCACTTCGGACATTGCTTTGCGTCCGCATATTCTTTCCTAAATAAGATGCATCCATTCGGACAAGCATGTATCTTCTGATACGGCATCTTAAGTGCATTTAGAAGTTTTTGTGCTGCGTACATGTTCTTTGGCAGATTGTGACCTTCCGGAAGGAGGCCGCCAAAAACTGTCAGGATGTGGTCAAAGGCGTCTCGACCCAAGCTAAACTGGGACTTGATGGCCAACAGACGTGCAACAGCATCCAATTGAGAAACCTTAGTGTGTGAGTGAAGGGGTTGTTGTGCCGCTGCCAACATGTCATAATAAGCCTTTGCAGTGGCCTCCGGCTCCTCCTCCCTAGGTCCATCATTGAAGTGTGCTTCGCCATAGTCATGCAACATGTCCCCTACCCCTGCCTCATCATCAAACTCCTCGATCCGCTGCCTCACGGCCTCGTCTCTCACACGATCAACGGCTTCACCATGGCGTGTCCACCGAGTATAGTTCTCCGTAAATCCAGACTTAACGAGATGTTTACCCATCACAACTTCTGTTTGGCATTTACGGTTGTCACAAACCGCGCATGGACAGAAAGTAGTTGGCACCCCTTTTGCAATGGCAAAAGCTTGATTCAAGAACGCCTGAGTCTTGGCAATCCATTCACCTGTACATTCACCTTTAATTGAGCGGCCAGTGTACATCCACTCACGGTCATCCATCCCTTTACATATCACCGAGAAATAAATTTCTTCCATACCAAATTTATAATAATAAATGCATCCACCGGATGCTAGCTTTATGTCTAATAGGTAAAGATAGGTCCTAATCCCACCCGAGAATGTGTAGACGGGTAGTTTCCATGCTCTACTCGTATCCAAGATGGAATTTCGGCAGCACCTCCCCACTGTTCTCCAAATACACGTCCAATTACGGAGATTGTGTATTTGGAGAACAACAGGGAGATGATGCCGAAACTCAGCCTCGGTACGAGTAGAGCATGGAAACTACCCATCTACACATCCTCGAGCTGTCCAAAAACGTGGACAATTCGAAACAGATACGGTTAGACATATGCAAAGATTCACATATTCACAACCGTATCTCTTTCGAACGGGAGACGCCTAACTAGGTTACGTGACACAGTTGTGCACAATCTTGGCCTGTTGTATTTAACTGTATGGTATAAATTCTTTGTCATGTTTTTGTGTATCCTACAGTAAATAAGATGTCATATGATCTTCCTCTTATTCCTTGATATAGACAAAGGTAGAGATACAATATCTCCACATTTGTCGATATCAAGACGGAAGAGGAAGATGACCCTTCATCTTATTTACTGTAGGAAACGCAAAACATGGCAAAGAAGCCACACGGTAAAGATAAATACAAGAGACGAAGAAGGTGCACAACTTAAATATGGATCTATGAATTAAATACGGAGGGCGCATGGTTTTGCATGTGCTCACCTACGGGCTCGACGGCGGGCGAGTCGGTGACGCTCGTGTCGGTGCAGACGGCGGTGGAACGGCGTGCGGCGGAGCTTCAGGCGGAGCTACGGGCTACAAGCCGAGGACGGTGCAAAGGGCCTCTCCCTGAAAAAAAAATGAAATGTTGTCAAATGAAAAATTCGGCAGCACCTCCCCTGCACGGGAGGTTTATGAAACCCCACATCCTGGAAAAAAACACGGCACGAAGGCCGACAACCACGTACACGATATCCATGGCACTTGTTTGACATGGCCTAATCCATTTGATAGCAAAACAAAGGCCGACAACCACATTCAATACTCAATTCTACCAAAAATCAACCAATTCAAAGTATACCAATTCTAAATTTGTCAACTACATAGACCCTCGACAAATGGTTATGAAACAGACATAGCTGTGAGTAGTGCTTCGAGGAAATTCACAATTTCACATCAATTTCATAATTTCACAAATAAATTCATATTGCTACTTATTTCACTAACAATTTTCTAGCACCCCTAGTAGTAAAATTTTCACTAACAATTTTCACTAACAATTTTCACTAACAATTTCACAACAGAGAGGAGAGGTAGAGGAGATAGACATACCTCGAGGCACGGACAGGAGGGGCAGCCGCGACTGGTCGGCGGCCCGCCGGAGCCGAGGGCGGGCGGCGGCGAGGTGGCCGGCCGGGGTTCGTCGGGGCGGCGGCGGCCCGGCGGCGGGGCGGCGTCACGGCGTCCGCGTCGGGGCGGCGTCGGCGGAGCGAGGCGGAGGGCGGCGGCCTTGGGCGGCGGCGGCGGCCTTGGGCGGCGGCGGCGGCCTTGGGCGGCGGCGGCGCCCTGCGGCGGCCCGGTGCGCGGAGGGCGGGCGGCGGAGTCGCGGCCGGCGGCCGAGTCGTGGCGGCGGCGGCCCGCGCGGCGGAGTCCCGGGGCGGCGGCGGCGCGAGGCGAGGCGAGGCGAGGCGAGGCGGAGGCCGGCAGCCCGGGGAGGCGGCGGTGTCCTGGCGGCGGCCCGGGGAGGCGGGCGGCCGCGGGGCGGAGGGCGGGCCGCGGGCCGCGGGGCGGAGGGCGGCCAGGTCGCGGCGTGCGGCGGCGGCAGGCGGGGCGACGGCGGCGGCGGGCGGGGAGAGAGGCGAGGCGGCGTGTGCGTGTGTGTGTACGGGCGTGTGTGTTTAGGGTTGGGGGCCGTGTGTACGGGCACCCCCCTTGTTTGCCGAGTGTCCCAGATCGGGCACTCGGCAAACAGATCTACCACGTGGCCGCGTGCTGGCCGCGCGTGGCCGAAGGTGACCGCCATGTGGCATATTTGCCGAGTGTCTAGCCCAGGACACTCGGCAAACCTGCCCTTTGCGAGTGTAGGCACTCGGCAAAGGTGCCACGTGGGTCAATGACGTGGCCCGCGCGGCCGCGGGCCGGCCAGCCCACGTGGCTTGTCTCTGACCTGACACTCGGCAAATGTTTTGTTTGCCGAGTGTCTCTGACCTGACACTCGGCAAAGGTGTTGTTTGCCGAGTGTAGCACTCGGCAAACATTTCCCAGAACATTTGCACCATATCAAATTTTTCATATTTGAACAAATACACATCAAAATATCTTGTCAAATACATTCAACAATGCACATTTTCTGCTTTAGTGAAATGTTTCATTATTTCATGCCTATATAGCTCATAATTCCTTCGTAACTTTCATTATTTCATGCGAAGAAGGGCGTAAAAATAATTTAAAAAATATCAAATGGGTCCGGAAAAATATGAAAACTTCAAATGAAGCAATCTACGTCGTCTATTGCCTATAGAAAAAGTTATGAACTCAAACTCCAATTCAACTTCACTTCGTTTCGAAATCCAGTTGTCTCCTTCTCAACTCTCCCAAACTTCTATGGGGATATGCTCCGATTGGACAAGGCCGTATATATAAACTTTTCGAAATTGTCTCAACTTTTTGCCACAGGCTTCACATAAGATATAAAGAGCCTTTGACAAGTATCACGGAAAAATGATAAAGTTTGGAGCCCAAAAACATAAGTTTAAATAAAAAGGGCCAGCCTTTGCCGAGTGTTTATTGTAGAACACTCGGCAAAGGCATGGTTTGCCCAGTGCTGCCAGCTCAGCACTCGGCAAAGAGGAAGTTTACCGAGTGTTTAACTGGAAACACTCGGCAAACCCACCATTCAATCCGTGCAAAAAACCCTTGTATTCAAAATTTTCAAACTTTTGTGTTTGAATTCCAAGTTTTTTCAAAAATATTTTCAAATTTTCAAAATGTTTGCCGAGTGTCTACCTTGTACACTCGGCAAAGCTGTGGCAGTCTAACCGGCCGTTGGCGCGCGCGCGGCACGTGCTGGACACGTGCTACATCTTTGCCGAGTGTCAGGCCGGTGACACTCGGCAAAGAGTATGCAGCCCAAACGGCCGCCAACGGCCGTTGCCGGCCGTCTCACGCGCCGAGCACATGCAGCATCTTTACCGAGTGTCTGGCCGGTGACACTCGGCAAAGAATCTCTTTGCCGAGTGTCAAGCCGACGACACTCGGCAAAATAGATGCAGCCCAAACGTCCGGCAACAGCCGTTGGCGGCCGTGTCACGCGCCGAGCACGTGCGGCGTCTTTGCCGAGTGTCCCGTGCCCGACACTCGGCAAAGCGCTTCTTTACTGAGTGTCGGCGTCTTGACACTCGATAAAGAGATTCTTTGCCGAGTATTCGCTCTTTGCCGAGGGTCTTCTTGTAGACACTCGGCAAAGAGCCCGATATTATACACTCGGCAAAGACAGAGACACTCGGCATATGTCGGGTTTCCCGTAGTGTTAGATGCCCAAATTATGATCTCAAATCGCAGAACATAATTCCTAACACTAACAATCAATAATAGCATCGGGCCCTGCGGGATCAGTGCGAGGAAAGCGCGAGCACGCACCGGGATGTACAGAAGTTCAAAATTTGCAAAATGGCCCAAAAGACGCCGTCAGTTTTTCGGCTTCCAAAACATGTACAGGGAGTGCAAAGTATATAAAAATACCATGAGATACTAGTATACTACACTTACTAATTCTAAAAATTATTCAAGAAAACTCCAGGGTGTAACAATCGCAGAATGGTGAGTAACCTTGTCCCGGCCTAACACGACAGTATTGTAATGTCTCCTGTGCACAGTATTGGCACTGGTCACCGTTAGGAAACAGCATCTTCAGCTCCACCGAGACCTCGAGCTCACCGCCTGCATGCATCTGGGATGCCATAAGCTGGCGCACCTCGTCGTTCGGCATCACGTCGGCATGTGACAGCACGGCTTTCAGCTCCGTGGACGCCCCCTTATCTACACAGAAGTCTTGCACTTTGCCCCAGCCGAGGATCATACCGCCATAAGACACCGTCACGGTTGCCTTCTCTCGACACATCTTGATGTCCATGCCGTTGTCCACGCGGAGGTAAAGGTCGAAGGTCTTGTTGATCACCGGGCTGTACAGATCAGGATCAATAACACTGCCGGCGTCCGTTACCATGACAGAGAAGCTGGGGCCAGGAGGAGCTGGTCTCGTGCTCATCCACCACGGAAACGCTACAAAGACAACAGTGCAGAAGACGAAAAGGCAAATAACGAAGATGATCTCTCCTGGCCTCCTGTCATTATCCACTTCCCCGATTGAAGCTGCCATCGCGCGCGCGCGCGGTTGAATATGATCAACACAAATCGATCGGGCCAGCCGGTGCGCGCGGTAGATATATGCAGGACCAGGGGATCTGATATGCAAAAGGCGTACCGCCCTTGGTATGATAATCCGACTCCGGCTTAGGTAGAAACTTGTCATAAGTCTCTATCTCAAACACATTTTATCGAAAAAGAAGTCTCTATTTGCGTAGGATAATATAAGGTTCTTTGCCGAAGTCTGTATTTGGGTAGGATACGGGTTCTTTGCCGACCTCCGTATTTGCGTAGAATACGCCGCCGCCCGTGCAATTCGACAGTATAATAATAACAATGGCTACCTCGGCACCTTCCTCGCTGCAGAAGCAGAACGACAAACGCCGAAACGATGGCCAGCAGAGCTAGACTCCTGCCGGTTTCCGATGCTGATGTTGAGCCATGCTTCCCCATCAAAGAACCCTGGATGACAATCCTCGCCTTCACGCTGATAGTACCAGTGTTCTGCCTCATGCCGTATATGGTCTTCACGACGCTCCAGACGGTGGGAAGGATAAAGTTCTCCATGGAACCCGTCGTCTACACCGGGCTCGACTTGACCGCCGAGCCTGCCGCGCCGCCGTCGTTCAACGTCACGTTGCGCGCCAGAAGCACGTATGGCCTCACGAAGGTGTGCACCAGCGGCCGAGCAGCGATGGAGGTGTCCTATTCCGGCACGACCATCGCCATGGCAGATGTCGAGCCCTTCTGCCTGGATCCCAGAAAGGAGAAGGTCATCACCGCGACCACGTCGCCGGGATGGCCGGTTCTGCCCGTCGTCCTCCAGGAGAGCATGGAGAGTGACCGGCGGGACGGTGGGATCCAGTTGGAGGTGGGCTTTGGCTTTGAGGACGAGCAAGACGCACGCTGGGTGCGGTGCCGCACCACGTTGGGTGACGATAAGGCTTCCCCATGCAATGTCTTCTATATCAGGGGTTGCTGTAGATCATCGTAGCTCAACTGTATTATTATATACTAGGTGATTTCCCGCGCGTTGCTGCGGTACGTGAGAGAACTTTACAATTAATTTATTATTAAAACAGTATCATACAAAAAATTTGGCTAAAGATATTTCAATGCGGTGGAATTTCACTATCTCAGTTTAGAGAACGAAGCAAATGAGCTGTGCATGACGCGAAGATGACGACTATCTAAGAACATGCTGGGCACGGCGTAGTCTCGGACGTCGCGACGGCTCTCCTACTCGCGGACGCTGTCCTCGTCCGACTCGGCCCCTTAGTAAGGGCGGAGCTGAGCGCCGGTGTTGTACCCGTGGAGGCCGCCGGCGACTGCAGCCGGCCTGAGGGCGGAGCCAGCGCCGGGCGCGGACGACGCGGCCAGGAGCTTCTCCAGCGTGCGGACCAATGGGACGACCCTCTTGGAAGCCACAATGGAAGCCATAAAACTCCCTCTTCTTCCTCCCTGGAAAGATCTGCTCTCTCACGCTGCTATGCTCGTGGATTTCTTGTCTTTTGGTGCAAATGCTGTAGGAAAGCGGAGAAAATTTATACAGCTTGGAGAAGAATTCAGGCAGACGGGAAAAGAGAGGTCAGCAGTTCATTGCCATCATCAATGTCGAGTGTATATGGGTTTAAGGAGGCAAAGTGGTTGAGATTGATTATTGGATAGTGATGAGGGATGTGATACAGCCGCTAAAGATGAAGAGAACCCACCAATCGTGAGGCATTTCAGTTACAGTGGTGAGCTGTAGTGATATGAGGCCTTTCCGTTGCCGGCCGATGTCGTGCTCAGAGTAAATAAGGGGAGAAGTGGATGCTGACATGGATGCGTGACGATTGAGAGAATTTTTTATTTGGGAGCTAAAACTAAGTTTTGTATGATGGTAGCCTCTGAAGTAGAAATTTCAGCAAATACTGCATTTATCAATCCGTATTCCTTTTACTGAACTTTAGTTTTTATTAGTTTACTTTATTATGTCAATCAGGTCCGGCTCTATGATTTTGACTCCCCGAGCGAAACTAAATTTAGAGTAAATATTTTATTGTAAAATAAAGGAGATATAATAGTAATGATTTCGATGCCCCGAGCGAACTAAATTTAGGCTAAATACTTTTTTATATTATAAAATAAAGGAGATAATAGTACAATTTAGAAGAGCACAAAATAAAATAAGTACGATTAGATATCAAATAATAACTAAACTCTATAACTTCTTTATCTATTATTATACTATAAGGATCCAATTTTTTTTAAACACTTCTCACCTAAATAATTCCTATCCACTCCTTACAGAGAACCCACATGTCAGGTCTAACGGTGCAAAAGACGTGAAAATTTTTTAATTCACAAACTAGAAAAAGACGATATTTTTAAAGAGTTTTTACCGTTTTAGTATTACGTTTCTTATCATGAAATTTCTTTGCCCACCTCACATACCCACCAACCAAATAGTCTAAAATATCCCTATAATAAAGGTAGCGTGTGTGGGCATATTTGCTAGTCAATAATAATAATGCCTTACCCCTTCACATAAAACTTTATTGGACATTTCTCTGGATGCAAAAATAATATCAAGATCAATGATAAATATCTAACCTCCGATGAGATTAGCGCCAGCAAGCTGGCAGCGTCTCTGCTATTTGGATCAGGCAGCTAGCTGTTTAGCGGCGCTGCGGCAGGAGCACATTGCGGCAGGCCGCCGGCAGTGGAGAGCGGAAGGCACCGGGCAACAGTTACCTTCAGCGGCAAGGCAGCGGCTCCGTTTGTTTGACGCCCGACAAATGATCAATTACCAACCTGCAATTGATTCAATGGGCGCATGATGCCCTCGCCCTCATCTATTCCTCACGTGCAGGCCGCGGACAAGCGAAACCTGACGACACAGCGATTTTGCTTCCTCGGTCCTATACATAAAGTTTGGCTGATCCTGCCGCTGCAAAAAGGGAAATTGGAAAAAAAAAGCTTGCTAAAGAGGACGTTTGCTGGCTAATCGTCTCTCCCTGAAGTATATAGTCCTCTAAAGACAAATTGCAATTTTCATCGTGCCTTAAGACATTTTTTATTAGAAAGAGAAAAGACAAATGACTCCCGGACTCCCTCCTACTAATTAAGCAATATTGAATAACTGACTAGTCGTTGGATAGATTAATAGCGATAGATTTTAGGCAGAATAGTCATTTTCATCCTTCTACTATCGATCAAAGCTCAATCTCATCCCTGAATTATCAAAATGACCATTTTAGTCCTCAAATTTTTTTACATAGCTCATTTTCGTCCTCCGTCCTATGTGTCATGCCACGTTAGCACGCCATGTCAGCACCCAGTCAGCTAGGTATCATTTTGAGTGTCCAATACATTATACAAGTCATTTATATTAAACATTCTTATGGCATGTCACTTTTAATCTTGTATGAATAATTATTTTTATTATGTGAATAAATATGATTTTATTCATCATTTATGACTATAAATAAACATTACAATATTAGACATAAATTACAAGTGATTACAGTAGAAAAATACAAACATATGCATCATCTAGAGGTGAAAAAGGGTAATTTACAAAACCTATTTGCATGAGTGTTGACTAAGCGTGTCAACGTGGCATGACAGGTAAGACAAAAGGCGAAAACGAGCAGTATGAAAAAGTTTAAGGACTAAATCGATAGTTTAGGGATAAAATTGAGCTTTGGTTGATAATTTAAGAACAGAAATAGCTAGTCCGCCGGATTTTATCGAACCAATTGTTGCAAGCAAAGGCGAAACAGGAAACCTGATCATCTACTGGCCTACTGTGACGGGACGTGCAGTGTGAACCTGGTAAAAAGCATGGAATATGCTCGGATAAAAAGGTGACGAGGGCGCGTGGCGTGCACAAGCATATCGAGGTGGCGTCTACCTATGCCGTTGAAACTAAGGAAAATTCGTTGCAAAGTGCCGGCAAAAGCAGAGCGAGCGTCCACGCATGCACCGGGGGGTGGTCAGGATCAGTTTGTCGCAGAAGCAGCTCAGCCGGTAGGCGACACGGCAGGAGCAAGTGCGCCACGTCAGCAGTCCTGATCACCACTCGCCACCCGTAAGCCATCACGAGGCAGCTTAACAAAAAACTTATTTAAAAAACACATTTCTTTCATCAGTTGCATTAAACAGGTTAAAATCTCAAACCTGCACACAGGTGATCAGATACTGCTGGTGGTGGAGGCTTAGCCACGTGAGTACGTGACAGCATTTTCTCATGGCGTGTGAATGATTCGTGCCTTGTGCTCACCAAATTTCTCCAATTAATCACGAAAGTCCCTTTCGAAAATATCACATGAAGTTTAAAATGCCGCCGTGTTACACGTGTGAAGGCTGGAGCCTAAGGGTGTGTTTGGTTGGGCTGTGGCTGTGAAAAAAGCTGCTGTGGGCTGTGGCTGTGAAAAAAGCTGCTGTGAGCTGTGAGCTGTGAAAAAAGCTGAAAGCCGTTTGGTTGAATTGGCTGTGGCTGTGTGGTTTTGAAGAAAAATGCCTGTAATGCCCCTGAAGTGCCGACAGACTGTTTATATGGAAAATGTTCGTAAAACCCTGTACTATTGTGTGGTTCACATGTGAATGACCATTTTTAAAAGGAAAACTTTAAATTTTCTTTGGTCTTGCATACATCATTAACATGCAGTACATAAATATGAGGATATCAGTTTACAAAAGACATGGTTCAAATAATTATATCTCCCTCTACACAATTATCTCTCTCTTGCACTAACCAAAGCATCCGCTATCCTACTGCGAATGTTATTCATTGTATCCTCATTCTCCTCGTCTGAATTCTCATCTCCTTGTGCTTGTGGCATGGTCTGTTGTAATAGATACTCCTCATCCGCGTCACATCTATCGAACTCCCTATCGTGCAACTGACTGTCACGAATAAAATTATGCAATGCCATACAAGCTGTAATGATGTGTTTCTGAGTAGGAGTAGGGAAACTTGGAATTTTCTTCAAAATACGCCACTTCTGCTTCAAGACTCCAAAGGTCCTCTCAATGACATTACGAAGGGATGAATGCAAGTAATTGAACACCTCGTACTTCCCTTGAGGAGGACGGCCAGAACGGGCTCGAAATTCTGGTATATGGTACGTGCTCCCTTTGAATGGTGCAAGATATCCAAGTCGGTTTGGATAACCAGAGTCAACGAGATAATATTTTCCTATACAAACAAATCATAAGGCAAGTGACAATAGAAATATTTGTGACTCAGGACGGAACAATGTATACCTTTAGGAGGGACGGGAAAGGAAGAAAAGTTTGCTAACGCATGATGCAGGATCCGAGTATCATGTGCAGAGCCCGGCCAACCAGCAACCAGAAAGGTAAACCTCATATCAAAGTCACAGATAGCTAGCACGTTCTGAGAGGTATAGCCATGTCGACATGTGTAGTTAATCACTTCGTCTATTGGCACTTCAACTGGAACATGTGAACCGTCAATAGCTCCAATAGCGCCTTTGAAATAAGGCCAGAAACGATCTTCCTTGATCTTTTCATGCTCAGTAGAGAAATTAGGATCTCTCGGCTTGATATTATCCTTTGCTAACTTGCGCAAACATTTCAATACTTGATAAAACTTGGTGTGAACCGTCCACAATGATCGTGTAAAACGATTTTCAACTTGTGAAAATGATTGGGGTCCTCCAACGATCCACAAGAACATCGCTAGTGACTCAATTGATGATACATTGTTACTTGATGTCAAACCATATGTTGAGATCAACAAATCATGAAGTGCCATGAACACCTCAGGGCTCATCCTAAACATTTTATAGAAGTACCTCGGGCGACCGAAGCATCTCATGACCCATTGAAGTCCAGTTTCTGGTGTTTCCCTATATTCCCCTTTGTTAAAATATCGATCAGTGTATTGGTTTCCCATTTGACCAATAATGGCAGCCTGCTGGGATAGTTCAGCAAGACGTAGTAGTCCATTTTGTCCTTTTTTAGCCAACTCTTCTATATTGTCATCCATCTGCACAAAACTTGAACAGCAATGACAACATAATTAGACAGCAATAACATAGTATAATTTGGACAGCAATGTTAATATAATTTGGACAGCAATAACATAGTATAATTTGGACAGCAATGACACAACATCATTTAAAACGGATCCATATTCAAATGGTTCTCAGATTACACAAGCAAACTAAATTCAAATAGTTCACAGATTACACAAGCAAACTAAATTCAAATGGTCCCATAGGCAAATTAAGAAATAACTGGTCCTCACAACACCACACAAGAACTGAAAGGTTCTAAAGACGCCTCATCAACTCCTTCTCATGCTCCCGCTCAAGAAGATCAAATCTTCCTTCATTTGTTTCTAGTGAGCTAAAAACCTCCCTAAATTCAGGTTTGACAATCAGGAAGGTGGCTGTGTGCATGAGAGCAGTTTTCTCTTGCACACCACATTCTTTAACCATCCGCATTGCCTCTTTAATGGTAGGGACTTGGTTGGTTGGAGCAGCTGATGAGGCTTCAACACTTGTAGAAATCTTCTCTGCTGCTGTTTCTATTCTTTTACATGTGTTCTTGTACAGTCTGAAGAATGGGCTCTTCTCTTCCTTTTCTTCATTGGCAGTAGAGCTCTCCTTGCGTTTCTTTTTTCTTGGTTTTGGTTTCTTCAAAGCAGCCAGCTTGACATGATCATTATTTGGTACTTCATCCACTTCCTCATCACTTGACTCATTGGAAGAAATATCGTCAGGACATGAAGCACTAGCCCCAGTAACATGTGTCTTGTCAAACAATAAGTGCAGATCATCAAGGTGCTTTGGTCCTTGCTTTTTGAACCTCACATGGTTGCATTTGATCCCTTTTTCAGGATTATTACATCTCTGAAATTAAACAGAAGAGTTAGGGTTAATCACGTATAAGTATGAAAAAATGAACAATGAATAATTATAGAACAGTTCTTACAGCAAGGTGTTCTGCCCACCATTCCTTAGAGCATTCAACAGTTTTCTTTGTCTCATTCCATCCAAGTCCAGTGGCAGCATTCTTCAACTCCATAAACCAAGTATATTCCTTTTTCATATTGTCCAACTTGTTCTTCAATTGTATCTTTGTTTGCTTCAGATGAGTTCTCTCTTCATATTTAGATATCAGATTTTTCCAACCATCCTTATTAAATTGTCCCAATGGCCTATTCTCAGCATCTATCTCTTCTTTGCAGATAGCAAAGAAATGATTCAAATTGGCATCACACCAATCTGCCTTATCAGACATTCTTCAACGAAGAAAAAAAATTGGCCCATTTAATTCCAAATGCATTCTAAAAAAATTTAGGGTGTGTTTGGTTGGGCTGTGGCTGTGAAAAAAGCTGCTGTGGGCTGTGGCTGTGAAAAAAGCTGCTGTGAGCTGTGAGCTGTGAAAAAAGCTGAAAGCCGTTTGGTTGAATTGGCTGTGGCTGTGTGGTTTTGAAGAAAAATGCCTGTAATGCCCCTGAAGTGCCGACAGACTGTTTATATGGAAAATGTTCGTAAAACCCTGTACTATTGTGTGGTTCACATGTGAATGACCATTTTTAAAAGGAAAACTTTAAATTTTCTTTGGTCTTGCATACATCATTAACATGCAGTACATAAATATGAGGATATCAGTTTACAAAAGACATGGTTCAAATAATTATATCTCCCTCTACACAATTATCTCTCTCTTGCACTAACCAAAGCATCCGCTATCCTACTGCGAATGTTATTCATTGTATCCTCATTCTCCTCGTCTGAATTCTCATCTCCTTGTGCTTGTGGCATGGTCTGTTGTAATAGATACTCCTCATCCGCGTCACATCTATCGAACTCCCTATCGTGCAACTGACTGTCACGAATAAAATTATGCAATGCCATACAAGCTGTAATGATGTGTTTCTGAGTAGGAGTAGGGAAACTTGGAATTTTCTTCAAAATACGCCACTTCTGCTTCAAGACTCCAAAGGTCCTCTCAATGACATTACGAAGGGATGAATGCAAGTAATTGAACACCTCGTACTTCCCTTGAGGAGGACGGCCAGAACGGGCTCGAAATTCTGGTATATGGTACGTGCTCCCTTTGAATGGTGCAAGATATCCAAGTCGGTTTGGATAACCAGAGTCAACGAGATAATATTTTCCTATACAAACAAATCATAAGGCAAGTGACAATAGAAATATTTGTGACTCAGGACGGAACAATGTATACCTTTAGGAGGGACGGGAAAGGAAGAAAAGTTTGCTAACGCATGATGCAGGATCCGAGTATCATGTGCAGAGCCCGGCCAACCAGCAACCAGAAAGGTAAACCTCATATCAAAGTCACAGATAGCTAGCACGTTCTGAGAGGTATAGCCATGTCGACATGTGTAGTTAATCACTTCGTCTATTGGCACTTCAACTGGAACATGTGAACCGTCAATAGCTCCAATAGCGCCTTTGAAATAAGGCCAGAAACGATCTTCCTTGATCTTTTCATGCTCAGTAGAGAAATTAGGATCTCTCGGCTTGATATTATCCTTTGCTAACTTGCGCAAACATTTCAATACTTGATAAAACTTGGTGTGAACCGTCCACAATGATCGTGTAAAACGATTTTCAACTTGTGAAAATGATTGGGGTCCTCCAACGATCCACAAGAACATCGCTAGTGACTCAATTGATGATACATTGTTACTTGATGTCAAACCATATGTTGAGATCAACAAATCATGAAGTGCCATAAACACCTCAGGGCTCATCCTAAACATTTTATAGAAGTACCTCGGGCGACCGAAGCATCTCATGACCCATTGAAGTCCAGTTTCTGGTGTTTCCCTATATTCCCCTTTGTTAAAATATCGATCAGTGTATTGGTTTCCCATTTGACCAATAATGGCAGCCTGCTGGGATAGTTCAGCAAGACGTAGTAGTCCATTTTGTCCTTTTTTAGCCAACTCTTCTATATTGTCATCCATCTGCACAAAACTTGAACAGCAATGACAACATAATTAGACAGCAATAACATAGTATAATTTGGACAGCAATGTTAATATAATTTGGACAGCAATAACATAGTATAATTTGGACAGCAATGACACAACATCATTTAAAACGGATCCATATTCAAATGGTTCTCAGATTACACAAGCAAACTAAATTCAAATAGTTCACAGATTACACAAGCAAACTAAATTCAAATGGTCCCATAGGCAAATTAAGAAATAACTGGTCCTCACAACACCACACAAGAACTGAAAGGTTCTAAAGACGCCTCATCAACTCCTTCTCATGCTCCCGCTCAAGAAGATCAAATCTTCCTTCATTTGTTTCTAGTGAGCTAAAAACCTCCCTAAATTCAGGTTTGACAATCAGGAAGGTGGCTGTGTGCATGAGAGCAGTTTTCTCTTGCACACCACATTCTTTAACCATCCGCATTGCCTCTTTAATGGTAGGGACTTGGTTGGTTGGAGCAGCTGATGAGGCTTCAACACTTGTAGAAATCTTCTCTGCTGCTGTTTCTATTCTTTTACATGTGTTCTTGTACAGTCTGAAGAATGGGCTCTTCTCTTCCTTTTCTTCATTGGCAGTAGAGCTCTCCTTGCGTTTCTTTTTTCTTGGTTTTGGTTTCTTCAAAGCAGCCAGCTTGACATGATCATTATTTGGTACTTCATCCACTTCCTCATCACTTGACTCATTGGAAGAAATATCGTCAGGACATGAAGCACTAGCCCCAGTAACATGTGTCTTGTCAAACAATAAGTGCAGATCATCAAGGTGCTTTGGTCCTTGCTTTTTGAACCTCACATGGTTGCATTTGATCCCTTTTTCAGGATTATTACATCTCTGAAATTAAACAGAAGAGTTAGGGTTAATCACGTATAAATATGAAAAAATGAACAATGAATAATTATAGAACAGTTCTTACAGCAAGGTGTTCTGCCCACCATTCCTTAGAGCATTCAACAGTTTTCTTTGTCTCATTCCATCCAAGTCCAGTGGCAGCATTCTTCAACTCCATAAACCAAGTATATTCCTTTTTCATATTGTCCAACTTGTTCTTCAATTGTATCTTTGTTTGCTTCAGATGAGTTCTCTCTTCATATTTAGATATCAGATTTTTCCAACCATCCTTATTAAATTGTCCCAATGGCCTATTCTCAGCATCTATCTCTTCTTTGCAGATAGCAAAGAAATGATTCAAATTGGCATCACACCAATCTGCCTTATCAGACATTCTTCAACGAAGAAAAAAAATTGGCCCATTTAATTCCAAATGCATTCTAAAAAAATTTAATATGCACAAACATATACTGAACAAATATTGAGGATGCTCTTCCTAATTATTGGAGTAAATACTGTCATGAACTAGAACAGCTTCAGCTAATAAGCTTTGTTCTTGATTCATTTAGAGATTAGAAAACTACCTTCAGATTGATGAGGAGAGCAACGGCGCCGGACCTGGATGGTTGTGCTTGACGCTGCTCTGCTGCACAGCAAGAGAGAAACATTGTCAGATAAATGTATCCATTTTTTCCACACACAAGAATAGCAAGCACGAACAACCTTTGGCACAAACACAGCAGCCGGCACAAACAGGGGTCGGATCAGGGTCGATTAACAGCCAGAGAAGAAGAAGCCAGTCCAAGCACGGACGGACGGATCTCCGGTTCTCCCCTCTGGAGCACGCCAGCCCAGCAGCACCGCGAGCAGAGCGTGGGGGAACGGCGACGGCAGCAGGCCCGTGGGTCTCCCTCGGCGCGGGGCCAGATCGAACGGCCTGTGGCTCTCCCTCGGCGTGGGGCTCGTGCCTCGCCGGCCGTGATGCGGCCGCTGGGGTGGCGAGGTGCGAGGAACCAGCCGGGGAGAGGAAATCGAGGCCGGGGAGAGGCGGATTTGGTGGGGATGAGGGGCGTTGCCGGCCGGAGAGGAGGGGCGCCGCTGGCCGGAGAGGAGGGCGCCGCAGCCGGAGAGGAGGGCCGCCGCCACCTTGAGGAGGCCGCAACCCTAGCTGCAGGTTCTGGAGTCGGGGACGGGGAGAGCCACTCGCGCGGGGATGGGAGGAGGAGACGGGAAAGAAAGAAAACGAACCGCTACCCATCATAAACGGTGGCATTGCGGGTAATTTCGAGGAACTTGCAACTCTCGTTCGCCCCCACAGCCGCTGAAAGCAGCTCGAGTGCGGCTGTGACGTTTGTACTACGAAAAAGCCGCTTTTGCAACAGCCATCCGAGGAAAGCGACTCCCTTTGGTTCGACTTTTAACTTTTTAAGAAGCCACAGCCGGTTGGAAGCCCAACCAAAGAGGACCTAAGTATGGGCATAGCTCGATTTGATTTATTTTCTCGAGAGTTGGTGAAGCCGGACAGATTCGCTCCAATCACATGAAAGACATATATAACAACTGCGATGTTTAATAAAATTTTAAAAGAGAAACGGGGTCAACTAAGTCGATATTGGAGATAGGGCTGGAAAAAAGCTCGAAGCTCGTTATCTAGCTCGGATCGCAGCCGGCTCGGCTCGACTCGGTGCGTATTTATAACGAGCCAAGCGGGATTTTTGCTCGTTAGTATAACGAGCGAGTTCGAGCCGGCTCGCGAGCCGCTCATGAGCTATGTACATTAGAATAAGCATGACATTCTGTACACCAATTTCAGCCCAATAAGGCCCAAAAGCCCATTACGCTAGAGCGAGGGACTCCTTTTTTTTTTGACCCGCCCCTCCTCCCTCCGACGTTTCATTGTTCGACGCCGGTCCTCCTTCTCGACGCCGGTCCTCCTCCCTCCGACGGTTCGTTTTTTGATGCCGCCCGATTTCTTGTTTATGCCGCCCTTCTCCCTTCGCCTCCTGCCCTCCGCGGCTCCGCTCTCCGTCTCCCACGCCGCTCCCCTCCGCCCTACTCTCCAGCCTCCCTCTCTGGTTCGCCTCCGGATTAGAGCAGACCGGCATCACGCGCCATGGAGAAGGATCCGAAGCTTCCCCCAACGAGCAATGAATCAAGCATCAAGAACACACGAACACGCAAGGTGATGCATGTCGAAGAATAAGAGCAAGCCATCCCGTCGACGCGATTGGGCAGTAGCCGAGCATCGCCAGCGGCATCCCCTCGTGAAACTTGATGTATATCCGAGAGAGAATCAGAATTTTGTACTCTTTTAATCTGCTTGGTCCTATGGCATAGGGTTGATTTGCCACAACAAACATGGATGTATGTATTATGAAACCTTATATATTATTTATATGTTACTGCCGCCTGTTTTTCTGTTTGATTTAAGCTAAGATGTGCGTAGAATTGTAATATATTGGTTCAACAACTTGATCTGTGAATATATGTCCATATGCTGCTTTGCGGCTCGCGAGCCGACCGAGCTAGCTCGCGAGCTCGACCGAGCCAAGCCGAGCAGGTTTTTTTTTGCTCGTTTTCTTAACGAGACGAGCCGAGCCGGCTCGTTAAGATAACAAGCAGCACTGAGCCGAGCCGAGCTCGGCTCGCTCGATATCCACCCCTAATTAGAGATGACCCTTTGGCCTTTGCAGAGCCAAATGCCTGGCAGTCCTATTCTAGAGAAGTAGCACGATCATACACTAGGACTTGTTCTTGGTTCACATCCTCTTGAGTCGCCAACCGGTAGTCCAATTCCAGTGAATCGTCCTCCGCCGGAAGAAAAATGCTCCTCGTTCCATCATTTCTTTATCAGTTTTCTTCCCAAATCCACAAATTGCCCAGAGCCTTAAGTACACATTGATTACTGATGGAGGCCAGCTTTTGCTCACGACTATGGCCAAATTCAGCCGGCAAAATGACCATGTATATGGCATATAAAGTAATAGCAAAATGTGTAGTAAATGGTCCAAATTGACAAAGAATCTAATAATTATTTACTAGCATGATACAATAGTTGAGAACATACAGGATTAGGGAACATACAAAACTAACTTCCTAGTGATGATTTGGTGCATCCACAGTCACATCTTTCATTTCCTTATTAGTATCACCCGAAAATAAACAAGATGAAAATATAAATAAAAAACATTACAAATCAAATAATCAACTACTTGACTCTGGATAGTTTGAATGTCATACCAGTGGTAGTACTCAGAGTACTTAACAATTTAGGTAACTTCTTTAAACGAGACTTTAGAGAGATTGAATGGAGATGCTGGGAGATTAGAGACATAGAGAGAACAGAGAAGATCGGTGAACAAAATAATGAATACCTGCTCTCGGCGAGGAAGAGCGAGGCAGCGAGCAGACCTCGGGCTCGGGCAGTCGGGCGCGCAGTTCTGTGGGAGCCAATTGGTGGGAGCCACAAGCCAGTCCGGCCGTCTGGGTCGAGCGCGCCGCGGCGGCGGCGGCGCAGCCGCGCGGGAAACCAGGAACCGCACGTACGCTATCCGCAGGCGTGCGTGCGCAGTGCGTCGGGCGGGGCCGCGGGGCGTCGGAGGGGACGGGCGCAGACGCGCAGTCGTGGGGCGTCGAACGAGGGCGCAAGACGGCGGCGGCGGACTGGAACTAGGGCTTTGTCTGGGGCGTCGGACAGGAGCATGTTTTTGGGCCAAAAATCTACTGGGGATAGTGGGCTTTCCTGGGCCACGACTAGGGCCTCGGCCTGGGCGGCCCTAGGCCCAGCTCCGGCTCTGGATGGAGGTCCAGGGATCATGCAGTCCACAGCCTATACGGAGGGTGTGTTTTCCCGCGAAAAGTGGCTGAAAAGTCACATTGGACACTGGTGCACTGTAACACTTTTTGTTTGTTTGTGGTAATCGTTGTCCTATCATGACCTAACTAGTCTCACAAGATTCGTCTCATCGTGTACATCAAAACTATACAATTAGTTTTTTATTTATCCACGTTTAGTGCTTCATGCATGAGAAGAGAGATTTGATGTGATTTGATGTGATAGGTGAATAGTGAAGTTTGGGGAGAAAAATTTTGGAACTAAACACAGCCTGAGTCAGATCATTTGTTCGGTACCAGTACGTATATATATTTGAGACTTTAGACAGATGAGAGACATTAATTGTTCTCCACTTGACCCGCCTTGTCCGAGTCAGCATCTCTAAACATCTTTGTTTTGGTTTGAAAACATATGACATTTGAGTTTTGGGGACAATATTTCCTTAAATACTTCCTCAGCTCCCGTCGAAATACTGTAAATCTATTGGAGATTTGTGTCATCTCCAACATAACACTTTGGCTAAAAATATTTGTAAAAATAATTCATCTAAAATAGAAACAATAAAATATTATGAAAATATTTTCCATAGTGAATCTGGTTAACGCTAATCTATATACTTTTCTGTACTATAAAGAGAAATAGATTTGAGAATAATCGTTACTAAGATTAGGACCACCCTCCACCTTATAGATGATAGATGACCTACTTGTCATGCCAAAGGTTTGGAGGGGGGGACCATTTTCTTGACGTTAGAGAAGGATTTCACCCAAAATTCAAGACTTTTTTCACCCAAAATGAGCCCACCTAAATGTATCCACGGCGCCGTGTGTTAAAAATGGAAACTCAAGGCTTCAATGGCCACTTTTTTTTCACCAATATATTTTCTACCCATTTTTTTTGGAAACTCTCGTGTGCTTTTATTTTTAGAAAATTTTATTCCCATGGAAGCCTTTCCCCCTCTGAATTGTTGTTGCCTTTTTATTTGTTCTTCCCTCAGATCACGCACTTCAAACCTGGTGTGCCTTGGTCGCCGTGAATCCGCCACCACTGCCATCATCCATGACTTTGATCCGCCCTTTTGGCAAAGTGACCACATCTGCACCCGCACAGGCTCCACACACTATCGTTCCCATCGCTCTTGTCGTCAACGCGAGCGGCGAGGGCACTTAGTGCTTATGAAGGAGGGAGGGATTCTGATTCATGGCCGCTGGAGGAAGCCCTCCAGGGCCGGCCCTGACATTTCAGGAGTCCGGGGCGAGGCGAAAATCAGGGGCCCTTTGTTTATAAAATGCCTATGAGTAAATTTTAGTAATAAAATAGAAAGGAAAATGTGAATATTAATTGCCTCCTACTTTATAATTAGATATGATATATTTCTAAACATGGAAATAATTTAGTAGAGGTAATATGATCATTTGTGTGGTTCTTTACAAGAAAAATATCAGAATTTTGTGATAGAAGCATATATATCCTGAAGAAAGACAGGAGATATGGGTGGTTACATTAGATTTCTTCATTGAAGAATAAATGTTTAGGATTTTTTTTTGCTTTCCTGGTTCATGCATAGATTTAATCCATAGAGAATTGACAACTTCATTCAATTATCATACACAACGTAAATTGAAGAGTTAAATTCACTAACAGCTCCATTTATGGTCATTATTCTAGTTGTGTATTTTTTTCTTTACCCAATTACGCACATATAGCATGTTTTACACTCAAGTATAATTTTAAATATACTTTCAGTATATTCACATCACACCTTGAGCGGAAGCACATAACGATTTGACCAGGATGAGTACCAAATAATGAAAAACAAAGGAGTATTACTTAGAATATGAATTAACTACGGGCCTTTTATCTCTAAGTAACACTCTTGCGTGGCCCATTTCCATGGACTTAACTCAACTATAGACAAAATGAGCCAGAGCTATAATCTCCGCCGTCCTCAGAAATTCACACGACAGACAAAGCCCGTGTGTTCTCATCATCTCTCTTCTAATTAATCTAATCAAGATACACAATATAATACGTATACTACTACCTAGAGAAGCATGCACACGATGGGCCCCTTGCTCCCGGGGGCCCGGGGCGGCCGCCCCGCTCGCCCCGCCCCAGGGCCGGCGCTGAAGCCCTCTATACATATTTGCCGGTCCATATTATTTCTATGATGTTCTATGATTCTTCTCCCAGTTTGTTATTTTTCTTCTTGTTGTTTTAATATTTTTCATCAGGAAGAAGCTGCAAGTCCTGGGTTGGGAGGCTTAGACAGGTGACAGATAGTGGTCATAACTCTAACAAAATTATACAACTTTAATATTTATTGAGTGTTATGTAGTTTTATTTTTAATTAAATGTGGGTGTGTCGCATGTGCATTCTTGTTAGTTATAGTAAAAGATAATTTTTTTTTAACTTTGGAAAAATTTAGACGGACTTACATTTCCGATGAGATTGTATACATCTAATCATAATGGTGTTTGAGAAAGATACTTGAACGGTCAAATAAACAGGTGGAGTATATATACATATTTGCCCGTCCATATTAAATCTATGTACTGCATTTTTCTATTGAAAAGCTGACCAACCTAATGACCGGTGAATTAATGGCCAAATAAATTGTGGCTTTGAGTAATATTTACGATATTTGGAAACACATTTTTGGTATCCGCCCGAGGAATGTCCACCCTTAATTAAGGCCTGAACACTTGCTTCGAACTAACGATATATATGCTCAACTTCAGTTCAAAGTCAAGATCTGACTTCTACAACTGGATGTTGAAAACCAAACTTTCAGCTTGGAATTTTTTATCTTTAGGCTCAAAAAGTTTCAACTCTCAAATAGTCCTACCACGTTTACAAATTTATTTGCTTATGAATTTTGAACTAGAAAAGTTTGGAATCTTGCACGACATTCAGTTTTTAATTGTGATATTAAAGCATTAAATCCGCATGTACGCATTTAATTTCAGATTTGTCACATTGAACATATTTTTTTATTGTTGCAATGCTCTTCGTGCATAGAAAAAAAACATGTATCTAGAAAAACAAAATGAAGGAATGAAGGAAGTAGATTTCACCGAGAGTTAAAACATGCCATCCCATATATGCTCCTACTATTGATGGCATTGACATTGAATTGAGTTAGCATAGGGTCTTTAACCTCAAATACACGGGATAACTCATTTCCATTTACAAGGAAAGTTTATAGGGATGTTTCTTTGTATTCTTATTTGTCAAAGAAGAACCTATATATTTTGGTGTCCTTTTTTAGAGGCCGAGGGACTAACATCCCATGATCGTAGGGCCCGTTTCTAGCAAGGGCCAAAATATTTCTTAAGAGTTTTACATTGCGATTGATCCTGCAGACAATCACACCACAAATAAAGAACTTTACTTCATCTTGAATCCAGCGACATCAGACAAAACAACCTAAAGCTGACAACCAACATACAGACAACAGACTCTTACGTACATTAGCAAAGAACAATTACTACATCTTCACCTTTTTGCTTCAATTTTGTGCAGCCTGGTGTTTAAGGTCAGCAACAAAATCATTGTTATCCTCTTGGACTGGTTTTATGAGCCTAATCTCACTGACGAATTCATATTGATGTTTTCAAAATGACCACATCAACAATAACAAAATGACATTATGTTTAAAACAACATTTTTAATGCAATAGTTTCGTGTTGTTGTTTCATATAGACACCCTATGATATTTAATTCTATGACTCATCCATACTTGGTAATTGTGCAAAGAGAGTTTCATGAAACTCTTTCCCTCTCTCTTCATAATTAACATGACATATCATCATGATTGCTGGTGTGTTACGTCATTTAATCTGTATAAAACTCTCATAAAACTTTTATTGGGAATAGCCTAATTTCTATTGAAACTCTGACCACACGCTATATCAAGCCAAAACTTTAGATATATAGTCAACCAAAGATTCATGTAGCTTCAGCCGTTCCTTTTTTTTATGAGACAGGGTGGAGATCCCCTACGGATTAATATACATATTTGAAAAAGGAAGGCAGTTTTTTTGGTTTTAGAGGCAATACAACCAAATCACTTGTTTTCTCTGATCAGTATTCATTAGTGTTGAAGCGACTTTATCAGGTTCACTTGATGGTGTAAAACAACAGGCCTAACAAGAATCTTCAAAAAAAAATTACGGTCGGATAAATTCGGGTGTCCAAACTCATGCACGGTTACTACTTCCAGAAAAACAAAACAATAAATCATGGTTTAACTGTTTTTACTCTCTGATAATAAAACTGTATAATTCGAGAGAACATTCCCTGGAAACTACGCAAAGACGCACTTGGTACGACCTCATCCGTTGATGCCCGTGAATCATCCGTTGATTGCACGCCTCGATATAGACCGGATTCGCCTCCTGTCGCCATCATCGCCACCACCACGTCCACCAGAGCAATCGCAGCAGCGACAGCGAGGGAGGATATCCACGAAACAAATCCCACATGTGCTGCTGCTTGCCGTGCCTGTCTGCCGAGGACCTGTTCGTCTGATCGAGAAGGAATTAAGGATACTAAAAAAAAAGTCTATAAAAGACACGCTGCCCGCCGAGCAAAACAGGCAAGAACCCCCACTCCGTGTCCCGATCCCACCAAGCCTGCCACGGCCGCTCCCCACGCACTTCGGCTCGGCAGCCGGTGCTGCGCCTGCCTCCCTGCCGCCGCTCCTGCTAATATATTCAGATCCTGAGATCCGTACCTAACCGAGCAGAGCAGTTCTGCTGTCTGCGGAGCAAAGTGTCTTCCCTCCTCGACGGGAGAAGGGGAGGAGGCTGAACTGCTGAAGGGTGGGCGGGTGGCAGCACCATGGATTGGGGTGTTCCGGCATTAATGAACTCCGTCGCCAACCCGTCCGTCCGGGACCTCTGCTGCTACGGGGCCGGAGTCGCAGGTCAGCTGCAATCCTTATCCGTAGCTAGTACTAGTAGTTACTACATGAGTTCAGGCCACCAGCCAGCCATTCTCTCTGTTCTTGTCTCCCTGCTATCCATCCAGGGAGAAAGCCAAGCATTCTTGTTGGTTTCTTGTTCGTTTTCCCCTTATGGTTCTGGGACTGTTGTGACTCCTGGATTGGTTCAGCTTTTGTTGGGTTCCTTGAGCATGGGATTTTTTTTTACAAACTTGGGCATGGGATTGGATGCTGGAGGGTTGCAAGAAGAAGATGGCTGGATTTGATTTGCAGAATTCTTGCTGATTCGTCATCTCATCCTATAATCTTCTTGTTTGCAATCGGTGGTTTCAGGGAACGTCTTCGCCTTCGTGCTCTTCATCTCCCCACTGTAAGTTCCCCTTTTCTTTTCTTGATTATGCTGAATTACTTGGTTAAATTACTCTGAAAAACTCAAGTTGGCCCCCTCGTTTCCATCCTCAACCGATCCAACTCTGAAGAAGCTGTAATGCCCGTTTCTTGCAGGCCGACATTCAGGCGGATCGTTCGGAATGGATCCACGGAGCAGTTCTCGGGCATGCCCTACATCTACTCGCTGCTCAATTGCCTCATCTGCATGTGGTACGGCCTCCCCTTCATCTCCTACGGCGTCGTCCTCGTCGCCACCGTCAACTCCATCGGCGCCGCCTTCCAGCTCGCCTACACCGCCGTATTCATCGCCTACGCCGACGCCAAGGGTAGGGTGGGTACCGGGCACTTGCTCCTGAACTGCCTTGTTGGGTAGCTTCTGCATATTCGACATACTGAATTTCTGAGAATGGGGATGGATGTCCTTGTTGCAGTTGAAGGTCTCTAGTCTTCTGGCCGCCATCTTTGTGGTGTTCGGCCTGATTGTGTATGTTAGTTTGGAGTGGCTTGATCACAAAACGAGGCAGACATTCGTCGGGTATCTCAGCGTCGCTTCCCTCATATTCATGTTTGCGTCCCCCTTGTCGATCATTGTGAGTTCTTACGGATTGGCGTGATTATTCTGCGTTTCCTGATTTGGTAGTCTTAATTGGATTTCATAATTGACTGATAGAAATGTAGCTGGATGTAGCCAGTATGCAATTCAATACTATTAGCTGTGATTTGACCACATCTCTTTAAGGACATTTGGATGATCCTTATCCCCGGTTCTCTTCTACTGTTGTTTTACAGAATCTGGTCATCAGGACAAAGAGTGTGGAGTACATGCCCTTCTATTTGTCATTATCCATGTTCCTGATGAGTGTATCGTTCTTCATATATGGAGTCCTGCTGCATGATTTCTTCATATATGTACGGTTCAAGTTTCCTATTGTTTGTTGTAGCTTTTGCTTGGAAGGGTGTCTAACTGTATGTCTGTTGCTCACCTTGTTTGCTTCTAAATGTCAGATTCCAAATGGGATTGGAACTATATTGGGTATTATACAGCTGTTGCTTTATGCCTACTTCAGAAAAGGATCGAGAGAGGAAGCCAAGCTGCCATTACTTGTCACACATACATGAGCATACCAAAGAAAAAGGTACAACAAATGGTTTACTGTTATCTTGTCTTGTCTTCTTTTTTCCTGGCTTGTGGCTATCTCTGTATCACAACTTCTAACTGTTGTTCAAGTGGTTATATAATTTGTAGTGTTATTTGAAATTCAAACAAATACTAGGTTTGACAGTGACTTTGATTGGTGAATGGAAAGCTCTAGTTCTGTTGCAAGCTATTCATCATAGAGATTTGTTCTCTGCTGAAAGCAACCATTAACACAAGCAAAATTAGATTTCCTTTTGTAAGTAAATGGTGTGTTCTCCAAAGCAAGTGCTAAGTCTAAAGTCTGAACCTTACAAAAGAAAACGCGCCATATTATCAGAGACTAATCCATCAATTATATAATGTTGCTTATTATTGAGTACAAAAGTATTTATAAATTTGATTTTCAGATAACCTGCAAGCAACCACACGTGTATTTCAACCGCCCGTCAGTTCCAAATAAAAGGATTAAATGCCAAACTTTGCCAAAGATGGATAAGAAGCAAGCTCCAAGTTTATGCATGTTGCTCAATTAAATATAAATGGCCGGTCAATAAGATGACCTAGCTTTTAATTGGTGTCACTTTCTTGCAAGATATCGCTGTCTGGGCACGGCTCGCACGTTTTCGATTTCTTGAACGCAATAAATGGCCCCAATTCAGCGTATACTATTCTGATATCAACTTCGGAATCATTGGCATTGCTAGGTCTGAGCTGGCACTAATCAATCTAGTTTCTTTCTCCCAAATTTCAGGTTCACCGTTTGAAAGTTGTCGAAATTCTTCTGGCGTGTACAGTCATTGCTGTATTGTGCTTTTGTATGCTTGGAATTCAGAGGAGAAACTTGACCTGTCAGTGGTGAATGGGCGGCCTATCACATCGACGGAGTCCAGACCGAGGTTATCTGAAGACACCAATTGCCGTGCTTGCCCATATCATCGCGTTTCTGTAAAAAAGCACGCTTTTTCTTTCGTTACGTTACACACAACACGAGTCATTTTTTTCCTGCTAAATAACACGAGTCATAGTTTCTTTGTATATTCCACGGTTGATGCTGCAAGGTGTTGGAGTCATCTGTTTATATATATACATATGAAGTGAATTAAGTTTTGTATAGCATTGTTGTTGCGTGGACTTCATCAATGGATGAAGGGGTCCCTGTACATTAAAAAAATTGGTAATAAAAGAAGATTGTTTTGTATCTTATCTCCTCTCGTGACACCATAGGCTAGAGTTAGTTTATACTAGCACTTTCTTATACCGTAGTAGAATAAGGATTTTCCATCCTCATATGAGCACACCTCAATCGCATGTAGTCACAGGGAATTTATTGGGTTCCGCGTGGCAACAGAAAAGAAAAAAAATTATCTGTATTGTTCGTATAGTGTACAAAAGTGGGATAAATGTTACAAAAGACAAGAATTTGCACTAAGGCTGCCATCTGGACATGGTTTGTTCTTTCTAGCCTGGAGACAAGACAAACCAACTGTATACAAACACAAGAATGAATGTGTAGCTTCTTTTCTTCTTTATTTACCGATGTAAATTTAATCAAAAAATAACGAGTTCATATCAGAAGGCGTGTAAGTTACTGAGCAAGGGTTTCGGTGATCACTCAGTATATCCGCTCAGCTGTGGAGACAGGGCGAAGGAATACGACAATGACAGTGATATTGTCTTTGCTGCCCCGCTCTGCAGCCTCCGTAGCCAACCTCTTGGAGCACATTCCAGGCTCTTTTACTGTGTCCTTGATTATTGACAGCACATCCTCATTGCTTACCACATCCCACAGGCCATCACTAGCCATCACCTACATGAAACCGAATGAAGTGATGGTGAAGCTTTGTTTCAGTAGATCTCTTGGCATTTGTTCAACATCAACTGCAGTAGGAATTGCTCTAAAAAAAACTGCAGTAGGAATTCTATGATAATGATTTCAAGCAAACTATTACATTCAACAAGGCTTTTGTTGATGTGACCAAGGACATAATATTAGGAGCATCATACTCAATGAGCTTCTTTCATAACTAACCACTACCACAAGTATGTCCCTTCATTGCATATCACAAGTTTAGCTGAGTAAGCATGGCCTGATATTTCCGAAAACTTAAAATGCAAATCCACATGCTTGGATAAAGCACTACGTTTTGGCTGAGGATTTGGTAGGTGTTCTTTATTATTAATTATTATTACCCAATATTCAATTAATTAAATCAAAATAGCACATGTGTTTGCTTGTGGTGTGTGGGTGTGTTTAGCTGTTCAATTTTACATTCTCTCTCTAGATCAGGTCCCAAAGTGTGCCAGGGGAACCAGTGAACCGGTTTCAGATTGGTGGGCAGTGCCATTTAGGCCCCATTTGGCATGGCCGGTGAAGCCAGTTATGGTGTGATTGGTTCCCTGTATCCCCTCTCACCCAGGCTCTCAAGATGCGACTTCAGGTTGATTGGTTGCCTGGGCTAGGTACTGAGCTTGGCCTGCGGGGTGCAAAAGGGATGCCCGAGCCTGGCTCCTGGGGTGCGACCAAATTCCTCGTTTCCCTGGAGCCAGGCTCCCGTGGTGCTGGGTGTGTGCATGCAGGTAGGAAAAAGAGGGCACTGACGCTGTTCAGCTGGGCAACCAAACAAAATCTCTATCTGGCCTATCCAGTAGAAAACGGTAACCAATCATACTGCCTCTGCAGCTGGCGAGCCTGGCCGCTGGGGACCTGGCCCTATGGCGGGCAACGAACCAATCAGGCCCTTAGTTCATTTTGGGTGGGAGTCACTACAGTGCCAAACAGTGCAGCTTCAGAGGGGAGCCAGAACTGCCAGGAGCTGTGTCAAAAGTTTTGGTTTATGACGAAAAGTGGTTTCAGGTGGGAATTGGAGAGTTCCAGTCATTTGACGAGGACCCCACTAGATTCAAAATTAGAGTTCAAGTTGGACTAGCAATAGAACCTTGGGTCCAAGACTTTTTGCAAAACCAGAATTCTAAGCCAGCACCAAGTGGATTTTGGGATGATGTGGCATATCATAACTACATTTTGTACTCTTAACTTTAGAAGAAGATTAATTTAGGCAAACTAACCTGCTAACCAATAACTACTAGTGTCCTACAATGTTAAGTTGCTCAACTTGATAAATTAATATCATATTGGACATCATCAGAACTAAGCAAGTCCCCCCATAACATATATACTTCATGTTGGACTATGCAAAGGATGCAATCATACCTTATCACTTCCTTTATTAAATAGCATCTACTATGAAAAAATGACCTACCCCTTTCCTAAAGACCTTACATGGCGTTGTGTACACCAGAAAGAAAAACTCTATTTCGGGGAACATGAGATCTAAAGAGTTAATTCATCTCTATATAGTATATAATCTATTCTCAGGCAACAAAAATTGTGTGTAGCAAAACACTCTCAATTATGAAACAAGAAAAATGCTCCTGTTCCAATTCAATACAAGGCAATAGGTATATGAAAACTAAAGAAATAAGTGAAATTCAATGTATCCCATTGATTTACAATGAAAAACTGCAGACAGCAAAATAACAGAACACCTACCAGGAACTCATCATCATCTGATAAAGCAGTTTCAATAACCTCAGGTTGTGCTGTGACTGCTGGCTTGAGATCATCATCACCAATTGACCTTGTGACCTGTTAGGAATACCCACATTCCTATGAACACAAATTTCCTCATAAAATCCTCAACTATTGTTTTTAAGCATTAAAACTCCCACCACAACATTTATACAACTTATTGCCACAAGCAAATATAGTGATAGAATGAACATTTTTCTTATGATCTTGGTTCTACTCTATTCATCGCTTCCTTTCTAATACAGAAGTAAAATGAGTGTGAGGACTATATTCCTAATGATACAGCATAATGCTAAACTACCAGAATACTGGGATGACGAAATTGAAGAGGGTGTATGTATTGTTAAAGCAAAAATTGAAAAGTCCAAGGCACCGATAAGATTCTTATGGCAGCAGAAAACATCCTGTGAGTAAATAAAACTTTATGACTTTTCTGAGCATGTGATGTGATTATTTGAAAGTCTTCCTTTATCCAGATAATCCTGTATGGCAATTATTTTCCATATCTAATATTTCTTTTGTGAGCAGGTTTTACCGTGCAAGAAGTATAGCTCCATAGGAAACTGCTGTCTAGCAACCAGTCATGTGCACAAGTAGGCAACACAATGGTTAGATAATTTTCCTTGTTGGCAAAAGCGCAAGCTGTCAAGCACCATCTTATAGTAGAGAAGATACAAGTAAATTGCCAAAAAAGGTTATCAGAAGTCAATAGCAGAAAAGTGACTTTTTGCAACATTTTTCATAAATGAGTACTTGCTTCATGGATAAACACAAGAATTTTGCCAGTTTCTTGCCGGTCATTGGCCATTTCAATGCATGATCTAGTCAATACTTGCCAAAAGTAATCAAATTGAGCACCTGAAGAGCAGCTGCACCCACACGCCAAGTATCTATTTGCCATTTTACTTCAGTTCCTGCCTTTATTACACGCTCTCTTTCCTTCGGACAACTAGCAACATGATCCTATACCAACAAAATGAAAATAGAGTTTCACCAGAGATGTCACAATTCCAAAAAAAATGTAGTAATGACACAGAAACATTAAGCCCAACCTTGGTCATAGGAAATGGTTTACCACCACGGCTCAGGATTGCTCGGCAATCACCAGCATTTGCTACAAAAAGCTTGTTTCTCACTACCAGGGCTGTCACAGCTGTGCAACCAGGATGCCAGTCTTTTCGGATTATCCTTTTTGACTTTTGGTGAAGAATTAGTTCTTCTCGAAATGCCACATCAGTCCTTACAAATGCTTCTCCAAGGGCATCGATTGGGCTGCATAATGCCAGCATTCAGGTCAAAATTTTAACATGGCAAACATTTTTTTTCCCACTTTTTGCATTCAACACAAACCTTGTAACCCGACCAAATTGCTTGAGAAACCCAGGGACTGCTCGGACAGAAAACTCAGCAGCTGCTGAACCTGTGGAAAGTGTTTTGTAAGATAAGCTGAAGTAAAAGCTAGTAAAAATCAACCAACTATGTTTCTTTGACTAGCAAACCTCTGTGGCCATCAAAAACGCCAAAGGCAAAAACATCCTTTTCTTCGCTCATATCGGGAAGTATAAAATGGGTATCTTCCATAGTTTCCCTTCGACCGCATGTTGCAAAAGAGCCCCAACTTAATGTTGGATGATACTCTGATGAGGACTGATAGGAACAGTCAGACCAAAGATTCTCTGTAAGATCTGGTACTTCTGATCCCTTAACAAAAAGCTCTCCTTGGTTGAACCAGTTTAATGCTTCTTGATAATGGTGTGCTTCTATGTTGTCATTTTGACCCTTTCTCGCAGGAGATGCTGGAAGGCAAACTAAATGCTTTTGGATTATGTTTAGTTCGTCAATTATATCTTCAAACGATGGTCTCTTTTCAGGATAAGGATCCCAGCAACGCTGGATAAGTGACAAAAGTGTTGATGGAACACCAGACTTAGGAAGGGCAAGTGCAGGGCGCAATCCTTGAGAAACAACTGCTGCTGTAAGTTGTTGTTCAGTGTAAGTCATTTCAAGAACGGTGTGTGCCTAAAAAAATATGGTCAATGGTCGTTTTTAGGAAAATAAATGGGTCTGTCATGTCAACTGCAGAGAACTGTAATATGAATTGTACAGAACTAATAAAGGAATAAATGTGTAAAACACATCTGAAGCTAATATTATAGAAGTTTAATACTGAATGGAATATCAATAACATCGAATAATCTAAGAGCAGCAGAATGGCAAAGCAATTATGGTAACCTTTTATTCTAGGCACCATGGGATATTAAGCTATAGAATGATCATTGTCAGTCAGATGAATTTTTACAACAAAATTGCATTAAACAAGAATACATGATAGCATTAGCATTAACAAACCAAAAGCAGAAAAAAGAACAATAAAATACCTGTGCTTCTGCTCGCAGATCTGTATAAGGCACCACACCAGTAAGAAGTTCACTGTAAATTAGAGAAACAGAGTGCAACTGTTAAAGCATCATCAATAATTATGCTAGCAGAATACTTTGCCTTGTACTGAATAAATTTTCACATGTACAGAGCAACACCACAAGTTAGTTGAATATGCTAGCAAAATATCTTGTACATCAAATCATAAGTTACAGTGGATTCGCTGTCTGAAGTATCCAGCTACATTCTAGCCTGCAATTTCAAGTCCATGTCCCTTGCCTATTTGTCATCACTGGTGGACCCAATTACATCAGAGCACACCATCAGTAGAATGGACAATGACAATATGAATGCAGGCAACCTGGATCGAATCATCAAACACCTGGTTGCATCCTAGGGGCTCAACTAAACATCAACATGGTGGCACAGGAGTTCCAAGGAATCACTGATATGCTAGCATCATGGTAGTTATTTTATTCTGACAAACCATAGCAGAAGCACTTGTTTACATAAATCAAGAAATCAAGTGTCCAAACACAATCTGAAAATTTAGTATAATTGAATGGTAAACGATATGCTAATATCACTCTAAACTACGCAAAAAAAAGATGTATAATGTATAATACAAGAAATACAGCATACCTTGTTTCAGTGTGCGAACATGGAACTGATTACATGTGTAGAGGAAGTATTGTGTATGCTTTACTGCTTTAGTGCCAGATACGTGTTGGACAGGGTTTATGTCACTTAGTAGAATTCTCCATAGACTCTAGGTATATATATAACAAGCCAGTCCCTCCTACAGATATGGCATCTGTCGGAACAACCATTTTCCTATAAGCAGGTGAAACTACTGCTGCTACATGGCATGTATCACCAACAGAAACACTACAGAGAAATAGTTTATACTGTACTGTTACGAATTTACTGAAGCCACTGGTGTTATTTTACATTTAATTATAAAGGAGACAGTCCTTACTTGATAGATATCGCAAAGCTATATACATCAGATTTTTCTGTATGTATATCCTTTCTCAAAATTTCTGGTGCCATGTAAATTAGCGTCCCAACCATATTCTTTTTATGAAAACCACCAGTGGGCTTGCCAGATGATTTCCAGTTCTCAACTGAGACACACTTAATATCCTTCTGAAACATGGCCAAGCCAAAATCTGCTAGATGTGGATGGAGGTCTTTGTCTAGCTGTACAGAGTTATAAGCTTCCATTAACATATGTAAAAGATGGAAATCTGTTGTGCATGGAAGTACGTGATTCTTCACAGATAAAAGAAAAATGAATGCACATACCAAAATATTTGCAGGTTTTATATCTCTGTGAACTACCCCAAGGGTGTGTAAGTACTGGAGAGCCTTTGCTGCAAATATATCATGCAAAATGGAGTCAAACTTCTAATTTTCAACTTTTGCAACAACACATATGTAACAAAAATAGTATCAAACAGGACATTACCACCTAACAAGGACAAACAAGATATGTGCGTGTTCTATTATTTTCAATTAGATGATAACTGGTGCTTATTTGGATTAGCATCAATTCTTGTCCAATGGACTTTATGCTGACCATATTATTGTCCTTATACCCAAACTTTTAGCCACAATTTTTCCCTTCACAACTTATTTAACAGTACAGGTTCTAGTAATATGTGTATGCATCATCTTGACGCTAGAAGCACTTTGCCATGTTTACATAACAAAATGTATTATGCAATTTTCAGTGTGAAAGTTTTAGTTGACCGCAGTGAAATACCAAAATTTTGAACCATCTAAGGGTAAGAAAGAAAATACTGTGGTTCAGAATGACAGGTGAAACTAAAACTGCAAATATCCAGAAAAACAAAGGGACGTTGAGTATAATTAATTCTATAATTGCTTGTCTGCATAATCAAGTGAACAAATAAAAAGGTAAACATTACAGAGCATTGGGCAAGGTTGAAGTAGATTGAAATTCAAGCGCATGAAGTCAGGAGAGCATATTATGGCAAAATATGCCTGTTTCATGCTAACAACTGATTCTTAGTTGATGACATTCTGCTTGAAGCATGTTTCAAAGTAACACTCGTGCAAATCTGTTAAATTAGATCCTCAAACAAGAGTGCTCTCAGTTCAACATTATGCACCCTATAGTTAACTGAGGGGAAGATCCAGAGTAGAGAGACATGTGTTGAAAGCATGATCATTGGTCTTTTGGTCTATTAGAGAAACATAATTTTGCCTTGGATTTGAAAAAAACATTGCTGTCAAGTGAAAACATCAAAATAGCCTGGATCCACCCCTGACTAAACCCTAAGGTCTATACTTGTTTTGATATCTTGGAGCATCAAAAGATATGCAGCAAACTTAGACCTAGATCACTGGCAATGGCAACCACTTGATGGACAGAAGCACTCCACTCGTCGACATGAATCTTGTCCGCAAGGTTTGGAGGCTCGAAGAAATCAAAGAACATCAAGTAATTCGGAGGGCGTGCATGTGCTGCTATCAGTTTTGCCAGCCCTGGGTGATCCAGCTCACTGCATACACATAACAAATCCAAAATTAACCAAATAAACATGGTAAGGAGCTTTGTCGTTTGCTCCGGATGCGAACGCCCATTCCAATAAAACAGCTCATGCAGCAAAAGGTACCATTTGCTACAATGTCTGTCAGAGTGCATCCTGAAAACGAGACCCTCCATGATTTCCTCACGAGATCAACACCCACAGCAGCTGTGGGCAGGCAGCAGCTTTACTCCTATAGTCCTATATAACAAAAAAATACCGTTCCTGTTTTTCCCGCTGCTACCATGGACCCATGGTAACCCAGTGGACCACAAAACTAACACGCTTCTATCCGATTCACATTTTCTTTGGGGACAAACGGTGGCTACCTTAAGCTATCATATCATCAAACAATGTCAGCACAAGCACAGCATCCCCGTTCTCCTTATTATTATCCCCAATCGCACGACTCCAACAAGAACATCAGCAGAAACTTCCCCTTATAAGCAATTCGAACCCGATAAGTAATACAACAAGCGGGACAGAGAAGAACATGAAACGAACCAGAGGAGCTGGAGCTGGTAGTGGAACTTGTCGAGGTCCTCGGACGTGGCCAGCACGGGCTTCTTGGCCGCGACGCGCTCGCCGCCCAGCCGAGCCTCGTACACCGTGCTCTCCGACCCTGCAACATGTCACCGTTACCGCGCGCCGTCCCTCCTCCGAAGAACCACCGCCCAAAGATGAACACGAGAAGCGAGGATTAAGGCGTGGGGCACTGGGGATGGATACATACCTCGCGCGATGGGGGAGAGGAGGGAGAAGGAGGCCGGCGGGAGGTGGAGCGGGATGGCGGCGCTGCGGCAGCAGCCGCGCACGCACCGGTTGCTCTCCTCCGGCGGCACCTCCAGTCCCATCTCCGCCTCCGCCGCCGCGAGGGAGGGGGATGTGCGGTCGGCGGCTTCGCTCTTGCCTTGGTGGAGGGGAGGAACCGAGGAACAGTCGAGCAAGGGGAGGCTTCGCCGGATCGATCGATCGATCGAATAATCCGTTGGAGAATCCGTTGACTTTGACTTGTTCGCTTTCTCCTGGTTAGGCTATTTCTCCTGAATATTTCGTCCTGATCATCATCAAGAGTTTACAGTTTGATTTTCTCCGCACTCGTCATATCCTATATCTCATACTCCATATCAACTATAATATATTTTAATCTCTCATCTCAACTACCGTCTCCTTCCTCCCCTCTTCTCTCTCCTCCCTCCCTCCCCTTTCCCCGCTGCATCCCATCCCTCTCTCCTTCCTCCGTCACTCGCCTCGCCGCCCCCGCCCTGCCGCAGTGCCGCCGACGCCGCCGCCCCCTCCCATCCCCTCCGCCGCGCTCCCTCCTCTGTCCCCGCCGCGCTCCCTTCCCAGTCCCTACCAGGCCCTTCCCCTTCCCCGCGGCCTCCCCTCCCCTCCCCAAGCCGCCCCCTTCCCCTCCCTCGACGCTCGCGCCGGCATACCGGTGGGGCAGCGGGCGGCTGCGGCCATGGCGAAGCGGCGGCCGGCCGTGCGGGAGGGCGGCGCAGCGCGTGGCAGGCGGCCGTGCGGGGACGGGCCCATGGCGCGCGCGTGGGTGGCCTGCTCTCAAGGCGCCCCTCCCCTACTCCCCGGCCTCCGCTCCACGAGCAGACGAGCGCGCGGGCGGCCTCGGGCGGGCACGAGCAACGTGGCGAGGAGGAGGAGCAGGTAGGAGGCGGCCGCGGCGGCGGGGCAGGACGAGGGCGAGGAGGGTGGAGGGATCTGCAACGGCGGCGGCGGCCTCCGTGCGCGGGAGCGGGAGCTCGCCGACGCCCGCGGCGGCGTCCACGGGCAGGGACGGGAACGGCGTCCGGCGGCGTCCGCGAAGCTCGAGCCGCACCATGGACGCCGCGTGGGCTGTGGGATGTGGGCGGCGCGGCGGCGGGTGGTGGGCGGCAAGCTCCTCGAGGGTGCCACGGAGACGGCCACGGCGCGGCGGTGGCCGGGCGGCCGGCATCCCCTGCTCGACGCTTCAGTTGCGGCGGGCGGGCGGCGGCGCCGCCTCGCGCGCAGCGTCCACGAATCTCCAAGGCCGAGCGGCGGACGACTTCGCGGTGCGGCGGCGGCAGTCGAGCGGCGGACGGCTTCGCGGTGCGGCGGCGGCAGCCGAGCGGCGGACGACTTGCGGGCGGCGGCGACGGCATCCGACCGGGGCGGGAGGAGGCGTGGGAGCAACGGCCGGAGTGGGCCCCACGCCACGTCGCCCCATCGCGCACGGCCGCTATCGCTCCAAATATGGCGTATGCTCCCGCCTCGACTTCGGTGCCGCAGGCCTCCCAGTACGCCGCTGCAGCGCTTGCGTACGCAGGGCGTACTCCAGTTTGCGTTTTGCGTTCCCCACGGCGTTCAGCCTTACGCCGGCGGCCGGGTGCCTTTGCTTACAGGGCCAATCCGGCGACTTCCAGGTGAAATGGGCCCAATTCACGGAACAGAGAGCCACACTCAAAATCACAGGAGTTTTTCGAAAAGGCTGAGAAAGTTATCGTAAACGATTCCGCTAACGACAGTCACCTACCGCTAGAAAAAAATAATCAGCTGACCTTCCTCATCTTCAGCAAATTAAACCTGTCCACCGTGGCACCGTACTCTCATCTATGTATAGTTAACCTTCAACTCCACCAGATGCCCCGTTTATCGCAACATGGCTTCATTCCCTGCTGAAACATCAACCCCGTAGATAAACTTAACCTGAGACAAGCAGATCGAGACTTTCACTGATTCTGGGGAAGAAGTCGAGCAATACAAGCAATATTTGCACTTTTGCAGTAAAATGAGAAGCAAAAAGAATTGATTGTGGAAAGGAAAATAATATGATATATGGTAATAAGATTTGACCATTTTTATTTTCCACCTTTAAATATTTACATTGGATTCATGATATTGATTTTCATAAATTTAACTGAATCTCGTATACTCTGAGTGCACTTATTCATGTTGTTTTCAGACCAACTTAGTTTTAAGTATCATTCAACCAAAGGTCGAAGTATTGATTATTACGTTATCTGAAATATCATCACATGCAAAAGAGTAAATCATTGCATACCAAACTAGGTAAACTTAATTTCTCAGACTCACAAGCATCAATAAACTTATATGTTAATAAAGTTTACATGGCAGATGCTATAGGATCATGTAAAATTCTCACCCATGATCATATTACTAGGAGGTTAAGATCCATGGTGCAATGTGGCATCAACAAACAAAGATGATTTTGCAAGATCAAGATTTTGAGATAGAGACCAGGATCTAAGTACACTTGCTAAGAGTGTAGAAAAACACACTACACACCTTGGCCATGTTCCACAATTACATTTGTTGCAATCACATTGGACCTCTCTCATAAACTATTGGATCGTCTCCTCCAAATGTCCTCTCGCGGAGGACTATCATCTAAAATAATAAGTTTATTTGCAAATGCATAGATTAATACGAATCATTAGCAAGTATATTAACATCTTGTTCTGATCCAGATCTAGGTGTCCTACAATATAATTACATTTCTTGACTGATGAAATTGTTCCATCCATCCCCTGGCTGGGTCCCGCATGGACGTGAAAGCGCTTTCCCGTCCGTGCGAGGTCCAAGCACCGTTTCTTCCTCATCCAAGCCTCAGTTCTCGCTCAGTTCCTCACTCGCTTGGGCACTAGCCAGTAGCCACTGATCCTCTCCCGCCTCTGGTCCGATCCGATCAGATCAGATCAGCCTCCAGTCAATGGCCGCCGACCCGCGGTTCAAGATCTTCGCGGCCGCTGACGGCTTCGGCCAGCCGCTCAAGGACGCCGTCGTCGCGCACCTCCGCGCGCACCCCGCCGTCGCCGAGGTCGTCGACCTCGGCGTCGACAAGTACTACGCCGCCGCCGCAGCGGTCGCGCGCCAGGTCTCCTCCCCCGACTCGGCGCCGGACGCCCCCGAGGTCCGCGGCGTCGTCGTCTGCGGCACCGGCGCCGGCGTCTGCATCTTCGCCAACAAGTACCCGCGCGTCTACGCCACCCACTGCGCCTCCCCCGCCGACGCCGTCAACACCCGCTCCATCAACGCCTGCAACGTCCTCGCGCTCTCGGGGATGGCCACGCCGCCCGCCGCCGCCGCCGCCATCGCCGACACCTGGCTCGCCACGCCCTTCCGCGCCCCCTGCCCGGCCTCCGGGGACGCGCCCTGGCCGGACGACATCCAGCGGTTCCTCGACACCGCGCCGGACGAGATGGCCGCCATCCCCGAGGCCCAGGGCCCCCCCGACTCCGCCTGCGCCATCTGCTGCCTCAGGAGCGGGATGGAGTTCGAGCCGGTGGGGATTATACCCGGGGGCGAGATGCGGATCGTGCGGGAGAGCCCCACCTCGGCGTACGTCCGGTTCAAGGCCGGCAGCGTGGAGCCGGCGCACCACCACACCTTTGGCCACGACCTGGTGGTCATCAAGGGCAAGAAGAAGGTCTGGAACCTCACCAAGAAGGAGAGCTACGACCTGGTGGACGGAGATTTCCTCTTCACTCCGGCCGGGGACGTGCACAGGGTGAAGTACTTCGAGGATACAGAATTCTTTATCCGATGGGATGGGCATTGGGACATTTTCCTCGACGAGGATCTGGACACTGCACGCAGTGCCATTGATGCAGAGCTTGGAGCAGCCAGCAAGTGAGGTGACTGCATCCCCATCTATGTGCGGTGATGTCACTATGTCAGTGCTTCTGGAGGTACACGCACATCCTTCTTTGGGCTTCCTGGGCTTGCTTTCATGTATAATGTTTATTGTTAATTTGTTATAGTTGTTTTTCTCATGGTGTTTGTGTGATCGTATTGTCTTGCGATGTTGTGCAATATGGTTATTGCCAACGATGATAGCAAACTGTACAATATGATTACTGAATAAAAGGGAATAAAACTGCTCATGGAAGCCAATTTGATGTTTTATGTCATTGTTGTTGAGTCACCCTGTGATGTGCAGACTCCATTAGCTGTGTTATGTTGAGACTTTCAACATCCAAAATGGGTTAGATACTGGTAATTCAATCCCGAAGAAAGACATCAAATTGATTAGTGGAAAACAACCCCTTGGAGAACATGTATAGTTTTGCTCTGTACTGAGTAGAGAAAATGTATGAATGTATAGAGACCTAATCCGGCATTCAATAAATGAATGGGTAGAGCCTCTATTTTGCTCCTGAAAGGGTTATACTTTTTTCTTTTTGGGGTGGGTGGGGGACTGAAATCATTGTACTTTGAAACCCCTACTTTCCGCTGTTCTTGACCTTGTGGTGATATTAATTATTGTTAATTCCATTAGCTGTGTTATTTTGTGTTTTTCAACATTCATGATGTGTCAAATACATGATGATTCAGTCCCTAAGAAAGAGGTCAGAATCATTAGTGGAAAGCAACCCCTTAGAGCACAACTTTATCTGAGTGTGGCTTATTGAACTGGCGTGGTTTGCTGTTCTTTTGGCACAGGTCTTCCTTGTGTTTGTTGTATGTGATGTGCTTCATCAAATCGAGCCTTATTCATATACTGTCTGTTTTTTTCCCTTAAGGCTACTATGATTTATTGAATCAGGTTAAAAGATGTAGAATAGAAGCACTGCAGGCATGGTTTTAAATAGCGAGCTAAGGGGTTTAGCGGATGGGGTCAAAACAACAGCTAATAGCGGGCTAAATAAGGCTATAGCGGCTAAATTGTACATGATTCTAAATAGCGGTTTTCTGTTTCAAAAAACTATAGCCAGCTATTTAAAACCTTGACCGCAGGTTAATAAATCTGAACTTAAATGTGAAGTAGTGAAGACGAGGTTTCTATATCATTGAAATTACAACAACCCTTTTACTCTCTTATATGCTCCAACTTATAGACTTTCTAATATGGGATGTTGCTACCTTTCTCAATGGAGATCCAAGTTGTCTGTTTTACATAAAGTCAAATTTCTTTGTCTCTAAAAGGTAGTGATGTGCTTACACTCCAAGTCTATTTGGGGCTCTTAACCTCAATATTTGCAAGAGCTCTTTTAAGGTGTGCCATACTAGCCTTAAAAAGAACCAGTATGTAAAGATCGAAGGACTAGTATGTAAAGATCGGACGGATCAGATTAATTGTATACTACTGTAACTGTTTTAGTAGTATGGGTAGTATGAACTTAGTAGTATAGGTAGTATAAGGGTACTATGGGAAAAAAATAAAATGGTATATATGTAATTTTGACATATAAGTTTGGAATGGCAGATATGTAATTATGGCATATCTTTTTTGGATCAGTCAGCTCGGACGGGCGAGACAGGGGTGCGCACACGGGCGAGACAGCACGGGTCCGGCTGCCTCGAAATTTTTTTAGGGGGGATTTTTTTTATGTTACCATAATATTCCTGTCAGGATCTGGTTTATACTACCATACTAGTATGGCACACCGTAAAAGAGCTCTGTTTGCAAACCTCTCAACCTGGATGAATTTGTCAAAACCATCATATGAAAAACATATCACTGACTTGATATAACCTCTAATTTGAAATAGCAACGACAGGAAGAGGGCGAGGGCGGATCTTTAGAATTAAAAAAAAAGTTCGGCCTCCAGCTCCTAATCTTGCTTTTGGACTCCAAGCTGCCATTGATATGACGGGAACATGGGCTTTTGAGATAAGTTCCCATGCTGAACATGGAACTTCACAGAAAGTAGACATGCATGGGACCGCAAGTCCATCGATTCATATCAGGGACTTCTTAACCATATGCATAAGCAAGGAAAAATATGGGGAAAGGCAAACATTGCTTGGAATATATGTATCTGAGGCTATAACATATTCTTCCAGGAGCTAGCTAGCTAGCAACCCTTGATAATGTAGAGATTGCACGGGGAAGCCTGCTTGTTGTCACCCAATGTCGTGCGGCACCGCACCCACCGTGCGTAGTTCTCGTCCTCGAAGCCGAAGCCGACCTCCAGCTGGATGCCGCCGGTCGCTCTCCATGCTCTCCCGGAGTTCGACCGGCAGAACTGGCCATCCCGTCGACGCGGTCACGGCGATGACCTTCTTCACTCTGGGGTCGACGCAGCCAGATCCAGGTCGAGGCCGGTGGAGACGACGGGCTCCATGGAGAACTTTATCCTTCCAACCCCTTGGAGCATGTCGAAGGCCATGAAAGCCATGAGGCAGATCATTGGCACTAGCAGCACGAAGTAGAGGATTTTCATCCACGGTTTGATTTCCGCCATCCACTGGGCATACTCATCGGAACGCGGCAGGAGTCGAGCTCTGCTGTCCATCGTTTTAATTTAGGCGTTCGTTGTTTTCCAGAGAGATCGAGGAAGGTGCCGAGGTCGCCGTTATATTGTCATCAAATCAATCAAATTGCACGCCCGGTACGGCCCGGCGTATCCTACGCAGATACGGAGGTCGGCAAATAACCAAATTAAATCATAGCCAATATTTATTATAGCAAATACTTCGAAGGTGAGGATCTCCATGCGGAAGTTGCCGGGGGTGCCGAAGGAGACGGGTAGGTCGATCTGCCCGAGCGGCTGGACCCGCTTGCCCGACGCGACGCCATGAAATGGCGACCTGCTGGGCCTCAGCTCGTCGATGCCGATGCCCATAAGCTCGAGGGTGCGGGAGTAGAGGATGTTGAGACTGCTGCCCCCGTCCATCAGCACCTTTGAGAACCGCGTGTTGCCGATGACAAGATCGACAACAAGCGGGTAGTGTCCCGGATTGGGGATGTGGTCCGGGTGGTCTTCGCGACCGAGAGAGATGGTCTCGTCTGACCAGGCGAGGTAAGTTGGCGTCGCGGGCTGAACGGAGAAGACCTCTCGACGTTCACGCCTACGCTGTCGCGACGTCATGTTCGTTGTGGGTCCTCCAAAGATGAAGAACACGTTCTCCACGTGGGGGAACCCATCCTTGTTACCGTCGCCCGCATCCTTCTTCATGTCATCATCTTTCGCAGTGATGCGCTTGTAGTAGTTCTTGAGCATTTGACACTGCTCAAGAGTGTAAGCGACAGTGCCTTTGTGGTAAGGGCACGACTTCTTCAGCATGTCGTCGAACACACCGCCCCCCGTGGGGGGGCCTCGAGGGCCTTTGCGGCTTCGCTCAACCGCGAGGGCCTCATCCGAGTCCTCGTCTTGCTGCTGCTGGCGTGTGGCTTGCTGGGGCTTCTTGCCATTGCCGCCTCGCTTCTGCTTCTTTGCCTTCCCCTTGGACTTGCTGCCTTCCGTAGGCGTTTCCTCCGCGCGCTTCCCCTTCTTGCCGTCGAAAATGGCCCCAACCGCCTCCTCCCTAGAGGCGAAGTTGGTGGCGATGTCGAACAGCTCGTTACCGCTGGAGGGGTGGTTCTGCCCCAGCTCGCGCACTAGCTCCCGACACGCCGTGCCTTCGAGGAAGGCGTGGATTATCTCGGAGTCGCCCATGCTCGGGAGCTCGGTGCGGCGCTTGGAGAAGCGTCGGATGAAGTCTCTTAGGGGCTCGTCGGGCGTCTGTCGACACTCACGTAGGTCCCAGGAGTTTCCAGGGCGTACGTACGTGCCCTGGAAGTTGCCCACGAACGTCTTGACCAGGTCATCCCAGTCGTGGATCTGGTTCGCGGGCAAGGTGGAGCGGAAGGTTGCGGATGATCATGGCGTCATCGGTGGCACCGCCTAGTTGACATGCTAGGCGGTAGTCGTTTAGCCATACCTCGGATTCGTCTCCCCTGAGTACTTGGTGATGGTGGCCGGCTGGCGAAAGCGCGATGGGATGGCCGTCGAGCGGATCTTCCGACTGAACACGGGGGGATCTTCCGACCTTTTCCTGTTTAAGACATTGCAGGCATCGACGCCTCGCGTGTCCACGAGCTGGTCCTTCGCGGACCTCCTTGCATCACGGTTGTCAGCCACAAGTGCCCTCCCGTCGTTCGTTGGACGGTTAGGCGTTCTCTTATTCCTGGGTGGAGTGTGAACGGACTCCTCCCTGTCCCGTACTCTCCCTCCAGCCATTGAACTGGCTTGGTGGCGCATGCGGGACGCGGAGCTTTCGGCCTGCTGCACGGCCGCTTCTTCAACGAGGATCTGCACTTGGCACCGTATGTTGCGGGCTTCGGGCGTCGATGGTTCAGGCATGGCCCGGATCAAGGTCGCCGCCGCGACGAGCTTTTGGCTCATTCTCTGCAACATCGGCGGACCGTCAACGTTGTCGTTGTTGATGATGCGAGTTTGACCGCAATTCTGGCGCATTCGCCGCGCTGGAGGTGCGCGGCTTCGAGTGCAGCCCGTAGGTCTCGTACTTGCTGGCGCTCCTGTTGGAGTTTCGCTTCCAGCTCCTGGACTTGCGCCAACTATGCTTGCGCCAGTGCGGCGTCATCAGGCAGAGTCGCCACCTGCGCGTTCTCCAGCTGCTCGTCGCGGCCGGCTCCCACGGGCGCTGGTTGTCTATCACTGTCGACCGCGTTGCCCGTGTCCCCACTGTCGCTTGCGGACCCAACCTCACCGCCGATGACGAAGCATTCCCGCGTAGGGTCGTATCCCGCGTCGCTGGAGTCGTCAGTGCAGGTGAGGCAAAAATCCGCTGCGACCTGGAATGATGTGAGGGCCTCGCGATCGCGCAGCCCGGAGTAGTCCAAGCGCGGGTCCTCCTGACCGCGCTCGTGTCCCTCACCGTCTAAGTCGGGATACGATTCATTGGGGTGAGGAGTCGATGAGGTTGCGGATCGAGATGAGGTGGTGACCCGGCAAATCCTCATACGCGTCAAGGTTGGTGCCGACTGACGAGGACTGCACCGCGGCCGCATTGCGCATCCCGAAAGGGAAGTGCGCCGGCCCGACCGCGCTCTCCTGGGGGTTCCCCTCCGCAGGGTCCCCGGAGATTGGCATGGCTGCTTGTGCCTCAGCGGCTTGGTGGGGCATCGGGGCAGCATCCCAGTCAGGGAGCACGACTTGGATGGGCCTGCGCCGCTCTACGCGTATCCGCAACTCGTGCAGCATGCGGCGCCTCCTGAGTTGGGACGGTGTTGGTTCCGCCGGCGGCGCAGATGACGTCGTCTCCACGTTAGGACCTCTGGAGAGGAGCCGCATGAGGAAGCCCTCACTAGTCGCCTCGAACTCCAGACTCCCGAACGTGATCCGGTACCCGCGCGGAAGCGGGTCAGAGGATTCCATAGGGAATCGTGGCGGCATAAACTTGGTGCGGCTTGCCGTCAAGGGAACTGGTGAATGAAGAGAGTAGATCACAACGCTCCACCTACCTGGCGCGCCACTGTCGGTGTTGAGATTGGTCGCCCAACCTCACACCGCACAGAATGTGTTGTGTCCCGTCCCTTGACGTTTGATGCAAGAGCTAGCACGATCACACAAGGTTTATCCTGGTTCCGGCCACTGGCCGTACGTCCAGCAAGCGTGCTCGTGGCACTATACTATCTTGCACCGGAGTGCTTGCAGTGGGGGGCTACAAGCAAGGCGGGAGAGGAAAAGTCTCCAAGTCCCTGAAGGTGGAGTGATTGAGGTGGTGTGCCAATATCGTGGTGGCGAGTGTGTGTGTGTGTGTCTGTGTCTCTCTCGATCGGGTGCCGGCCTCCTCCTTTTATAGGCCAAGGAGGAGGGGCTTACAAGTACGTGTATAGTGCGATCTACAGGGAGGTGCATTGGAGAGCACGATGCCGGGCCTGCCGTCATCCTTGGTCCTGGCGGGGATTTATGGCGAGCTCCGGCTTCCGCGGGCGTCATGAGTGTCCCTGTGCTTGTCTTGGAGCAGTTTTGAGGGGCGATGCGGCCATGGTCCGCGCCTGATTGTCGTTCACCTGCTGGCTTGAGGGCGTCGCCATGCCGTTCGAGGGCCTGTCTACTGGAGAAGGACGGGAGTTGGAAGCACAGGGGTCGGCGTGGTGGCCGCTGTTGAGCATAGTGCGCGGCATGCCCGATTCGCCGGGGGATGGTTGAGAGTTGGTGGATTTGACCAGGCCTTCGTCATCCTTTCGGCCGCGCGATGACCGAAGTCTGCGCCCAGTCGTCGTTCGTACGCCCTTTCGAGGGTGCCCCATGCCCATTCGAGGGCTGCTTCGCGGGGGAAGGACAGGAGCTGGTGGCACAGTGCTATGGAATGACGCCTGCCAGTCAGCACAGGGCGTCGCAGGCCTCGCATAGTGCTGCGCACGCCTGCACAGTGGTGGTGAGGCCGCATAGTGATCGGAGCAGGCAGAACATTGGGCCTGGCGGTGTCAGCGGCGCGGCGTGGGGAGGGTTTTCCTTTTGACTTTGGTGCCTGCTGATGGAGCGGGCATTAAATGCCGCTGTCGGGCGGAGCGATTGAGGCGGGGCCTCGAGCGAGGCGGAGGTGTCGCGGGGCTCGCTCGAGGGGGGCGGATGCCCTCGAGCGAGGCGGAGTTTGTATAGCGCTCGCTCTCGGGGGTGAGCGACCCTCGAGCGAGGCGGAGTTTATGCAGTGCCTGCTCGAGGGGGTTAGGAACCCTCGAGCGAGGCGGAGACTGGGGCGCCCCCCATCACGCCCTCGATGGTCAAGCCTTTAGGCTGGTGTTGGGCCGTGACGCGCCGTAATGGGCCGTAGTTTCTGGATGATCTTTGGCCCATTGGGTCGGTGGATCGTTTATTTGCGTTTTGGAGGGCGGTTACCCCGGTGATTAGGGGACCCCCTAGGTTTGTCCTCGACACCATCCATATCGACGTTCCTAACCACACAGTGGTAGCCCGTGATGGTCCCAATTCAACTCGCGGGACAAGCACCGTGTGTCACCAATGGACATCATAAATTGCAGTTTATGATATTCTTTATCTTTAATGGGTCACTAAATATCTAGATCTAAAATCATCATATTTATCGCACCTAAAATTTTGCCGCAATGTATAAGAATATGATATGGCATCCTTTATGACACGACAATTGTAACATTTAATTTCTTTCGTTATAAATGGAATTAGGCCTGGCTATCGTCTGCTATGGATAAATAATCCTGGTTATATTTTTGAGAATGACACGGTACAACGCAAACGCTCACACACGCGTGCACACTCACCCCTATGAATATACGTACACAAACCCTACCTCTATGAGCAACTCCGAAGAATTGAGCACCCGGTAGATCTGGAGAATCCCGAAGTCACCATTAGCACCTCGTTGTCGATGAGAACGTCGTTTACCACTTAATGCATAACACCGGAAAATTCTTGAGAAAATGCTACAAAAAGGAATGGAGAAGAAGGAATGAGCTCATGCGTCGCCGGCAGTGGACACGCGCCTAGATGGAGAAGAAGAGAGAAAAAAAATTAGTTTAGTCATTGACATGTGGGACCCGCCTGTAGGATAGAGAGAAAGAGGAGCGAAGAAGGGGATCTGCTGCAGCATTTGTCTCCACTATCTTAAAAATGTGTTTTCTCAATCCTATTAAGTATTTATAGGGGAATAGATTTTTCTCGATCAGTTGGAGTTTCGCCAAAGTAAAAGCGGCGACGGCATGATAACGACAGTGCGGATGGTCGCGCCCTTCGTCTCCTCACCGGCACCACCAGACCAGTGCATCATCCGTGCCAAGCAGCGACCGTCGTGCTGCCCGTGACGCTCGTGCGCGTGGTGGTCTCCGCATCGGGCGAGGACGGCTACTTGGAGATCATCTCCGAGGACGTGTCGTCCCTGCCCGGCGAGGATGCCTTAGCCACCGTGCACGTCCCAAGGGACTAGATCATCGCGGATGCTACGCCGCCGCCGCCCGCGTCTGGGTCCGGCGGCGCAGGGCGGGTAGGAGGGGGACGTGGGGATTACACGACAGCAGGCCCACGAGTCGGCGCAAAAAATCAGAGGCGGACGGAAGTGACGAGGATTGATGATAGACGTCGGATTACCTATATTTTAACGGGGAAAATCGATCGCACACACGGAGGATTGGTGGAGGGATGGGTGTGTACATGGTTCCCGCATGTAATTATTAGGAGTAGAGATAAAAAAAGAGTGTGAGCGGTGAGCCGGTGACGCCGTTGATGGCCCAGAGGGGAAAGACAATGGTGCTGTTGTGGGCCCCTTCACCGGTGCGCGCGTTCACCCACGTGTGAGGCCAGTGTCAGTGCAAAGTTTTACTACACGGTTATCTAGACCAGAAATTAGGTAACTGTGCTAAAGGGGTGTCATGGTGATGAAACTCCTCACATCCCATGAATCTCTGTCTTCTCTCTCTTATGTCACATCAGCACGTTTAGGCTTCGTTTGGAATGGAGTTTTCTCGGAGGAATTTTGAAGGAATGGCTTCCAGAGGAAAGATTTCCTATGATACCGTTTGGAATACAGGAATGCATCCTTCCATTCGAGAGGAAACACGTGCTTTCATTCACAAAACGGAGGAACCAGAAAATCCACCACCAACCCATGTTTTCGCGGAGTCCCGAGGTGAGCAGCGGTAAAGCAAGGAGCAGAAGCAAGCTACGGAGAGAAAATAGTTCTTAGCAAATCTAATCAGGTCATTAGTGTGTTATATATGTTGGTTTGATTTGACGCTAGTTTATTTTTCTCGGAGCATGTGAGAGGATAACGATGAGAGATAACAAAGAGAGGCTAGTTTATTTTTCACACAGCTGCATATAGGGCCGTGCAATTAGTTGGCCCACTGTAACTGTTTTTTAAATTATTCTCTATGTACTTAAATAAAAATGCAGTGGTTATTGCTTTTTTAAGTATACAAGCACTTTAACTTTGCACTGACACTTAAATTCCTAGAACATTGTTTTCCTGTGTTCCAAACACCCTTTTCTTCATAATTCCTGTGTTTTGCAATCCTCTGTTTTCACATTTTATCCATATCTGATTCCTACGTTTCCTTCCATTCCTTTGTTTTCAATTCCTTTATTCCAAATGAGCCCTTAATGTCATAAAACTCCCATGAAACCTCCACTGAGACTGGCCTGAGCGTGTTCACCCTTGGCACCCGACACGCCGGCCCAATTAGTAAATCCCATGATGCTGACCAAATGCACATGGCTCTTCCGTCGTGTATTTTCATTTCCCCTTACACCAGTCAAACTAAGTCTCATGTGTAATCCGTATTAGTGGTTAGATTATCATTATTATGAAACTAACCATCGGATTAGAAAGATGGAATGATACTTAATGGATACCCAGGAAATTAAGAAGCAATCTGTTCATGTTTTGCTCTCTTAAAATGGAGGAAGACACTGGGAGGCAGGTATCACGAGAGATGAATAGATGATACACTGAAAACATGTTTTATTAATTAGAGCTGCATGCATCAAACAGATGTATGGAATAGATTACATGCATGCCATTGTTGGATGAAAGCCAGATGAAAGCCGTTTCAACAGCCGCGGTACGGTCACCGCCGGCCTGTGGGTGGCCTGACGGTGCAACAGCATTCCGGGGGATCTTGAGCGTTCTTGCAAGTGAAACGGAGCAGCTCAAAGTGGAAGTGTCCAATGCATGCATCTCTACACAAGTCGTCAATGCACTTTGGACTTTCCGGTCTGCATATCTCTTCATCTATAAGCCGGCAGACACAATGAATCAATTTGACCATCAGCAAAGTGTTACAGATTGGTAAAATAAAGTAGCTCCGTCAGGTATTCCATACCTGCATAGGTGGATGTCAGGGTGCAAGACAGGACCACGAGAGTAATGACGCAAATAGCAGCAGCTACTACCGAGTGCACGGCCTTCATCGTGTCAACACAGTACGTTGGTACTCGTGCCTGCAAACTCTTCTGTTTTGGGTGCCGTGGCCAAGAGCTTGTGCTATCTTTATATAGAGTGAAATCGTTCATCAGGATTGATATCCTTTCCCACATTAATATAATGTTGGCATATCTCACTGCCAGGATTTGATATCCTCGCTCCTAGATCCTAAATGCTAAATTAATGTGTCACTATCCAATTATATACCACGGCTCTTCCAATGTGCTACCTATTGCTTTTCTAATCTGAAAATAATACGGAGTAGGTTAAAGTTTAAAAGTAGTTTTTTTACATATTCATGAACAAGAGTATCTCCAAAAGACATTGTATATCTTTTCTAACTTACAGAAATAGAGATTTTGGAGAAAAACAGCCTCCAACAACCTCTTCAATCGGATATCTTCTCTATTCCAGATTTTTCGCTAGCCAAAGCTGGAGAGTGAGATGACTCTCTAGACTGCGCACAAGATATAGAAAAGTTACTGGAAAGTATAAAGATATAGAGAACTTCCAGCACAAGTGATTAAGACAAATTATTAGTTTTAAATGTGATTTTCAACATATCAAAAGAAAATGAATTATTAGTTTTAAATGTGATTTTCAACATATCAAAAGAAAAGTACTGACATCTAAGGTTACTTACCTTTTCCCAGTCAGGTTGAAGAATTGGTGGTCCCTAAAAAGGTATCAATCGTAACCAAAAACTGGGGACACCCGCCCCCACCACCACCACCACCTCCTCCTCCTCCTCCTCCTCCTTCTCACCAGAGGCGTGTGCCTCTGGCACAGGCGACGCCGCCGCCACCACAACCACCACCACTACCACCTCCTCCTCCTCCTCAGACGTTGTCATCGAAGCTATAGGCAAGGGTGACCTCCTGCGAGCCCCCTCCTCCCTTGAGCCGTGCCGGAGTCCTCAGCAGCCGCAAGCACTGAAGAGCTCGCTCCACCATTTCCTTTTCCTTTGCCTCTCCGTTGAGTCGCCTGGGAGGACTCACCTCTCTCGCTAACTCTGTCGAATCACATCTGTGAGTGACCTCATCATACCTCCACCGCGCCCACCATCTTTCATCAATCACCTATAATTAAAAAGAGTAAACCAATTACAAATTATTTAGTACAACTAGTAAAATAAACAAAACATAATGATAATTTAACATAGTACGAATCATACATGTATTATAAATAATCATCATGATCTAGATTAGCTGGATCATATGTCTCATCATCTCTATCACGCATGTCGATATAATTAACGCTGTGCTCTAAAGGAGGAATGTTGTCATCATCACTGTTATTGCTTAAATGTAATAGTTCAAGTAATTCTAAGTCATTCACGTTACGAACATCATCTCTGGTATCTTCGAGAGCAACCTTTTCATTGTGATAGTCATGGCTCTTAAACCCATTGATTCGCATAGTAATTAAGTTCATTGGCTCCTTCAAACTTTGCAAATGTTGATCCAAGAAAGCATCAGTGTTCTGAATCCAATCCAAGGTAACGTCACCACCAGGTTTTCAGGTCGTGTACATCCATGCATGGTCATCCATCCTCTATATCATATCAGCGAGCGAGCAATATAAAAATCATTTGCTTCTACACAATGTCTATACTTTTAAATAGGTGAAGATAGGTTCTAATCCCACCCGAGGATATGTAACCGGTGTTGGTTTCCATGGTCTACTCTGATTCCGGATAGAATTTTGGCAGCACCTTCCCGCTGTTCTCCAAATACACCAGTCAAACTAAGTCTCATATGTAATCCGTATTAGTGGTTGGATTATCATTATTATGAAACTAACCTCAACTGACCATCGGATTAGAAAGATGGAATGATACTATAGTATGTAATCTGTATTAGTGGTTGGTTAGAGCTTGAGCTGAAACTTGTGGGTTAGTCAATCATAACTTGAGTTAAGCTTTGTTTATGCCCTGAATTATACTATATTTTTCCACAATACTTTGAGGGGAAAACAATATTGTATTTCGAAATACTAATTTCTGCAGAACAGATTCTGGCCCTGTTCGCTTGACTTCTGCTGATGGCTTATGCTGATTCGTTGTGAGAGAAAAATATTGTTGGCTGATGGCTTATGCTGATTCGTTGTGAGAGAAAAATATTATTGGCTGGATAAGCATAAGTCAAGCGAACAGGGCCTCTGATTCTTTAGCTTTCCTACTCTTTAATCCTTTTATCTTGGCAGTCAGTGATCTATTGCTGCTTATGGTTGTGCTCGGAATGCTTATTGTGAAGATATGCCTGTGCGTTCGCAGGTAGTACAAAATTTGGAAAGACTGCAAGCAACAATGCCTTGCTGCCTTCTTGTCAATTTCTTTCCTGACCTCCAACTTATTGTGAATAATGATTCATGGCCTGGATTTGTTCGTGTTGGATGTATGAATCACAAGTTTGTCTGATCCAAATTTGAGAAATATATTAGTCACAATATGAGTACCAGCTTTGTTCTACATTATTATCTGTGATGACACCTTTGCAAATTTGTTGTATCAGTAGAGCTCTTTCTTTTCCTGATCTATGGGGATGTATTGGTGAGAAGTAACAAGTTTCAGGTTTTCTAGATTTATGATATAGTTAGTGGTTAGTTTTGCAATATATGTATTCTTGTAGTATTCTGATATAAGTTAAAAACATTTAAGAATAATTTTCATTCTAAATTATACGGACTGAGATAATAGCATCTGACTTGATGCTGGCGTAGCCCCTATATAGGTATGACTTTTTTTTATTCTTATATTGATGCTTCAGAGTAGCAGTTCTTAACTGAATTTTCTGAACTGGTTATCTTTTGAGATATGATATTCGGATTCCGGCTTTAATGAAATGGCAGAGCACCTGCCAAGTTTGCTCTAAAAAAATATACTTGGCGCCACTGATTTGGTATTTGTTTCCAGTAGTGCTTCCTCAGGTTCCTTATGGTATTTATTCCCATTACTCAAAACTGTTATGCGTTGAAACCTGGTGAGAAAGGGTTGTCAAAGATGGTGCTTCATTGGAATTTTATGGGAAGAGTAAAGATTGCCTGCAGAATATTTTTGTTGAAATGGAGAAGATGGTATTTATAATCGACGAATGGCTCAACAGTCAAGACTACTTCCACTGAGCTTTAAGTTCAAACTTTGGCTAAAAACATATAATTAAGTAGTATGACGAATCCTCTGCATCCTGATAATCATCAGTGTGGAAGGCTGGAGGCCAACGTTCCTGTCGCATAGTATGGCGTTGGTCGGCCATCGGGATGCTCTACTCATTGAACACCGGAGGAAGAGCTGCTGGCCGAGGTGCCACATCGCCGACCGCCCGACCCCCTTCTCTATGTGACTGTGACGTGGACACGAGGGATGGAGGGCGCATAAGTGACTACGACGACGTGGACCCGACAGATGGAGGCCGCATAAATCACGGAAGAGAGGACACATAAATCTGGAAGCGCAGGGATCATTGAGCGTCGCATCAAATCACGAAGGGCATCGGGAGGGGGTGCGCACCGCGGCCACCGCGTACGCACGGTGCACACCCTATTTTTTTTCCATGTTTCACGTCCCATCGTTGTCCAGCAAAAACAGGATCGCTGACCATCCGTTCGAGTACATCTGATGCAAACAAACAATTGCCAACGTTCATTTCTGTTGAGTTTTATCAATACAGCGTTCAATATTCCAATGTTTAGTTAAGTTTCCTCGATACAGTGTCCAGGATTCAGAGCCATGTTCTTGAACAATCTGCTTCACGCATTGTCCAGGCTGTAGGTTTGCCGCTGCATCTTAGTCCACTAGCCATTGACGTATCTGAATGCAATTACCAGTTAGATGATGATCAAGTGTTTGTAATGTTGTTCATAAGCCAAGAGCAAGGCTGTGCTCACTCGACAACCGAAGTCGTATCCATCGAGGTGCCAGGACTGCATCTCGGTCTCGGTGTTCTAGAACACAACCTCAACGAACTCGTGCAGGTTGAGCCTGATGACGGGCGTCCCGGAGACGTTGGCCGTGTTGTAGTTGTACGCGAACTCGAGCGGCGTGAAGAGGACGACAAACGATGCGCCGTTCACGACACAACTCCTCCGTCGTCCGGCTGGGGATGACACACAAGGGATGGCGCGGTAGTGGAAGGAGCCCTGCGGGTCGGACCGTGGTGCGTTGGCCGTCATGTAATTCCACCGGAACACCAAACCTGATTAATGTAAAGTGCCACCCCAGTTATATTTTAAGTTTTTTTATCATACTAAATTGTTAAAAATGCATCTTTGCTGAAAATATATCCTTTCGATAATGTTTATATCTTCACTATATGTATAATTTTTTTATTTTATTATGTGTTATTTAAACACGTGCGGCAGACCAACTATCTCTACCTAATTATAAAGTAAGTATTGATTCCACGGTACGTAAGGATTGATTCCGCTGTGGGATATGGGTACCCTAGGGCCCATCATGGAGGGCGGCGGCGGCCGGCCCAAAGAAGATCGAGTCCTAGTAGACTCCTACTAGGACCCCCTATTGTAAATAGTCCCATATGAAAAATACTCAGATTGTAACATGACCTCCTGGATATATAAAGGAGGGCAAGGGTCCCTAGATAGGGGCATCATGCATCCCGATCAAGCATCGCAACACACCCTGTAAACCATACGCTCGACCCTGCTTCCTGAAGCTCGGCCGAGTACCCAGCAATACAAGACAACACCACCGACACAGGACGTAGGGTATTATACCTCCGGGTAGCCCGGACCTGTCTAAATCAGTGCCTCCTGTGTACCATCGAGCTGCTAATTCATCAATCGTCCGCCTACAAATCAACCACTCGGGTACCCCTAGGTGGATTGCCGGTCCTAAGGTCCGACATCCGCGGTACGTCATAATTTTATAAAACCCCCCCTAATATTTGTAGAAATCAACCCACCGTCCTTTAGTATATCGTATTTTTTTAATAAAAACCCTACGATGTATAAGTACGTCGACCCATATTATACACATAACGGATACGGAAAATTCACCCCACGTTTGAGTTTGAGTCCGTGTCGTACCTACCCCATCGTGGTCGAGTTCCATACAAGCACCACACGAGCTCCATATAACTGGCGCTGCTATGTACGCAGACAGCTAGCTAGGCACCCGAGAGGCCCTCGGTCCACCACCTTTGGCAATCGAAAGTGCCACCACCGCTTCAACCAAGGCTGCTGCCACCGCCGAGGATCTCCTCGTGCCTGAGGAACGACGATGATGCGGGCATCATCGAAACTTTCCGTCCCTCAGTCAATGAGAGACTAGCGAGGTGGCGATGTGGAGTCCTGAGACGAGATGCGATCGTGATCGCTTTATGTGGTGGTTTAGGATTAGGCGGGAGCGTAGCGTGTGTCCGTGTTGGCGAATCGGCATGCATATGCTGTTCGCGGATGCTGGCAGCCGACGAACATGTCTCTAATCCCTCGTCACGCAAACACCACCTGGTGCAGCGGTTCCACGATGGCATGGGCATCGAGTCACCGAGTCGACAACAGGCTAGATGCAATGCTGATTCTGGTAAAGATTCGGAAACTGGTTTGTTTCTTCCAACAGATCCATGAATCGATTCTTTTCTGAATGAGATATTGGGGGACTCAAGGCAAGCTGTGAGGCCACCAAAGGCCAGTGGCCTTCTCGCATGCGGTGGCCGCGAGCCGAGCATATGGATGACGACGAGCTGATGAGCGGCAAGGCCGTGTGTAGCTGATGAGCTGGACGGAATGAGCAAGCGACGATGGCGAGTAGGGGCACCGTTTTCCTCGACAGCGCGCCGCAAACGCCACCGGGCGGGTTACCGGCTATCACGCCAACGCTGGTGAGGCGGGATTAGGCGGTTGCCGGGTTCGACGGCGGCAAGATTAGTGAGCTCGCACGGGCCACGTCGGGCAGCACGACGCGCGCGGACGGCGGCGTCGAGAGCTCATGGGCCCACGCGGAGGAAACGAGCTGCGGAACATGTTTATTATTGTGATATGATAATTTATATGTATAATTTTTACTCGTAGCAACGCACGGGCACTTTTGCAAGTAGTTTACTAAAGGACAAAAGAAAGCACTTTTATCTATTACTGTAAAGATCGAAAACTTTCGATGACGACGGGCCCATAAATCAGCCACAGTAGAATTTTTTCGTACCCACGATTTTCATCAGACTCTTTAGTCACACTTTTGAAGAAATCACAAAACGTTACGCCTCATCACGAAAAAAAACACGCGCTTACGTGGAATCGTCGAGTTCGTAACCAATACGGTCTCTGACCAACTATCCATTATATAAGAGTTAAATGTATCATTAGTACACAAACTTTGCAAGTGGGTGCATTTAGGTACACCATCTCTCTAATTGCTCATTTAGGAGCAACAACTTGACACGTGGGTGCAAATAGGTCACCACGACGACACATAGCCAAAAAAATTGCCATGAAGGCAGCATTGCAGCGATGTGTTAGCCTTTTTTTTTTGACCGAAGTCGGGAGGGGAAGCCCCTACCTATTTTTTTATATTTTTTTATTCCAAACCCAATTATTCGCTCCCACAGGGAGTCGAACTTGGGTCTGCTGGGTGCTACTCAGGCTCTCTAACCACTAGGCTAGAGGCCCTTTCACTGTGTTAGCCCTTTCACTGTGTTAGCCATTTTTTTTGCAAAAGTCCTTACTCGTGACGCAATTTAGGTTAGTTTAGTAGTATCTTTTTAGATTTTGTTTGTAACATCTTATAGACAAGAATATCGTAAATTTTTAAAATCTTATATTTTACGAAAAATATTTATTTTTGGTGAGGTGAAATAAAATAATATAACAAATAAGATATATATTTGGCGTTGATTGTAGGCACCGTATAAGTGCAAAAATTTGACCTTTTGATTCGTAACTCGGTTTGCAGTCCCTGCCTCTAACAAAGTTTGAGTGGTAATATAAATCCTCAAGTTGTTGTATTATTCTGACATATTGTTCATCCTGTATTAGCATCATAAAAATTTGATGTTTATCAGAACTAGTATATGTCAAAATGAGTCCTAATAAATAATAAAATAACACCAAATATATAAATATGTTGTCAACGTGACGTTCTTTTTGCCCATGTGTCATGTCGGTGATCTATTTGCACCCATATGCCAAGTTGTTGCTCCTAAATGAGCAATTAGAAAGATGATGTATGTAAACGCACTCACTCGCCAAGTTGTTGATTAAGTTACTATTTCACCAGAAATGGAATCACTTACCAAGTTCAGTGGCAAAGATTTCATTTGTGAAGTGTCCTTTTTTTTGAAACGAAATTTGTGAAGTGTCGTACTGTCTTAACTCTTAAGTAGGAGAATGACCATGTAGTAGTAAAACGGGGTTGCTCAATGTTCAGTCATGCATGCTCCAGTTTAAGCAATATGCAATAATAAATGAAGGTATCACGTCTGCACGATCCAGTTTTGTTTAAGAAACACACAAAGCAGGTCAACAAAGCCAAAGTCTAAAACAGCTTAGCGCACCCGGGCGATCCAGCAACAGCAGCAGGAAGTCCAAATTTGGCCAGCAAGGGATGGCCGCAACCGAGGACCCCGACGCCGCGGCGGCGGCGCTGGCCGCGTTCCACGAGTCCCGAGCCGGCGTCCGCGGGCTCGTCGAGTCCGGCATCACCGCCGTGCCTCCAATCTTCCTCTCGCCCACCACGCCGTCGCCGCAGCCCCCGCCGACCGCGTCGTTCGCCATCCCGGCCGTTGACTTCTCCCTCCCACGCTCCGACACCGTGGCGCTGGTCCGCGCCGCGGCGCGCTCGTGCGGCTTCTTCCACGCCATCAACCACGGCGTCCCGGCCGGCGTCGTCGACTCCGCCGTCTCCGCGGCGAGGGCGTTCCACGAGCAGCCCCGCGCCGCCCGCCAGGCTCTCTACTCCCTCGAGCCCGCCGGCGCCGTCGCCTACTCCACCATCCCCATCGCGCCGCGGCAGGGCGCGCCTCTGCTCCCGTGGCGCGACACGCTCCGCGTCCGCTTCGGCCCAGGGGATGGGGAGCCCGACCTCGGCCGCCTCCCCGCGGCGTGCCGGGACGCGCTACGGGAGTACCAGCGCTCGCTGACGGGGTTCGGGAAGGAGATGGCCGGGGTGCTGTCGGAGGCGCTCGGCGTCGCGGCGGAGCGGCTGGAGCAGGCGATGCGGGTGGAAGGGTGGCTCATGGCGTGCCACTACTACCCGCCGTGCCCGGGGCCGGCGCGGGTGGAGGGGAGCCTTGAACACACCGACCCCAGCTTGTTCACCGTGCTGGCGCAGGACGGAGTCGGCGGGCTGCAGGTCCGGCGCGACGACGGCACCGGTGGCGGTGGAGAGTGGGTAGACGTGGCGCCGGTTACCGGCGCGCTTTTGGTCAACGTCGGTGACGTGCTCAAGGTACAATATTTGGTGTTCGTATAGCTATTAGAAGAAGCCATTGGATTATTATATTATCTCTATTATGTTTATATTACACAAGTAGACGATTACAAGACGACCTCTAGTGAAAATTATTAAATGAACATGTTTAGTTGTTTTCAACGTCTCACCCAGTTTATTTTCGAAAAAAAGATCTCACTGAGTCACTGCCCTGGTAGTAGATGTGAAATTTTCATTGGTCACGACCAAATAGTCTAAATTAGCTTAAATTTGATAAACATGTTCCTACTTTAGAGTACCATCTTGACTTGTCTATAACTCAAAATTCCAAGCTTGAGTTAAATTAATTTTACATTTGAATTTGAATATTTTAAAATGATACGAGTACATTTTATCTTAAAATTCATGAAAATACATGGTGATTTCATGTCCTAAAAGTCATTTATGTAAAAATAGAGGGAGTAATAAAGATATATGTCAAAGTTATATTTCTGGGACCTTGTTAGTATAAAAAATCATCACTTATTTATGATCAAATATTTAACTACAATGCTGTTATTTGAATAGAGAAATCAGTCAAACCAGTATTATGTTCGGAACCGGCTTATTTTAACTCTAATTTATTCAAAGTGACTCATCTAATTCCCTGCTTTTAACCATCCAACTAGCCGAGTACACCCTATATCGAATATAGCAACGCAACATCATTTTTTGTTTGATTCCATGCTTTTGTTTGACCCTCTAAATTTGGATTAGGGGCTTGTTTAGAGGGTCTGCTCGAGTTGGAGCCTGTTCGGCTGATCTAGGCTTGGCTTATTTCGGCTTGTTTCGACTTATTTTCTCTTACACAATACTATTCATTCTACCAGCCAAACACTATTCATTCTATCAGCCGAATAGGTTTTTGCTCTAACTATTAGCTCTAACTGATCCAAACATGCCCTAATAAACTCTTTAAACGAAATACATGAGTTAGGAAAATTAACCAAATCCACATAATAATAGACATATAACGATTAAGTAGAACCGAAAACAATTTTCATTTAAACTTTTTCTACCTATCTCTCACAAATGGCCCACATATCAGGTCCGCGGGGAAAAGTATGTTGATTAATTTACGACGTTAAATAAAAAAGAGCACTTTCTAGAGGGTTTCCACCATTTGAAGGCTAATATTTTCATTGGCTAAAGAACTTACACACTTTGCCAACCCATACCTCTATTTGCCCATGCTATGACTTTCCTAATCCAATTTGATCTTTGGATATTGACCCTCCTAATTCCATTGATTCTCTCTTATGTGGTCGTGTCTGTCACTTTTGCATTCTTGCTAGTAGACATTGAGGCTCCTCTAAAAAAATGCATTTAGGCCAACTTTCTCCCTTCATGTAGCTTTAACTTTTTTACAAGCGCCCACGGTCAACTAGTTTAATTAGATTCAAGAGTTTTAACTAGCAAACTCGTTGGTGCTCATTGGCCAACTAGTTTTAACTAGTGGGTGCTCAATGGTGCTTTTTAATTAGCTAATTTCAGTTTGTTAGTTAAAACTTTTCGACAAGAGCTTTAGCTTGCAAGCTAATAGATTCAAGAGTTTTAACTAGAAACTAATTTTCGATGAGTACGTTAACAAAGTATACTTTTTTAAAAGGTATAGCCAAGTTCGTCCATGAACTTTGTGCAAAGGCTCAAGTTAGTTCCTAAACTTTTAAAAAAAAGATCAATCTAGTCCCTTAACTCTCATTTTTGGGTTAAATGAGACCCTAAGCTGATGTGGCGCTGCAAAGTGGCATGAGTCAAAGGTAAAATATCCTTTTTGCCATTAGCTCTTGCATATGGTAGATGTGACGGCATGTTAGGATATTTATTTCTTTTTTTCTTTTACTCCCAGGAAGCCCTGCATGGACGTGCGGCACAATGCGAGGAATAAAAGAAAAAAAAAGAAAAATCCTAATGTGTCCCACCTATTATTATGCTAGAGCTAAGGGCAAAAAGGACACTTCAACTTCGGTTTATGCCACCCTGCAGCACCACATCAGCATTGGGATGCGTTTGACCCAAAAATAAGAGTCGAGGGACTAGATTGACCTTTTAAAAGTTCAGGAACTAACTTGACCTCTTATGCAAAGTTCAGGGATGAACTTGGCTATTTTGACTTTTTTTAACTTTGCTTTACAATATATTGCATCAAAATGATAAGGCTAAGGTAATATTTAGTGACTGCATTGTATTCAAAATGTTAATTATTTGTGACTAGTAACGTTAAATGCTGTGCTTTCAAGCAGGCAATATCCAACGATGAATTAAAGAGCGTGGAGCACAGGGTGGTTATCAAATCCACACAAGATGCCAGGGTCTCCATTGCCCTCTTCTTCAATCCTGCCAAGCGTGACAAGTCCGACCTTTTTGGGCCTCTCCCGGAGCTGGTGACACCAGAAAAGCCTGCACGGTACCGCAGTTTCACGTTGCCGGAGTTCATGAGTTCGAGGAGAGAATATGGCCATACCAGATCATCCATTGAACGATTCAAGGTGAGCTTCAGTGAGTTCGATTCACGTTAGTCGGGACAACGAAAAGAATAAGCTTAATTTACTGGTTCATTGCTGGTACTGTAAATATGTGTTCACTAGGAAGTATCGAACACAAAATATTAATTAATGATCTACGTGCCTGTTGTCAAGAGTTAGCAGCATAACTTCAAAGTATGAAATCAAACAAATTAATATTCATAAAGATGCATATGCATTGTAGTGTTTCACCAAGAAAAGAAATGGATATACCTTAGGGTGGGATTGGCGATCATCAAGGTAGCTGTGTGACTGTGTGTGTGCAGCGTAGGTGAATTGTTACAGGTGCTATGTCAAGTGCAAAAAATACAAGTTGCGATTTATGACAGAACGGAGTACTAGTTAGTGCTCACATGAAATCCGTTTCACCACTAAAATTAAGCAAAAATTTTGCAGCACGTACTTCAAAGTAGCATAAGAGAAAAAGCCTAAATAATCATGAGCTCTTTTACAGTACGTAGGGTATATGGTATAGACATGGTAAATTTAGTAATTGTGACTACCCGTCGCCGGTTGCCGTATAGAGACAAGATATAGACGTCGGAAAAATGAGGAACAGAGAGAAATGAATAAGATTGAGATGGAAATGAAACGGCAAGTCACGGTAAATTTGAATGATCGAATGAAAAATTACTTAATTACATTAATTACAGTGATGTCATTTATATTTTTTCCAATAATACACCCTTTATACTACCTATATCACTCCCCATATACTACATATACCACTGGTCCACGATATAATGGTATATAATTTTTCAACTAATCAGAAGTTTATATACCGTAAAAGACCTCAATATCATAGCCTGATCTTTTCTAAAAGCGAGAAGAGTATCATCTGAACGCCCGACCCGTAAAGGATAAGATCACTGTTGTGGCCAATGTATGTCGTGTGTGTGTACGTGAAGATTAGCCCCATCATGCCTCAAACGTGTCCAACTCCCGAATTAACTCATTTGCGCAAAGCAAACATGATAGTGTTGCCTGTTGCGCGGCTCGTGCGTGGTCATATTTTGGAACAGTGGCTCTGAATAAAATTCTATCCTTGCCTAGACAAAAAAGCCCCCAGCTCTTCATATAAAGTCAGGTTGAATTAGTGCTTCAAAACATGGCAACGTAACAAAAATTAAACCTAACGTAATAAAAAATCTGCGCCCTAGGGTATACATGCTATAAGCTTTATATCAAAACCAGCTAAAACCCCGTGCGTTGCTGCGGACACAACACATCATAAAATATTCACGTGTTTGAAATGGAAATATGCACAGCGGCTGTGCGGTAAGTAATATTTGGAAAAATTTAGTAGCTTTGCAGGGACAGGAACCATGATAAACGGTACATCAAGCATGGAAGAACCATTTGTTTTGAAAATCACATAAAAAGTGATTGTGATGAGCCACAAGTGATTGATGGAAATAGATAGATTTTTTTACTTTACCCTATACTAGCAAAAACGCACGTGCGACACACACGTTTAATAGAAACACACGATTAGTAGAAAATAAGATTATATAACGATAGTTGGTCAGAGACCGTATTGGTTACGAACTCGACGATTCCACGTAGGCACGTGTTTTTTTAAGGCAAAATTTGCTCTGGGACACCGTTATTCGTTCAAATTGGCCAGAACACACCGCCAAGAGCGAAATTTGCTAGGTACCATTATGAAAACTGTATTATTTGCCGAGACACACCGCAACCAATAGAATATCAATTTATCTGATTAGATGAGAGAGAAGTGGTGGGAAAAGTCTGTTTTACCCTCAAGTGAATGGGGGCCATGTGTCAGGTCTATCTTCTTCAGCCTCTCTCCACCTTGGCCTCACCCGCGCGCGCCCGGCCCTCCTCGACCTCGACTCGCTGCTTACCAGGGAGGCCTTCATCCTCGACGTCGTCGCTGGTTGGCGCCTCGGCGGCCGCGGCGTCGCTGGTCAATGCAAAGAGGAGAGGTCAAGCCCCGTCGTCGGTCCCCTTCCTCACCCTCCACCATGCGCTCACCGATGACCTCCTTGCTTGGCTCGCTCAGAGGAGGTTGATTCGGTCTGGCTTGGCTCGAATTAGTTGATTTAGAGCTGGATTTGTTGATCTTGTGCTCAAATTTGGAGATGGCTGCGGCTGCTGCTCGAATTTGGAGATGGACCGTGCTATTGCTATGCTGGTGGAGAAGAAAAAGAAGATGCAGAGGAGCAACTGCATGTGGGGGAGTTGTTGTTGCTTGCAATCTGTGCACGAGCGCCGCCTGCGTGCTCCCAGCATGCCTCATGAAGCTCCTACTGCAGGTTTACCGCGTGTGGGGATTCGCCGCGACGGCCACCCTGAGGTCGCGCACGTCCCTGCTGGTGTGGTTTGTCTTTGCCGACGCGGCGGCGGCGGCGGCGCACTTCCCGCTGGCGAGGCTGGCTCGGGACGGGACTGCATAGGCGGACCCACGCGAGTTCCGGCCGGAGAGGCTCCTGGCCGGCGGCTAGGACCAGAGCCGCACCACTCCCTCGCTCGTCCACGGGAAGAAAATAGAGCTGACACGCGGGCCCCAATTCACTCGAGGGTAAAATGGTCTTTTCATGTCTCTTCTCTCTCATCAAATCAAAGAAATTGATATTCTATTGCTTGCGGTGTGTTTCTGCAAAGAATTCCGTTTTCATAATGGTACCCAACAAATTTCGCTCTTGCCGGTGTGTTCTAGCCAATTTAAACGAATAACGGTGTCTAGGAACAAATTTTGCCTTTTTTTATCATGACGAGGCGTAACGTTTTATGATTTCTTCAAAAGTTTTGGATCTTTATAGTATAGATGAGTTGAATTGGAATTTTCCCACGGCCTTGAAATTGAAGAATAAACTTATTTTTCTCTTCAGTTTAATTCGGCACTGTGCAGCCCAAATACTCGTACTTAAAAAAGAAAAGCATTATGTTTTGCTGGGTCAACAAACCTCTCGAGCTGGGCCCGGTGCAGCCCATTAACTACAGCTTCTTTCTCGAATGGGCCCAGGGCCTCACAACCTGGGCCTGGGCAGTGCTTTTGCAATCTCCCCCGTAGGCCTGCTAGGACTGGGTGATCTCAGTTACCCAATGCAGCGGGAAGACACGAACTGACGCCCGAATAGATGTGCAGTTACTGTTGTACTGTAGCACGAAATGCGGGGTTGGGGATACTGTTGTACTGTAGCACGAGATGTGGGTTGTGAAACTATAGATTTTATATGATGTTTTTTAGTTGTACATTTTATAAGATTAAAGGGAAGTTAAATCGCATAAGTGGACAGAGATGCAGCTGATGAGGAAAAGCTAAAAAAAAAGTATTGTAAATCTGCAGGCGCCATGACTCTAGTGATATAATCGATGGCTGACAGTGGAAACTCTACTACTGTTTCATTTCTCTGTAGCACCATTGATCAGCTCTGCTACAGTGCTACGTACCACTGGGCGAGTCCCTAGCTCCCGGACAAGATCAAACAAGACAAGCATCAGCCCAGTACGAAATTAATCACATGATCAATTACTAAGACCCTAAAACCCTACAGTATTGATTGGATTGGACCCATGTCCCATGAGCATATATAGCAACTACCAGATCAATGCATCTCCACTTGCTTTAGAGTTGATGTGCTTTACCTCATTGCCAACATGAAATTCTTCAAGGCAGATAGGACATTCACTGCAGTCTGTCGGAACAGCTTTCAGCCTGAATTTTGGAAGTTCTTGAATCAGTGCCTCAACTGCTTCTCTCTGCACAAAAAGGACCCCTCAAAATTCAGAAGTGCATAATCCATTGAAGGAAATTTTGATTTAATGTTAGTATACAAAGTAGTAGATACGAGATAAGGTAATTGATACTGTAATGATGCTCCATAAGTGGAATTAGAAGAGTTTCACTCTACTTCCTTAGAACTAGAAGAGAGCATTAAATCATTCAGACATATAAACGCAAGGAATTCATCTCCAGCTTCAGCATTGACTGGCACCACATGTCTGGTCCGACGAAAAAATGCTGCCTCTCTCTTCACTCAAAATCCTAGAGTACTACTGAATAATGGTAAAAGTTTCCTTAGCTTTTTGCCCTTAAGCACTTCTGATCTCTCTGTCCAATTAACACATTGCTTTTTCTTCATAGACAATTACAGAATGCTTATTGCTAACAGACAAGAAAAATACATAAGTTTCATGGATGAACCGACAACTAGCAAGCTGCACAATAATTGGACCTACACCTAAGCATAGAAGAAAAGACTTTACTGTACCTTAAAAACTTGCACAAGATTATTACCCAAATCAACTCACCTGAGCTGCAGTTAAATAAAGACCAGGATGATATGCTGTATCTTGGCCCACTCTCATTTCCAGGCCAACAGCCTCAAATGCCCAGTCAGGAACACGGATCATATCAACCAAAACCTGCGTGATGAACACCATATTAGACCTGTGCATTCAATCAAAATATACAATCTTGCCCAGAACAAATGGCAGTTTGGACATGGTTAAAAGGCAAATCCAACACTTTGTGTAGATTTTTTTTTTTTGCGGGCAAACACTTGGTGTAGCTATACCTACAGCTGAGTTATGAATTTGAACATTTTAAAAATATCCCAATTTCAAACAAGTTCAAGTATAATTGTTCTACAACATATCATGGGGGAATATAAGATGAACTAAATATGAAAGAAAAACAGATAAAGACGTACAAAACGATTTGATACTTTTGAACTGCAACCGTCAACAGTTCATTATGTAACAGGACACACATAAAATAGAGGGAAGCATTACCCCATATTCAGAGACAGGAATTCCCTGTTGTGCCCTTTGTTGAAGTGCGTGCCTTCGGTTTAGCCACTACAAAATAAAAATCATAAATTCTCCATGAACTAGCATCTGCTCAAATGATCCTCAGAATAATCAAAGCCACAGTAGTAACAAGTCAATAACATTCTCCTCCTCACAAGTATACACTTCTATTAAATCACAGGAACATGCTTTTATCATTAAGTCATATTGCACAAGAATAGTCAAATATGGAGTGAAAACTGAAAAGGCACATGAAAAACTGTGTTATCATTTTTTAAGCATGTGATAGATGTGCACTTAGGCAGGGGCATATATGTGTGGAAGTGAGTAAACATATATCAAATATGGTTGTATGTTGACTAGAAGTATATCAAGATTAAAGAGTTTACACAAGAGTGGATCAGTACATTTTATCCTTTTAGTGAATCCAATGAAGCATCCAAGCTCTTCTTTGCACAGTGTTCAGACCATTACAGTTGTCCATTAGAACAGAACCCGACAGTGCCCTTCTGAACTAATGCTAATACGTCTTAATGCCTATAGTAGTCCAATATTATTCTAGCTGATGAACGGCAGATATGAATATATCAAATATCATGACTAAATAACAGTTCTATGAACTAGGCTATACAATTTCAATCCAAGTAAGATCAAATTGTAATATGCATGCACAATGGAATTAAGATGGCCAGCAGTACAGCATCACCAGACTAAATAAACTAGCGTTTTTCTAGGAAGGGCACGTACAATATCACTGTTGGATAAACAAAAGCATTTGCAAATGCATATACAAACTTCATAGTAATACCTTTCCAACAGCAACACAAGCAATACAGGCAAGCCCACAGTAACTGAACAACAGCCATATCAGGAAGCCCCATTTTTGTCCTTCCTCAGGCAACTACAGAGGGAAAAAAACGTGCATTTAGTATAATTCACTGTATATGGTGATGCAGATAGTACCTATATTAAGAATATGAGAACTCACGCAGCCTCTTGCAGTGCTAAACTACAATGTTCCTATCACAGTCCAAACCCAAAGAAAGGGGTAGAGGAGTAGTACAAGAACTGAGAGGACAACTATTCTTCCACAAAAGCGAGCATATCTTTGTTGCCATCCGAGATCTCTACAGATTTCAACAAAAAAAGAAATGAATTAACTGAAAGCCATGCTTCTGCAAAGTTCAGTTAGTCATTGGTTGTAGCGCAGACAAACAAGACAAAGCTTAGAAAGTAGAAACTTAAAACAACTGTATGCAAATGAAAAACCTAAAGTAGAAATTATTGCGGTAGGAAAATGGAAGGTCAGGAACCTCCCATGCGCCAAGATATATCATAAATGTCTGTGTCATATAATTACTTTAATCTAAAGAATACTGTAACTCAAATCTTAGAATCATGCAAGTAATCACCTGCCATCATATAGAATATACTATTAACAGGCTTCATTTCAATTTTCAAATATCATATATCGGAAAACTGAGATATCCAAATTTAGAATATTTCATTAGCTGGTAGGAAGTTGAGAGTACTTTGGATAAAACAAAATTGAGACAGTTTCAGAAACCCAATATTATTATCGAAACTAAATGGTCTAAACATAAGCTATAGGTTATCCACTGGATCTGCAGACTAATTAGAGATATGACCATGTGGGCAAACAGAATATGCCATGTTGCATCAGAAGCAAGGCTATCTATGTAGCTTTATGCATCTCTGTTATCTGTTTCCACCAAGAGTTTCTACATGACTAACAGTTTGATTAGTTTAAACCAAGGGGAGACAGGATCAAGCTTGCAATCTCTGGTTATGACTCGTGTAGTAACTGGTGAGGTCATCACTTTTTAGCTTTTTCAGTGGCTGGTAAAGCAGTGAGATCATGATGCACAAGTGCGGCTAGGGTGAGCAAAGTGTGTTGTGTGAATAGACACGGCATGCTAAATTGCATGGCACTATTAGTTTGTTGCAAAACTCTGTTGAATTAAGAAAATGACTCACAGTCCCATCCCTGCAGCAAGACCATTATCCAGAAACATGAGGAGACGGAAGATGAAGACAGTGGTGTAGTCCACCTGTGGCAGGTAGGCAGTAGAAACAATGAACGACAGTAGAATCAACCCTCAAATGACTAGTCAAAACTGAGATAACAAACCAAACCTAGATACTAGTCTTTCAAGTAGAATGTGGGCAAAAGGAAGAACTGGGGCAGGGCAGAAATCTAACCACTATCCAAATGTGGAGCGGATGGGCACAGAGGCGATACCTCTTCCAATTGATGGAGACAATGATTCTAAACACGAATTAGATAATTATTAATGAATAACATTTAGCAACAAAATAATAAACTGGACGAAGTTGATCAGGGGGTTAGTGGGTGAAGTAGGATACACGCTAGTGGCGAGCATGGAGAGGAAGAACCCGTCGTACCTGCAATCAATTGCAAATTCAGTCTCTTAATCAGTCAACCGCACTAACTAGTTAGGGTTGATTTGATGCGATCTTCCAAATTAAAGAGGGAAATAACTAGGGGAGAAGCGCAGAGACAAGAGGGGGGAGACGCACCATTTGAAATCGACGCCCCGCATCGCCATGGTATTCTCACTCTTCTTAAGGGTTGGATTAGAAGAACTGAAAAAATGGTGTTAAGCTGAAATTGGCGATCAAAATTGAACAAACTAAAAGGGCATAACCGGTTGCACTTCGACTTCATCAATACCGCAACCGCAATCAGCATAATCGAAGCCAGATTCCTCACTGGGAATCGATGGGATCGAGCTGAGGCTGACAGCGTGACGGCGGTCACCTGAAGGTTGTTTTGTCTTCCAGCAGGCGGAAAGCACGGCGCCTGACGCGCTCGCCTCCCCGAAGGGGCCGGTTCCTACGCGGCGCGAGCTCGCTTCCCAGCCGCGCTACCGGCCCCAACGCAGGCGAGCTCACTGCCCTGGCGGGGCCTTGCCGCCGCCGGCCTCGCAGGCTCGCCGCCCCGACGCAGTGCAAGCCCCTACTTGTGGAGAGAGGGAGACGAGGAGGCAAGGGGGACTCTAGATCCGGTGGTGGTTCCGTTCTTCGCTCGGGATGAGCTCCTCGCCGCCGCAGCAGCATCAGTGGTGACAGCATCTCATCGCAACGCCCACACGGAAGGGAAGGGAACGGAATCGAAAATGCAGGGGAAAATTGGCTGATGGACACCGTAAAAAGGTGTCTTTTGCCACAGGCCACTAAGAAAGAGTGGCTTTGCCTGAACACTATAATTCTGCATACATTTGCTGTGGGACACTATTTTTTAGAAAAGGAAATATTAATTAATAATATCCCAGCCGTTGCATCGACCAATGTATAAAGTTGTTCCTTATTACAAGTTCTGTGTAAGCCACACTCCAAGGAATCATAAAAACAAAGTTTTGATTCATAAAGATAGAAACAAACGATATGGTCTCCACTCAAATAGTAAGCCTATTAATGAAACACCAGCCATGTCTGGCGAAAAGCTCCATAGCAGTACTCTCAATCATCGTACACCATTCCTTCATCACTAGGTGATCCTCCTCTGCAAGGTCCAGAATCTGATCCAGTATGTCCCCTTGAAGACAACCTGCAAAAATAAAGGAACTAATCTTTTCTCAAAAATCACACCATTACGGCACAACCATATTGACCAACACATAGCGCTTGCCCCAACTAACATCTGATATTTCAAATTCCTATGCACCCCTTCCAACCAGCCGTTAAATAAATCGTGAACACTAGTTGGAGGTTGAACATTAAAAGAAACTTGAACAATTCTCCAAATAAATTTAGCTAGCATGCGGTCAAAAAGCAAGTGCTGGATTGTTTCATTCCTAGAACAAAAGCAACATTTTCCATCCCCTTGCCACTGGCGTCTAGCTAAATTATCTTTAGTTAAAATTACACCTTTGTACAAATACCACATGAATACTTTGATTTTAAGAGGGATCTTAATTCGCCATATGAAATTATTAAAGGGCAAAGCTTGGGCTGTTAACATAGCACGATACATAGATCTTACTGTGAATATCCCATTTTGATGCAACCCCCAAACAAACCTATCTCTCTCTAGACAACTGCACATTCATAACCATAGCAACGATTTGATGCCATGCTTGCAGGTTGGCTCCTACGAGAGATCTTCTAAATGCCACATTTAGTGGATGGGTTGACAAGACCGATTTAACCGTATCACTTTTCTTTCGTACTATGTTGTAAATCGTTGGAAAAAGATATTTAAGTGGCCTATTATGCACCCATGCGTCCTCCCAGAAACGCACCTGTGCACCATCACCCAAAGAAAATTTCCCTAACCTTAAAAAATCTTCCTTCACTTTCATTAGACCAGCCCAAAAGTGCAAATCACCCGGCATATGCTGCACTTTTGTTAATGTTTTGTCATCGAGATATTTTCTATTCAACATTTCTTGCCACATCCCCTCGCCATTAATTAATTTATACAACCATTTACTTAGTAAACATCTATTATGCACCTCCAAGTTGAGGACACCGAGCCCCCCTGTTCCTTTGGGGTACAAATTACACCCCATCTTGTTAACCTATATTTCTTTTTATGCTCCTCACTTTGCCAAAAAAACCTAGACCGATAGTAGTCAAGTCGTTCTAGCACTCCCCGAGGAATCTCGAAGAAGGATAGGATAAACATAGGTAAACTACTAAGCACCGAGTTTATCAATACTAAGCGCCCCCCTACAGACAGGAGTTTGCTCTTCCAACAACTAAGTCTCTTCTGGAAACGGTCTTCAACATGTTTCCAGTCTTTATTCTTTAAAGTTCTATGATGCATCAGGATTCCTAAGTAACGGAAAGGCAAGGTCCCTACATCGCACCCAAATATTTGAGAATAATCCTCTTGAGACTCTGTTGCTGTACCATAGCAGAACATCTCACTTTTATAAAAGTTTATCTTGAGCCCTGACAATTGCTCGAAAGCACAAAGCAACAACTTCATGTTTTTGGCTTTCTCGATATCATTGTCCATAAAGATGATGGTGTCATCTGCATATTGCAGTATAGATAGCCCATCATCCACTAGATGGGGTACTACACCAACAACCTGTCCCATCTCTTTGGCTCGATTTATTAGGATAGCCAACATGTCTACTACAATGTTGAATAGAATCGGAGAGAGAGGATCACCTTGTCTCACGCCTTTCTTCGTTTGAAAGAAGTGACCTATATTATAATTGACCTTAATCGCAACACTACCCTTAGCCATGACTTTCTGTATCCACTCACACCATGTGGGAGCGAACCCTTTCATTCTAAGAACTTGTTGTACAAAAGCCCACTTCAGTTTATCATATGCCTTCTCAAAATCTAGCTTCGAAATCACCCCATTCTTCTTTCTCCGATGCATCTCATGTATGGTCTCATGTAGAACCACAACACCCTCCATAATGTATCTCCTCGGGATGAAGGCAGATTGTGATGGGCCAATCAATTTATTTGCTACCTTAATGATTCTATTGTTTAACACCTTCGTAAAAATCTTGAAACTAACATTAAGCAGACAGATTGGACGGTATTGTTGGATTCTAACTGCTTCTGCTATTTTTGGGAGTAGTGTAATGATACCAAAATTGAGACTATGTATTGGCAATCGCCCCGCATGGAACTCATAAAAAAGGGCCAATAAGTCAGGCTTAATCACCTCCCAAAAGAATTGATAAAATTCTATTGGAAATCCATCTGGACCTGGTGCCTTATTATGTTCCATTTGAAAAATTGCCTCCCTAATCTCATTCTCATTGAATGGCGACATGAGAATCTCATTCTCCTCCACCGACACCTGAGGGATATCATCCATTAGCATCTCATCCAGTGAGAAAGAATTTGATTCATTCGATCCAAACAATCCTTTGTAATATTCTGTAATATACGTCTTGAGCTTGTCATCTCCAACTATGACACCTTCATCCTGTTCTAATTGCACCATTCTAGTTTTTCGATGCCTACCATTAGCAACTAACTGAAAATATTTCGTATTATCATCTCCTTTTAGTAACCTTGTTGCTTTAGAGCGTTGGAGCCAGTAAATCTCCTCCTCTCTAAGCAATTTAGCTAACTCTCTTTTGAGATGATCTCTACTAACTATTTCCAGCTCTGTTAACAAGCAAGTCTCAGCTTTTTTATCAAACTCATCAGTTTGATGTAACAAATGTTTCTTTTTTTGTCGATCCTGTGCCACCATATTTCTCGTCCACCCTTTTAAGAACCGTCTGACCCGCCTAATTTTATTTTGCCATCGCTGCATAGGCGTTCTTCCCCTTGTTTCAAACTCCCACACATTTTGAATGAGTTCGTAAAAACCGTACTTTGTGAGCCACCCTAATTCAAACTTAAAAAGATTAGAGTTACCCCTATGTGACGGCTCTCCAGAGCTCAACAACAATGGAGTATGGTCTGAAATCTCACGGGTCAGGGGGGTGACCGTGGCCAATGGAAACTTAAGTTCCCACTCAGTCGTGACTAGAACCCAATCGAGTTTCTCATACATGGGGATATCTGCATAATTAGCCCACGTAAATCTTCGACCGGTCATCTCTAGTTCTCTTAAATTGAGAGTTTCAGTAATTGCGTTAAACAACATCGGCCATTTATCCGAGTATCTATTATTGTTTTTCTCTGAAGGATTCCTAATTATATTAAAGTCTCCACCTACAACCAATGGTAGATTATCACAACTGGAACATGCTCTAACTAGTTTTGAGAGAAAAGCATCCTTGTGTTCCTCTTGTGCTGCCCCATAGACAGACAAGAGAACCCACTTAAACCCGTCTCCCCTATTTGTCAAAAAGAATTTTAAGTGAAATTCCCCTTCCTCAGTTTTGTCAACCGTGAAGCTTTCCTGCCTAATTCAAGTAACAGACCACCGGACACTCCCCGTGGCCCCCTCCAGTGCCACGTGAAATTTGCCCCCGCACAAAAATTCTCTAAACAATCATCTGTAAAAGTATTCTTATTTGTTTCGGATAAAGCAATAAAATCAAGCTGATTATCCCTAGCTACATCATGCAAAAAGGCCCGTTTGGCTAGATCCCGCAGACCTCTGCAATTCCAAAAAATCCCTTTCATTTAGAATATTTTTTCTTCCTAGATGACGGTTTCTTTTTGTGTATAGCTTTAACCAACTTGACAGGAACCTCTACTAGATCCCCATCCATGTTAGCATCACCATCGTCCATCAACTCCTCCGTTAAGTCGCCACACAATCGACTTAAGGCCGAAGCATCAGGACCAATGTCCTCATCCTCCTCATCACAATCAGATCCTATAAAATTCGGGATCAGATTTTTGGTTCTTTGTTTCTCCATATTTCTAAGCAATGCAATCGATGCTTCAGACTCTACATCATTTCCTTTTCCCAGCACAATCCCAATACCCCTTAGGTTGCATTTTATATGATCATCTGAAAAGGAACAAACCGAATTTAAATTTTTGTTACCTTCATTATCCTCCAAGTTCTTAAGTGTCGCCCTCTTCTCCGCCTTCTCGAGAGAGTCCATATCCGCTATCCCCGCATTCCTCTTGCTGCGACGTAATGGTGTCAGGTCCCCCCCCCCCCCCCCCCCCGCTGCTCGGAGATAGAGCCACCATCATCGTACCACTCCCAAGTGCATCCGCTGAATTCCCATCTGCTGTAACTCCAGCTCCGATGAGAGAATCGAGCAACCCCCCTAGGTTTGGATTACTGTTCCCTCCTCCCCCAACTGAAGTACTTGTTTGTTGTGCAGCCACGGACCATTTTTCTCATTCCTTATGTGCCAAAGCTTGTCCTTTGGATGCCATATTCTTCATGTTGTCTCGCTGTCCAGAGGACTTCCGTAGTTGAGGCTTTATTTTCTTTTCATTCTTACACGTTGGCATTGTGGCTTGCTTTGATGGAGCCTGTTTCATCGTTGGCTTCCCCTTGGCTGTCCCTGCAGCTCCCATGGTGGATGATACTGTGCCGAGCTGCTGTTTTACTAAAGCCGGCCTAGAAGATGCACCAGGAACTGATTCCACCTTCCGCTGCCCAACCTTGTCAACCCGCTGCTGCACCCGAACAGTTGTAGCGCTCGGCTCTGTCAACTTTGGCGGAGATGGGGCAGACGAAACCACCTTCTGAATTGTGATTGTTTCACCCTTTTCCATATCAAGCAAAGCACATGCCTCATCACTGAGTTCATTACTCTCACCCGCTGCAAGGCTTTCCTTCCAATCCACCCCCATATCCTTCTGTCCCTCCACATGCTTGTCCTTGTCCTTTACAGACACGTTATCATCTGAGGCTTTTTTATTTTTTGGTAGGACCTGGTTCTGAATTTTTTTCTACCTCCTCCATAATTGTGTCATCTCCCTTTTCATCATCCATGTCAGAGTCCTCATGAGCCGCATTATCCGCTGCCCACAAGGCCTTAATTCCCAAATTTGGTGGGAAAGGCTCTACCTCAAAATTCAGCTGGAAGTACTTATTTCCTATGATCACATCAACCCGTATCGGTATCTCCTCAGGCTCAAGAACTGCCACAGCAAAGCGCCCAAACTTGTTAGCCCTCGATGTCACAATGTCCACATCCTAAGTAACACCAAACAGCGAACCAATTGCCCATAGGACCAGATACTCCTCCCTCAACACAGTTGGTAGGTTTGTAACACGAATCCAAACCACCGGTAGCGGGTGGCCAAAATACTCATCATCATCTGTGAATTCTTCAAACTTCAACACCAGCCCGCTCTTGAGCTTTGCCTCAAACAGTGTATAACGCTCTAGGATCTCCTTTGATGGAAACAACACTTTAAACTTTTTATCTCCGAGGCTTGCAACTTCCCACTAGAAATTATCACGGACCAACATCCGAAGGTGGTCAGCCAACTCTTCTAGTGTCACACTCCCCTCTATGGCCGTGACAAGTCCGTACCTCGAGTCCTTCTTTGTCGTCTGGATGGGTGCATGTGGAATATACACCGCTACCAAGCTATCAATAGCTGTTCCCACTGAGAGTGCAACCGGCTTCACTTGCTTTAGAATCGGGCAACGGAGGGATGCATGTTCCGTGCTCTTACAGATATCACAAAACACTGGTGTTGAACACTCGAACATAAGGTGCCCCTTAATACCACACCGGCGGCAAGTCTTTGACGTAGTCCCTGCCCCTGTTGGATCAGCAGCACCAGCCGCATCCTTATTCACCACAATCTCGCGATTCTCCACTTCCGCATCCTTCGGATCCGATCCAGAGGACGATCCCTGTAGTACAACCTGCGACTCCTTCATTTTTCCCATGTTCGTAGCTCCGACATTACCCCCTATCATCACCACCGTGTTTTCTGGTCCTATCGTTGCATTTGCCATTGCCAAACCAGCAACAAGAACCCCAGCCTGTCCAGTACCCATGATGCCTTCTGTCTGGTCTGGAAAGGTTTGCCCGGGGGTGTAGCAGCAACTCCCTGCCCTGCTGAATCTCGACCCTGAGCCAGTGGTGGACGATGCACGTACCTGGCTTGAGGGCGGTGCTCCAGCGGCGGTTGATACGGCCCCGAGCATAGTGTTGCCGGTGGTTGTTGTGGTAACCTGAGGCCCGACCATTGTTGATGTGGTTCCTGTGACGAGGCTCAACCCTGCCGGGATGGAAGTTGAAGTCATGCTGGTTAGCCTCATGGTCACGATGATGCTGATTGTAGGTGTACCCCGGGCGGTAGCCCTGACGGCCGCCACCCCCTCCATACCCGACGCCCTGCCTTCCACCATTGCGGCCATTCACCTGTCCACGGAAGCCAATCCCGTCGCCTCCACTAGGCTGCTGCCCAGGGGCTCCGTTCCCGGCCATGCCTCTGCGAACCACGTCCGCGTAGGACGGCGCAAGGACGGAAGGAGCGATGGCTAGGGTTACTCGATTCACGGCTTCGAGATCGAACGAACAGCGGAGAAAGCGATTAGGCAAGGTAGCAAAACGTTTCCGAGTTGGACCCAATGCATGCACGCCTCCTGGCCGAACCAACGGACGCCACACCGGCCCAGGCCCAGAAGCTTGACAATGCACAACTCAGTCCGTAATTATCGTCCGTTTTCGATCCACATCATTCGCCTCATAATTGCCAATTTGAAATCCTTTACCCTCGCCGGCCATCTTCCTCGACTCCGACGACGGAAACTCTACACAGGCCAGATCACTAAGCTTGCTTACCCTTCCTGGTTTGCACCTCCGAACATCCCGTACCATACAGTCACCAAGGGTGATCGGCGGAGACTTCCGTGGTTGCGGCAAGCGTCCAACCCACGGTCTTGTAGCCTGGCTCCCACGATCAACCAGGGACTGAATAATCTTGCGAACTAACACAGCCGGTGCGTCCGTCGAGCACGGTGACTCCTTTGCACTTGCCCGCCGCCTGACCGAGGAACATTGGAGAGCACGTTCCGCTTCCATGAGATCCCCCACCGTAAATCCATGGACCGCAGCGTGTCGAACCAAATCTGGGGTACTCGGAGAAATCGGCTCAGGCATCTCATCTTCAACCTCTGCGTCCTCATGGAGCACCCAGAATTTCGATCGAAAACCTGCTGGCCGGAGGTCTGCTGCAGGATCGGCCTCACACCGAATTTCTGCACCACTGATGGTTGTCCCATCGTCAACCTCCCCCTCCTCTGGCAACTTTGCTTGCTGCGGGAAAGGCTTACCTGTTATCTCCTCGTTCCTACGACGAGTTGCAGATAACCTCAACCGGAGACTCTGCACTGCCGCAATGGCCGGTTGCCGCGGCAGAGGACGGAACCTACGTACCTTTGTGTCCCTGCCGGCTACTTCGTTGATTGTAGTAGTCGACGGTGGTTTCCTGCCGCGGGTGGACTCGCCCCCGGCGTCGCCTTCCGCGTCGCCCTCGTTCCCTCCCTCGTCACTCATTCTGTGGGACACTATGACTCATATAATAATATTTTCTGCTCAAATACATCACAAAACTTTTATAAAGGACAAGTATACCCTGCTTGACGGCCGGCTATCTGCTTCGCCGGCAGTTCCGAGCCCGCTGCTCGCCGCAAAGTAGAGCCCTTGCTGGTGCTTTTGTACCTGCAGGAGCAAGGGCAGTATGCAGCTGTTGGTGGCGAGGAATCAGGACAGAGAGGGGGGCGAGTTGCTCTGATTTGTGGGAGGACGCAACCAGGGAGGTAGATTTGGTGCTTGAGGGGTGGAATTGCAGGCCGTGTACCTCTGATTTGGAATAAACGAGCACAGAACTGCATGGTTGGATTTGCTCGGTGAAAGAAGATGCGGCCGCTGCGGCGCTGCTACTGCTTGCTTGTTTATTTTGTGGAAAAGAAAAAACAGGAAAGGGAACTGGTGCCGCCGGCCGGTGTGAGCGAGGGTTGAAGCGGCAGAGGTTGCGGCCGTCTTGAACGGGCGCCGCCGACGCTGGGAGCGAGCGCCGCCTGGAGCAACCGGCGCCTAGCGGGAAGGGGCCGATAATTTTGGGCCGGTTGGTGTTGATCCACTCTCGGAAGGAGCACAGTCAGGCAAGGGTACAAAGGTCATTTCCTATAGCCTTCTATTAAAACTGAATACAATATTAGATGCAGTTTCCGGTGGCAAATTATCGTACTTGTGTAGTGTCTTTTGGCAAAGCCATCATTTTCTAGTGGCTTGAGGCAAAAAACCATGTTTGAGTAGTGTCCAATAGCCAATTTTACCAAAAAGCAGTGACGAAAGGACACCCGAGCGCTCCCGCAAGGCCGCAACAACGCACCCACTCGCAACGGTCGTCAGGTTGGTAAGGCTAGGTGAAAGAACTAGGCGGCTCTTACTGACGCCCGGAGCCCACACGAGGATGAGTGGATCCCACCTGTCGGTGCGAGGTATGTCATCACCGACTCGCTCAGCCTGCTGTTACCGTATCCGCCTCTCCCCCAATTTTGGATTTGAAAACAGCCCATATTACAATAAATAGAAAGTTCAGATAACTTTAAAATACATTTTGGTTAATTTTATACTTCATAACTATCTTATTTGATTGAATCTATCTCTTTATAAAATTTATCTTTTTTCCTTAGTACACACATGGCGTTTCAATTTGAAATTTATGGTATAATAAAGTGAAGCATAAATTATATTTTAAAAACATATTATTATTTTTTCTATTTATTTTGAAAAGAGATGATGTGTAATAATAAATTAACTAATACAAAATTTTACGTGAAACAATAATGAAAATTTTATATTATATTTTTTTCAAAAAATACTATACGGGGACCTCTATCCTCTATCGTCTCACAAAATTTTAACATAAAATATCACTTGTGAATGAAAAAATAAAAAATATAAATTCATAAAAGTAGATTGGACTGATTGATATAGTTGTGGATGTAAAATGAATCAAAATATACTAGTGTTATTTGGACTTTCTTTATACTTGAGTGTAGTAATTTCTACTTTTTTGTTATAAGAAAATTAATACTCCCTCCATTCTTAAATATATGACGTTTAGTACAAGCAAATTAGTTCATTTTTTAACTAAATAGCTTATTTTAAACGACATATATTCAAGAACAAGGTAACACTATTTTTTAACACACGCCATGTTCCCACAAAAGAGTAAACAACCTAATACTAGAGTAAACAACCTAATACTTGTACTATATAGGATCACAGTATCGGTGTTTAATGACTGAGTACATGCTTAGGGTACCTCAGAATAGAGAAATCGAGAGTATCGCCGAGTTCTTAGGAACCATGCTGCCCACACAAGACAATAATTTAGACAGGTTTGGGCCACAATGTGCGTAATACCCTACGTCTTGTATGTTGTGTTGCCTTTTATATGAGTTGTGTTGTTTTGAGGGGTCCCTACTCTGCCTTATATGTACGGAGAGTAGAGTTATAAGTCGGTTACATGATCCTAGTCGTATACATCAGGGAGTACTACAATATAGTATAGTTATAAGTCGGTTACATGATCCTAGTCGTATACATCAGGGAGTACTATAATATGGTAATTGGGGAGAGTGTCCTAACTATACACGACTAGTTCTTCGAGTCTACTACGCCGTTTTGCACCATAGCTGACTTCTTCTAGAGCACTCAGGTCAGTTTTCTCATGGTAGAGTAAACAATCACGTATGTAAGTGGCTCTAGGGATTCTGGTCCCACACACAGGTCGCTGAACTTTTTAAAAAAGGAGTCCTACATTAAAAACTCTAGAAGGTGGAGAAAGGCTGACACATATTTTGTTTTTGAAGTACCGACGGTGACACTCTCATACATCTTTATAAATACACATACGCAAAATCTATGAGCACCTTTATAAGACTGAACCGTGTAGGATATGGATCCCCCGGTACCTTCAAGGAAGAAAACCGAGTCCTAATAGAACTACTCGTGTATTCTTACTAGGACTTCCGTATTGTAACCGACTAGGAGACTAGCCATGTAACCGTGACCCCTGGGATATATAAAGGAGGGCAGGGGTCCCTAGCTTGGTAGGACAAAGAAGAATATAATAGAGAAGAATAGGACAAAACAACTCAACTTATACACAAAGCAATCAAGCATACAGGACGTAGGGTATTACGCAATTTGTGGCCCAAACCTATCTAAATCATTGTCTTGTGTGTTGTCGGGGACATCCATTAGTGGTCCCCTAACCTAGAGGATAATCACCCTTAAAAACACGAATACCAAGTCTCCACAAACCGGAAAGGGGCCAAGCACGCAGGGCCCACGGCCCACCAACGGACTAACGGCCCCCTCGAGGCTCTACGACGAAGGCCCCGACTCGCGTACCCTATCTCCGCTCGATCGAGGGTGCCGGCCCCCCTCGAGCGAACAACGAACTCCGCCTCGATCGAGGCCTCCTCGACCGAACCCCGCGTGACCCTCGATTCGGGAAATTCCGCCTCGCTCGAGGCTGCCCCTCGACCAATAGGGCACGCGCGCACTGTCTGCTCCACTGACAGGCGCCTTCAAAGCCCTGCGCTGTCGTGGGACGCCAAAGTCAAAAGGCAAATCACAGGCCATCATGCACAGACGGCATGACCTGGGTCCTGTCCGCTAACCCCCGTCACTGTACAGCCATCCCCATCACTGTGCAAGCCTACGGAGCCCTGTGCAGATAGGACGTTGTCATCCCGCGCTCCTGTGCTGCCAACTCCCGTACTATACCCACGACGACGCCCTCGATCAGGCGTGGGAAACCCTCGAATGGGTGTGCGGGAGTTGACTGGGCACGGACTCCAGTTGGCGCTGCCAACTCCGGTCTCTGTGCAACCATCCCCGACACTGTGCGAGCCTGCGAGACCCTGTGCGGACAGGTCAGTGCCACTCTGCGCTCCTGTGCTGCCAACTCCCGTACTAGCCCCACGATGATGCCCTCGATCAGGCATGAGAAACCCTCGGATGGGTGTACGGGCGTTGATTGGGAACGGACGCTGGCCAGCGCTGCCCCTTGAAGTCACCCCAGGACCGGTACAGAAACGTGCATCTTCTATAGAAGCCACCTCGCCGCCTACTGGAGCTGAAGGACCCCCACTGATTTAAGCCAAGCGGGAGGATCTGCAAGGACGAAGGCTACACCCGACGCCACGCTCTCCAGTCACTGCCCCTCCTTGATTTATAAAAGGAGGTAGAACGCCCGGCCAGGACGATCGACTTATCACCACAACACACCATCGTGCAACAGATCCATAGCTCAACCACATTCACCAGGGACTTGGAGGCCTCACCTCCTCTCCCGTCTTGCTTGTAAACCCCTACTACGAGCACCCAGGTGCAGGATAATACAGTCCGCGCACACCTTCTGCTGGACGTAGGACCACGTGGCCGGAACCAGGATACATCTTGTGTCATTGTATTAGCTCTTGCATCAACCATCGAGAGACAGGACGCGGTGCATTTTACTAGTTGGTGTCAGGCCACGGGTCCGAACACCGATATGTGTGCACCATCAGGGCCGGGCCGGCATAAATCGGGGCCCGAAACTCTAAGATAAACAAAACAAAATAAAATAATAATGATATAATACAATATAATATACAGTAACAATTACCTGTTGTATGATTGTAAAAAAGCTTCAATTCAAAATGCATTCAGTAGTTTGAAATCATTTAAATCTTCTCATCTTTATCTTGGCAATTAGAGTTTTTTCTCGATCAATTTGTATAAGAAATGGCTTTAATCTTGGGACTCTAGACATCTATAGAAATATATAAACATGCATATACAAAAGATAAAGAGCACACAATTATAACAACTAAACAATTAAACTATATTAGTTTTTCGAAATTAAAACTATATTAGTTATCAAAGCATACATATGACATAATAGAATTGAGGAATACATAATTAGGAAATCATAATCCTATGGACTTTATCAGGCGCTCGTGCCGAAGCAGTTCGTGACACGGACTTCCATGGGAAGCACCCTGAGCCTGGAGTTCACGTTGTCCAAGCCGGCCGGGCAGAATGCGTGCCGATGGTGACGAGGGTGGTGGGATCGTGCACGATGCGTCCTTGAGCTGGTTGTGTAACATATATGCGGCGGCCGAAAAACGGATTAGGTGCTGGATTCACGCTGGGAACAGGGAATCCTTAGACATGGCTATTCATGAACGGATCAAACGACAGAGTCCGAGTTCGCTTCAACTAGCCACGGCCGGCCGGATCGAGTAGATAGCGTGAAGTTTAACTTATGCTTTCTCAGATTATATATATATAACTACATACTACTACTGCAAGGGCGTAGTACGTACCTTCAGGAATCAGGCGACGTCTATGTAATACTAGATATCATCCACCAGAGTTAGTCCGCCGCAATGGTTCCCGCCGGCGACGCCCCTCCTGTGGAGGGCCCCCCGACGCAGCAGCAGACAAACAAATTCATCGTTATCTTGGGCGTTGTTTTGTTTGCCTTCGTCGCCGCCTTTCTCGCGACCTTCATGTTTGTACTGAACCCCCGCGGGGCCATCGTGAGGGGCGACGGACGTGGGCGGCCTCGACCCGGCGGCGCACGGCCCCGTGATCCGCCCGTCCTTCGGCATCGCCCTCCGCGGGATGTCCGCCGTCGGGGACTGCTGGGAGAACGTCACCATCACGGTGTTCTACGGCGGCGCGGTCGTCGGCTGGGGCGCCGCGCCGGACCTCTGCGCGGGTCGGTGGAGGTGAGGGCGGCCATGTCGCACACGGACGCGCTGCGCTATGCCATGGCGTCGCAGCTCCGCACGGGGGACCTGGAGTTTGAGGTGGAGATGAGGATGGTGCAGCAGGGGTACGGCGGTTCGGATTCCGCGTCGAGATCGACAGGTTTTCCAGCTTTGCACCATGAACCCGGTACTGCAAGCTTACTCGCCCTGCCAATTTGTACGTCCACCTTGTATATGTATAGATATAATATTACTTCTATATACTATATACAGAGAGAGTACGTATATATATACCGGCTGTGTGTACGTTTTGCTTTTCGAATGAACTTGCATTATGGACATCTTTCCGTGTGTACTTGATGATATATTAATTAAGTTTTGATATACTAATTATGTTTTGTCGCTTTGGTGGTCGGTTTATAGCCATTATTTTTACTTAATGGGAACATATACTTCTCGGTTGGGAAGTTTCACGCAACTACAGTCCTTTTTTAAAAAATCTCCATTCATCTACATACAGAGTATCCTTCTAGTTTGGTATCCTAGGACCCTTATTGTGTGTAATTTAACACATTTTCTCCAGTTCAATTACTCCAACGTGTGCAAATTCCTATTTTATGGTGGAATTCACATCTATCATGGGCGTCGTCGAATTTAGCCCAACATATATTCCCGGTTTATAGTGTCCTGATGGTCTTGGCTCTTTTCAGTGGTAGTGTGCCTTCGTTGTAAAGAATGGGTGGAACATGGTTGCCCGGCCAATCCTGCATACCACATGTATGTGTTTATATAGGAGGTAAATCACCGCATGGAGCACTACTACGAAAACGATTTCTAGGGGCTCCTTGTCACAAAATAATATTAGAAATCCCTCATTGTGCCTTCTATCATCAATAAGAAAGCTTTGAAAAGTAAAGAACTAGACTTATGAATTTTGAAACCCAACTTGATAGTATACTGAGCATACCTCAAGATCCTTTTAACCGTTGTCCAGTGACCTATGGTGGGAGAATGTAGAAATTAGCATACCTTGTCTACTGAGTAAGGTAGGTCCAATCTAGTAAGAGTGAGATGATGCAATGCTTCTACTATACTCCTGTATCATTACCCTCTTGTCCAAAAACATCTCCTTCGTGGCTCGACAACTTTTCTATAGCAAATAGGTTGTCTTCTGCATACTTCTCTTGTGCTTTGGCACAAAATCCTTCTTGAGATCCTGGAGCACTATTGTAACAGCTTCTTGAGAGGAGTTAGTTACAATGATAGTATCCATATAAATCAACATAAAGATAGTTACTTGTGCTTTATGATATATAAATGGTGAAGTAACCGACTTTGAAGTTTTAAACCCAAGATCCAAAACTTTAAAACTCAACCTAGACATAGCTCATGGTGCTTGCTTTAGCCTAGAGATGGCCTTGTCAAGCTTGCACACAAGGTGTGGCATATCTACACTCTCAAAACCCAAAGGATGGCTCATGTACACCACCTCTTCTTCCAGAAATGCATTCGGAACACCCAAGTGATGCAGACACCATCCCCTGGAGACTACAATAGACATAATAAGTCTAAGTAATTTTAACAAGAAGGCTAAATGTATCCTCTTAGAAATTTTAACGAGAAGACTAAATGTATCCTCATAATCCACACCATAGTGCATCTTGAATCCTTGTGCTACTAGACGAGCCTTATACCTGTGAGTTTGCATAAAGATAATTTTCTGTTGTATTTCATTCCAGCTAGATTCAAGTTGCTGAAGAATTGAAAGATATCATATTTCTTTTGAAAAGATATTTCCATGTGTATTTCCTGGATTCATCGATAAAGCTAACATAATAGACATTGTAGCCAATAGAAACATGTGTTGGATCCCAAACATCTAAAAAAACTAGAACAACAGGAGTACTCGACTTGTATTGGAAATGTTATAAGGTAGCTTATGGCTCTTGGCCATTTGCCAGGAATCACATACGTACTCAATGTTTTTCTCACTAGTGAAAGGAAGATTATTCCCTCTGAGAACACGCTCAACAACGCGAAAAGCGAGTTGACCTAATTGACTAATCCATTTTGATGGCAATGGCTTATTGACTCCATAGACTTGAATCCTTGTATCCTCTTTTGACGGCCAAGGAATGAGAGGATACCAAACCACCTCTGCATCTGTCTTCATGAAGAATTTGCTTCATTTCCTAATCCTTGATAAGAAAAAACTTGGATTAAATTCAAGGATGGTATTGTTACTAGAGGTTAAAAGAAAGACAAACAAGATTTTTATGTGCACTGGAAACATATAAAATGTTATCCAGATGCAAAATTTTTACAAGGAGTATGTAAAGTAGTATGCCCAATATTACTAATTCTCATACCTGCTCCATTCGCAGTGTGTTCTTGATCATGTCCATTGCAGCAATCACATACTCTTATCTTTTATCGTTCACTGGTGATGTAAACTATGGCACTACTGTCAACGTACTAGTTGGGGTCAATATTGTAGCCTATGGTTGTTTCTCTTGCAATCTTGCCACCCTACTAGCCCTCATCCACATCAGAATGGTACCAACAAAGCTGCTGCCTCATGACCAACCTTCTTGCAGACTTGACATGTCGGCTTGGAGCTCTGTTCTCCGTGTATTGAAGAATCCAAGCCAGTATTGGAGTTGTTGTGTGTTGGACCATCGTGACCACGACCATGTCCACCATTGTTGCACCCGCGTCCATGAGGGACTCCCATGTTGGTAGAGGATTGGAACTGCCTCCTCCCTAACTTTCATGATAACGCTAGGAAGTGTGTCATACCCGGTTTTAGAAATAAAACCAGATGGATCTCCTTTGTGCGTCAAGATTAAGTTTACACACATATGCTAGACATAACAAATGAATATCGATAACATGCATAATGAAAGAGTACTAATAACATTTATTACATTACCAGAGTGGACAGAAAAGTCATATCAGAAGAGTAAACGAGCGTTAACTAAGAACGATGAACAAGAGCTCCATCTCCACAGGCAATTGACTAGGGGACTAGCTTATTCTTCAGAATAATCCACAAAAAAATTCTCCAAGTTTGAGCAACAATTCTGGGTGTTGTAGATGCAATATAAATAAATACAGGCGTGAGCACATGCTGTACTCAGCAAAGTTTGGAAATAAATGATATACAAGGCTTTATAGGTGGGAGGCTAAAAGGTTAACTGCATTTAGTATTTTTAGTTGGTCAAATTTTATTAAGCAACTAATTACTAGCAAATATAAGTTTGTACCAACCCACAATTAATAGAGCACCAATAGTACCATGAACATAAATAAATAATAGAAAATTAAATCGTGTTCAAGTGAATTAATCATGTGATGATCTAGGCTGCTCATGACCATGAGCACGACTGATATATCAGTTTTACATATTGCAAATGTTGTAAACTTTCATCACAAGTCATTTTACCCTCTCATGCTTGAGGGAGCTAATTACTAGCAAATATAAGCTCGAGGGATACACTACGAAGCCTTTATAAAAAATCTTTCAGTATATGCGTTGGTCCCCTTCATTACACGTAATCCGAAGGTTACCCCCTTCCTTTCCCATACCGCTTACACAATCCGTACCGGTAATAGAAAGTCACAACTTTTGTCCCAGCACCGCCCAATAACTTACCGTATCAATACAACACTGAAAGCTTCTAATTAATCAGCTAAGACTAGATCTATATAGTCTCGTGGTTAAAGTGTTTGCTCGGGCGGTTCTCCTTATTCCAATTAAGAGGAAGATGGAGAGACGAGTTGTTGTTTCTTTCTATTTTACGCGTTGTTTAGATAAGGCCAAGGGTCAAGCAGTAGGGAAGAGGTTCTCTTTACCGATCTTATTGGGAGGGTGCTCTTCATCCGATCGCCTTCTGCCTTCTAAATAAAAAGCTCATTGAGGAAGAAATAGAAGCTACCCCCGCAACCATAGATCTGTCTCGTTAGAGAGAAGCCTTGGCACAAATCTTAGAACAGACCCAAGAGTCCGAAATCTTCTTGTAGTTTTGATTGATTTCATGTGGGCACAATGCATTATCTGAATAAGCAACAACGGATCGTCTACAAAATGCAGAAATTGTTGCAAGGTCTACGTAGGTCTACAATATGCATTAGTTATTACATGATAACACCGAAGAATTTAGCTTTTCAAATAAAAACCATAGAATTTACAGGGACAGGCCTCTTTGGCATCCAGTGCCGTGCGGCACCGCACCCACACGGAGCCATCGATTTCGTTGTAGAACTTGACGTTAACCTCTACCTGGGCCCCGCCTCTTCGCCTGTCGCTCTGGATGCGCTCCCGGAACTCGCTTGGCAGAGCCGGCCATCCCGGCGATGCGGTGGCCGTCAGCACGCTGCTGCTGGCCCCCTTGGGCTCCACGCAGAACGGGTCCATGCGCGCAATGGCGACGACGACGTCGGCGTACACCACCCTCACGGTCGCGCTCCGGCCGCAGTACCTGTGCTTGTGGGTGTTCGTGGCGTGGAGCGTCACGTTGAACTCCGGCGGCGTCGCCAGGCCGCGGTCGCCGACGTCGTCCAACCCGGTGTGGACGATGGGTTCCATGGAGAACTTCAACCTGCCGAAGCTCAGCCCCGGGTCATCGATGAGGATCATGCCCAAGCAGAAGACGCCGGCGAAGGTCGCGAGCGTGAACAGCGCGCATAGGCCAATGTTGAAAGCTTTTCCCTGCAGCTTGGCATCGAGACAGAGGATGCCCTCCTTATTATCCATTGTTGCTAGAGTAAAGGACACCTTGCAACAGAATAGTTAGGAGAAGGATGTTAAATAAGGCCCAGCTGATGCATATTTACAAGGTGAGAAGAAGCTTAATAGATCGATGGATATGAAACGGACTCTTATTACACATCTGTATTTATTCACAGTCGGATCGGATCGTGTTTCCGCGTTGGGTCGAGCACCCGAGTTGGAGTCCAAGCCAACATGGTTACGTGGCACGAAGCCAGCATATATTTGTAGTAACTATATATAACACAGGACTCGATCTGCACATTCTCAAGGGGATGGCTAATTTACGCGCGCGCGTGAGGAGGCTTCCGAGCGATCGAATTCCGACAGTAACGAGGTTTCCTTCTTTGTTACTCCCGCAGGCCGCAGCTTTCTCTTTTTGTCCATTCAATTGACGCGCCTCCCGCTCGCTCCCGCACACATCCCTTTTATTTTCTTTTGTCGTTTTTTCCCGGCTCTTTTCCCTTTTCGGCGTTAGAACGTGATGCTCGTTGTTACGAATAATATAGCTTAGTATATTAGTGATTAATTATATTAGCGAAAGGGTATCTCTGAAGGGATATATCTTTTGAGGTGGCAACCCATGCCCCTTGGGCTTATATATATATATATATGTATATAAACCTTCACTGTTCAAGTAAAGAGAATCATTCCATACTCATTCCCTTTCTGACACGTTACCAGCACTTCGCTTTACCGAGAAAAGGCCGAGAGCGCTGGATGGCCGAAGAAAGAGGACTCGTCGAGACAGAAGAAATCGCCAAGACACGTCTCGCCGGAGTTTTCCCTGCACGTCGTGGGGCCCCGCCCTTCTTCACCGAATCAGGCCCCTCGGGCCCGGCGGCATCGACCACGGCGACACCCTCACCGGCCACGGCGCCTGCCCCTGCATCCATCGCAGCGGCCACGCAACCAGAAGCGGCGCCCTCGGCGCTCGTACCAGCGACGGCCGCCACGCCCCCACCGGCCGGTCCTTCGAGTCGCCAGGCGGCCACGGACCGGCGCCCTGGCATCCGCCGGGGTACATGGAGCCCCGCCGCGATGGGGCTCTCCACCCTTCAGTGATGGCCGGCCAATGGCCGGCGGCCGGCGAAAACCGGCGAGAGGGGGGAGCAGGTGAACAGGGGATAGAAGGGGAAGGCGGCGGCACTCCGTGAGCATCGCCGGCGGCAGGTGCATTGCGAAGAGCCGAAGAGGCGGCGACGCATCGCGAAGAGGCGGTGGCCGAGCGGACGCATCGGCGGCGGCGTCGAATGGATGGGTGCGGTTAGAGTTCCGCCACGCCCCCTTATCGCGCTGCGACGACGGGCAGGCCGGTTGGGCCGTTTCGCGGGCCGGCCAGGCAGCGCCTCGCCCGCGCCCGGGCCGCACGCCGCGCTCCTGGGCCGCACGCGCCGAACGCGGCTCGCCCCGGACTGGACTTCGCCCGATGGGCCGCGGCAGCACCGCGCTGGACCATGCGCTTACAGCGTCCACGCTGGGCCGCGCGCTACTACATGGGCCGTGGGCCAAAGAAATCAACGGAAAAATGGCCCGTAGGCTAGATTTGTTACCTGTTTCTTCTCTGAATTTCTTGATAAGTCCCCCTCAAACTTCTATTTTATCTATTTAGTTTAGATTATTCCTGTTCTGAATATTTAGTGTATAGTTTACATATGTGTATGTGTTACCTTGTAATACCCTATGGTATTGGAACCATTGCATTATGAATGCTATGATTACCGCAGTAATTTGGCATCGTTTGATCTTTTGATCTTGCATTAGTTGAACATATTAATATTTTTATCATATTATCTTGATAAACACAAGATAGTAGAGTCCTAAATGCACTGGCTGCGTTTAATTCCTAGTGAATTATTCTACCCTGAGACCGTGCTTAGGCAGCAATATATTTGCCTACTATAAAGATCTACTCTTTGTCTCTGACATAGAGATTATCTATCTTGTGTCTATTAAAATTTTGATAATTTGATTGTATGGTTTAACACATATTACTTTCAGAACATATTTTCATATGACATTATTTTATTTATACTATTTTGTCATTAACACTATGAGTTCTATCATGCAAAATTGAAATTAAGGAATATTAAATATGATTTTTGGAACAAGCCCTAGGCACTAGCTGCGATAAGTACTTTTGAACTTATTTGCTCTGAGATCTAAGCTTTTAGGCAGTAATTTATTTGCTCATCACTGTGAGGTCTACATCTTTTGATGACTACCTTCATCGTGTATATCCAAAATTCATATAAACGAAATTACAAGTCACGTATTCTATTAGGAATTAAAATGATATTTAAGCAGTTACAATGCATATTGTATATTGTCCATTACCTTAATTTTTTTACTATAAGAAATATCTTACATTTAATATTTTGCATGCATACAACACAGCTTAATTTACATTAGTAAAATAGTTCCATACATGATTTCTCATGTTGGAAAATGGCTCATATAGCCAATAAAGATTTCACTAAACTTGCAGCATATGAGCAGATGGTAGAAACTATCTGACTTGGTCCCCAGAGAATTAATTCGATATGTTAATTTTATGAAATCTGTGTTGTGTTGTATATATAAGTTGTTGTAAGCATTGTGTATTTATATATAATCTCGTGAGTCAAATTCTTCAGATATTTGATATGATCATTTGAGATTGTACTATGGGAACAATCCATTTGGAAAAGGAAATTTATTTAGTGGATAGAAATACCACTAATACAATACTCAGGGAAATTAAATTATTTCCAAACTCTTACCAAGAGTAAAGGAAACGTCACAACTATCGCTGGTCGCGATTCTGTGATGGTGGGTTCTCGTCGAACCACATAGTTCTCCCTATGGGTACTAAACTGGAACTTGAGGTTGCACTCATGTTTCCTAATTTAGCTCGTACCCTACTGAATTATAAAGATATCCGTTGTATTAGTTTCCATATTGAAACTCGTATAACGACAACAAGGATGAATTTCTATTCATCACCACAAATAACGGATATAGCAAGCAATAGCTTGAGAGAATTTCTTCATTACCATCTGGATTGTATTACACATACATTAAACCCGTACGACATGTTGCATATACGATAATTTTTCAGAATCTTGATATCTTCAAGACATGGCATATCGCCTAGGTCATCCTGGAGTTGGGATGATACGAAAAATTATTGGCAATTCAATTGGTTATCACAGAAATTTCCCAAACCTTCAGATTTTGTAAGCACTGCATGTGCCACTGAGAAATTAATCTTAAGACCCTCTTATCTTAAGATCAAGGCTAAACCACTACAAGATAATATTTGTAGTCTTATTTATCCATTTAGGTACTTCTTGGTACTTATTGATGCATCTACTAGATGGTTCCATGTGTGTTTATTGTCCACTAGAAACCATGCTTTGCAAGGTTTATTGCTCAAATTATCAAATTAAGAGCAAATTATCCGAAAAATCCGTAAGGATTAACAATGCCGTTGAGTTTTTCTCAAAAGCCTTTGATAACTATCACATAGGTTTAGGCATTAATGTGGAACATTTTGTACCTTATGTAGATACACAAAATGGATTAGCCGAATCTCCTTTCAAGAGAAGTTAATTAATTGCTAGACCATTATTATTGAATTGCAAATTTCCAACATCATGTTGGAGGTCATATGGTCTTACACACCGATGACTTGATTCAAATCAGACCTACTGCATATCATACGGTTTCCCCCGTTGCAGTTTGTACGTGGAAATCAATCAAGTATTTCCCATCTGCGAAAATTCGGTTGCGTTGTATACGTACCAATTTCACCACCGCAGCGTACACCAATGGCCCCCCATAGACAAATGGGGATATATGTGAGGTATAAATCTCCGTCAATTTTAAAATACATCGACCTCCTACAGGAGACTTATATACTGCCTGGTACGCTGATTGCATCATCGATATGGACGTTTTCCCGTCATTAGGGGGAGACAGTATATGTACCATACATAATGCCAGGAAATAAATTGGAATGCCTTCAGTATTTGGTCCTAGAATCCCCGTACTACATAATCTGAACATTATGTTCAACGTATTATGCATTTGCAAAGTATTGCAAAGAATCTGCCAGAAGCATTTACTGACTATAAAGGTGTCACTAATCCTACTGTTAAGAGTACCAGGAAGAGTATTATATCTTACTTAAAATCTCCCAAATCAAAATAAGAAGGGGAGAGGTACAACTATTAAGGATATCCGCAGATAATGGAAGCTCACTTCCAAAGCAGTAAATGCAAATCAACGTCAAGTTGATAGACACCAATTGGATATTGAAAATCCAAATAATATAGATGTTTAGCAAAAACATCACACACCCAACACAAGTGTGCACACAAATTTCGGTGCTGGGACATCGGAAGACCCTAACTCTACTATATTGGGAAATCATAAGAGTCGGAAAGGGTAATAAAATTTCCACTAATTATATTGATTTTGGAGAATCATTCAACTAAAAGATTACAATTGTCGACACTACCCTGTCAAAATTGAAAATAACCTTCAACTGATTCAAACATAAGACCTAGGCAGTGCATTAGCACTTCGAATGGATCAAATGAAAGGTAGCAATCGAGGTAGAATTGCACTCGCTCAAATTGAGAGGTATTTGCCGCAGCGATACCTACTCCTCGGAATATTTTCGTGTGGGATCAAAACGAGGTGGTCAATAATAAAGCGAGGCTTGTAGCACAAGGGTTCACGCAGAGACCCGGTATCAATTTCGATGCGACATACTCTCCAGTTATAAGTGGTATAACATTCCGATATTTAAATATCATTGGCAGAATAAAAAGGTCTATCCATGCATAGCATGGATATGGTGACCACATATCTTTATGGGTCACTTGATTTGGATATCTATATGAAAATTCCTGAAGGGCTTGATATTCCGAAAAAGAATCACTATTGCAACATATAAAGTGTAAAGCTTCAGAAGTCATTTTATGGCTTGAAGTAGTCGGAAAAGAATATGGTACAACCGACTAAGGGAATTCCTTCTACAGAAGGGTTATTCAAATAACGATGATTGCTCATGTGCTTTCATCAAGAAATCCTCGATTGGATTGTGTATTATATCTGTGTAGGTTGATTATCTCAATATCATTGAGAATACACAAGATATAGATGAAGCACGCAACCATCTTAAGACAGATTTTGGGTAAAACCAAATTTGGCTTAGGCTTATAGCTTGAGCACTTCCCTACGGGGATTTTAATACATTAGTCTGCATATATCCAGAAATTCTTCGGAATCTTATCCATCAAAGACACCTATGGTCGTTTGATCTCTTAATATGAATAAGGATCAATTCGGACCTCAGGATGAAGAGTTATTGGGACCAGAGGTCTCATATCTCGGTGCCATTGGAGCGCTTCTATATATCACAAATTGCACCAGGCCTGAAATTGCATTTGCGATAAACTTGCTAGCTGACATAGCGCTACTCCAATAAGATGCCATTGGGGCAGGAATTAAGGATATCTTCCGATATCTCTAAGGCACAATAGATCTTGGCTTAATCTACAGAGTTAACCAAGACTAGTCTTTAACTGGGTATACCGATACTGGCAATTTATCTGATCCCCATAATGCCATATCTCAGATAGACTTCGTATTCTTATATGGTGGAACAGTTATTCATGAAAGTCATCAGTACAGACTCTTGTAGCCACATCCACAAATCATTCTGAAATAATTGTATTATATGAAGCATCACATGAATGTGTATGACTTCGCAGAATGATAAATCACATACAATAGTCATGTGGTATTTGGTTCAATCACGAAACCAACAATTATCTCTGAAGATAATTATGCTTGTATTGCACAAAAGAATACGGGTTAAATCTTGCAAACCAAATTATGTGATAATCTTATAGATTTATTCACAAAGTCCATACCTATTGGAATAGGTATGAGACGACTCAAAGATTTGCCAGCATCAGGGGGAGTAAATCCCCTGATATAACCTGTATATAATCTTCTGATTATAGATATTGCACTCTTTTCCTAATGAGTTTTTTCTATCAAGGTTTTTCTCATACATAGGTTTTTAATGAGGCAATATACATTATATATGTCATACTACATTTTCTCCAAATATTTTTCCTTCGGGGGTTTTAAGGAGTTTTTCCCATGACATATATACATTTCTCCTCAAGTTTTTCCCACTAAGTTTTGGAGGAGTTTTTATCCATAAGATGGTCATCCATCGTATACAACGTGGTTTTTCCTCATATTTTTCCTATAAGGTTTTAGAGGAGTTTTTCCCACGCAATAGTCTACGTATACAAGTAGAAATTGATCAAGATGTCACATTATCTATTTTTCCTCACAGAGGTTTTTCCAGAGATAATACTTTGACATATTGATTTTCATCAAATTGATTTTAGACTATGTCTTTAAGAATACTTAAAGGGTCTATTAACATTGAAATTACACATATATCATGGTGTTACTTCTTATTTTTCCCAGTAGGTTTTGAAGAAGTCTTGCATGGTATATATATACTTTGGTTTTTCTTCCTAATAGGTTTTTCCAAAGATTCAAGATTAGAATTGTTGAACAGCAAGACATTTACAAGACCAATTGATCAAGGGGGAGTGTTATGAATAATATAGTTTAGTATATTAGTGATCAATTGTATTAGCGAAAGGGCCTCTCTGAAGGGATATGTCCCATCGGGTGGCAACTCATGCCCCTTGGGCTTGTTGTATATATATGTAAACATTCACTGTTCAAATAAAGAGAATCATTCCATACTCATTTCCTTTCTAACACTTGCCATTCTCTTTTCAGGTCTCACATGCTAGAAACGCAAACACCGGCCATTCTCTTTTCATGCGCCAAAAACATTTCCCTTTTGACAAGGCAAAAAATTTTAAAACTAACAATTTATGTAAGGACCAGGATAACGCGCGACCCTCTCCTCCGACCAATCCCGCGATCTCCTCTTCCCCTCCAACCAATCAGAGAGACCGCACGGTTGCCTCCACCGGTCCAAGTTACCAGAACCACTAGGACACTGCAGGTCAACCAAGAATCATTGTTGATGTCATCATCAAAGATAGATGTATCTTTTTTAAAAAAAGCATAACTCTCCAACGAAGTATCCATTTTAAAATCTGTTTGCGCCGTTGAATTCCTTGCAGCAAGATCTACAAAACTAGATCCATATTTGATATGTTTTCAAACTGTTTTATGTGACTATCAATTTATGTTGAATTCGTAGTAGCAATATATATACAAATTGCGTGTCAATGTGTTGTATTTCATAAATAATAACATGTATTGCATGTCTACTATAGCAATTTATTATCTTGTGGTGCCTTTAACCTATGTAGAGATTCTTATACATCCTTTTACCAATGAGATGTGGACCCCCCAGCCTCTCAATCTATTGGGAGAAAAAAGAGGAGTTATTTAAGCCAAAAAACAAGTTGATATAGAATAATACATAGGTTGATACTCAAATATTGTTAGTTAGAATACATAGGTTGATGTAGCAAACATGTAGGTTGATAGTTAGAATACATAGGTTGATGTAGCAAACATGTAGGTTGATAGTTCGGATACATAGGTTGATGTAGCAAACATGTAGGTTGATACTTAAAATATACGTAGATTGATAGTCATATATATGTAGGTTGATAGTCAAAATATGCAGGTTGATATAGCGAATACGTAGGTTGTACTCGAAACATATATAGATTGATAGTCATAATATACGTGGATTGATAGTCAGAATATCAAGAATGATGATACACTGGTTGTACTCATAATATATATAGATTGATAGTTATAATATATGGATTGATACATAAGTTTGGAGGAATATATAACTATAAATGCGAGTATAAAAAAATCATATTGCTTATAGGCACTATGGTTCGCGTCAATCAAGCTAAAAAATCTCTCGAAAACCTCCAATGATGTAGGCCAATATTACACGTGGGCTCTTCCTCTCCCTATATACAACATGCATGGCCCACGTCTTGACAGAACTAGGCCTACCTTTGTAGCTCGTACGCGAAAGGAGAGCCCGCCTGCTCCCGCGGTCTTCCTGCTGGACCGCAGCAGGCCGCGCAGGTCACGCGCTTCGCGGCCAGTACGACGAGTCGCGCAGAAGCTTTAACTAAATATATTATTACAATAACTTGTGACGAAAATTCTTAAGAATATAATTTATATAGAATTATTATGCATATAACTTCAGAAAATAACTTACACAAAAAACTTTTTGAATTAGAACTTATGAAAATAATTTAGATATATAACTTGTGATAATATTTTTAGAATATAACTTTTGGCAATATATTATAAATAACTTAGCACAAATATTTTCTTTCTCAAAAATACAAAACACAAACATATATGCTAGTAAACTGTTAAGATCAATGGCAACTTATTAAAAATCATGTTTTTTTAAAATTATTTGCATAACTTTTCACGTACAACTTATACATACAACTTATTTTACAATAATGTTTTTTTCTAAAAGTTATTGATATAACTTTTTACATATACAAGTTATACATACAACTTTTTTGAATAACTTTTCACGTATAACTTATACATAACACTTATTTAAAATAATGTTTTTTTATAAAAGTTACTGACATAACTTTTTATATATAAGTTATACATACAAGTTATATATACAAGTTATACGTACAACTCATTTAAAAATAATACGTTTCAAAAAAGTTATCTGTGTAGCTTTCTCCATACAAGTTATAGTTACAACTTATTTAAAATATTTTTTCATAAAAGTTATTGCATAACTTATCATAAATTTTTTGCAAAAAAACTTATTCATATAACTTAAGAAATATTGTTCGAACAATATTTGCAAATAACAATTAAAAAAGAAAATAAAACATAAAAAATATCAGCGAATGCTGCTCACCTGAATGGGTTGGATCGCTGCCTCACCAGGATGCGCCGGTCCCACCATGTGCACATCTTGTCCTCTCGCCGCACGGAGACAGTGAACGGAGGCGACGCGTCGAGCGCTCAAAGCTCTGCGAGCGCGCGAGTGCAGTATTAGCTTCGCGCATTCTCAAGGAGGTGATATCATTATTTGAGTGCCTCCTCGTGATATTGCGTAGTGCAGCGTGCTGGCCAGAGACGCAGCGCTGTTCATGCCGACGGCAAGGCCGGCTGCGCCTAACGTGCCCTCTTAGCGCTGCACCAGGCAAAAGCAATTCCCACATTTCTAATTGATTCACAATATTATATTATTAATGGAGTTCTAATGAGTTCATTTTATTTCTAAAGAAAAGTTTATACTTCGTATGAAAATGCACCCTGTTTATTCCCTCTGTTCTGAAAGGTCAAATAAAAAGGAGATAGAGGTAGTACATAGTATGCCCATTTTCGTTAAATACTATTTTTAATTATGATGAATATTATGAAGTGGTGTCTATTGAAAGAATTTATAAAACTAGTTCATTAATCACAGGAGCGATCGATTAAAAATTCACAAATTGGTGCTCTAAATCTTCAAGCCTTTGTTTAAAATTTAAATAGTCATATAAAAGTTTGAAATGATGTGTAAGTTATATTACACGCTAATAACATAAAAGGAAATTCGCGTCTGTAATTTTGTCCCGCGTTTTCTCATACGATAAGTCATTGTTTTCAACTTCTTTTGCAACAAAACCTACAAGCTATGCATCCAAATTTGTTAAACACCTGCAACTTCTATAAGTTTTTTTTTTGCAAAATATTTTTTATAATTTTCCATGGCCTCTCTAACAAAGCTGACTATCTGACTGTGCTTTCTATTTCCTGCATTCCTGGATGGTTAGAAGGTGACCCTGTGTTTTTTTGGGAAGAATGCGTAAACTTAAGGCAGAATAGCCATTTTTGTCCTCGAACTATGGACCAAAGCTCAATTTCATCCCTAAACTACTAAAATGACCATTTTAGTCATCGAACTTTCTTGCACAGCTCATTTTCGTCCTCCGTCCTACGTGTCGCGTTACGTTAGCACGCCATGTGATGAGGACATCACCAGTTTAGATATAACCATATTAATGACTTGTAAACAAAAGGTGAATCAATCCTATACCACGATTATTGTTGCTACATTCGATGAATTGATGTTGCGCCATGATGTGTGTTTATTGTCATTTTCAGAAATACATATATAGATTAAAAAGAGTGCTAGACACACATGGAAGGCATGGAGGACCAAAGAAGTTGATTGGGGACCAAGTCCACGTGTTCCTCACGTTCTCCACCAGGCCACCACGTCACTTTGGCACAAATATGGAAAGAGATCAAGTCCAACACGTTTTGGAGACTGGATTCGGACTGCAGAAAAGCATCGACTTGTGATGGATACTACGGTCATATACAGACTCCGTTTTGGGCGTTCAAGTACTTCATGGAAAACTTATCAAGTCTACTTTTCAATGGATCCAAGATCACCTCCATATCTATTCAGAGTCGGCCACAATCGTCATATTTGTACTGAGACGTTTTCGGCTCACGTTGTTGTGTCAACGTTTTATGGGTTGTTGGCCCGTGTATCATGTCGGGGCCCATGGGGGGCTTCCTAGGGTTGGAGCACGCCCCCCAACCACGTCTTGGTCATCCTCCATCCTCTCATATACCCCTATAGCCGTCACAAACAGATTGAGTTTTGTTTAGATGAACATTTAGCCATTGCTACTTGCTTGTAAACGCGCATGCTGGTCCAGCCGCCTGTCTTCGAGTCTTCAGAACCCCACATCTATGTTTTCAGATTGGTTATTAACTCCATATTAGCAATTGAGTTGCTTGTTCTATTTGTTCTTGCTTGTTCTATTTGTTCTTGCTTGTTCTTTGATTGCTTGCAGGAATTACTCTAGTGGTTTGGTTGATCGTGCTCCACAAGATTGCGGCGACCTCTGGAGTTGGTGTATCGGTTGCTAAGGCGCAACGTCCTTGGACGGTTGTAGTCGGGTTGTGAACGTCTCTCTAGTCTAAATCGAAGTTATTCCCCTCTCATCGAAAGATCGGGCACAAACTCTAACGGGTTCCCATCAGTTGTCAGCACTCAATCAGCTATGTATCATTTTGAGTGTCTAGTGCATGGCACAAGTAATTTATATTAAATACTTTTTACATGTCACCTTGAATTAGAAGTATATTGTATAAACAGTTATTTTATTACGTGAATAGATATGGTTATATTCATCGTAATATGATAACAAGCAAAACATTACAATATTAGCCATGGACCACAAGCGATTGCAGTAGAAAAAATACAAACATATGCATCATTTAGAGGTTAGAAAAGGATATTTTATAAAACTTAGCTGCATGAGTGCCGACTAAGCATGCCAACGTGGCATGACATGTAAGACAAAGAACGAAAACAAGCCATATGATAAAGTTTAAGGACTAAAATGACTATTTTAGTAGTTTAGGAATGAAATTGAGCTTTGGTTGATAGTTGAAGGACCAAAATGGCTATTCCGCCTAAACTTATGTTGGCGAGTTGGTAAGGTTTTTGTGATAGAATCTATCCATATGAATTCAAGTTATCAACTGTGCGCAGCTATCGCATTTTTTCATATTTATTTAGAATTTAACCGGTGTTATTCTTTCACTTGCAGGTGGTGTGTCCGTTGACGGTGAAACACCTATGGTGACTTCGCCAATCTTAACATCAGTTGACCTAGTCTCTTTAGATATACTTATATGAGTACATGTACTTATAAGAGAGAGTGGCGTGCGTGTGCGTGAGCGTTTCTGTATGTGCTAGGTCTTTCACAAAAGGAGATTTTATGGCAAAGTAAATTTGACTTGTTGATAATAGCAAGGCAAAAACCAGAGTTAAGAATTAGAGGAACCTCAAATCAAGAAGCAAGGGGATGTTTGGTTCACGTATTAAGATTGCTGCTACTTATCATAAAAAATTGCTAGCTAACAATTAACTGAAGGTATTGGATCACCAACTAATTGTACTGGTCAGACAAATTTATCCATGTTACATGGACTCATTAAATATACAATTATGACAAATATATGTAATTTCGGCGAACATATAGGGCACTTTGGTTTTTAGGCCTCGGTAGCTGGGATTAGCTAGGTATAAATAGATAGCTGGATAGTTAAGTTCCGACTAGCTATAAACAGATTAGCTAGAATTAACTATACTTTTTTTTACCCCTCACAACTAAAAATTAGTTTGCTTCTTTGTCCCAAAAGAACAAATAATTTAGAAATTGTAAGACAATTACTAAAATAGTAAAATGATCTTGTTTGTCTTATATTTCACATTAATTGATTGCATGTACATTTACATTCTAAATAGAGTAAATTAACTTATTTTAGATAAATCGGTAATCCAAAAATAATTTGTATTTTTTAAAATTAATAACGATGCTGGATCTAAATATGATTTAAATTAGTTAAATTTAGCACCATATAGATATACAAATTATGACAAGTTGTGTTCACCGATAAAACGTGCTATAGGTTAGGAAAACCTCGAACTAAAAAGTTACCGGTACTTAACAAAAAAAAATACTCAAATTGGTAAGCTGGAAAAAAATTCAGGTTGACAAATGACAACGTTACAGATAAAAATAAACCGCTATTCCCGGGGGAGAGTCGAGCTCCCACAGGCGGCGGCGGCGGCGGCGGCGGCGGCAGCCGAGACCGTAGCGCAGCATGGCTTGGGCGGCCACGGCCACCCTGTGCTTCCGCCTCATCCGCCTCCCCTCCGCCCACCGCCCTCCCCTGTCTCGAGCCCGGTGCTGTGCTGCGCAGAGCCCCGACGCGGTGGACAAGGAGTACGCCGACCTCAATCTCCGGCCGCTCTACCCCAACGTCTGCACTACACCCTTCTTCTCTTTGTTCCTACCCGCAGGGCTCTACGAATCTCACCGCTCATCCGTCTGTGTACGCAGAGGGGCCATCACCTGCGCATCCGGCAGCACGTGAACCCGCTCAGTTCATCCTTCTCCGTAAAGTCCTCCCAATCCCATCCGCATTTTAAGATTGCCGAGCGAGCACAGGACCTTATCGCATTTCTCTGATTTGTTCTCTGTTGTCTGGTGCGTAGGAGCCCACGGAGCCGCCGGATTGGAAGGAAGTGTTCGAGGACCCCCTGCTGCCCCTCATGGTCGACATCGGCTGCGGTGTGCAATTTTGTCATTTCCCTAATTCTTCTAGTTTCTTTAATAGGTGCAATTACTATGGCTCGACAATAAGAAATACTTAGAATGAGTAAAAATTCTTAGAATTTCAAATAAAAAATAAATAACTAAAGAATTCATTTGTGACGATATATTGGTTGAAGAAAAGTTCTTAGGGAATGTTGATGTTCAGGTAGTGGGAGGTTCTTGATTTGGCTCGCAAAGAACTCTGGCCAGAGGCGGAACTACCTTGGGCTGGAAATCCGGCAAAAGGTTTTAGTGGTTCTAAGGATTCAGCTTGTTTTCGTTTGGAATATATGATGCATTGTTGAATTTTGTATTTTGGTGATGTTCTGTTTGTGTAGTTGGTGGAGCGAACACAATTTTGGGTGAATGAATTGGGGCTAAGGAATGTGTAAGTATCCTTACATCTGAATCAGGAAGTTGGTCTTTCTTAATGCAATAATGCAACAGACTAACAGCACTTGAAACTATTCCTCTTTTCCACAGCTATTTTATGTTTGCAAATGCAACGGTTTCTTTTGAGCAAATCATATCATCATATCCTGGTCCATTGTCACTTGTTTCAATACTGGTGAGTGTCGCCAGGTCCAGCATAAGTCTTTTTAGTTGTTTGTCAGCTCAGTGATAACTATTCTGGTTCAGTACTGCAGTGCTTTCTTGTTTCCTAATTTTATGGAAGTGAGACTTGAAATGTCTATTGGCTGGCTTTGTAGTGTCCTGATCCACACTTTAAGAAGAGACATCACAAAAGAAGAGTTCTACAGACACCATTGGTCGATTCAATCACCAAGAATCTCTGTTTAGGCGGACGGGTATGGCAATTCTGTACACAGTTCAATAGTCGATGTGGTCAGCGTGCTTCTCTATGCAACTTTTCCAAAAAATGAACTCCCTTAGAATTAGACTAATACTAATTTTGTCAGTTTTAGACTTCTAGCCATACTAGTGGAGATTTGTAGGTGTGATGTGTCATTTGATTTCACCTTAAGAAAATGTTATAAAACAATCCAGTGTAGTGTTCCCCAGTAACATTATTTTCTAAAATATATTATGTCACAGACTTCAAACATCTATCATCTGCAAACGAGGCCTTTGATGAAAAATATACTCTCAAGGACTCTTAACTACGTAATTTAACCATTTAAACAAAGGGAAAGCATGAATTCTGTCGAGTACACTAAACCAGTCATGATTTAATGGTAAGATCATCTTAATGTTTTGCAACATATTTATCATCTCAATACTTAGTATACAAGCGTTCCCTTGTTAATCTCGAAAGCATGAGCCATCATAAGGTTTGTTTGATTCCTTCCGTAGCTGTAATAATAATTATGATTTCTCCACTCAATACTGCATGCTCTATGCTTTGCGTGGCCCTAACTAATAAACTTAAGATAACGCAATGCAAAACTATCTATTCAGAACAATATGCTTTTGTACTACTTATAACTAAGGCCAATTCTCGTTGTGTACTTCATTTTATTTTTTGCAGTTGAGGTCTCCCATTTGTCTGTAATGTCTGCAGACATGCTCTTTATTTAAAAAGAGTTGACATATCAATGTATTTGACTTACTAGGTTCTCATACAATCAGATGTGCTGGAAGTAGCGGCAGACATGAGAGAAAGATTGGATGGGTACTCTGAAATTTTGGCACATGTTAATTCCGTTGATAAAGATCTTCATTGTGACAATGATGGATGGCTTCTGGACAACCCAATGGGTATCCGTACGGAAAGAGAAATCCATGCAGAGCTAGAAGGAGCAACCATATACAGGAGGATGTACCAAAAGATTAGAGATTCTTCCTGCTAATGGTTCATCGGTTCATCAGCTACAGAAGTTGTCCAAGCAGTAATAGCTTATGTCTTCTTGCTTGAATCATGCATCCCACCAACCATTTTTCATTGTCACCAGCTTATTTCTAAAGCAAGTTGCCTTCACTACATCAAGCTGGATTACACTTGTGACAGTGCAGTAGTGGATGTCCTCATCTTTGTTCACCTGATACAATGAGTCAGACTAGGCAATGCTTGGTGAAGATGGCAATTGGGCAAAGCACTTCGTTTTTACATCAAGCCATATTTTTTTATGTTTGCCACCTAGTAGTGTCTGTATTATGCCAGCTTTCAGGTCTGGAGGTACTCACCAGAGATCAGTACTTCAGCATCAGTAGGCATATAGTTTCTAGAGGCAATCCAGATGAGGCTATTCGATGTACAGTAGGATTACTCAAACTCAGCTCACTCAGATTGCTGTACCTTTGGGTTTAGTATAGATAAGGAAAGGTCATATCATGATGCATTAAATTTGTTTGTTTTGAGTTGCAGATCTGTTTTGGTTTGAAGAAGAGTTGTATATCTGTTAGTTTCTGCTGTTGCAACTATATGGATGTGGGATCAAGGCATTTTTGCCAGTGAACCTGTCCCCCTTCCAAGCTAACTAGAACTGGATCACTACCATCCTAGATAGCTACTGGTTATTAAACAATCTTGGGTGCTAGACTTGGTTATATGCCTCTGATCCAGGATGGTTGGAACCATTTCTTCGATTCAATTCATTTGATTTATGTAGATAAACTATCCAAGATTGCTCAGTTTGGTCAGATAACTCTGCGGGATGCAGTTAACGGAAAATGTCACAAGTTTCATATTCAGTCCTATACCAAATTGGCATACTCCCCCGTCCCAAAAAAGATGACACTCTAGGATTCAAAATTTGTCCCACAAAAGAAGTCATTTTACTATATTTAGTAAGTGCATGTGCATGCAACAACCAATTAATGCCAAATATGACTAATAATTAGGGACAATCAAGGTCATTTTACTTCCTTGTTAATCTGTCCTAAAATTTCTAGAGTGTCTTCTTTTTTGGGACGGAGGGAGTATATAAAAGCAACCAAGAACAGGTTTGGTGCTAGAATTCTTTTCAAGATGCGAAGTTGCAAACCATGATATCTGGCAGCCGCAGAGATGGAATTCATGTTGTACAAGCTTTTGATTAGTCGAAACATAACAGCGGCAAATGAGCGTGAACCAGATACTGCATCAGGAGTCGTCTCCGAGTGGGCGTTTGTTTGAAATTCATTTTGGTAGTAGGTGTACAACTCCGTTGATTGCAAGAATGCTTAGAAATGGAGCAGGATCAAGCAACAGCCTCATGGAGTTATGGTAAGGAATCAACATTCGATACAGCCAAACATGATACATCAGGGTAGTGCTTACAACCAAACAATGTTTTCGACTAAATCTACAGGTAGTCTCGCTGGAAATTTTGTATAGACAAACTGAGGTACCGAAACCTCTACAGGATGGGCCTCTCTGTACATGGGGACTCTCAATATACAATCATGGCATACTACTCGAAAATGGCATATTAGAGATCAATTGTGAAACACTCCACAGATACATCCAGATACATCACAGCACTAGGATATGCATGACCTGAACCAATTGGAGAACACAACTTAGTGATAAACATACAGGTTAGTGGATTTCGGATGCAAAATTATGGCATTAGAAGTTGAAAATTGAGAAGGAAAATGGCATACAAATGATGGATGTTGAGGACAAATTAGCACTTTGATAACCGGGAAATCTTTGACTCGCCCTTTTCAACTGGAAATTTCCAGATGATATCATCTAATTTGCTGCAGTAGTTATTTACAAACTGCCATATAAGAAAAATTGCAGGGTTAGCTGAGCATGTCCCCAGATCAAAAGTAATTAAACACGTCAATTTGTACTTGCACATTTTTACAGACTAATATGCAACAAGAATAAACATCACACATTTACAGGCATTGCTGTCCTATGTAAATTTATTCCTATTTAGATGTATCTGTTGCATAGAGCTGTAGGAAATATGCAGTCATGTGAAAGAGAAGTGCAAAAGAAATGCTCTGACCGTGTTATACTCTGAAGTATCTCCGGCTGCTCTTTGTAGCTCTACCATGAAGATTGATGGAACAACTTCAAAAACCTAAAACCAGACAAAATGAGAAAAATGGGAGTACAATACAACAGAATGCAATAAAAGGAGAAATATACTTGAGCACAGAAAGAGGGCAAGGCTCACTTCAATCATAATTGAGAGATGACTAGTCTTGTTCGCATTTAAACCTTCCACCCTCATCTGAATATTATAGTAATGCAATTAGCCAAAAAAATTGCATTCATAGTAATGCCAACTGACTAACAACCAAAAACAACTTGACATAATAATCTCAAAAGAAAAATCTCCTGATAAAAGAACGGCCCATCCAGCTTTCCCAGGTCACCCTCCATTGCCGGCGTTGGTCCAGGTTGCACAATGCTACTGATGTTCCTCTGCCGCACCTCGTCAACATTGAGGTTCGAGGAGTTCCAGCACATGTGTGGGAGCTTGAGACTGCAGAACACCTCCTGGATGAATGGTGTTGGGTCCGTACATTGCATCCTGATACGGTTGGTCACCGGGACTATGGGGTGGAAATTGCCGTGGTGCCTCCTCTCAAGCGCGCTCTGTCCTATGGGGTGGAAATTGCCGTGGTGCCGGATACTGATCCATCGCTGGGGCTGGGAGCACCTCCAGCTCCACCTCCGACCGGCCATGGAGGAGGTCGTCGCCGGCGACGGGATTCTCGGTCCCCGGACTCCTCTCCTCGAAGCCATGATGATGGGTCCATGCCCCGAGGTGGTGCGCCTCGGCTCCTGGGTCGGGCGGGCCCGGAGCGTGGGGGTTGCGGCGCAGGAACCCAGGAGAAGCTGGCTGCAGAAGCTTGCTCAGGGTTCGAGGAGACGGCGACGATAACGGCTTCCCCTCCCCCATGCAACCCGCCTAGTCCCAAGGAGGACATTGATGTTTCGGCGGCCCCTGCTATTCCGCCCTCGGGTGATGGGGGCGTGATCCCGGGAGATCCGGCTGTGGGCTCCTGGCTCCCCAACGAGTCTTCCTGGCAGCCGTTGGGTAGCGTCTCTGTCCTTAATGGGCCGTTGCATGAGGCGAATGAGGCCCAAATGCTGGGCTGCAATGTTGTGTCACCGATGCACCATGTTTCCATTGATGATCCTGTTCTGTATACGATTGGTGTATCACCAGTAGCTCAAGACGGTCTGGTACAGACTTCCCGTACCTTGGAGCCTGGCCCTTGTGCTGACTCCTCTGTTGTCAAGACCTACTCCCGCCGTAGAAAGAACCTGCTCGCTGCCAACCGATCAGAGGGCTGTCAAGGCTGTTCTACCACGGATGTCGTCGAGCGTGCTGAGCCTCCGCCGTTGGACCTCACTCCAATGCGCGTTGAGGGCACAAGCATGGCTCCGCCCGTCATAGAAGATTGCGTCCAAACGAGTGTCGTAGAGGTCCTGGCTCCACCACCGGCCCCTCCAACTCAGCCGGTGGATGTTGCAGACATGAATGCTCCTCCGCTCGTGGCCCCTGCTGCATCCAGGGATTCAGCTGATCAAGATGTTCCTGCTGCTTCTCCAACATCAACATTCATAGCCAAGGTCACCAAGCCGGTGGGAGTAGTGCTGCAGTGCTCTCCACCCCCTAAGCCAAGGAAGAAAACATTGCCCAAGGATTTCGTGCCGAGGAGAAGCAGAAGGGTTGCTAATCTGCCACCGATTACTGATCACAAGGCAGCAGCCTCCGTCTGTCGACAATTACAATTCATGAATGGTGATGATGGTGCAGGTAGTGGTGAGGAAGGAATTTCAGAGGAAGCTATGGATCAATACACCAGAATTTTTGAACAAGTACTGAGTCATGATCATGTGAAGGCTCTAGCAGCTTTGTTTGGTTGGAATGCACCTTCTGGTGATGAGGTGCGTTCTATGGCTAACACAGCAGCGTTCTAGGGGATTTTTGTCTGTATGACAGGGTGTTTCCAATTTTTGATCAATGGCCCCTTGCAATATTTTAATTTGGAATACTAGAGGTCTCAATGATAAGGCACGTCGAGATGTTGTTCATCAGACTGTGCAATCATGTCAACCGGCTTTAGTTTGTTTACAAGAGACGAAACTATCACATATATCCGGTTATGATGTGCTATCAATACTTGGACAGGCGTTCCAGTCCTTTGTGTATCTCCCTGCTCAAGGTACGAGGGGCGGTATTTTGGTTGCTTGGCGAAATGATATATTTACAGCTGAGTGCCATCGTGTTCATCGTCACTCGGTCTCAGTTAAGTTTCGATCTGAAGAGCATGCATGGTGGTTCTCTGGGATTTATGGGCCTCATGTGGATGCAGAGAAACCAGCCTTCCTGGATGAGTTAAGGGAGGTGAGAGGACATTGTAGTGGGCCATGGATGGTGGCCGGGGACTTCAACATGATCTACTGTGCTGAGGATAAAAACAATGACAATGTGAACAGGGCGATGATGGGGAGATTTCGCCGATTTGTGAATGATATGGAACTTAAGGAAATTCCTCTTATTGGTCGTAGGTATACATGGTCTAATGAGAGAACTTCTCCTACTCTTGTCAAGCTGGATAGGGTTCTTTGCACGGGAGATTGGGAGGACCTTTATCCTGATTGTGTTTTACAAAGTCATGCAACAGAAATGTCAGATCACTGCCCCCTAGTGCTTGGGCTGCATGATGGAGTTAACGGCAAAAGACGATTTCACTTTGAAAGCTACTGGAATCAGCTACCAGGTTTTCTTGACACAGTTAGGAATTCTTGGGATGAACCAGTGCGAACTACTAGTCCACTGGAACGCATTTCTATCAAGTTGAAGCGGCTGACACGAGCCTTACAATCTTGGAGTACTAAGAAGGTGGGACACATAAAGTCACAGCTAGCTCTTGCTAAAGAGGTGCTGCATAGGCTTGAAATAGCACAGGATATGAGGAAGTTATCTGCACAAGAGGACTGGCTGCGAAAAGAGTTGAAACGTCTATGTTTGCAACTAGCATCTTTTGAAAGAACTATTGCAAGATTACGGTCCCGAGTCAGATATCTTAAAGAGGGGGATGCAAACACTTCGTTCTTCCATAAGCAAGCGGCTTTCCGTAGGCGCAAGAACTTCATACCTAAGCTGATTGATGGGGATAGAGTGGCCACATCTCAAGGGGACAAGCAGGAGATCATGCATGAATTTTATGAAAATTTGATTGGAAAAGTGGCTGAGTGTTCTCTTTCTCTAGACCTACAAACTTTCCATAGGCCTGGTGTCGATCTGTCCATGCTGGACAGCCCAATCACGGAGGAAGAAGTCTGGGCAACTATTAAAGCCCTGCCATCAGACCGGGCCCCTGGGCCTGATGGGTACACTGGCAGGTTCTATAAGGAGTGTTGGGCGGTGATCAAAACTGATGTTATGGCTGCGATTATCACTTTGCAGCAAGGGAATGCTAGGGGCCTGGGACTCCTTAATGCAGCTTACATCACACTTATCCCAAAGAAGGCGGATGCAACGCTGGCCAAGGACTTTCGACCAATCAGTTTAGTGCACAGCTTTGCAAAATTGGTTACCAAGATCCTTGCCAATCGATTGGCACCACATCTGAACTCTATGGTTGCTACCAATCAGAGTGCATTTATTCGGGGGCGAAGTATTCATGATAATTTCATCTTGGTTCAGCAAACCATGAAGGTGCTTCATCGGCACAAGGTACCAAGTATATTCCTGAAATTGGATATTTCTAAAGCCTTCGACTCGGTCTCTTGGTCATTTCTACTGGAAGTGCTTTCTCATTTGGGTTTTGGCATGTCTTGGTGTAATCTGATTTCAAATCTGCTGTCTACATCCTCCACTTGTGTCATGATAAATGGGGAACCAGGAGAAGCCATCCAGTATCAGCGTGGACTCCGTCAAGGGGATCCTTTGTCCCCCATGCTTTTCATACTTGTCATGGACGTGTTTAACAGTCTCTTTGTGAAAGCTGTGGATGATGGGCTCCTGCAACCACTCTCCCCAAGAATTTCTGGACAACGACTTTCCCTATATGCTGATGATGTGGCCCTCTTTATTAGGCCGGTTGAGAATGAGATACAGGTCACAAAGGAGATTCTTAATGTTTTTGGTATAGCCTCTGGGCTGCAGACAAACCTTCACAAGAGCAGCATCATTCCCATTCAATGTGAAGAGGCTTCCCTACTACCAGTAAGGGATACCCTCCCTTGTGCAGTAGCCGAGTTTCCTTGCACCTATCTGGGGCTGCCACTGTCTAACAAGAAACTGACCAAAAATGACCTTATGCCTTGGATTGAGAAGGTTGCTGATAAGTTGCCAGGATGGAAAGCTGTTTTATTGAATAGGGCAGGACGTATCACTATGGTCCGGTTTGTTCTATCAGCTATACCTATCTATTTTCTGATCGCCATCAATGTTCCCAAATGGTTCATCAAAGCAATCGATAAAATCCGAAGAGGTTTCCTTTGGAGAGGACAGGCACAAGCTAATGGAGGTTGCTGTTTAGTAGCATGGGAGAAGGTCATGAGACCCCTGGACCTTGGTGGTTTGGGTATTACCAATTTGGAGGTCATGGCTTGGGCGTTGCAAGCTAGGTGGCAATGGCACAAGAAAACCCGAGCTGATCGACCATGGACTGATCTAGAACTCCCCTCGCATCCTAACTCTCTTGCTCTGTTTGCCATTGCTGTCAACACAGAGTTAGGAAATGGAAGCAACACACTCTTTTGGACAGACAAGTGGTTACATGGATGTTCGGTGGAGAATCTTGCACCGGCAGTTTTTGCAAGTGTGCCTCCTCGAATTCGTAATAAACAAACAGTGGCTGAGGCTTTAGATAACAATGGATGGGTTTCTGTAATAAGAAGTGGCTTGTCGTGGATTGGGATCATAGAGTATCTGCAGCTTTGGGATTGCATTCAGGAGGTTGAGTTAAGTGACCAAGAGGACCGGCACATTTGGAAGTTGGTTCCTGAAGGCTGCTATTCCACTAAATCTGCTTACAGAGCTTTTTTCCAAGGTTCTGTAACTTTTGAGCCTTGGAAAAGACTTTGGAAATCTTGGGCTCCAAACAAGTGTAAGGTTTTTCTTTGGCTGGCGATTCGCAATAGGTGTTGGACGGCAGATAGACTCGAATTGAGAGGTTTGCCTCACCCAGATCAGTGCCCTTTATGTGATCAGCATGATGAGACGGTGCAACATCTGCTAGCATCATGTGTGGTGGCAAGACAGGTCTGGTTCAACTTGCTAGCACCTCTGAACCTTGGTGATTATATTCCCAGGCTGCGGGAGCGCAGCTTCGCTGAATGGTGGCGCAAATTGATGAAGAAGGTGAAAAAGGAGCAAAAGAGAGGAATAAACTCCTTAGTAATTTTGGGAGCCTGGATGATTTGGAGGCATAGGAATGCCTGTGTGTTTGAGGGGGTTGCGCCCTCGGTCGATTCCATCATGAGGGATCTCAAGGAAGAGCACAACTTGTGGTGCCTGGCCGGCGCTAAAAAGCTGCACGGCTTGGGCCTAATTGGCTCAATTTAGGCTGCTTGGTCAAGGGTTCTGGTCTTGTTTTTTGTTTTCTTTAGGCTAGAGTTTGTGTGTTAAGCTTATCCCTCATATTGGCCCCGTATGAGGGAGGGGATTTGTATGGGGTACTTTTTCTCTCTAATACAATGAAGCGCAGCTCTCCTGCGTTTTCAAAAAAAAAAACTTAGCCTACACGTTTTCATGAAAACGTTTGTAACATCATGATGCAAAACAAAAACAAAGATGCAATTGCCCAAATAACAAAGCTAAGAGTTATATCACCGCCAATACAATTCAGCACTGTGAAACCAGTGGTAAGAAAAATGAAAACTGCACACCTTTTGCTGAGTTCAATGTTGTTTGTGCATGGACATTGTTATTTATTTAACTTTATAAGTACGTAGCCACATTAGAGAAAACATAGCACTGCTTTTGAAGAAAGAGTGGTAATTTCATTTTCAAACCACAAAGAACCAGAAGAGGACTCAAGTCACGTTTATTAACATCGGTCAACTGTTGGCAACTATAGACATGAATGGAACAATAGCCTTGCTTGTCAAGGTCTAGTGCCAGAAGATTTGCATGTCAAGGGAAAAACAAGCCTTACCTTATAATTGCGAATGTGTGTCTTAAACCCCATTGATTGTGCAACGACCTCCATACTTGACAAGATAACCTTTGCTGGTTTGTGGGATAAAAATCTATTTCGGAGCTTGTCATAATCCTGTAGGTCAAGCAATTATAAAGTCTGAGAAGAAAACACACAGAATCAATATAAAACTATTGCAGCAATGTCCATGGCACATATAGAACCATCAAATTTTTTCTCGGATACACAGAAGAGCTACGCATCACCATATGAAGAAGAATTAGCATCATCAGCTTAAAATGACCGTAAAAGTGAGTACATGATTCTTAAATGTAGTCAGAGTGTTACCCACATATATAACAGCAATTCTACCCTGTTTAGGATAATATGAATTACCTCAGGTGTGACATCATTCTTAAGAGCATTTACTCCCTCGTTTAGAAATAGTTGTCCATTAGGACACTGATGCGGTCAAACTTTTGAATATTTGACAATCAATATCTTTTAAAAGATTTGGATTGGGAAACACCAAGTGGACAGTGAAGACATATTTCTCGATAGTGGTCAGTTGAGCCAACATTACTCACAACATTAATTAGATTAAAATGAATTGTAATTTGTGCTATCTAAAACACGAGAATGCAGAAGAGACAAATTCGAGTTAAGTCAGGAATTCAGTGTTTCAGCAATTCACTTTAACTAACAAGCAACCACATTGCCATGTGCAAACAACATAAATCCATAATGGTAAGAGAACAACTTATATCCGGGACTTATATTACAACTATTTATTCCAAATTATTTCGTTGTCGAAGTATAAGTTGGCATAAAATTGCTAGCACCCTACCTGTCTGCGATCAAAGAGTGCTGCAAGATTTAATCCTTGCGAAAGAATGATTAGGTCAAATGCATTAAGTGTCAGAGGGCCTGCTTCATCATCAAAAGCATCCTCAGTATCCTCCTGAAATCACAGAAACAAATTGGCAAAAAGAAACAAAATATTAAACTAATAAGTACAGAGTACACCTCAGACTTAACCTGAAAACATTGCCTCCTTATGTTTACAAGTAGCACAATGGAACATAATTCCATCAGTAATGTTACCTTAATGATTTATTCATAACAAAACAATGTGAAAGAATGATCTGGCAAGTTTTGACAGGAATTCTAACTACTGTAGGGGATGAGGAAGATCGTGGCAAAGCAGACAGGGAAGATTACAAACAGTTATGTGTAAGGTGATGGCAAAAACACATATATGCTCAGACGGAGGAGTAGGAAGTTTTTTCCTACACAGGATCTTTTTTTTTCTGAAGGTGGGTGTTCCATTTGTCTACTATGAGGGGTAGAGAGCTATTAATTGTGACATGCATATGGAAAGACCAAGCCTTGTTTCAATTACCCAGGATATAGAAACGTAAATACCATGTACCCGCTACTCTCCTGTTATTTTAGTTAAAAAAAACTCAAGATTTTGACTCTTATCCCCAGAAAACATCAATTTAAGATTGAGTAGGAGGGGAGGGAGGCAGGGAGCTGACATTTGCAGATGTTAGAATCGTTTCCTAATGAGATATGGAAATACACAAAGAAAAGAAAGAAGACTATCTAGAGAATATCAGATGAATGATAGCTGGACATTGCACAAAAAAATCCACAGGCTTTCAACAAAAACAATTTGCCAGAAAATGGCAGTTATTCTAAAATTGCTACAGTTATAAAAAAATGAAAAGAAGTCAGATAAAGACTTACTGATAATGGAATATACCAACTACTAAATAATTGAGAAATTAAAGTGATTCAGGTTTATTTCTTTAACAAGCAAAGCCAGAGCAGAGTGCCATTTCTGCACAGATTGCTAAAACTAACCCCAATTTGTCTCAAACTAAAGCTTGTTTCTCTTTCAAGGTTATCTTCCACTCTTTTAACATGTTGTGACACAAGGAAGGCAACCAGGTGGGCAGAATGATTGTGAACAAAAACAAAACAACTATCTGTTTGATTACCACATCATCTAATTCGCTATGACTAAGTACATAAGTACACAAAATTCAAGAGAGTACTGGAATGCAAGGATAAATATGTTTTCAATACCCACAACACAGCTTTTTTTGTTATGAGTATGATTGGCAAGTGGAACATTTTGCCAGGGTATTACTGGAACCAAGTATTTGAGTACACCGCGTACTATGTCTATATGCAATATTCCCCTATCAAATGAATTCAAGGAGACGGCTATACCTCAGGATCATCAAAAGCTGCATTAACATCATCGAGGTTGACTTCTTCATTTTCTATTTCTTTGATAGGTTCGTAATTCTTCTGAAACCATTCATCATTTCTGATCTCTTCTATCCTGATTCGCTGTTCCAAGTCAGAAAACATACCTAGTCAACAAACACCAATGATGATAGCAACCATCAATCGTTTAATGTCCTTGTATAGTTGTATGTTATATGGAAGACCATCCCTTTTCATTCAACCTATAGTTGTCTTTTATATGTCTCCCAACAGCTATTGTTACTGAATCCAGTAAAAAAAAATATCTTTAGTGGAATGAAACCAAAAGAGATTATGAAATTACATAGTTAAGATGACCAATTGAATGATACCTGTCATTAGATTTACCAAACATTACTAAAAACCAAGAATTTGGCTAGCAGTTCAGTTTGTTAACATACAAATGGAATAGTTAAATACATCTCTTTAATGATGCGGACTCCTTTAAATGTCTGATTTGAATAAAATTGAACATATGACATACCAAACAGTAGTTTCACTTGTAGTTGAGAAAAACTTATGCCACAGTGCTAACAGCCTTAACATAGAACTATAGAAGTGTTATATTTTATTGTCCCTGTGTTATTATCTGAAGGGATATATTAGAACACTACAGAATTGCTGGGACAGTTAAAAGCATAATATTATACACAAAGTCAGGACAAGGTATCAGCTCTTAGCAAGTTTCTTCCATCTAAAAGTTGTTGAGCTCAACTTACTGTATCTGGATTTGGATCAAGGATTCTACGAATCAGTGACTTCGCACCACCTGAAAACCAGGGTGGGAATGAATATTCTGCGCTGTCAATCTGAGTTAAGAAACGAAAACAGTAAGTTATAGGAATTCCATTCCACAAGAAGCATCAATTACCTAAGATAAAATTTCTTGTTAAGACCGCCACAGAAAATATGTGGAATTGAATACAAAGGGTGTAAAGTAACAAATAGTGACATGCAGTTCAGCCCAAAAGACAATAAGAAGTCCTTTGAATCTAAAGAGGCAAATATTTATTTCCTTTGAATCTAAACAAAACAAAGTAAGAATTGTTCTAGTTGGAGTTCATGTAATGCCAAAATTCTGCTACTTTACCTCCCTCTCTTCTATTAAATAAAGTAGATGTATCAAAATAATGTTGGATTAGTACGTGTTTCAGCTCATTACCATTTACTTAGTCTATTTATTTATAGTGACTAAAACGGGCAGACATTATCCATCCATCCGTCTGACTGAAGGGGCTCAGATACTAAATAGAGTTCACATCTAGGGGGTGGGTGGTGTGAGTTGTAATGGGTTCTTAGCCCCTCCTTTTTCTTCTTAATATAATGAAACGCAGCTCTCCTGCGTTTTTCGAGAAAAAAAAGATACTAAATAGATAGTCTGCATCCGAATTTGGATATTCAATATCTGAATCCAGATACTCAAAGCTGGATATCCTATATGCAAATAGGATGGATATATATCCGACACAGTCAACACTGTTTGTACCTGATTCTGATGGGGAAAAAAGAACTATCTATGTTAGGATGGATATCTATATCCGACACTGTTCTCTGAGGGAGAAAAAGAACTATCTATATCCGTATCCATATATATATCCATCCGTATCCACTTCGTTTTCATCCCTAGCATGGTGGTGGAAATGTTGGTATGTGCTACACATCCAAGCATGTCACAAGTTAGACTCCTTAGTTCTCTATGCACTAATTTGGTAATCTTGGTGGTAGTTGCACTATATGATTTTCATAAATACTTAAATAGTACTATGAGAAAACTAGAAGACGACATCATGAGATTTGACATAAAGATTCCATGGAGCACTAAGAGAAAGAACAAATATAATTCCTTTTTGTAGTCCATAATCCATATGCATTTCATCTCAAAAGAGGTGCTGACTTGTAGTTAAGAGCCAAACCTTTCCATAAAGGGTAGTCAAGTCCACCTCATCGAATGGAAGATAACCTGCTAAAAGTACATATAAAATAACTCCACATGACCATGTATCAGCAAGTGCTCCATTATACCCCTTATGACTGAGAACCTGGTTCAGTAGATGAAATAAACATGTTAGCACAGTAAACACATATCTAAGGAATATTTTTCATGTATAGGAAAGCTGAATTTACCATGAAAGAATAGATAGTGATTGATTATTCGTATTTGAAAGAGTCTTGGTGCAAAGAGATGTTCTATTGACAGTTGAGTATAGTTGAGCAAAGGTATACAAAAATCGCAAACGGGGTAGAAGATCATGTGCCCTCCTTTATTTAGTTAGTTCAGTATAAAAACAGGCATGGCTTTCTATTTCAATAAATCATCACTTAAACTCCCTACCTGCACCTGATATAATCGAAATCATGACATGTTACAAAGCAGAATGGCATTTTGTCACCCATGCTCTTTTATGTGTTTAAGTATTCGATTGCCATAGTTTTTTTTTCAAATTGAGTAATTGACACAAAAAGACATAATAAAGAAACCACTTGATTGCAAAGGCAGGTTTAGTAATTGTCAATTGAACTCAAACTGCACGATTCAGATGTAGTACCTCTGGGGCAACATAATTTGGTGTTCCACAGGTTGTACGTAGAAGGGAAGATCCCTGCAGTTGACCAAATAAGCAAGGGACAAAAAGAAATGAAGGTATGATGAAGCTTCAGAAAGATATACACCTGGGCAGGCCATGCACTCAATCCGAAGTCTGAAATTTTAAGATTGCCCTGGGAATCGAGGAGGAGATTTTCGGGCTGCATGTGTGTCAAATGAGATCAACAAGCCTACAAATCATAAAATGCAGACTTAAGCATTTTTTATATTCAATATTCACCTTTAGATCTCGATGGTAGACTCCTTTGTTGTGACAAAAATCAACACCATCAATAAGCTGCTGAAAGTATCTGCGTGCATCTGCTTCATTGAGTCTCCCATGACGAATCTGAAATTGGTATGTTTAACATTATCATTAGTCTTCTATTTCATGTAAACATATTGTTCTAACTGAACTAAGATAAAGTACAATAGAGCAAGTGTGGCCTTAAATTCAACTCCTTGGCTTAATAAACATATAAGGGACTAAGGGTAAGTGGGTAACACATCATTATCTTAAAAGAAATGTAAGGGGCTAATTAAGGGTAACACATTCAAGTGGAATTTACCATACAGAATCGCCGGACACAAGAAACACATAATGAGTTAATGACATGTTCATTTTTGCAAATCTAAATTAAAATACAAAACTATGAGAGAAATGGGTGTCACATTTGCCGTGTTTTCCGTGTCCAAGACATTTTCCTCCTCTTACAGAAAAAAGCAAATGTGACAATTGAACATCATAGAAGGAATACGATAGGCATATAATCTTTACAACAAACTCATGGAACTAATATTTACATTTCACAGGTCATATCTAAAAGTCAAGAGTGAAAAAGACAGTTATCAGTGACAACAGCAATCTTACAATTTTATCAAATAGCTCGCCACCAGTGATGAACTCTAGGATTATAAATATCTTCTTCCGGCTCGCCAAAACCTGCACATAACAGAATGACAGCATGGGTACTTTAAAAAATGCAGGTGGTAAGAAAGAAGTTAAGCAAAGGTTATAAGGAAGATAACGATAAGCATGCCTCGTGTAGCCTAACGACATTGGGATGCCTGACGAGCTTCATTATTGATATCTCCCTCTTAATCTGCAAAAAAGGATTATGTGTACACAGGTTAGTCACCATAGGGCATCTATCATTTCAGCTAGATTGTGCAGCTTGTACATCACGAAACTTGTACAACTATTACTGTTTAGAAAACATTTCAATCCACATCATGGAGCTTGGCACAGCAATTTGTTTATGTATTGAAAGACGCCACAATGCGCAACAGTTGGGTCGCTCCCTTTGAAAGCGAGGATAAATTAGTCTACAAAAACGGCATGGCAAGGATCAAATTAACAATAACTCGATCCAGTGAGCAATGATCCTCTGGTACAGAAACCGAGCACGGAATCACGGAGCAATGGAATGCTTCTATGAGCCACGACGATAGCATTATCTGGGGGAGCAAGAGCAGGAGCTCCCAATCCTTGATCAACCCCCAAACAACTGAATAAGGCTAGGGATGGGGGCGAATAATCCGAGTACCCGACCCAGCACAGAGGAACAAAAACGAGGGGAAGCTCGGGTGGTTCACCTGTTCAGCCATCTTGTGCTTGAGGATGGACGAGCGGTCGAGCACCTTCATGGCGACGCTCTCCCCGGTCTCGGTGTTCTGCGCGAACTTGACCTTGGCGAAGGTGCCCTCGCCGATGGTCCGGCCCACCTCGTACTTGCCCACCCGCCGCAGCGCGCCGCCGCCGCCGCCGCCTCCCCCCACCATCTCCCTCCGCCGCCTCCCTCCTCCCGGTGCCGAAGAGTCGCTAGCCCGCCCGGTGCGGAGCCGCGTCGCCGCTGGGGGAGCAGGGGAGCTGCTCAGACGATCGACGCCGCCATTGATGGGAGGGAATGGGAACGAGAGATTTCGGGCAGAGCAAGCCTGCGTGTGAAGTGGAGCAGCCTCCTTTTTGAATGGGGAATTTCTGTGGGCAGGCAGGTGGTGAGATTTTCTACTGGGAGTTGAGAGATGAGTTGGCTCCGGAAGGAAAGTCCGAGGGCTAGAGTAGTTAGGTGCGTTCGTACGGGCCCCTTCTTTTTCGACGTGGTCGGGGATTTTTGGGAGGCACGGAATTGAATCAATAGATAGATATATAGATATATTTCTGGTGGCCGTAAGCGTAAGGTTTTTGCGCGCGGTAGAAAATCAAATCGAATAAAGGCGACGCCACGGCATTCATCGTGTTGTTGACAAGCCAAAAAGGCTGGGCCTAGCGTCACGAATTCACCGTCACATCAAGGCCGGCCGGGTTCCGTTTCGTCAAAGGTGTTCCGTGCGCGCCTTATATTTTCTAAACAAGACGTGATTTCGTGTCGTGGTGTCCAACTTTTTCCACTTCGTTTGGAGTCATCGACAGAGCTAGTAGCGGTTGCATTTCGATTTGCGAATAGAAGCTTAAGGATTTGTTTATACTACCAGCAATTTGCATTTTTACACTTGATGTAAACGTTGCTGTTCTGCCAAAAAGGCTCAATGTGTCGGGAAAAGAAACTCGTTCCAAGGTTGTTCTGATCCATTTTCCTTTTTACCCGAAAAAGACATGTTCAGTTTGTAATGTTTGCCAACTACCAAGCACATCTGTCTCGTTAAGGCTCCTTAAAATGTTCGATAGCTCCATAGCCACCTCTAGTTGTATACTATCCCTCCATCAAAAAAAGACACTATAGGATTCAAAAATTGTTGTAAAAACAAGTCATTCTATTATATTTAGTATGTGTATATGCATACAACAATCAATTAGTGTTAAATATGACTAATAATTAAGGGCAATCAAGACCATATTACTTTCTTGTTAATCTATACTAAAATTTCATTGAATTTAATTGAAATTTATTGTAAATGACCAAATATGATGATAAGCTACTGTGTGTAAATTTATACGATGAGATTCACATGTGGACCCCACGTCAAAAGTCGGACCCTAAAACTAAAAGCTCGCGTTCATACTATAAAATTTTAGTGAATTTGACTGAAATTTGTTAAAGATATCTCAAAATAAGAGTTATTTACTCCATGCAAATTATTTTATATATATCTACAATGGTCCCACGTCTGACGTCAGACTCTTACTATGTGTATTAGTTAGAGAAAACCGGTTTCAATGAAAAACTAAATGGTTTGAATCGGTTTGGGTGGAACGATAAGTGGATGATATTGGATTGGTTTGTAAAGTCTGATAGAACAAATATGGATGGGTGTGGATTTTTTTTTGACTGAAGTTGGGAGGGGAAGCTCCTACCTATTTTTTAATATTTTTTTATTCTAAACCTAGTTAATTCGCTCCTACAGAGAGTCGAACTTCGGTCTATTGGGTGCTACTCAGGTGCTGTAACCACTAGACTAGAGGCCATTTCATGATGGGTGTGGATTTGGTTTAGTCTTTTAATCATTATCAGGTTGACCTCCAACCTCAAAAAATACAACTCTCGCTTTCCGGGGAGTAAAATAATTTAAAGTTTTGGCTTCCATTAACTGCATTTTAAGATTTAAACCTGCTGATATTAAGTATTGAAATATTATGTCACTCGTAACAGGAGAGTATGTTTCATCATAATCAACACCAGATCTCTGCGAAAACCCTTGTGCCATAAGTCTCGCTTTGTATCTCACCACCATATTATTCTCGTCCCTCTTTTGGACAAATACCCATTAATATCTGAAAGTGCATCTAGACACTTACTCAATTTTTGTGATTAATGATAATAGAAATTTGGATATAATGCTTTGAATGAATTGTGCAGGAATAAAATAAAAAAGAAAAGAAAAGAAAAGATGAAAGGAAGGTCCCCAATTACTATTTGTATGGTGGTCGATTCAATTGAAGGATTTTAATTTATTTATGGTTTGAATTTAAGTATAGGACCACCGTACTATCAAGAGGGACGTGTTTGATTAATCTTGATTGTTGAAGTGCTTTAATTGAGATGACAATCCCCATGAGAGACACAAAACCTCACTCACAGTGCTTTAATTGAGATGGCAGTCCCTATCTCTCTATTGGTTGTGTTTCTTTCGTACCCGGAAAAAAATTTACAAAGAGAATCTTACATGCATGAAGTACTAAATGAAGTCTATTTGCAAAACTTTTTTAGAGATGAGTGCAATTTTACGCGACAAATCTAATGAGCCTAATTAGTCCATGATTTGCTACATTAATGCTACAGTAACTATCCTCTAATTGTGCGGTCAAAGGCCTCATTAGATAGGTCTCGCGAAATAGTCCAATGTTGTGAAGATAGTTTTGTAAACTGACTTTATTTAATACCTTTAATTATTAGTCAAAGGAGGTGGAAAAAAATTTCCACCCCCAAAGAAACACGGTGATTGGGTAATTTGCCATCAAAGTCATGCAGAATTAAATAGCTAAGTTTTTACATTCCTCGTGAGATACATTCAAATTAAGCTAGAGGTGAAACAAACTTCAGTACTAGATCGACTAGGCATTATATGCCTGGGGCATCATAGAAAAGTAACCAAACGGATCCATCATGCATATATTCAACATACAACTTTCCATTTTGGTGGTAGGCATGAATGAGCACACACATTGTTCTTATTAACTGAGCCTGCATTATGAGTTGATGTCTTTCCTCCAGCATACACATATGCACAGAGAGTCAGAGAGGGTTATTCCAATAAAACCTTGGCATTTCAAGCTCCCAGTTCCAAAAGTCACTGATTGAAAATGCAAAGAGATTTAGTTAAAGCCATGCATATTGGAAGAGCCATTTTATATCCTCGTGAGATGCAATAAAACTAGAGTTAGGGATAATAGAGATGGAACAAGTTTCAATTTCAACTAGACACAGATAGCCACACGATTTGGAGGAGTCCGGCAAAGAAGCAGCATCCGGGCACGTATTTTCTGGAAATACACCAGGCTCTTTAATACTTGTGAACCAATCAATAGTCCACGCGGCATACCACCATGACAAAATACGCTTTATGGTATATCTGACCGTAGATGCGCACACTTGATAAGTTCATATATCTGTTTCATATTTTACAACTTTAGAGTAAAGTGATATAATTATATTGTATGATTGGCGTAATTTACTCCAAAATAAATCTAAATAAACTTGTAATTACGATCAGAGAAGGTAGTGTACCTAACCTCTGCGTGTGCACAGAACATGAACAATAAGGAATGTCAAACAAAAAGGTTGAACAAACGCTTTACGATCACCTTGACGTATTTACAGTATGAAACATATGCTTGCATGGCGGACAAAAACATAATAAAATACTTTATAGATACGTACGGTGGAGTTAAAAAAAAAGCAAAAATGGTCATTCGTGCATGTTAAAGAAATAAGTGTGGAAAGTTGGAGTTGTATAGTCAAAGAGTCAACAACCACTCCCGCAGAAAGAAATCATCAGCCAAAGCAAGGCCATTTTCCTTGTGGTCCAATTGTAGTGAAAGTCGTCTTTAATTATTTTGGATCATGCTAACTCCTCCGCGTTCCTAGCTAGCATATCGTTTATTCACTTGACGCCGCCAGGCCACGCCCTCTCCGATCAAACTGCTGTTTTTTGTCAAACCAACATACAGATGCTTATGTACTCGTGTCCATACTCACTTTACTCACTTTTATGAATATAAGTCCTACCTGTATAAGTACCCCATCCGTTCTGAAAAAACTGACGTTTAGGACAGCGACACGGTCTCCAAAACACAACTTTGACCTCTTGTTATTATAAAAATATTTATCAAAGAGTGATATACGTATACTTTTATGAAAGTATTTTTCAAGACAAATCTATTCATATAGCTTTTACATTTGTAAACTCAACAATTTAAAAGTTATTGGTGATTTATATTTCCAATGTTTGACTCAAACCTTGTCCTAAACGTCAGTTTTTTCCAGAACGGAGGGAGTACCTTTGGAAAACTAAACCAACTAATCTATACTATAAAGATCCAAGAAAATTAAAACATTTGTCACCCAAAAAAACTCCCCCTACCCCTCACATAGGACCCACCTGCCAGAAAAAAAAAAGTGTAACGCAGGAGTTCCTGTAGTAGGAGGATGTTTCTGCCGCCGAATGAAATACTTTTGCTACCGTCATTTTTTCTACCGCCCGCCGTACCCACGCCCGACCCGCCAGCGCCAATCACGCATCCTCTCTCTCCCTTTCCTTCTCCGCAGCGCCTCCGCCCCTCCGCCCTATCCCGCTCGCCCGCCGCCCTCCCATCCGCCCTCGCGCATTCCCCCGTTGCCCCACCTCGTTCGCCGCCCCTGCTCTCGTCGCGGCGCTGGCCACCCCACCCCTTGCATCCACCTCGTTGCTGCCCCCGTCCGGCCCTGCCACTGCCCGCCACCTCCCCTCCCCTCCGCCCTTCCCCTCTCCCGCGCCGCCGCCTGGCTCGCCTGCTCCTGCGCCGCCGCCGCCGCCGCTGCGATGGCCGCCCGCCCGGCTCGCCGCGCCGCCAGCCGCGTCACGCCGACCGGCTCGCCGCTCGCCCGCTCGGCTCCAATCTTCCTGCGCCGCCGTCGCGGCGAGGGCCGCCCGACTGCAAGGCTCGTCGCCCGCCCGCCCGGGCCTCCTCCTCCTGCGCGCGGGCGGCCGGCCTCCTGCTGCTGCGACGGGGCCGCCACCTCCAGCTGCTGCGGACTGCCCCGCGGGAGGCCGCGGTGGTGCGCCGCCGGATTGCCACCGCGTCGCCTCGCCGGGGTCGTCGGGCCTCAGCCGCAGGATTGCCGGCTTCCTCATGCGCCGTTGGATTGCCCCCGCGTCGCCTGTCGGGCCCCCGTCGCCGCCGCTCCGCCGGGCGACGTCACCAGCCTTATCCAATCCACAGATCGAGGACGAGCGCAGCCGCCGATGTGAGACGCAGAGCCGCCGCCGACGCTCACAGCTCAGCTCCTCCTCGCCGTCGCCGCCGATTTAGATGGACATGGCTCAGCGGTGGTGTCCCACGAAATCCTAGCCGCTGTCTTCACCCAGGTCAAGTCCACACCGTGTGTCTGTATTCTTCCGCTGCCATCGCGCCCTCCTCTGTCTACAGGATGGGCGCCTTCATCTACAACGACAAGCTGGCGGTCCCATTGCCTTCCCAAAACCAGAGGTTGCATTGCATCAGTCTTGGGGAGCTCTGTTTCTCTCCTCTTCCTTCATTTCTGTTTCCTCTTTGGATTTGCAGACCCCATGCTCAGCTCCAAGGTTGACAGATCGATTAGCTCTTTGACGCCACCTTCTTCCAACTGGTTGGGCCTCCCCAAGATGCCGCGACGAAGCCGCTGCTGGGCAACCAGATCGACCAGCACCGGCCATTTTGGTAATTTGTAGTTCACTATCTTATACATTAGCTGCTTCCACTTATGCTGAATAGCTTGGTTAGAGCTTCAGCTTCATGCCGTAGGTAGGTACCTGCTATATATGTCCAAACCTATTGTACCACGACAAGTTAGGCTGCTCTAACACACCATTTACAGATTTCAGTGCTCATATGCATTCCTAAATATTCTGCAAATAGTTGATTCAGCCATGCTTTGATCCGAACAATTGAGGTGTATACAAAATTAAACAAGACATACTGATTGGACTCTATGATCTCTTCATTATGTTTTCCTTTTTAAGTTTTCTCAAACATTAGTAGTGCTTTGTTTACATTAGGGTCACCACTACAATTTCCTCTGGCTCTGGTTAGTTGTTTGCTGAGCAGAATACTAAGTTGTTCTTTCTCTGAGGTGCATACCCATTTTCCATGCATATCAAAATTCTATTTTTTCCCATGAGAGTTCCATTGCACCTCTGAACCTCATTCTGCATTCCTAATACTCCATCACCCTCTATGATATAGTATCTCATAACTGTTGTGGTTAGTGCAGTATTCCAAATCTTTCATATTTTTTAGCAGGTGCCATGCCCATCAAGGAAAGCTCCATGAATATAGGTGTCTAAAGATAACCACAGAAGCAAATGTCAATGTAATGGATTGAACTTTTCTAAAAAATGGTAATGGATTGAAGCCAATGCATAGGTACCTAATTCGTTCAAAACAGAATCTTTATTCACATTGCAGCAAGTATTTGTCACCTTCATTATTAAACCAAATCTCATGCATCTGGGGGGTCTGTTCTCCTTCCTTTATGTTCCATTTGAGGTTGGTCGTTCTCTTCTGCTCTTTTCTTTATGTTCTACATATGCTTCATTGCTTTCTGTAGTTTGCATGTGAAGGCGACGTTTCCTTTACTTCGAGATTGCGATGGTGCCTTTGTAGTTTATGTGCCGGCATACCTAATTAATATGTATGCAGCCCCTGATTGCTTTAGTCTCGGTGAATTTCAGAAACAAAGGCACTGTCATGGCCATTCCAAACTCTAAAATGATCTACACTCCAAACTCTAGAATGATCTACATATGAGATGTCAGATTTGGGTTTTTAATTTATTGATTCGTATATGTTGAACTGCAGATCATCATAGGGTAAGCCTGTCCTAAGGCAATACCCGGGTGTCTGTTGACAGTGTGACTAGCAGATGCAAAGTTTGGTCTCTACTTCAGGGAGTAGGTAATCAGATGTATAGGCTGTTCTATTTCAGAGACTAGGCTATTTCAGAGACTAGGCTATTTCAGAGACTAGGTTACAGCTGAAACATGAGTACTTCCTGTCTTATATAAATTATTATGTGCATGTTTTATATTTATTCTGTGTTACTGTACCGCTAATAGTTTCCGATATAGTTCCTAACTTAAATGTGTTCCTTCTCACAGATTCAGTGCCTATCAAACTGGTTGGATGAATAACCCAAGAGTTGCTATTTGTCCCAAGCAGGTATGTCATTTCAATTTAGTTTTTGGTACATGCCAGATTTTAGAAATACCTGCTGATCACCTTAACTTTCTGTGCCTGATAGGAGTTTTATCTTTTTTTTGCATATGATTGTTCTGATTCTTAGCAAAATGTTTACTGCATTCCCTAAATGTTGCCCTGAAACTATGTTTCGAGATCACACATCCCCCCTTTCCAATTCAATACATTTGACAAGCTATCAATCCCTCTAAATACACATATCAATTACATTTGAGAACTGCACATATCAATTTTAGTGTGGCTTATGTACTTTAGATGTTTTAACATCCGACTGTTCTCAGCAATAGTCGATTGTATTTTTTGTGCAGCCTAACTTATGATAATAATTTATAAACTTCTCACTTTGCCAATGCCCAATGCTGTGATAATAATTTCTAAACTTCTCACTTTGCGAATGCCCAATGCTGTAGCATTATTACAATCAACACATATATTTTGATGTTAGTTCAAGGTCATATTGCTCATGATTGTAGGCAGCCCTTGGTTCATTCATTGTTCAAGTATCTGCTATGCCGATGGTATAGTTATATGCTCTGGAGAGTTCAAAAATGTAGTTCTATTAGAGGTTTGGATTCGGAGTACATGAAGTAGATATCCTTAGTTCAGTACATATCTGAGTTTGGATTGAATTGCATTTTTCGAAACGATAGGTGATTCGGAACCAGCCATTTCGCCAGAACCAACCGAACATTATTCTTCCAAGGGATTTACACTTTTGTTGCCCCTAGCTGGGCAGAATAGATGATAAATTGGTAACTAATTCTTGAATTCTTGATCATGGCTTCCTATATATGCCAGTCCTCATACGTAGCCTAAGCTACTTTTTTTTAAGTATAGTCTACCAGTCCTGTAAGTAATCACTATCATGGATAAGTACTGAAGTCGATGTATAATATTTGTCTCTGCTTAACAAATTTGCTTCCCAGAAGTATGTACTGCCAGCGTAAGAACGTTGTTCACCGGAAGAGCTAAGCAAATGCGTTCCAAAAACTAAGCAATGTGGTTCACTTCGTAATTTCTGGTTTGGTATGTTTATGCAGATTTGGTTTGGATGCAGAGTGAAAGCAGGGCTGGGGCTATCTAGGAATTTGTGACCTGCTTCAAACACAACAGCTTCTTTTTATAATGTACAATTTGGGTCCCATGTATTCAATTTTACTTGGAGAATCATGGTTCCCAAACAAAACAGGTGACCTCTTCCATATATGAAGTTGAACACTTTTGCTTAGTGCCTTCTGTATTTTCCTCACAGAGTTGGACTTTAGATCCTTCATATTGCTACGAAATTTATCTATATTGGGTGCAAAGATGTAATGTGAGACTGAATATGCAAGGCATTTTAATTATTGTTGCATTTTAATTATTGTTATGCAAAATTACAGGGAAATTTGTATTGGTGACTCCTCATCTTTCTCATATGTGCAAATCCTCATAGTAATATTATAGCAGTTGTCTATACTCAGCCACTGCATTTAATTTGTGATAGTTATTTCCAGGTGCCCTTTGCCTAATGCTGAAACCTAGAGTTCAATTGTCTTTCCTATTAGCCCTACATCTACCAAGAAGTGTTTTACCCATTTTATGTGTATGAAAAGGCTTAGTTACATTCTGATTAGTTTTTGGCTTGCATCTATTCTCATATGTGCAAATTCTTAGGAAGTTTTTTACAGCTAACTACACCTTTAATGCATGTTCCTGCCGCAACAGTGATATCAGGATCAATGCTACATGTTTGAGGTCCTACATAATTTACTTCCCAATTTTTGTTTGTCGAGAGTTGTCAATTCTTAGTACCTGTAGGGCAATTCTTCTGCTAATTTCCTTCCTATTTGTTATTGCCAGAACATGGACATAGAGATGACATTGATGATCCAAACTGACATGAGTTATTTTACTTTGACATGGGAATGCACATTCATTTTACTTTGGGTTTTTTTGGTTTGCAGAATGCGTTCAAGAAAATATATTTTAGAATGGAGAAATATTGTGAGAAAGGAAGGAATTGAAGGCGCGCCTTGTTTGCGGTCGACCGCACGGAAGAAACTTTGCGGTCGACTCACGGACCAGCCGGAAAAGGAGATTTCCCTCCACGCGTCTGCGTCCCGATTCATTCCCTTTTTGGAGTCCGCACCAATAAATTCCGTTTCCCGTCATTCTCTTTTTGGATTTTTTTTAATTCGCGCCAGCTAATCGGTTCGCCTACTACGGTGCGCGTCCTGCCACCGTCCGATTTCAAAGAGCATTATCCTTCTCTTTTAATCATTCGGGACCGTGGAAACTAGGGGATAAAAATGGGTGAGGAATACAAATAAAAGATAGTTTCAAACCATGAAAAAAAATCAGAAAAAAAATCATTGAAACCAATGTATCTTCTAATAAGTAATGCGGAAAGGCATTGTTGTTTCTTTTTCCTCTGGTCCTTTTTTTTTCTTATCCTGTCAAAAAATGAACAACAGAGAGAACCAGTGAGTCATTCAATTCAGTTTTTACGAAGACAATACACAAACAAAAAATATAGAAAAAATGAAAGAAAAAATTCTAGAGAACCATTCAACGCAATATTTTTCTATATAAAACTTTTTGCATATAAATATTGTACATAATTTTTTCTACAAACATGTGCATGTGAAATATAAAAAAAATATTTGTATCGAAAACTTCCCTTCTTTTTGGAGAACCATTTTATAAACTTTTCAAGCAACATATATAAATATATTGTGTACTTAACTTTTTGTACAAATCATTATCTAGATAACTTCATGAACTACCTCATTTTTTAGTGCCTTCAGTAAAGTTATACGTTTTGCAAAAAGTTTTTTCAATAAAAGTTTTGTAAAAAAAATTTCAATAAAAGTTGCAATAGCCTTTTGTTCAGAAATTTCTACTGAAACTTGTCTGCTCGACTCCAATAAAAAACATTTATACAAAAGTTTCATGTGAAACTTTTTTGTATAACTTTTCTATAGAATTATTATAAAGAAAGCTTTTTTTAGATAACTTCACATTCGTATATAACATTTTAAGATAACTTTTACAGAAAACATTATCCATATAACTTCACTATAAATATAATTCTAAAAACATAACACTTGACATGTAACTTTTATAATAACTTCTGTACAAAATTTTAACCACATAACTTTACTATAGAAATTTTTCTAAAAAGAAAACATTTTATACATAACCTTTATGATAAAAACTTTTCCATAAATCTTAACTTATTAAAACAATTTTTCATCAATGATTTGCTTGGTAAAAAGTTAAATAAGAACTTTTTATACAAAATAGTTTTGAGATTATAAAGCAAAAAACTTTGTCGGTAATATCAACTCATCCCCTCAAAACTTTTTACAGAAAAACTAAATAACTTTGGTTTGCAAAAACTTATAAAGAACTTCTACGGCAAAAACCTTTGCAAAATATATGTAAACTATAGGACTTCTACAACAATTATAGAAACAATTCAATATACAATATTATGTAAACAGTAACAATATTTCAGAACAAGGTTATGTAACAAAAGTAATATACACAAGTTTTAGAAAAAAAAATTACATAGCAAAATTTATGATAAAAGCTTTTCTATAAATCTTAAATTATTAAAACAATTTTTTTCAATGATTTGCTTGGAAAAAGTTATATAAGAACTTTTTATAGAAAATAGTTTTGAGACTAAAGCAAAAAACCTTTGTCAGCAATATCTTACCGCAATTTATCCATTCAAAACTTTTTACAGAAAAACTAAATAACTTCGGTTTGCAAAAACCTATAAAGAACTTCTACGGCAAGAACCTTCTACAACAATTATACAAACAATTCAATATACAAGATTATGTAAAACAAAAATTATGTAACAATATTTCAGAACAAGGTTATGTAACAAAGTAATATACGCAAGTTTTAGAAAAAAAATGCATAGCAAAATTTCAGAATGTAAGTTATGTAAGCGGATATGGCTTAGTTCCTTATTATGTTCAAGAGCATACTACTTTCTAAAAACCATATTATTCTTTTGCGTCATTGTTCTATCAGAAGTTCAGAACATAGGGGTTCTCAATGGTAAGAGGATTCAGTACTTCACAATGTAAAGACAAACGATGGCTCAAATTTGACTCAGGCACCATGCCATATATCATTTTCCATCAGATTAAACTTGTGTTTTGCTTTAACTATAGTTTGACAAACGACGTGAAGCACATATAGTACCGGTTACTTTCCGATGCCATAGGTTATCACTCCTAGTATTCCCGTGTCAAATATTAACAATAATGTTAATTACAGCAAGGTTGATTTCACAAAGCAATTTCTTCAGAAATAATTCCACGGAGCAAACAAAGGGCAATGCGTAGAAACATGGGGAGAAACAGTGTTTACCTTATCAAGTAGGTCGTCGGGATGCCACGCTGCCGCTGGCCGCATCCACAGCACCGAGACCTCTGGTCCTTGCCGGGTCTGGCTGCATGTGTTCGCTCGGATCTGATGCTCCAATGAGCGGATCCGCCTCTCGACGCACTAGCACCGCTCCCGCCACCACAGCAGGGCACCTGTAGGGCGCGGAGACCGCGATCCAGATCCCCGATGTCCAGTGCGGCGGCGGCCGGGACGAGCTCCCCCGCGCAGGGAGCAGCGACAAGCTCCCCCCGCGCGGGAGTGACAGAGGCCGCGGCGACCTAGTGCGGGAGCTGCGAGCTCTCGGCGCGCGGGATCGGCGGTGGTGCGGCAAGCTCTCGGCGCGTGGACCGGTGGCGGTGCGGCGAGCTCTCCCCACCACGGGGGCTGCAGCGGGCCTCGCGTACGCCGAGCGCATGGTCGAGCTGCCTCCCCCGTGCGGCGAGCAGGCGCAGGGCCATGGCTCCCACGGCGGCGATTCGAGCGCGTGAGAGAGATAAGGATGAGGAAAAAAGAGAACGAGAAGTAGGGGAAACCGGGACTGGAAGAAACGTCTAGTGGGTAGTGGGGTCCGCCACGTGCGGAGGGGGAAGGCAGTTTCTCCTTCTGATCGACCGCAAGTTTGGGAAGTTGAGGTCGATCGTAAACACAACATTGCGGGAATTGAAGCTGTTGTAAACTTTACCTTGTCAGCAATCTCAAGCACTCAGCCTGGGGTGTTTCTAGATATGTGCTGGCCAGAATTTTACAATCCATATTGGACCTGCATTTTCACTGATCCGTTGTTGAAGAATGAATCTCGGCCTGATAAAATGTTAATAAAAGGGCTCTTCTGTGTCTATTTCTTTTGATGTTTGTTTTATAAAGCAGGAGTGCTGAGGCATCCCTACTTTCTTTGTTGATTTTTGTTTTATGCTGAAATTAGGAGGTACCAAACATATACTGCATGACGTAGAGAGAGTTCAATGAGTGGTGCTAAATAAGCTGATGATGGTAGCAGACTCTAAATAATGGAAGACTACTGTGCTTGATCTACGAGAAGAACTACTGTACTTATTTTTCGTGACCGTGACTGAGCACGTATTTTATTAAAAGAAGATACTTTAACCTCTTATTATCATTATTATATTAAAAGTGGATCCTTCAATTCGATGGATGGAAGGCTACTGTACTTGATCTATGAGTTGCCAACATCGTGTTGATATGTGTTTCATGTAGATATGGTCTGGCGACCAATAAGGATAGGTTGATTATGAAAAATAATGATAAAATCAAGCTGCTTAGTGGCGTTAGCTCCAATTCTGTCATTTTTAGTAAATGTATCTCTATGATTTCTTACCTTGTAGGAGAGTTTCTATGTTTTTCTTTCTGTTTACTAGGATTTTTTTAAAACATGTGCGGCAAATCCGTCTTTGTGGGAAAGGTAGAAGTAAGTCTCGACATTTAGCATGACTGAAGCCATTGAATTAAAATGGCTAGATAGGATTCAAGAAAACATGGAGATGTGTAAAAAGAGTGGGCTTGGCAATATGAACCAGAAATTGCAGAATGTACAAAGAGAGAACATTTCCATTATATTAAAATTATGTTGTGAATTTATTTTTCTTGTACATTAATTAGCATCTAAAGGTAGCCAGTCGTTATGGTGTGGAATCTTTTTTTGTTATTATAGAAATGTTGAAGTTATGGTGTGGAATATATTCTTTTTGTTATTAGAAATTTTGAAAATATGTTCGTATATATATCTTTGCTATAAATATAAAATTATTATCTCCTGAATTTTTAATAATAATAAAATTCTTATTATTATATTTTTTAAAACACGTGCGTGTCGCACGTGCAATCTACTAGTTGAGGTTAACGATTTTAATATAATTCACAGTCACACGCAACTCGATGTTGACGGTTATGCTCAACACACTATCTACTACTAAAAGAACAGAGTAAGTTGTTTATAATTTTTTTATAAATTTAGAGAAAAAAATTGAAACTCTCTTGTTGAGGTAAACTCAAACCTGGGTGGATATGTCTCACCACATGCAACTTAGCAACCAACTCAGTTTACCCAAATATATTTCTTTTTACTAATAAAGTACTCCCTCATTTTCAAATTATAGTTCGTTTGAATTTCTTGACTCTAAGTTTGATCACTCATCTTATTCAAAAGTTTGCGCAAATTATCATATTTTTTGTGGTGGCTTGCTTTATTAATAAAAAATCTTCAAAATACCTTAAATTTGACTATAATTTCACAAATTTTTTGAATAAGACGAGCGGTCAAACTTATAGTAAAAAAGAATCAAACGACCTACATTTTGAAACAGATGTAGTACGTACGAAAATTTGTCCCTCTTATATATCTGTGGCATGTTGACATGCGCAACCAAAGAACGATTGATGAAATTCGTAAGCGACGTTTCCTGGATGCTCTGCACCTTTTTTTGTTTACGAAAGACTAATACAAAACGCAAACGTTTACACATTCAACTCATTTCTATGAATATGCATACGCAAACCTTATCTCTATGAGCACCTCTGAGACACTGGGCTGGCACACTCAATCTTGAGATTCACAAAGTCATCATAGACGACTCACTATTGACGGAACATCGTCTACCACAAAAAGAATAGCGTCGGTTAATTCCTAGAATAAATCCAGGAAAATACGACATCCGTGCTGAGTTGACGACTCGAACCCAAGTAGATAGGTTCCACTACGAGAAATCTTACCAACTGACCTACAATATTCATCCGACAAAGGCTACCTAAAAAAGAGTAAAATATATATTCATGCTTTCAAATTCCAATAGAGACAATATCTAGCCTATTGATTTCAAAAGGAAAAATTATCTTCCCCCAAACAACAATATGAAGATCCAAAGACGTATATTTGATAATTTTGATCTGTTTTATGGACAAACCTTATGAAATGGCATGGTTATTTGAACATTATGAAATGCCCACTACCATTTGGTGATTTTAGAAAATGGCATGATTACTAGAACAACTATATAATACATAATCCAAAGTAAAGACATTTAATTAGCTATCGAGCCATTGAGATGTGGATTCAACATAATCGAATTTAAACAATTATTCCCTCGCTTCTAAGTTATAAATACACCGATTTTACTATGTACATGGACATAGCGTATATCTAAATAATTATAAAAAAATAATGTATCTAAAAGAATCAAAACGATCTTTAATTTGGAACGGACGGAGTGGATCGTACAAGGCTGAATTGTCTAGGGGTTCAAATAAACAATATTGGCTTTAGAGGCTTGATCAGTTGGTATGGAACCTGGACTAGTTCTAGGAACGGTAGTGCTATCTGTCATGATTGAACGCGTAATGAAAAATTAAACAAGTAATACATAAATGAAGGGGGTCCTATGCTTTGTAACGTAGGTAGGTACCAACCGATTGAACACTGATACACAAGCCCACCATGCTCCTCCTCCTCCTCCTTGTCGTGGCAACAGCATCAACAGCGCCGGTGACCGGAGTTGGGGAGACGCTGCCGGCGCTGAATAACCCCATCTCCTACTTCTGCAACTCGACGACCAGCGCTCCGCACACCTACCTGTCCAGCAGCAGATTCGAGGCCAACCTCGCAAAAGCCTCTCTTTTTGTCCCCGCCAACGCTTCGGCGTCCGGTGGCTTCTTCAAGGGTTCCTTCGGCGCCGCTCCGGACGCGCTCTACACCGTGGCGCTATGCCGCGGAGACACCACACCGGAGACCTGCGCGTCGTGTCTCGAAGCGGCGTTCCAGCAGCCGCACAGCTTCTGCAACCGCAGCAAGGACGTGGCCCTGTACTACGACCAGTGCCAGATCCGGCTCTTCGACCAGGATTTCCTCGCCGGCGCCGGGAACGAGCCGGAGACCGTCGCATGGAACATGAACAACTTCAGCGCGCTCGTCTTCCCCGGGTGGGATCCCCAGAACGGGGACAGCGTCTCCTTCGTCACCGGCATCGTGTACACGCTGCTGCGCGAGACGGCCAAGCGGGCGGCCTACAATTCGTCGAGCAGGTTCGGCACCACGCGCATGGTGGTCAGCGGCGCCTTCCCGACGCTCTACTCTCTGACGCAGTGCACGCCGGACCTGTCCCCAGATGCTTGCTTCGATTGCCTCCAGGACATCATCCAGCAGACGCTCAAGTGGTTTGAGGGGAGGCAAGGAGGGCGGATCTTCGGAGTGCGCTGCGTCATCAGGTACGAGACGGACCTGTTCTTCCATGCTGACGAGCACACGCGCTACATCGGGCCGACCATATCGAGCTGAGAAACCACGGGTAAGCAAAATCAAGCGAGCCTTGCTGACTTAGAGCAACTCCAACCCAACTTCTATTTTTGCCCCCCTACTTTACTTGGATGAGTCTCTCATATATTTTCTCTCTCCTACTTCACACTCATCTCCAACAAATCTCTCATACTTATACCCCTATATCTCATACTTATATATTTTATTCATTTAAAGTGGGTCCGTTGCTTACATTCGGCGCGAGAATGGGTGACGACTGTTGGTGAGTGGGATGAGAGGCCAGATAGGAGCTCTCAGATTTAGGAGAGTGAGGCCGCTGAATATGAGGTCTCTCAAAGTTTGGAACAAGATAAGAAAGAGATCGGTTGGAGATGGTTTTTGGCCTTCTCTCTTCTAAATCAAGAGTATAGAAGGGCAAATGAGAGGTGGGTTGGAGTTGGTCTTACACCTATATAAATAAACATTCCTCAGGAAAATTTGTGGTAGTAGGTTACTCCAGATAGTGCTACCAGAACTGTTAAATTTTAGATACTACAGCCTACAGACGGTGAACAAATCTGAATTACGAGTACTGATGTTGACCGATTACAGAGAAAATCAGAAAGTGGTTTTCAGGGTCTCATTGGTTGCATATATTGGCATTCAAACAGTCACTATATTTGATTTTTTTTCTGAACTGAAAATTTAAATTGCATTATAACTTTATGCTCTAGGGATTCATGTTAGGCAAAAGCCTAACGCGGTCTATATGAATAAATATTTGAGTGCTTTCATGATATGTAATTTTTTATTTTGGTATTATACTATTATGTAATGAGCTTCAATTTCATGTTACTACATCTAGGAAGTGGAAGCAGAAGGAAGACCAAGATCAGTATTATTGCGACAACAATTGCCTCGCTGATGCTTCTATTGTGTTTTACCATTGGCTTTCGATGGATCAGGTCACATAGAAAAGGTTAGTTGTTCAAAGTTTCTTTATTCCACCTTATTCCATCCTTCCAATCAGCCAACAGATTTGGTATCAAATTCAAATACAATTATCAAGTAATATACTAACTACCCAATTCCCTACCTAGGAAAAGTGCTCTTGCATGAAAATTCAGAAGTGAATTTGCAACAAGAGGAAGCATTTGCTTGGACTGTGAAAGGAAACATCAGTTCAGAGTTCTCATTGTTTGACGTTGCACAAATACAAGAGGCTACAAGCAACTTCTCTGAAGACAACAAACTTGGTCAAGGTGGATTTGGCCCGGTTTACAAGGTATTGTCCAGGACATACGTATTTACCTGAGATGCTTCTAGTCAAACTTTTATCTTTAGATGGATTTTTTATCAGAAATAATATGACAAGAATGATCATAGTGTTTCAAGACAAAGCTAACTAGGATAACTACTTGTTTAATTGTAATAATGCGTAACTTATAGAAATATATTATGATAAGCACTTGGGGCTTGTGAAAAAAAATCAAAACTGAATTAATATTTCTATTTTTAGGGGAAATTATCGTACATTTTTCTCACTAATTGCAGTAACAATATCAGTCTTAGCATTTCATTTTCAGGGGAAATTACCTGATGGAATGGAGATTGCGGTCAAAAGGCTTTCGACAAATTCAGGACAAGGTTTCATAGAGTTCAAAAATGAAGTCGAACTTATCGCCAAACTACAGCATACAAATCTGGTTAGACTTCTCGGGTGTTCCAGCCAAAGGGAAGAAAAACTGCTAGTCTATGAGTATTTGCCCAACAAAAGCTTGGACTCATTTATCTTCGGTGAGTATGCTAAGTTTGATAAAGCATTACTAATTGTATTTTGACCTAATTATCTAAATAGCAAAATTATTGAATCTCAAATAGTTCTTACGGTTGGAAAATAAGTACACGTCCTAATAAGTCAGATATACTCTTTCTGCTCCCAAATAGTTGTCAATTTAGGATCAATCCTGTCAAAACTGTAAAAACATTGACCACTAGTACATGTCATGTATGGCCAAGCATGGGAGTCGGAGATTATGTTGATGTCCAAAACGGCTAGTGAAAAATAGCATGGTGAATATATGTTAAATTTGTATAATATGCATTGTAATTATAATTACTGAAGTTGGTCATGGTGTTCCTCTTTATTGTACCTATATATATTAATTCTGTCATTTTAATATCCATTTTACCTTTTCTCTTCACATTGTTTGTACTCATCTCCTGCACAGCTGTGCAGTTCCTTACGGCATTGTCAGTTGTCACAGGAAATTATCGTTCTTTTCTTACATTCTATACCAATCATGGACTAATTTGCAGATAAAAAGGAGAAAAGGGCTCTACTGGATTGGGAAAAACGTCTTGTGATAATTGAGGGAATAGCACATGGACTCCTTTATCTGCATAAGCATTCCCGGTTGCGTGTTATACATAGAGATCTAAAAGCAAGTAACATCCTATTGGATAAGAATATGAATCCTAAAATCTCAGATTTTGGGTTGGCAAAAATTTTCAGCTCAAACAACAGCGAAGGAAACACGAACAGAGTGGTGGGGACATAGTAAGCATATCGATCTTGTTTGAAGTACATTATTTTGCAACCCCTAAAACTAGAACTTCAAATTCTTTAGGTTTTACTCCTTTGCTAATTCTCTATATCCCCTACAGTGGTTACATGGCTCCAGAGTATGCATCTGAGGGTCTCTTTTCAATCAAATCCGACGTGTTCAGTTTTGGTGTTCTACTCCTTGAGATTTTGAGTGGAAAAAGGAACTCTGGTTTTCGTCGAAATGGTGGTTTCCTCAATCTCCTAGGATATGTAAGTGCATGCTAGAATTATTATTCAAGAAAGCTTATAAAATTAGGAAATTGGTCATGTGTCTAGCGCTCTAAATTGTATTACTGCAGGCCTGGGAGCTGTGGAAAGAGGGCGAATGGCATGAACTAGTAGACACGTCATTGGTCATCGAGCATTGTAAGTCAGAGTTGAAAAGATGCATTAATATTGCATTATTGTGTGTCCAAGAGAATGCAGACGATCGACCCGCCATGTGGGATGTTGCTACAATGCTTAGTACCAAGGGTGTGCCCCTGCCTGAGCCAAAGCATCCAGCATACTACAATGTAAGGGTCGCCAATGCAGAGGCTCTATATATAGATCTTGAGCTATATAGTGTCAACGAAGTGACGATCACAGCTCAAGAAGCCCGATAGTCATCTCTTTCGTTTCATTCCTTGACGGTTTTTGTCAGGGAAGTTGTTGGAGGTTAGGAAGGTTGATTGTGTGTGCCACCGGAATTAGGAACTCATATGGAGTCCTGTGCATTCTGCCTTCTGACATGGATTATTACTATTCCACCTTAAATCTTTGTTGTCATGGATTATTTACAGCTGCACATGGATGGGCAAGGTTTAATCTTTTTTTTTTGACACGGGCGAGGTTTACAACCTGTTCGTCTGGGTGGTGGCGGGTGGCTGATGCTGATTTGTTCTGAGAGAAAAATACTATTGACTGGTGGCTGATTTGTTCTGAGAGAAAAATATTGCTGGCCGGTAGCTGATAAGCCAGAAGGACAGGTTGATCTGATATGCGGCTGTCTGTTTGCTTTGCCAAAAATGGAAACAAAACTGAAGTAAATAAACCCGTTTAATCCGTGGGCTTACGGATTCGAAGGAAGAGGCCCGTCACGCGCTGATAAGGTGATCGGCCTGATGGTACAGGCCCGAGTGGCCACTTGACTGATGCAGCTGATTAATATGCTGTCCTAAAAAAAAAAGCTGATTAATAAGCCATGTACCGCAGCAGCAACGTGCGGTACCAAGAGGACGTCATGTTTGGGCTTATCAGTATCTAGTCAGTAGTATTTTTATTTCAGCATAAATCAGCACCAGTCAACCAGCCAGCAGTATTTTTTTCTCAGTATTTTTCTCTCAGCATAAATCAGCACCGGCCACCAAACAACTAAAAATGAGTTCATGCACTGCACGCGACGGAGACAGGGTGGAGTGGAGTCGACTGGAGGTGAGCCTTAGCGCCGGAAGCTAGTTAGCAAAACGTCCCTTTTCATCTGATTAGCTAAAATTCAGCGAGTAAACACGTTTAGTTAGATAGTTATTAGTTGGTTAGCTGCTATTCACCCATTTTAAATTATAATTTGTTTGACTTTTTTGACTCTAAATGCGACCGCTCGTCTTATTTAATTTTTATGCAAATTATTATATTTTTGTGATGCTTGCTTTATTAAAAAAAATCTTTAAAAATGCTTAAATTTGACTATATTTACACAAATATTTTTAATAAGACGAGCGGTCAAACTTGTGGTAAAAAAAGTCAAACGAACTATAATTTAGAACGGATGCGGTAATTAGCTACACCGGCCTGCTTACATCAACCGGAACTAAAATTAGACGGATATAGTTCTACCTTGGTTAATTCAAATGGATCCCTGTTAAGGTTTTCTTTACATCTATCTATACTATAAAGAATGAAAACTTTTAAAAATGTTTTTCACCAGTAAAAGTTCCATGTACCCGACGCAGCGTCCCCACCTGTCAGTCCTGGACGGGCGAAAGTTTTCGGTGTGAGGGAAAAAAGAGCAGTTCTGATATGTTTTTGCGTTTTCCCTGTTTCTTTTTTCACCGCCATGGCTTGTTACCCACTCAGTGTACCCGCATGTCAAAAAAAATCCGCCATATCAATTACGTGAAACATAATTTCACTTTCCTTTCCTGCTGCTTTGTGATTTCTTCGCCGACCACGTCCATCACGCGAATTTAAAATCACTTTCCTTTCTTGCTGATCAGCGATTTGATGGGCATCACCACGTACATCACATCCAAAATAAATCGCCTTCCTTGTTGGCCCGTTTTATTTTCACGATCAACATGAATCACTTTCCTTCTTTGTCCGTCATGTCAAAAATGAAATCACCTTCCTTCTTGCTCCCTTCTATTTTGATGTTCAACGTGAAATCACTTCCATCAAACCATCGTAATTTTATGAAATCACCCTAATATTTATAAAAATTAACCCACGGTTCTTTAATACGTTGTAATTTTACGAAAACCCTCTAATATAATCATCGAGTTTGTAACCAGCACGGTCTCCGTATTTTCTATGAAACGTGTGTGTCGCACGTGCGTTATTGCTAGTGAAATTAAATTAAAAATGACCTGGAATGATTGAGGTAAAAATGGGCCCATCAGGTTTATTTTCTCAAAAAAAAGGCCCATCAGGTTTCGGCCCATTGTGACAAATGCGGTCCGCTATGGGTTTATCCTGCCTCGTGCTCGAGGTGTGGCCTGTCACAGTGTCATGTAAATGGCCGCACGTACGAGCGTTTTCATTGTTTTGCTGCTGCGCTGCTGGTCTAGCGCACATAAAAAATGTTGTTTATTTCGCGAAAAAAAAAGTTGATCACCCGTGCTCGCCAAAAAAAAAAAAGATTGTTGTTGACCCTACACACGAGCACGGCGGATGGGCTGTAGGCTTCAAACGTGGGCCACACTACATGCAGTGGTATCGTATCCTATTCGTCTTCTCCGGTTGCTACTGCTACACGACAGGCCCGTTTTGTAATAGCAACGTGCGTGCAAATATCCTCGGGACCGATTTTTTCCCATTGTTTAATGCTGCCATCTTTCTCCATCTGACAAAACGCCACTTCATTTTCGTCCGCAAAGGGACGCCGACGACTGTTGTATTGTTATGTATATATTTCCATGATGAAGAGCAGTAGCCGTCGTTGTCGATGGATGCTCGTTAGCCAGCAGCGTCGCCGTCGGCAGAGACCCCGGACAGGTGCAGCGCTCATCAGCTGTCGTTGCTGTGCATCGACAAAGACCGCGACTGATATTTCGATGCAAACATTTCAATGATAGCAAAGACATGGGCAGCCTACCTCGTGCAGAATCCTCTCATATGCAGCGGTGTGGTCGTATATATGTATATGTATGTTTTTTCTCTTTTCTTCAAAGGATCCTGCGGGTGGAGGTGAGCTGCAGCGCCGGCAGCTAGTTGGCAAAATGTTCCTTTTTTTTTCATACATCCCTGGAAGGATTCCCGGCCATCCGCGCGCCTTCCCTGTCCGCACGCGACGCGTGTCATGCCTGCCCACGTGGCGCCCATCTATCGGCCGCGTAGGGCCCACGCCTCGGCGGTGTCTCCCGAGCCAATCGGTGCCCTCTCCTCGCTCCGCGCTCTCTCGCTGAGCCGTCGCGTCGCCTCCTCCCGCCGGCGTCGGCCGTCCCCTCCCCTCCCTCTTCGCGCCGCCACGCCCCCTACCCTCTCCTCCGGCCCCGCGTCGTCCTACCCTCACCGCCAGGCCGGCCGGAGCCTCCGCCGGCCGCCGCACTCCTCCCCCGCGAGGAGCTCCCCGTGCGGGTCGCCGTCGCCTCGCTCTCCGTGCGGGTCGCCGTCGCGTCGGGCCAGAGCTCGGGGTCCCCGTACGGGTCGCCTTCACCGCCTGTGCCGCCGCCGCTCCGGCTTCGCCGCCCCCGCCCAGCTCGCCTGCTCCTACGCCGCCGGTGCTGCAAGGGCCGCCCACCCGGCTCACCGCGTCGCGCCGCCCGGCTCGCCGCTCGCCCGCTCGGCTCTCTTCCTCCTGCTCCGCCGTCGCGGCGAGAGCCGCCCGCCCGCCCGGGTCTCCTCCTCCTGCGCGCGGGCGGCCGGCCGCCTGCTGCTGTGACGGGCCCGCCGCCTCCTGCTGCTACGGACGGCCGCGCGGGAGGCCGCGGTGATGCGCCGCCGGAGGCTGGGGACTTGGCTCCCGCCGCCGGATTGCCGCCATGTCGCCTCACCGGGGCCGCCGGGATGTACCGTGAAGGTTTCTCATCTGCTCATTCTGACTTCCGCTCTTCCGCTTCATCGTCGCCGGCCTCCTCGACCCAATGTTCGACAAGGCGGACTTCCGCGGCCGCTGGGCACGCCTGAGCGCGAGGCGAGACCGGGGGGCCTAGGGGGTAGGCGGCCCCCAAGGCGTCGATCGCGCCTACGAAGAGAAAGGCGGCGTGGAGGGGGGCGGATCGGCGCGCGGGCCGATTGATTTTTGGCGGCGCGGCAGCGCGCGCAAGCGGAGGCGTGCGCGAGCGGGAAGGGGAAAAGTTGGCGCGCGTTGGGAGGATAGGAGGAGAAGGCTACAGATTATGAAGAGCTCCTCACCGTCGCCACCAGTTCAGGTCGTCCTGCTCTGCCTGCCGTGACCCCAAGGCCTGAGCTGCTCCCTCCACCCGCCGGTGCCGTGATCCAAGGCTTGAGCTGCTCCCCCGCCTCCCAGCCGCCGTGGCCTCTGTAGGGAAACGATGGAAGCTACGCTAGCTCACACAAAAACTCGTTCACCCAAAATAGGAACGGCAGCAGTTATAGATCACGGATTGTTACCACTTGACGCGCAGTTGCAGCGGAAGCCGTCTCGATGTAGACGAACGCGTCGAAGTGGCAGTGCAGTGCAGTTGCTTACGTCCGTCTGGTCCTGCACGTGCGGTTCGTCCTTGTGCTCCAAGCGCAGCACCTCCGAGGTATCCACACGTACGAGGATTGAAACGTCGCGCACCGGACTGCTAGGTCCACGAGCACGATGGGGAGAAAAGCAACTATTGCTTGGAAGTCATGTCTTTCTCAGGAGGGGTTTGGTCTCTATTTATTTGGATGAAATTCTTCACACCATGTTCCATTAGCAATATGGGACTAATAAATAAAGCACCCCTTCCCCTGGTAATGGGCTTCACAACATTTGTGGCCCATTAAGACTAGTGGATCGAATCCAGTTGTCTCTTGGGCATATTCCCAACAATCTCCCACTTGCACTAGAGACAATCTCATAAGCAAGTTTTCAGTGTTCCAAACCTCTTAAGTGTGTGACCCTATGGGTTCACGTACACATAGACATGGTTCGAGTACTCCTACTCGTTCCAATAGTTGATAGCGGCCTCTAGCAAGACGTGTCAACTCCCATGAATACGTAAAGATCATATCAGACGAACCACCACAACATCACATACAAGCTATTCCCTTTGCCTCACGATATTTGGTCTAACTCCAAGTAAGACCTCCCTTTCTCGAAACTGTGAGTCAGATCCTTCAAGAGGTTAACACTTAACCTAGCACGGCCATGCATTTCTTGATCCGATCACTCGAGGGGCCCAGAGATATCTCTCTCGTATAGAGAGGGGCAAATCCCATCTTGATTGACCATGCCTCACAGCATGCTTCCTGACAAACCCGAAAACCACCTTTATAACTACCCAGTTACGGTGCAGCGTTTGGTAGTCCCTAAGTAGGTCAATTCACATCTTGAGTACATACGACAATCTCAGGTCTAAGGACAAAGCATACGCGTTGTGAAGAAGAGATAAACAAGTCTCAAACTGGGTCAGTCCAGCCCCATGTCATACATGTGCCCACATTATTAGTTTGACATCTCCATGTCCATGACTTGTGAAACATAGTCATCAACTAATACATGTGCTAATCAAATTAGGGACAATCCTTTTGAATAACCATACAAGTATTGAGTTTCACAAACAATTCACATAATTGCTAATCATATACAAGTTGCCTTTCATGGATATTCAATAAATAAACAATATATCATAGATACAAAACATTGTCCACTCACACTGGAGCTAATCTAAATGATATCTAATACCCATAGCTCTCGTGTGTGATTCATGTTTAGGCCGTGGAAGAGCCTTTGTCAAAGGATCAGCAATATTCAAATCCGTATGTATTTTGCATATCTTTATCTCACCACGTCTAACGAACTCTCGAATGAGGTGAAACTTCCGCAGTACATGTTTGTTTTTCTGGTGATTCCTTGGCTCCTTAGCCTGTGCAATTGCCCCATTGTTGTCACAGTAGAGTTCCAATGGGCTAGATGCATTGGGAAACACACCAAGCTCAATGAGAAACTTCCTCATCCAAACACCTTCCTTCGCCGCTTCCGAAGCTGCGATGTACTCTGCTTCCGTTGTAGAATCAGCCACAGTATCTTGCTTAGAACTTTTCCAGCTTACAGCACCACCGTTTATTGTGAACACAAATCCTGATTGCGACTTTGAATCGTCTGGATCAGTTTGGAAACTAGCATCAGTGTAACCCTTTACAATGAGCTCTCCCTCACCTCCATAGACTAGGAACACATCTTTAGTCCTTCTAAAGTACTTAAGAATGTTTTTCACCGCTGTCCAGTGACTTTCACCTGGATTAGACTGGTGTCTGCTCGTAACACTTAGAGCATATGAGACATCTGGACGAGTACTTATCATGGCGTACATGATGGATCCAATTGCTGAAGCATAAGGAACCTTACTCATGCGCTCCCGCTCATCAGTCGTCGTAGGTCACTGAGTCTTGCTGAGGTGTATGCCATGTGACATAGGCAAGAACCCTTTCTTGGACTGTTCCATGCTGAACCGATTCAGCACCTTGTCAATATAAGTATCTTGACTTAATCCTATAAGCCTCCTTGATCTATCCCTATAGATCCTTATGCCCAGAATGTATGCAGCTTCCCCTAAGTCCTTCATAGAAAAACTATTTTTCAGCGAAGTCTTAACGGATTCTAGCATAGGAATATTATTCCCAATCAACAATATGTCATCCACATACAAGATTAGAAATACAACAGAGCTCCCACTTTCCTTCTTGTAAACACAAGCCTCTTCTTCATTCTGCCGGAAGTCAAACCCTTTGACTACCTCATCAAAACGAAGGTTCCAACTCCGAGATGCTTGCTTTAATCCATAGATTGATTTCTGAAGCTTGCATAATTTTCCAGCATTAGTTGGATCGACAAAACCTTCTGGTTGTATCATGTATACATCCTCCTCTAGGTTCCCATTGAGGAAAGCTGTTTTGACATCCATTTGCCATATCTCATAATCGAAATACGCAGCTATTGCTAGAATGATCCGGATAGATTTAAGCATCGCTACTGGAGAGAATGTCTCGTCGTAGTCAACTCCTTGAACTTGTCGAAAACCTTTTGCAACAAGTCGTGCTTTATAGACGTTAACATTTCCGTCTACATCTCTCTTTCTCTTAAAGATCCATTTGCACTCGATGGGTCTCACACCATCAGGCGGGTCAACTAAGTTCCAAACTTGATTTTGCCCCATGGAATCTATCTCGGATATCATGGCACTTTGCCATTTCTCGGAATCTGGGTCCATCATAGCTTCTGCATAGGTCCTAGGCTCATCGTTGTCTATCAACAATATGTCGCGCTCTCCCGTAACTTGGAGATTCATTTTCTGTGTAGCGCGACGTGGCCTTTCCGACCTTCGTGGTTGTGGCGATTCTTCTCTTACCACAGGTGTCTCAACTTGTTCTGCTACATTAGCATCACTCGTAAAGTCTTGCCTCATAGGCTCATCTCGAATTTCTTCAAGATACACCTTCTGTCTACTTTTCTCGCTGTTGAGAAACTCTTTCTCCAAGAAAACACCGTTCCTAGCGACAAACACTTTGCCCTCTGATCGGTTGTAGAAATAATATCCAATTGTTTCCTTTGGATATCCCACGAATATGCACTTGTCCGATTTTGGTGTAAGCTTGTCCGACTGAAGTCGCTTGACATATGCATCACAACCCCAAATTTTCAGAAAAGACAAACTAGGAGTCTTGCCAGTCCATATCTCATATGGTGTCTTCTCCACGGACTTAGATGGTACCCTATTTAGTGTGAAAGCTGCTGTTTCTAGAGCATAACCCCAAAATGATAACGGTAGATCTGACTGGCTCATCATTGATCGCACCATGTCTAACAAGGTTCGATTACGTCGCTCGGACACACCGTTCCTCTGAGGTGTTCCAGGTGGCGTTAGCTGTGGAACAATTCCGCAACTCTTTAGATGAGTGCTAAACTCGTGGCTCAAATACTCGCCTCCACGATCTGATCGCAAGGCTTTAATTTTCTTACCACGCTGATTTTCAACTTCATTCTGAAACTCTTTGAACTTTTCAAAAGTCTCTGACTTATGCTTCATTAAGTAGACATAGCCATATCTACTAAAATCATCAGTGAAAGTTATGAAGTACTGAAATCCACCCCGAGCTGTCGTGCTCATTGGTCCACATACATCAGTATGTATGAGTTCCAATAAGTCTTGCGCCCTCTCAGGAAAACCTGTGAAAGGTGCCTTGGTCATCTTGCCTAGCAAACAAGCTTCGCACGTCTCGTATGATTCAAAATCAAACGAAGTTAAAAGTCCATCAGAATGGAGCTTCTTCATGCGCTTCTCACTTATATGACCCAAACGACAATGCCACATATAGGTAGGATTCAAATAATTTAGCCGAGGCCTTTTAGCAATTATATTACATATAGGTGAATCATCAAGATTTAAAATAAACAATCCATTCACAATGGATGCAAGAGCCACAAACATGCCATTCTTTGAGATCACACAACCATTGTCTTTACTCGCGAATGTATAACCATCCTTCATCAAACATGAGGGAGATACAATGTTTCGACTCAAACTAGGAACAAAATAACAATTATTCAATTCCATGATAAATCCTGACGGAAGGTGGAGTTGCATCGTCCCGACGGTCAAAGCAGCAACTCTTGCATTATTGCCCACGCGGAAATCAACTTCGCCTCTTCCCACGCTTCTACTTCTTACTAATCCCTGCATCGAATTGCAAATATGAGCAACCGATCCGGTATCAAATACCCAGGAATTAATAGAAGATTCAGCGAGAAAAATGTCTGTAATATTAATGTCATGTGTACCTGATGCGGAAGTACTCTTACTACCGCCATTCTTCAGAAAAGCCAGGTACTTCTTGCAATTCCTCTTCCAGTGACCAATTTCTTTACAATAAAAGCACTCCTTCTTTTCTGCAGCTGGTCCAGACTCAGTCTGGGGCGTAGAGCTTGGCTGAGAGATCATATCTTTAGCCTTGCTCTTTTTCTTCCAAGATTTGCCCTTCCTCTTGAAGTTAGGCCTGTTTTGGATGGCCATCACATGGCTGCTGCTAGCGCTTTTCTTGATATCAACCTCTGCCGTCTTGAGCATGCCACATAACTCATTCAATCCCTTCTCCGCCCCATGCATATGGTAGTTCGAGATGAAGTTCCCAAAGCTAGGCGGAAGTGATGCTAGAATAAAATCGGTGGCTAACTCTGGGCCAAGTGGGAAGCCTAGCTTCTCCAACCTTTGGGAGTAACCAACCATCTTGATCACATGTGGCCCTACAGCTGCGCCTTCTGCTAGCTTTGTTTCCACAAAGGCCTTTGAGACATTGAACCTTTCAGTCCTGGCCTGAGTTTGAAACATATCCTTGAGCGCCTCGATCATATCATGCGCCTCATGGTTTGTCTCAAACTGCATCTGCAGCTCGGGTTCCATGCAAGCAAGCATAAGACAACTCACTTCAAGATTGGCATCACATGCCTTCTTGTAAGCATTTTTCTCAGCAAGAGTTGCGTTATCATCAGGCTCAACTGGTAATGGGGTGTCTAGAACTTCTTCCTTTTTCTCAGCCCTGAGAACAATTCTAAGGTTTCGGATCCAATCCGCATAATTTGTTCCATTCAACTTATCCTTCTCAAGGATCGAACGCAAAGAAAACGGTGTGCTAGGTGCCATTGATCTACAACAGAAAATAATGCAAAATACTAAGACAATGTATCTATGACAGAGTAAAATACATTAAACAATTTAACGGAATTTACTCCCACTAAAATCAATATCCCTCCATTGATATTTTAGTGATTCAGGATCCACAACTAACAAGTCGACTAGTGAGCTTTAGCATCACCGCTAGAAGACATGGTAGATCGGTAAGCAACTCTTGCTAATCATATCTTATATGACTCCTGTTGTTGGTTGACATCTCTATGTCTCGGCGTCCAACCTTTATGTCCCAAGGTCCTTAACCGTTAAGATGACCTTGTTTAAGTTAACCAACTCCTTATGCGAGTAAGTATCCGATACAAACCCATCTAGTCAAGGAAAACTAGTGGCACCCTAATTTCATAGACCCACCACTAATTGTACAAGACATGTGATGGTGCAAGATTTAGTTGGGAGGACATTTAGAACTTACAATTTTTGAGGGATCGTTTTTCAAAATTTTAATTTCGCCGGACCGTCCGTTGTTTCCTTGCAGACTGTCCGACCTGCTCTGGCGGACCGTCCGACCCTCTGGAACGCTGGAAAAACGCTTCTGTCAAAATTCCGACTGTATTTGCGGACCGTCCGCCGCTCACTTGCGGACCGTCCGCCGTTCTTGTGCGGACCGTCTGCCGTTTCTCCCGGACTGTCCGATCCGCTCCGCGGACTGTCCGACCTGCTCTGGCGGACCGTCCGACCCTCTGGAACGCTAGACAACGTCTCTGTAAGATTCTTGAACGAATTTACGGACCGTCCGCCGCTCTCTCGCGGACCGTCCGCCGTTCCTGAGCGGACCTACGATTTACCTAAATTCTATCTGACCAATCACATTGGTCTATATCTCACCATGCCTGGGTTTACGTGTATCACTTAACTCCGGTGGCGGAATTCCGACCGGTAGGAGTAATTCGTTACACCACCATCATAGTGAATCCTAGTCAACATCGTCGTATATCGACATGCGACGCGGTCATTGATCTAAGTTCGATTCGACCAATCCAATTGGTCTATATCTCACCATAACTGGGTTTGTGTGTATCACTTAACTCCGGTGGCGGAATTCCGACCGGTAGGAGTAATTCGTTACACTACCATCATAGTGGAGATCACGAACCGATCAGAGACCAATCTACAACCAAGCATATCTCTATATGCATATATCCGAATCTATAACGAAACAGCTACGGCTTTGGTACCACTGTAGGGAAACGATGGAAGCTACGCTAGCTCACACAAAAACTCGTTCACCCAAAATAGGAACAGCAGCAGTTATAGATCACGGATTGTTACCACTTGACGCGCAGTTGCAGCGGAAGCCGTCTCGATGTAGACGAACGCGTCGAAGTGGCAGTGCAGTGCAGTTGCTTACGTCCGTCTGGTCCTGCACGTGCGGTTCGTCCTTGTGCTCCAAGCGCAGCACCTCCGAGGTATCCACACGTACGAGGATTGAAACGTCGCGCACCGGACTGCTAGGTCCACGAGCACGATGGGGAGAAAAGCAACTATTGCTTGGAAGTCATGTCTTTCTCAGGAGGGGTTTGGTCTCTATTTATTTGGATGAAATTCTTCACACCATGTTCCATTAGCAATATGGGACTAATAAATAAAGCACCCCTTCCCCTGGTAATGGGCTTCACAACATTTGTGGCCCATTAAGACTAGTGGATCGAATCCAGTTGTCTCTTAGGCATATTCCCAACAGCCTCGGGCTTCTCCCTCGCTGAGCGCGCCGGGATCTGCTCGTGCTCCTCGCCGCCGGTCGTCGGAACGCGCGACCTCAACTCCAAGGTATTTCGTCGTCCTCCATGACTCTGCGCCTCTGCTCCTCCCTCCTCTCTACCGTTGCGGCTCTGCTCCTCAGTCCTCCCTCATCTGCTGCCCGCCTCATCCCGCCTATGCTTCTTCCTGTGCCTGTTAACTCAGTAGTTTAATCAACAAATCTCTTGAACCTGCCTGGTATCTTTTTGTAGAATACATTGTTGATGTGCCGCAAGGGTTTTCCTTCTCTTCGGCAAGTCAATGCATCTGGGTTGTGCAGCAGAACAAGGCAGAGGTGGATGAAAGCGGCAGATAAACGTCAATCTTCACGATTGTGGGTGAGTACCTCCGCCTATCTATCTGTTGCATCTGTTTTCATTTAGATTGCCTTTTCCTGAGTTAAGTTGTTTACATGAACCATGCGCTGAACAATACATGGAATTTCCAAATCTCACCACACATTTATCTTTCACATTGCCACAGAAAGAAAAAAACTCTGATTAACTTATTTCGAGATCATACCATCATGAGCTGGTTGTTTGCATTTGTAGGAACATTCAATTTAGCTGTATATACAAAGTGCTTTGTCTGCCGATGATTGTAATATGTTGCACAAGAACAAACAGCTACAGGAGCTTCACATGTGTAAAGGCCACTCAATTTACTCTTCTATAATTGCAGCACTCTACGTGACAATTTAAATGCCTCACGGCCTGCCAATAATTACAGTAAAATATTATACATTAGTTTGTTTTTTTATTACATTCACAGGAACGATTGCATGATGCTAATTAAACAATCACTGTTGTTATCTGCTACACCCGTATGTATCCTAAATGATGTTTCTATCAGATGTTGTTGAGATAGCCTTTACGAGCTACGACCAAATGGTTATACAAATAAAATCTGACTCAACTGGATGGTTACTCCTGTGACTGCCCGACGACATCGTCTCCTGTACCTACCCGGTCGACATGTAATTGCCGGATAGCTATTTCTATCAGCTTCATTCTATATATGTTTGTGTCTGTTCTATAAATGCTTTCGCAATTTTTTTACATTTAGCAATCGGCAATTGACTTCAACAAATACAAAACAGAGAATCAGCCACCATAGTACCAACAACTAATTATAAACGCAACTTATACGGGCGCGGCGTTAGCGCGCCAATCATACCTAGTATAGTACGTTTGTAGTAGCAAGCAAGCACCAAACAAACAAAACGCTCGCGACGGTCCAGCATCCGCACCTAACGGGTCACTCCTTCACAATCAAACTTGGCTCTAGCAAAATTTAGCTTAAAAACTAGTATTATTTTGATCCAGTTCTAATTCGATCCGATCTTTAAAATTTCTAGTAAAAAAATGAGGGCCTTTACCACCCCTACCCGCACCCAACTTTGTCACCCAAACAAAACGAGGATCTTGAGCAGTGGTGGTGGTGTTGTCGGCGGGTACAACGAGGATGAGGATGGGGCGTCGCATGCCTCGTCCGGCCTCAAGGCATCATCATGCAAAACTATGTTTTAGCTCCCCACTACAGATTTCTCTCAACATGCAAGCTTGGCACATCATCCATCCACTAAGACTATCCATTTATGTCATCCATCGATCTTCTATGATCAATATCATTCATGATCTTTGCGAGTGAAATGCTACAAAGTTCGCACAGTAGATGTCATCCACCGGTGTTCTATTACCGATAGTATCCATAGTCTTTACAAGTATAATGCTACAAAATTCGTACGGTAGAAATACATAGATGATCAATCATTTAAGAGTCGTCGTTCTTTCTCAACAAAATGAACATGTTTTTATGTATAATATTGTTTGCGAAAGAATATTGCCATGCAATTACCTTAGTGTTTCTATTTTTAAATTTAGTCTTAAATCATGTATAATGTCGTTTGTAAAAAAATATTGCTATACAATCAATTTAGTGTTTTCAAATATTATTTAAAAAATTCCTGCGGCATCGCGCAGGGTATCACCTGGTACAAACAGAAAACGGCAACAGCCAGCGCTCGGACGAGCGATGCGATCCGGCCAATCTAGAGTCAGGCACACCGCATGCGCATTTCGTCATCTCCCTCCACCAAATCAAAGCGGCTGAGCTCACATGTCGATCGCATCCGACGTGGCAATAGTACCGAGGAAGAAAACGAAATCAGCCCAGCCGCTTCAATTCATCATGGTCTGTCCAAATAAAGTCCGAACCCCGTACACACGGGTTGATGGAGGCCGTCCGTCCCGCTCCCGCAGGCAAAGCTGAAACAAAACTCAGATGCAGTTGACCGCGTCAGTGATTCGTGGTCCTATCACCCCTGCCCTGCACGCATGGCCGTGGGCGTAGAGCACTGCTGAGTTGGGTACCGTGGCAGGCTGGTGGTGGTTGTTGTTGCCCCGGAAAGCAGGGAAAAGGGCTCGTCGTGTCGTCGCGGCTCGCGCACATGCACATGCTGCAGTATCAGCTAGCGGGTTTGGGCCTTGCGCATTGCGCTCTGTTTAATTCCAAAATTTCACTCCCAAATTTATTATGCAAAAAGAAGATTTCTTATCACATCAAAATGTCATAACATGCATGAAGTACTAAATATAGATGAAATCAAAAACTAATTGCACAGTTTTGTTGTGCTCTGCGAGACGAACATTTTAAGCCTAATTAATTAATTTTTGACAATTTTTCATAAATACAAACGAAATGCTACAGTGACGCAATGATTACGAAGTGACATCGTACTCCCCCCAAATTCAACATCTAAACACCATCTTTGTTTTCCTTTTGCCAGGTTAACAGTAACCTAATTATTAATTAACTATACTATGGCCGAATCCAAAGCGATGATGGTCCCGACGTCAGCTTCTCACGCGGCCGCTCTGCGGCAGAACAACAACCGTGGCGAAGGCCACTAAATTATACGGAGTATACCAGTAGTATAATATTTATATATACTATTATTAGCAAGCGTCGGAGGACACTTTTAGTTGGACGTGACACCACCACCACCATCATCATCATTTCTGCTAGTAGCTTTAGCAGCCCACAGCTCATTCCGATCCGGCCGTTGGTTGCCGGCAAACCGTCTTTGTTCTTTTCCCTTTCTCTACTAGCAGGCCTGTATTATTAGTTAGAACTAATTAATAGTTAGGTAGCATTAACCGAGTAAACACAATTCGTTAGATAGTTATTAGTTGTTTAGCTGCTAATTAGCTAGACCTGCTTAGATCAATCGTAACTAAAATTAGATGGATAATTCTACCTAGGTGAATTCAAATGAACCCCTATTAAGGTTTTCTTCACACGTAATGAAATGAAAAGGTGATTGAATTAAGAACGATTAATAAGGCAAAAAAAGTAATGATTCCATTATTGCTTATACGGACTAAATAACAATAAAAGGCTACTCCCTCCGGTTTCATATTAGAAGTCGTTTTGGACAAGATTTAAGTCAAACATTAGGAATATAAATCATGAATAACATTTAAGTCGTTGAGTTTGGAAATGTGAAAATCATATAAATAGATTGGTCTTGAAATTTACTTTCATTAAAATATACATATATAACTTTTCAAGAAATATTTTTATAAAAAAGAGAAGTTAAAGTTGTGCTTTGGTGACCGTGTTGCTGTCTGTAACACCCTAAAAATGCCTATTTTAAAATTTAGTAATTAAATTTGCTTTTATTTAATTTTATGCTCATATTTATCTAAGGAAAATAAATTATTTAAGAGAAATAAAATCAAATATAAGGTTAGAAATATTTTTGTTGCAATCATGTTGTCTGCATTGAGTTTTGTTTGTGTGCAGTTCAATTGGAATTTAAATTCTATTTAAATTCGAATTTGAATCATTGTGTTTGGAGTTCTAGAAAAGTTGTAGAAGCCCGAGTTCAGTTTCCCTCCCTGGACTTTTTCCCCGGCCGATTTTGCTCCTCCTTCTCTTTTCCCCGCAGCGGCCCGCTTCCCGTGCTCCCGCTTTCGGCCCAGCCCGGCGGCCCGCTCCGCTCCCCTGCCGGCCTGCCTTCCCTCCCGCTCCCACAGCAGCCTGTTTCGCCCGCTCGCCCCACCTCGCGGCCCAGCAGCCAGCCCACTGCAGCCTCGCGCCGCCTCCGGACGCTAACGCGCGGGTCCCGCCCGTCAGACCGAGTATATACCGGTCACCCATGGCGTTTTGCAAAAGAGCCCTCCACTATTTCAAAATTAACCCGCGGTCCAGATCAATTCAAAAATAATTAGAATTAGGTCCTGATTTTTACAGAAAACCCCCTGACTTATTTAAAAATAGCACCCGAGGTCCTGTTTGAGTTATTTTACACTTTGGCCCTCCTGTTTTAATATAAAATTATGTTTTAGCCCCTGAGTTTTTGCAAATAAGCCCCTGGAACTTTTAAAACTTTGCCAGCAAGACCCTGAACCTTAGAAAAACCATAACTTCTCTGTTTTAGCTCCGATTTGAGTGACTTTCGCGCTCACGTGTTCGTAGCGAAGCGTAGATTAATTTTTCATCCTTCTTTTGTTCTGTTGCTACTGTTTGGTGTACTGTTCTAATAGATTAATATTGTTTGCATGTACTGGCTTGTATGGATGCTTGTGTGTTGATGAATGAGTCCAGTCGGTGAGCCGTACGCGTTTGAGTTCGAGGGTTACGAGGAGCAGGACCAACAACAGCAGCAGCAGTTTGGCGAAGGCAAGTACAGCACGGACAATCCTTGCTACCTAAACACACCTTTACAATATTTACTGCATATGCATGTGTCTAAATTGTTCCTATTAAGGTCGTACCTAGCTTTGCTTATCCTATACCTTGATTACCCTGGGTTATTGCATTTGGGTAGAACTTTGCTAGGCGCAGCTACTGTCACATTTGCTTAACTGTTAATCTTGACTTAATGGTTCACTTCAATGTTAATGGTAAAACTTGCTTTTTAGCAACATGGATCAGGGAGCTAGGGCGTGTGCTTCGTGTTTAGCCCTAGTGTCTCTCCGTAAGGACTGGTTCTTAAAGCGGCAACCCAGGAACTTGTCGCCACCGCTGGAACTATAATGGCTCTGGTCTTGAACAAGTAACATGTACGGCTCTAGCTTGACAGTAGTTATCGACGGGCCGACGGCGTTATGGGAAGCATGGGTGAGAGTATGGTTTGATCCACCGAGGACGGAGTATCTGTTGGCTATGTCCCCGTGAGGCACAGTCCCATGTTGGGAGCCACCGTATGGCGGGGGTTCCACATGTTGCGCTATTTATTTTTGTTGTTGTTATTCTTTACCGCGCTTGGACGCCATTGACCCCCCTCGTGTTGCGACATGGGCGTCAGTCAATCTTGGTGCCTTGGGTCATGCTGCCTAGGTTGTACCATAACGGCTACTGTTTTGTTAGGGTGTCTTGTGAAAAGCCTCGTAGCGTCCCTATGCAATCACACCTCGGAAGTGTTGATGTGCGTGGTTGGGTGCAAAGTTCCTTTGAACTTTTACGCGACTGGTGGGTAAAGGGCGAAACCTCTGCAGAGTGTATAATCTATCATGATAGCCTTGCTCAGGGTCAAGAGTGGCCTGGATCCTTTTTGATTAGAAGTTGGTGTTTATTATTGTTTAATGTTCACCTCTACTATAATGGGTTACAATTGGGATTCATTTATTTGTAGTAAAATTGGATGATGATAAAATGAATCAAATAAAATTGCTAATGCAGTTCAGCCGTGTCAAGCCTTTCTTTTAAGGCTTCATTATCCGTGTTGTATTTGCTAAGTAAGACATTTACTTACACTTGCTATTCAACAAAATCCTGGATGGGTAACAGATGGATTAGATGGTACTGCTGCTGTTGAATTTCCTGAGGATCTGCCATTCTACTAGCTGTGCTCAACCAGTCGGTGTCCCAGTGGGTTATGGTGATCAGCTTCGTTTTCGTTTAGAGAGAGTTAATAATAAGACTTTCGCTGTTTTATTTAGTTATTTGAGTCAAACTCTGATGTAAAACTCTTTTATTCGAACATATGTACTATGTTTATCATATTTGTTAACTATATGTGTTCTGTGGACTTCCTAGGCACACATATAGTAGCATTCGAGTTTCTGTGTAAATCCGGGTGTGACAGATTGGTATCAGAGCCGTGCTGACTATAGGAACGCAGCCTAGTTAGAACGGTTGATAAATCATTAGGAGACCACCATGATTTTTTTTTCAGATCATCTAGTTACGTTTTCTTTCAAAACCAGTACTGTCGAGTCTTGTGTGAATCATGTCTTTGGGTGCTTAATTTTGTTGCTATTATGCTCATGTCTGATTTGGATTTTTGTAATGATTGTGATGGTCATAGACGCGAGTCTATTTCCATCTAGATACAAGGCTAAGGGTTAAGGAAAATTAGTGAATAAATAGTTGGGTTATCTATCCCCTTTGCACTTCCTCTGTCTCACCCTTTATATCTCTAAATCATATCCTTCCAAGTACTTCTATCTTCTTATGCACCATCTGCAAGCATGGGTTATCTATTACCGATTGACGGGAATACTGATGGGAGATATCTTGCTATGATAGATGGTTAACACTAGAGGCAACCCCGGAGGCAGTGGAAGCTACCAGAACCAGAACCCACCACCTCCACCACCGCCACTCACCATGGAGCAGATGATGCAGATGCAACTCCAACTGACACAGCAGATGGCGCAAACCATAGCACTGATGCAGCAGAATCAGCAGAACCCGCCTCAATAGCACTACGTGCGGCCCAGAGATAAAAGAGGCGAGTTTATGAAGGGACGCCCTCCTACCTTCAACAAGTCTAGTGACCCAATGCAAGCAGAGGACTGGCTCAAGGTAGTGGAAAGGCAGCTGGACATCGCACAGTGCATTGACAGGGAGAAGGTGCTATATGGAAGTGGACAGCTCCAGGGAGCAGCTTTGGATTTGTGGGATGCGTCCCAGTATGCTCACCCCAATTGTGATCAGATCAATTGGCAGGAGTTCCGCGACGGCTTCCGTTCTCACCACGTACCGGAAGCGCTGACGACCCTGAAGAAGGAGTTCTTGGCATTGAAGCAGGAAGCTGTGAGTGTCACCGCTTATCGTCACAAGTTCATTGAGTTGGCCCGTTATGCTCCAGAGGACGTGAATACTGATAGGAAGAAGCAGACTCGATTCCGAGATGGCTTGCATGATACACTCCAGTACCACCTCCTGTGCTCCAAGTTCGCCACTTTTCAAGAACTGGTGGATAGCGCACTACTGCTGGAGCACAAGCGCCGCGAGATGGAGGAGAAGAAGAGGAAGCTTCAAGGCCAACCGTCAGGAAGCAATGTTCGCCCCCGCTTCAATCCTCAGCAAGGAAACCAGTAAAAGAACTAGAGAAACTTAAGGAGGAATTAAGGGCATTGTTAGCAAAAGGGTATATTCGTCCTAGTTCTTCCCCTTGGGGAGCACCAGTTTTGTTTGTGGATAAGAAAGATGGGACCCAGAGATTGTGTGTGGATTATCGAGCTTTGAATGAAGTGACCATCAAGAACAAGTACCCGCAGCCAAGGATTGATGATCTCTTCGACCAGTTGAAAGGAGCGTGTGTGTTCTCTAAGATTGATCTCCGATCCGGTTACCATCAGATGAGGATACGAGTGACTGACATCCCCAAAACAGCCTTCACAACCCGATATGGTCTATATGAGTTCACCGTCATGTCTTTTGGATTAACAAATGCACCGGCATACTTCATGTATCTGATGAACAGTGTGTTCATGGACTATCTTGACAAATTCGTAGTGGTGTTCATTGACGATATTCTGGTTTTCTCCAAGAATGAGGAAGAGCATGAAGAACATCTGAGGTTGGTGATGCAGAGACTTCGTGAGCACCAGTTGTATGTCAAGCTGAGCAAGTGTCAGTTTTGGTTGAAGGAAGTAGCAATCTTGGGTCACGTGTTGTCCAATGGTGGAGTGGCCGTTGATCCGAAGAAGGTTAGTGATGTGTTGAGTTGGAATCCGCCTAAGGATGTGAGTGAAGTAAGAAGTTTCCTTGGAATGGCTGGATATTATGGAGGTTCATTGAAGGATTCTCCAAGATTGCTAAACCCCTGACGGCGTTATTGGAGAAGAATGCCAAGTTTGTCTGGACTGAGGAGTGTCAGGCTAGCTTTGAGGAATTGAAGAAGAGGTTGACAACGGCACCCGTGCTAGTGTTGCCGGATATAATCAAGAGTTTCTCTATCTACTGCGATGCATCTCGTCTAGGATTGGGATGTGTACTCATGCAGGAAGGCAGAGTAGTAGCTTATGCATCGAGGTAGTTGAGGAAACATGAGCAGAATTACCCGACACACGATTTGGAGTTAGCAGCTGTGGTGCATGCTTTGAAGATTTGGAGGCATTACTTGATTGGTCATAAGTGTGATATTTACACTGATCACAAGAGTCTCAAGTATGTGTTCACACAGTCGGATCTGAATATGAGGCAACGTCGTTGGTAAGAGTTGATCAAGGACTACGACCTGGAGATTCATTATCATCCAGGAAAGGCCAACCTGGTGGCAGATGCTCTGAGTAGAAGGAGTTACATGAATAAGATCACGGGACATTGCTTACCGGAGGAACTCAGTTCGGAATTTGAGAGGATGAGTCTGGGATTTGTGACTAGCGTCACCGAGATGGTAGTAGAACCAACCTTGGAACAAGAGATCCGAAAAGGACAGCTCACAGATGAGAAGATCAAGGAGATCGGGGAACTGGTGGCATTAGGAAAAGCCCCTGATTTTCGAGTGGATGACCAAGGGATATTGTGGTATGAGAAGAGGATCTGTGTACCAGATATAGTGCAGATCAGGGATGCAATTCTCAGGGAAGCCCATAAATTGGCGTATTCGATACACCCGGGTAGTACCAAGATGTACCAAGACATCAAGGAGAGATTCTGGTGGTATGGATTGAAGCGTGATGTGGCAACCTATGTGGCTCTATGTGACACATGTCAGAGAGTCAAGGCTGAACATCAGAGGACAGCAGGTTTGCTCCAACCCCTAAAGGTACCTGAATGGAAGTGGGAAGAAGTCGGTATGGATTTCATCACTGGCTTACCTCGCACTCAGAGGGGATTTGACTCAATCTGGGTAATCGTGGATCGTCTGACCAAGGTGGCGCATTTCCTTCCAATAAAGACCACCTACACGGGAGCCAGACTAGCAGAGTTGTATATGGAGAGGATTGTGTGTTTGCATGGGGTACCAAAAAGAATAGTATCAGATCGAGGTGCCCAGTTCACATCACATTTTTGGCGACAACTGCATGAGTCTATGGACACTAAGCTACAGTTCAGTTCAGCTTACCATCCGCAGACAGATGGGCAGACGGAACGGACAAATCAGATATTGGAGGATATGTTGAGAGCATGTGCTCTACAATATGGTGCTAGTTGGGACAGGAGTTTACCGTACGCGGAATTCTCATACAACAACAGCTATCAGAAGAGTTTGCAGGTGGCACCATTCGAGGCTCTGTATGGCAGAAAGTGTAGGACACCACTATTCTGGAATCAGACGGGAGAAAGCCAGGTATTTGGACCTGAGATACTAAGAGAGGCAGAGCGACAAGTGCAGATAATCAGACAGAATCTGAAAGTGGCACAATCCAGACAGAAGAGCTATGCAGATAACCGACGGAGGGATCTCACCTTCGAAGTTGGAGACTTCGTGTATCTCAAGGTGGCACCAATGAGAGGCGTGAAGAGGTTCAACGTCAAGGCAAAGTTAGCACCTCGATACATTGGACCGTTCAAGGCACTTGGTCGGAAAGGTGAGGTGGCATATCAGTTAGAGCTACCAGAGAAGTTAGCAGGAGTACATGCTGTGTTCCATGTGTCTCAATTGAAAAAGTGCTTGCGAGTACCTGAGGAACAAATTTCAATTGATGAGCTGAATGTGGAGGAAGATCTTACTTATACTGAGCATCCTGTCAAGATTTTGGAGGAGTCAGAAAGAGTTACCAGAAATAAAGTGATCCGGATGTGCAAGGTTCAGTGAAGCCGTCATTCAGTGGATGAAGCGACTTGGGAAAGAGAAGAAGACCTCAGAGCTGAATATCCACAGTTATTCCCATCCACATCCGAATCTCGAGGACGAGATTCATCTTAAGGGGGGTAGGTTTGTAACACCCTAAAAATGCCTATTTTAAAATTTAGTAATTAAATTTGCTTTTATTTAATTTTATGCTCATATTTATCTAAGGAAAATAAATTATTTAAGAGAAATAAAATCAAATATAAGGTTAGAAACATTTTTGTCGCAATCATGCTGTCTGCATTGAGTTTTGTTTGTGTGCGGTTCAATTGGAATTTAAATTCTATTTAAATTCGAATTTGAATCATTGTGTTTGGAGTTCTAGAAATGTTGTAGAAGCCCGAGTTCAGTTTCCCTCCCTGGACTTTTTCCCCGGCCGATTTTGCTCCTCCTTCTCTTTTCCCCGCAGCGGCCCGCTTCCCGTGCTTCCGCTTTCGGCCCAGCCCGGCGGCCCGCTCCGCTCCCCTGCCGGCCTGCCTTCCCTCCCGCTCCCACAGCAGCCTGTTTCGCCCGCTCGCCCCACCTCGCGGCCCAGCAGCCAGCCCACCGCAGCCTCGCGCCGCCTCCGGACGCTAACGCGTGGGTCCCGCCCGTCAGACCCCTCCCCTACCTCCGCCCGAGTTCGGCTCGGCCCCGGCCGGGAGTCCAGCTCAACCACGGCACGAACGCCGAGGCCCACCCGAGCCGTCCCCGGCCGCTCCCAATCCCCACCTCAATTCGCACTGCCAAATCTCCGCCGCTCGAGCTCGCATCGCCGCCGCCGCTTCCGAGCTCGCCGCCGTCGTCGACCCACCGTCTCACCGTCGCTCCGGTCCAATTAACCGTCGGGGAAGCTTCGCGTGGAGGTAAGGAACCTCCCGAGCCCCTCCTTGCCCTCTCTCACCCTCTGTCGCGTGCCGCCGTCGCTCATCGTCGTCCGCCGCCTCTGCTCGTCGTCGCCGGCCGCCGCTGCTGCGTCTCCGTCGTCAAGAACCTCCCTGTCGATTTCGCACGGTCACGCCGCGTCCGTAGCGCCCAAAACCCGCGGCAGTCCTGCACCGTAGCGCCGCCGCCGCGTTGCACCGCCGCAGCCGAGCGCCGCCGCCGCCATGGTTCGTCGCGAGCTCCCTCCGCTGCTCCGCCGCCGTCGAGACCTACCCCACTCGACTCGCCGTCGTCCCACTCACCTGTAGCACCAAATCCCGCCCCGAATCGTGCCCCGTAGCGCGTTTCCTCCCTTCACCGGCGAAGCGCCGTCGCCGCCGCTCAGCGCCGCCGTCAGTCAGTGTCGCCGTCGATTTTCCCCTCTCCTTGATCTAAACTCAGCCGCCCGATCCAAATCCGACGGCCCAAGTTCAATTGAACCCGAGTCAACCGAGTATATACCAGTCAGCCATGGCATTTTGCTAAAGAGCCCCTCCACTATTTCAAAATTAACCCGCGGTCCAGATCAATTCAAAAATAATTAGAATTAGGTCCTGATTTTTACAGAAAACCCCCTGACTTATTTAAAAATAGCACCCGAGGTCCTGTTTGAGTTATTTTACACTTTAGCCCTCCTGTTTTAATATAAAATTATGTTTTAGCCCCTGAGTTTTTGCAAATAAGCCCCTGGAACTTTTAAAACTTTGCCAGCAAGACCCCGAACCTTAGAAAAGCCATAACTTCTCTGTTTTAGCTCCGATTTGAGTGATTTTCGCGCTCACTTGTTCGTAGCGAAGCGTAGATTAGTTTTTCAACCTTCTTTTGTTTTGTTGCTACTGTTTGGTGTACTGTTCTAATAGATTAATATTTTTTGCATGTACTGGCTTGTATGGATGCTTGTGTGTTGATGAATGAGTCCAGTCGGTGAGCCGTACGCGTTTGAGTTCGAGGGTTACGAGGAGCAGGACCAACAACAGCAGCAGCAGTTTGGCGAAGGCAAGTACAGCACGGACAATCCTTGCTACCTAAACACACCTTTACAATATTTACTGCATATGCATGTGTCTAAATTGTTCCTATTAAGGTCGTACCTAGCTTTGCTTATCCTATACCTTGATTACCCTGGGTTATTGCATTTGGGTAGAACTTTGCTAGGCGCAGCTACTGTCACCTTTGCTTAACTGTTAATCTTGACTTAATGGTTCACTTCAATGTTAATGGTAAAACTTGCTTTTTAGCAATATGGATCAGGGAGCTAGGGCGTGTGCTTCGTGCTTCGCCCTAGTGTCTCTCCGTAAGGACTGGTTCTTAAAGCAGCAACCCAGGAACCTGTCGCCACCGTTGAAACTATAATGGCTCTGGTCTTGGACAAGTAACATGTACGGCTCTAGCTTGACAGTAGTTATCGACGGGCCGACGGCGTTATGGGAAGCATGGGTGAGAGTATGGTTTGATCCACCGAGGACGGAGTATCTGTTGGCTATGTCCCCGTGAGGCACAGTCCCGTGTTGGGAGCCACCGTATGGTGGGGGTTCCACATGTTGCGCTATTTATTTTTGTTGTTGTTATTCTTTACCGCGCTTGGACGCCATTGACCCCCCTCGTGTTGCGACATGGGCGTCAGTCAATCTCGGTGCCTTGGGTCATGCTGCGTAGGTTGTACCATAATGGCTACTGTTTTGTTAGGGTGTCTTGTGAAAAGCCTCGTAGCGTCCCTATGCAATCACACCTCGGAAGTGTTGATGTGCGTGGTTGGGTGCAAAGTTCCTTTGAACTTTTACGCGACTGGTGGGTAAAGGGCGAAACCTCTGCAGAGTGTATAATCTATCATGATAGCCTTGCTCGGGGTCAAGAGCGGTCTGGATCCTTTTTGATTAGAAGTCGGTGTTTATTATTGTTTAATGTTCACCTCTACTATAATGGGTTACAACTGGGATTCATTTATTTGTAGTAAAATTGGATGATGATAAAATGAATCAACTAAAATTGCTAATGCAGTTCAGCCGTGTCAAGCCTTTCTTTTAAGCCTTCATTATCCGTGTTGTATTTGCTAAGTAAGACATTTACTTACACTTGCTATTCAACAAAATCTCGGATGGGTAACAGATGGATTAGATGGTACTGCTGCTGTTGAATTTCCTGAGGATCTGCCATTCTACTAGCTGTGCTCAACCAGTCGGTGTCCCAGTGGGTTATGGTGATCGGCTTCGTTTTCGTTTAGAGAGAGTTAATAATAAGACTTCCGCTGTTTTATTTAGTTATTTGAGTCAAACTCTGATGTAAAACTCTTTTATTCGAGCATATGTACTCTGTTTATCATATTTGTTAACTATATGTGTTCTGTGGATTTCCTGGACACACATTTGGTAGCATTCGAGTTTCTGTGTAAATCTGGGTGTGACACTGTCCTAAACGACTTCTAATTGATTGAGAACCGGAGGGAGTACCGGCTAGAATATATAACTCCAAAGGCCGAAGATGCCGTTTCCCAGTTTCTGCGCTATGCTGATCGCCCTTACGTTCTTGCCACACAAATCAAAGGATTGCTTTGCGTTGTTTGTCGTACCTAAAAAAGGCTTAACGGCGATATATATTGATAGCTAGGTTGGGTATGCATGTGCTTATTATACATTTTGAAAGAGCCTCTTACCTAACGCACCTAGTGGCACACTGGTAGCAGTAGGTTAGCATCATGTATACAGTAGTACATGCGAGCAAACCATGAATGGGATGGACACATGCACAGGTATAGCAGCAACGCGGTCGACAAGTGCCAGGCATCCATCCCGCAGTTGAATCCGGCCTTGGAACGCCGCGCGCCTCACGGAGTCGCCGAAACACCTTACGCACCGGCGACACGAGTCCGCTAGCAAGTCCAAAGAAAACAGCCAAAATGATTTTACTGGTATAGGAAGAAAAGGGGCTCCATGACCATGAATGAATCACCTGAAGCAGACTGCACAACACATGCTCCACGACCACGAATCAGAAGCCAGCCGAGCCGTGTTCGCATCGTGTTGTTTACCGGCGGCGCGAGGGCCCCGTGCGCGCGGCCGTTCGTCAGCAGGTTGGTTGACCTTGATGGCCGCAGCCTGCCGTTCCGTTCGTCAGCAAGCGTGGCTGCCTGCGTGCGTCGGATACCGAAAAGAAAAGGCGGACATCACATCAGTCAGGCGAGCACGGGCTGTTTCTTCGCGCAGGCCGGCCGGGGGCGGCGCAGCTACGTAGTTGGCAAAAATAAAACGTACTAGTGCTTTTCATGCATGCCCTACCCTATGGCGAGCGGCAAATAAAACGCTCGCACCGGTCCCGGCCCGGCGAGTCAGGCATAGCGCGCGGGCCGTGCGATCCCCTCACGAAGGCAGTCACGCCGCAGGCAAAACCGGAAAAAAACCGTTTTCCTTTTGAAAAGTTTTTGAAACAAAACGGTACGAGAACTATGCTAGCACAGCAGGACAGCAGGTGATAGTTGACCTGCGTCTGCGTACTTCCTATATAGCTGCACTGGCACGGTGCATGGAGATGGCATAGTGTACCGAGGAGTACAGTACCGTGGCAGTTGTTGCCCCGGGAAGCAGGGAAAGGGCTAGTCGTGGCGCACATGTCTTGCATGCTTTGCTTCCCTTTTGCCCGTGTTAACGCCTTAACGGTAACCTAATTAACTACTCATACATACATTACTGCCACTACGAGTTCAAGCAACGGTCCCAACAGCAGCTTCTCACTCACGTGGCCGCGCCGATCTGCTGCTGCGAAGGCCACAAAACTATGCTATTATTAGCAAGCATCGGGGGACGCTTTTACCCCTCCACAGCTCATTCCGGCCGTTGTTGCCGCCAAGCTGCCTTTTTTTTTTGCTTTTTGAGTAAAATATATAAGCGGCCTTTTAAATTGTCTTATTTGACATCTAAGTTTCCAAACTTTTAAAGTGCATGTGTTGAGTCTCTAAATTTACTAAATTATAACATGTAGGTCTAAAGTCCTGAAAATACCCCCTAAAATGATGACATGACACTAATTGAGCATGTTTTTTCTAACTATTTCTCTCAACAAATCAGTTATTGCCATCATAATACTTGAAAGACTTTATTTAATTGTACCATAGTGCAGTAATAGACTGAGAGATAGACAAACATCAGCAATATAAATGTATTTTTTTAAAAAAAAAGTTTTAGACTTAAATGATACACTTTAGCAAGTTGAAGGGTTATAATATACATTTTAAAAGTTTAGGAATCTAGATGATACATTGGGATAAATTTGATGACCGTCGGTCTACTTTACTCTTTCTTTTTCCTTTTGTTTCTAATAGTAGTTAGCTTCCCAGAATGAAATGAAAAAAAATGAGACGAGCACGATGAACGCAAAAAGGAAGGGTTCTATTGTTATATTGCACTAAATAGGCAACGAGTTAAATTCAAAGCCCAAACAAACCATTTCTGCACGCGAGTCTGGTGAGATGCTGATCCAAGCTACCATACAACAATTATACAAATCAGCGATTCATGGTTACGCATGTGCTTCAACATTTTAAAACTGCACATATACACCTATGCTCCTATATACTCCTACATATGTTGCTACTGGCTATCGCCCTGATGATAAGTTTTTTCTGCTAATCAACGTTCGAGTCCTCAACTCAACATTAATGTTGCATTTTTTCTAGATTTATTTTAGAATTTCAACAGAGCCTCTCTTTCAGTGGTAGATGACGTGTTTATCGATAGTGCGATGCTACGATTACTTCATCAATCTTGATGTATACTGATTAAATTATTTAAAGATGCTCAGAGAAGTAAGATTGTGTCTATAATGGTTTTTAAGAAAATAGTCTATGAAGACGCGCAAATCACGGATGTGAGGACGGATCGACGACAGGAGTCCTATAACAGCTAGGAGCTAGCAACGTGGTCGGTAGTCATCCATGCATGTATTCGCGTTTGAATCCCGCCACGGAACGCCGCGCGCATCTCCGGATCGATGACCACCTGCCCACACAAGCCCGCATCGTGCGGACCAACTCATAGTTGTGCTCTAATAGTTGTGCTCTGAGGGGTAGAGGCTTCTCGGTTTCTCCTCTACAGTAACCGAGACAGGCGAAACAGAGGCGGCGCAGCTTCCGGCGTCGATCCGGCCGATTCCCTTCTCCGGCGGCCTCTCCAGAGGCGGAGCGCGGAGGGAATCGGACGGATCGGCGTCCGGCGTAGGTGTAACGCCCGCGTTTTAATCTCTGGGAAAATCACCTAATTAACACACCCGGTAAAATCGTTTCAAAATCTTTTCACCGCCCGAGCTCCCCTCCCGTCGAATCCTCTTCGCCTGTCGTTTCCCCCCCCCCCCTCTCCGCCTATCCGCTTCACATCACCCTCCTTTCCGTCCCGTCTCGTGTCGCCGCCCTCGGGTCGACCGCCGGGCCCGTCCCTCTCTGGCCGACCAACTCCGACGGCCGTCGTCCTTCCGCCGCGAATCCCGCCAGCTCTCCCCTCTCTTTTCCCCTTCCCTTTTTTTTCCTTTTCTCCTTTTCTTTTTCCTTTTCCTTTTTTTTCCTTTCCTTCTTTCTTTCCTTCCTTTTCCTCTTTCTTTTCCTTCCCTTTCTCCCTTCCTCTGTTTCCCTGCCCCGAGCGCTCTGCTCCGCTCGCCGCCGACTGCCGGCCCCACCTCCGCACACCCCCCTCTGCGCCCCTCCCCTGCCCTGCTCACCGTCGGCCTACCTTCCGCTCACCCCTCTCACCGCAGCCAACCCCGCTCGCGACATTGCCGCCGTGTCCGCCACCACTCCTCGGCCCCGCTCACCGCCGACCGCCGGTTCCCCGGCCGGCATCACCCCTCTGCCACACCACCGCCGCTCCGACCACCGTACGCAGCGCTCGCGCGTGCACGCCACCGCCAGCTCGGTCGCGCGCGCCCAGCTCCGCTCCACACCACGCCACCACCGTTGCCGTGCCGCCTGCGTCATCCACCGGAGCACGCCGCCGCCGCACTGCTTGCCCCTGACCAGAGCTCGTCGTCACTGAGCCGACCACCGTGCACCGCTACCGTGCCGCCCTCGCCAAGCCAGCGCCGACCATTGTCGAGCCGCAGACCCACCCGAGCACGCTGCCGTCGAGCACGCCACCACCGCCGCTCCGACCACCCGGCCCCGCCGCCGTCCCGTCGCCAAGCGCAACAGCACCACCCGTACACGCACGCGCAGCTCCGCAACAGTGTCGCGACGCACGCACACGACAGGCACAGCGCCACCGTACCAATCACGGCCACGGGCCCCGGCCGCCATTAATTCCGCCGCCGGCCGCTCCTACCGCTCGCCAAGCATCCGCTCGTCGGCCCGCCTCTCCGACCCTCCTCCACGCCTATAAAAAGGGCCTCGGGCACCACCTCCACCTCCACCAGCCCGAGCGCCACCCAATTCGCCGCCCCACCGCTGCAGCACCGCCGCCTCCACTGACAGCGCCGCCGCCGCCGCCGCTCCCGTGGGCAGCACCGCTCAGGCCATCTCCGCCGGTGGTAAGGGCACCAGTGGACTCGCCATACCTCTCTCTCTCTTTTCCCCCTGTTCCCGTCCACCGCCGCCGCTCAATCGCCGGCGAATCGGCCGGTCAGCGCCGCCGTCGCCTCTCCCCCCCGGCACTGTGTCGCGAGATAGAAGAAGGGCATTTTGCCCATAACCCCCTGTCGTTCTTCATATTCGAACCCGCGGTCCACTTGAACAGGAAACCCCCTCTCAGACACATTTACACATAAACCCCTGCACTTTCACCAAATCAACCCGCAGTCCAACGATCACTATTCCCCCTCTCTCTATTTATTTCGCCAGAGGCCCCTGAACTTTCCCATAATTACAGAAAGGTCCTTGTTCTTTGTAAACAGCCCCTAAACTCCACTAAACCCGTCATTTCATGCGCCAAATTAATCCCGTTTGACCCCAAACTCCACCACAATATTCACCAATATATTTTCGCCAAATCCAACCAGTCCCTACTCAAAAATGACCGTGTCATCACCATCCGCTCTCGTTTTCCGTCCTTTCGTTCTGAGCTCAATAAAAGCTTTTTCTTTTATTTATTGGGTGTTTGTTTGCGTGTGCCGTAGACTCCACTGTGAACGAGGAAGGACTCGAAGAGGAGCAGTGCTACGAGCAGGAGCTTGGAGACCAAGACCCCGGGCAGGAATCCCCCGAGGGTTGGGAGAACGGCAAGTGCAATCCCACCCTTTGATGCATACTGTTGTCCCAGTTTTTATAAACACAACCCATGGCCTGATTTATAAAACTTGCATAATTTTTCTGCTAAACCTGGTTGGATAGCCATACCTTGATTGTTATGACTGATTCCTTGACAACCTAGATTAATATTTAAATATGACAATGTCTATTTGAATATTGGTCGCTGCTAGAAATGCTTAGGAACATTTTACCATTATACCCCCATAACAAATACTTGGTGATTACGAAAACAACCGTGTGCGTACTTTAAAATAAAAGAGATGTTTTGTGTAAATAAAATGAGTACCCGTGTGGGATGAGACAGACGGTATCTCCGCGTGAAATACCGAGGTGAGCTCGAACCGGTATGGTTGAGCATGGTGGGAGTTGTCTATCCTATCACAAGTTTTGGGATGATGTTGATGTGTCATCTAGCCTAACCCATTTTTTTTCGTACCACCACTCGACCGTTGTATGTGGCAACGGCCTAGCATAAATCCCACTAGTTGAGCTGCTGGTTATGTGGTGTGCTGGTGAGCAACAGAGGGCCATGGAGCCGGGGATACGGTCTATGTGAGGTATGCCCCTGGTTAGAACCTCGTTGGTAGGTTGCTAACCCCTGGTCGCGTCTGTGTTAACTTGTCAGTTTAGCTATGGTGGGTAATGGCTTTGATAGGAGCTACACTGGCACTAAGGTGTTCTTGTTGTGGTAGCCTACTTGTGGTTGTGTACACCTCTGCAGAGTTAAAACCTATCCGGATAGCCGTGTCCACGGTATTGGGCGAGTTACGGCTTGGTCACTTCACTAGTCCCCTGTTTTGGTGTAAGAAAATATTGGTGTTTGATTGAGCTGAGAAAAGTTTTGACATGGGCTACGACAGATGGGAAATCTGGTAGCAACAAAATCTTGCACGAAAAAGTATTACTTTTACTGTTCCTTTTAAAAGAAACATTTGTGAAAACCCTTTGCGAAAACTAACCCTCTGCATGTGTAACAAAATTTGCTTGCTGCTAAATAAACCATAAGCCTTCCTTGTTACTATCCTGTGCATACTTCTGTTACCCCTCCGTGGTTGTGGTTGCGCTTGCTGAGTACGTATGTACTCACCCTTGCTTAATCTGTTGCAGAGGCAGACCCGGACTTTGTGCCTGAGGACGTCGTTTAGAGGGGTTCGTTCTGCACCCAACCTTTGCCTGTGTGTTAGGGCCACCCGCTGGAAGCCGCATGCGTTGCCACTCTGATGAAGACCTCTATGTTATCAACCTTTTTATCTGGAGCTTAGTGTTAGTTCTGTTTATCGTGGCCCTGCAATGCCACCGTCTCCCGTAATGTTGTTGTTGTACTGAACTATCTGTTGTAATAATGTGAACCAGCATCCTGGGACTGGTATTTGTATCACATTAAGTTCTCTCTTTCGAGGGGACGCTTCAGGTGGTATCAGAGCCGATAGGTTGGCCGTAGGACGTAACCCCTAGGATCTTGACCCTAGTTTGTGCTTGCCTAATCCTTTTCCCCCACATAAGTACTCACCGACGGCTTTTTGACTTGTTCCAGATGGCCCAGCCGGCTGACGAGGGTTGGGGCGAAGGAGTCTGCCCCGCAGAACCTGGCCTCCCCAAGTTGCTGCTGCTCAGCCTGGAGCACGTTGGAGTAACAGAGACCCCGAGTACTTTTGCCGGGAGTTCACCACCAATGGTACCCGTCGGTGCCGGATGTTCATCTTTGTGGGGAGAAGCTCGCTGTACAAGGAAGTGGCACCTTGGTTTGTCCACGCCACCGGCTACGACCGCCCCAATGCCTACCGCAAAGCCGCAAGGAGAGCCCTGATGTGCCTTCGCACACTCTACAGACAGTACCTCGTGGGAACAGCACTAGGTTTCACCCCACCCCTGGTGAGTGGAGGACGCGAGTGGATTGCCCAGATGAGGAACCTTGGGAGAGATGAAGATATGGAGGACACTGTATCCCACATGTCCATTTACCTCACTGGTTTGGACAGGCTGTACCGAGAGACATCAGGACAGCTGAGGCACCAGATCCGCAGAGCCGAGAAGGCGGAAAAGGAGTTGGAAGAAGTAAAGAGAGAGCTGGGGATACAGAAGGTGACAGCTGCTCAGGCTGTCAGCTCCCTAGCCGCCCAACGGGCCAGATGTCAGGCTTATTCGGAGTATGTGGATAGGCTTGAAACCTACAGAAGGGAGAACGGGTTGTTGGAAGGAGAGCCCGAGATGACCCACATGGATGCAGGCACTCAGACCGAAGATGAAGTGCCAGAGTATCAGCTCCCCCTGAAGAAGCGCCGAGTTTGTCTAGAGTAGATTAGCACTTAGTCTAGCCTCCCCTAGAGTAGAGTCTGTTGTTTCCAGTAGCACTACCAGCTTAGCCTCGTTGTATCCATGATCTTTGTACCCCACCATGTTATGCAATAAATGTCATCTTTTACCCTGCACCTGTTCAGTTTTTGTTTTCCCCTGATTTCAGATGGCGGAACAAGGATGGACCCAGGGAGTTTGCCCAGTCACACCGGGCTTCGCTAGCCTGTTGATCCCCGCGCTGGAACGCCTCGGTGTACCAGAACGCCCGAGGTACTACAACAGGGAGTATGAGCACCATGGGACTCAACGCTGCAGAGTGGTCATAGTTGTCGCCAAGAGTGACCTCCACCCTGTCGAGGCATGGCGTACGACCGCCACAGGATTCAGGCACCGGGACACCTACCCCTTGGCACTCAGGAAAGCCCTCCGCTTCATGTGTGGAATCTTTGAAAGGCACCTGGTCCCCACCCCAATGAGGTACTTTCCGCCAGTCGTCAGAAGTGCAGTCTGACGAGCCCGCATAAGGAACTTGGAGCAGCGCCGTCAAGAGGAACCCCTTTTGCACCAAGTGGTCACCTACCTCAGTTCCTTGGACCAACTCTTTGACGAGCAGGCCGAACGCCTGAGAGAACAGACCGCCCGGGCTGAACAAGCAGAATTCTTGGTCCGCATGCACCAAGTCCAGGTGGCCCAAGCTGAAGCAAGAGCCTCTGCTGCCATCAGCAATGAGGCAGTCGCCCAAGAAAGCCTCAGGCAGGCTCGGGACCTGCGTATCCAGGATTGGACCAGAAGTGGAACACCTGTCCCGGCAATTGGAGAACCCCATGTCCTACTTGGGACACCGATCATGGCGTGGGGAGAAATTGTGGGAAACCCTCAAGCACTGTCGGGAACCCCAGCAGGATCACCGCCCGCTGAAGAAGGACCATCTGAGCCGCCTCGGGAGAATGGGACCTTGACCGAGGCTGAGCAGGCTCGACTTGCACCGCCAGAGGAAAGCTCGCCCCGCGAGTAAGCCCAGAGTCAAGCACTTAGATGGGAATGAAGCCAGCCTGGTCCGAAGAACCCCTGTATCCCTAGCAGTAGTTTCCCTGCCATGTTCTGTACCCCGCCTCGAAGTGCGAGCCCTGTTGTATCCCTCCCCAAGTGTTGTAACCCTCAGCTGTTGGAATGGAACCTTGTATGCTGTTTCTGCCGTTTCAAAATGCGAACTAACCAACTTAAACATCATCTTAACCCAATCTCACAAAGGCCTTGCTCAACCTGCAGATGGTGAACACTCGTGCTAGCGCCTCTCAGAGACGCGCCCCTCCCGCTGGAGGAGAACAACCAGAGGGAAGGAGAGAGAACCCTGAGAACCAGGAAGTGGATCAGCAGGATCCTATGGGAGAGAACCAGCCTAAAGGACAAGCGCCTGTAAGAGGCGGACCAGAAGCAAGCCATCCCAGAAGTCAGAATGAGGGATCTTTTGTCATGCCCCCACTCCCACCAGATTTCAACCTGGCACAAGCCTTGTACCACCACACCCCATTCATGCAAAATGTGTGGAATGCCAGCCGCCGTCAGGAGACAGCCCGCAGACCCAATGCGGGTGATAAGTTGACCAACTTTCTGAGAACCAGGCCACCCACCTTTGGAGGGTCCAGCAACCCCTTGGAAGCAGATGACTGGCTGAGAACTATCAAAAGGAAACTGGAACCGTTTGGATGTGGAGACTGTGACAAAGTTCTCCTGACCTCCCACCAGCTCACTGGAACTGCTTTAGCTTGGTGGGATGCTTACTGTGCAGCTTCCCCAAACGAGTCTGCCATCACCTGGAAAGAGTTTGAAGAAGAGTTTCGTCGCTACCACATTCCCGACGCCACCATGAGGCGCAAGGCAGATGAGTTTCGTGCACTGAAGCAAGGAAACAAGACTGTGGAAGAGTACACCCATGAGTTCACTGAACTGGCCCGTTATGCACCAGATGAAGTGAAGACAGATGCAAAGAGGCAGGATGCTTTCATTAGAGGTCTACACCCCGATCTCCGAGCCCTGATAGTCACCCACAGTTTCCCTGACTTCAATACACTAATGAACAAGGCCATTGTCACAGAAAAGGCTAGAATGGAGGCAAGGCAAGAGAACAAGCGCAAGTTCCTGGAGAGTAAGAACCGTCAACTGGATCGCTCGCAGAAACCTAGGAGCTCCGGTTATGCTGCACCTAGACCCCAGGCTCCCATACCGTACAGAACCCAGTTTCAGGCTACAAGCTCCCAGGCCCCCAACAACCAGTTCAAGAGCCAGACCGCCTCAAAACCACCACAGAGCAAAGTCAGTCAGGCCACAGCCAGCAACAGCAATGCAAGAGCCTGTTTCAACTACCGTGAGACCGGACACTACATCGCAGATTGCCCGTACCCTATGAGCAAGCCTGCGATATCAGTCTACTCCAACTCGGTGAGTGGACCCAAGCCACCAGTGTCTGGAGCCAACCGTGTACCCGTCCGCAGCACCAACACCGGCAGCAACAACAACAACAACACCCAGCAGTCGTATGGACGAGCCCGCGTCAACCACATCGACGCGCAGGAAGCTCAAGGAGCACAAGGAGTAGTACTCGGTGAGTACCTAGTCAGTTCAGTTTTGGCAACAATATTATTTGATTCTGGGGCATCGCATTCTTTCATATCATCAAGTTTTGTGGAAAAGCACAAAATACCAACAGTACTACTAAAGACACCCCTACTAACCCGAACACCTGGAGGTGATATTAAGTGCCAATTAGGTTGTTCGCGGGTACGGATTCTTTTAAGTGGGGTAGAGTTTCTAGCAGACCTAGTGGTACTAGAATCGAAGGGAATAGATGTGATCCTTGGAATGGATTGGTTAGGCAAACACAATGGTCTCATAGGTTGTGCTGACAAGGTGGTGCACCTAACCAACCCAGATGGAATACAAGTAGCCTGTCACACCAAAGGAAGTGGACCAGATCCTATGATCTTTAGTATGGAAACAACAACCATAGAATAAGTCCCGGTAATCAGAGAATACCCTGATGTTTTTCCTGAAGTATTACCTGGTATGCCACCGGATAGGGACATAGAGTTTGCTATTGAACTTGTCCCTGGAACCTCTCCTATAGCCAAGAGACCCTATAGGATGGCAGCCTCAGAGTTAGCAGAGTTAAAGAAACAACTAGAAGAGTTGCAGCAGATGGGCTTTATCAGACCCAGCACATCCCCTTGGGGAGCCCCGGTACTCTTTGTAAGGAAGAAAGATGGGAGCATGAGGTTGTGCATCGACTATCGTGCACTAAATGATGTCACTATCAAGAATAAATACCCACTCCCTAGGATTGATGATCTCTTTGATCAGTTGAAAGGAGCCAAGTACTTCTCCAAGATTGACTTAAGAACCGGATATCACCAACTGAAGATTAGGGGGAGTGACACCTCAAAGACCGCATTTGTCACCCGATACGGACAGTATGAGTTTACAGTAATGCCATTTGGGCTCACCAATGCACCGGCCTACTTCATGAACCTTATGAACAAAGTATTTATGGATGAGTTAGACAAGTTTGTCGTAGTCTTCATTGATGATATACTTATCTACTCCAAGAGCGCCGAAGAGCATGAGCAACACTTGCGGGTAGTGTTGGAAAAATTGAGAGCACACCAACTCTATGCCAAATTTAGCAAGTGTGAATTCTGGCTGGAAAAAGTAGCCTTCCTTGGCCATATTTTGACCGCAGAAGGAGTAGCAGTAGACCCTGAGAAGGTAGAAGCAGTCTCCAACTGGCAGCAACCAACCAATGTGGGTGAGATCAGGAGTTTTCTCGGTTTAACTGGGTATTACCGGAGATTTATTGAAGGATTTTCCAAAATAGCTAGACCCATGACAGAGTTACTCAAGAAAGAAAAGAAGTTTGTTTGGACCGAGTCATGCGAAAAGAGTTTCCAAGAGCTAAAGGAAAAGCTGACCGCTGCCCCAGTTTTAACCCTACCAGATATTCACAGGGATTTCGTCGTTTACTGTGACGCGTCCCGCCAAGGATTAGGGTGTGTTCTTATGCAAGATGGGAAGGTTGTGGCTTATGCCTCCCGACAGCTTAGACCTCATGAGCAGAATTACCCAACGCATGATTTGGAATTTGCAGCCGTAGTGCACGCACTCAAGATCTGGAGACACTACCTAATTGGGAACAAGTGTGAAATATACACGAATCACAAGAGTTTAAGGTATATTTTCACCCAACCGGACCTGAACCTCAGACAGAGAAGATGGTTAGAATTGGTTAAGGATTATAATGTGGAAATTCATTACCACCCTGGCAAGGCCAATGTAGTGGCAGATGCCCTAAGCCGAAAATCTTACAGACCCAAGAATGCCCACCTGCAAGAAGAAATGGCAAGATTAAATGTGCACATTGTCCCCCAGAATGCTAGCCACCAACTGACGATCCAGTCCACTCTGGAGGATCGGATCAGAGAAGCTCAGGGAACAGACAAGGATTTAGTGCAGATCCGCAAACACACCGGAGAAAATAAGGCACCGGACTTTAGAGTCGACAGCAAAGAAACGCTGTGGTATAAAGACAGGATTTGTGTGCCTAAGGAAGGAAACTTCAGACAGATAATCATGGACGAGGCTCACAACTCGCCATATTCCATTCACCCAGGATCCACCAAAATGTATTTGGATTTAAAGCAGAACTATTGGTGGAAAGGAATGAAAGCTGACATAGCCCAGTATGTCGCCCAGTGTGATACCTGCCAGAGGATTAAAGCGGAACACCAGAAGCCAGCAGGATTATTACAACCCTTGCCTATCCCAGTTTGGAAATGGGATGAGATAGGAATGGACTTTGTGGTAGGTCTACCCAGAACACAGAAGGGGCATGATTCTATATGGGTAATAGTTGACCGACTCACTAAAGTCGCTCACTTTTTACCTGTACGGACGAATTATGGTGGAGAGAAACTAGCCAAGCTCTACGTGGAAAACATAGTAAAGTTGCATGGAGTACCCAGTAGAATTGTTTCGGACCGAGGGACCCAGTTCACCTCGAGATTTTGGAAAAGTTTGCACAAAGCTATGGGCACCAAGTTGCATTTTAGCTCTGCGTATCACCCTCAGACCGATGGCCAGACAGAAAGAGTAAACCAGATTATGGAAGATATGCTGAGAGCATGTGTCCTTACCTATGGTAAAGATTGGGAACAGAGTTTACCCTATGCAGAGTTCTCCTACAACAATGGCCACCAAGCAAGTTTGGGTATGTCCCCGTTTGAAGCCCTCTACGGGAGAAAGTGCAGGACTCCTTTAATGTGGTCAGAAGTAGGAGAGCGTACACTAGTAGGACCCGCACTCATAAAAGAAGCCGAAGAGAAAGTAGCCGAAATTAGAGAGAAATTGAAAGCAGCACAGTCCAGACAGAAAAGCTACGCAGACAAGAAGAGGCGAAACTGGAATTCAATCCAGGAGATTTTGTTTATCTCAAAGTTTCACCCATCCGGGGAACTCGTAGATTCCAAGTCCATGGAAAGTTGGCCCCTCGGTACATCGGACCATACCCGGTGCAAAAGAAGGTTGGAAAAGTAGCCTACCGACTGGAGTTACCCGAAGCAATGTCAGACATACACCCGGTATTCCATGTCTCACAGTTGAGAAAATGCCTGAGAGTACCTGAGGAAGAACACATACCAGAAAAAGAAATAGACCTACAGACGGATCTGCGATATCAGGAGGTACCGGTCAAAATTTTGGACACCGTCACCAAGAGAACCAGAAACTCCGAAGTGCGAATATGCAGAGTACAGTGGAGCAGACACAGTGCAAAGGAAGCTACGTGGGAAAGAGAAGATGCCTTGAAGAAAGAGTTCCCCCACCGTTTTAGGAACCAGCCGAATCTCGAGGACGAGATTCCTTTAAGTGGGGTAGGTTTGTAACGCCCGCGTTTTAATCTCTGGGAAAATCACCTAATTAACACACCCGGTAAAATCGTTTCAAAATCTTTTCACCGCCCGAGCTCTCCTCCCGCCGAATCCTCTTCGCCTGTCGTTTCCCCCCCCCCCCCTCTCCGCCTATCCGCTTCACATCACCCTCCTTTCTGTCCCGTCTCGTGTCGCCGCCCTCGGGTCGACCGCCGGGCCCGTCCCTCTCTGGCCGACCAACTCCGACGGCCGTCGTCCTTCCGCCGCGAATCCCGCCGGCTCTCCCCTCTCTTTTCCCCTCCCCCTTTTTTTTCCTTTTCTCCTTTTCTTTTTCCTTTTCCTTTTTTTCCTTTCCTTCTTTCTTTCCTTCCTTTTCCTATTTCTTTTCCTTCCCTTTCTCCCTTCCTCTGTTTCCCTGCCCCGAGCGCTCTGCTCCGCTCGCCGCCGACTGCCGGCCCCACCTCCGCACACCCCCCCTGCGCCCCTCCCCTGCCCTGCTCACCGCCGGCCCACCTTCCGCTCACCCCTCTCACCGCAGCCAACCCCGCTCGCGACATCGCCGCCGTGTCCGCCACCACTCCTCGGCCCCGCTCACCGCCGACCGCCGGTTCCCCGGCCGGCATCACCCCTCTGCCACACCACCGCCGCTCCGACCACCGTACGCAGCGCTCGCGCGTGCACGCCACCGCCAGCTCGGTCGCGCGCGCCCAGCTCCGCTCCACACCACGCCACCACCGCTGTCGTGCCGCCTGCGTCATCCACCGGAGCACGCCGCCGCCGCACTGCTTGCCCCTGACCAGAGCTCGTCGTCACTGAGCCGACCACCGTGCACCGCTACCGTGCCGCCCTCGCCAAGCCAGCGCCGACCATTGTCGAGCCGCAGACCCACCCGAGCACGCTGCCGTCGAGCACGCCACCACCGTCGCTCCGACCACCCGGCCCCGCCGCCGTCCCGTCGCCAAGCGCAACAGCACCACCCGTACACGCACGCGCAGCTCCGCAACAGCGTCGCGACGCACGCACACGACAGGCACAGCGCCACCGTACCAATCACGGCCACGGGCCCCAGCCGCCATTAATTCCGCCGCCGGCCGCTCCTACCGCTCGCCAAGCATCCGCTCGTCGGCCCGCCTCTCCGACCCTCCTCCGCGCCTATAAAAAGGGCCTCGGGCACCACCTCCACCTCCACCAGCCCGAGCGCCACCCAATTCGCCGCCCCCACCGCTGCAGCACCGCCGCCTCCACTGACAGCGCCGCCGCCGCCGCTCCCGTGGGCAGCACCGCTCAGGCCATCTCCGCCGGTGGTAAGGGCACCAGTGGACTCGCCATACCTCTCTCTCTCTCTTTTCCCCCTGTTCCCGTCCACCGCCGCCGCTCAATCGCCGGCGAATCGGCCGGTCAGCGCCGCCGTCGCCTCTCCCCCCCCCCGGCACTGTGTCGCGAGATAGAAGAAGGGCATTTTGCCCATAACCCCCTGTCGTTCTTCATATTCGAACCCGCGGTCCACTTGAACAGGAAACCCCCTCTCAGACACATTTACACATAAACCCCTACACTTTCACCAAATCAACCCGCAGTCCAACGATCACTATTCCCCCTCTCTCTATTTATTTCGCCAGAGGCCCCTGAACTTTCCCATAATTACAGAAAGGTCCTTGTTCTTTGTAAACAGCCCCTAAACTCCACTAAACCCGTCATTTCATGCGCCAAATTAATCCCGTTTGACCCCAAACTCCACCACAATATTCACCAATATATTTTCGCCAAATCCAACCAGTCCCTACTCAAAAATGACCGTGTCATCACCATCCGCTCTCGTTTTCCGTCCTTTCTTTCTGAGCTCAATAAAAGCTTTTTCTTTTATTTATTGGGTGTTTGTTTGCGTGTGCCGTAGACTCCACTGTGAACGAGGAAGGACTCGAAGAGGAGCAGTGCTACGAGCAGGAGCTTGGAGACCAAGACCCCGGGCAGGAATCCCCCGAGGGTTGGGAGAACGGCAAGTGCAATCCCACCCTTTGATGCATACTGTTGTCCCAGTTTTTATAAACACGACCCATGGCCTGATTTATAAAACTTGCATAATTTTTCTGCTAAACCCGGTTGGATAGCCATACCTTGATTGTTATGACTGATTCCTTGACAACCTAGATTAATATTTAAATATGACAATGTCTATTTGAATATTGGTCGCTGCTAGAAATGCTTAGGAACATTTTACCATTATACCCCCATAACAAATACTTGGTGATTACGAAAACAACCGTGTGCGTACTTTAAAATAAAAGAGATGTTTTGTGTAAATAAAATGAGTACCCGTGTGGGATGAGACAGACGGTATCTCCGCGTGAAATACCGAGGTGAGCTCGAACCGGTATGGTTGAGCATGGTGGGAGTTGTCTATCCTATCACAAGTTTTGGGATGATGTTGATGTGTCATCTAGCCTAACCCATTTTTTTTCGTACCACCACTCGACCGTTGTATGTGGCAACGGCCTAGCATAAATCCCACTAGTTGAGCTGCTGGTTATGTGGTGTGCTGGTGAGCAACAGAGGGCCATGGAGCCGGGGATACGGTCTATGTGAGGTATGCCCCTGGTTAGAACCTCGTTGGTAGGTTGCTAACCCCTGGTCGCGTCTGTGTTAACTTGTCAGTTTAGCTATGGTGGGTAATGGCTTTGATAGGAGCTACACTGGCACTAAGGTGTTCTTGTTGTGGTAGCCTACTTGTGGTTGTGTACACCTCTGCAGAGTTAAAACCTATCCGGATAGCCGTGTCCACGGTATTGGGCGAGTTACGGCTTGGTCACTTCACTAGTCCCCTGTTTTGGTGTAAGAAAATATTGGTGTTTGATTGAGCTGAGAAAAGTTTTGACATGGGCTACGACAGATGGGAAATCTGGTAGCAACAAAATCTTGCACGAAAAAGTATTACTTTTACTGTTCCTTTTAAAAGAAACATTTGTGAAAACCCTTTGCGAAAACTAACCCTCTGCATGTGTAACAAAATTTGCTTGCTGCTAAATAAACCATAAGCCTTCCTTGTTACTATCCTGTGCATACTTCTGTTACCCCTCCGTGGTTGTGGTTGCGCTTGCTGAGTACGTATGTACTCACCCTTGCTTAATCTGTTGCAGAGGCAGACCCGGACTTTGTGCCTGAGGACGTCGTTTAGAGGGGTTCGTTCTGCACCCAACCTTTGCCTGTGTGTTAGGGCCACCCGCTGGAAGCCGCATGCGTTGCCACTCTGATGAAGACCTCTATGTTATCAACCTTTTTATCTGGAGCTTAGTGTTAGTTCTGTTTATCGTGGCCCTGCAATGCCACCGTCTCCCGTAATGTTGTTGTTGTACTGAACTATCTGTTGTAATAATGTGAACCAGCATCCTGGGACTGGTATTTGTATCACATTAAGTTCTTTCTTTCGAGGGGACGCTTCAGTAGGTATAGCTACTAGTTTAGGTTAGTTTTCTAGCTAGTTGGCTTGGTTCTGCCGGTGGAGGTGGGCGGCGTCAAGATCTGCTCGTTTTCGGGCACCGTGACGGCGGTGACTGCTCCATGGCGGCTTCTTTTGCTCCCGTTGGCTCCCTGCGTTGGTCCTTCGGTGAGGTTTGTTTCCCCGTGCTGTTTGCCCTCTGGTGGCCGGGGAAGCGGATGTGAAGTCGATGGGTCTTGGTTCTGCTTTGCTGGTGCCGGATCTGTCTTCTTCTCCGTCTTCTTCCACATCACCTGCGGCTAGCTGGAGGAAGAAGGTTTGGTGTTTCCCGACGACGCCTGGAGGAGGGACTTGGCATCGCTTATGTGGAATAAGCTACTCCGGGCGTCTCTCTTCTTCGCCGTCGTCGTGAGCTCCGGCGTCGGCGTCGGGTCCGTGAGTTTGTACAGAGCCAATCGGGGTTTTCTCCGATTTGGATCAGTCTCCGTCTGGTTTTTTGTTCAGGTGTCCGCCTCTCACGCGTGGAGCCACAAAGGGATCGCGACGTCCCCGTCGCCTACGGAGTCAGAGTATTCCGGTGATCTCAAGAAGGACGCGGTCTTCAGATCTGTGTGTAGTTGTAGGTCTGTTTGTACTAAGTTTGTAGGGTGTGTACGTTCAGTGGCGAATCTAGCGGTGGGGCGGCCGGGGCTAGAGCCCCCCTACCGCCGGCCGCCTCCATTACAGCCCCACCAAGCCCCCCCTAAAAATTGGAGAAGGAAGAAGAGAGAAGGGGGACCGGAGGAGGAAGGAGTGACAGCCCTTCCTTGCCTCAACCGCTCGATTCGCCACTGTGTGCGTTGGATGGTGTACGCGAATGAACAGATACTACGATTATATCCAGATGACAGGCGTTCAAAAAAAGCCCGCATCGTGCGGCGCGGCGGGTAGCCGACCCGCGAATCAGGAGCAGACGAATCGCCCGGACGGATAATTTGCCCGTGGGCGTGGGGGGCGGTTGGGCGTTGCCGACAGGGCCGGGCGACAGCACAGGCGGCCGTACGAGATCGAGGATGGCCGACGGCGCCGGGATCCTCTCCTCAAGTGGGGTTTATTGGGTTCTTATTTTCAGCGTGGCCGACGTGTCGGCTCACCGGCCGGCCTCTCCGGATCGCACCACGCGATGACAAGCACACGCCGGTCATTAGTCATACATACGCGCGCGTCCCTGTCCATCATCGACCTTCTTTTTACATCTCGCTTCCCAAATGTGTGAGGACACCACATGCCAGGGGCAACTGGTGGCAAATTATTAAATTAATTATATTACCCTTCTCCAGGCCAGCGTGACAGATTAATACAACGGTAACTGCGGTTGTAGTAACAACAAACTGCTCGCTTACCTCTGCTGCAGTGTGCCGACACAGAAACACGTAATGCGCTGTAAAACACTCCCAATTGAAGTAGGTTAGGGTAGGATTACCACCTTACCGCGGCTCCATGCACCAGGGGGCCGGGGCAGCGCACAAGCAAGCTGCTACTGCTAGCGTCGTTTATTTTGTTCGCCACCCCTCGCATTCGCATACTCCATATGGGCCCCTGCACTCCAGTCCTCATGGTTCATGGACGCTTCCGGTTCACGTCTGCCGTCCCACGCTTTTGCCCCCTTCTCCTCCGGCCCTGGCCACGCGCACAACAACGTTGCTAGTAGCAGTAGAAGCCAGTTCAGTTCCTTCCTTTCTTTTACACACCCTTCCAAAACGGCGAAACCTACAGTTTCTCTCCCTCCTCTCAACTCTCGGGGCAAGTCGTAACTGCATCCGTCCCTCTCCCTCTCTCTCTCCTCCCACTGACAGCGAAGCAGCCGGTAACGTCTCCCTTCCCGTCGAACGCCCCACGCCTGCCCGTCCGTCGACCCCAGGAACGAACGAAAGGGACCGCAGCGAGAGAGAGATAAAATCCCGTGCCGTCCGGTGTCCCTCTCCTCCGTCTCCACTGCTCTCGCTCTCGCAGTGCCGCCAGTGTGTACCAGGCAGGCGTCTCAGTCTCAGTGTTCGCCCGCCCATTGGAGGAGGAAGGGGAGGAGCCGGCGCCGTTCCGGGGATGGCGTGACGGGCCGCCGCGCCGGCGGTTATAGGCGGAGGGGAAGCGCCGCTGCTTCGCTTACGGAGGGCGGCGGGGGCTCCTTGCCACTTGGAAGGGGTGCCGCGGTGGTTGCTCCTCCCGCTTTGCTTCGCTTCTCCAGGATTATTAGCCTGTTCGTTCGTGTGACTCAGGTATGTGCTGCCCTCCCTTCCTCCCACCTCACGGATTCTTCGCCCTCTGTCTCGCGGCCTCCTTCCTGCTCCGCTATCTTTCGCGTCGGGTTGGGGGGCCAGATCTGCCTCGCACGACGCTCCACCCGCTCCATCTTTTTTTTCCCCAAAAATCCTGCTTCGCTGCTACAGCTGTCTGTTCCCAACATTTTGTTCGATTTCTCTTCAGTCTGGTTGGGAACGAGAATTTGACTCCTTCGATTGCTTGCTTTTGCTTGCCTTTCCGACGGCCAGAATGGAAGAGCCATACAAAGGGGCATTCGTTTCACCAAAAGATTGACGGGGGAAGTCGAACGCAACCGCAATCTTTGGAACACACAGTTTTGCGACTCGTCGAATTTTGTTCCGTTCCAATTAACAGTACAGTCGCTACTCAACGGGGCACTAGAGAATTTGCTAGTGCGGCGTATAAGTACTGTACCGTCTACTTCTACGGCGAATTCGCACCATTCTCTTTTTATAATCATTTTCGATTAAACATGTATCCATTTCTAAGAACAGAAATTAGTCGTACAACAAATTGGATTTGGCTTCATCAATTTTGTTTTTATAATTTTCTTATTACCACTAAGCCTTTCCCCATTGAGCTGACAGCTTAATTAAAGTCGACAACTTGGCCTGCCTAATGTCACCTTTAAAGATTTGCCGGATATAACCTTTCTTGGCGCCGCTTCAACATTTCCAGGATGGCTTAACGCTTCACACGCACGTTTCATAGTGGAACGAATTTATGCAAAGTTTTATGAGCTTTTGAGCTGTCGCGGGCTCACGCCTTAAATTCCGCACTTAAAACCCGGGAGGTTTATTACTACTATAATTGTTGCTTCGCAGTAGTATACATGGGCAACCGATCCAATTAGGAGTCTAATCCAAGCGATGCCAGTATGAATCTAGTTTGCAATTTTGGAGCCTGGATGTCTGCTTACGATCGACTTATTTCTTCTGATATGTCAGTGCGGTGTCCGGTGTGGTTGCTGCATAGCTAATTAGCTAGTATCTTTTGGGTTTGATGTTGACACTTCACAGATGTTTGTTACTTTCCATTGAATATCTCCTAGCCTATAGGAAAGTAACAGGAGTGAGGGTGGGATTACACTAGCTAGGATCATAATCTTGGCTTCATTTCTTGGGCTCTCTGGTATAAACCATTTTTATGTCACTTAGAATTATCCCAGAGTTTAAGCATGGTTTATCCTGTGATACTTAGAATTCTGATTCACAGCTATTCAACCACGAATCAATGTTTTTAGGGTTGCTTATGTCTACCTTTTGCTTCTGTTCAACGATTTCTTTGACTTATTTTTGTTCTGATAAGTCAAAATTGGTCCAGTACATCATATATCTAGGATTGACTAATTGCATTTACAATACTGATAAGTTGCACAGTTTTATAATGGAACATATATATGACTTTTTTGTTTGTGGTATGTGCCAACATTCTTGGCGCTCAAAGAATTCAAAACCATTTCCAAACAGTTCCATTCAACCCAGGGGCGACGCCACGTTATCTTTGCCTGGTGCACAGGCACCAGGGTACAGCAAGCTTTTATAACTAAATTGACTAATATTTACCATATGTCACAATAAAAGATCATGTATTGCTCAAGTGGTGCACCAGGTTGATTTTCAAGCTAGTTTCGCCTCTGATTCAACCTGTAGTTACTTAAAAATGGTTCTCCAATACGGCAATACCAAACTACAAACTAGATTTGTGTTATTTTGTGTGTTTCAGAGTGATTTCGTGTTTATCTTTTGCAATTTATACTAAGTTGCCCCATGTGAAGTGTTTGTCCTTTGATTGGTCATGTTCTCTATAAGCCGGTCATTCACCACTTCGTATATTTGGTTATGTTTAGTAGTCTGTTCTCGTAATATCATACTGTCTGGTGGTAAATGATTGTCTTCTTCCTTACATCTTGCAGATAAATTCTACTGGAATTCACCCAAGCTATTTAAAGGACAACTATGGCTAATATTAAAGATATAGGACTCTCTGCAGCTATCAACATACTGACCGCCATAGTGTTCCTGGTAGCATTTGCTTTCCTACGACTGCAGCCAATCAATGATAGGGTTTACTTCCCAAAATGGTACCTCAAAGGTGCAAGAGAGAGCCCAAGTCATGGGGGTACTTTTGTTCGGAAATTTGTCAATTTGGATATGCGGTCATACTTGAAGTTCTTAAGTTGGATGCCCGCTGCTCTCAAAATGCCCGAGGATGAGTTGATTAGCCATGCAGGGCTTGATTCAGCTGTCTATCTGCGGATTTACTTAGTTGGGTATGTGATTTGTTGTCCATATACTGTGGTCTTGTTCTAATACTTTTGTTTGTCATATCAGTTTATCTCCCCCCAATTTGCACCTGAGATAGGACATTACTAACTACTAGTTTTCGTCAGTGGAGAAGTTGGTTTCTGTTGGCCTAGGCATATTTGTAAATAGAGCCTCCTTTTTGGTTTCCAAATGGCCAATCAACATCATAATTTTGCTAATTATTGGATTACTTTGCAATACTTACATTCGAAAAGCTAGGCAAAAGAAAAAAAGAACTGGTGCTACCAAGTTTGCTGCTAGCTATGTCAGTTAACTCACTGTCTTTGCTCTGTTTGGTTATGTCAGCCACTCTATATTATACTGCTAATTTGCCAATTGCATATCTAGCCTCCAGGATTTTGTCTTGAGAAAACGAAAGGGAATTAAGTCACCTCGATATGTCTATTGTTTATCACTTTGTCATTCATTTTACCCATCACTAAATGTTTCAACTAGATCAGAACATTTGCTGTTTCCTCTTGCTTTATGTTTTCTATTGTTCACTGATTGCTGCCCTTCTCCATATTTTTCTTCTTATCTTTACTTATCTACTTTATTTCAATCATTGCAGGCTTAAAATATTTGCTCCAATCTCAATTCTAGCATTCGCTGTTCTTGTCCCTGTTAACTGGACTAATGATAGTCTGGAATTATCGAAGATACAGCACAGCGACATTGACAAACTTTCAATATCAAACATACCTGTTGGATCAAAAAGGTTAGCACTCGATGATTTCTTCGTTTAGAAATGTATTTGCAGCCCCATATGAAGTTTATCTTATGACACCACGATTCTTTGAAATTATGCATGCCTTACGCATGAATTGATAATTAAAAACATAGTCTATGGGGTTGGCCGGGATAGAAGGTGGGACTTGTGAAAGAGTTATGACCATTGCGTGGTATGTTTTTCTAGAGTCAGGGAAGATGTAAAATTGAAGTCATCAATATATATGTATGGAAGAGTGCAACATGCCCTGTTACCCAGCCTCTGACAGAAACTGATTTTGGAGAGGAAGATGTGGAATATAGAAGACAAATTTGCGCATAAAAATAATTCAAGTTCAAGCATTAGATTTAGGGAAAGGGTTTTAGGTGCTAAAAGTACTTTCAAAGTTTACAGTTCATGGTACACCTTGTCATTCAAATTAGGGATTGTAGTTTTGGGTTTACATTGATTGCTCAGGAGTCCTAACTTATTTCTCTTTGTGAAGGTTTATAGCCCACTTGGCTATGGCTTATGTCTTCACATTTTGGACCTGCTATGTACTGTTACGTGAATATGAAATCGTTGCACAAATGAGACTGCGTTTTCTTGCATCAGAGAAACGCAGACCAGACCAGTTCACGGTATGGCCCTGTGAACCTGTTGTGTTCCTTTTTATTTACTAAAATTAAATAGATGAAATGCAGTTCATAGCTTGCTCGAGTGTTTTACCAAATTGTATGATTGTTAAAAAATTGTGTCTCAGTACTTTCTTCCATTTAATTTGACCGGGTATTTATCAACTGTAGAGAAAATGGGAGGAAGTTATAAGTTAGTATAAGCCTATACTACTTATTGTTTGTAGTTGTACTACCATAGTGACGGGTTGCACATTAATTGCGAGCAAGTTTGCAGAGAAAAGATATTTCATAATGCTCTCACATGGGCACATAAGACTTTATATAAAGTGAAGAAAAGGTTTAGATCAATTGATTAAATTATTCCTCGAAAACCTAATGCTATCTGGATGCTTAACTGAGTTAAACTTGATATTCATACCATTACTTCATTTCACATAGATTTTTTTTGTGAGAACTTTTTCCACTTTTTTAAAGAAAATAAAGTGGATTTTTTGTTTTGATTATTACTTGTTGAATGTAATTAACCATTGTAAGTGTTTCAGGTCCTCGTGCGGAATATACCCCCTGACCCAGATGAATCAATTAGTGAGCTTGTCGAACATTTCTTTCTTGTAAACCATCCTGATCACTATCTGACTCACCAGGTAATAATTACATATTTCATGAATATACACGGTATGATCCTTGTTTGTTCTTCTAATTTATCTATGTTGGTTCTCTGGTGTACCATCTTCCTGATTAGTATGGTTTCATGATTCCATGTTTGTACAAATACATGTTCCATATATTATGTGGATCCATGTTAGCTTGACTTAAATTTGATACATTTCCTTGTAAAGTGTAATTTAACTGGCATTTTGAATTTTTCTTATTTTGTAAAACAGAACAAGCCATGTTATGATAGATTCCTTGCATGCACTTTTGTAGGTTGTTTACAATGCAAACAAGCTTGCTAAATTGGTGAAAGAGAAGACAAAGATGCAGAATTGGCTTGACTACTATCAACTGAAGTTTGAAAGAAATGCGTCTAAGAGGCCTACTACTAAGGTTATTTCACAAAAATAAACCTTATCTGTCTATTTCTCTTTCATGCAGTTTCTTTATCTTCCAATCATATAGCTACCCTTTTTGTTTTCATTCTAATTCCTTGTATTACTCTCTTCTGATGCAGACTGGTTTTCTTGGTTGTTTTGGTACCAAGGTGGATGCTATTGAATACTACAAATCAGAAATTGAGAGGATAGAAAATGAAGTGAGTCATACCACCTGCTGAGTGCTCATCATTTAATGAATAATATTCATCTTGAGTTATAATTGTGTCATTTTAAAAAATAAGATGTCATTTGGTTTGATAGTCAGATTTGAGTAAAAGGTTATGATGGTGTGTCAAATACACACTATGGAAGAAGTCCATTTTTCACTGTCCAACTGTCACCGAAGTCTGATTTTGGTCATCCCCAACTCCAAAACAGGATATCTTTGGCACTAACTGACAGAACAGTTTGCTTTGCACTCTTAGTCAGTTTCAAAGGTGGTTTTGCCCGGTTTTACGCCATGCCATCTTGCATGGTATTGACATGGTTGACCAAAATGACGCCTTTTTCAACAAAAAACACTGAGGTCTCACTTCTTCCTGTTGACCATTCCTGACTACCACACTTCCTTCTGCCAGAGGCCAGGCACTGCTGCCCTTTTTCTGTGCTTGATGCACCGCTTGGAATTGCACAGACAGGGCATTCGAGCATCTGCATGCTCCTAGGGAGCTCACCTCGACCCAGCTTGGCACATCTGACGTCACATGCTGGTCAGGTGCTCGCTGCTGCATGGCGTATAGCAAGGTGGTGTGCATGAGGGCCCACATCGTAGCGAGGTGCAGCAGGGTAGTGCTCTAGCCCATTGACGATGAGAGCAACATCTCTCAATCACGGGAGAGAGGGGTGGAATAAAATGTGGAAATGATGCTGACTTGCCTGTGATAGACGACATGGCAGATGATGTGACAACACCAGGCAAAACCACCTTTGGCAAAGGGTGAAAAACAAAGGGTTTTGACAGTTGGGGTGCCAAAGAGATCTGGTTTTGGAGTTCGTGGGCCAAAATCACACTCAAGCGGTAGATAGAGGGTCAAAAATGGACTTCTTCCTATTTCAAACACACACACATTAACAAAAGTGTAATTAGCTGTGCATATCTTTTTTCTTAAGTGGAGTATGCAGTAACACAAAAAGTGTGCTACTGAAGTGGTATTTTAATATTGTTTACATAGTTATTTTGCATGAAACACAAAAATATATATATTTTTGTCTTGCAGCATTATATTTGATAGGGCTATCAACATTATATTCATGCAACAGAAAAATAAAATTTTGATAGGTATATTTGTGTTCCACAATGTTTGATTCCTTTTCTTATGAAGAAAGGATACCCATCACAAACCAGATTTAACACCGCATGTAAATTGTATTTAGGAAGCAGAAGAACGTGAAAAGATTGTAAAGGATTCCAAATCAGTTGTCCCAGCAGCATTTGTTTCCTTCCGATCACGTTGGGGTGCAGCAGTTTGTGCTCAGACACAACAAACCAGTAATCCAACTGTTTGGTTGACTGAATGGGCTCCAGAACCTCGCGATGTGTACTGGGATAATTTGTCTATTCCATTTGTCTCCCTTACAGTTCGAAGGTTGATAGTGGCAGTGTCATTCTTCTTCCTGAACTTCTTTTATGTGATCCCAATAGCATTTGTTCAGTCTCTTGCAAATCTTGAAGGGATTGAGAAGGCAGCTCCATTTCTGAAGCCTCTGATTGAAATGTATGTCTACTTTTACTTGCTATTCTTTCTCCACAAATGTTTTTATTTTTGGTTTTACTTTAGTAATATGTTGTTGGTTTTAAACTAACCTTGTTTCTTATGCATTGTTCTGTGGGCATGTTTCTGATCTCTAAAACCTTTTCAATGCAACTATTTTTTGCTCAGACCTACTATTAAATCATTCATCCAAGGGTTCCTTCCTGGAATTGCTCTGAAGATCTTCCTTATATTGCTCCCAAGCATATTAATGTTTATGTCTAAGTTTGAAGGATTGACATCAATATCTTCACTGGAGAGAAGATCTGCATCCAAATATTATATCTTCATATTCTTCAATGTGTTTCTGGCGAGCATTATTGCAGGATCTGCTTTAGAGCAACTAAAAACCTATATTCATCAATCAGCAAATGAGTATGTCCTTCTCATATTTGTCTATGCTTTATGCTGCACCATGAATCATTGTCGTTCTTGTAGCCGCTGAAATATTATAGGGATGCAATAAGACATTCCCTCCTTTTCTTTTTTGTTAGTCGTGGTTTGATCTGGTGCCACCTACAACGCTACACTTTGTGCTTAACCTAGAAATATGTGTCCATCAATATGAAACAATGACCAACCTTTTTTTTTATCCGAACACGCAGGAGAGCTGAGTATCATTATATTAATAGGAGAAGATAGGAGTCATACAGAGACTCGAACAAACACTCACACACTCACTACTTAACCGAAAGAATCGCCTGTCAATGTTATTGGGATGTTGTCAGATCGAATTACAATGACCAACCCTTACAAGTAGCTATTAGAGCAGTCAATGTTTTGCCTTTTGACATAGCACATAGGTTAAAGTATCTTTATGAAGCTGTGACAAGCCAAGCTTCTTGCGGTGGACCGGTTAGAGCTTTGAACTCCGGGAGTCACTAAAACTCCCGTCCTGACCCGTTCGAAGCACGGCACCTTCTTAGAACAAAACTTGGTGGGAGTCTCCCACCATGATCGAGTTTTTTAATGAAGCTGTGACAACAAAATAGCCCTATGTTTGAGTGGTTATGTTGGATATACGTGTGCCATAAATGTTGCACGGTGCTGCGGAATCTAGGTTTTAATATGTTTTCCTTGGTATACTTGTACTTTAAATGCTCATCATAAGGATTTGATTTGGATGGAGAGAGTATCCCTTAAAATTTTCATATAGTTACTTTCGAGGGAGTAACAATACTCATGTTTCCTCCGTTATGAAATTATTTTATCAGCATTCTATTTTTAGTGTATTCTCCTTTGTTATCTGGTATTAGTTTGAAAATGTTGCTATTAAAAAGTTATATTTGACCCCTTCATTCCATCATTTCTCCTTTTAAATTGTGTACTGTATGATTTTACTTTTGCTTCTTTTGCAGAATACCAAGGACAGTTGGTGAAGCGATTCCAATGAAGGCAACCTTTTTTATAACCTATGTAATGGTCGATGGTTGGGCTGGGGTGGCTGGTGAAATATTAAGGTTGAAGCCATTGGTAATCTTCCACTTGAAAAACTTTTTCTTGGTCAAGACCGAGAAAGACAGAGAAGAGGCAATGGACCCTGGAAGTATTGGTTTTGACTCAAGTGAACCTCAAATTCAGCTCTATTTCTTACTTGGTCTTGTCTATGCTGCGGTGACACCATTTTTGCTCCCTTTCATATTGATATTCTTCGGGTTTGCATACATTGTCTACCGCCACCAGGTAAGCGGTATATCTTAGATGCTTGGTATTTCTAACTTGACTTTCTTTAACCATTGCGTCAGGCCTTCTTGCATCTCATGGGGCTGTGCAGCTACATTAACCAAAATCATTATTTAGCTAGGCCGTGGTATCGGCTTTTAGCTCGGACCGATCTTTCTACCTTTAATACAAAGACGCGCAGCTCTCCCACGTGTTCAAGAGAAAAATAATTATTTAGATATATCAATATTTAGATTCATCTAATTGGTGTATTGCATGCATTTATTATGGATTGAGTTACTAATTTTTCACATGTTCTGACCATTGTGTGTAACCCTCATGATACAATATTTACACCGTTTCAGATAATAAATGTGTACAATCAAGAATATGAGAGTGCAGCAGCATTTTGGCCAAGTGTTCATGGACGTATAATCACAGCATTGATCATATCACAGTTCCTCCTCCTTGGATTACTTAGCACAAAAGGCGCTGGCCAGTCAACACCGGTGCTCCTTGTTCTTCCTGTTGTCACCTTTTATTTCCACAGATACTGCAAGAACCGCTATGAACCTACTTTTGTGAAATGCCCGCTACAGGTATTTTTTTTTTTTTTTTACAAATTTGGTAGTTAATGCATGAATAGATGTTAGAATGGCAGTCCTTGGTGGATCTTCAAATAAACATGAATGTGGTTTGGCAAGTTAGACCTGAGAAATAGTGTCAACTACTCCCTCTTATTCCAAATGTAGGTCCTTCAGGACAGTGAAATGGTCTGTAACGTGACAGTTTGGAATTTTTGTAAAAGTATATCATTTTAAATAGTGGAACGTTTGGTTCCATGCCACGCTTCACCACCGCCTAAAGTGCGGCGCTCCACCAGACCCATGCTGCTGCTTGGTTCAGCTTTTGTCTGCGGCAGCCACAGGCCTCCCCAGCACAAAATCCTACCACAACTGTGGCACCGATTTTTGCCGCTGAAGCTTAGTTGGCATCGCAGCTGGGCGTGGCAGGCTGTGGCTGCCAGCCAAACACACTATATATATTATGAAAGCCATGATTAATCTAGTAACATCACCATGTGTCGTGCATCTGTGTAACTTCTTATATACTGTTGAACCAAGTTCATAATATTTGACTGGATAGAACCCTAAAATGACCTGCACTTGGAACGGAGGGAGGAAAGTTGTATAGCTAACTGCTTAGATATTTTGTCGATACCGACACAATTTTTGTCCCATTAAATTGTTACAAATTATCATTAGTGTTTTTGGAAGGCTGAAAGGTTGTTGTAACAATTGACTATTGTTATATTAAATACTTTTGTACATTCAGTCCATGACACCAGCTATTTATGCAACCAGTATATTATTTAATAAATGTATGACCTAAATATGATTAGATCAAACACGGCATAAATTCAAATGTTTACAACAGTCACACCATGGAATACATTTCCATTTCCTTTTGCAGGAGGCAATGAAGAAGGATACCCTAGAACGTGCAAGGGACCCAGGATTTGATCTTAAAGGATACCTGATGAATGCCTACATCCACCCAGTATTCAAAGGCGACGATGACGATGAGAAGTTCTCGATCGCTGATGAACCAGAGGCAGAACAAGTCCTGGTGGCAACCAAGCGGCAGTCCAGACGGAACACCCCTGTCCCTAGTAAATACAATGGCTCGGATTCACCTTCTCTGCCTGAAATTGTAAATGATCAGCGGCTGTAAAAATTTTGCACTTTTCCAATGTATATTAAGTGAAAGGCACAATAATGCTTTTGGGTACCTCTAGTTTATACAAATAATGAGTAATGGCCAATATATGTTCATGCATGTATGGTTCTTTTTGCCTTGTGTATTTTCTATCTGTTCCCGTTAATTGTTTCTTCACTCGTGAAGTTGTTGCTGGGATTAACTGAAATTCCTGTACTCCATGGTTTATGGGAAATTGACGACGGTTCAGCTTAGTTTGCTCCATGGATGTTGCTGTGCTTCCAATTCCAAACCATATTTTGTTCAGCTCCAATTTGCTCCAGGGATGTTGCTGTGTTTTCGCACTACATTTGTGCTAGCTGCTGTTACCATTTTTGTTTTGGAATTAAAGTGAGGGTGTAATTTGAAAGTTTGTTGGAGGTAGGTTGGTTCCCAGCAGCCGATCGGTTTGATCTCTATTAATTTGTTGCATTTTTCATTGTTTTTATGATTTCAATGTAGTTTTCTTTGCGTTTGATTCTAGTGATCTTGTTAGGTCGTTAGGAGCAGAAAATGCTCCCTGTTTCGCCAACATTAGTTCGCTCATCTGTTAATACTCTATATAACATATATATGTGTTCGCAATATTGGTCATATTTCGCCTATCCCTGCCCTGGTTCCTGATGAAACTTAGAAGGACTGGAGTCTGGAGACGGATGATTGGTGGGTTCCGTGGAATATTAAGGCGGCCGGGGAGCGTTGGATTGTTGCCGTGTCTGCTTCAGCAGCGAAGCGTCTTTTATCTGCTTGGCCAGTAGTGGGTTCAGACTTCAGAGGCCTCTGAGAAAGAGGAAGCTGCTTAGCTGTCACAAACGAGCCCTGGCTGCAGGAACAACTCGCTGGAGGGCGGACGGACGAGACTTGACCTACAAGCACGCCTGTTACTAACAGTGGAAGCCAGAGCTCCTCTGAATCTGAACTGAAGAACAATTGCTACAGGGAATACCCGTACAATCCACTGAAATGAATGGATACATATGTTGCACAGTTTTTTATCAGAGAGAAACTCCGTTGTTTTAACAAATGAATATACTAACATGTCAAAGAAAATTTATAGATAATATAATGTTTACAGAAAACAAGATACAGACAATGCACCAAGCCAGTGTGTTTCCTTCTCCACGGAAACACCACAACCAATAACACATTACATATTTGCAGTCCCAAGGGTCTTGTTCGATCTCATAGCTTCGAAGGCAGGCTCAGCTCCTGTGCCACTAGGTGATCAGCTCTTCTGATGAACAGCGATATGATGAATGTCCATCTCCTTTAGCATGACCGACCGTCCACAAGAGTCACACGGTGCGGTCCTGGATCCGCAGATACTCTCATGCTCACACATGTTTCGGAGCCGGTCACGAGCATCAACTGGTTCTCCACCAGCATGGACTGTGTCACCGCAGAACCGGCACACAATCAAGCGCAAATGGCAGGTTGAGGATTGGTGTTGGACCTGAAAATTAATAAACAAAACAATTTAGTCAGAAAAAATATGTATGCTTTAGAAAGTAAGATACCAGTGTGCAGCTGGTATATGAAGGGAGAAGGTAAGACATACCATATCTTCCTTTTCCAGAACCACCCCACAGGGGCACTGCAGTGGCTCATGGAAGACTTTCATATGCTTCTCCATTTCTCTCTGCTGGAAAGCTCGCCCACACTTGTTGCAGTGCACATGATCCGCTGCTTCTTCTTTCCGCAGAACAACTCCACAACCATCATGCGGGCAAGCAACATTGTGTCTCATGCAGTATGCCTCATGAAGATGAGCAGATCGGCTGGCTATATGGCGCTTACAGTTCTTACACAGCACTGAATCAACATCGACACTTCCGGAGGCACTAGCATGCTCACCAATCCTTTGGCCACTAACATCCTTGATAGCTACAGAGAGCTGGTACTTAGAAGTCCCTTTGAAACCATAAACTCCAATACTGTAAACACCACTGACCAAACTAGAATCTCGTGGTTTGAGTATGAGAACCTTTGATCCCATTTCATGAGAAGACCACTCATGTCGGTGCTGAGTTGGAAATACCAAAGGATGCCTTGAAACATAGATATCAGTGTCACCACCGCTTGCATCTGTGTCAATCTTAACCTCAATATTAGCACGCCCTGAAGCTACTTTCTCACTCGCACTTTCTTCGACTGAAAATTTGTAGTACCTGAACTTTCCTTCTTCCACAACACTGGATTCTACCTTTCCAATCGCAAGCGGCACAAGCACATGTTGGTTCTCCTCATTGTCCAGAACTGAATCTGATCCCTCAATGTCAACTTCAACATCTGTCTCTAGGACAGAGACACTTGATGCAGGCTTTAGTTCAAGAACCTTTAACTTGTACTGCAGTTGCCCATAGTTCACCACAACAATATCATTTTCAGAAAGTGTTGCGTGATTGCGGAGTGCAGTTTCAAGGACCGCTCTATGGTTAGGGAGATCCGAAAACCCAGCCCCTTCCGGTTTCAACTTTGCATATGTTCCTTTGGGCAAACTGACGTACTTGACTTCAATCAGAGGGACGTCTGGGGTGTCACTCCGGAACAGGTTGTTCCAAACATGCAGCGGGAGTTCAGCAGAGCCTTCCCTTGCAGTGAATTCAAGAACACCACAACAGGTTGCCCCCTCGGTGTCCTGTTCTGTAGTGGCACCTGGGACTATGTCCCTAACCTTGGACAACCTGAAGTACATGGGACCTTTATCCAGAGCTCCTTCATCAGACAACTCCTTAAAGGAAGATGGTGGCAGCTTGATCTTATCCCCAGGGCCGTCATATCGAAGTGCCTCAAACATGTGCGAGAATGAAACCCCCTTCCCCAGCTGCATCACCTCTTCCATTTTCTGATCAGCCTATCAGGTGTACAAAAGACAAGTCGATCAGCACCCAGTAGCAAAATTCGACAAAGACTAGTAGACTACACCACTAGATAAGAGCAGGACAAACATATTCAGTATTCAGGAACTTATTATATGCGGCAAGCTGTAAAAATGGATAGTGCAAGCTACTTATTTGAAACAATCAGTAAAGGGGAATCCTAACAGATTAGTATAAAGGTTTGCCATGTATTCCTACTAAGTGGATAGAAACCGAAATTAATCCAATACATGGTACATCGCACTGAGCCCCCAATCAGGTTTTTGGACCAAAATGTTCCATTTCCGTTTAAATTGAGAGGATTTTCACGATCGAGTTTGGGAGCAAGGAATTTAAGCCACGCAAACGGAACCGGGAGTTAAGGATTCGGCGCTAGCAATATAATTCTCATACAGGCATGGCGTGTAATCATCGCCTACGATACTAAGGGCGTGGCGGCGGTGGTGGTTACCTCTTCCTGGGCGCGCGCGGCGTCGAGCCGTCGCTCGCGGTGGGAGGCCTCGAGCGCTTCCCGGCGGCGCGCGGCCTCGGCCTTGGCACGGCGCTCGCGCTCGGCCTTGGCCTTGGCGCGCTGCATCCGCTCCCGCTGCTCGCGCTCCAGCTTCTCCCGCGCCTGCCGCAGCTCGAAATCCATCCTCGAATCCTCTCTCTATTTCCCGTCCCCTCCTCCGATCCGATCTAAAACGCGTCTCGATTTGCCGTCGCCTCCTCTTCGCTCTCTCGACGATCGTCGGCGGCGGGGGAGAGGGGGAGGATGTATGGTGGGAGAGGGAGGCGCCGCGTCGGGGTGGGGTTCCGGGTCGGTGGCGGCCGGAGGAAGAGGAAGCTTCGAGGCTCGAGAGGGCGTCGCGTGCGTGTTGTTGAGGGGCGTCGCGTGCGTGCGTAACGGCGGACGCACGGTACGGTCACGGCGTAGCGGGTCCGGACGGTCAGTGGACGGCGCGGCTGTTTCCCCCAGTATCCGTGTTCGCGATCGGGGCTTCGGTTTTATGGGCGAGTCAGGGAGGGAGCTCCGTCCGAGTCCGACACGGTAGAGGTCCAATTCGAGCGCAATCAGGTACTCGGTCTCAGGTTTGGATTTGACACGATTCTCAGATGCCGGTGATCTAAATTGAGTGACGTCAGGTATCATTGTGACAAGTGTGTTTCAAATAACGGAAGAACTTAGGCTGCTCACGCCGGCATCCCCTATCGCTTCCCGCTGGAGCGTTTAGGGAGCGAGGCGCTGCAGCGGGCTCCTACACGCGTTCCCCTACTCAAGCGGAGAGGCTTGCCTCTGCCAAATCCAGGGAAGGTGGCAGCGTAGCGGGGAAGGCAACGGCGTCCGCTACGCCGCCACCGTGGCAGCGGGGCTTGCACGGCCCAACTGCTGCCCGCACGTCCGCGGCTGGAGGAAGGGGAGGGGAGGGGGTCGGAGGGGACAGGGACGGCGCGTCGACTGCCGCGCCGCAGGCAGCCGGTCCACGATCACCACCGTCCCGCGACGTGCCGCCCGGTCCGAGGAGACGCCGCCGCCGCGCTCCGCTGCTGGGCCCGTGCCGCCGCAACGCCGCCCTGCTCGGCCACCACCACCGGAGCAAGCGCCGCCCAGCAGCACCACCAGCCGTCGCGTGGGGAGCTCTGGGGCCTGCCAGCGCTCGCTGCTGCCGCCTTGCCGTCGCAAGGTTGTGCGGCGGCGGGGGAGAGGAGAGGCCATGCGGCGGCGGCGGGAGCCGGGCGAAGGGGATGAGGCACGCCGCGCGAGATCCGGACCTCCCCCGCCGCCGCGGCCTTGCCGTCGCCGCCGCCGCACGGAGCCCCGCCGTCCGCGCTGGGCTCCCACCGCGGCGCCGCGCCAGAGGAGGAGGGGGACGGGGAGAGGTCGAGCGCACGGAGCCCGTCGCCCCGCTCGCGTCGCCGCCCGGCCGCCTCGGACCCGCGCCGCGGCGGTGGGAAGCCGCCCGCCGCCCTGCTCGCGCCCGTTGCTGCCGCCTCGCCCCGCGTCGCGGCCGGGAGAGGGAGGGAGGGGGCTCTGCGCCAGAGGATGACGGGGACGGGGAGCTGGGCCGCCGCGGCCGTCTCCACGACGCCGTCGCGTTAGGCGGCGCCGGTGTGCTCCGACCCGGGGCGAGGGGAGACCGGGGGAAGGCGGCGGCGGGCTGGGTCGACGGGAGGCGAGGAGACAGGAGAGCAGAGGGCGGCGGCGGGCCGGGTCGGCTGGAGGCGCGGAGAGAGGAGAGCTGGCGCCGAAGGCGGAGCGGGGAGGGAGGCGGAGCGGCGCCGGAGGGAGGGAGGAAGGGGGAGCCGGTCGGCGACGGAGCGAGCGAGAGAGAGATAGAGGAGAGGTGCAGGACGGTGGGATTGGAGAGAGAAGGGAGGAGAGAGAATGAATGGAAAAGTGTAGAAAAGGAAAAAGAGAGGGAATAAAATATGTGGTAGTTGGTATAGAGGAAGATGATAGAGGAGCGATGAGTGCGGGAGAAATTAGGATAGAGGAAGGAATCTCGATGAAGAAGATAGAATATTCTGTTTAGGGGAAGCAGATAAAGGAACACGAGTGCGAGCAGCCTTAGAAAGTGAGGTCCATGCTCACTCATAAGATTATATATATTTTTAAAATAAATAGAATAATATTGTAACAAGTTTACTTTGTAAAAAAATACGAGTTGTAAATATAATTTTGGATGACGCTTCCATCTATTACCTGTTATGAAATCCTGCGCAGCTGTGAGAATGATCTTGCGAAGCTTGTCACCCATATTAAGTTTGATGGTGTTTGAATCCGTGGTGATAATCGTGTAGCAAGCGGGTGAGCCGCGGTAGGATTGTTAGTTATTGTGTGACGAGTATGAAAACAATGGCGTATGTGTGTGTTCTATTGTTAGTTTACTTTGTTTTCGTCCATTGTTAATTAGTTCTTTTACATAGGCAGGGATTCTTCTGGTGAAATCTTTTTTCAATTAGTGCAACAAACTAAAGCCCTTTTGAACACTTGAAAAATATTTTTCTCTATACAACTTGGGTAGATCCTTACACGCTGCATAAAAAATTGCACACAGAAACGAACTTCAAGCCTTGAGTAGTAGCAACCTTTTACATATTATCATCCCTATCCAATCCATGTGAGGTCGTGAGGATTATCAAGTTTTTGATAATGCCCAAGCTTTTTCATCAGGTTATGCCGAACTAGAGCTTAGCTCAACAAGCGAAGCGTAGGTCCCATCTTTTATCCGCATCAACTCTTCGTGTCTGCCTTTCTCAGCCACGGCCCCGTTCTTCAGTACAGCGATGATATCTGCACCTCTGATCGTCGACAAGCGATGCGCCACCACCACGGTGGTTCTCCCGACCATCACCTGGTCCAGCGCCTCCTGCACCACCCTCTCCGACTCCGCATCCAGCGCGCTCGTCGCCTCATCCAGCAGCAGCACCTTGGGGTCCTTGATGACGGCCCTGGCGATGGCAACGCGCTGCTTCTGCCCGCCTGACAACTGGATCCCTCTTTCGCCGACGATGGTGTTGTACCCGTCAGGCAAGGCGGAGATGAACTGATGCGCATTGGCGGCTTCAGCAGCGGCAACGATCTCTTCTTCAGATGCTTCCCCTTGCTTCCCATAGGCTATGTTGCTGCGGATGGTGTCGTTGAATAGTACTGGCTCTTGGGCAACTAGCCCGAGCTGCTGCCGAAGCCAGCTGACTTTGAGGGCTTGGAGCTCCACATCGTCGAAGAGGATCTTACCGGAGTCTGAGTCGTAGAACCTTTCGAGTAGTGCGATCACTGTGGACTTCCCACTCCCACTCTCCCCAACTAGCGCAACAGTCTGCAAGGATAAGGATAACGTCAGAAAAATTGAGTTAAGCTAGAAATGTGTAGATTGTTACTGCTTTGTTCTGGTTGAATTTCACCTTTCCAGAAGGAATGCTCAATGTTAGGTCCTTGAAGATTTGAACATTTGGTCGTGATGGATACTTGAAGCACACGTTCTGGAAATCAATGTTGCCCCTTACACTTGCGATGGTCACACCCTCCTCGCTGCTGTAGTCGATCTTGGATTTACGGTCAAGAATTGCAAAGACAGATGCAGCCGCATCATTAGCCTTGGTAGTGTCTGCACCAACTGCACTTGTTCGTGAGATTCCACTTGTTGCTAAAACTAATACGAAGAAGACCTGAAAGCCACTTGGTCAGTTAACCACGACATGTATAACGATATATATTATGGAAAATAGATAAAAAAAATTGATATATCTCACCCTAAACACTTCAGGAAATGTGGCCGTTCCTTGCTGAACAAACTTGGCACCAACATAGAAGCACAGGGCATATGTAAAGTAGAAGGCGAGGAATGAGAATCCAAACCCCAAGCCACCAACAACACCTTCCCTTATTCCTTGCTTTATCGGAGATTCACATTTCTTCTCATAGGCGTCCATCACCTTCTTCTCGGCAGAAAACGACGCCACAGTTCTGATGCCGCCAACTGCATCAGTTGCTACTTGACTTGCTTCCTCATACTTCAACTGCATCCCTCCAAAGAATTAGACATAAAATATTTGCCATTTGATAAATGCTTGTAAGAACTACACTTGTGATTAATCCATCGTGTGCACCTTTGCATTTTTGTTGAGACCTTTCAGGAACTTCATTTGAGCATAGGCTTGGAAACCCACGAAAGGAACCACTACAGTGATAATTAGTGCCAACTTCCAGTTTGCTACCATTGCTATTGTGAAGCCTGATATGACAGTTGACAGAGTCTGGACATTCAGTGCTAGATTGTCCCCAACAAGTCGCTTAACATTCAGAGCATCAGTTGATAACCTTGCACCAATTGATCCACTAAAGCAAAAAAAAAAGAAATTTGTGGTATGAGTAAAGTTGATAGGTATAATGCTAGAGGATACAATCTGTTCACCAAAGGCATAAATGATGGCTAATGAGAGTATTTGGCGCCACAGTAGTAGTCAGACAATAAAATCATCTTTTATAGTCAGGTCAACACAATTTATGATTTTTGTAGTGTTAAGAATCTTAAACTAGGAAGATGGGTTATAAGATCTGCATTGCAGGATTAACGAGAAATAATATTTTTTTTTGGAACACGCAGGAGGCTGCGTATTATTGTATTGATAGAAGAAGGGTCGTACGTAGACCCAAAACCACACAAACGCCAAACAAGTTGAGGAATTTAATCGTCCATTTCTAACAAAGACGACCCGATCACTAGAGAAAGCAGATTGACTAATCCCGCTGGCCGTGAGCAAGATGGGACCTTTGCTCCTGCCATGCTCCACACCTGGAATGAGCGGCCCCATTAAAATTACAATAATTGTGGTGCCTCCAAATTTTCTAGGCACCAAAAATGATTAGAGAGTTTAACCGTTTTTGCACACCACTATCAACAGAACTCTCCACTTTCATCCACCAATCATCCAGGGAGGAATCAGCATGCTGTGGTGCAAGGACAGAAAGGCCAATTCGCTGAAGTAAAGAGTGCCAGAACTGTCTTGCAAATATGCAGCTGAGGCACGGATTGAGAAATAATATATGCTGAAGTTCTAATTAGAACAACAAAAATGATAAGAGAGAGATTGACCACACACCTTGAGTGTTCAGGTTTATCAAACCAGTTGATCTCTTGGCGCATTACACTTTGGAATGTCAGTGACCGTACACGCTCCACAAGCTTCCCACCAGCCAATCCAAATAGGAAGTATTCTATCGGAATCAGAACAAAAACACAAGCGGCAAGCAAAGCAAACATGCTTGCCCAGAACCTGGAATCCTTGAGTAGTTCTGCTGGTGGCTCATAAAACACCTTTATCGCAGTTGAAATCAATATGCCGTATATTGGAAAAATGACTCCATGCATCGCAGCAGTTATAGAACCAAGTGCAAGTACAAAAGCTTCTGGTTTGTTCAAATAGAAGAGTCTACCAATTGGAGCTTTCTTTGGAGTACTAGTCATTTTGTCTGTAGTCTCCTCTACATCAGGAGCCTCACTGAATTCCATCGGATCAGGTAGGCCAAGTGGAGCAGGTAAAGAATGCCTACCACTATGCCCAAAAGAGGAAGAGCCTTTACTAGTTGATCTCCTGGAGATACTTTGGCTTCTTGGTTTGTTATTAATAGATCTGGAGCCAAAACCATTTGTTACTATCATATCAGGGTCGACACTAGAAGATTCTGCCTCTTTCCCAGTACCTTGTAGATGTATCAGCTGAGAGTAAGCACCTTCAGGTATCTTCATCAGCTCTACATGTGAACCTGTTAAGAATTCACACAAGCAACTGTCAAGCTATATACCGAAGCTTCCAGATATGCTGAGCAAAATAGAAATAAAGTTTTATTCCCGTAAAAAAAGGAGTAGTGCTTTTTATGATGTCCATAAGGGTGTGTGATGGCTATTACGGAATTAGAAAATACATTGTCAACTATTTGTCAATTAGTTATCAGAAACATTTTCCATTTAGTACCTTACGGGAAATTTCAATTTATCTAGATGAACTGTGCTCACAAGAGTAAAAGGCTAAAAAATTGGGACGTTACTTGTGTATATGTATAGTTTTATGTAGTATAAATATTGTACTATGAGACCAAAAATCTTACAGCACAACATATGGGGACAATATAAAATTTTCTAGAGGTTATAAGAAAAATATATCCATTTCTAGTCTTTTAGTTGGTTTTCCTCCTTTCACATGGTATACCTTGTTCCACCATCTTCCCATGTTGTAGGACGGATATCACATCAGCATTCTTCACTGTGCTTAGGCGATGAGCAACAATAATTGTAGTCCTTTCCAACATTACCCTATTCAATGCTTCTTGAACTACTCTCTCAGATTCCATATCCAATGCGCTAGTTGCTTCATCAAGTAGTAATATCCTAGGGTTCTTTACTATTGCTCTAGCAATTGCTATTCTTTGTTTCTGCCCTCCAGACAGTTGAGTTCCACGTTCCCCAACCATTGTGTCAAGACCCTGTAATATTTCACAAAATATACTACTTAATAACATATGAAAGAAAGTTTGAAACTAAGTTAACATTATGAGTGCATTAGTATATGTGTACATTTGGCAACTTATCAATGAATTTAGCAGCATTAGCAAGCTCGATTGCTCTCTTGATCTCGTCAGTTGTTAAATTTTCCATTCCATATGCAATGTTTTCCCTGATTGTAGCTGAGAACAACACTGGTTCTTGGCTGACGAGACTAATTTTTCCTCTTATCCATCCAAGCTTCATTCTTCTGATGTCAACACCATCAATCAAAACTTCTCCAGCCTGTGGATCATAGAACCTCTCCACCAAACTGATCACGGTCGACTTCCCACTGCCACTCTCTCCAACTAGGGCCATAGTTGTTCCACTTGGTATTTGCAATGAGAATCCATCAAATACCAAATGTTCAGGCCTGGTAGGATAGCTGAAGTACACATCCTTCAGTTCAACATCACCCCTGATGTCCTCCAATAGAATACCTGTTGTATCATATATATCGATATCTGGTTTCCGTTCAATTGTCTTGAACATTCTATAGGCTGCTCCTTGACCTTCTGCAAAAGCTGTCACTGATGGTGTTGCCTGACCTAAGGACCTGCAGAAGATGAGAAGAGAGAAATGTAACTGAAATTAGCAAGCCAATGGTCTACAAAGCAGAGATGGAAAGACCCTATTTGAAACTGAAACATAAGTAATTGTAAATCTGTTTGGGAAGTATTTTTTATGTTACAAGTTATAGAGAATGTTGTCCTAAAAATTGGAAACACTATGCATTTTAACAGAAATTAGTTTCTGAAACTTACATTGCACCCATCATGACAGCCATTATGACAGAAATAATCATGCCACCATTGTATCCTCGCTCAACTATCAATCTAGATCCATACCAAACTGCCAAACCATAGCTGGAAAATAAGACTGCCATAACAGAACCCAATCCAAGTCCATTTACAGCACCTTCTTGTAGAGCAGATTCATATGCTTTTCTTATGAACTTGTTATAAGTTATTATAGCCTGCTTCTCGCCATTGAATGAAACAACCTTCAAAGCATAATAAGATAAACCAGGTCGAAATAACATGAGGACACTATTAGAAACAGAGCTAAGGATGACTAATCATAAACAAGTGTCTACTAGCACCAACCGTTCTAATAGCTCCAAGTGTTTGTTCAACAACATTTCCAGCATCACCATATTTTGCTTGCATGCGGGTGGAGAGTCTTGTCATAAGCTTTGATACAATTGCACCAGCCATGGCAATTGGAGGAATGCTTGAGAGCATAACAAGGGCTAAGAGCCATCCTCTCAAAAATGCAATAATGAAGCCACCAATAAATGTAGAAAGTAGCTGTATGGACTTTCCGACCTAAATTCAGAAACACTACAAAGAATTAACAATGGAGCACTGGTTATATTCTATCAGACACTCACACACAAAACAAATACATATTTCTTTTTTATTTAAGAATACTAATTTACAACACTTTGCAACATTGCGTAGCAAGTTCATGCTACCAATATTGTCCGAAATAAGTCACATCTTTGGCAACTCTATAAAATTGCTTTTGAAAATATCACAATAAAGTGAAGTGCTCACTATTGTTAGTCCGCATAAAGAAATAAAGATACACTGTTTATTGGAGAAGAGTTGCATCGAAACTTTTTTTTTCTCGAACACGCAGGAGAGCTGCGTATCTATATATTTAAGAAGAAAAAATGGGTGGAAGCACCCCAGGACCATTACAAAGGTTTGCTGAGTTGCATCGAAACTCAAATTTATAATGTTAACTGAAAAATAACTTGAGTAATTAACCCAAACTCTGCATGGTATGGACAAAGAAACTATTATGGGAGTGGGACCAGCTAGGCCTTTGGGCCAGATGGTCCTTTGGTGTCCGCGCTACAGTACCCGCGCTACAGTGCCGTGAAGAGTAGCAGTAGGCTAGGGTTAGTTAGAAGTATTAGTACCGGATTGGGATTCTAGTGTTTAGGGTCAAGTCTTCTCATCTATATAAGGATGGGATTGTATCTCATAGGAATCAATCAAGAAAGAAGTATCAATCTCCCAAATCCCCCAAATAGTCTAGTCTCCCTCCACGCCGTCTTTGTCCGGCCTTCCTCTCGGCTATGGTTATCCCCTAATGGACCTCGGTTCATAACATCTGGTATCAGTTAGCTTCGGTTTCGATCTGATTCCATGGCTTCTGATGCTGTCGCAACGGCTTGTGCAAAGCTGCTCGACGCCTCCGCAAGATTTCAGCGAAACGAGGCGGCGGTGCACCTCCAGGCTGGGGCGCGCGGGCTGCTTGCCCGGCGTAGAGCGGCGGCGCTACGGCTACAGCAGGAGGAGGCGGCGGTGCGCCTCCAGGCTGGGGCGCGCGGGCTGCTTGACCTGCGTAGAGCGGCGGCGTTACAGCTTCAGGCGGTAGCACGCAACTTCCTCGTGAGGTGCCAGGTTTGGGCGGCGCGGGCTCAGCCACCTGTGGCGGCGCGCACCACCCTAGCGAGGAAGACGGCTAGGCCTTTGCGCGAATCGCGGGGCAGCGCCTATCTTTCTCCGTGAGCGGCGCATGGTATGGCGCGATCTTCGGCGCCACAGACAGATCTGGCGGCGACGGCCAGCTCTTCTGCTCTGCCTCTCGCGGCAGGGCGGCGATGGGCTGCCTTTGTTCAGTTTCCCTGGGATCCAGGAGCTCATGCCACCACAAATAAGGAGTCTTTATTTATTTTGTCTTTTAGCCGAGATGAGATGTAAAAGGCTAATCATATGTCAAGTCAGTCATAGTCGTCGTTCTGGTGCAGCTCGAGGGCGAGCTGCTCAAAAAGGGGGGAGTAGTGTTATGGGAGTGGGACCAGCTAGGCCTTTGGGCCAGATGGTCCTTTGGTGTCCGCGCTACAGTACCCGCGCTATAGTGCCGTGTAGAGTAGCAGCAGGCTAGGGTTAGTTAGAAGTATTAGTACCGGATTGGGATTCTAGTGTTTAGGGTCAAGTCTTCTCATCTATATAAGGATGAGATTGTATCTCCTAGGAATCAATCAAGAAAGAAGTATCAATCTCCCAAATCCCCCAAATAGTCTAGTCTCCCTCCACGCCGTCTTTGTCCGGCCTTCCTCTCGGCAATGGTTATCCCCTAATGGATCTCGGTCCATAACAGAAACTAAACTAATTTCTTCCATGTAAAATAAGAATGATATGTTTTTATTTCTCTCACTCATTGATCATTTCTAGGAATAAGTTTTTTGTTTCTGTACAGTTATAAGGATGGTAAGTGCACAAGTGTATGTAGAATCATTGTATAATAAGCTTTCATGTCAAGAAATACGAAAGTTTTGCCCCTTACTGTACAAATCTGTACCATCAAACAGTGCACAAGTGTATGTAGATACCTTTTCCACAAGCTTTACCATATTAACCACCAATATCATCTAACAGTTTAATAATGTTTTTTCTGTTAGTCTTGAACTTATCATCTCAAAACACTGTACCTTTTCTCCAATGGCATCTTGAACGAGGAATGTGTCTCCTGCCATCCTCTCAACCACTTGCCCAGTGCTCATCTCCATGTCAAAAAATGTGATATCCTGTCTCAGGATCGCCTTGAGGTACAAGGCTCTGATTCGTGCTGCTTGTCTTTCTCCAGTTATTGTCCAACAAGACACCTCTAGTACAAATATCAAATTGCTAAATTGAATGAGGTTTCTTTCAAGTAACATTCATGCCATAAACAAAACTCTTGAAAACAGTGCTTCAGTATAAGTACCATTTTTATATTAGTTGGCAAATTCTCAAATTAAGAGATAAAGGGAATTTCTGTACAGAAATGTGATATTATGATATATTATTTTTGAATAGCAAAACCGCTTACGAAGTGTTGAAGCAAGCCCTGCTCCGATGGCAAGATAGACAAAGTTCATGATCACCTGGAGATAAGAAATTGAATATAGTTCAACAGAAAGAATAGAACAGCAATGCGATAGAAAAAAATGCAACTATCTAGGTGGCAACCCAATAATACTACAAATATTTCTCTAGGATTATTCTGGTTGTGGCATTGTAGGCTGCAGGGTTGAAATCCCTATCAAAGAATACTTGATTGATCAACAGAAGAACGTATCTACAGTCTACGTGCACATCAACAATATTCAGTTCACGGAGCACAAAGAGTACCAGAAAGTCAAGGCTCTAACAAACTACGAAATCATTCCTAACTGCATGTGCAAGTCGTACTAAAAAAAAGAAATCGTCATCGCGGAAAATCGCAAATTGTACAAATAAAGACGAAGATTTCCTAGATATCTTTTTTTTAGATAAGGACTTCCTTTTTTTGAAGGAACAGATAAGGACTTCCTAGATATCTGAATGCGGATGTTGATTTGGGAATACCAGACTGCATCAATAGACGGATCAAATCATCCTGCCGCTCAAGGAGGGGGCCACCGGCCACAGCATATTTGCAGACTCCTCATCGCCTTCGCGGCTGCGACGAGCCCGCCGGCAACGGCAAGTCGGCAAGCCATGTCCAGTCAGGACTCAGGAAGCAGAGGACAGGTAAGCCATGTCCTGGTTTGGGCTGCAACACCTAATGGGCCCAATCTTTTGTTTTGTTGTTTGTACCGATGAAGTGGGCCAAATGAAACTCTGTTACATCTGGTATTTCGAGTTATTTGATTTGATTTATATATGTAACAAATAAACAACCATTCAGATAATTGGAACTAAATTATCCTAAAAAAGATAATTGGGACTAAATGACATTCTTATGTAAAGTTGATAAATAGCTATGCGTGAGTGCGTGACCCATGTGGTTTCTCTAAATATCATATTTAGGTCCAATAAGGAGTGTGGGTGTCGTATGAGTAATTTGAACTCCTACTTTGACTTTCTGCCCATATAAAAAACGGAGTGATCGGAGTATATAAGGAGAGTGGTGATGTGATGGTCCAGCTGTCCCCGATTCTTGTCCTTCAAAAATTATGTGCCAAATACCAGACGAACCGACACCACCCATAGCTTAACTTGACACTTTTATAATTTGAAAAAAGGTGAGGTAAACAAATCCGACTTGTGTCAGTCTATGATAAAATAAGAGGCAGCTTGTATCATGCATGGTTTTTCTGGCCATGGCCCACAGGTGCGCGAGGAAGTGATGATACCTTCAGGAGTAGGTCGATGCAAGAGTTGGAATAATAGGCGAGCTGCTTTGCTGCCGGGTTCTAGCGAAGATAGCTTCCATCTATTTTTAAATATATGATATCTAAGATAACTAAATAATTAACCGTAAGCTTTGTATGTTAATAAGCGGAGAAAATAAAAAATATTTTTCAATTGATATATTAGGGAATAAAAATATTTTGTCAGCTTATTGCCATGCATAACTGACTGTTTGTTGAGGTTAAACCGTTAAATAGAGCTCTTTTTACACTCTAAAAAAACTGTTCTCTCTGTATATGGAGGCAAAAATAGAAGAAAAAAAACAAGGAAAGGAATACGAGAATGAGGCAAGAAGAAGGCTGTGGCACCTTGACGACCCTGTGGAGCACGTCGTTGGAGGACGCGGCCGAGCCGAAGGCGTCGATGACGTCGCCGAAGATGAAGGTCATGAGCGGCATCGCCATCCCGTTGGCCACCGAGGCCAGGGCGCCCACGGCCATGAGCAGGGCGTCCGTCCGGTCCGCGAACGCGAACAGCCGGTGCAGCGGCACGCGCCCCACCGCCGCCGCCTTCTTCGTCGAGCTCTCTTCACGGCCAGCTCCCGCCCCTCCTCCTCCTCCTCCATCACCGGTGGCGGCGGCATCGTCCCTCTCCCGGCCGCTAGCTTCAGCCCCCTCCGCCGTCGTGCTCCCTCCCATGATGGTCAACGGCCGGCGAACCAACCAGCTGAGAGAATCAAGTTTCTTTTATCTCCAATCCCTAGAGATCAGATGCATGGGAGCCTTGATTTGTCTGTTCTTGCTGATGATGGAGGCCGCCTGCAGATGTTAGCACACGAGCTAGCTCCCCATGTTTGGCGCGTGGGGCGGTACGATACGCGCTTGACGGCCGCGCCGCCGCATGTGTCGCATATAAAAAGGGTGTCACGACTTGCGTGCGCGCGCGCGCGTACGTACGTACGTGCTTGGGCTGCACGGCAAAAATACGGAGTATCATCATCCGTCGTCACCATGACACAAAGCCCAGGCCCCAAACGACGCTTTTCGTTTTTTTACGGCCGGCCCTATCGTCCGGATGCAGTGCCCGGAGCATTGACCTTCTGGAAGCTATAAAAACAGGAGGTGATAGTCAGCTCGTAGCGTGCAATCTTTGCGCGGCTCTCCTCTTTAATATACTAGTACGGGTTATTTTAATGCTGCTGAGACTATGCTGGTTATAAATTAATATTTTAAATAAAATAATAAGTTGTGTCCATAGTATAGCAACTTATATGTATATATCAATTTGACCCAACGAGTTACAAAATATATGGAAAAATATATAAACTTGTTATCAGATATGTGCAGGTACGGCCACATGTGTACACCATCAAGGATATTTTGGCATAGTAAAATATTTTAAAATATTTATCAGTTAGAAACAAAATTGTTTTTGTAACAAGCTTCTTGCCATATACCTATCTTTACTTAAAAACTACAGGGTAGGAGAAACAAAAGATTAAGTTGGGAGCAGCTAAGTCCTAACACCTACAACCACCATTAGTTAAAGAAATAAAACGTAAGATTGAAAAATGTTTATATAATCAAATAGTTAAGCTCATCTGCAACCAGAGTCCCAAGGGCAGCCGCAGTGGAAGGAAAAAGTGATCATTATAGTATGGATTATAAATGAATATTTGAAATACGGTCTTGCTAGCGCCCGGACGTCCGACAGGAACAAAAAAAATCGGACGGTGACGTGGCGCAACCACAGCCAAGTATTCCTCTCCGATGATACTATAGCACAGAAAAAATCTCGCAGCAACATGGGTATGATGTCGCATGCAACATGTAAAATTTTTGCAACATCCAAGAATAGCGTATGCAACATATAGTATCTGCAACATAAATAGTCATCGTTTGCAACACTAGAAACACGCGCTCACAACTCTCGGCCACGCACGACAAGAGTAAAAAAAATTCCCAATGAAAATGCAACATCCGGATGAAACACTTGCAACATGCATGCGGAACATATGCAACATCCAACATCCCAGATCTACTTTTGCAACATTCACATCAAACAGTTGCAATATTCTTCTGAAATATCCGAAACACGTGAAACATGTTGTTGCAACATGGAGCAAAACCTTAGCCAAAAAAATGAGAACTGAATGAGGAGGAGGAGGAGAAGGATAGCGAGCAGGGAGCGCAAGCGCGGAGGAGATGGCCGCCGGCGGTGGCGACGGCGCTCGTGAAGGATGGCACGGTGGTCGTCGCGGAGGAGGGCGCGGCGGCAGCGACGGCAAAACGGCGACGAGGGAGGCTGGCCTCAATGTGGAGAAGGGGCAGCGGCGCCCGCAGAGGAGTGGCATGGTGGCGGCGGCGGCGGCTCGACGCCCGTGAAGGAGATTTTTTTTTGAAACAGCGACCGCGTATAGAAATAGGAACGAATGATGGGCGTCCGATATTTTCCGTCCGACACGATCATTAGCATTACCGTTTGAAATAAAATAAATTATGTCTGCCATTCAACTTCTATCAGGGCCGTGTTTCTTTGGGGCTGGAGAAATTTCTCCAGCCCTTTGACCAATAATTACGGGTATTAAATCAAGTCAGTTTACAAAACTACCTTCACAGCATTGCACTATTTCACGAGACCTATCTAATGAGGCCTTTGACCGCACGATTAGAGGATGGTTACTGTAGCATTACTGTAGTAAATCATGGACTAATTAGGCTCATTAGAGGATGGCACGATTAGCGTAAAGTTGCACTCATCCCTAAAAAGTTTTTGTAAATAGACTTCATTTAATACTCCATGCATGCAAGATTTCATTGGGAGAAAATTCTCCTGGGAGAAAAGAAACACGGCCGGGCGGACTCACCACAAAGAGACATGAGTGTACATCTTACACCCAATAATCTTGATAAAAAAATTGCAGGTAGTATGCATATACAATGCATATTTATATTTGAGTGAGATTGTGTGTATATTTTATCTCAAATAAGGGAAAACCCAGTCCAAAAAACCACTCTATCACATTACATTGTATTTTTTTCCTTTAGCTAGTTTGGAGTTTCTTGATGTGTGCACATTGAGGAACTCTATACCATACCGTTTGCTTCCTTAGATTTTTTATGCGATAATTGTTTGGTCTCTATTTATATCTAATTTTAAAATCTTGCGTCCATCACTGACTTTTATGTGCAAGTACATACGGAAATAAATATATAAACTTATTAAATATGTGCAAGTACGGCTACATGTACACACCATCAAGTATATTTTACCACAGAAAAATCTTTTAAAATACTTACCAGTCAAACTTTTGCAATAAATTTCTAGCCATATGTCTATTATTTACTTAAAAACTAACATCGCATAGTAGGAGAAACAAAGATAAGTTGGAGAAGCCGGGCAGGCTCATAAACATCGGTCTAGGTCTAGTTACGAGAGCCAAACCCTAACACCTACAACTACCATTTAAGAAATAAAACACAAGATTGAAAAATATTTATATAATCAAACAATTAAGCTCATATGCAAAGCCGAGTCCTAACTCTCAAGAAGCTATTTAACTCTAATCTCATAAACACTAGTCGCAATTTCCATGCGGCACGCACTGCTAAACTCTCTGTACGTGCGGCACACACGTATCTGTTTCCACCGTGTAACGACATGACGACGATAACCTTCAAATGATGGCGCCGGTGACCACCTCTCACATGCGGGATCATGTGGATTGATTAATGACTATGTGTTGCTATATATGGGTGAATGTGAGACATTGTTAGCGAAAACGTGCAGAAGCCATGGACGCTGAAGGTTCCATATTTGAAGACATCGTGCTCAGGACGATGGCAGGTTGACCACGGGGTTGCGAGCGTGAAAAGACGAAGGGATGGGGTTTTTAAAAAAAGTTATAACGTACCAAAATACCATGGGTTAATTTAAAAAAATTAGGAGGTTTACGTCGACAGTTTGATAGTGTGAAAATTTTAGATTTTTATAATATAGATAGATAAAAAGTGACTTTGGTTCATATGGACTAAAACAAATGACTTTTAATTTTTGTTTATGAGTTTTGGATTTTCCACAAGTGATATTTCCGATGATCTCCCTACATGAAGATTTCACAAGATTCATGACATGCTGAGCAGGTAAGAAGTCGTGTTTTACTGTAAAAAAAAAGTAATTTTAGTTATGTAACAAAAGTTGTTCATACCTAATTTTAGAACGGCAATTCCTTTTTAATGTATATTACTATATTAGGACAGTTAATACTCCTCGTTTCAAGATCAGCGGTGCAATTGTGTAGGCGACGGAAAAAACTGCATGTTCCTATGATTAGCGAGGAAAGAGATGCAGACATGGAAAGAAAAAAAATAAAAGGGAAATCAGAATGGGCTTGATTACCGGCCCATTCATATGATTAGGGAATTAACAGGAATCGGAATCACGGTGATCATGGAAAGCATGCACCGGGAGGAGGGGTAATCCGGGTGGGTATAATTTTTTCACGGTGAGAAAAAGAAAGGCCAACGATGGAAAGTCTCTCTAAACATCAGTTTTTCTTCTTCCTCACATGATTTTCGATCCCGGTCCCACCGAAAAAATCTGTCACGTGGGTCCTATGTGAGAGGGTGGGTAGGATTTTTTTGGTGGAAAGTGTTTACAATTCTACCGGATCCTTATAGTATAGAGATAGACCAGTAGAGTGCACGTCACGCACATGTATAAAATTAGACACATCTCTGCATGTATATTTTTATGTAAGGTTTGGACTAATTAATTGAAAAAACTTTTGTATATGCTGGTTGTAATTTAATATTGTCTCTATATACATTGTCACCCAACAAAAAGATCTTATATATTGCAACAACAATTATGTAAACATGCTATTTTTTAAACGACTTTAAAATTGAAGTTGTACATCCAAACTGAAGCAATATAATAATTTGGTGGCTCTACTCGTTGTGAACCTCATGATCAGACAACATGTTTGGATGTAGACGTGTATAACCGTCTAGAAGCAATCTTGAGTATCCAAAAGCCGGCAATCTGGACATATAGCATTAACCTTGAACCAGTTGGAGAGGCAGTTGTAATGGAATCCATGCCTACAGTTCGGAAATTTATGGAATCATATAGAAACTTTTTTTTGAGAAGAGAATCATATAGAAACTTAAGAACATGGAGTGTCATATAAATAAATTAGGGGGCCTTGTAATTTTTGTTTTTTAACCAAAGTACATCGGATAATATTTTAGACCACCGACGGTTGTGGCCTGACATTAGGATTCCACGTATAAGCGTGGCCCATACGCGCCCTGCACGTAACCAATCGTGGCCTGGTAACAGTGGTTGACGGCCTCACCAGCCGGTTGCTGCCTGACACAGCCGGTCACGGCTGGCCACAGCTGTGCGCAGCCTAGCCACAGGCGGGCGTGGCCAGACCAGCCACGAGCAGCTGCGGGCTGGCCAGAGCCGGCTGTGGCTTGGCCACAGGAGGCCGCAGCCACTCCACAGCTATGGAACATCTTGATTCCGCCTAGCCAATACTCATATACTGTCACGTGACACTCAACCGAACAATGCAACGCAGAGCTACCCATGAGCAAACGTTATTGTAAAACTAGGGTTGAACACAGAAATTACGCAAAACAAACAAATATACCTCCAGAAGGTTTCAGGGCCTCTCAAGACAATGTTCAGCTTTCTTGCGACATAACGATTTCTGGATTGTTCAGGTATCTTTTAATTGGCCTCTTCACTTAGATCGGCATATTTGGTTCTAGGCTTTGTTTGCCACATGGGCTGCTGTGTAATATCACCTGCATGTTTATGGGTTGTCAACAATTACGAATCAAGACGATACACGGCGACAACAAATCATACTAACCTCCTTCTCCGGTGGATGGAGTGATCAATTCTTTACGGCGATGGTAATTTTGACGAGATTTGGCATGCTTATTATCCTTGTCGTCTGCAGGCAAAGTCGCGTATCTTTCCTTCTCCGCTGGAGGTTCCGTTCACATGCACCGGTGTGCACGATCTCTATCTGTTCATCGCAGTCATTGTTCTCCTTGTCATCTTCCCGTCTCCTCTTCGAACACCGGACCACGTTCAATGGTGTTAGTCACGTCCAAAGGCGGACGTGGTTCCATATTTAACAAGGAAAAAAAATCAAATTCAACACAAGCCAGGCAAGGCAGGCAACAAATAATTCGTATTACCATGAAAGGGGTACGCTGGACGCGCAAGGAGAGTCTGCCTGCGGGAGCCACTAGCCTGGCCGTAACCGCATGGCGCGGCCATTGCTTGCTTTGCCGCGACCATCAACGGCACATAGTGAAAAGGGTACACAGCGGCGGCTGAGGAGACACACAAACGCGTAGGAGTGGCGTAAGCTTCTCGGTTTATTTTCTTTCCGGCGTTTTCTAAACGCTTTTATCCATTTACTGCGGTTAATTAAGCAAGGCGACGGGCGGTGTGGCCATAGGTCTTTCGGTGGAATAATCCGACGGGAACTTACCTATTATAAATATCATGGGTACACGTGGCTGGGTAATTAGGGGAGGTGGACTCACCTAGTCCTCAATACAACTTTTTTGGTTCTGTAATTTTTAGGTCCACGGAAGGCTTTACAGGTGTGGAATTTATGAGGGGTGGGGAAGTTGTTTTCAGATAATAAAAGTTTCAATTATACTAAATCGTTATAGTATAGATAGACTAACAAATATGCTCGCGTGACATGCGCGTGCTACTTTTATTATATGGTTGTTTTAGACTATTTGGTTGGTGGGTACATTGAGGTGGGTAAAAAAATTACATGCTGAGAAAATTAATGTCTAACGACAGAAACTCTCTAGAAATATTTTCCCTTGTTCGTGAAAACTTTCCACGCTAGAAACATTTTTTTCTTGTTCCTGAAAACTTTCCACGTCTTTTCGACTATTCGACCTGACATGTGGATCCTCTGCGAGGGGCGGGTAAAAATTATTTAGGTGGAAAGTGTTTTCAAAAGAACTGGATCCTTAAATATTAATCAACATTCTAATTATCTTCACTAAGATGTCTAATATATTATTATTGTGAGAAAACTTCTAAAATACCAGATCTAGGATAAAATCTACATTGCATCAAAATATGCTCGGTAGTATACATGTGACTATTTACGCATTTTACAATTTATTAAATAAAAGTGATACAATCACACAAATTATTGTACAGTGACTTGGTAATGGACTAAAACATACCATATTATATGTTTACTGTGTAGACTTACTCATTTGAATTCCAACACAATTGAATTTTCCATATTATATGTTTGGCTGCCCTTGGCTTGGGAGGAGGTGGTGTGTGGAGGGCTGCACACGTGAGCCCGAGGCGGCGGCGGCGCTCTGGTGGAGGTGGCGGTGCTGCGGGCGGCAGAAAGAGCGGGCGGGGCAGCTGGCGAGTTGGTGATGGTGGAGGGGAAGCTGATGAGCCTATTTATAGGCCGAGGACGAGCTGGGGAGGGATGGCGGCGAGGCCTCGTCGACACCAACATTAATGGCGCTGGTGATGAGCTTGGCGGGGAGCGGCGCTTGATGGCGGCGCAGAGGCAGCAGGGTGATGTGCGTCGTCAGCTGGGAGGTGACACGCACGCTCACGGTGGTCTGGCGAAGGGGAGGGCAGTCGTGCGTGTGCGCCGCAGAGCGTGGTACGGACGCGGCGGCGACGCGGCTGGCGTAGTGCGGACCCGAGCTCGGCGTGGCGCCAGGGAAAGATGGCGGCGGCGGGGAGGCAGCGCGGTGAGGTGATGGGATAGTGGCAGTGCGCGGCGAGGTCAGTGGTGGTGTGGGGGCGGTATGGGGAGGAAGACGACGGCGGTAGCGCGACGTGCGGGGACTGCGGCGGAGTTAAGGCGGTGCTGTGGGGCGGCGGTGAGGACGGGCGAGGCGTGGCGCCAGTGAGCGGGGTCGGCGGCAGGGTGGGTAGGGAGGTGAGGCGGAGGCTGCGGCGGCGCTGTGGGCGAGGACGGCTTGGGGTCGGCGTGCTCGGCGGTGCACGGCGGAAACAGAAGGCGAGAGCACGGACGTGTGTGTCGTGTGCAGGTGCGCGTGCACGTGCATGGCGCGGTCGCGGCGGTGCACGGAGAGCACACGGGCCGGCGGCGGAGAGCGTGTGGCGCGGGTGCGCGCGCGGCGAGCGGAGGTGAGGCGGGACGGGGCGGTGCACTCGGCGCGGCGGGAGCAGGGGAGGGGATGGCGCGGCAGGAGCGAGGCCGGGCGGTGGTGACGCGATGGCAGGCGTGCGGTGAGGGAGCGAGGGGGCGAGACAACGTGGGCCGGGCCGAGCGCCATGGGAAGGAGGAGGAGAGGGAAAGAAAAAGAAAGAAGAAAAAAAAGGGGGAGGAAAAAAGGAAAAGATTTTAAGAGAAGGGGAAAGGGAGAGAGAGAGAGAGATTCGCGGCAACGGTCGGCCGGTGACCGGCGTGCGCGGAGCGGCAGAGCGGGACGGGCACCGGCGGTCGACACGAGGGCGGAGAGGGAGACAGCGCGGGACCGGGGAAAAAAGAGAGGAGGGGAAAGGCCGGGGTCTGGGGCAAAGACTGAGATGGCGGAAAAGGACAAGGGATCAAGATTCTGGGAGCTCGGCAAGAAAGGTTTTGACAACGATATTTTTACCGAGTGATTTTTGAGGTAATTTATTTTAGAGAATTTGAGGGTGTTACAATTTCATAGGGGGGTATGTAGTCCAACCCTAATAGATGAGGGGGTGATCTATACTTTTTTTCCCAATTTTAGATTGAAAAATATAAGACTAAGTAAAAACTAACAAAGTTTTTTGATCTAAAACAAATTTTTTATTTTTTTTCTATAAATTTGCTTTGATATGTTTTATTATTAATTTTTTATGAATTCGTTAACTTTTACTTAGTAGTTGCTTCTATTATTTATTATAATTGGTCTGTGATGCTTAAAAACTAGTATGGCTATAAAAACATTATTTTATAGAAAATATGAAACTACTCTTATTCTTTTTTATTTAAAACAATTTTTAGATATTTTGGAATATTAAACCAGATTCTAGGTTCTTTATTAGATTTTTAAGAAACAAAATATTTGGAAACCTTTTTTTCAAAAGACTAATTTACGTCCTCGAACTTTCAACTAGATTCTAATTTACCCCTTCGAAACCACTCTTAAAACATCCGATGATAAAATAACCAGTTTTCTGAGTTAAAGGACTACAAACATCTAATTTTGGGCAATGGACTTTTTCCCCGAGAAAAAGACCATATGAGGATAAGTTCTACTATCATTTTTTTATTGTATAAATTTGTTTATATATATAGAGTGTTATTCACCCAGTGCTAGTACCTAGTAAGACGCTACTTTATGTCTTTATATCATAGTTTGGTTGCATGTACATATACTTTTGTCTTTGAGAACTAGTTGCAATGCCTGCACGGCACGCACGTGCTAAACTTCTACTCATTTGTCTCAACTCATATGTCACGCACATTTATTAATGAGATGTAGGTTTAAAACAGTGTCACTTTAATGGGCCATGGTAAACAGACCAGCCGTGCGAAACACTTTTAAAAATACTTTATATTCACTCTCTCATGTATAGAGAGCTTTATGTATTCTCAAAACTAATAGTTAACATTTATTTATATGGAGAAAAACTCTTCAATTTATTGTCTATTAGCAATACGGGGTAATTGTGTATAGACGTGGTACAAATGTGGGTATATTTAGGTGGACCCTTTTTTGGGTGAAAAATTTTTTGGGTTTTAAGGGGGAAATCACTTTACAACGTCGATAAAATGGGTCTTCCTCTTTTCATCAACGTTTTTTCATGACAGGTGGGTCCTCTGTAAGGTGTGGGGTGGTACTAATCTTGATGAGAAGTGTTTTCAAAAGTTATTCTTTTTATAGTATAGATATAGATAATAGATAATGTATATATACCTACTCGGTGGTCCTACGATTTGAGGTTAGAAGAAGCCATGGCCCATGGGCCCAACTCTAACACGCTTGCTCCTCCTCTCGTATAGGATGAGACGAAAAAGGCCTGTAGTCCCACGAGTCAGTTAGCCCAAAAAGAAAAAAAAGTATGAGAAGAAAGAAAGCGATCGCGGACGGCGGCGATGCGGCGCGCCAGGCTTTCAGCTTTCCAGCACGGCCGGTACCATCCGGCACACGGGGACCGGCGCCGAGAAAAAGGCATCATTCCCTTCGTCTCTTCTCTTCCCCCCGTGGCCCCGTCACGCGGCTAGCCGAGCAGAGCAGCAGAATTCCTTGCTTCCTCGGCGGGTTCTCGAATACGAATACTGCGCTAGCCCCGCCGCCCCGGCAACCGCGCCCCACTCCATCCCATCCCTCCCCTCCCCTCGGACCCCACCTTTCTCCTATGGCGTATAAATCGCCGCCGGCGCCGACCGCCTCGCGCCCCATTGGTCGAGCAAGCAACGTGCGATGGCAGCAATGGAGGAGGCGGGGTCGTCGACTTCGGCGGGAGCGCTGTCGAGGCGGAGGCGGGACGCGCTGGCGCTGACGCTGGCGTCGCGGAGGATGCCGGCGGGGGCGGCGGACGCCGGGGAGCGGGTGCCCGGGGCCGTCGCGCCCGAGGTCATGCCCTTCGTGCGCGCCGCGGACGAGGTCGAGCCGCTCAACCCGCGCGTCGCATTCCTCTGTGAGTAGACACTCGCCTGCCTGCTCTTCCCGACCCCAAGTGCAATGCAGTGGCTAGTGGGGTTGGTAGTAGTTCTACACTTTGCCTCACGAAACTAGAATACTGTTTGCTGTCGTCACTCTGAATGATTCCACTAGTTACTGAAAAATTTCGCTCAGGACTTTACATTATCTAGTTGAGATTTGGGATATTAGTTGCAGTTAATGCCACCGGGAACAAAGTTGTACAAAAGTGGCATTGGTTCAAATCAAATCGATCAGTGCTGGGTATGCACTCAAGTCTGTGATCGTTGTCAGCAAAATATATTTGCACTTTATACATAAAAAAATAGAAATTGTATACGTGCATAGAAATAGTTTCTTACTTTAACATCTTCAAGTGTGTCCGCCTGAGTAAAAATTCACCTGTGGGACAAATTTCCTCATGTTTTGACCGCCACAAGTCTGACATAAAGATTTTCTAATTGTTTTGTTTGGTAGATAAGGATGATGAGTTGATGTAAGATCCATTTTTACTTGAAAGTACCAGGGATCTATGCTTGATAGGGTACATGAGGCATCATATCAATGCATACTATTGTATTGGGTGAGCAATTCAAATAGCTAGTGCTTCAGACTTTTCAGGCTGTAGTAAGGCACAAGTACATTTATGCTAGCATTTGAATATGCTGCTTGTGGGGTCCACAAAATTTACTGCATTTTACTGCCTGCATAAAGTGTTTTCATAGATGGTTACTTGGGAAACTAGTAACTAGGTGTACTGTGCAACACGTGCGGGAGCATTCTAAAATATCTCTTAAACTATTCATTGCATATGTCCCATTATGTTACTGGTTCATTGCATAGTGGCTTTTGTTCAATTTTCCTCTACCTTCACGAAATCTCAGATCCTTTTCTTTTAGAACATGTGTCATTTATGTTCACATTATTGATATACCAAGTAGTAGAGTTAATTCTGATATGAAGTTGGATCTACCATTCATGTTATACCAAGGTCGCAGATATGCCTTCAAGAAAGTCCAGAGAATGGACCCATCATCAACCCAACGTGGTGTTCGTCAGTTCAAAACATACATGTCAATTAAGCTGGACCAAGTAAGCTTCCTATTTCCCCTCCTTTACTGTACCTAAAATTGTAATCTGCTTTTCATTAGGCTTTTAGAAAGAATCATTACGCATATTTATAGTACTGAGTTTACTCATCTTCTGGTTAAGATTTAAACCACTGCTTGTTATCTTTTATTTGAATATCTTCCTATCCTCACATTACCTAAGTTTCTTTACTAGGGGAAAATCACGATTCATATTTCTCGCTACTAAAAATATTATCTTAACTCACAAATGGTGTGTTTATCCCTGGGGGCACCAAACCATATGCATTATCCAATTGGCTGATCAGAGGAACAAATATCATTGGTAATCCATTGTCAATGATTCTTACTATTTGTAAGTCAAGGGTGCCAAGCGTGACTTTTGACTGCTTTGCACCCTTGACTTACAAATAGTTTGATAACAGATAAAGCAGATTGTTCCCCTGCACTGGTAGCTAGCATTTGAACCAGGCATGATCATGTTGTGACTATCCCTGCTTTAATTTGAACCAACTTATCTTGATCCAGTTAATCCTTTCACAGCGTTATGTACTCGTCACCATTTCTTCATTAGTGAATACTTGAGGTTAATCTCTCTCTGGCAGGATGACACACAAGTTCTGGGAAATGATGCAAACGAGATCCAACAGTTTTATAAGAAGTATTGTGCTAGTATGAGTCAAATTTCAGAAAAGAGAAACTTGTAAGAAATCTATACACTTTTTCATGAGAGGAGAAATATAAACACTTGCGAGCTAACTCTTCCGTGTTGGGACTGTTAATCAACATTTCTAATATTGAACCAGCGAGGAGATGGCTAGATATTACCAAGTGGCTGCTGCTCTTTATGAAGTGTTAAGGGATGTAACAAATAACAAAGTTGATCCCCAGGTGAGACGTTGTAATTGTTTGTTTCTTGTATGTCATTTCCTATTTCCTTGGTAAATTTCTTCAACTCAATTTTCCACTTAGGTGATAAGGTGTGCGGAAATGATCGAGGAGAAGGGTCGTCATTTCAAGAACTACAAGTACAACATTATTCCCCTCAATTTTCCTGGTTCTTCGGAGGCAATTATGGAACTTCCAGAGGTCTTACACTTACCTTTGATAACACTATTTCTACTTGTTTGCGAAAATCTGTCGTAAGTTTTGATTTTGGTTACCCTGTAAAATATGTAGATAAGAGCTGCTATTGATGCAATAAGTGTCATAGATGGTCTTCCAATGCCACACATGTCTTCCGTGCATAGGCAGGGGGATAAATCTATCCGAGATTTACTTGACTGGCTTTCACTAGCATTTGGATTTCAGGTGATGTCATTGTTTATTCATTTGTTTTCTAACAGGTTCACAGAGGGTGGCATACTGTCACTGCTTCAGTCTTACTGGTTCACATGCTATTATCTTTGGGAAAAATCATTATATGAGAGCTGAATGGTGTGCACTTTTTGTGTACAGAAATCAAATGTAGAAAATCAAAGGGAAAACATGGTTTTGCTTCTTGCAAATATTAGTACCAGAACTGCTGCACAGGAAGGACATCCTTTGGTAAGATATATGCCATTTTGAAGATTCCGTACGACGCTTTTATCTTATATTTCAAGTTCTTTCTATACAATGCTGGACTAACCGTTTTAAAGAAATCTGATACTGAGCTGGCATGCTTTTTTTTTTCAGGTTGACACTGTGAATGAATTGTGGAGAAAAATATTTGAAAATTACAAATCATGGTGTCGCTATTTGCATGTTAGTTACAATATCATGTACGTGTAGTTGTTTGACTATTTTTTCTCCAGTAATATTCTACAGTTTGTGAGTTTCTTCTGATTAGCTATCCTTATCATGTACATTAGAACTTCATACCTCCACTTTTTTAGAACACGTAAAGTTTCGATGCGTTATTAACTTGTACAATTTCATTTTTGTCTTGTAGGATCAGTCATGGTGTTACAGAACATAAGAAGCAACAGCTGAAGCTTCTTCACATTGGATTGTATCTTCTTATCTGGGGTGAGGCTTCAAATGTTCGGTTTATGCCTGAGTGCCTGTGCTACATATTCCACAATGTAAGTATCTCATTAAAGAAACAGCATTTTGGCTTCCTCCTGATTTATTAGAAGGTTGTTCTAACTTTGGTAACGTATTGAGGATGGCTGACCTGTGTTCTCTTTCCTGATTTAATATGCTGTATGTGATCTTGGAGATTATTTGCTCCAACTGTTATATTGCAACTTTTGTGATCTTTAAATATAAAGCTTTGACAGCTGTGAAATTTCAATTCATGTGACAGATGGCAAAACAGTTGCATGACATGGTTGATGAAAATTATTTTCAACCACCACCAGGATTTGAGGAAGAGGGGTCATTTCTGAAAAATGTCATTGAACCTATCTTTAAGGTCCTGCAGAAAGTGAGTATAGAAAGTTTAATGACCAGTCTACATTATGCTTGTGGAAGTACCATATTTACAAAGTTATTATTCTTCTTTCACCCCAAAGGAAGCACAAAAAAGCAGAGGAGGTACAGCGGGCCACTCAGCTTGGAGAAATTATGATGACCTGAATGAATTGTTTTGGTAATCCCATTTTATTATGTTGAGTAAATTTCTCAAATTTGCAGTTCTTTTGCAAACGATAGCAAAAAGATGCTATTAAGCCTGTATTTTTTTTTCACAGTGACATTTTCTTTGACCTTTTGCTTCGTGAGGTTAAACTTACGTCATTCAAACAGACCTAACAGCCTGGGCCCGGTGGCCCATGTTCCATACTCACATGTGTTAAACTACTTCATTTGCTGATGTTTCAACACTTACCACATGGGTAGTTAATGGCAATATTCTCGGTAAAGATTAGACCTGTTACATGGTGTTGGATGAAGATGAGTGCTGTACTGCTGATGCATATGATAGAATTCCACATGACACTCCTCTTTTAAAATTTACTGTCTTAGCATTTGTTTTTTCAGTATGTGAGAGTTTTTTTCCTCATAGGTCAAAGAAATGTTTTACTAAGCTGAAGTGGCCATGGGATCTCACATCTGACTTCTTTTATCAAGGGGTATGTAACAGTTGTTGTGAATTTCATTGCCTTCAGTATATTGCAACCCCCTCCTAAAAATTGCTGGAGTTATTTGGGAGCTCACTGTCAATAGTCTGATAACAATAATTACGATTGTAAGTGCTGAGCATTATTTTTGGAGTGCTCAATATAATCTGGTACAATTATGCTTGTTACTAGGACTCCTACCCTATAATAATTTGAAAAATTATTTGCCCCGCACAGGACTGGAATGCTTAACCTGGCAAATCCAATGTTGTACTTGTAACTTATGGACAAAAAAATACCAGGAATGCAAAGGGATTTGCCCAATAAATTATATTTTACACAGCTAGACTCATTTTCATGTGGAAGCTATTATCAGAATTTAGATCCTTTGTTCTCTTTGAAATACTTCACTACAGCTATTTGAGCAATAGGTGCATATATATTAGCATTAGAGAAGGAAGAACCCATACAACACACATGCACCATAGGGGAGAGAGAGAGGCTTCATTTGGTTATCATTTTGGGAGATTGGAGTCTTTGGAACCCATAGGAATAGTTGTGTATTTAATGGTCATCATAGACTGTAATTGCATGGAAACATGAAAGTTGTGTTCTCCCCAGTTATAGTATGTTCTCCAAGAAAAAAACATTTAAACATGATTTAAAATCTTTTAAAATTAGAAGATTTTCATGCTCACCTTAACCAAATGTTTACACGATTTTCTCTTTTTATTTTTTTTCTACAGCGTGGTACAGCAAGAAAGCCCAAAACAAATTTTGTTGAAGTACGCACATTTCTGCACATATTTAGAAGTTTTAACCGGATGTGGATTTTTTTCATACTTGCTTTCCAGGTATTTCCTCTTCTGGAGTACATGAAAATTATTTTAAAGTTAATTTGTGAATACTCAAAAGATATCCTTTGGCTTCCAGGCAATGCTCATAGTTTCATGGAACTCTTCTGGATCTCTTTCTGGAATTACCGATGGAACTGTTTTCCGAAATGTCTTAAGTATCTTTATCACAGCAGCTTTGCTCAACTTCATAACAGGTGTTACACTTTTTCTGTTTTTCAGTGCATCCATCATGATACACATGCAATATGTCATGTTAAACTTTTTTTGCATTGCATTTCTCAAGTTTCTAGTTTCAACTTGTGTAGTAACTCTGGATATACTGCTTACGGTACAAGCATGGAGAAGTATGGAGTGGATGATGATAGTCAGATATTTACTGAAGTTTATTGTGGCCATTGCTTGGATGATTATTCTTCCAGTGACCTATTCTAGTTCGATTAAATACCCATCTGGTGCTGGCAAAATCCTAAATAACTTGATTGGGAATTGGCATAACCAGTCAGTTTATAATGTTGCAATCGTCATATATATGATCCCGGATATTCTTGCTGCCCTGTTTTTCTTGTTGCCACTACTTCAGAATTTCATGGAGCGCTCAAATTCGCGAGTATTTGTTCTTCTGATGTGGTGGATTCAGGTCAGTGCTTCACATTCTTCTTTAGACAACTAATTGAAGCATTGAGCATCATTAGTGCTTACGTGATGCTTTCCCGTGTTTAGCCAAGATTGTATGTTGGACGTGCGATGCATGAAGATATATTGTCAATACTTAAGTAAGTGCTTCATATATTTATCAAGCTATTGCTTTTATTAAAATTGAAAATGACAGTCAAATTAAATCAACAGGTATGTCTTCTTTTGGGCTGTGTTGCTCATCGCCAAGCTTGCATTTAGTTTCTATGTTGAGGTACATTATTTAACACTTTAAGCAGCATTTTTTTACAGTCGACCCCCCCCCCCCCCCCCCCCAAAAAAAAATTTCCCAGTTTCCTAACATTTTGTAATGTTTTAAAAATTTCATTTAGTTACAAGTCATGGTGATAGCAGATAACTTGTATTTAAATAATATGGATATCTATTTAGACAATTATGCCCCCTGGCCCTTTTGGAGTTCACAAAAAAAATTTGGAGTCTAAAGCAATAGATTGAATTTAGTAATGCCAACGCTAAAAGAATTTGTTATAGGAAAACTAGTACACCATGGTATTTAATTCCACTTCCACATTTTGGTGGGATTATCCATTATTATTGAGTTCTGTTGGCCAAGCAGCCGTCATCTCTACTCATTGGGCAACTTGTCAGTCTAGTGGATGATGAAGGTCAACTATTTTTGCTGAGGCAACGAGGCTTACCTGGGTGCCTCTTCAACCTTTAGGCTTGACTTAAGTGCGAAAATAGAGAGATACGATTTGGAGATTCACTGTGTCACATATTATTTTGGTGCCATGCCTGGCCTACATTGACATCCTTTGTATGGCATTGCTCACTGATTTAGACACATGGGGACTAAAAGCAACCTTGCTTCATGGTAACAACAAAAATGGGCCAAAAGCAGCAGTGTCTGCCGCAGGCTACAGCTCCATTACTTCATTTTCAGCTGGTGATTGGTAGACTGAGAGGATGAGGTGACACTGAGTGGCACAGAGAAAAAAGTTGTGAGAGATTAGGCTTTTGGGATAAATCTTATTTCAAACTTTCAGCACATAGGATATTTATTAAGATTGCTACAATGAGAGGGAGCTGCAAGGCAGACTTCACTAAGGATTAATGATGGCAAACATGGCAGTGAACTAAGTGTCATTATGCAAATTACTATAGTATATGTGGACAATCTAGCATGTATTTTTTGTGGGAATTTCTAGGTTTACATTGATAATATGCTTAAATACTTCTGTTTGATAATTCTCACATTTAAAAAAGAACTGAAGAAACAACATTAGACTGCAATATTTTTTAGCTTATTTTATTCTATTCATGCTGTTCAATTTTAAACAGATATCCCCATTGATTGATCCAACAAAGTTCATTCTTGACGAACAAGTTGGGAACTACGAATGGCATGAAATCTTCCCTTTCTGTAAGCATATTGTATATAGTAGTGCTATTTGGGATATTTTTCATGTATTCCTCCAACCCTAATGGGTGGGTATATAGTTATCCATACATGGGCCTAGATGGGCCTATTACAACTCCATACTCCAACACTCCCCCGCAGTCTGAACTACCGACGCAGCGGTGTTCAAGACTGGACAACAAAGAAAGACACCACACAATAGGGCCCCCGCAGCCACAACTAGCCACCCGCTATGTTGAGGCTGGTGCGAAACTCCGAGAACGTCGAGGAGGGAAGACCCTTCGTGAAGATGTCTGCAAACTGGGAGGTGGTCGGTACATGGAGGACCCGAACATCCCCAATGGCAACCCGGTCGCGAACGAAGTGTAAGTCGATCTCGACATGCTTCGTCCGCTGATGCTGAACTGGGTTGGTGGAGAGGTACACGGCGCTGACGTTGTCGCAGTAGACAAGTGTGCTCTTGACGAGCGGACTGTGAAGCTCCGCCAAGAGCTGTCGAAGCCAGGACGCTTCGGCCACGCCGTTAGCAACAGCCCGGTACTCCGCCTCAGCACTGGAGCGGGAGACAACCGGCTGCCGCTTGGACGACCAGGAGACAAGGTTGCCGCCTAAGAAGACGGCGTACCCGGAGGTGGAGCGGCGAGTGTCCGGACACCCAGCCCAGTCAGCGTCGGTGTAAACGACAAGTTCAGCAGGAGGAGACCGGTGGAGGACCAGCCCAAAGTCAACCGTGCCACGGACATACCGAAGAAGGCGCTTCATGGCAGTAAGGTGAGACTCCCGGGGATCATGCATGTGGAGGCAAACCTGCTGAACAGCATAGGCAAGGTCCGGCCTGGTGAAGGTGAGGTACTGCAAGGCTCCCGCAATGCTTCGGAAAGCAGTAGGATCAGCGACTGGAGTACCCGCATCAGCAGACAGCTTCGACTGAGTATCAACAGGAGTAGAACAGGGCTTGCAGTCCGACATGCCAGCCCGCTCCAGGATATCAAGAGCATACTGTCGCTGGTGAAGGAAAAGGCCAGAAGGGCGAGTCTCCACAGTGACACCCAAGAAGTGGTGGAGCTGACCCAAATCCTTCATGGCAAACTCGTGCTGCAGAGAGGAGATGATGCGCCGAAGCAACTGCGGACTGGAGGCTGTGAGAACAATATCATCAACATAGAGCAGCAGATATGCAGTCTCATCACTATGTCGATAGACAAACAGAGAAGTATCGGACTTGGCCTCCGTGAACCCCAATGTCACCAAGAATGTGGCAAACCGAGAATACCAAGCCCGAGGAGCCTGCTTCAGACCATACAGAGACTTGTTGAGCCGGCAGACCAGGTCCGGACGACTGGAGTCCACGAACCCTGCTGGCTGGCTACAGTAGACAGTCTCGGACAGAGTGCCATGTAGGAAGGCATTCTTGACGTCGAGCTGGTGCACAAGCCACGAACGAGAGAGAGCAATCGAGAGGACCGTGCGCACTGTAGCAGGTTTCACCACTGGACTGAATGTCTCATCATAATCAACTCCAGGCCGCTGAGTGAAACCCCGGAGAACCCAACGAGCCTTGTAGCGCTCGAGAGTACCATCAGCCCGACGCTTGTGCGTCCAGATCCACTTGCCCGTCACCACATTGCAACCAGACGGACGCGGTACGAGGTCCCACGTCTGGTTGGCAAGGAGCGCCTCGTACTCCTCTTCCATTGCGCGACGCCAGTTGGGATCCGCCAGGGCGTCGCGGACAGAGGAGGGCACCGGGGAGATCCGCGGCTCACTCTCGGTGACAGAGAGAGCCGCGGGTCGGAGAACACCAGCCGCCTGCCGAGTCACCATGGGGTGCACATGGCGAGGGTCCCGATGGAGAATCGGCGGGTGGTACACGGTCGGCTCGACACGGGAGCGGGGCGGCGGTGGTGGCGGTGGTGGAGGCGGTGGTGGAGGCGGCGGTGACGGCCCCGGTGGAGGTGTCGGTGGAGACGGGGCCGTCGGACGACGCTCGAAGACGCGCACAGGGTGCGCATATCGAGTAGGAGCCTCCGAACCCGGAGCCGGAGGACCGGGCGCCGGTCCTAGTACCGAGCGACGCTGGTACACTCGGACCGGCTCGGCGAAGCGCGCCGGGGCGCCGGGGCCTGGAGCCGGAGAGCCGGGCGCCGGTCCTAGTACCGAGCGACGCTGGTACACTCGGACCGGCTCGGCGAAGCGCGACGGAGAGGGGGGGCGTGCCGAGGCCGCGCGCGGCGCGGCGGGAGGCGCCGGTGCCACGCACGGCGGCGCTGCAGGCGGCACCGGGGCCACGCACGGCGGCACCGGGGCCACGCACGGCGGCATCGGGGCCACGCACGGCGGCGCAGGAGGAGGTGCCGATGCCGCACCACGAGAACCTGCAGGAGAAGGAAAAGAAGGAAATGGTGGCTGAACCACCGGGTCAGAAAACAGGGACTCCAGCTCAGGCTCAGGAGATGGTGAGGGGGAGGTGGAGTAAGGAAAATCCGACTCGTTGAAGACAACGTGTCGAGAGATAATGACCCGGTGAGAGGTGAGGTCATAGCAGCGGTACCCCTTGTGGTCAGGGGAGTAACCAAGGAACACACAACGTGTCGAACGGGGCGCCAGCTTATGAGCAGCAGTGGCGGTGATGTTAGGGTAACATGCACAACCGAAGACACGAAGGTGATCGTAGGTAGGAGGGGTACCGAAGAGAGCGTGGTGGGGAGTAGGAGCAGGACAAGCAGTGGAAGGGAGGCGGTTGAGAAGGTAGGTGGCGGTGTGGAGGCTCTCAGCCCAGAAGCGCGGGGGCAGAGAGGCCTGGATGAGAAGGGTGCGCATGACATCATTCGTGGTGCGAAGCATGCGCTCAGCCTTGCCGTTCTGAGCGGAAGTGTACGGACAAGACATGCGCAGCTGAACACCCCGAGAGAGGAAGAAAGAACGAGAGGTGTGGTTGTCGAACTCACGCCCGTTGTCGCACTGAACGGCCTTGACAGTGAGACCGAACTGAGTGGACACCCAGGCAAAGAAGTGGAGGAGGGTGGGAAAAGTCTCGGACTTCGCGCGTAAAGGAAAAGTCCAGGAGTAATGGGAGAAATCATCAACAACCACAAGATAGTATTTATAGCCAGAAATACTGGATACAGGAGAGGTCCACAGATCACAGTGAATAAGATCAAAAGCATGCGAAGCATGCGAAGAAGAAGAAGAAAAAGGAAGCCTAACATGACGACCAAGCTGGCATGCATGACAGAAGTGCTCAGCTGAAGTCCTAGTACAAGAGATGTCTGCACTACGACTAAGCTGAGACAAAACATCCCGACCAGGGTGACCGAGACGGCGGTGCCAGGTGGTGGAGGGAGTCATCGCCAAAGCAGCTGATGGAGGAGGCGCAACGGAAGACGGAAGGCGAAGAGTGTAAAGGGGCCCCTCGCTGTCACATCGGAGAAGAGGACGACGGGTGGCCAGATCCTTCACAGTAAGACCAGAAGTGTCAAATTCGATAGAACAAGAATTGTCAGCAGTGAATTGACGAATGGAAAGAAGATTGTGGACCATCTGAGGAGCAACAAGAACACTGGAAAGGCGAAAAGGACCAGAAGTAGAACCCACGGAGGTGACGGGAAGACAAGAACCGTCACCAACCATGATAGAAGTGGGATAGGAGGGATGGGGGGGATGGACAGATGAGAGTATACCAGCATCTGGAGTGGTGTGGAAAGAGGCCCCCGAGTCGGCGATCCACTCGGGACCAAGGGGTGGAGTCAGGCCCATGGTGCTGAAAGTCTGAGCCAGGGCAGCCTGATCCCACCCCGGCCAAAGCTGGGGCCAGGTCGGCCCAAGAGGAGGACCGGCAAACATGGCCGGCGACGGACGAGATCCTCCTCCCCCCTGCCCCGGGAAAGGCCACATCGAGATACGCCCTGACCATGGGTTGGCGAAGGATGGCCAGGGCATACCTCCAGGAGCAGGGGCAGAGGCAGGAGGAGAAGGGAACGTGGACGTCCCACGACGACCTCCACCAGGGCCACCACCGGTCGAGGAGGTACCACCACCGCGGCCACCACCACGCCGACGACCGCCACCACGCTCCCGGCCCCCGCGCTCGCGCCCCCCACCTCCGCTCGGCCCGGAGGGAGGAGGACCAAGAAGGGAGCTGGACGGAGAGGCAGACGCCGGCGGTGTAGCAACCAGCGCCTTGGTGGTCATGGAGGCAGACGAGGTCGGGGGGGCAGTGACCTTGGTGCCCCGAGTGATCTCCTCCAGGACCAAGTCGTCCCAGACCTGCAGAAAGGTGGGGAACGGCTTCTGGCGGGTGATCCACGTGCGCAGGTGATCAAAGGAGCTGTTGAGACCCCGCAGCACATTGAGCACCAAGGTGGGCTCAGGCACCGGGTGCCCAAGGTCGCGGAGAGCATCCGCCTTGGTCTTCATCTGCCGGCAGAACTCGCCCACCGACAGGTCCCCCTGCTCGAATGTCCGGAAGGACGCGTCGAGCTGGAGGGCACGAGCCTCGGCATTGCCGAGGAACTGCCCCTCGAGGGCCAGCCACGCCTGGCGAGCCGTGCCGCCGCGGGTCCTGACGAGGTCCTGGAGATCAAGGGATATGGTCCCGTTGATCCAGGACATGACGACGCAGTCGAGGCGCTGCCACGTCATGTCACGCGCCTCGACCGGCGTGTCGAGGAGGACGTGGTCGTCGAGGATGTAGCGGCGGAGGGCGATGAGGACCTGATCACGCCAGCGGGCGTAGGAGGTGGACGTCGGGTCGAGGACGACCGAGACGAGGTGCTTGATGTGGAGCACGCCGGAAGCCTGGCTGTGCAGCTGGGCGACCGAAGGATCGGTCAGAGCCAGCTGAGAACCAGTGGACGGCGCCGGGCGAGAGGAAGAGGCTGCCTGCTCGACCACGGGGACAGCAGCAGGAGGTGGTGGCTGCTGGCCCATGGAAGCAAGCAGGAAGTGCTCCGCCTCGGCCACCTGACGAGCAAGCGCATCGGCCGCGAGCTGCTCCCGCTCCCAAACCAGGGCAGCCTCGCGGGCGCGCGTCTGGGCAGCGGCGGCTTCCGTCTTGGCGGCGAGGAGGGCGGCAGCCAGTGCCGCGGCGGCCGGTGGAGCGCCAGTGAGGTGGAAGGCGGCGGAGGAGAGGGGCACCGCGGAGGGCGGCATCCCCAGGCCGTAGGGGGGCCCGCTGGGTGGAGCAGCGGGCTGGGCCGCACCCCTGGCCCCGGCGTCCAGGGCCTGGGCGCCAGGCACCTCTGCCCCAGCCGCGCCGACGTCCAGGTCGGGCGGAGCAGAGACAGGGGCGGCGGCGGCGGCGCCCGCGTGCGCAGGAGGAGGAGCGGCGACGGACGGAGCAGGGGCGGCCGCGGCGGCGTCCGCGCGTCCAGGAGGATGAACGGCGGCGGGCGGAGTAGGGGCGGCCGGAGCAGGGGCGGCCGCGGCGGCGCCCGCGCGCGCAGGCCCCACACCGGCGACCAGAGCGCGCGCACGCGCGTCCGCGCCAGCAGGAGAGGAGGGCGCGACGGCGGCGGCGTAGGAGAGGAGAGGAGGGAGGTAGGCAGAGAGGGGAGGGGGCGACGGCGGCCGGCCGTTCATGGCGGCGGCGGCGGCGGCTGTAGAGGAGGGGAGGAAGAACCTAGTCTGATACCATGCTATTTGGGATATTTTTCATGTATTCCTCCAACCCTAATGGGTGGGTATATAGTTATCCATACATGGGCCTAGATGGGCCTATTACAACTCCATACTCCAACAAGTAGATTAGATCAGTGCAATTATGATTATTTTGAATGAGGTCTCGTGAATATGAAATGTTTGTAATGTTTCTTTTGAAGGATCACTAGTTATAACTTTATAATAAGGAAACATTAATTAGGAAAAGTTTAAACCTTTACCTAAAAAATCAAACGTAAGTAGTAATGGTAACCAAGATGTAGATGGTGTAGAAGACCCTAAATTTAGAACACTGTGCATTCGATATGTTTTGCAGTTCTAGAATGAATAAAGTAATTCATGAGTTTTGGTGTTTAAAATATTACTGACTAAAACTTCTGAATTTACTTTTGTTAAAGTTGTATGGTTTTTCTCTCTTACTTCTCCCCAATTTCGTTGACGCCAGTACTCTTTTCCTTATCTTAAACTTTTATCTACTACCTCCATTTCAAATTATAGTTCGTTTGACTTTTTTGACTCTAAGTTTGACCGCTCATCTTATTCAAAATTTGTACAAATTATCATATTTTTTGTGGTGGCTTGCTTTATTAATAAAAATTCTTCAAAAAATGACTTAAATTTGACTATATTTACACAAATTTTTCGAATAAGATGAGTGGTCAAACTTGTGGTAATAAAGTCAAACGAACTATAGTTTGGAACAGAGGTAGTAGTTAGTAGGAGTATTGAAATTGCTCTCATGATACAAATATGTAGTTTATCATGTTAAATGAAACTGAAAGTGTTCGGAAGCTTAACTTTTGGTTGATTCATCATGAGGAAAACTATACTGACATACAATATTTTTTCTTGCAGTGCCACACAACCTGGGTGTCGTCATTACCATATGGGCACCAATTGTCTTGGTATGTAAATAAATTATGAAAATTCTGATGGTTTCCTGTTAGCCATTTCACCTACCTCTATACTTCTAGGTGTACTTTATGGACATACAAATTTGGTATGCCATTTTTTCCACTGCCTTTGGAGGTGTTTCTGGTGCCCTCAGTCATGTGGGTGAGGTCAGTGATCGAAACTGTGGTGTTCATGATATGTAGGATTTTTAGTTACCAGATCTTACATTTTCTTTTAATGTAGATACGGACCCTTGGCATGTTAAGGGCCAGATTCAAATCAATGCCAGAAGCTTTCCGTAAATGCAGGGCTGCAAAACAGAGAGAGGTTTCGTACTATCAAATGCTCTTCTTTATTTGCCAATGCCTCAAGTGCCTGAACATGCAGATGCCTTACTTTCACTTAAGATTGCAAAGGTTGCAACCAGTTTATTATTATTTGACTAATTAGTTGTTCTTAACTGCCAGCGTGCACTTGAGCAGAGGAGTTTCTTTTCTGTTTGGAATTCATTCATCAATTCCTTAAGAGAGGAAGACTTCATCAGTGATAGGTTGGAACACTAAACAATATGTCAGGCTAGTATGTCATTAACCTTAAAGTTAAATCTGATTGATTTTATGTTATCAGAGAGAAAAACATATTGATGGCTCCATCATTTTCAAGCAACTTATCTGTCATTCAGTGGCCGCCGTTCCTCCTTGCTAGCAAGGTAAATAATTGCCATATCGGATGCAAATGATCAAATATTGTAAAATAAGGAATACTCATGGCCTTTTGAATGTACCAGGTACCCGCAGCTCTTCATATGGCCATGAATTCCAAAGAAGGGGATGTGCATGAGCTAATTGAAAAAGTTAAACTAGATCGAGACAGATATAGTGCAGTTATAGAATGCTATGAATCCTTGATGATTATACTTAATAGTCTTCTATTAGACTCCAATGATCAGAAGTAAAGAACCATCCCTGTCATTTTGATTTTAAATTACTTATTTTTTTGTATTAAATCACTCAGAAAGTGTTGACGTGGAAATTTTGTATATTATTGCAGTATTGTCAATGAAATTGATAGAAAAGTGATCTATAGCGTGAGAAATAAAACATTCTTGGAAGACTTTGAAATGGTAGAAATTGGGAAAGTAAGTGCTACATTGGCAAAATTATTACATCTGCTGGTAAGTGGTAGAATTCTTTGAAAGTTTTCCCACAAATCTTTGTACTTGCTTATTAAAGAAATCTATGTACTTTCTTCTTTGCATGTCCTTTATATTTACTGTTTTATTTTTTGCTCACTATCTAACATTCGCAGAAGAGTGAACCTACTAATGGTGCTGAAGAGAGGAAAATTGTTAATGCCTTACAAGATTTTATGGAAATTGTAACACGTGATTTCATGAAAGATGGACAGAGGTAAGACCTACGATAATCTTGTATGGTTCTAACAATGGAGTCAGAAAATTGCTTTTGAAATATGATGTTTATTTGTATGCGAAATTGTGGCAGCATTCTGAAAGATGAGAATGAGAGAAAGCAAAGTTTTACAAAGCTGAATATGGATATGGTAAAGGATGAGTTTTGGAGGGAGAAGGTCCGCTATTCCTGCTGTGATTTATTTAAAATTTGATGCTAATGTTTTCATTATACTGAATAAACGTTTTCAATTTCAGTTTGTACGGCTGCATTTACTGTTGACTATGAAGGATTCTGCAATGGATGTGCCATCAAACTTGGATGCTCGACGGAGGATTACCTTCTTTGCAAACTCACTTTTTATGAAAATGCCGAGAGCACCTCATGTGCATGATATGATTTCCTTTAGGTGTGTATATATATCATCCATGGGCTTCTGTTGTAGTATAAGTAGGTATCTACAGATTAGTGAAGTGCACAGTCGAACTGTTATTACACTTTTCTAGACTTTACACAAAAACATGTTTTTTTTTTCAGAAATGAACATATTGGCATCTTTGTGTTTCATAAGAAACCAAATTCACAAGTTTATATTTAAGTGCATAAATGTTTTGAGTTTCTGTTATGTTTTTTCTTATGCACTTATCTTGAGACGTTTTACATTCTAACAAGCTTCAAAATTCAGTGTTCTGACTCCATACTACAACGAAGAAGTACTCTATTCATCTTACGAACTAAATAGAAAGAACGAAGATGGTATCTCAATTTTGTTCTACCTACAGAAGATCTACCCAGGTGAACTGCAGACACCTTGTGCCTTGTTTCTTAAACAAATTCCATCAGATTGTTGTGTAGGTAAAATTATTAATGATGACTGGCAGGCTAAGTTCTAATAACTTGTCTTGCTACTTCATTAGATGAATGGAGCAACTTTCTAGAACGTATTGGAGTTGACCAAGATGATGAAGCATCAGTAAAAGAGCACATGGATGATATCCGTTTATGGGCGTCTTACCGTGGTCAAACACTTGCCAGAACTGGTAATATGATTTTTCCTATCCTTTATTGAGCTATCAAAAGTGTGTCTTCTCTGCTTATCTTATTCTTTCTATTTTATTATGTATAGTGAGGGGAATGATGTACTATAGACGAGCTCTTGAACTACAATGCTACGAGGATATGATAAATGATGAAGGTTAGCCACTCACATGGGTCTTCCATTTTTGTTATGTGGATACAATTGAAAATCGTATTACTTGGTTATGATCGGATGTATTGAATCATTCTTTTGTTGAATCATCTTGTTATGGTAAAGCTGATTTGAGTGGAGAGGAAGCTGCAAGGTCCAAGGCTATTTCTGATATCAAGTTTACTTATGTTGTCTCCTGTCAACTCTATGGCATGCATAAGGCATCCAAGGATTCCCGAGAAAAAGGTCTCTATGAGAATATCTTAAACCTTATGCTGACGTAAGTTCTGGAGCCTTTTTCTTTTTCGTTTTAATTATTTTTAGACGTTTTCCTTTAGTTTCATGTGCACAACATGCAGATATCCGGCATTGCGCATTGCTTACATTGATGAGAAGGAAGTACAATTACCAAATGGTAAAATGGAGAAACAGTATTACTCTGTTCTTGTGAAAGGTGATGATGAGGTAATGGATTTGCATTGAACTTGAATATTCACTTTCCTTCGGTAGATGTTATGTTATTAGCAACTACAATTTTAAGGTAGGAGTACTGAACCCTGTTGGTCAGGAAACTCGCTGGGTTCGAGCCCAGGAGGCCTTCCTCAACTGGAGCCATTACCAACCTACCTACTGCTCTGTTGTCATCAGCTACTACAATTCATTTTTACCAACTTTTGTCTAGGGGTACATGTTGCTTTTATTATCTACAAAATTAAATGTGGGAACAGGCAATGAAATATACTGATATCTAAACCTGAATGTCAATATTACAGGGAAATAACTACTGATTGAACATCCTAATCATTGCTCAGTGTAAAGTGTCCTCCAACTTAAAAAAAATGCATGCAACAGAATGTGGAGCATGAATAGTTGTAGAGAATAAGATGGGGATCCACCATACACCCAAGAAGGGACCTTTATATATATAGCCAGGATGGCTTGACATACAAGTCAAGTATAAATACGGCTATACATATGTAATATCTCTAATAATACTATACCTTATCTTGCTATTAATGTAGCCATTTAAATTTTATTTGTTTTCAGGAAATTTATCGGATAAGGCTTCCTGGTAAACCAACAGATGTTGGAGAGGGCAAGCCGAATAATCAAAATCATGCCATAATCTTCACAAGAGGAGAAGCACTTCAAGCAATTGACATGAATCAGGTATACTAAGGGCCTGTTTGGATGGGCTAAAGTGCTAGTGCTAAAGATTAGAACCTTCCCCCAACTAATGTTTTTGAGTCATGGCTAAATTTTAGCACCACCCATTAGGACCTGTTTGGATGTGCTAGTGCAAGTTTAGCACTTTCACCCATTAGCAGTTGGATCCAAACAGGCCCTAATCCATATGTAATGAGTTTCAAGCTAGCAGACATCTTAAATTTTTCTACTATATAGGATAACTACCTTGAGGAAGCATTTAAAATGAGAAATCTCTTGGAAGAGTTCCTCATTACACATGGAAAGTCAAAGCCTACCATATTGGGTGTTCGGGAGCATATATTTACAGGAAGGTTGGTTTTTCTGTTTGGTACCAATATGTTTAGAAGTCTCCAGTTTTTCTTACACTAATTTTATTAACTTCCTTGTCATTTTGTCACACATGTAGTGTTTCATCCCTCGCCTGGTTTATGTCCAACCAAGAGACCAGCTTCGTTACTATTGGACAACGTGTTCTTGCCAACCCGCTTAAGTATGTATCTTCTCTCTTTCAACTTTTAACAAACTCTGATCTTCTCTAACTCTTTGTTGTTATAATGTAGTCGTGGATTATTATCTTTTTGCTTAATATGAAACCGATTACCAGTAATAATTCCCGTGCTGCTCGTAAAGATTTAAGATTTGTGGACATATGGTACTTGTTAAGGCTTAAAGAAACTCTGTTTATATACTACCTCCATCCTTTAATATATGACGTTGGTTAGCTCAAAAATGAACTAAGCAACGTCATATAATAGAAGGGGGTAGTAAGAAGCATTCGGACAATATATTATCACATGTAATACTTCTCTAGAAAGCAAATTAAATGATGCCATGGCAGGCATACATAGCTGCTCCATTCTTAAAAATGTATTTGAAAATTGGAAAATGCAGGTAACTTTATGCTATAGTTTTTAATACGTGCTTAATTTCTAATAACATAGATTTAGAAATATGTGTGGTATCATTGCCAATTCATGTGTAAGTATTATACAAATACCAAAAGGAATAACATTTTTGTCTATTCAGCATAGTTAATTCTTAATGTATGTTTCATATAACTTTGGTGGATATATTATATGAACAGTAAATGATAATGGATAAGCATAGTCCGATCAACTATAGGATAGCTAGATGCCTAGATGTGTAATTTGCTGATTGGCTGATTGCATCAATAGATAGGCTTGCCAGGTTCCTCTCATTAAATTTGATATTTGTGATGCATTGTTTTAAGTAGAACCTGCTCTGCCTCTGTAGCAGGACTTTTCACCTTCTGCCTGCTACAGTGTTCTAGCCTACATCGTGTAGCACGATATTTGTGGAAAACCGCAAAATACAGTTTAAGGTTTATGCATGATCCGTTTGTTGTATTTATAGTTATATTCTATTTGGGTACTTAGTCCAAGATTTGTAGTTGTGCAGTGTGCACTAACAAATAATAATATCCTCATTGAGAAAGTGATGTTGTTAATGAAGAAAACAAGAACTGGAAGCTTGAGGTGTGAAAATTGTGTAGGGTTGCTGTCTTCATTTCACGATATGACTTTATATCCTGGATGTTTTACTTTGGGAATTGATTGATTCATATTTGCAAATATAGCTGCACATGTCACTCCTACTGAATCTGTACACTGCCATATATGAAAAAAAGTACTTTACACCGTAAGATTTGTAAAATATTGGTGTTATCTATCAACAAAATATCACAAGCAAAAAGAAAATTCTTGGAACTACTCAATAGATGCCTGTTACACTGCCCGGACCCTTAGTGTTTATCAATTGTCACTTGTGAAATACCTAGTCTTTTGGTAAATGTTGTCTTCACCAATAAATCTTAGAGGAATGGACACTGGGGCTACACATATTTTGTACTCGTCACAGATTGCTACCTTTTGAAGTTGATAATTTACTTCATAGTGTTGAAGTGATAAATCTTAGGAATTGACAATGGGGCTACACAGATTTTGTAACTGTCACAGATTGTTGTCTGTATTCCTTGTAGAATTGGCACATGAAATAGAGTGATATGGATAATTTCTGGAGTTTAGCTGGTAATGATTAATTTTAATTGATTTGTAGGAGTGGTAGATTTCAAATTTTATTGGTATCATGAGAATGCTCTTGTTGTAACTTGTTTTGGAGATGTTTATGGATGTTGGAGTGTAAGTTCTAAGAAGTTTCCAATGCAGGGTACGATTCCATTATGGGCACCCTGATGTTTTTGATAGACTCTTTCACCTCACAAGGGGTGGCATAAGCAAGGCATCAAAAGTTATCAACCTTAGCGAGGATATCTTTGCAGGTAAGTTTTCCTGAGACTATGCAATGAGCATAGTTGCTTAGTTCTGCGCACTTTGCTCATAATGGTTCTGTTGACATCATAGGGTTCAACTCAACTTTGCGTCGAGGAAATGTTACGCATCATGAATACATACAGTTGGGCAAAGGACGTGATGTTGGAATGAACCAAATATCCAATTTTGAGGCCAAGGTGGCAAATGGAAATGGTGAACAGACACTATGTCGTGATATATATCGACTAGGACACAGATTTGATTTCTACAGGATGCTATCTCTGTACTTCACTACAGTTGGCTTCTACTTCAATAGCATGGTATGGGTCTCATACTTCACCATATTAGTCTGATACAATATGATTTCTAGGAAGTAGGAAAGAAGATTGATCAATTCCATAACTTTTTTGTTTTACCAAAAAAAAACTTATATTTTTTTTACCAAATACGAGAACCTTATCTGGGCCCTGGACGTTCAACTTTGATCAACAAAACTTGCAAAAGGTCCAGATTTGATTTCTGTAGGATGCTATCTCTGTACTTTCAATATTTGAGCAGCAAAACTTGCAGAAGGTCTCATTGCTGGAACCATTAGAAAATTTTGGTTTTGAAGATCAACACTAATATTTTTTTTCGCAAGCATAAACTGGGATGCAAACTATGCTCCCTGATCTTTTTTTTATCTCACGTACCTTAGAGATTTATTTTCACAATGGTGAAAATTATATTGTCTGGAGCGCATGATACATAGATTGTGATGCGCTTTACAACTTTAATTCTATAATTTTTGTAGGTTTTATGGTGTTTTTGCCCCTACTTTAAAGTATAATTGTGATTTTGCCCTTGTTTTCTTTGTGATTTTGCCCTTGTTTTCTTTGTGATTTTGCCCTCACTGTTCACAAAGTCAATAAGATTTTGCCCCTGGTCTTTGCGTATTTACCCCTGTTTTGACCATTGACTAAGGGCAAAATCGCATTGACTTTGTGAACAGTGAGGGTAAAATCACAAAGTTAAAAAAAGAAGGGCAAAATCACAATTGTGCTTCAAAATAGGGGCAAGAACACCAATGCCCCATTTTTGTATGAATTGACCTTGAGCTATATATATTACTTTCAGGTGGCTGTTCTCACAGTATATGTATTTTTATATGGGAGGTTATACCTTGTTTTGAGTGGCTTAGAAAAGTCAATACTCCAAGATCCAAATATTCAAAATATCAAACCGTTTGAAAATGCACTTGCCACTCAATCTGTATTCCAACTTGGGATGTTGCTCGTCCTCCCAATGGTGATGGAGGTTGGCCTGGAGAAAGGATTTGGTAGAGCATTGGCAGAGTTTATAATTATGCAACTCCAGTTAGCTCCTGTGTTCTTCACTTTTCATCTTGGAACAAAGACTCACTATTATGGCAGGACAATACTTCATGGTGGAGCAAAGTATAGAGCTACAGGGAGAGGGTTTGTTGTGCGTCATGCAAAGTATGCTGAGAATTATAGGATGTACTCCCGAAGCCACTTTGTGAAAGCATTGGAGCTGCTTATTCTTTTGGTTGTCTATCTAGCATATGGTAGTTCATACAGAAGCTCCAGTTTGTATCTGTACGTCACAGTTTCCTTATGGTTCCTTGTTTTCTGTTGGTTGTTTGCGCCTTTTGTCTTCAACCCATCCTGCTTTGAGTGGCACAAGACCGTTGATGACTGGATGGACTGGTGGAAGTGGATGAACAATAGAGGTGGTATAGGCCTAGCACCTGAGCAGAGTTGGGAGGCTTGGTGGATGAGCGAACATGATCACCTGAAGAATGCAACAATACGTAGCTTGCTCTTGGAGTTCATCCTCTCCCTTCGGTTCTTGATCTACCAATATGGTATTGTTTACCATTTGCACATAGTGCACGGGAACAGAAGCTTCATGGTATTCTACCCGCTTGGAATGGCCCTTGTCATTGTAATCCCCATTTAGAAAATAAGTTAGCTAATGTCCTGTTCTTCCCTGCAGGTATATGCACTATCATGGCTGGTTATTGCGGTCGTTCTTGTGTCACTAAAGGTAACAGTCTGTTTAGTGTTGCGGTGCATCCTGTTTTAACCGATATAGATTTTACACTCGGAGTGTGCCTTTCGTTCAGGTTGTTTCAATGGGGAGAGAGAAGTTTGTTACGAGGTTTCAACTTGTATTCCGCATCCTCAAGGGCATTGTCTTCCTTGTTCTCATCAGTTTGCTTGTTCTCCTATTCGTTGCTTTTGAACTTCCTGTCTCAGACATTGGCGCCAGTATCTTGGCCTTCATTCCCACTGGCTGGTTTATTCTTCTGGTGAGCTATTCTTCTGGTTTTCCACCCATTGCTTTGTGTAGCCATCTGCAATTATACTTTTATGCCACGCTGTTCATGTACATTGTGTATTCACTTATCCTCTGGTTCATGTTAGCGTCACCTTTATGTTGCTCCTTGTAGATCGCACAACTATGTGGACCGCTATTCCGAAGATTGGTCATAGAGCCACTTCATACGTTGTGTTTCCCATGTGGCACCGGTGCCGCATGCAGGGGTCCTTGCTGTGCCAAGTTCAGGCAGAGGACCGGAGCCGTGCTCCGGAAGATGGGGCCATGGGACTCCATCCAGGAGATGGCGAGGGTGTACGAGTACACCATGGGGCTCCTCATCTTCCTGCCCATCGCCGTGCTGTCATGGTTCCCTTTCGTCTCCGAGTTCCAGACGCGACTGCTCTTCAATCAGGCCTTCAGCCGCGGCTTGCAGATCTCGAGGATCCTCGCCGGTCAGAACGGGAGCGGCACAAAGCGCGACTGATGATTCTTCTGCGGAAGGCGTGGAGTCCTCCATTTCGTTGTGCCATATATGTTACGTCGCTACTATTGTCCGTTCCATCGTGGGCGCGCAGTTTGAAAAGTGAGAGCGCTCAATCTAAGTGTGTACTCCATTTGCACTTCTTAAATTTGATTCATATTCATTGTTGTTTTCATTTGATTGAACGGTTCCCTCTTGACGAATCGGCGTGGCGTGCATACATTAGACATGCAACAACTTCTAGCTCCACTTCGAGCGATGAATGGGCCGGGTAACCGAAGTGCACCTGGTTGCAAATCACATACTTCGACGTTTTATATAAATCATCTAAGCGCCTCCATGAGCAATCTAGTATCTGAAACAAGTACGACGGACGACCATTTGGCCTCTTCTACTTGGACCGACAGCAGAAATAAAGAGCCCTTAAAGATACGAATTCAATTTAAAGCATTCACATGCTCAAACGCAACGTCCTTACATAAACACGTCTAAACTAGACATAACAGCAGCACGGTTGTTTCTCTTTTTTACGCCAATTAATTCTGATGGCCAAAAATTCTAAACATGAGCCAAAAGAAAGATAACTTAAGGTCTCAAAACCAGAGTAAAAATCATCATAATAGCCTAATCTTGAGATGAACCTTAATTTGACAATCTGATAGAAATTGTAGAACACCTCCACCACAATGAATATAACTGGAGCTCCAAAATTCATATGAAGACGCACTTTACCAATCTGGAAAGTTTATAAATTTTTCTACAACTTTTTTGAATATGAGAGTCCAATTCTGAAGGTAGATTAGCATAAACTTGAAGTAAACAGATTATCAGAATTACGAGACTGAAAAACTGTCAGAATTAATCTTCAATTAATCCTTGACCTTAACTCTGATTGTGTTATTCTTTATGTTCGTGGAAAGATCTCAAAATCCTCTACAACTCTTATACATGTTTAATATTTTTTTGAGGCCAATAAGACCACGAAAAACTGACATGAACGAGGACTGCACAAAATGACCACATGCTGAAAACAGCGATGTGGGCAAAACCTTAACCCTAGCCTTAACGACAACGAACTTCACTACATGCATAATCAAAAACATCAAGAAAACAGGGGGAAAACACTTTCTACAGATGGGGCATGCTTCACCTAGGGTTCCCTCGTGGAAACTACAAGGGCAACTGTGTAGACGACGTTCCGACGACGAATCCCGCCACCAACGAGACAGCAACCCCGTTGATTGCCTCCAACTACACCACACCCATGGGGCACCACGATGAACAGGGAAGAAGATTACAATTGAGGGGAAAACGGAGACGAGAGAGGAAGCCCATCCCATTTTCGGGAAGTAACAGTGGTGATCGACGACGATGAGCTCTAATCTCCCCTCTTTTCTTCTCTTTTCTCTCCCCCTTATTTTTTTCTTTGGTGTGAGGCAGAAAGGGGGAGCGGCGGCGCATGTTGGGGAGGGAAAAAAGGTCGTGACTACTGTAGCTCGCGGCTACTGTAAAGCCCATAAAAAAAACCCTCAAGCGCAGTTTCGCGATCCAAACTCTAAATGAGACAAATGAGTAGTCAAACGGAATGTACTCGACGAGCTCTATGCGTTTGTAACCTCGGATGTTTCATCAGAGCAATGGCTCAAAAAGTTAATTTTTAATTATCACTTTACGTCTTCCTACCGACAAAGCATATTTTATTCTTTTGTGCATACGGGGTGTTACATTACTTAATTCTATTTTCATTTAATAGCAACAATTAAACTAAATCAAGCATTCCTAAAGCATATAAATCACGAAAAACGTCTAAACAGAGGACAAAAAAGTCAAGGCCATTTTTGTCATAAAATAGACACTAAGAACAGATTAACAAAGTTGGATTCACCATTTATCAGTTTTCTGCAATTTATGAAAAATAAAGCAATTTCCAGCCCTAGAAAGGTAGATTCAGCTAAAACAACAGTAAAAACGTACAAGCAGTAAACTTGGTGTATAGATCTGGTCAGAGCACAAGTCAAGAAGTCTAACAAAGTTGGATTCGTAATTTTTGGAGCAACACATAAATAATCATGCATTTTTCATCCTTAGCAAAGATAAATTCATAGCTGAAAATAAATAACAATAGAATGTGCACATGCATTTTATGTCAAAGAGCATCATCACAGACCTAAGAAAACAAGAATCACAAATTTTGGAGATCTACATCATTTTTACATGTTGCAACACATAATCAAACAACTACAAGCACACCTCAACAAATGGGCCCAAGGCCCAAAACGCAGCCCAGCAATGGCCTACGTGAGGCGGAAGCGGCGCCGGCCATGGCGGGGCCGGGACGACGGCGGACGGCGAGCGCGACGCGGTCCCGAGGACGGAGAGCTTGCCGGGGGTGGCCGGCGACGAGGAGTAGCAGTGACGGCGGCGCTCCATGAGCTCCGGCGGCGGTCCTACACGAGGCGCGGCTGGTGCGCGGCGGCGACGTGGCGACGCCGGCCGCGGCGCCCAATCGTCGCGCGGGGAGGTGACGCGGCCGGGGGGAGAGAGAGAGAGACCGACAGGTGGGCCCATATATATATATTTTTGGTCCGTTGCAGTTGGCATCCCAGTGAACAGGCCATTCACGTGGTACAAGGCCACCTTCGCCGCTCCGGCCGTGGCGGTGGCGGTGGCGGTGGCGGTGGACCTTCTTGGCCTGAACAAGGGCGCGGCGTGGGTGAACGGCCACAGCCTCGGCCGCTACTGGCCGTCGTGCACCGCGGCAGAGACGCGGGGTTCAACCCGGACTCCGGCGATGGCAAGTGCGCGAGCGCGACAGGGTGCGGCGCGCCGTCGCAGCGGTTCTACCACGTCCTGCGCGCCTTCCTCAGCGCCGGCGACGGCGAGCACAACGCGCTGGTGCTCTTCGAGGAGGCCGCCGCGGCGACCCGGCGCGCGCCGCGTTCCGCACCGTCTCCGTCGCCGCCGGCGCCGCCTGCGTTTCGGCCGCCGAGGTGGGCGACGACGTGACTCGCTGTCGTGCGGCGGGCGCGGGCGCGTGGTTACTGACGTGGACGTGGCCGGCAGCAGGCTTCGGCGTCGCCGGGGGAAGCTGCGGCGGCTACCGGGTGGGCGGGTGCGAGTCCAAGGCCGCGCTGGAGGCAATCACGGCGGCGTGCGTCTGCAGGGAGTCGTGCACCCGTAAGTATACGGCCGCGTTCTTCGGCCGCGGCGCTGGGTGCGAGAGTCCGGGCGAGCTCACAGTGCAGCCTCAGCTGCTGATAGCGAATTAGCGATCGGCGCAGTAGCTTGGGTGAAGCTCTCAGTATAATAACCGGTTCATTATTAGCTCCACACAAGATCAACCATTGAGAGGCCACGAACTGGTTATCTGTTGCTAATGGTCATAACCGTCTGGTGGTTTGCGACCGAGCATAAATCCTCGGGTAGGCATCAAAACTGGTTTTATAGCACGAACCATGGTATGTTATGCCAAGAAACAAAACGGTTTTAAGGGGTTGTGCAGCCATGTTTTTAAGTCATCCGACTAATCACGATTAGATCGACTAGACAGTTGATCGTCCGATTAATCATCGATAATCATCGACTAATCATGATTATATGATAAAAAAATAAATTTACATTTACATGAAAATCTTTTGTAATCAAAGACGCCGACCTACCCACGTTGACTCGCGACCATACAGGAGATAAGAAGAGCCATCCCAGCTTGCAATGCATGCCATCCGCAATAATTATCCTTCCTTCGCAGGGCTCATCATCATCAGCACGAACAAATCGGCATGCACCAGTCACCAGTGCTATCTTCACGTGGAGAACGAACTCAAGGATGGGGTCTCTCATGCTGTCATCTCGGAAGCAGTTACCTGTTGCCACTGGATGCTTGCGTGCGGTGCGGTGCCTTATCCGGCCGGAGCTGTCGCTGGCGTCGTCGTCAGCCTGACTTCGCCGCCAGTCGCCTGCCTTACAAATACCCTCCCGCACGCATCTCTTCCTTTCAGTCACTCCCTACACTCGTGGAGCGCTAGTTTCATTTCTCTTCCCCACGCGCCTCGCTCTCAGTTAGTTGCGCCATGGCCGCGCCGCTCGCGCTGCCCCTCCTCCTCCTCGTGCTCGCCGCCGCCGCCGCCGTCGGCTGTGGCGCCACCACCGTCGCCTACAGCGACCGTGCCGTGATCATCGACGGCCAGCGCCGGATCATCTTGTCCGGGTCCATCCATTACCCCAGGAGCACGCCCCAGGTGAGACGATGGATACCGATCGAGCAACCGTTCTCTAAAATGTTACTCTGCACTCTGCAGCCATCTGATCCCATCTTTACTATCCTGTGTGCATGCAGATGTGGCCTGATCTGATCAGGAAGGCCAAGGAAGGCGGCCTCAACACCATCGAGACCTATGTCTTCTGGAATGGCCACGAGCCGCGCCGGCGCCAGGTAATCATCATCACCATCTGTATACTACTGATGACCCCATATGAAAAAGAAATTCTTCGTGTTAAATTGTGCATTTTGTCTATGTTGTAGTACAACTTCCAGGGGAACTACGACATCGTCAGGTTCTTCAAGGAGATCCAGAACGCCGGGATGTACGCCATTCTTCGCATTGGTCCCTACATCTGTGGGGAATGGAACTACGGGTACCAACTATCATCCTCTCAGCATTCATGCATCGTACTGCATCATGCTAACTAGGATGTCTTATGTTCATTTTTCATGTTTTGAATAATTCACGAAATGCTTGCGCATTTTCATTTGTTCCCTATTAATTATATATTGTTGCAGAGGCCTTCCCGCCTGGCTCCGTGACATCCCTGGCATGCAGTTCAGGCTGCACAATCACCCCTTCGAGGTAACTAGCATGCTCATATATATGTGCTGCATCTCACTCTAACACCTGTGTTTACCCTTCTATTAAGTATTCATATATACTCCCTCCATTCTTAAATATATGACGTTTAGGACAAGCAAATTAGTTCATTTTTGAACTAAATAGCTTGTCCTAAATGACATATATTCGAGAACAGAGGTAGTACAAGTTTAATTCAAGTAATGATTTTGTTCTCCACATGGCAGCGCGAGATGGAGACCTTCACCACCCTCATTGTCAACAAGATGAAGGACGCCAAAATGTTTGCTGGGCAGGGAGGCCCAATCATCCTCGCTCAGGTGCATATAGATATACAACATTCTCTTTTCACTTGCACTGTGGACTATGTGTCTGATGATGTGATAATCAAGATTAGTTTATATGGCAAATTCTTTACATTTATTTTTTCATTTTATAATAAATTCCTTTTTTTTAATTCTGCCTGCCTAGATCGAGAACGAGTACGGGAACATCATGGGCAAGCTGAACAACAACCAGTCTGCATCGCATTACATCCACTGGTGCGCCGACATGGCCAACAAGCAGAAGGTTGGCGTCCCGTGGATCATGTGCCAGCAGGATGACGATGTGCCACACAATGTGGTAAGTTTGATTTTCAGCATAGTTGTAATTTGTGATAAAACGGTTTATGAAGTGATTATGTTTTGTAGCTTCAGCTAACGTTTCAAATTTCTGGTTCTGGTCAGATCAATACGTGCAATGGATTCTATTGCCACGACTGGTTCCCGAACCGGACCGGCATTCCCAAGATTTGGACAGAGAACTGGACTGGCTGGTAATCTTTTTTTTTGTTGCTTTTTTTCCTAAATTTTTGTAGTCATGGTTAGTTATGTATTGCGATTGTAAATTATGTCATCAGGTTCAAAGCCTGGGACAAGCCAGATTTCCATAGATCTGCTGAAGACATTGCTTTCGCGGTTGCCATGTTCTTCCAGAAACGTGGATCTGTCCAGAACTACTACATGGTAAAATAATCAGGGGTTTTTAAAAACATGGACTACATATGATTATCTTGTAATGCCATGTATGTTATCACCTCATTTCACATTGCTGTTGATTATCAGTACCACGGTGGAACCAACTTTGGGCGTACTTCTGGTGGCCCCTACATCACAACTAGCTATGACTACGATGCACCTTTGGATGAGTATGGTGAGTTTATTTAGTACAGAGGATTTTTTATAACATGTGTTATTAAGTCGGATACAATTTTGAGATGTAACCTAGGGAATGTGGTTTTACATGTATATCCCATCAGGTAACATTAGGCAGCCCAAATATGGTCACTTGAAGGACCTCCACAACGTGCTCAAGTCGATGGAGAAAATCCTCGTCCATGGAGAGTACAATGACACTAGCTACGGCAAAAATATCACTGTGCGTTACACACTTACACATCTCATGCCAACTATTTTCTTGTATTAGAGGGTTTATCCAGGTTCTTCCAACATGCACAACTAAATCAATATTGCAGGTCACCAAGTACACCTATGGTGGTTCCTCGGTTTGCTTCATCAACAACCAGTTTGACGACAGGGATGTCAATGTGACCCTCGGCAAAACTCACCTCGTGCCGGCATGGTCCGTCAGCATCTCGCCGGACTGCAAGACTGTTGCATACAACACTGCCAAGGTGTGTTGCTCATCATAGCAATTAATGTGATGTTGTCATTTCAGGATTTCCAATTTTTGCAATTTTAACTGCATACGGCCGGCCATCAGTGTATTGCTGTTGCTGAGTACTGATGTCAGTTTCCATTTGTCAAATGATTGCACCATTGTTAGATCAAGACTCAGATGTCGGTGATGGTGAAGAAGGAGAATACAGTGGAGAAAGAGCCGGAAGCCTTGACGTGGTCGTGGATGCCAGAGAACCTGAAGCCCTTTATGACTGACGACCATGGCAGCTTCAGACAAACCCAGCTGTTGGATCAGATCGCTGCATCCACTGATCAGAGCGACTACTTGTGGTATAGGACAAGGTACTCGATCTACAAAATTCGTTTATAGTTTAAACCTTGTCGGAATTTATTATCCTCCAACGGCGATGTAAAACTGTAACATTTCTGATAAATTACAGCCTCCAGCACAAGGGAGAGGGAAGTTACAAGCTGTATGTGAACACAACGGGCCATGAGATCTACGCTTTTGTGAATGGAAAGCTTGTCGGTCAGTACTCTGCTCCTGTGTATCTCGATCACAATCTCTGTTTTTTTTTGTTGCCATCAATCTGATGGTGATTAATTGGTCTACGAACAATATACTTCACAGGTAAAAACCACTCCGCTAATGGAGCATTCGTCTTCCAGCTTGAGACTCCTGTAAAGCTTCATTCTGGGAAGAACTACATTTCCCTTCTGAGCGGCACCGTCGGCCTCAAGGTTCTAAACTTGTCAAGCAAAACAGCACCGACCCCTTCTATTTTTTACTCACGTATATAAAGACGGTTACACGTTTTTCCTTTGTGAAACAGAACTATGGACCTTTGTTCGAGCTCATGCCGGCAGGGATCGTGGGAGGACCAGTTAAGCTTGTCGGCGCAAACGGCACCACCATTGACCTCACTAACAGCTCTTGGTCTTACAAGGTACATCATATCTCTAGAGCATCCCCTTTCTTTTCTTTTTAGCAAAACCATATTAGTACCACCATGATTACAACATACATTTCTTTGTTGCAGTCTGGTTTGGCCGGCGAGCACAGGCAGATCCATCTCGACAAGGTTGGGTACAAATGGCAGAGCAACAACGGCAGCATCCCAGTGAACAGGCCGTTCACGTGGTACAAGACCTCCTTCGCCGCCCCCGCCGGCGAGGAGGCCGTGGTGGTGGACCTGCTGGGCCTGAACAAGGGCGCGGCGTGGGTGAACGGCAACAGCCTCGGCCGCTACTGGCCGTCGTACACGGCATCGGAGATGGAGGGCTGCCACGTGTGCGACTACCGCGGCAAGTTCAAGGCGGAGGGCGACGGCATCCGGTGCCTGACGGGCTGCGGCGAGCCGTCGCAGCGGTTCTACCACGTGCCGCGTTCCTTCCTCCGCGCGGGCGAGCCCAACACGCTGGTGCTCTTCGAGGAGGCCGGCGGCGACCCGGCGCGCGCCGCGTTCCGCACCGTCGCCGTCGGCGCCGTCTGCGTGGCGGGCGCCGAGGTCGGCGACGACGTGACGCTGTCGTGCGGCGGGCACGGGCGCGTGGTCACCAGCGTGGACGTGGCCAGCTTCGGCGTGGGCAGGGGCAGCTGCGGCGCCTACGAGGGCGGGTGCGAGTCCAAGGCGGCGCTCAAGGCCTTCACGGCGGCGTGCGTCGGCAGGGAGTCGTGCACGGTGAAGCACACGGCCGCGTTCGCCGGCGCCGGGTGCGAGTCCGGCGCGCTCACCGTGCAGGTCACCTGCCGGTAGTGATCGGGCCACGCGTAACAGCGGCGTGTTGGCTTAAGTTTATCTAGCTAGATTAGCAGCTCACCAAAATAGATGAGGTAGTGAAGCTTACCTTAGTTAAGAGTAGGTGATGGTTACGTACGTGTGCTGGTACTTGCATTAGTGTGGACTCTGCTGGTGTGTCAGTGTGGTTGGTGGAAGTTAAAGGCCAATGAGTTCTTCTATTTGATTACGAATATATGATCGATGGATAATATGAGGCACTCCTAGGTGTGATTCTGAGTGAGATATGGAAAGAAAGCTGTGCCAATGGTCCATAGACCTCCACCTGTTGATGACCCTTTTGATCCGCATTGCATTATTCATCACTTTTTCGTCAGATGCTTGCAAATCTTAGATTTCGCTTTGAGCTGTGTTCTACCTACTTTGTCAGTCATGGCAGAACAAAATCTCTCACCATGCATGTGACTAACTAATCCCATGCTGCACACTAGCTAGTGATCACTATTCACTACTATGCTAATGTCGTCGATGATGAAGTATTGAAGTTCTATATATTAAGATCAGAAAATGACTGATTGGATGTATGTTGATAATCACGGCTGGCATATAGAATAATAGTGATGTAAAGATTACAGTCTGGTCACCAAGGCACGCGTATGTGTTTCGATGCTTTGCTTACTGAGATTACTCCGCTCTGAAGCAAAACGCGCACGCTTCATATATCCAGCTGTTTTTTTTTTGATGAATCATATCTCCAGCTGTTGAGGAGCAGTGCTTCGTTATCCGGAGTAGCCCCGTGCTCGGTGACCGAGCTCACTTTATTGTCATCCGGACTATTTGCCTACGCTGAACTTCGCTTCCAAGAAAACTTTGTTGTAGGCCCTGAGTTGTTCTCGAAGAGCTTCGCTGAGCCTCGGGTGATGAGATGATGTCAAGTGCCGCAAAGACCTATGGAGTACACGAAAAATGGCTGTGAGACGCGTCAGTCGTGCTGGATTCAATCGCGGCGCTTCGTTCCGTTATGCTTCGTTCTGTACCGAGATCCGTAAACCTGTGTTCTATCCTCCCGTATTTCCAATATACACGCATTATTTTCTCTTCATATCTGACACCGGCGCAGAGAATCTTACTGTACTGGCGCAGGAATCGTTGTACTTCCGATGTGGATAAAGTAATATGTACCACTTGTAGTGCGGTTGGGTTATGTAGCTTTATTATAGTTAACTTGCTAACGTTTATGGTCCACTTGTTGTGTTGAATTTTTCTGCTAGCTTGTATTAAACCTGTACTGGCGGTGGGCAAGCTGTACGTTCCTCCCCGATGTGTGGTGAAGGATATGAACCACGAGTGGTGCGCTTCTGTACTCTAAATTTATTATATTGTATTTGCTAACGATTATGGTCCACGAGTTGTTCAGTTGTACAAGTTGGAGAAGCTGTATCTCATGGTACCATGCTAAATAAATATCTTATTCCGTGCGTGTCTTTATAATATATCTCTATGGCGCTATTGTTTGGAGCAGCTCACCTTATCCTCTTTCTGTTGGTTGCTCCTGAATATGATATATATAATTGCACCATATTTCATTCCATAGCTATAAAACAATTCATATATGTAAAATTATTGACTCTATATTATTGGATGATCATATAAAAAAACTTTTGAAACAACAAATTTATTCATCCACTACACTTTTGTGAACAAACTTCATACACAGACCTATAAATAGTTCTGAAACAGCAAATTAGTTCTTACAAAGAATATGCCCATATTCAGATCAATTGTTTTTTTCATCTTCATGCTTTCTTTTACTGTTAATATTGTACTTCATCTGACTCCTGCCATCATCTTCTAATGCATCATTCTTGCGACTACAAAAAATGTATATAAAAAAATACAATAATAGAATTTCACAATACTGCCCTTCAATCATAAAAGAATTTTAGACACCACAAACCTAGTTATCGAAGCATATACAGTTTTGCTCAGTAATTCAGAACAAGAAAAAAAATCCTATCATCACACAATATTTTGGCATACAGGTGAGATTCAAACCATTGCCTGTAAATAGATAAATGTGCTTTCATTGTGTGCTTCATAACAATATAGACATAAAAAGCCAGCTTATCAACAACTATGGCTTTCATTCAATGTATTATTTTTCTGCTGCTGAACTGAACAATAAATTCATACCTGTGCACAATCAATCAAATGGAAATAAAATCGCATGCACAATAAAAAAACATATTATCAAATCAATCACATACCTGGAATTAAATTCAACATCCATTTCATCAGATACCTGTCCTAAATCCCAAAACAACACAATGTAAGATTCATTTATTAATTTAGTATCCTTGAATCCCACCAGAAAACAAGGAAAAAGAACGTACTTTTCTAATCAATCGCAGCAGAAATTGGGAGTCTGCCAAGAACTTCCTGTTCCTTCCACCAGAAGTTTTCGCCCTCCAAAGTTTGCACTAAGGATCTTGGACATTCCTAAACCTGTTGCTCTTTTTTTTGTACGGCTCAAGTCTGTCTTCTCCTCTTCAACCTGGATCTGCAACAAAAGTGAAATCACCCTAGGGGACACCACTCGACGAATCCACCCGTCAACTTCCCATATGAGATCTTCACTTACCTGATCTAGATCCTCCCCTCTTATAAGCAGCCATACCATGTTCCCGCCGGAAATCACCACCTGCCAGTCCGGCGAAAACACCGCAGCGGAGCACTCATGCCGACAGAACCGAACCTCCTCGCCGAGGGGCTTCACTTGGAAGAACGCACCATCTTGCGGATCTGGATGCTCGGTTGCACTACATCGAATCTGCACAGTAACAACCCTAAAATTCGTAGGAAAATGTTGAGTGCAAAAATGGCTACTTTCAAACAAATTTGGTGAATTATTGTGCATGCAAACAAACCCCTAAGATTGCTCTCTAATTGCCCCCTTTGCTCTTAGGCAAATTTAAAATTAATTAAAATTAATTTGAAGTGCTAAGGATCAACTAGTGGTGATTTGGAGTTATTTTAGTTTTATTGGATTTTTGGTTGTGTTTGAATTCATATTAATTCAAACAAAAGCTAACTAAACTAATTCAAATCCTAACCAAACCCTGTTGGGCCCCATCTAACTCCGAGCCCAGAAAAACCACCCTAATCTTTCTTCCCGTAGCAGCTGACCAAACCAGCCCAGCCAGCCTTTTCAGCCCAGCGCCGGCCCTATTGTTCTTCTCCCCCACGCTTTCTTCTCTCTGCCCGGCGAAAAGCAGCGCGCCGCGGCCAATCCTGGCGCCTGAGCTTGTGCGGCCCGTCGCGATCGCGCCACGTGGCCGAGGGCACAGACGCCCACAACTCTCGCCGTCCGTGCCGCTGAACCCTAACGCGGCCGCCCTATAAAACCCCCGCCGCGGCCTCTTCCTCCCACAGCCGCCGTAGCCCTTCGGGGTTTTCTTCTTCTTCAAGCCGAGAGAGAGGGGGAGGAGCCACGAGAAAGGAGGAGGGAGTTGGACAAGAAGGGGAAAGCAGAGCCGAAGCCGTCGCCAAGCGCCGCACTGACGCGGCGCCGCCGCTCGTGGGGACGCCGGAGAGGAGCCGGACCGGAGCCGTATGAGGGAGCGCGAGCACCGCCGGAGCACCGCACGACTTCCCCGAGCTGCTGCGAACCACGACGTGACCCAGGGTGAGCTGCCGCCGACGACCCCCTTTCTCTCCCCTGTCTCCGGCCGAGCGCCGCCGCACCGCCTTGCTAGCCTCCTTCTGGGACCCGACCTTCGAGTCGTGGCCACCGTCTTGTGCAGGACCCCGTCGCGCCGCTCTCCACACCACGAACCGCCGACGCCTTAGCCTTGAACCCCGGCCGCCATGCCGTTGCCGCGCACCGAGAGAACTCAGCCCCCGCACGCGCGCCATGGCCGCTGCGCGGACAAGCCGAGCGCTTGTGTCGCGAGCTCGAGTGCCAAGCGCACACGTCTGTGTTTGTTTGGAGCGTCAAGCCGAGCCTTTCCTTTGTGCGCTCGGGTGCGTCGCGGCCGCGGAGCCGGCCTTCGCCGGAGCACCCGTGCGCGCGCCGCCACAGCTGACGCCACCGAGCACGCCCTTGGGGCCATCCTTGTGTCGGGACGTCGCGGACTCGGGACATCGGGGCTACGCGTGCGTGTACCGAGACAAAAACCGAAGCCTTGAGCCAACTCCGTTGAGCCTCGCCGCAGCTCCGCCGTACGCCGGCGCCGCGCCGTCGCGATCGTTTAGCGGCACGAAAAAGCCACACGCAGGGCCACAGCCTCATCACACACGCGCGGTCGCAGAAGATCCTGAGTCGGCCGCACCAGATCCCATAAGCCCGGCGCACCGTGGACCTACCTCTTGGTCTACGGTGAACCAAGTCCACCGCGTCGTTCCCGTCCGCGTCGCAATCTTGGGCCGCCAGCCCATTCTTGTTGGGCCGGCCTGTTTATTTCGACCCAACATCACCCCGACCATCTCTTTTTCTTTTTCCTTTTCCTTTTAATCTGTGCTGACAAGCCGGCCCCACCTTCCATAGGCTCTGTGAGACTGACCTGTGGGCCCGCTGACCCGCTGACTCGCTGACCGTTGACTGGTCAACGTTGACCAGGTCAACGTTGACCAAGTCAACGCTGACGTCATCCGGGCCCACGATGACGTCAGTATAGGACTGACCCCACCACTAATGTCATCATGACGTCATGATGACGTCAGCAGGCTAATTTCTGTCTGTTTTTCTTTTCTGGAAATTATTTAATATTTTTAGAAAATGATTTAAACTTGGAAAATTCATAATAAATCAACCGTAGCTCAGAAAAATATGAAATCAGTTTCTATATTTTTCTAAAAACATGACCTACGTGTTAGTGTAGAGTTTGGCGTTCTTTGGGTCTTCTTTCCTCCCTGTCTTGATGTTTCTTTGCTGGTAGCCGCGTCTTATTTAATTTTCCGCAACCCTAGCAGCTCCGGAGAGCCCGGAGGAGCTAGACCACTTCGACAACTGCTTTGACGAAGAAGAGGAATGTTGCCTAGGTTCACGCCCGACCATTCTCTGAAATACATACTAAACATGCAAACTAGTATGCTAGCGCTTTACTTTACTCGCATGATAAACCTGCACTGCCTTTGTTTATATCCTGCTACCTTGCAATCCTATTATCCACTAAATGATATATGCTATGCTATGCATGTGTTGGCTTTACCGACAAGTAAGGACCGAGTCGAGTTCGACCTTTGGATGTGGGATCTACAGTGCTCACCATCTACCCAGTATGGGGAGTGTTCCAGCAAGCCTATTCAAGAGCGGTGCCGAGACTGTAGGAGATTCGAGTTTGATATGTGTAAGGGGGACTCATTGCGGCGTACTCTCCCTGATTTTCCACGGCCCCCCGACTGGCCCCGGGTGGGAAGGTTTCACACCCCCGGGCAGATGCTAGTTCAGATGTTTCCCGAGCCTAGGGAGACAGGATTGGCACCATTACTATTTAGGGTCTTTGCTGTGGGCTGTGTCTCAGGTTGGTTGCTGACTAGCCTTGCAGCCCGGATTGATTCTAGGAGTGTCGCCTCTGCCGAGTGTAAACTATACGTATAGCCGTGTCCACGGTCACGGATGACCCACTTCTGATTAGTTCCGACTATCTTGGGATTCTGCTTTCTTACCTCATCCTTGATTTGGGTTATGAGAGATTGGTCCAGCGCTGCTGATGAGACAAGGTAGGAAGGGAGCTCACTGAGTTGAATAGTGAGTGCAATGTGCTAGTGGATGTTGTTTGCGGGAACCTGTTGTGGCAGGACGAGCCCGACGTGCTTGTGAGGCTGATGGTTGGTTTGGGGAGTGTGATCTCTTGTGAGATAAGGTGCTGGTGATGAGATGAACTTGGGTTATTGATGCTGCTCGCATAGGAAACCCCGGCTTAAATCCCTTGAATACTTTTACTACTAGTTAGGCCACTTTAAAGCTTGCTGCATATATGGTTGGTGACGTGGACCTGTCCCAATTCCTTGGGGACAGACTTTGGGTATACAGGTGAAGACTCCGACTGTGAGTTCAACCAGGACAGGTGGTACGACTGAAGGGAGCGCGCTACGCTCAAGGTTGCCTGTGGAGAGGTGGACCCCGATGTTCTAGCTACCGATGCGTAGCTGTTTCTTATTGTCGATTAAGCCCAGAGGACTTGTACCAGATGCTATGTTTTATATAGGTCATGTTTGGATCTCTTTTATCGTTGTATGGATGTGATATTCGACTGAGATGAGTTATGTACTAGAAAGCTCCTATTCCTGGGACTATCTCGAGGGTACAAGGAGTCGGATTCTCGTTGTTAAGAATTCGGTTCGTTTCAGTTGGTATCAAAGCCATACTTGACCGTAGCGCGTAACCCTTAGACCGGAAACTTAGGACAGAAGCTCTAACTGAGTCCTCTATTATATATGAAACTCCTTGGACTATTTGAAAAAAAATTATATATGTACATCTCAACTATTTACACTATTTTACCCTTACCTTACCTTACCTTACTAAATTGCTAACTTACTAACAACCCACTAACTGTCTGGCAGATGGAAGCAAGGAGGGCAGTAGATGAACGTCAGGAGATCAGGACTACCGGTGCATATTGTGGGGGTCTGGCAGTGCTGTTGAGGGAGGTACTTCAGGAAGTGGGGATAGACGTGGACAACGTCTTCTACGAAGGTTGGACCTATGGGCCAAGTGAAGGAGTACACACAAGGTTGCAGATGGTCGTGCCGCATATCCCTGGATGCACGAGGTCACTGATGCTACGAGCAGCAGCCAGTGAAGACACTTTCAATCGGGCAGTCCAGACAGTTGCCATGAGGATACTCCGCCTTGCTACACTCATGTACAGGAACCCACTCCGCAACACTCGCTTCCGGTACCTGCCACAGGCTCTCGAAGAACCAGCGGACAGGAACACAGTCAGCCTACTAGCTCACGCAGCTGATCGGGAGCGGAACGCAACCCTGCGAACCACAGTACAGTGCCTAATCGAGCAGGAGTACTTAAACATGGGCTTGGAGGAAAAGGTAGTCTCACTGAGAGAGAAGGTGTGGAGGAGGGACACCTAGCTGATGGAGAGAGACCACAGGATTGCTTTACTTGAGAAGCGCCTAGAGGCGAAAGAGAAGGAAGTCTGTGCCCTGGAGTACGAAGCCACCATCAAAGTGTACTTGGCCGAGCTGATCGAAGCTACCCACCAAGCTCGCGATATCCTGCTGGAAGACCAAATTACAGAAAAAGACAAAGCACTGGCAACCAATGAAGAAGAGATAGAAGCACTGATCACAGCAAGAGACAAGGCACTGGCAGCCAAGGATGAAGAGATAGAAGAACTGAAAGAAGAATTTGGTCCAGCGCTGCTGATGAGACAAGGTGGAGAGGGAGATCACCGAGTCGAATAGTGAGTGCAAGGTGCTGGTGGATGTTGTTTGCGGGAACCTGCTGTAGCAGGACGAGCCCGACGTGGTTGTGAGGCCGATGGATGGTTTGGGGAGTGTGATTTCTGTTGAGATAAGGTGCTGGTGATGAGATGAACTTGGGTTATTGCTGCTGCTCGCATAGGAAACCCCGGCTTAAATCCCTTGAATACTTTTATTACTAGTTAGGCCACTTTAAAGCTTGCTGCATATATGGTTGGTGACGTGGACTGTCGGCAGTTCTTACGATCCAATATCAGAATTGAGAATCCTGGTACTGGGGTAAGGAGTGTTTCAGTGGTTTTCCTTATGGCTTAGTAAAATATAGAAATATTCTGCAAGCGCACAGAATTACCGCTGTAGAACTTCACTTCGGAGTATCCCGAGGTATCGTAATTTATATTTCTGCAGGGAAGCTTTGGCAAGAATACTAGTGAACAGATATTCGAGACTATCAGAGAAGGGTACACGACTTAACAAGATAGGGGATAACAGTATTGGATAGGAGTGGATATACCAGACACACAGCTCAAGGGATACTCAGGTAAGGGAGAGAAAAGATAGATAGCTGGGAGGACAACGAGAAGAGATAGAGGACTCCTGGATACTTTATCTACCTATGTCACTCTAGATTAAAGTTACAGCGGCTATAGAGCCAGCACTAGAAGATCTGGGTTAACTCTATTGTCTTAGCTTCGGGACAAAGGAACCTGTGACACACAGAAAGGGATGAGAAGGGGTGCCACCAATTCCTAACTGGGGGATCCTACAGACCGGAACTAACGTGATGGGCTACGAAGACCGAAAGGGCTGTTACCACCTTACGGCTACCACCTTCGTTGCAACGGGGGCAAACTAAGGCCACTGGCTAGTCTAGGAACCACTCCTACACTAGTCAACAACTACTTACTCTGCTAGAAAGAGCAAGCAACCTTGTCAATACTCTTAGTGACAGTTCACCTCCAGTAGCAAGCAAAATCGAAGAACCAGCCAAGACAATGACTTAAACAAGAACTACAAGCACTAGAACTATAAGTGACTATAGTCTAAACAAGATATATATGCAACTAGCATAAAGTAGAAGCAAGCTATAGATGACAAAAGGCAAGTGATAAAGATAACTATATTGATAACCCAAAGTCTTACAAAAGGAAAAGTAAAAGTAAAAGATACAAGAGCTTATACCAGAGCTTCTGAAGACGACTCTGGAACCTCCGAGGCAAAGCTCGACTCAACTCTAACTCCCAACTAAACTATCCTAACTCTACTAGAATGAAAGTGGACATAAGCTCCTTGACTTGGTGTGTGTTGAACCAGGGGTGTGCCACTGCTTAAATAGCTTGGACAGGTCAGTTGGAGGTTGGGTAACCGCCAAGGCATCCTGGTGTCGGTTCCCCTGACTTCGGGCGAACGAGGCGGTTCGGCCAAACCAGAGCTCAGATGCACCGACCTGGCCACCAAGGTCCAGGATTTAGCCCAGAGGCGGTTTCAGGTGCTGGGGGCGGTTCGGCCGAACTGGTGGGTTCGGCCGAACTAGGCCTGGCCCCTGGCCGGCCTGCCCAGCACCGCCTCTGGCTTTGGACCCCCCTGGGCTTCATCCTGTTGTTGGTCTTCGTGTATTCTTGGCCCAGAAGTGACGTGGCAGCGGATTAGGTGCTCCGGGATGAGTTGGCGGTCGTCCACGTGGCGTGTGATGTGGTTGCTCGGTCATTGTTGACGTGGACGGCTCTCGGTGACTAGTACGGCTAAGGGGGGTAACCGGCCGAACGACACGTTTGGCCGATTCGGTCCTTTTCGGCCCCAATAGCGCGTATTTGTCGTAGTTGTACCTGCACAAGTGACACTCACCAAAACTCGTGGAACTTTATTAGAAATATAACCTAAGTACATGGAATGTTGCATAAAACCTCATTTATTCCCGAGTATTGGTGGTCGGATTTGGGTTGTAACGACTGCCAACAAGCTCCCCCAAGCTTAGCCCTTTGCTCTTCCTCGAGCAAAGATATAAACTTAGGCTCGGTGGATCAGGAGTTGCTACAATGTCGTTTTTCTTGCAGGTAACTTTATAAACAACTAGTGCTAAAAAATACTTGAATCATAGGCAAAGTTTTAATTCACCATTTTACCTATGGGGCTTATAGGAATCTCCTTATCTTGGGCGGTTGAAAGGATGAACAATTTGAATTCAGTTTTATTCCACTCTACTCTTTTCAGGATCCCATCTCGGAGTTTTTCATAAGTTTTGAAAACTATAAATTGTTCCTCAATTGGCACACTCAATCACTCAAGTGTATTTAAATCCTCACAAAGGCTTGTGCCTTCTTTTCATCCTAACATCTAATATGGCTTTTTGTGTGGCTCAGGGACAAGCGATGAAGGCATGCATACATCTTATATTTTGCTAAGTCAAAGACCGAATCTCTGAGGAAACAAATCACACCTTAAGATCGAGAAGTGCAAGTGTGTGGAATATGGTCGAATGGAATATGGTGGAATGGAATATGGTAGAACTCCTTGGGATGAACTTCCCTCTCCTTGATTTATTTTCGAATGGAATATGGTGGAATGGGCTATCTTTTATTCTCATATTTTTGCCATGCCACTTGGCATGCTTTTCTTTTTCTCTTTCTTTTTGCTATGCTCTTTGGCATGCTTTTCTTTTTCTCTTTATTTTTTCCATGCTTCTTTAGCATGCTTTTCTTTTTGCATAGCCCATGTCTCTATCAAGAATATTTGTAGAGGGAAATCATAGAACATGGAGCATTTTATTTTTGTGGATGGATGGTGGAAGATGGTTGCTAACTCCCAGTGTAGGAATTCCAAGTGAGAGGTGGTGTGTGTACGTGGATCTCGATCTCTAAGAGTATGAAAGCTTCACTCAAAGGTCACAACAATTTGATAAAGTTCACTAAGATAACAAGCAGCATATGAGTAGAAATTTTCAACTAAGCTTATCATATGACTCTGGTAGGTATTTTGACCAATGAGGAACTTGTTTCATTTTGAATGCATAAATCTCCGAGATTTTCCCGTACTAAGAGCAGAAATAGAACTTAACCAGATTCTCACTATATCAATACCCACAACAACTAAGACTTGGAATAAATCATGCGCTCCCACAAGGTTTTCAGGTTCATTTTTACTCATGCCAATTAACTCGAGCATATTAAGTAACTAGTTGAAACAAAGTACTTGCAAAATTAATGATAGAGCAATTATTCATCGTTTCCAAAGTGAGAGGCATATGATTCATTCCATGCATAGTTAGGAGTTATTTTATTCAAGGGAAATATTTTTTTATGTTTTCATTTTTTTAAAATGCAAACTAAAACATGAAGGGAAATGCAATTGAATGACCAAAGTGCTGGGTAAGTTGGGACGTAGTTGGTGGGGGTCCTCCCCCAAGCTTGGATTCTTCATTGGTAGGGATTAAACCTTGAAAAGCACTGACTCAACTGGTCCGCCTGCTTGTGGACGTCATGCTGGATGGACGCTATCATCCCGCTATTCTCTTGGTGATACTGAGAATGGCGGGCTAGCGTGTCTTGGATATCTCGAGTACGGTCGTCGATGAGATCGACTCAGTCAGAGATGTAGGACAGCTCCCGATCGTTGTCGAAGCGCGCGGACTGTGAGTATCCGGGAGTGTATGGTTGGGAGGCATTATTGTACCCCCCTGCATACCAGCTCCCAAACCACTCATAGTCCATGCTCTAGCCGTAGTCTCAGCGTCCTGAGGCGAAGTAGTTCGGTTCCTGGTGTTGTCCAGAGCCTCCTGCTCCGGACGTCCCAGCACCGGTGTACATGTCGTAGGTGGCCTCGAATGCGGAAGTGTGCTGGTGCGGCATCTGTGGTGCATCCTCTGGCTCCTGTGAGGTGGCGAGCCCGGCGTCACGCCTAGCTCGTCCCCTCATGACTGGTCCATCACCTGCAACGCTGTGCCGAGCGGGCTCCCTCCGAGGTGGAGAGTCATCCGACTCGGGCCTCAATTGAAGAGTTAGTTTAGGAGTGGTATACAACCTCATTGCTGCACAAGGCAAAGGCACTTCGGTTGTATAACCAAGGTAAATCATAACCAACGTTGCATCAGGCGTCCACCGTATCATGTGGGCTTGCACGAAGTGCTCGGCATCCACGATGGAACGTGCTGTCTCAATGTACGTGAGCCGGGCGCCCTGAAGAACGCCCAGATGGTTAGCGAGGCGAGTGACTAGAGAAGTCATCGCCATGCTACCCACACGAGAAATGTGAGACAACCAGTGACTAACCATGTCTTTCACAGGTGAATAAGGAATTTTCTTGACCATAGCAAAAAGAACCCGCAACTCAATTGTGTTAACGGGGCGCACATCTGCCTGGGGGAACACCGTCATAGACACCCATCGATGCATGAAACGCAAAGTGGGGTTATGAATACTGTTTGTGCGAGGCGCATGACATTTGGTGCTTCCCAAAATCTTTCTCCAAAATGCAGCCCGATCAAATCTTTTTAAAGCTTTGTTCGGGTCTAAAGAACAACGACTTGAAAACCCGAGACCCGAACTGAAATCCCTCCAATAGCAAAAGAACTCTTGGTTGAAAAATCGAAAGCGAATCCCCCATTTTCCGAAACCAAAGTTGAAAGAAATTCGAGGGTGAGTAAGTACGAACCTTCCTCGTTGATGTGCCAGAAATTTTCCCAGCCAATGGCCTAGAAAATCTCTGAGAACTCCTCGTCCATACCCGTTTTCCTGAGCAAGTCTTGCTCAAAAACACGGGTGTGTTCGAACTCCTTCAGCCGAAGCTCGTTGAAGGTGTTCTGCTCTCGCTCCGTCCAGAGGTTGATGTCGTTCACGCTTAGGAGTTGCCTGGCCGGGGGCGTGGAATGGCCCCATCCCGAGCCGGCTGCTTCGTGTTCGTTAGTGTCCATCCGGCCCGAGCCTCGGGACGGAGCTGGGGAACTCCCAGCATCGTCCGATCGTTGGCCTAGCCGGGCGGAACGACGGAGTGAAGTGAAGAACTTCAACATGATTCCTGCAAAAGGTTAGTGCAACAACAACCACCCGAAGGACTGAATATATAAGGTTAGCACAAGAAAATCAAGTCAGTCATCTGACAAAGTTAGTCGTTGTTGCGGGGATGAAAACACCACAAAAGGTTAGTCGTTCTTGTGGGTGTCAGAGACCACCACAAATACGTCCAGAATTTCAGCACAAAGATCACAACAAAAGCAAAATATTTTTGGGTTTTTTTCTAGTGATGCAAGGGAACCAAAACTTGAACAAGAACTTGGGGAAGAACTTGTCAAGAACTAGAGCAAGAAAATGAGAGAGAGAGGGCTTCAGGCGAATTTTTTCTGAGTGAGCTAGTGTGTGAGAAGCAAGCAAGCACCCCCAGCATTTATAGGCCGAGGGGAGTGGTCTGGCCAGTTTGCCCGAACCAGGCCTGGTGGCCAGGGCACTCCCATGTGAGTGCAGCACTCACATGACTTTGTTTTCACTCCAAGTTTGTGTGGACAAAATTTCCCTAGGTCATGTGAGTGGATTTTAGTGGTAGGTGAGATGGAAATGTGATATGACCAAAGTGGAAATTAGTGGAGTCACCCCCATGTTGCCATGTTTGTGATAATTGGTGAGTGTGCAGCCATTTTTAATGGGGTAGACATGTTTGGTGCTGGTTGGTGGTGATGGTAAATAAATGGAGATGTTCTAGAAGGGGTGAAAATGATGAAAGTTACAAATTACACCCTCTTTAATCAAATTTCAGCATGTGTCCAAATATTTTTTAACCAAGCTTGCAAAATATTCTACTCTCTCTCAAATCAATTAATCAAGTGGTTCATTTATTTTGGAAAGGGGAACATGCAAATACAATTGAAAATTTAAAATTTGGAAGGGAAATATGAGATACATACCGGTTTTCCTCGCGGTGAGAGCTCAGCTTTTAAGTCCGCGAGCGGGACTTCTCCTGTCTTCAATTGCTTTTGTCATCGTCCGGTCCCGGAGTGGAGCTCGGACGATGCAACCTTCTTCCGCCACATTTTCTTGTTCGTCTTCTTCAGTGTCGGTGGCGGTTGGATCGGCGTCTTTGGGGAATTCCAGAGTGCTTGCTCTTCCTCGTATTTCTTTATGAGGAAGTCCATTTCTTCTGCACTTGTTGGTTTTGTCGGATCATTCCACTTGAGCTGCTCACCACCGAGTATTTCCAGTTCTCCATTGATGAGAGCCTTAAGGAAACACTCGGCGCTCCTTTGCTCCGGTGTGAGTGGTTCTGCCTTCTTCTCTTCCCGAGGTTGAAACTTGAAGAAGGTCAACCTTCCGTCGATACGGAATGAGATTTCTCTCGCATCCATATCGATCCTAGCCCAGGCGGTGTTCAAGAATGGTCAGCCCAACACAAGGGGAAACAAGTGCTCGTTCCCCGTGTCGAGGACAACGAAGTCCACAGGGACATATCGTCCCCAGATCCGGACCGGTACATTCTCGATCACTCCCTTGGGGTAGCGGATGGTTGAGTCCGCAAGCTGAACCTGGGCAGTAGTAGGTGACAAAGTAGGGTAGCGTAATTTCTTAAATAATACCTAGACATGATGTTGACGCTTGCCCCAAGATCACATAGTGCATCATCAATACAACGATTCCAGATCGTGCACTGAATGATGGGTACTCTGTGATCCTCCTTCCTTTCTGGAGAGGTCTTGATGATCGCCTTTTTTGCAGCTCTCGGCATGTAGGTCCATATTGGTGTCAGCACTTGGATGCGTGCGACCTTCCCTGCGTGGTTAGTACGGAGCATACTACGGGGCACCTTACCATGCCTTGTAGTGACGGCTTTTACTGTCTCGATGGAAGGTTCGGGTTGTCCCGGAATCGTCCCCGATTCAGTGACAGGAACAACAGCAGCCAACTGAGCGACTTGAGTTTCTATCATTTTATTAAAGCTCTGTTGATTTTTCATAGCAGAAGAAAATGATTCCATCCTAGAGTCTATGCTTTCCAAAGTTTTATCATTAGCAGCCAGCTTTTTATTGATGTTTTCAGTTATTTTCATCTGGCCAAACATAAGATCTCTAAGAGACGGCTGATTATTGAAATTGCTAGAATTATAATTGTTACCTTGTTGAGGCCTCTCAAACGGGAGGTTTGGGCGCGAATTCCAGCCTTGCTTGCTGTAGTTGTTCTGTTGGTACCCGTTGTTGTTGGAGTTGTTGACGTAGTGGGCATCTTCCCGCGTTTCGGGGCAGTCATTCCCCGAGTGGCCAGTGTTGCCACAGACTTCACAGGTCATGCGAGTGTCCATGGCTTGCACCATTTCTTGAGCAGGGGCCTCCAGTTTCTTCATCAGGAGGTCCATCTTGGCAGCGAGCATGTCCAGAGCTTCACCTTGGTGAACTCCTCGGGTCTTCGGTTGAGTCCGATCGTCGGACCAACCTTGGTTCTCGACCATCTTCTCTATAAGGGCCTTCGCATGACTCTCCTCAAGAGAGAAGAACGAGCCTCCAGCAGCAGCATCCAGGTACTCACGGGCAGAGCTTCTCAGCCCGTGATAGAAAGTTTGGATTATGAACCAACTCTGCATACCTTGGTGAGGACAAGTAGAAATATAGTCCTGGAGGCGATCCCATGCCTCCGGGTCTGTTTCATCTTTTAACTGCTTGAAACTAGCTATTTTGTTCTGGAGGGTATTGATTTTCCCAACCGGAAAGAATTTTAGCAAAAAAGCGCTAATGCATTTGTCCCAAGTGTCTATAGCTTCGCGGTTAGCATAAAACCATTTCTTTGCCTTGCCTAGTAATGAGAATGGAAATAAACGAAGGCGAATGGCATCGATACTTACTCCGCATATGGTGAAAGTGTTGTAAATCTCTAGGAAATGCTGAAGATGAGCGTTGGCGTCTTCGTGTGTCTTGCCGCAGAACGGGCTAGCCTGCACCATGTTGATGAGGGCTGGCTTCAGCTCGAAATTACCATCTCCAACTGGCGGAGCTGGTCCGGTACGCACATTCTCGCTTGATGGAGCGGAGAACTCGCGGATCGTCTTGCTGGCCATCCTCGATGAAGCTGGATTCACGACAAGAAAGATTGGGTTCGTCGGAGTGAGCTGCTTCTGATGAGGTACAACACGGGATCGCACTTTTCTCACAAGAGACTCAGGATTTTCTTGGAAGTTTGACGGTAGCTGGAAACCAGTAATGCACTGCTCTGTTCCTCAAAGACCAATGAACAGAGCAAGGATAAACCCGCTTGAGTAGCGGTACTCAACTAAGATAGCTCAAGATAAAAGTCCAAAAGTAATCTAGCCAAATGCTTCCCCGGCAACGGTGCCAGAAATGCTTGTTGGCACTTCTTACGATCCAATATCAGAATTGAGAATATAATCCTGGTACTAGAGTAAGGAGTGTTTCAGTGGTTTTCCTTATGGTTTAGTAAAATATAGAAATATTCTGCAAGCGCACAGAATTACCGCTGTAGCACTTTACCTGGGAGTATCCCGAGGTATCGTAATTTATATTTCCGCAGGGAAGCTTTGGCAAGAATACTAGTGAACAGATATTTGAGACTATTAGAGAAGGTTACACGACTAGACAAGACAGGGTATAACAGTTGTTGACACGAAAACGCGCCAACACACTCGAAGATTGATCGAACGCGCAGCTTGGCCGTCACAACGGCCAACTCCTGACTTCCCGGGGCAAACCGGTCTGACCGGTTTGAAGAACCGGTCTGACCGCTTTTGGTCGGGAAACCGTGAAGACCTAGAAACCCAAGCTCGGGAGGGACCCCGTCGGAGCTCGAGCAATCTAGGGTTGCTCTAGGGTCGGCAGGCCACCTAGAACGCCTTTGGACGTCGTAGAGACGAGCAAAGAACAGAATATGGGGGTTGGAAAAGATTAGGGTTTGAGAGATACAAAAATAGAAGATAAAAGTGTTTGATTCGATTGGGAATACCTCAATCGGCCTTCTAGCCTTTATATTTAGGCCGGGGAAGTCTTACCCCTTTCGAATAGGTTACAATATGGGATTAAACTCGGAATCCTAATTCTACTCGAATTACAGAACCAAACCGGTCTGACCGGTTTGCCAAACCGGTCAGACCGGTTTGGCTAGGCCAAAGCCAATTTTGACTGTCAACACATGCCCCCCTGCGTTTTTAGTGAACTTGAGAACTAAAAAGCAAGTAATTACAACTCAGGAGCTAAAATTTATGCTAAGGGCGATATCAACAATATATCGGCCATTGGTCTTCATGCATCTTGCCAAACACTTGGATAGAATTTCTTCAAATACCTCCCATTGATAGCTTTAGGCAAATGATCTCCTTTCAGTGTCTCTAGCATATAAGAATTCCCAAAAATGACTTTGATAACTTTATAAGGTCCTTCCCAACTCGGTGACCATTTGCCAAACTTGTTGCTCTTCATCCCAATAGGCAAGATCGTCTTCCAAACAAGCTCACCAATCTGAAAATACTTTCCTCGCACCTTCTTGTTGTAAGCTTTAGCAACCCGAAGTTTATCTTTCTCAATTTCCTTCAAAGCTTTCAATCGCTTGTCGATTACTTCATCAATATTATCCAACATCAAGTTGTGGTAATCAACAGCATCAAGGTCATTTTGTTTAGCCAATCTATAAGCGTCCAGATTCACCTCAACAGGTAAAACGGCCTCTTGACCATACACAAGATTAAAAGGAGTAACTTTAGTAGCACCATGTCTAGATATACGATGAGCCCATAATGCTTCGGATAAAACTTCATGCCATCTCTTACGACTATCTGCTATCTTTTTCTTGATTAACTTGATCAAAGTTTTATTACTTGACTCGGCTTGTCCATTAGCCTGAGCGTAATATGGAGATGAATTGAGCAACTTAATTCTATAGGATTCGGCGAATTCACGTACCTCTTTGGACATAAACGAAGTACCTTGATCCGTAGTCAAAGTTTGAGGAATACCGAATCTATGAATAATATTCTGTGTAACAAACTCAATCACCTCTCGATGTGTCATATTCTTCAATGGAATCGCTTCGGTCCACTTAGTAAAATAATCCATAGCAACCAACACGAAACGATGTCCTTTTGATGATGGAGGATTAATTTGTCCAATAAAATCCAATCCCCAACCCCGGAACGGCCATGGCTTAATAATAGGATGCATCAAAGCAGCAGGAACAAGTTGCAAATTTCCAAACTTCTGACATTCTTCACATCCTTTGTAATATTTGAAACAATCTGCCATCATAGTAGGCCAATAGAAACCGGCTCGCCTAAGTCACCACTTCATCTTTGGAGCCGATTGATGCGTACCACAAATACCTTCATGAACCTCACCCATGGCAACCTTGGCTTGATCCGAGTCAAGACACTTTAATAGCAAATCTTCGGCGTTTCGACGATAAAGTTCATCGTCAAGCAAAACATATTTAAATGATATTCGCCGAATATTTCTTTCTGCACCACGACCAGGATCTCTCAAATAAGCAATAATAGGTACTCTCCAATCCTGATCCTCAACTTTGGATTGATTAGCATCATCCAAAGGATTTTTGCTTCTGTCAGGGGTCGAAGCGGTCAGACCGGTTTCAGAACCGGTCAGACCGGTTCTGGCAGTCAAACCGGTCTGACCGGTTTCTGAAACCGGTGTCCGGTTCGTCCAGAACCAGAACCTCGGCTCTCGTTTGCATCGGTTTTTGGAGATAGAAATATTTCTTTGCAACCATATAACCAGATGCTTTCTGAGCCAGAGTATTTGCCTTGTCATTCTTTTCTCTTGGAATATGTTTGATAGTAAATTCATCAAAAGAAGCAATGATATCAAGGCATCTATCAAGATATGCATTTAATGAACCATTATAACATTGACATACCTTTGATACTTGTTGTACCACCAGGAGCGAATCACCAAAAGCCTCAACATGTTTGACTCCCATGTCTTGCAAAAATTCCAAGCCAAATAGAAGAGCTTCATATTCAACTTGATTATTGGTTCGCTTTTCTTCCAGTCGGTTTGAAAACTCAAAGACGGCACCACTTGGAGAGATCAAAACAGCACCAATTCCTTGTCCATCAAAGTATAACTTCCATGGTGTACAAGCAACATAGCCGACGTCGAAGTTGTTTGCATCATTTATCCGATGTTCAACAATAAAATCAGCTACAATTTGGCCTTTCATTGATTTTAAAGGTTCACAAGCCAAATCATACTCAACTAAAGCATAAGCCCATTTACCGACTCTTCCACTAGAAATCGGCTTTTGCAACATATGTTTGATTACATCGGTTTGACACAACACGATGCAATTACTAGATAATAAATAATGCCTCAATTGAGTACAAGCATGGTACAAGGATAAACACAACTTCTCAATGAAAGTATACCTTGTTTCTGCATCAATGAGCCGTCGGCTTACATAAGCAATCACATACTCCTTGTTGCCGATTTCTTGAGTCAAAACAGCTCCAATAGTTCTATCTTCAGCCGCCACATAAAGTCTGAATGGAATTCCTCGCTTAGGCGCCCTAAGCACCGGTGGTGAAGACAAGTATTCTTTGATTTTCTCAAAAGCTTCTTGTTGTTTTGCCCCCTAGGTAAAATCGGCTTCATCTTTCAACCGAAATAAAGGAGTAAAAGCATCAACCTTTCCAGACAAGTTAATTATAAATCTTCTCAAGAAATTTACCTTGCCTAGAAACCTTTGCAAATCTTTCTTACAAGTAGGAGCTTCGACTTTCTTCATGGCTTCAATTCTCTTGGGATCAACTTCTATGCCATTCTCATGAATAACAAACCCAAGAAACTTCCCAGCCGAAACACCAAAAGCACATTTGAGTGGATTCATCTTCAAACCATACCGTCGCATCCTTTCAAGAGCAAGTCTTAAATCGGCTAAATGAGAATCCAAGCCACCCGATTTAACTACAATATCATCAATATATACTTCCACAATAACACCAAGTAAATCATGAAAGATTAAATTCATAGCTCTTTGATAAGTTGCACCGGCATTCTTTAATCCAAAAGTCATAACCACCCACTCAAACAAACCAATAAATCCTGGACATTGAAAGGCCGTTTTGTGCATATCCTCTTCGGCCATGAAGATTTGATTATATCCAGCATTACCATCAAGGAAACTAACAACACGATGTCCAGAAGCTTCATTGATTAAGACATCGGCTATAGGCATAGGATATGAATCTTTCGGAGTGGCTTTATTAAGATCTCTAAAATCAATGCAAACTCTAAGTTTTCCCGAATCTTTCTTTTCAATGGGGACAATATTAGAAATCCACTCCGCATAACGACAAGTCCGAATAAAACCAGCATCTAATAAACGATTAACTTCTTCTTTTATTCGGTCATAAATAGCGGGATTAAAACGTCTAGCCGATTGCTTAAAAGGTCTAAAACCGGCTTTTATTGGTAAACGATGTTCAACTAAATCACGACTTAATCCCGGCATCTCACGGTACTCCCAAGCAAAACAATCGACATACTCTTTCAACAAATTTATTAATTCGGCTTTAAACTCAGCCGATAAATTTTTGTTTACAAAAGTCGGCCTAGGAATAGTACCATCACCAATATCTATTTTTTCTAAAGGGTCGGCTGACGTGAAACCTTGACCCAACTTATCCATATCACCAAGATCTTCAATAGCTTCAAACAGACCGGCCGAATGAGCTCGATGATGATCAATTCGATCTTGAAGCCACTGTCCAGACGCAAACCGGTCTGACCGGTTTCCAGAAGCGGTCGGACCGGTTTGTTTGTGTTGATTCTATTGCTCCATTAATTACAACAAGTAATTCAACCGATTCTCCATCGGCTTTAATGTAGCAGGAACAAAACCATCCTTAGTGCAACTGATCAACTCATAGTCGGTCAAATCCATGCCCGACAAACATTGGATCTTCTCATTTGCACTAAGAGAGTCGGAATCGGCCATTGCAACAAAGGAAGAAGTGTCACCATGGACAACTTCAACTTCATCGCCGATCCACTGAATAAGGTATTGATGCAAGGTAGATGGAATACATTTATTTGCATGAATCCAATCTCGACCAAGGATTAAACTGAAGTTACCTTGCACCTCGGAGACGAAGAAAGTCGTAGCAATAGTCTTGCTCCCAATGGTCAACTCCATAGAAGCCACCCCTTTGGCACCAATGGGATCACCTCCACCAACTCCGCTGACCGTCATGTTCGTCTTGATCAACTCTTCGTCTTTTCCGCCAATCTTCTTGTAGAGAGAGTATGGCATAAGATTCACAATAGCTCCACCATCAACCAACATATGAGAAATTGGCTTCCCGTTGATGTGCCCCCTCATATACAAAGCCTTGAGATGATTCTCTGATTCACTAGGTTTCTGAAAAATAGCATCTCGAGGCCCGAGTTGAAGATGAGAGATTTCCTCCTCCGGCACCACATAATAATCAGAAGATAAATAAACAACATTAATTTCCATGTTGTCACGCTCTGGAGAAGGCTCAAAATCAACCAATTCTTCATCTTCAACCACTGGAGGAATTGGCGGAGTAGCATCAATGGTCGAATTAGCTTCAACTCCCGCTTCTGTCGTCAAACCGGTCTGACCACTTCTAGAAACCGGTCTGACCGCTTCTGCAGCGGTGGGCTGAACCAAACCGGTCTGACCGGATTCAGAAACCGGTCTGACCGGTTGTGCTGTTGATTGCACAACGGGCTTAGCTTGCCAGATCTTGGTCTGAGAAATCATAGGTCTATAATTGTTGAAATATTCATCCCTCAGCTTCCTGTTCCCTTTTCTCTTTATTCCGTAGGCGTTGTAACTTCCGCTTTTGTGTATGAGTCAATCCGGAAGGACACCACCTTGGTTGAAAGACCTTCTTTACACCCTTACTACTGCTCGCCTCATGATCATTAGCTATGATCGGCCTTTTGACTGGAACAGGAGCCGAATCTCCGATGACTATCGGCTTTCCACCGAAGTCTTGCATAGCCACTGGAATACTGCCAATTTTCACAAACCCACTGGCTTTGGCTTGCACATCCTTCTTCTTCTCCTTGACACGATATTCTTACTTAGGAGGAGCTTGGAACTTCTGCTCAGACCGAAACCGGTCTGACCGGTTCATAAAACCGGTCTGACCGCTTTTGGTAGCAGCCGAAGGACCTGATTGGTATGAGCCCAATCGGTCATGCACTGAAGTCCCAGTAATATCACCACGGCGCTTATAAGCTGTAGAATTGATCCATCGCTGTGGTGACCTCTGTCTCTTTTTTGTTGGCCGATCAACTTGAACGGCCTTTGTGTACTTGTTCATGAGCTGAGAGAAAGTAGGTCCTTGCTTCAGAACCCTCCCTTGAATCTTTGGCTCATTAAATTTCCAAGTACCCACTTCCGGGCGCTTTGGCTTGAAAGTCCTTGGACGGTCTGGAGACAAACCGGTCTGACCGGTTTCGCCTGGCAAGCGGACCGATTTTCTTCCAAGGAACTTCCTTGCCCCCGGGCCTTGATGTGTTAATTGTAATCTTCAGAGACTCTCTACCATCAAGAGTCTTTCCAATCATCACTGTTCTGACCGGAACTTTGTCATCAACTTTTTTCGGCCTTGGGTCTCCAATTTCCACGTTCTTACCTTTAGCTCTATCGGCTTGTTCCGGCCGAATCAGCATCTTGGTGTTCACATCCAAGGTATGAACAGGGAAAGGAACCTTATCAACTTGCATTTCAGCGAGCACCAATCGACCTTCATTAAGGGCCGATTGTACCTGTCGTCGAAAAACATTGCAATCGTTGGTTGCGTGAGAAAAAGAATTATGCCACTTACAATATGCACGATTTTTTAATTGATCGGCTGGTGGAATTGCATGAGAAAGTTTAACAAAGCCATTCTTAAGCAATTCATCAAAAACGCGATCACATTTGGCCACATCAAAAGTAAATTTTTCTTCTTGCTGATTTTTATGAATCGGCTTCAATGAGGGACAAGAACCAGGTTTACTTTTTGATGACCAAACAAATTCAGCAGCATAAATTTCTTTATCATCGTCCGAACTATCAGAATCATTATCAATAATATGCACATTCGAACGATGAGGTTTAGAAGATTCTTTTGCATTTTTAAATTTAAGCTCTAGACTCATGGCCTTCATTTGCAAGTGATTAATAGTAAGAAAATCAGAACCTTCTAACTTTTCCTTGTAATGAGACCGTAAGCCCACAAAAGCTAAATCCGCAAAATCCTTTTCAGAAACAGTTATGTTAAAGCATCGGTTCTTAACATCTTTAAATCTTTTGAAGTAATCAAGAACCGATTCCTCTCGGCTTTGCCTAACCGATGTTAAATCAGATAATTTAGCTTCGTTTTCTCCGCTAAAGAAATGATCATGAAATTTACGCTCCAATTGAGTCCAATTTTTAATAGAATTAGGAGCAAGCGAAGAAAACCATGAAAACGCAGTTCCAGTTAAAGATAATGAGAACAACCGTATATGCAATGCCTCATGAAATGATGCCTCTCCTAATTGCAAGATATATTGACTAATATGTTCCCAAGGAGTTCTATTATCTTCGCCACTGAATTTAATAAAATCAGGAACACGCCAACCATTAGGATAAGCAACTAAATCAAATTCAGGTGGATACGGTTTCTGATATAAACGTGAACTACCCAATTCAAGCCCGAGTCTTGTTCTAAGTGTGTTTGCTATGTCTTCTTTAAACTTAGCTAACTCGGCTTGATAGTTCCCATCACCTCTGTTTTGTGGAATACGGGGAACACCATACATCGTATTTTGAGAAGTATTCGGAATCGGCGCATGAAACGAGCCAGATCCGTGGGGTATACTTTCCGTAACCGTAGTGCGTGGAATAGTATAAACAGGACCAGAAGTAACCGTATTAGATAAAACCATCGCACCGGATGCTCCTGCACCCATAGAACCGGTCTGACCGCCAGAGGGGGCCAAACCGGTCTGACTGGTTGTAAAAACCGGTGTGACCGGTTCGTGAACCGAACTAGGGTAAGGTGTTTGTCCCGCATAGAAATTCATCGGCATGCCCAAATTAGGATCTAAAACATGTTCTGGCATGCCTAATGAGCTAGGAGTTGAGTTAGGTAATTCATTAAATTCTGCATTATTTTTTCCTTTATCAGAATTACCCGTCATACTAGAAATCAACTCACTAGTAACAGTTTGTGCAGCAAGCAATTTATCATCCATCATGCGAGTAATTTGCTGCATCAAATCAGAGAATTCGCCAGTTACCTTAGGAAGTTCTTCAACTTGGTCGTTTGCCAGCTTGAAAGCCGGCATGACGAATTCCTCCACTCTCTTGACAAGACCACCGCGATCCTTTTTGAAGCCCTTCAAGAATTGCGTCCTGAAGTGCTCCTCAGCGATCAAGTACCGTTTCCGCTCCTCGTCCGTGAGCTCTTCCATCGTCGCGGCGATGATGTTGTCTTTGTCAAGATCGCACGTCGATCCAGACATATTTGCAGTAGATTGAATCGGTTTTGGCACCAGATTAATCTTCCCCAGCGGAGTGGCCAAAAAGTATGTTGACACGAAAATTCGCCAACACACTCGAAGATTGATCGAACGCGCAGCACGGCCGTCACAACGGCCAACTCCTGACTTCCCGGGGCAAACCGGTCTGACCGGTTTGAAGAACCGGTCTGACCGCTTTTGGTCGGGAAACCGTGAAGACCTAGAAACCCAAGCTCGGGAGGGACCCCGTCGGAGCTCGAGCAATCTAGGGTTGCTCTAGGGTCGGCAGGCCACCTAGAACGCCTTTGGACGTCGTAGAGACGAGCAAAGAACAGAATATGGGGGTTGGAAAAGATTAGGGTTTGAGAGATACAAAAATAGAAGATAAAAGTGTTTGATTCGATTGGGAATACCTCAATCGGCCTTCTAGCCTTTATATTTATAGGCCGGGGAAGTCTTACCCCTTTCGAATAGGTTACAATATGGGATTAAACTCGGAATCCTAATTCTACTCGAATTACAGAACCAAACCGGTCTGACCGGTTTGGCCAGGCCAAAGCCAATTTTGACTGTCAACAACAGTATTAGATAGGAGTGGATATACCGGACACACAACTCAAGGGATACTTAGGTAAGGGAGAGAAAAGATAGATAGCTGGGAGGACAACGAGAGGAGATATAGGACTCCTAGATACTTTATCTACCTATGTCACTCTAGCTTAGAGTTACAGCGGCTATAGAGCCAGCACTAGAAGATCTGAGTTAACTCTATTGTCTTAGCTTCAGGACAAAGGAACCCGTGACACACAGAAAGGGATGAGAAGGGGTGCCACCAATTCCTAACCGGGGGATCCTACAGACCGAAACTAACGTGATGGGCTACGAAGACCGAAAGGGCTGTCACCACCTTACGGCTACAACCTCCGTTGCAACGGGGGCAAACTAAGGCCACTGGCTAGTCTAGGAACCACTCCTACACTATTCAACAACTACTTACTCTGCTAGCAAGAGCAAACAACCTTGTCAATACTCTTGGTGACAATTCACCTCCAGTATCAAGCAAGATCGAAGAACCAGCCAAGACAAAGACTTAAACAAGAACTACAAGCACTGGAACTGTAATCGACTATAGTCTAAACAAGATATAGATGCAACTAGAATAAAGTAGAAGCAAGCTATAGATGACAAAAGGCAAGTGATAAAGATAACTATATTCATAACTCAAAGTCTTACAAAAGGAAAAGTAAAAGATACAAGAGCTTATACCAGAGCTTCTGAAGACGACTCCGGAACCTCCGAGGCAAAGGTCGACTCAACTCTAACTCCCAACTAAACTATCCTAACTCTACTAGAATGAAAGTGGAAATGAGCTCCTTGGCTTGGTGTGTGTTGAACCAAAGGTGTGCCACTGCTTAAATAGCTTGGACAGGTCGGTTGGAGGTTGGGTAACCACCAAGGCATCCTGGTGTCGGTTCCCCAGACTTCGGGCGAACGAGGCGGTTCGGCCGAACCCTCAGATGCACCGACATGGCCACCAAGGTCCAGGATTTAGCCCCAGAGGCGGTTTCAGGTGCTGGGTTAGTTCGGCCGAACCGGTGGGTTCGGTCAAACTGGGCCTGGCCCCTGGCCGGCCTGCCCAGCACCGCCTCTGGCTTTGGACCCCCCTGGGCTTCTTCCTGATGTTGTTCTTCGCGTATTCTTGGCCTAGAAGTGACGTGGCAGCGGATTAGGTGCTCCGGGACGAGTTGGCGGTCATCCACGTGGCATGTGATGTGGTTGCTCGGTCAATGTTGACGTGGACGGCTCCCGGTGACTAGTACGGCTAAGGGTGGTAACCGGTCGAACATGTCGTTCGGCCAATTCGGTCCTTTTCGGCCCCAATAGCGCGTATTTGTCGTAGTTATACCTGCACAAGTGACAGTCACCAAAACTCGTGGAACTTTATTAGAAATATAACCTAAGTACATGGACTGTTGCATAAAACCTCATTTATTCCCGAGTATTGGTGGTCAGATTTGGGTTGTAACGACCGCCAACATGGACCTGTCCCAATTCCTTGGGGACAGACTTTGGGTATACACGTGAAGACTCCAACCGTGAGTTCAACTAGACCCCGATGTTCTAGCTACCGCTGCGTAGCTGTTTCTTATTGTCGATTACACTATGTTTTATATGTCATGTTTGGATCTCTTTTATCGTTGTATGGATGTGATATTCGACTGAGATGAGTTCTGTACGATATAGCTGCTATTCCTGGGACTATCTCGAGGGTACAGGGAGTCGGATTCTCGTAGTTAAGAATCCGGTTCGTTTCATGCACACTCTCTTTCAGCACAGGCGGCGTCCGGTTCGGCGGAATCGCCATCCCGGTCGCCTCTCTTCGCGGAGCCGATGAGAAAGATTGGGAACTGTTCAACCGTTTCAAAATCAGACGCTCCATCGCATTATATCATGTCCCCTAGCTTGAACAGAAATTGAGGCGGTACAGATACGTATTATGTACAAATGTATCGATACACGCCGGTACATGGAACTGACTAAATACTCTGGGACCTAACACCGCTCGCATCTCGAAATGTGAACAGGTAAAACAATGGACGTACAAGATAAGATCTATCCTATATGCCTTGTACTATAAATACTTATTCTGGAGTACAGACCCGCCCAAGCCCAACCAAAGAATGGCGATGGGGATCTTCGATCCTTGAAGTTTCAAGCGAAGACGCATGAGCATTGGAATCTAGAGCTGACATGTAAACGTTGAAGTTGTATGGAGAGGGTTTGTTTTCACCATGGTACCCTCAGGGGACATGAGAATCATCGCCCTCATCGTAGCCACAAAACTCTACAGCTTCAAGCTCTATCGAGTACATGAAATACAAATATCAGCAAAAAAGGACGTAGGGTATACCTCTGAGTTGCTCGGATGACATGTTATCAGGAGTATACAAATCAGTTACAATCTAAATCTAGTGGATTACATTTAGGAAACTAATCCTAGATATTCGAGTGTAACCCGCATGCTGGTCATGCGACTTGCGGGTTACGTCATCATCAAACTTGTTCAGCAAGTTGGCGGTCCCTGTTGGCGACGGGCCCAAGAGTATCTATATCCCACACCAATTTCTTCCTCTTATGAAAAATAAGAGAATTCCTAGAAATTCCCTAAAAGAGCGAAACGTCTAACCCTTCATCCCCTCTTAGAAAATCATATACGAACATCTGACACTTAATTTTTCAACGAAGTCAACCAAATCTATACGGTGATCCCACCGCACACCACCAAACAAAAAGACCGATCTCTTTTATATCGAAAGAAAAAAAGAACTATCCTTTAGACCAGTAGCAAGAACGCACGTACGGCACGCACATTTATAATAAAAAATGAGATTGCATAATAGATAATTGGCCGGAGACCGTATTGATTACGAACTCGAGATCCTATACTATGGCGAAGAGCTTGATATAATTGGACGGAGACCGTATTGGTTACGAACTCGAGATTCTATACTACGACGAAGAGCTTGACGAAAAAATGCATGAAGTGGTTCAATGACGGGTGGGTCCGCCGGCTGTCAATAGAGTTTGACGAAAAAAGAACCTGACAGGTGGGGTCGTAGGAGGGGTAATGTTTGAATGATTTGTGGGTCCGTCGGCCGTGGAAAGTTTTGAATCTTTATAGTATAGATTTAATATAGTGACACGTAAACAAATAGTATTATGACAACTCAAATAATGCTATAAAAACTATGCTAGATAGAGGGTTGTCGCAACTGCCTTTAGTTGTAGGTGATCGGTTCATATACTTAAGAAGATATCATTCAAACATGACTTTGAATTGGTGGTGCTTGTTATACCTTGTTATATATGATGTGCACAGTCGTCCTGGGCGAATGGGCAACGACCTAGAGACATAGCATTGCTGATATACACCTCTTGACGCAAAAGGAATTTTCGGTCAGTAATGCTATAACGAACAATCAGTGGATCCGGGACCTTGATCTCCACAACATACCGTCTGTCACACCCCTACAACAGTTCGTCAAGTTATGGCCACATGTCCAGGCGCTGCAGCTGAATGAAAAGGAGGATAAGTGCTCTTAGAAGCTTAACGCTTCTGGCACCTATTCGGCGTCTGATGCCTACCGGGCACAGTTTATAGGAAATACGGAGTGCCATTTCTGGCCAATTATTTGGAAAGCGTGGGCACCTCTAAAGTGCAAACTCTTTGCATGGTTGGTCTCCCGCAATAGAGTATGGACATCGGATCTGCTCTAGGCAAGATGCTGGCCAAGAAACGCTTGTTTCCTTCTATGTCATCGGGAACCTGAAACGGCCCTTCATATACGAGCTCTTTTACGGTGCTCCATACTAGTCTAAAAAAGGACTAATATATAAACATCGGACCTCCATACTAGTCTAAAAAAGGACTAGTATATAAACATCGGATGGTTCAGATTAATTGCATACTATGGTGATCTTGACTAGTAGTATGGGTAGTATAGGGGGAGTAGTATATGTAGTATAAGGGTATTATTAGGACAAACTAAATGGCACGTCAAGGAGCATGAGCTGCTGCGATTCCCAGCGCCGGCATCACATGAAACACGACGGCCAGAATCACGGCACGGTGTAGCACAGGAATCGAGCGCCGGCGCCGGCAGGAAATCGGGAGCGGCACCGGCAGCTGCGGGAATCGGGCGGTGGAGGCAGTGCGGCAGCAGCGGGGAATCGGGAGGAGGCGGCGCCAGCGGCGGTGGTAGGGAATCGAGAGGCCCGTACGCGGAACAACGGAAAACAGGCAGATCGGCGATACACCGTACTACGTGGGTTGCGGGTGAAAAAAAAACGATTTCTAATGCTCCTATAATACCCTCGTTATATACTGTATACTAGCACCTACTAGTATGGAGCACCGTAAAAGACCTCTCATATAATGATCGACTGCCGCTCCTCCAGACGAATATGGTCACTCATTGCTGACTGGCTATCCCTGCCACAACTTGCCACCCCCCCCCCCCCCCCCTAATTGGCCAGCGTATACCACGGTTGCCTCCTAGTGTGCTACAACCACCTCACTGCAAGGAGTCCTCAAGAAGGCCATACATTCCCTAATCCTCCTCGTGTGCTAGGAACTATGAAAGGAGCGAAATATGCGTACATTCCAGCACAAAGGACAGCCTGCGACCAGTGTTTTTCAAAGAATAAAGGAAGAGGCAAGGACATGGGAGACCGCTAGGGCGAAAGCCCTTAGAGATTTTATCCCTTCCACGGGATGAGTTTCCTTTTCTGTACATATTATTTCTTGCTCTCGCTTTACCACCCGTAAGGGTAAACTCCGGTAACTCTATTCTATGTTGATAGAGCGGCCCAATCTGAATCACGTTCATTCAAAAAGAATAATATATGATGTGCGTAGTAACAAAGTTTGGATAACATAATCGACATGACCAATCACACACACTAGTGTAGAGCTATAGACAAGCTATGAATTGAAAGCAAAAGTAGCAGGAACCAGCAAGGGTGAGAATAGCAGCAGCAGCAGCAACAACAATAGCAAATAATAAATCTGATAAGTGAGAGAGAACCAGCATATATCTCTCTCGCCGAAAGCGGCCGTTTCCACAACCCGGGCCCGCCTTTGGTCACACTCAGCAAGTCAGCAGAATCCACCACTGCAGCCATCCTCCTCCCCGGCCTCTTCTTAAGACGAGGAGGTGCCTTGCACCGCTCCTCTCCCTTCCCCTACCACCGCCACTTCCACCGTAGCCGCAGCCAGAGCCGGCCATCAGCACCAGGACGACAAGCGCCGCCTCCACCACCCCGCGCTCGCCGGCGGTCCCGGCCCAGTCGGGTCGGCAGCGAGCGCGACGATGATGTGGCGGGCTCCCACGCGCGTGCGCCCCGACGGCGTCGAGCAAGCGGATCGGAGGAAAGCGAGCTCGCGCTCGTGCCCTCGTCGCTGGCGCCGATCGTGCCCTTCCTCCGCGCCGCCAAGGAGATCGAGGACGACAACCCGCGCGTCGCCTACCTATTATGTATGTGATTTTTTCAGTCCACGCGTGACACCTCCAGTTATATGAATGAATGAATGTTTCGTTTAATTTCCACTTATTCCTCCTTGCTCCATCTATGGACAAAGGTCGCTTCACTGCGTTCGAGAAGGGTCACGCCATGGATCCACACTCAACCGGGCGCGGGGTTCGTAAATTCAAGACGTACCTCTTGCATAGGCTTGAAAAGGTGCGTACGCTTGTGCTCGATGCTCATATATCGATTCATTACAGTCCATGCAAACTGAAGCAACTAATAGTCTGCTGCGGTAGACCGTAGACGTACTGGATGTTGTGCTAGTTTAATTAGTTTGGTACCATGACGATTGCATGGTGAAGTTTGTCTGAAAAAACAACAAAAAGTTTCATCTTGCAGATTCTTGTACTCTGCTCGATTTCTGGGCCCCCTGTTGGCCTGTTCTGACACCCACCAAATTAAACAGCCGAACACCTGTATGTTCTTATTTTATTTTTTTAATCGAATTCGGTCCTACTATTTTAGCGGTCTCAATCCTTCTTGAGCCACAAATGTGTCGGTCATGAGCTTGTGTTTCGTAAGGAATTAATTAGAGATTTAATTCAAGTGTTTCCAGTATGAGCAGAGAAATGACCATTTAATACCAGTGCCGTGTCATAAACCAATTGGCTAATCACGGTGGTCGTGGACTAGTGGTAGCCTGTCTCAGTACTTCCTGGCCCGTTCTTTGTCTGTAGGACAGCAGCTTACTGGTTCATGCAGAAGCATTAATCTATTTAGTTACTTTACACTATAGAGAGCATTGGGTAGAGGTTTTGTAGTGCAACTTATGCAACAGAGTACTCTGAAATGGGGGGTTTTGGATGCAACAGTCAATGTGAATTGTCCATCATTCAAGAGTAAAACGCCTAACTATGTCAACCACTCTTTCCATTCTGCCATCCAACCAAAATTTGCCTTTTCTTGTTTGCCCTTTTTTGTTTGGCAGGATGAGCAAGAGACAAAGCGCAGGCTTGCCACCACCGATTCAAGTGAGCTACGGAAGTTCTATGAGCATTACTGTAACACATATCTAGACCAAGATCACGGAAAGAGGAAACCGTAAGGGTGATCAATGCTAAGCTGTATTAGCGACCTTACAAATTCCAATATTATGGTACACTAATTATTATTATTATTTTGCTGAGTGGTTCACGAAGGAGACGACTAGATACTCTATTTTTTCGAGGATATGCCTGAGCTCATGTTTCATTGAGAGGAAAATGGCTAGATATTACCAGATTGCATCCATCCTATATGATGTTCTGAAGACCGTGACACCTGTAAAATATCTGCATGCCGAGGTTCTGTATCCAATCGTTACATTATCTTGAAACATTCCATTCATTTCATCTTCATCATCACATTTCCTATATCATGTAGTAACATTACTTTGACCTTTGCAGGTGCGAGTCCAGCACGCACACCGTGCAGGTCACCGGCTGAAAGTGATCGTGGAAGGCATAAGAGCGGCGGGTTGGCTTAACTCTGTCTTGCATTCTAGCTAGATTAGCATCTCACCTTAGTGAGTCAGGTCAAGCTAAATTGTGAGTATGTGATGTTACGTGTGTGCTTAGTGACTTAGTCTCTGTTGGACTCTCACACCTTAGCTGAAGTGTATTGTTGATGGAACGTATTGCAATGATTCCATCCATTTGCCTACAAATTGATGGATAATAAAAATTAAGGACCTATTTGGAACACATGAATAATGAAAAAATGCAGATAGTAGATGGAGCGAAAAGTCCAACAGAGAACATCATGTTTTGATACTACATGATTTCAACATGCAGGAACAAAGAACTTGAGGCTTTGGATCGGAGGAATAGCTTAAATCTTTCCATGAAAATTTAGCCATTGCATTGTCATGTATCCTTGCAGTCCAAGTACGCTCATATCATCATAAACATACAGCATACATGCTGATTTTGTTTGATCTACCATCACAGTACCAATGCATCACCTTAAAATGAGATTATTTTTCTCAAAATCTGTCTGAGAAAATTTCACACATTGTTGGGAGTCTTTGAAGACGTTTTCTTGCTTGTGTCACATCACTACATCAGATTTGTGGCCTTCTTCCATTTTCTTCTCCAGCGTGCCATATTCTATATCCATCTCTACATCAGTTTTGATCAAATTCTGGATCATGTCTCCTGCGTGCCATATTCTATATCCATCTCGCCCTCCCTTTCTCTGATGTTGAGATTGCACAGCAAATATTCATGTCCTTAGTAATAATTAAATTATGGGCAACTGCTTGTCTACCGACAAATCTGGGAGGCTTGGGCATCGCCGATCTAAGGCTGACAGGCGACGCGTTACAAACACGCTGGCTCTGGCTACAAACAACTGATGAAGAGCGGGCATGCAAGGTTAGCACTGAACATCAGGGTAGTACGGTAGAATCAGAGGTTGAAACATTCTTCAAGCAATCCATCTCAGTCCTAGTGAACGTACCTCTTCTGGTCCGACGATTGGCTGGATGGACGTTCGGCCGAGAACTTGGCACCAAACCTGTTAGGTGCAGTGCCCAAGCGATTCAGGAAATCAAAAACGGTGGCGCAGGGACTGAACAACGGGCAATGGGTCCAGGACATCACTCGGAGCACTGTAATTAACAATCACTGCGGATTACCTGACGCTCTGGGATCGTGTCTCTACCTTGCAACCTCGATCTGAACCAAAACCGACCAATTCATATGGCGATGGACAACTAATGGGCAGCACACCACAAAGTCTGCATACAAAATGTTGCATCACGGATTGATCCCAGGGACTGAACAAAATGGGCGCCCAAGGCGTTCAGGGCGGCGTGCGTTGGCAAGCAGTCGTGCACAGTGAAGCAGAGGCAGCGTTTGCCGCCGGCGCCGGGCACGCTCACCGTGCAGGCCACCTGCTGCTGAGGTTAAGAGCAGGCATGAGCGGGCGGGGTGGCTTAAGTTTATCTAGCTAGATTAGAAGCTCACCTTGAATGAAATATGAATCAGGTGGAGCTTAGTTATGGGTTATGAGTTTATGACTAGGTGTTAGTTACGTGTGCTTTGTGGTTGGTTTGGACTCTGTTGGTCTCTCAAAGTCTGGTTGATGGAACCTATATTCCCAATGAGTCCATCCATTTGCTTACAATTGGTGGATAATAAAAACTAGGTGATTCTGAGATGGAAGAAAGCTGTGCCATGGACCATGGTCCATTGGTCCTCCATCTGCTTTGACCCTTTTGATCCCCATTGCATTATTCGTCACCTTTTTGTCCACTTACTGTCGCAAATCTTAGATTTGGCTTTGAGCTCCTCCTCCCTTTACTTTTTTGCAGTGATAAGGGACTATGAGTCGTGGCAGAGGAAAATCTCCCGCCATGCGCGCTGCACATTAGCAATTGCCGTGCTAATGTTTATGTTCTTAAGACCAGAAATGACTGATTGAACAGATGTTGATTGGTACGTTTGTGAAGAATATAATAGCAATAATGCTGTAAACAGTGGTACATTCAATCTACTAGATTGTGTAGAGCTATAATGCTGTGCTTGCATTAGTTTTGACTCTGCTGGTCTCTCAAGGTGTGGTGTTGATGGAAGGTATTGCCAAGGAGTGCTTCCATTTGATTACGATTGATGGATAATAAGGGGCACGCCGAGGTGATTCGGAGATGAAAAAAAGCTGTGGCAATGGTGCATAGCTAGTCCTCCACCTGTTGACCCTTTTGATCCCCCATTGCATTATTCATCACCTTTTCTCGTCACTTGATGCTCCCAGATCTTAGATTTCGCTTTGAGCTCTTGCTCTTCTACCTCTTTCTGCAGTTAGAATGGAAAAGGGACCCTGGAGCCGTGGCAGAGGAAAATCTCTCACCATGTGAGTAAATAATCCCTAGAGATTGCTGTGTTAATGTCGTTGGTGATGAAGTTCTATCTTAAGGCCAGAAAATGACTGATCGGATGGATGTTGATAGCCACGGTTGGCAAGAATATAGAATAATGATGCTGTAAAGTGTGGTAGACTGTGTAGAGCTACTACAGTCTGGTCACCACTCACCAGGGCACGCATATGATTCGATTCTTACTGAGGTTACTTCACTCTGAAGCAAAAACTGCACGCTGCAAACATCCAGCGCTGGGTTTTGCTACATCAGTGATCATCTCCTTGCTTGTGTGCTGTCGATTTCCTAGGCTCGTATCTCAGTTTTCGAGAAGCCCCGCACAACTTCATACTGAGTTCGAAGCGTACCTAACACTTAATCTTGCTTCCATTTTCGAAAACCAATAAAACACATGTTAGTATGTTACACTAGGTCTTGCCCCCATTTTCCAGAAAAAATGATAGAAAACGTGTGGGACAGAAACATGCATGTTTGGATAGACCGGCCGTTAGAATCAAGTAGGGGTACCAGAGTTTAATTTGCACTCATTGGATGGTGCTCTGCGATAAGGACCAACGCGTGGAAACGTTGTAGCAAATGTTCGCTTGGCTTATCAGCCACCAGCCATCAGTATTTTTCTCTCAACAGAAATCAACACCAGCCACTAGCCACCAGCCAGCTGTATTTTTCTCTCAGCACAAATTAGCACCAACTACCAGCCAAACGAACAGGCATGCATGCGCGCTTTTCAGAAACTCTATCAGCATTGAATGAAGTTCCCTTGCCGAAAATCGTGTACATAGAAGACAGGAATTCAAGCAACGAATTATTCAATGTGTTTCTTGCTAATTATGAATAAACACAAAACTTAGGATCTAGGCCGACTTCGATGTACTCGGGGCTAAAATTTTATATTGGTACGTAAACTTGGGGAATGCGGCACCTTTAGTGGTGGGTGATCCACATCTATAATACCTATATAGATGGCCCCCATTAGCAACCCACTAACCAATTCTCTGAAATCTAAGCTACCCACGTCATCTTCCACCTACCTCCGCGCCGGCCCTTCCTTCTCCTGCCCGCCGCCCCCACGCCCGCCCACTGCACCGTGGCGGCTTGAATCCCCCGCCGACACCCCTCGCCTCCCAACCACAGCTCCCTCGCCTCCTCACCGCGCCTCCCCGCCGACGACCCCTCATCTGCCCACCACCACCCCCTCGCCTCCCACCCATCCCGCTGCCTCCCCCACCGCGCCACCCCATAAATCCCGTCTGCCTGGCTGGGAGGAGGAGGACCACGCTGCGGGGATGACGAGCTGAGTACGCCGCTCCTCCCTCCCGCGCGCTGCCCCTTTGTTGCTCCCATCCACCGAGCCGCGCCGCCGACGCCATGCCCAAGCTCGGGATTCGGCGCTGCCGCGGCCTGCAATGTCTTTTGATTTTGGTCATCAACAAATCATCCGATTGATTGGTTTACAGTGACGTAAGAAAACAGATAGTCCGTTCATTGCAAATGCACGTTACTCCATCAATAAACCGTATATCTATGTTTCTATGTTATCTATTAAGTAAAATAAAATTTATAAAATAAAATTTATAAAATAATTTACCTTCAAGTTAAAAGGCTGAAAACTTCATAAATACATCAAATAATCTTATAAATTTATATAAAATATCCCGCAGCAACGCGCGGGAAATTCACCTAGTTCATATAGGTTGCAGATCCCATTCAAACAGGACAATGAATTGTTGCTGCTTGTCATACTCTTCTCTCTCTCTGTTTTTTTAGTTCGTGTGGTGGATTCTCATTGCTTGTTATACTTTCCACTTTTTTGTGTCATCCAGAATTTCTTGGAGTCATGGCAGGGGAAAATCTCTATCCATCTGACTAAGCAATCTCTTGCTGCACACTAGAAATTTGCAGTGCTAATGCCGTTGATGATGGAATTCTTAAGACCAGAAAATGACTGATTGAACAGATGTTGTTTGGCACGGTTGGGAAGATGAAGAATAGGATAACAATGCTAAAGAGTGGTAGATTGTGTAGAGCTAGATTGCTAGAATAGTCTGGTCGCCAAGGAACGCATATGAATCGATGCTTACTGAGATTATTCCATTCCTGACGCAAAAGGCGCACGCTGCACACACACAGTCTTCCCGAAATGGCAATGTAGAAAAGACATCCAGCGAAGGGTTTTGCTACACTAGTCATCATCTCTTTTGCTGTGTTGTCCATTTTCTGGGCTCTTAATATCTACATATATGTTGTCTCCAGAAACTTATTGTGAATTAATGAATTCTTTAGAGAACAGTTAGCTCATCATGCATCCTCCTTTGCAATGGAGTATATTTTTTACTCTTTCTTTTCTGTTTACAAAACACTTAGTCATCATGTCCTATCTTCCAAAAAAAAGAGAAGAACATGCATGTGGTCTTTGCCCCATTATAAAAGAAATGATCTTGCACCTATTTACGAAAAAATAAAACTCATGTTTTCGCCGCTATTTTCGAGTGGTCTTGCCCATTTAAAAAAAATTGTACACCATTTTTTAAAAGAGAGAACACATGGTCTTGCCCCCATTTTCCAAAAAGGAAAAGAAGAATGACAGGACATATGGAACAGGAACATGCATGTTTGGATAGACTAGCTGGTAGAATCAAGTAGGGTTACCAATCACATAACATTCGAAAGCATATAAGAAATATATATTAAAATGCCCCAACGAAGCATGCTTGATCAACTAAGCAGCACCTGATACTAATTGGGAAATTCTAAAGATCAGGTGCCCTTGAAGTGTCGTGAAACAGACACTCCAAGGAACAGATTATATATGAGTATGATCAGTGTGCTGTGGCCAGAAGGGCCATAGAGATCAAGCTCGCTGCATGCACGCTTTTCTGCAAATCCATCAGCACCGGATAAAGTGTCCTTGGAGTATTAAAATAGAGGTTTCCACAGCTCCATAGTTTTGCAAGGCAAAAGAAAATTTCAGTGAACAAATTCCTTGACAGAAATAATGAGGAGAATTTTTTAATGCCTTTATCCACACAAGCTACTGAGCAATTGCTGCTAATGGAAGCATGCATTTAAGGGATAACTAGAAATGGCGATTCACATGATCAATGGAGTTACATTTGGGGCTCTCCTGAGTTCACTTGTAAACTACCATATATCAGTTTAGCAGGAACAAGGCCAGCCTCACCTCTATTTAAGTGGATGTGGAAATTTAGCACCTTGCCAAGGCAAGTTCTTTTTCTGGTTGCTGCTAAGAGATCAGCTAAACACACAGAATATTCTGCGAAGGAAACACATGTTCCTTGACAGCTATATTTGTGTTCAATGTGTGGAGAACTCAGAGGAAACTCAGAGACACTTATTTTTTGAGTGCCCCTTTAATCAGGCCTGCTGGATATTCATTGGAATACAATGGGATACCTCTTTATTGACGCTGGGGATGATAATCCAAGCACAAACGACCTTTGCCTCAAAGATCTTCAGAGAATTGGTCATAACTGCATGCTGGGCGATTTGAATCCATAGGAATAGCATAATATTTGATGGAGGATCATTATCATTCGCATATTGGAGAGCTGTCTTCAAGGAGCAGCTGAACTTGATCACTCTCTGAGCAAGGCCAAGTAACAACCTGTAACATTTTGCTTTTTTCCTTTTGGCTTTGAGCCAAACCCTCTTCTATATAATTCTTTGTTGATAGAAAATTTAAATATAGGTAGGGGCCTCCCTATCATTCCAGTAAAAAAAGACAAGAAGTCAAGTAGCAAAATGTTTAACGCGTTTCTTGTTAATCACAATACCTCCTTCCTTTTTTATTTGACACTCGGACGTCCTTTAGCAACCCCCTTTAGCACCGGGTTTCCCACCCGGTGCCAATCTTCCGGTGCTAAAGGTGGCACCCTTTAGCACCGGGTAAAATAACCGGTGCTAAAGGTGGGGGCACTAGCAAAAAATATTTGCATATTTGCGTGTTGCGGGATTCGAACTCAAGACATCTTGGCTCACACGCGTAAACCCACCTAACCATCTCACCTACACTACACATGTGATGAGATAAAAGATGCTTTCCTTTTGTAGTATTATATGACACCCCCTTTAGCACCGGGTCGTAACACCACCCGGTGCTAAAGGGTTTAGCACCGGGTGGTGTTACGACCCGGTGCTAAAGTGTGAGGGCCTTTAGCACCGGTTGCTAACACCAACCGGTGCTAAATGTCACCCTTTAGCACCGGTTGATGTTAGCAACCGGTGCTAAAGTGTTTCCGGGGGCACCCTAATTTCGCACCCGGTGCTAACGTCACATTAGCACCGGATCTTGAGTGCACCGAGGCATACGAGGGGTGCGGATGTGAGTTATTCTTGTAGTGTCGACCAACAACATTAGCCTATTTTTAGTACAACCATCCTGACCAAAACGTCATTTACTCGTAAACGGAGGGAGTACAAGTAATCGCATAACTAAGCTTCTATACTTCAATGCACTGAGAGATAAAAAAATACTTATTGGTCGCAAATTTGGTAATTTGGCACCCTAAATCCTCATTCATCGGTTATAATCCTCTGTCCCCAAAGGGATTGGAAAGGATTAATTTCTCCAAATCTGAGATTAACCGAACAAGGCCTTAGTGGCAGGTGATTCATTCGTATACTTAGAAGATCTCATTCAAACGTGACACTGAATTGTTGTTGCTTGTTACATTTTCTCTTTTTTTCTTTGTTCCATTGGTGACAAAATTAGCTAATCTATATTTCTTATGTAGATAGAAGCACCCCACTACAAATTAAAGCATCGATTTCTATTTCTCTCAAACCTCAGTGAGCCACGCCATTCACATTATTGTCTTAGCCATCCGATCCTAATGGCACTAACCACCACTGCTAATTGCATTAATTAATCCTCCATCTACAATCCACATTCCCACTCCTAAAATTTGAAGCATCGCCAGATTAAGAGACCAGACCAAGAGTCACCACTGCTAATCAGACGAAGAGATCAATAATATGGTATTAACCATCAGTTTTACTTTCACTTTCCTAAGATAAGTAGAATGGATCTTGGGGAGACTTCTTCACGTTCTTCACTTGGCCGTGGACGACCACGACGTCGTGCATCCCATGTTCTCACTCCAAGTTGATCGTGATACCGCTCATGCGAACCGGCGTAGACGTGGAGCACAAATTGGTGGTACTAGAAGCACAGGGTGCTTTGGACCAATTTATACTCCTTGCTACATTTTTTTTATTCCTCCATGCTTATTTTCATATACATGTGATCACTTTCTCCAGAATGTGGCAATATACAGTCTGCTCAGCCATACAACCAGTTCGAGGCCCTGTTGGGTTGGCTGTTGGCTGGCGCTGTTTTTTGCTGAGAGAAAAACACTGCTGGCTGGTGGCTGGCGCTAGTTTTTGCTGAGAGAAAAATACTGCTGGCTGGTGGCTGATAATCCAAGCGAACAGGGCATCCCCAATCCAGTAAATATTTCACACTATCATTCTCAATTTCCAGAAATCTCATATATTTGCAAAAGAATATATTGCAATGCAATCGCCTTAGTGATTCTACTTTTAATTTCACCTTAAAATCTATTTAAAGAGTTCTCGCAGCATCGCGCGGGGTATCATATAATAGACATGGCCAATCATAGGCACGCATAATATAGAGATACACACAATGGATAAAAGCAAAGGTACGAACAATGAAGGGAAAGGATAATCTATCTATACTAAAAGGATCTTAGAGAATTGAAAACACTTTCCACTAAAAAAACCCACCTCACCCTCTTACAGGGGACCCACCTGTCAGGTTTGGGGAGAAGGGAAGAAGAAAAAACGCAACAAAAACTTAACTGTTCCAGGCTCTTTTAGTTGTTTCCCCGCTCAACTTTTTTCACCCAATAAAGGATCCACCTAAATATACCCACATTTGTACCCACGTCTATACACAATTATCTCGTACTACTAATAGACAATAAATCGGAGAGTTTTTCTTCATATAAACAAATGGCAACTATTGAGTTTTGAGATTGCATAAAGCTCTCTATACATAAGAGAGCAAATATAAAGTATTTTTAAAAACGCTTCGCACGGCTGACCATGGTCCACTAAAGTGACACTGTTTTAGTACCTACATGTCATCAATAAACGTGCGTGGCACATGAGTTGAGACAAATTTATAAAAGAGAGTTTAGCACGCGCGTGCCGCGCGGGCATTGCAACTATATTTTATATGTTATGTTTATTTTATACATGTGCTTTTGCTAGTATACCAAAATAACAAGACAGAACAATAATAATATATAGGCAAATTTTGCTATAGGACACTATTCGATTTCGATATTGCTATGGGACACTGTAAAAAAATTATTGGTCACAACACACTAGACGGTGTGTTTCAGCAAAGAAATTAGCGTGTTCCAGCAAAGAAAAAATATTTTAGTGTGTTACAACGAATTTCACAAGAGTGGAGTGTCCCACAGCAAATTTTTCGTAATATATAACAATGACGATGATGATAATAAATGTCATAAATGAAAGACAGCACAAGCATAAACCTGCCGCCATTTCCACTACCCTTTTTTGTCACACTCAGGCACTCAGCACCACCACTGCCGCCGGCCTCAAGCCCCCCTCCTCCTCCCCATCCTTTATAAGACGAGCAGGAGATGCATTGCCCAGCTCTCCTCCCTTCCTCACCACTACCGCTTCCTCCGCAGCCGCAGCCCGTCAGCTAGCACCGTACCTCCACCTGCCGGCCACGCTCACCGTCGATCGGGACCGGGTGCCGCGGTCCCAGTCCTCGTCGATGTGGGGGAAGATGTGGTGCGCTCCCACGCGCGTGCGCGCGGAGAGCGAGCTCGCGCTCGTGCCCTCGTCGCTGGCGCCGATCGTGCCCTTCCTCCGCGCCGCCAAGGAGATCGAGGAGGACAACCCGCGCGTCGCCTACCTATGTATGTGCGCGTGTGCTGCATCACCCGGCCTCCGCCAATCTCTTTTGTCACACGCAGCTGATCGAGCTAGGTGGATTAGTGAATCGCTCTAATTTGAAATTTTGAACTGAACAGCGAAACAGACATTATTCGTGTGCATAGTTTTATATTTCACAGTCCACCTCCTCCAGCTACATCTACATGAATGTTTTGTTCTCACTGATTCATCCTTGCTCTCTGAACTTCAAAGGTCGCTTCACTGCATTCGAGAAGGCTCACACTATGGAACCACACTCAAGCGGACGCGGGGTTCGTCAGTTCAAGACGTACCTCTTGGATAGGCTTGAAAAGGTACACGCTTGTGCTCCATGCTCATCGCTTCATCAGTCCTTGCAAACCGAAGCAACATATAATACTCTGTAAGATATCAGCTTACACTGGTTCGTGCAGAAACATTAATTTCTCTTAGAAGATGTTTGGTTGGGGCATTTTCCAGCGTGATCTGATTACACCGTGAATTGATAACGTTGCTTTTATGTTTGTTTGATCTCCCACGGAATCTTCAGAGAGCCGATTACGTCCGATTTGGGTGGTAAGCGATTGCGCCGCAGCTACGCTCCCACCTCCAAACTCCTCCAGAGCGGACCTTCTTTTTTTTCGTTACTGCTGATCAACCAAAGAAATCATTGTTTCCTTTACCGTTAAAGCTCCGGACCCTTCCCTTTATATTTGCGTTACCATTCGTGGAACCAAACACCGTCTTAGTTTCTTAGACAACTTTGTGTAGAGGTTTTGTAATCCCGGCCACTTATGTCACATCTAGAATATACTCTGAAATAATGGGTTTGTGATACAACAGTCAACGTGAATTGCCATCAGTGCTCAAGAGTAAAACGCCACGTTATGCCAACTACTATGTCTGCCATCCAACAAAAAATAACAATACATGTAGTATTTTCATGTTTGCCCTTTTTTTGTTTGGCAGGATGAAGAGACGAAGCGCAAGCTTGACATAACTGATGCAAGGGAGATACAAAAGTTTTATGACCATTACTGTACAAAATATCTACAGCAAGATCACGAGAAGAGGAAACCGTAAGCGTCATCAATATTGAGCTGTATTCGCAAACTTACAAATTATCATATTATGCTACACTAATTATTTTTTGTTGATTGGCTCAGGGAGGAGACGGCTAGATACTATCAGATTGCATCCATCCTGTATGATGTTCTGAAAACCGTGACACCTGTGAAACATCATGCCAAGGTTCTGTATCCAATCGTTACAATATTTTAAGGCATCTCGTTTCCATCTTCATCACATTTCCTGTATCATGTAATTAATAGCATTACTTTGACCTTTGCAGGTGCCAGTCCAGCACGCTCACACCGCGCAGGTCACCAGCTGAAAGTGATCGTGGAAGGCATGAGAGCGGTGGGTTGGCTTAAGTTTATATATCACTAGAAACTCTGGGGCGGCAGCCTCTCCTATGATTTTTGCCAGAGTGTTGCCATGTTAGAGATAGTTTTTAGCATAAAATTGATGAGGGCCTCTTTCTTATAGCCTTCGTTAATCATCCATAATCATCTTCAGTTGCATATCATCATATATATTTTATAATAGGAAATAAAATCTTGTGTACTGTTTTAAAAACCATACCACATAGGGTATTAGGTAGGCCAGGCTCCCTCTACTGTTTTAAAGGCGCGGCATCTCTACTGTATTGGGCCACTGTAATCAGAAAACCATTTACTTGTTAGCTAATGGCATTATTATTTTATTTTGCTGGCTTCATTGGATACTGCCAAGTTCTTATTGAAAAAATCAGCAATTAAGTTATTTTTTATTCAGTGCTGACATCTCTAGTTTGATCATAGATGCTAGCTCATACTTACGAATCATTTATTAAAAATGAGCTTGAAGTGTTAATTCTTTGAACTGATGTTATCAAAAATTTCAATGAGGCCTATGAATATGCTCGAAAATCCAACGCAAAGAACTCTTGGCGTAGAAGAGACACGTGCAACCTGATGAAGTTGAACAGGGCAGCCTTAATTGGGTCTTGGAGGTAAACATAATACGTACATGAATATAAATGGTATATGGTAAGAAAAAGGCAAAGGATTGGACCGTTCCCTCTCTGAAATACTCCGTAGAACATGTATCTTGAGCAAAATAGAACATGATTTGATGTGAACTAGGGTTTTTGATCTTCCTAAAGGTTATGATAACTTCGATTTGGCAGAGTCGCGACACAACACGATCCGGCTTCCAAACAACACGTTCCAAACCCCGCAATCGCAGCACTACGTCTCCTCATGTTATCAACCGGCGTTGCACGGTTGACCTTGCCAAGAAGGCTAATACTTGTCTACGAATCGAAGAACACAAGCAATAACAAGAAAGAATACAACACAATTAGAGATGAATGATTAAGCTCACGAAGTTGGGGTCTCATTAAGGTCACGAAATTGGGGTCTGACAAACCGACGTGCGACGACACTGTTCTTGACAGAATTGATCTGAGCAAAACTCAAACCCTAATAGTTGGCGGCAACTAGATAATATAGACTCAAGGGTCATGGAAAGACCCCTGGTCGCGCCCCTAATGTGCTTCCACATGATACATGGCCCAAAGGGCAAAAGACAGCGACGCAACACCGAAATAGATTCTGGATGTCAACTTTGTTTCATCGACTCCCGATTACTCAGGACTTTGACATGAGACTGGTTCTATTGGAAACGTTATCTTCTTAGCTTTCCAAGCATATAAAGAACGTCCAAATCTGAGCCCGTATGACTTGCACGCCCTTGGCGGTCCTCTCCAACTTAAAACTCTTCTCCAACTATCCTCTGGTCCTCTACATGGTTCTAATTACAATATAATCATTAGGTAGAAACCAATTCTCATAATCACATAAAGAAGTACTTAGGAACAAGCTCACCTCTAAATTCAATTGTCGCGCGCAAGCTCTAGTGGTTGGACTTTGAATGATCAATGGAGGATTGTTGTGTATCCATAGGAGTGATTTGTTCATCAGGATTCATCATCACATTGTTAATAGTGATACTTTTTCGAATTGCATCCAAGGGTATTCATGAAAATCTTTAGCTTGTTCAATGGTACAGATTTATATCAACTTTAGGGGAATGGATAGCCGGCTAAACCAAATGGGCCCGTCCCTTGCCTTCTTTCTGTTTTAGCAGTGCTTTGGAGTTTCAACTTGATGAAAAATACCGTTCGGTTGACGTTAGGTGCAGTCAAATGGCAAATGCTAACCTGAATAGAAATACTACAAAAACACATGAATGGAAAACTTTGTTAGATATATGCCGAATATGTGTACAATTTGGTTATGATTGGACTTGAGTTGTAATTGGTAGGTTAGGGATAGAGTTTTGGTTGTACGTTGTATCCCTAGGGCCCATAAATATGAGGGCACTACCATTGTAACAAAGAGACGACTTCGCGGCTAGTGTGGGCAGCGGCGTGGCCGTGGTGGTGCCCGGAAGCTGGTGTAGCTGTTGTTTATGGAGAGGAGCGCCCGTAGTGATGCCCCAAGAGGATATAGGTACATGGCCGAACCTCGTGAAAAAACATCGCATCTTGGTGTTGTTCTTGTTTCGTGTGATCTTTTGATTTGGCTTTGCGTTCTTGGGTTATCGCTTACTCGTTTTTACTCTCACAAGTGGTATCAGAGCTATATCCAAGGGGAAGATCCACGGGGACACGTGATGGGTATGTTCCACACCGTGCAAGGTCGCACAAGCTGTCCGTGGAGGGGCAGGGCGCAAGGTGGAGCATGGCAGTGATCAACGACTCGATCAGTGGTGTTGGACAATTTGGGCGGAGATGCAATCAACAGAGATGCATCCAATGAGCTGCAATCAATAGAGATGCATCCAGACATGGAGATCGGGTTGATGGTGGTTGGTGTCTGTTGTTTAATAAGGGGCGGTCAGACGTGATGGCCAGGTTCGATGGCGGTGACTTTGACTCACGATCGGATTGACAGGTGGTTGATCGTGATCGGGGTGGTTGTTGCAGGCTCATGATGGATCTGCGATGACGGTGGCGAAATCCACGATGGACTCGCATGATGACGTAGGGGGTTTTTTTGAGGATTGTGTGACGACGTTGGGGCATGTCAGACGGGATTTGATTCGGCCGAGGGCAAGATGCGGCACAGCAGCCAGAAGATGCTTGCATGGGGGTTCATCGTATCCTATTAGGGCATTCAGTGCTGCAGTTGGAGACATCCATGATAAGGAGTCAGTACGGGCTCTTCTAAAAAAAGGAGTCGGTACGGGCCGGTGATCAGACAAGGTAAATTGCATGCTTGCATGCATGATATTTTAATTGGATGTATGCAAGTTGATTGTTTCTCCCGTTGGTCAAAGGAGGCTCGGACTCTACTTGGTGTGGCAATCGGCCACCTGGAGGGCCCCACGGTGCATCGCTGATGGGTGCACGAGGACGTGTGTCACAAGAAAAGGAAATCATGTGCAACAAGGAAAGAAAGGGCGGTGGTAGATGAGTCTGATTGTTTTTTGGATGTGCATTTGGTACAAGAAAAGGCAGTGCCGGCAGGAGGAGTCCGATGCAGTTTGGACTGTTGCCGACGTGATTTGTCTCAATATAACAAACAAGAGTCTAAGAAGACTGCTACGAGAGAAGCAATTGAGCTGTTCGTGGAAGCCGGTGGTTGCGATGGTGGATGGCGAACGGCGGGTGCAGCTCACAGATGGTTTGACATCGTTGTGTGCGATGGCATGGAGGTTGAGGAGGTTCATGAGCAGCACAACTGTACATAGGTGGTGTGCAGCGGCACCGGACGCACAAGGGCAGCAGCACGCAGAGGCGGCATGTACGGCTGTGGACCGTGTTGTGCGGCAAGGCGGCGTCTGAGGAAGGACACGAGGAGCACGTAAGCAGCGGGCACGTGTTTGGCACAGCGTACAGGAGGTACGTGGTTTGTTAGTATGGTGCACATATGTGATTTTTTCGACGATATGTGGTAACAGGCAGATGTCATCGATGGTCCCAAGTTCAAAGTGGCGAGATTTGATGGCACTGGCAACTTTGGACTGTGGCAGACGAGGGTGAAGGACAGGGTATCTCCAGGGCCGTCGATGGCCGAATCGAGATGCCCGATTGCTCCGGGCCCCCAAAAAAACTGGGGCCACCTAATTAGATAGCCCAAGGCTGATTAACGTGCATGATTAATTCCCAGCCAGCTAGCTACACGCGTCGGCGAGACCCAAAAGACGCAAACAATTAGCTTTCACGCACCATATCCAGACGAGAGGGAACCTGCTACATCCGCACCTAGCGATCGTCGTTCAAGGCCTAAGCAGATATCTTAATTCTTTTTTCTGATAAAGATCGTTTTATCCATCCCGATTATCCCTATAAGATATAGTTGAACATTTCTTTTCAAGAAATATGAGACTATGCTTATTTTTTTGGTGCTGAATATTTTATATGTCAACTATTAAATGGATAAGGATATATTTCTAAATGTTGTATGAAATAGTTTTATTTATATTAAAGAAACATTTTTCGTTTTAGCCTTTTAGGGCCTCACTGGTATTTCACACCGGGGCCCCAAAATTCTGGAGACGGCCCTGGGTATCTCTAAGGTGCTCAGTGGGAATAAGCCAGATAAGATGGAGGACTATAGGTGGGAGGAGATGCAGGCACAAGCATGTGCTACTATATGGTTGTGTCTCTCCGATCAGATCATGTACCATGTCATTTGCCTAAGAAAATTTGGGACAAGTTGGACGAGCAGTTTATGTACAACACTCTGACTCAGAAGTTGTATCTAAAGAAGAAATTATATGGGCTAAAAATGCAAGAGGGGTCGGATCTTGCTGAGCATATTAATGTCTTCAGTCAATTGGTTGCTGATCTTTTGAAGATTGAGGTGAAGATTGGTGATGAAGATGTGGCGATTATTCTTCTATGTTCATTGCCAAGGTCTTATGAGCATATGATTACTACATTGACGTATGACAAGGAGGATGCAAGGGTGGAGGATATTGTTACAACTTTGCTTACTCATGAGAAAGAACAATTCACCTGAAGAGCCTTCTAGAGGTGCTTTTGTAGTAAGGGGTGATCATAGTGGTGAAGATAAGAAGGGCAACATAAAGAAGGGGTCGCAGTGCTATAAGTGCAAGGGATGGGGACATAATAAGCATGCTTGTCCAGAACTGAAGAAGAATGGAGGAACCACGAGTGTAATGGTTGCCAGAAAACAGGATGACTCAAATAAATAGCGATGGTGATGTTCTCACAGTGTCTAGTGAAAAGTCTTTATGAGCGTGGTTGTTGGATTTAGCCCGCTCATTTAGTGAAACATGAAAGAAGGAGTGCTTCTTGTCATACATTGAGGAGGATGGTGGTCTTGTTTACTTGGGAGATGATTCAGCTTATCGTATCATTGGAGTGGGTGACATGAAATTCAAGATGTACTCAAGGGTGTGAAGCATGTGCTGGGCTACAGACCAATCTAATTTCGCTTGGGTTATTACATAATGGAGGATGGTTGTATCAGGAAGCACATGATAGGAAGGCCTTGAGAGTCATGCATGGAGTTAAGACAGTCATGGTTGGTGAGAAGTCAGGAGCACATCAATACGAGCTGAAGGGAAGTGTTGATGAAGGTGGAGTCATGGATTGCAATGCAACTGTGGCGGTGTTCTATCCGAAGGTCGTTGGCAAGGCGGTTTCGGCCTCGTCAGGCTGTTCTAAGTGAGAAGCAAAGGAGACAGCTCAAGTCCGGTAAACGGAGATTCACACAGGGACAACTTCAAGGTGGTGTGCATATTCGCCAAGGTGTAGTTTGTTAGAAATGTGTCGAATATGCATACAGTTTGGTTACAATTGGACTTGAGTTAAAACTAGTAGGTTAGGGATAGAGTTTTGGTTGTACTTTGTATCCCTAGGGCCCATAAATATGAGGGCACTATCGTTGTAACAAAGAGACGACTTGGCGGCGTGGCCGTAGTGGTGCTTGGATGCTAGTGTAGCTGCTGTTTATGGGGAGGAGACATCGTAGTTATGCCTCGAGGATGTAGGCACGTGGCCAAACCTCATTAAAAACGTCATGTCTCGGTGTCCTTGTTTCCTGTGATTTTGTCATTTGGCTTTGCATTCTTGGGTTATCGCTTCCATGCTTTTACTCTAACAAACTTGAGGCATTCAGATCACATAAATAGTTTTAGGGGGCGTTTGGATGTCTTGCTGATGCTTGCTTTGCTAGGCAAGGCAAAAAAAGTTTGAGTTTGGTTGTTTTGCTTGTTATCTCGGTTTCAATGCTATCAAGGATTTACTTCACCAGCCAAGGTACTAGCAAGGTTTGTCTTGTTGAGCGAAGTGAGGAGAGGCAAACTGTCAAACAAACCAAACATGCCTCATCTTTCTGTGAAAATTAGCCACTGCATTGTCATGTATTTGTTGCATTCCAATTATGCTCATATCATATTAATTTCCATCATAAACATAGAGCATACATGCTATTTTGTTTGAGCTAACAACGCACTAGCTAGTGATAATGCATCATATGAAAATAAGATTATTTTCTCAAAAAACAAACTGCAAAAATTTCACATCCTGTTGGAGTCTTTGAAGACGTTTGCTTGTATCACATCAGATTTGTAATGCCCTTCGCACATCAGATTTGTGATGCCCTTCAGATCCTCCATTTTAAGAAATGATCTTCCATTTACTTCTCTCTGTGGTTGCAAATTCGATCCCCTTGAGCATCAATAACTAGTATCAAGATCAACAAATATAGTTTCATAGTTAACAAGGGCTTGCACCATAACATTTTGGGAAGGAGATATTCAGAAAAGAAAACACATCGAACAAATCTGAACAAGGAAATGAGATATGCATGTTGTGGACGTTTTCGTAGGCATCAAGTACAAGCGCGGTTGAAACAAGCGTCCACGTTAAGCAAAAACAAGGATATAAGTTTTAGAGTCCTTATTGAATTAATAGTAGTTAGAGTTTGCTAGTTATGAAAGAGATTGAGTATTCGGTTAGGATTTTGTAACCACTAAGGCTATATATAGCTCACGACAGAACATAGGTGTAAGGAAAATGGACGTAGCATAGTCCTTTAGTGATTTTGGTGATTGTGTGTCAACACTAACCAAAGAACTAACAATTTTTGATAGTATACAATGGCTTCATGTAATAGATGCAAGGTGATGGACTTGGGGGATTGAACATCTCAAACATGGTTAAATGTACGTGATAAAGATCCTACATGACCATCAAGTAGCCAAAGAACAAAGTCAAAACTCAAAGAAATTGAATTGGGCGAGTTTTGTAAAGAAATGACAACCATCGACCTATTCACCAATTGAATCGGTGATCACCGACATAATCAGAAAAAGAGTCGGTGTGAATAGTAGCTAGATATGGGTATGTGCTGCTATCACCTATTGAATCGGTGATCAATCTGAGGAAGGGTTGGTTTGAATAGTAACTAAATATGGGTATCTACTGCTATCACCGATTGAATCGGTGATCAATTAGAGAAAGGGTCGGTGACCATGGACGTATTCATAGGATGAATCGGTGATAGTGTTTCATGTCAAAAATCTTCTATAGATCATATGATGATCTAGTGATGCCCTCTATGTATCATCAGATAAGTCAGTGTCTATAGTAAAATGCAACGACTTTGTAACGGCTAGTTCTTCATGTTGGGGATATAAATACCCTATTGGCCAGCCATTTGAGGGGTGTTAGAGCTTGGTGAAATTGTAGACTTGTGTTCCACATAAATTCAAGTGTTCTATCTGCCAAAGTGATCAAGAGAAGACTAGGGCAATTAGTAAAAAGGCTTAGGTCTTGATTAGTGCTAGTTTAGGTCTATTACTGCATTCCTTTAGGAATTAGCCTAAAGTTAGGCGAGATTTGCACACCTCTTTATTATTGGTGCTTGTTTGTACCTTGTGTTGTAAATCTGGGGCTTCGAGACCCTCCAACCGAGTTTGTGGAGTGAACGCCGGAAGTTGTGAGAGAAAGGAGAGACCCTCGGTGTTTTGCCGAAGCTCTACCAGCAAAGTGCATCCGGGAGAGGCAAGGTGGTGGCCCACTCGAGAATGGGTAGAGCCCATCGGCTATCCACGGAGTTACTTGACCGGGGAGCAAGGCTTTGTGTGGTCATTTCATTGATAGGGGATCCAACAACAAGGACTGGGAAAACGTTGTCCGATACCTCAGAATAAATCATGCTGGAGTTTGCATTTTGTACCCTTTACATTCTGCAATATTTCTTGCACTAATTTTCAAATTTACCTTTCCTAAAATTGCCATGTGGTAGTTGATAGGATCGGAACCTATGGTGCAAAACTTTTGAGCGGTAGAGAAGAAACAAATAGAAAATTCTAGTGCACTTTCATATAGAAATTGGAATTGGTTTTATATGTGTGTTTGGAGTCTTAGTTTTTAGAACACCTAATTCATCCCCCATCTTAGGGTGTCCTGATCCCTTCAATTGGTATCAGAGGCTCATATCTGGACCTTTGGCTTCACCACCATCGAGCAAAATGGCATCCCAAAAGGTTAGTAGTGATATCGAAAAGGCCTCCATAGTTTGACGACACAAACTGCCCCTATTGGCATGCTCACATATCATGTTTTTTAGAAACTAGAGGGCTAGGTCTTTGAAGAGTGACAAATGAAGGGATAAGACCCCTTGTTAAGCCCAAAAAACCCCCACTAAGACTGATGAGGAAGAGTTGCAACTCAATGTCATTACACATTATTCAATTCTTGAATCTCTTGGCATTAGTGTGTTTAATAGAGTGTACAGCCTCAAGACCGCTTATGAAATTTGGAAAGCAATCAAGATAATTCACGATGGCACAAATGATGTTCGTGAGGAAAAGTATTGGTAAGTCAAGCAATCCTTTGATTCCTTCAAAATGTTGCCTAATGAATTAGCTAATGACACTCACGTTTAATGTTATTGTCAGTAACCTAAATTCAATAGGTTTGAGTTAAATAAGTAAGGTCAACATCTCAAGAAAGATCATGGAAGTTCTTCCCAAAGAGAAGTACTCCGCCATCGTCACCTACTTCCAATTGTTTATATATAGACTTAAAGAAATTGACACTAACTCAACTTGAGCAAGATTGTGGCTCATAACCTAACCATGAAGATAGGCAAAGAAAGTTCCTCCTTCAAGTCAAGAAATTGTCGTGGTCTCTTCAATTGGAATGAAACAAGTTTGTGATCTAATCTTCTTAGAGCCTCCTATCGAGGGCGAGTTTGTTATATCATCTTGCATACACTTCTACCATAATATCCATAACAGCATGTATCCTGTATTTCCATCTGCGCCTATGATTCGATGCTTCTTGCATTAGACTGTACCAAAAATATAGATTAACAATTTTAAAATAATAGTGATCAGTTTACATCGAATTCTGATTTATGTCTCCTGCGTGCCATTTCATATGTTGATCTCTCTCCCTTCCTCAAATGTTGACATTGGGTAGCGAATATTCATATCCTCAAAAATAATTATATTATGGTATTACATACGGCTGTTTACTATAGATATTTAAACTACCAAAAATATTCTAGCATATACACTATCGTCTCGAAGCATCCATGCATAACTTGCTAGGGAAAATTGGTTCTGTAGCACTGAAAGATGACGATTCCTGAAAATACCACTGAAAGACGTTGTCCCTATAAAATACCATCCAAAGGTGCAAGAAAATAGCATTCCGTTACATTTTTTAACCGAATACTCATTTTTATTATTTTTTGGTACGCAGAATAGACTTGCAATGACGTTTATACCCCTAGGCTTATCCAGTTCAACTGCACCTTTGCATCCCGTCGCTTCTCCACTCGCACACTCCTGGGCTCCTCCTACCGACGCCGCCGCTCCTGCTCCAAGACGGCGCCCCCACGCCGGCGCCACCAGGTTGGGCGGCATCCAGGCCGGCGCCCTCCACGCCCAGCGCCCCAAGGCCAGCGACCTCCAGGCCCGGCGCCCCACCGACTCTAGGGGCGGCCCAGGTCGGTGCGTCCCAGGGCGGCGCGTCCTGGCCAGCGCCCCCAAGGCCGTTGCCCTTCAGGCCGGCGGCAACAGGAGGCGGCCTCTAGGCCCGGTGCCCTATCGATCCCCAAGATCAGCGCCCTATTGATCCCCCAGACCGGCGCCCCCAGGCCGGCGGCCTCAGATGCATTCACTTCAGATCTCCGAAGGGTAAGGTTGAAACCCTAGCTCTATTACAGCACATTATTTCTCAGATGCTTGATTGAGGATTACTTGTATATCCAAATTAGTTGCAAAATACGGATTTTTGTCAGATTTGTGGATCAATTTTGCTATTGGATTGTGTTTGGTCAAATATATTGGTTAACTTCTACACGGCTACTATTTCAGGATGGATGAGAACAATGCTTGATGTTAGCTCCTTCTCAACTATTGAGGATGATCAAGTTATGTATTAACTAGAAGAATGTTGTACTATGTTGTGAAATGAGACCTTGTTGAATTCTTGTTATTTTCTTAAGACAATATAACCAAAACACTTCATGTGCATGCCTCATAATATGTTGGCATGAACTACTTGTTGATGTTTCCCAACTGTGGTAAGTGTATGTGTTGCAATGGTGAATTACTTGTGTTGAAATACTATCAGAATGAGACATGTCCCTATTTTTTATGTCCTGTGCATTCCTCTTGCGGTCTGGGGGTATTTTTGTCCAAGTTAACGGTTTTGCAGCTGAAAACTAACAGAGTGCTATTTTCAGTTCGTGTTTACACCTTTGGATGGTATTTTATGGGGTGATGTCTTTCAGTGGTATTTTCCGGAACTCATGATCTTTCAGTACTATAGAAACAATTTTCCCAACTTGCTAGCAACGTCCTATGGACTATGATTGTAACATTCCGTACATTCGTAGAAAGTTTGTTGAATGCAAAAATCCGAGTTTAAAATTTTTTTTTGAGATTGTGTGCATGCAAACAAACATATAAGGTTATCTTCTATTTTGCCCCTTAAATTCCTAGGCAATTTAAATTTAAAATTTAAAATCAAATTTGAAGTGTTAAGGATAAAATAGGAGTGAGTTGCCTCTTTTTGGGTTCATGGTTCTTTGATTGGATTTGAATTCAAATATTAGATTTGAATTCAAATCATTTAACAAAACTCACCCAAACTAATTCCTAAACTCCTAACTACCTTGGGACTAATCTAACCCAGAAGCTAACCCAGCCGGCTAACTTACCCAGGCCTAACCCACTAACTACACCGCGGCCCAGAGAATCCCGCAGCCATCTTGAAGTCTGCTGAACCCCCCTAAACTTCTTCCTGAGTTCGCTAACCAACCCGGCCAGTCCACCTTCCTTTCTCTCAACCCCCGCAGCCCAACGCCACTTCCGGCCCACCGAGCGGCCCAACTTCCACCCGCGGCCCCTTTTTCCTTTCTCTCTCGCTGACGTGCGGACCCCACCACCACACTGTACTTCTTCTTCCCCTTGCCTACTTCCTCCAATGCGGCGAAAAGCGGAGGGCGCTGGCCAATCCGAGCACGGGGGCTTGGGCGGCCCGACGCGATTGCGCCGCGTGTCCCCGGGCGCGGACGCCCACCCATCTCGTCGTCTGTGCCCCTCTCAAACCCTAACTTTCCCCTATAAATCGTCCCCTCGGCCACCTCTGTCCCTTGAGCCGCCGCCGCCGACCCATTGGGGCCTCCTCACCACCAATTCGAGATAGGGTTAGGCAGAAGAGGTGCTGGAAGAGGAGAGGAGGAGGAGGAGGAGGAGGAGGAGGAGAGGAGACAGAGCGGAACCGCCAGGACAAGCTGCCTCACGCCGGCGCGATGTCGCCGCACCGCGAACCACCGCCGCTCAAGGTGTCGTCGCCTGAGAAGGAGCCGGAGCCGTTTGAGGGAGCACGGGTGTCGCTAGGGCACTGTGAATCTTCCCCAAGCTGCAGTGATCGACGACTGGCCTTGTGGTGAGCTGCCACTGTCGCCCCTGTTCTTCCCCTGTTCGCCGCCGTTCCACCTCTCTCTTCGCGTCGTGGCCGTGGCCGCCGTCATAGTCTGTGTGCGTGCCTTCGAGCCGCTTTGCAGGTACCGCCGCTACGTCGCCAGTCGCCTGTCGTCGCCTTGACTAGCCTACCCAGGGCCGCCATGGCCGCTGATGCACATTGGGGATGCCCGGGCTGTGCGAGCACCATGGCCGCACCGCGGACAGGGCTAGACCCTCATCCGCGGGCGCGAGAGCCGTCGCGACCGACCTCTTGCAACCGAGCCTAGTCCTGATCTCTGTGCCCCGCGCTTCTCATGGTTGTGTCGCACCTGTTCGCCATGGTCACCGTGTGCCGGGATGTCGGGCCGTGCGTGCGCCATGGCCGCGCCGCCGCACGCCAGCTTTGGGGAGCCGCTTCGCCGGCCGAGTTCCCCCTCCTTCCTGCTGATCACCTTCGCGAGATTGATCCCTAGTTTTTCCCCGTTTCCTGAGCCCAGCCGAGCCCGCAACATCCCTCACCGCCGTCGTCATTGCTGCCGGCGCCGCGCACCAGAGCGCGCTGTCGCGCTCCCGCGTCGCGTCGGCAAACCACAAGGAAGACCACAACGAGTCCAGCCAGCCGTGACCGCAGAAGATCCACCCGAGCCGCAAACCGATCCCGTAGACTCAGCTCACGTGCACCTCTCTCTCAGTCCACGGTGGACAGCGTCCACCGCGTCACAGCCAGGCTCGCCAGCCCAGCATTGTTGGGCAGGTCCAGCTCTTTCGGCCCATGACTAGCCTGCGAAGCCTTTAACCTTTAACCTTTTCTGTTAATCGCTGACAAGTTGGTCCCACCTGCCATAGGATCTGTGAGACTGACCTGTGGGCCCGCTGACCATGCTGACTTTGATCGTTGACCGGTCAACGTTGACCAAGTCAACGCTTACGTCATCAGCGCCCACGATGGTGTCAGCAAGGCTGCCCCACTGATGACGTCAGCGTGACATCATGCTGACGTCAGCAGGTTGATTTTTCTGTTGTTTTTCTTTTTCGGGATTCATTTAATAATTTCAGAAAATGATTAAAATTTCAAAAATTCATAATAAATCAACTGTAGCTCAGAAAAATATGAAACTAGGCGGCCATACCTGTAATGGGTGCCGATTGCGTCCCGTTGCGGCGGATCGCTTTGACGCTGATACTCAACTTGCCGACAATTAAGGACCGAGTCGAGACCAGCCGTCAGAATTGGGATTTACAATGCTCACCATCTACCCAGAATGGGGAGGGTTCCAGCAAGCCTATCTAGTGCGGTACCAGGACTGTTAGGAGGATCGAGTTTGATATGTGTAAGGGGGACTCGTTGCGGTGTACTCTCCCTGATTTATCAGTGCCCCCGACTGGCCCCGGTGGGAAGGTTTTACATCCCTAGGGCAGATGTTAGTGTGCAGATGTTTCCCGAGCCTAGGGAAGCAGGATGGTACCGTTACTTTATAGGGTCTTTGTTGTGGGCTGCGTCTCGAGCTGGGGCACCAGCTCGCAACCCGTGTGGTTCCTGGAGTACAACCTCTGCAGAGTGTAAACTATATATATAGTCGTGTCCACGGTCATGGACGACCCGTTCTGATATCGCTTGAGACTAGCATGGGATTCTGCTTTCTTACATTTACCTTGACTTGGCACATGAGAGGTTGGACCAGCGTTCGCTGTTGAGACAGGTGGGGAGGGAGCTCACCGTGTCGACTACTGAGAGAAAGGAGTTGGCGGATGTTATTGTGGGAACCTGTTGCGGCAGGACGAGACCGATGTGGATGTGAGAATGATGGTTGGTTTGGGAAGTGGATGTGCTTGTGAGGAAAGGTGTTTGGAGTTAAGATGAACTTGGTTATGTTGTTGCTGCGTGCATAGGAAACCCCAGCTTATTTCCCTTGATTATTTCACTACTAGTTTAGACCTCTATAAAGCATTACTGTATATTACGGTTGGTGACATGGACCTGTCTCATTTCCTTGGGGACAGACTTTGGATACACAGGAGAAGACCCCGAGTACAAGATCAACCACGACGGATGATGCAAATGAGGGTTGTGCGCTGCGCCCAAGGATGCCTGTGGAGGTGAAGGCCCGAAACACCAGAAGCTTATAGCTATCTGCTGCGTAGTTGTTTTCCTTCTGTCGTTTAGCCTAGAGGGCGTGTACCATACCGTTATGTATTTATATCATGATTGAGGACCCTAATCAATGTATGGATGTGATTTCCGCTGAAATGAGTTCTGTACGTGATAGCGGATGTTCCTGAGACTATCACAAGGGTACAGGGAGTCGGATTCTCGTAATTGGGAATCCGGTTCGTTTCAATGATGCTTAGAGGTGAGGTGTGTACTGCGAGGCGACGGCGCTGATGCAAAGGTGCATGAATCCATGCCATGTATCTGCCCAAGTGTAGGTAGGGTTAGAACACTGCTCGTGCCCGTGGTGCCAGCACGAGTATTCTCATCTTCTTCTAAATGAATAAAAATGATGTAACAAGTGATTAAATGAAGAAAGAAAAGAAAATCAAGTCTCATATGATATATGGTTTATACACAACATCCAAGATAAGATGTGAGATGAGTAGCATTAAATTTAAGTGTGAAAGAGTGGTGTTTTTATTGGAAGACTTATGTCCACTACTAATGTTGGGGTGTATTTTGATAGAAGGTCACCGCCGATCAAGTTGTTCAATGGAAAGGTGCCCGCTTTTGAATTCTCTTGCAAAGCTAACAGTTTCGGAAAGGCTACATCATAGGATATGGTGATCGCGGCCCGGAGAGAAAGTGTTCCTTCATGCGTTCTAAGGGAGGAGCGGGCACCTTTTCGCAAGGGAGCAGTCATTGCGGACAGAGTAAAGCGAGACAAGGTGAACGTGCGGCGTGATCCGCGTGAATCAATAGTCAGATCCAAATTGATTTTGCTTTCTTGGGAAATTACCAAGATGCCCTAATAACCTATGAGTTGTTAGACAGGCCTATATCATGTGAGTTAGGGGCATCAGAGGTAATATTGTTGTAAGCACCCCTACTATAAAAAGGAGACACTTTATAATTGAGAAGGATGAATGAAAGATTGTTGTTCTTTGATTACTATTTGGTGTTCACCGTGTATCATACACCAGCAACTAGTTTTTTAATGATACAGAGACTATAAAAACTATATTTAGTGTTTTGGGTTGGCACTGACCTAATTGGTTGCTTTCTTTAGCTTTTTTGTATTAACCAACTGCCGGCACGTGTGTATTAATTAGATGATTTAGTTCTATGATTGGTGGACTTCTGTGATTCCTTGGCCCGGACATCGTGAAATTTTGTGATTTAAAATAGTTTGTTTTATGTACACAAGTGCCCAACTAACTTCCCGATCAATAGTGATCAGCCGGTGGAGCTGCATGGTGAGCAATTCAATCCATAATCCTTTTTTTTAAAGAGATCAATCCATAATCCACGCTTTCAGATGCACCGTGCACACTCTCGGCTGGCCCATTTAGGTAGGCCGTTTGCGATTCAGTTGCAAAATGTTTGGGCCACCGAAGCCAGGTGCTTGGTTGAGCCCATTTCAGCTATCTAGTTTGGATTTCTTTTCGTTTTTATTGTTTATCTTTTACGATTTTACAATGTTGTATTTTCTCGTGATGAAATTGCAAATATATAGTAAGCTGTTTGATTTGGCGGTATGAAAAGATACAACATACCGCCGTATAAAATAGCGGTTGGGTTAAAAAAAAAAGTGGGCCCTGAACCTGAAGGCCTACCGCCACTTCCACCGGCGGTAATGTTCGGGGAGGCGCCGGGCGGTAGCATGAGGCGGTACAACGGTATCACCGCTTCAATCGGCGGGTGCCCAAATTGGCCTGAGATTAAGGCTAGTTTAGTTGTGCTGAATGCAAATAGAATCAGCTAATTATATTTTATTAGCTGAATAGTAATTATCCAATCCAGCTAATTTTAGCTAACCAGTTAATTAATTAGCTGGATGGATCTAAATAGGATCTAAAGAGATTGTCAACCGACATCACACGAGCAAGTACTCTTAAAAGAGGGTCGATTAGCGCATGTGGAGAACCGGTGATAGTTCAGATGGTACGGTTATCTATGGTGGAATTTCTGCCTATTGGGGTTTTAGCCCTCGACTCAATCCTGTCATCGTATTTTTCTAGATTTACGTCGAGACTCAACCGACGATATTTTTTTAGTGGTAAGTAGCATGTCCGTCAACAAAGAGACGTTTGTGATGACTTCTTTAATATCAACATCGCTTGTGCTAGGGTGGTTACCTAACTAATTAATGCGCTATTGCAGCTCCATCGGTTAGTTAACTAATTAATCCGCTACTACTGCAGTTTTGTAGCAAAACGCAGCTGATGAGGTTAGCTAACGTTCATGAACTCAGGGGGTGTTTGTATCTATGGTGCTAAAGTTTAGCATAGTATTTTTAGCTAAACTTTAGCGAGTACCCAAACATCCCTGCTAATGAATTGCTAAAAGGGTTTTGCTAAACTTTAGTACTCAAAACCTTTAGCACATGAAAGGGGTGCTAAACTTTGCTAAAATGTGCTAAAGTTCACTTTTTCCATTGGTACCCGCATTCTTTCTCCTCATCCAGCTGGGGAGGAGGGGACCATGCAGGGGTAAATCTGACTTTTGACAAATTTTAGCAATTTATAAGTATAGGTAACCAAACACCTCATTGCTAAAGTTTAGTAAACTTTAGCTTGCTAAACTGTAGCAGGTGCTAAACTTTAGTAATGAGCATCCAAACAGGCCCTCAGCTATCTGAATTCGACTGGTAAGCAGTGATGTGTATGTGTGTGACTATCTACATGTGTATATACTATTGTGTCATGTAATTTAGCTACAAGTAACTATGTATTTCCAAGCCCGGGGTGTATCTTTGATTAAAATTATTGTTCATCTTTAGAAGCTCAAAAATTTTATAGAAAATAAAGTTCATTGGTCTCATTCAATACCCTAATTCACAATAAATCTAAAGACACACAAGGCTAGAATGATGGCATGATGCTATCCCGGGTTTGTGCTTAAATGTTTTGTTTAGAAATGGAAGTATAGCACATGAATTATATAGAGAACGTAACCGTCCAAATCTCATATAGGAAGCGGATCGATGAACTTGCACTGTAAATGGGGCCAAACTTTTGCAATCCCCGCGTGAGATAGATCCACAGCAACCAAACAGAGCTGAGCTGGCGGTTTTTTGCGTGTAAGCTTAACACTTGACTTGGATTGAGTACGTAGAGCCATCGATCCTGTGTCACAATATATATACTTGCCCATGCGTTGGGAAAGAAAAGACTGGCTAGGTTATGGAAATCAAAGATCCCATTAAAAGTCAAAATCTTTACGTGGTTTCTCATAAGAGGAGCTATACTTACTAAAGATAACCTTGCCAAGTGGAATTGGAATGGTAGTAAAAACTATTGTTTTTGTCACGAAAAAGAGACTATACAACATTTGTTTTTCGATTGCAGATTCACACGTATGATATGGGCTGCGGTGTACGCAGCTTGGGGCTTACCTAAACCACTTAGTGTGAATAATATGTTTAATGGATGGCTTAATCTAGTTCCACCAAATTATAAACTACTGGTGTTTGTGGGCGCGTCGGTCTTATGTTGGGCGGTCTGGCGATGTCGAAACGCAGCGGTTTTTGATAATAAAACTTCAAATTTTTTGCAGGTCATATTCACAACGTCGCATTGGCTCCGTTCGTGGACTATCCTTCAACCGCCATCATTGAAGGACACTCTTGCAACGGCGTCGCTCTTCTTGGTTCAAGTGGCCAAGGCTTTTTTTGGCTGGGCGTTTGGTTGGCAGTCTAGTCGTAGGATTGGCTGTTAGTAGTGGTCTGGCTTTGTTTCTTTTTTTTTTGTTTAGGGTTGTGTGCTGTAATGGAAGAGGCCGGGAACTTGTTTTCAGGTGGATGTATCACCTCGATGTATTCAACTGAAAATTAATAAAGCATCGCTTTTCCAAAAAAAAAAAAGACTGTCGCCTGTATAGAAGGAATCTGGGATCACTTGAGCGTGCTGCTAATCCTTCCTCACCCAGATTGTGCTTGCTTCAGTTCCACACCAAAGCACGGCGTACGGCGCCGACGTGCAGTACTGTAAGCCGCGGCGAGGTACAAAAAGAAACCAGAGCGGAGGAAGAGAATAATAGCAGTAGATCTCAGAGGGAGAATAAAGCCAGCACAAAACCCTCCTAAGAAAAAGCAAAACAGAGTAATTCTAAAAAAAAAGCAAAACAGAGTAAACAAAAAGCTCCTCCATTCGTCCATTCCCACAGTCCGGACCCACTCGTCACTAGTGGTCATCACCTCACCCTCCAACTCCACGACCCAATTCAATTTCTCACTCTTCAAAAAAAATACTCTTCAAAAAAATTCAATTTCTCAAATACGAGCCCAAACGAGAACCAAGTGGATGAATTCAGGAATGAAAAGTGCCAGTGGTCGTAAATTTTGGAGGAATTATTTTGGTAGTCCCTTCCTAAGAGGCGAAGTATGTATTTGATTAGTGGGGTAATAAAGTCGGATGGGATGAGCTGATGGAGTGAACCCACCTCATCTAATTAATTTTTGGTTTAGAATAATTGAGATTGAGATAGTTCTATCCAAAAGGGAATACTAACATTTCTCAAAACAAATACCAAATGAGACGGTTTCATAAGAAAGAGGAATGAGGAACTGATCATATATACGGATGGCCATAAGGAGCCCATGAGCCGGCACGTGGCATGGAATTTTGAACCGGCCCAAGCATGGCATGACCCAGTGGCCATATCGTGCCCAAAGCCGGCACGACCCGTGCCCCGCCCCTTGCCATGCATGGCCGTTTCTCAGGTACGTCGTGCCGTTCCGGCACAACAGGTTGACGCCTTGGCTCGTTAGGTTTGGCAAATTCCACATATAAGCCAACCTCTAACTCTAGTTCCTAACCTCCCATCCCTACGCCCTCCTGCCCCCAGGCCCCAACCGCCACATCCCTAGTCCAACCTCTCAAATGTCCTTATAGAGATAAAGTTTATGTGCATGTATTTATAGGGTGAGAGTGCATATGAGTGTCTTCATGTGTACATGCTTTTTCACAATTCACAAATAGAAAAACAAGATGGTCCATCTCATCCCACTTCATTCATTCTGAGACGAAATACATATTAAAAGTTAGAAGCAATGTCAAAGTGTGCAAATTAATTAAGTTGTAATTATATAGGCAAACTATTTAGAAGAAAAAATTATGGACAAAGCTATATCAAAAAGAAATTTGTGTCGCAAAACATTACGCAAAAAATATATGTATATGAACAGCTTTAACAAAAATATTACGCAAAACAATATAGCAAAATAAAAGTTATCAAAAAAACTTTTGCGAGTGCAACGTGGGGATTTTTTTTGAAAAAACATGAAAGGTCAGAAAAAAATAAAAAACACGAAAATGTTTCCAACAAAAATCTAGTAATTGAAACTAAAAAAGTAATCACAAAAAATTTAAAACAAAACGCTAATGAAAATAGTAAAAAGAAAAGGTGACGGGCACGCACACGCCGAGCCACCGTGTCGCCACGTGGCCTACGGGTCAAGTGTAAGATTAGCACGGTGTAAAAGAGAAACTTGCGTCCGGGCCGTTATAATTTCACGCTGCAAACATGGCCTAGATTTTAAGATTGACCGCCTACCACAAAAAAACAAAAACGCAAGGCCGCTATAGCTAGTGGCTTTATAGCAGAACGCTTAGCACTTAAGTTGGTGGCACTGGCATGGGCACCTGCGTTCCGTTTTTTAACACGGTAGCTTTAGCGGGGCCACACCACACGGAACCCTTTTTGAAACAGAGAACGGATCGTCCAATGAGTTGGATCCTTAGCGGTCTGAAACATTGTCATCTTCTTCCCCTTTCGAAAAAGGGCATGCGTGTTTAGACCGAATGGACGTCCCTGCACTGCACCCTTCGCAAAGAAGGAAGAGAGCCACCCGCCTTCGCATGCATAGAAACTAGGATGTATCTCTCTTAAGCCAGCAACCGATCCTTCCTAGCTTAAGACATGCTTATAGTTAATTTAATCTTGACAGGAGGCCAGTTACTTATCCTTCCCAGAGTATCAGATCAGCCATGGCCACATATCATATAGCCAATTGAGGAGACAAAATAAAAGCAAAAGTCACCAACTGTGTAGAATTTCAACAACAATTTGTGGACAACAATATATTATAGTCACTTGTTCAAACCGAGAGAATTATATTATAATAAAATGATAATTTCAAGTGTTCAACTAACAACACGTGATAAAATACAAAGAGGATGGCAAACTTCGAGTAGTTCGGGTAATTCGGGTACCGGAGTCTATTACCCGAATTACCTAAACTAATTTCGGGTAATCAAAATCGCTACCCGAATTTGAGATCAGGTACCTCGGGTTCGGGTAATTCGGGTTCGGGTTCGGATAATTCGGGTATGGGTATCGGGTATTTTGCCCGGGCCTAGCTCCACGTCGTCGTCCTCTCCGACTCCGTCGGTCCGTTGCCGGGATGCCACCACGCCACCCGCCGACCACCGGGGCCCCTCCGGAATCCGGAACTCCCGTGCCGTTGCCGGCGTCGCCCGCAAATTCCTTGCTTCCGTCGCCGGCCATCCCAATTCCAAAATCCCTCCCCAACCCGACCGCCCCCATCCCTCCCCGCCAAAAAGCAACGCCATCTCATCTCCCCTCCCCCGACCCGAAAGCCAAAGCGGCGGCCAAAGCCACAAAGCGAAAAAGCGCGCTCCACACTCAGCGCCACCACCACTGCCGCCCGCCTCGAGCCCTCCCTCCTCCTCCTCCTCCTCCTCCTATTAAGATGAGGATGCCTTGCCCCGCTCCCCTTCCTTCCTTCCCACCTCGCTTCCCGACCACTTGCTCCGCCGCCGCCGCCGCCGCACCAGTCAGTCGGCACAGGCGCCTCCACCACCCCGCGCTCGGGCGCGGCGACACCAGCGGGATCGGCGGCCTCGCCGGGGATGGCGAGCGCCGGGCCATCGGGGCCGGTGCGGTCCCAGTCGGGGCGGCAGCGGACGATGATGGGACGGGCGCCCACGCGCGCCTTCACCATGCGCCCCGACGGCTTCTCCGGGGAGGACGGGGTCGACATAGTGGAGGAGAGCGAGCTCGTGCCCTCGTCGCTCGCGCCCATCGTGCCCATCCTCCGCACCGCCAACGAGATCGAGGAGGAGAACCCGCGCGTCGCCTACCTATGTACGTGATCGCACGCAGCTAGATATTTTCGATTACAGATGGATTACTCACTTGCTGTGAGATGCTTATTGGTTGTTATTGTTAATAGTAGCCGCACATTTGCGTGTTATCCTGACACTGATTTGAGCTCAACAACGAAGAAGGCATTCTTGTCCATATTTTTTAGTCGGGCATCTCCAGTTACGTGAACCTGAATGATGTTTTCACTTGTTCGTCCTTGCTCTCTGAACAAAGGTCGTTTTACCGCATTCGAGAAGGCTCACACTATGGATCCAAACTCAAGTGGACGTGGAGTTCGGCAATTCAAAACGTACCTCTTGCATAGGCTTGAAAAGGTATCTCTTCATCAGTCCATGTCAAGTCTGAACCGTACAATTATCTGCTGCAATAAACACAATGTTGTATTAGCTTTGTCACCATGATAATTGCATGTAAAGCTTCATTTCTCACTCCTTTTCTACTCTGCTCAATTTCTGGACCCTAGTGCTGACACCAAATAGCTAAACAGCCAAACACCTGTTTGTATATTATTCTATTTTTTAATCGAATTCCTACTTTTCAGCCGTTATTCTTCTTATGATGTCCCAGTCATAAGCTTTAGTGATTCGTAAAGGAATTAATTAGCCATCTGATTCAAGTGTTTCCAGTATGTTCAGAGGGCTCAGAACTAGCTATTTTAATACTGGTGCCGGGTCATACACCATTTGATGTCCTTTTCTTCTGTGTAGTCGCGGTGGTAGTGGTCTGTACTTCCTGACACAATGTTTGTCTGTGAGACATCTGCTTACTGGCTTCACACAGAAACCAATTAACTTCTGGTAGTTTCTCAGAGAATTTTATGTAGAGATTTTGTAGTTCAACTTATGTAATAGAATACTCTGAAATAAGGGTTTGGGGTACAACAATCCATATGAATTGTCCATCACTCAAGAGTAAAATACCTCGTAATGTCAACTATTTCCGCTGTCCAACCAAAAAACAGCCATATATGTGGTCTGTTCATGTTTCCCCTTTTTTGTTTGGCAGGATGAACAAGATACAAAGCGCAGGCTTGCCACAACTGATGCAAGGGAGATACAAAAGTTCTATGAGCATTACTGTAGAAAATATCTAGAGGAAGATCATGAAAAGAGGAAACCGTAAGGGTGATCGGTATTGAGATGTATTAGCAAACTTGCATTGTCATACTTTGTGACATTAACTTATTGTTTGTCGAGTGGCTCAGGGAGGAGATGGCTAGATACTATCAGATTGCGTCCGTCCTATATGATGTTCTGAAAACAGTGACACCTGGCAAACATACTGCCGAGGTTCTGTATCCAATCATTATTACGGCATGCTATCTCATCTTATTCACATTTTCCGTATCATGTAATAACATTACTTTGGCCTTTTGCTTTCCAGTACGATAGGTATGCTAAAGGGGTTGAAAAAGAGAAAGCTTCCTTTTCACAGTACAACATTCTACCCCTTAATATTTCTGTTCCAAGACAACCAATAATGGAAATTCCTGAGGTCATATACCTTAAGCTTCATTTAATGTTCTTCAAAACTACTACATGCTGTATGAATTTCACATGCTGTGCAAAATGCAGATCAAAGCAGCAGTTGGGCTTCTTCGTCAGATGGAAGGCCTTCCAATGCCAAGGATTGAAGTACCAGAAAGCTCTGATGACGAAATGGACAAACCTGTGGTCAATGATTTGCTTGATTGGCTTTGGCAGACATTTGGATTTCAGGTGCCACTAAATGAATACCAAATGGATTTCATTTTCTTGACTGTACTATCTTGCTTTATCAAATCCAAATCTTGCACATATAATTTGGAAATTCCAGACTTTATATATTTCTAAAGTATCAAGGATGAAGTTACAGACATCAACCAACAATACGCATTGGTTTCAATCTGAGATTTTGTTCACAGTTTACGCGAAAAAAATGCCTTTTTGTGTAGATATTGGTTCCACGTTGTTGTACGTCTGAGTACCATTTAGTTAATTTCCCATTTTTGTGGATTTTGGGCGGGTGCCGGGAGGTGGTGGTGGGGTGGGTACTTGGTTGTTAAAGCTGGTTTTCACTCATTCCTATATCTCGACTATCAAAGGTGAAATACTGCACCATTGAACAGTACACTCATTTACAGCTCGTGATTACTGTAGCACACATGAAGCTAATTGGAAGGTTATCTTTTTTAGTTTGTTAGCTGCATCCGATTTTCATAATTTGTCAAGTCAGTCATGTTAGTTACATATTTTTAGGATTCACAGTTTAGGGACAAATGTTCTTTTTGGAAGTAAGTCATCCCTATCTATGTAAGGATGAGAGTGTAGTCCATGTGAATTAAGGAATAAGAAGCGGAGAAATGACTAATCTCTTCCTTTATCTCAACCACGCAAGCCTTGATGGTGGCATTTCCCTGCTGATCAAATGGCAAGTGCCTGCCCTTAATCCTCAACCCATACCCAGCCTTTGCCATTCCAATAACTTTGGAAATTTCATGACCATGCCAAAATATTTTATACAGCATCTGGTGTGATAATATTTATGTATTAATGCTGATGAGATTGGCAAAATACAACTTGTCTGCATCGATCCTGAAATTTGGTATGCATAATAATATAAATAAAAGGAATGTTATTCAATTCTGTTTATTCGACTTTTACCTGTAATTTTCCATTCCCATGACGCAAAAGTATAGACTTCTGTTTGTATTTATGGATATTTTGTTTCATATGTTGCTCTGGTTATGAAGTAATATAGAGCTGTTTGACTTCAGCCCTAGGAAGTAGGGACTAAGGTCTACTTTGAATGCATCATATATTATGCGGTTAGTATTGAAAAAATTGTCTTTCTAATGTCATGTTATGTTTCGTTGTTGTAGAAAGGCAATGTTGAGAATCAAAAGGAGCATTTGATTTTGCTGCTTGCAAACATTGACATGAGACAACAGGGTAATGCCCACCAGAGTGAAAGACATGTTCACATGGTAAAAAGTCACTTCAATCTTCTTATTTCAGTTATGTTGAATCAACTTCTTAGGGGGCTCTTTTACATATACTTCACCCCTTTGCAGATACGTAATGGTACAGTTATAGACTTGATGGAAAAGATATTTAAGAATTACAACTCCTGGTGTCAATATTTGCATTTGGAGTCAAACATTAGGTCAGTATGTATCAGTTTGATGTGCATCTTGTTCTTGAAATTATGCGCCCGATTTAACTAAGAGAACTTTTAAATCACAGAATCCCAAGGGATGCCTCCACACAACAGCCAGAGCTTCTTTACATAGGGATGTATTTACTGATCTGGGGTGAAGCTTCAAATGTTCGCTTTATGCCTGAATGTCTTTGCTATATCTTCCACCATGTAAGTGGCAACATATTCTACTTTTCTCCATTCCTTGTGTGGGAGTTTTGATCTTAGTTCACTAGCTGATTCTTCTTTGATATATTTCATGAAAATTTAGTTTGTCCAAATCCTTTTTATTTTTCAAGTTCATGCAAAAATCTTTTTTGATATATCATTAGCTATTTCTGAAGGCTATGCAGTCATAGTATAGAGTCCCGAGAACAAAGTTAGCTTATGAGTTATGCATATGAATTTTCACAATATCCATGAAAAAGGGAAATGGAGTGTTGAGACAGAGGATAATGGTCCGTCCTCTGTCACCTGAGGCAGGGACATGTTAATAAGCGATTAATTATTCCAGGCAATAATCTGTCACCTTATGCAAAAATGGCATTGACACTACAGCTTTTGTAAAGTTAGGCATCATGTAAGCATCTCAGGAACTGATGGTCTATCAATATAAACAGATATCATGTGGATGTATTTGTGTCACAACACTTAAATTGAATAAAGATTAGCATAAACTTCAAGAAAAAAATGTAATAATGAAGTATCAAACAAATTTCGAGCTTCACGAAAAATATGTAATAATGAAGTATACAAAACAAGTTTCGGGCATACTGTTGTTATGGACCGAGGTCCATTAGAGGATAACCATTGCCAAGAGGAAGGCCGGGCAAAGTCCGGCGTGGAGGGAGACTAGATTCTTTGGGGGATTTTGGGAATATTACTTCTTCATTGATTGATTCATAGGAGATACAATCCCATATATAGATGAGAAGACTTGACCCTAAACACTAGAATCCCAATCCGGTACTAATACTTCTAACTAATCCTAGCCCGCGGCTACTGTAGCACGGACACCAAAGGCCCATCTGGCCCAAAGGCCTAGCTGGTCCCACTCCCATAACAACTGTCTAGTGTCTAGAACCTTGAAATTAATGCAAGAGCCTCTATATTTTTCAATCTTTACGTGTTTTTTGTTTTTTTATGTCAAACACTACTTTGAATCTTAAAATTGACTGCGCAACAATGATTCTTTTCCTCATAAATGGCCTTGGGGCTGTTGTTGTCTTAACATATGCTAACTCATTAACAATATTTTTGCCCTGGATTCGTGATGTAGATGGCAAGAGATTTACATGACATAATATCAGATAGAACAGGAGGGTTCTTTGAACCACCATTCCAGCGAGAGGGGAGTGACGATGCATTTCTACAGCTAGTAATTCAACCCATCTACAGTGTTATGCAGAAGGTATTTGCTCATATGTTTTTTAAGCATAATGTATGTGTATAGCTAACTCTAACTCATTGGATATATGCCTACATATTGAATCAGTTTGCAGTTGTTACAATCCTTTGTCTATTACTTATCAGGGGAAATTTGGTTTTATAGCATCAAAATAACACAAAAATGTTCTGGTTCACTTTGATGGCATCAAATGCCAGCATTGTTTAGTTTATCACATTCAATGCAGAACTTTGATGCTACTAAAGTGACAAATACAGTGGGGGCTTCCCCCGCTGTATAGCTTGACAAATACCTATAGTGTTATTTCTATAAAGCTAAATTCGCATATCTTTCATAATGATGTTTGCTTTTTTGGAATTTTCATCTGATGCAAAAAGGAAGCTGCAAGGAGCAAACGTGGTACAGTGAGCCACTCAAAGTGGAGAAACTATGATGATTTGAACGAATACTTTTGGTAATTCCTTCTCTTCTCTTTTGAAATGTTGGTAATTCCTTTTCATAGTGCATTTCTGTCCTTTAGCAAAGGCAAAAGGTAAGAAATGCTGAGAATGGATCTGCCTGCCGAAGGCCTCTTCAATGATTATTAATCTCGTCAACTGGTTTACCATTTACCAACACTCGAATGGAGGAAGTCGAAAGGGTGGAGGAAAGTACATTGTGTCACCTTATAGGAAAAAAAGATAGCAAAATATTATGGACTAAATGATTCACATCAAAGAAAAATCGGGGCATATATCATGAAAACAAGGGTTCATTAGGAATTTGTAAAAAAGAATAATGCAAACAAGCTTTTTTGCCACTTTCCTTTTTGTGATGAACGCATTTTCAGGTCAAAGAAATGCTTCAAGAAACTTGGATGGCCAATGGATCCAACAGCTGACTTTTTTGCGGAGCCTACCAGAACCAAGAATGAAACTGAGGTTATTCATTAATTTTGCATTTTTTTTTGAACTTTGTTGAATATGCACTGGTAGCAGTTTGGCCCTGTTTTTGTTCTGAACACATGATTTAACATTGGATTCAAGAAATAAACATTCCACACGTCATCAGTTTTCTGACCATTGTATGGTCTTTTTTCCATCTGGAGTTTAGAAAAGACTACTGCCTTCTAGTTTTTTTTTTACTACTGTATTGTTTCATTCCACAGCTGAAATTCATCAGTTCACATATAATCTGGTCCAAATAATGTCACATATAATCATATGTCATGCCAAACAGCACACTTTGGGATAAAAAGTCCCCTTTTTGGCATTGCTGTAATTCTTGCTTCACTCTGTCCGATGCCATGTAGCAATTGCTTCCTGTTGATGGTATAAGCTCCTCAAAATATGTGTAACTTAGATAGGGGAGCAAAGAGAAACTTGGATGCAAAGGGGCTCACAGTGCAGTGGCAAAGGCCACTGGCTGGGGAGCTCCCACCCAGGGTTCAATCCCTAGGTGCTGCACAATTTGTGGAAAATAAAAAAATCACCTCACCGGTCCCGTGTGCCAAAGCACTGGTCAAGAGACGGCCCAGGTCGGCCTGAGGACCGTGTGTGGCCCAGGCAGGAGTCTTCACGGGTTACGTTTCCCAGTGTCAGGGCGGGACCGGGGTTCGGGGGTTTTCTTGGCCTGCGTGAGAAGGTCTTCTTCTTAAGTGAAATGCCCGGGGGGCGGCTTGCCCCTCGCAGGTCGAGTTTTTAAGAGAAACTTGGATGAATTTTTAACTAGTCGTTCACGAGTTCATATTGTTGAAGTATAACTGAACTGCGCACACCTTTCCCCATCAGTTTTAGCTTTTTGGTTGAAGTGATCGGTGCATGCAACTTAATATGGTATCAGGGCCACAGGTTTCAAGTTCTAATCCTGGAAAGCGTGATCAAATAAAACAATTGCATCAAGCTCCTATCTCCACATTTGTGCCCTGTGGGAGCATGCATGTGAGAGGGATGGTTGAAGTATAAGTGAATCACACACACCTTTCCTTACCACCTTAAGGTTTTGGGTTGTTTTTTTTAGAAAAGGCTTAAGCTTTTGGGTTGAATTGGTCAGTGCATAGACCTCAATGCATATGCATCTCGCTGAAGGAAAATTTATCAGAATTAAGTATAGGTTGTATCATGACGGGACTAACTTTAGATGTTTGCACAGCAACATGATCATGTGATCCACAGACGAAGGGCGTCAAAAACAAATTTTGTTGAAGTTCGTACGTTTTTGCACCTATTCAGAAGTTTTGATCGTATGTGGGCCTTCTTTATATTGTCTTTCCAGGTAAATTGTGGCCTTTGTCTCTGCACAAAAGATTGTTACCTTTTCTAGTGTGTGCCACCTTATGTGTTTCTTCTGTTTCAGGCAATGGTAATTATTGCCTGGAGCTCTTCTGGTCAGAGTTCTGGATCACTTTCTTCTATATTTGAAGCAGATGTTTTCAGAAATGTATCAACAATCTTCATAACAGCAGCATTCCTGAACTTCCTTCAAGGTAAAAATTAACTTTGTGGCTCAGTGGTGTTCTGCATTTTATGACTTTGATTATTTCTCATACTGCATACTCTCTTAATTTTGACTTGTATGTAGAGTCTTAATACAATCTGATGCTGCTCCAGCCCTTGTTTCAAATGCAACACAATTTCTGAATTTGGTCTTTTAAACCTTTTCAGCCACGCTAGAGTTAATTCTCAACTGGAAGGCTTGGAAGAGCCTGGAGTGCTCACAGAGGATGCGGTGTGTCCTGAAATTTTTTGTAGCCATTGCCTGGTTGATAATTCTTCCGATAACATATGCAAGCTCCATTCAAAATCCCACAGGCCTTGTGAAGTTCTTCAGCAGTTGGATCCGAAATGTGCAGAGTGAATCAATTTATAATTATGCTGTTGCCCTTTACATGCTACCAAACATCTTCAGTGCCCTGTTTTTCATATTTCTACCAATTCGAGGGGCCTTAGAGCGCTCAAATTCTCGCATTATTAGGTTTTTTTTGTGGTGGACTCAGGTAAGGTTTTATAACTAAATTCATGTACATTAAGTTCTTAGCAGAATTGTTTGTAAATAACTTCTGACACATTTTGATTTCTAATCAGCCAAAATTATATGTTGCCCGCGGCATGTATGAAGACATTTGCTCACTTCTTAAGTAAGATTTACATTATGTTGTCACTAATTCTTTTCATCTTATCATCTCTATATCAAATACTGTTTTTTATATATATAAACCCAGGTACACAACCTTCTGGATTTTGTTGCTTATATGCAAGCTTGCCTTCAGTTTTTATGTTGAGGTTGGTATAAAAATCTTATCTATTATTACTCTTGGTGGCATGTTGCTTACAATATCTTAACACTAAAATCACAAAGATAGTATTTACTTTGTTGATTGAATTTATATGGATTTTTTACTTTTCTCTTTTTCCATTAGAACATGCTTTTGCTGTTCTTTGCGATTAGACGTGTTTGAACAATTTTCTGCAAAATCTTGATTCATAAATCATTTCCATTTCTTTAATCTCTTTTTTATATGCATATCTTTGAATGTTCAATTGTTACTGAGATCAATGGTCATTTACCACTGGCAGATTTCTCCTCTAGTTGAACCTACCAGGATAATCATGTCGCTTGATAGGCCGCCTTATGAGTGGCATGAATTCTTCCCAAACTGTAAGATTATTTTTGATGTTTTATTATATGTATGTAACTCCTATGCATAATGTTGATAACACTGATAAGATGCTTAATTTCACAGTGCAGCATAACTTAGGAGTTGTGACTACTGTATGGGCTCCAATTGTCATGGTATGTACATTATGAACTTTCATCGTAGTTTTTTTTTGTTGAAATTCTCCCCTAATTTACTTTTTCACAGGTATACTTCATGGACACACAAATATGGTATGCCATTTTCTCCACAATATGTGGTGGAGTAAATGGTGCCTTTAGCCGCTTGGGTGAGGTTGGTAGCTGGAGACTAAGTGTACCCTTGGAGTACTGACATTTGTTATTTACTGATATTAATATTTGCAAATTGTTTACCATGAAGATCCGAACTCTTGGGATGTTAAGATCAAGATTCGAGGCAATTCCAAGAGCATTTGGCAAAAAACTTGTACCTTATCATGGTAGTCAATTTAAAAGAGAAGAGGTCTGGTTGTGCTAAATTTTTGTACCCATTTTTTATGGCTTTGTTTTAATGGACTTAGTAGTGGAATTAATGAGCTTTTTCCACCAGGAGGACAAAACCCCGCCCTTTGATAAGTTTGCTGACATATGGAATGCATTTATTAATTCTTTGCGAGAAGAGGACTTACTAAGCAATAGGTTACCATTGGTCTTAAACTTCTCTTTATTTTATAAATTGAATTGCAGCACACCTTAAAATGATGTATTTCCTTTGTTTTACAGGGAAAAAAATCTATTGATTGTTCCATCATCTGGTGGTGAAACTAGTGTTTTTCAGTGGCCTCCTTTCCTTCTTGCCAGTAAGGTACACACGATATGCACTACTGAAGTGTTATAATAACCCTGTGGGAATTCTGTTCTGCTCATTACCAATATATTTGTTTTTAGATTCCAATTGCACTTGACATGGCAAAGAGTGTCAAGAAAAGGGATGATGAACTGATGAAGAGGATAAAGCAGGATCCTTATACTGAGTATGCTGTAATAGAATGCTACGAGACATTATTGGATATCCTTTACAGCATTATAGTAGAACAAAGTGATAAGAAGTAAGCCATCTTTTCTTTGCCCCCGTCCACCCTCCCCCAAAAAAAAGACTGATGGTTTCCTTATAATTTTGTGGCTACTAATTTAGTTGATATTGCATTGCACCGTGCCTACAGAGTGGTTGATAGAATACGTGAAAGCATTAAAGATAGCATACAACGTAAATCACTCGTGAAAGAATTCCGATTGGATGAGCTTCCTCAGCTAAGTGCTAAGTTTGATAAGCTGCTAAATCTACTGGTACCACAATGTTAATAACCCATACTCTTTTCCTTCTAAAAAAATGAATATCTTTCTCTGCACCACATGTTCCTCACATTTGCAAAAAAAAATGGTTTGTTCCATTTGCAGAAGGATTATGATGAGAATGATCCTGTAAAGAAAAATACACAGATTGCCAATCTGTTGCAAGATATAATGGAAATTATCACGCAGGATATTATGAAAAATGGACAAGGGTAAGATATATCTTGATATGAGCATATTCATAGATTGTCTCTGACAGCTATCTTTATCTCTGTCTCTGTCTCTCTCTTGTGGGAATCTTGCAGTATTTTGAAGGATGAGGGCCAGAAACAACTATTTGCAAATTTAAATCTGGACGCATTGAAGCATGTTGCTTGGAGGGAGAAGGTCGTGATTCCTTTCGAGAAATCTTTTTATGTAGTTACAATTTTTTAGCAATATTGTTTGCGTAGTTAGGAGCACTATATGATCTAGTGAAATTTTGTATTCACAGTGTATTAGGCTTCAATTGTTGTTGACAACAAAGGAATCTGCTATATATGTACCAACGAACTTGGAAGCTCGGCGTAGGATCACCTTTTTTGCAAACTCACTTTTTATGAGAATGCCAAGGGCACCACCTGTCCGTAGCATGATGTCCTTCAGGTAGGCAACCTACCTCGCCTGTCCTCTCTCTTTTCCTGCATTAATTCATGTTAGCAACATTTTATGGCTCTTTGCATTTTTGGCACTCAGTTTGAAACTGTTTTCTGAAGTCAGCGATGGCTTCAGAGTTAGCATATTTATGTCAAATGATCCTTCACATTATAATACATGAAGTCTTCAGCAGGCATGGGTGGAGGTTTAGCAATAGATTAAGCTTTTAGTGCGGTTGTTTGCTTAGTCTTCATTTGTTTATGCCAGCTTTTATGCTTGTGCCATGTGTGCTATGAGGAGACGGGGTCTCTGATATAGTAAGAACTTGTAATAATTTTTAGGCCTTATGCATTGGATTGCAGCGGACGGGACACTTTCATCCACTTAATGAAAACTTCCCTTTATCTAAAACATTATAATACATACTTAAATGAGTATTTGATTTAAAGTTCTTATTTCCGATAGTTTGTTTAATTGCTTTTCTGATTTTGCATCAGTGTTTTAACTCCATACTTCAAAGAGGAGGTGCTCTTTTCCCCGGATGATCTTCATAAAAAGAATGAGGATGGTATATCAATACTGTTCTATCTACGGAAAATATATCCAGGTATTTTGCAGATGCTAGAAAAAAATTGATTGAGCTAGTTGTTTCTGCTGTCGGAAAATGATTCATCATGACTATTGTATGTCCCCCTAGATGAATTTAAGAATTTCCTTGAGCGAATAGAATTTCATCCGAAGGATGAAGACGAACTTAAAGAAAGGATGGAGGAGATCTGTCATTGGGCATCTTATAGGGGTCAAACGCTCACCAGAACAGGTAAACTCACTAGTTTTCAATCCTGTGGTTCCTTGACATATACAATTTTCTCTAACTGTTTGCTTTTACTTTGCTAGTGAGAGGAATGATGTACTACAGGAGGGCACTTGAAATCCAATGCCTTCAAGATACAAAAGATCCTGGTAAGATTAGTGTGTTCATCTTTTCTTTTTCTAACTTGTGTCTATCCTTATATGTCTGATTCCATGTTTGGTTTCTTGCAGCTAAATTTGGCCGGGACAGATCAATAGAATCCTATCAGGAGTTACAGTCTGGTAGCGAAATGGCACTAGCTATTGCTGATATCAAATTCACTTATGTTGTCTCATGTCAAGTCTATGGCATGCAAAAGACATCCAAGGATAATAAAGACAAAAGCTGCTATCTGAATATCCTCAATCTTATGATAATGTACAGAAGCTAATGTTCTATAACTACGTAGTAAGCTTGCTCCAACCCATTCTGACTTGTAAATTGCATAGGAATCCATCACTACGCGTTGCTTTTATTGATGAGGTAGAGGCTCCAACTGGAAATGGAACAACTGAGAAGACATATTATTCTGTTCTTGTCAAAGGTGGTGAAAAGTATGATGAGGTACTTGTCGAATATAATTTAGACTCCTATAAAAGCATGTTTTACTGAAATCCACACTTCACTTTGAAGATTATAGTGTGTCATATTTATAATAAGTAGTTTATTATCAAATTTTTGTGCACCAATGTATGCAACTAAATGCTCAGGTTTTGCAACTAAACGATTATATCTTGTCCCATTTTCATGCTTGGTGCTGTAAATTTTGTTGTAGGAAATTTACCGCATAAAGCTTCCCGGCAGACCAACAGATATTGGAGAGGGAAAACCTGAAAACCAAAATCATGCCATAATCTTCACAAGGGGAGAAGCACTCCAGGCCATTGATATGAATCAGGTTTAGTTTTGAACTCAGTATTGTACAAATTGTAATAAAGTATTGGTATTCATTTTACATTACTCGTAGGATAATTATATTGAAGAGGCATTTAAAATGAGAAATGTGCTGGAGGAGTTTGAGAGTAGAAAGTATCGGAAGAGAAAACCCACTATATTAGGCCTAAGGGAGCACATATTTACTGGAAGGTATGCCTATATACCTAAAGATTTGTTTAATTAGGTCTTGTTCATGCCATTTGAACCCAAAGTATGTAATGCTAATAATATTGCTGTGTTTCTGTTTTAGTGTTTCGTCACTGGCTTGGTTTATGTCCAATCAAGAGACCAGTTTTGTTACTATCGGGCAAAGAGTTCTGGCAAATCCTCTCAAGTATGCAAATCTATCTTTTATTTCATGTTGATATATGTTAAGGGTATAGGTGTGTGAACTGTATAGCTATAGCTATCTGGAGTATTTAGCCCATGCCTCTTGTTTTTCAGAGGATACACAAGAGGTATGGGCCAGATAGCCATAGTTGTACAGTACACACAAATACACTTAACAGTATAGCTTGCATAATTGTTTCCTTTTGAATGCAAATTTATTCAAATTGTTCATACTTCTCCCTTTTGGCCAAACTATGTTGATGGGGAACCATTATCTGTATTTCTGGTATTGTACTGGTATACCTCAAATATACAAAGAAAGTGTCCTTTTTTCCTTAAAGAAGAACTCTCGTTTAGATCCTTATTAGAATCTTTCTATCTCTTGACATTTGGAAGGATAAATCAAATACCTTAATACAATTTAAAAGAGGCCCAGCAACGGACCCTGTTGTTGGAGATAGCATACTAGTTTTATTCCAAGTTCAAAGAAAAAAAAACAAGACGGATGGGCAGACCACCCCCTCTGTTTTGATTTAAGAAGATGCAGGACTCGAACCCGGGTCTCTGGACTGAGAGCAAGCTCCAGTAACCAGTCGCCTGTGAGAGCACCTGCGGCTATTATTCCAAGTTCTAGATAGGATAAATAGAGATTATGTCCTTCAAGAGTTAGAGTACCAGATTCGGATAAAATATAAACATAAATGATGTGGGGTTTAATCAGAATAAAACTATTTGATCAAAATTTTAGGTCCAACCAATCTTGACTTCACATCTTGTCTTCAACATTAGTCACTGTGGGCACGAGCTATTGGCCTAAAGGCTACTGTGGGTCCACTCTTGAGGAAGGAAATTGAATAGAAGTATATATGCTACCTTACTGCTCCATACTGCTGTCAGTGTAGCCCTAAAGCTGTTGGCTTGCTCTGTCAACCTGTTTTTTTTTAATTTGAGATCATTCTTTCAATCTGTTGATCTGTTGGGTTTGGGTGCAAACAAAGGAATGCCCAGGATAGCATCAAACTGTTTTGATGTTCCAGTCTACTGAAACTGCGAGAGCATTGGATCTTGACTCTAGAGAAAGCAGCGGGATTGTGTGTTTGCTGCAGTGGAGATAAACTTTCTGGAATATGATACTACAAACATTATTAACAGAGTTTCAATATGAAATTTCAACATGAAACTGGAAATCACTAAGATTTGATATTTCTTTCCATGTTTTGAATAATGACTGGTTTGGTATTTTTCATGTTTGTCCGTGTGTCCAAAGTGCACATTTTTTTCCCATCATGTTATTGCTCTCGTAATGTGACAATGCTTTGTATCTTTGTTGTTCATTGCTGCTTGAAAACAGGGTTCGTTTCCATTATGGCCACCCAGATATTTTTGATAGACTCTTCCATATTACCAGAGGAGGCATAAGTAAAGCTTCAAAGACTATAAATCTGAGTGAAGATATCTTTTCAGGTACCTGCATCTCATACGAAAACAACTTTCTCTTGTCCCTTAACTTGTGAACACTTACAGAACTTGATATTCTTAGGTTTTAATTCTACTATGAGAGGGGGAAATGTTACACATCACGAATACATGCAAGTCGGTAAGGGGCGTGATGTGGGAATGAATCAGATTTCAAGCTTTGAAGCTAAGGTCGCCAATGGCAATGGTGAACAAACATTGAGCCGTGACATCTATCGACTTGGACGCAGATTTGACTTCTACAGAATGCTATCTTTCTATTTCACTACAGTTGGGTTTTATTTCAGTAGTATGGTAAGAAACGACAATAATAACTAAAGATCTCTAGAACCTTATGGTCAATAATTACACTATAAATTTCATCCTGATGCAAAAGATAGGAGAGCTCTACTGGAACTTAAAGAAAAAAATCTAAACTACAGAATTTATTTCCAAAATTAAAAGGAGAAAATGAATATAATTCTGAATTATCCCAGCAACTTAAAAAGGAGATTATGTCAAGTTTTTTTCCCTTGTTAGTCATTACCATTATGCCAAACTTGCCATTCCATGTTAAAAAAATTGTTTAAATTGGTTCCTCCGAGTATGTCTTTTATTATCACCAAAGGTAGAGTGTGTTTTGGTGTCCTTATGCTCAGAATCTAAGTATTATGACTGAGAGTTTAAGCTGGCATCCAAATGTTGTGTCTCCACCCTCCATGTTTTATGATACTGATCCATTTTTCCTTGTTTCAGGTTACTGTACTTACTGTCTATGTATTTTTGTATGGAAGGCTCTATCTTGTTATGAGTGGTCTGGAGAAGTCTATTCTGATGGATCCACGAAATCAACAGAATGTCAAGGCTCTTGAAAATGCACTGGCTTCACAGTCTATTTTCCAGCTAGGTTTGTTGCTTGTCCTCCCTATGGTCATGGAAGTTGGCTTGGAGAAAGGGTTCCGCACAGCGTTAGGAGAGTTTATAATCATGCAGCTTCAGTTGGCATCTGTGTTCTTCACCTTCCAGCTTGGCACCAAAACCCACTACTATGGGAGAACAATACTCCATGGTGGTGCAAAATACAGACCTACAGGCCGTGGATTTGTTGTGTACCATGCTAAGTTTGCTGAAAATTACCGCATGTACTCTCGTAGCCACTTTGTTAAAGGACTGGAGTTGTTGATCCTTCTGGTTGTATATTTGGTCTATGGAAGTTCCTATCGCAGCTCGAACCTATACCTATTTGTCACCTGCTCAATATGGTTCCTGGTTGCTTCATGGCTCTTCGCACCATTTATCTTCAATCCGTCATGCTTCGAGTGGCAGAAAACGGTTGATGACTGGACAGATTGGAGGAAGTGGATGGGTAACAGAGGGGGTATCGGCATGTCTGTGGAACAAAGCTGGGAAGCTTGGTGGGTAAGCGAGCAGGATCACCTCAGGAAGACTAGCATCCGAGCCCTTCTTTTGGAAATCATCATTTCACTTCGTTTCTTGATCTACCAGTATGGCATTGTCTACCATCTGAACATAGCACGTCACAATAGAAGCATTATGGTAACTTGTCTAAATTCGACCTGCTTTCTCTCTCTTTTGTAATCCGTTCGCAGGGTATCCTAATGTCATGTCACATTTCCTTTCTAGGTATATGCTGCGTCATGGGTGGTTATGCTCCTTGTTCTTGTAGTCCTAAAGGTAAGACCATGTCCTTCCATTTGGCCTAGCTACCTCCTATGCATATAGATGGTTTCCTTCCATTCTTGTAGTCTTACTGAGTGTATGCCCTTCCTTTCATATAGATGGTTTCGATAGGGCGGCAGAAATTTGGAACGGACCTGCAGCTTATGTTCCGCATTCTCAAGGGCCTTCTCTTCCTTGGCTTTGTATCCGTGATGGCAGTCCTATTTGTTGTCTTAACCCTTACTATATCTGATGTCTTCGCTAGTATCCTTGGGTTCTTGCCTACTGGATGGTGTATTCTTCTGGTGAGTGAACCCTCCATTTTACCGAATAGTTTGGTATTTTTAAGCTTTTCATGTATAAAAACTAGTCAAAAACTGAATCAAACATCCTACGCACGAATGGATTGTAACCAAAAAAAGAAAAACTGACAAACTGGCTGTGCTTGAACTATCTGTTAGGGAATTAATTAGGAAAAGTAACTTAATGGTTAAATACCGTAGGTGAGTCTGGCAAAATAACTCGATGCTATAATGAGTCAAGAAAACCATATAGATACAGTTGATTGGGATGTACATTGGTCAGCACCTCATTAGGTGATTGTACGGTTTGTACCATTTTAAGAAGTATTAAGATTTCTTCTAACAGCAATTTTCGCCCTGATAGGCTCATGTCATCCGTTTCACTTTTACCTGATTATTTTTATGATTTCTCACTCACAGATTGGGCAAGCGTGCTCCCCGTTCCTTAGGAGGACCATGCTGTGGGACTCCATCATGGAGCTTGGGAGGTCATACGAAAACATAATGGGTCTCATCCTCTTCCTGCCCATCGGCTTCCTGTCATGGTTCCCCTTCGTGTCTGAGTTCCAGACGCGGCTGCTGTTCAACCAGGCCTTCAGCCGGGGCCTCCAGATATCAAGGATCCTTGCCGGTCAGAAGGATATCGGCGAGTTTGAATGACCTGTTCCGTCCCTCTCACGAACAAGCATGGACTGCAAAGCAAGGCACCAGCTCCATGTTCGCTTCCATGGATTTGCTCGCAATGACTGATTTTGGGTGTCTGTAGTGTACATTAGAAGTATACTTGGAGCTACTAGTTTATATATCAGAAGTATCAGTATATGTTTCCCCTGTGTATAAGTGACATGTAGTGGCAATTAGAATTGAACACCTACTGGTAATGGGCATGCCGATCAAAGGTACTCAGGATTCTTGTGACATATCTCTACCTCTCTACCTAATTATAAAGTAAGTATTGTTCTGTGGTACGTCGCTGACGTCATCACACCTTACGCTGACGTCATTGTCTCCCCGCGTGTGATTTCTCTCCATCTCTACGTCGTCCTCGACTCGAGTTCCAATCGAAGAAACGAGGCCCATCCAACTACAGCAGGTGACCCGGCCCAGCAAGCCCATCTAGCCCCCACCTGGCCAAGTCGTCATCCGATGCATCTGTCCAGGAGACCAAGAGTCCAAGACCAACTTCACATGTCCACAACCCTACCTTCTTATCCTCTTCTCCATTAGACCACCGCTCGTCCCCTGGCAGCCATGGTGGCAAGCAGCACTGGCGCGCATGAGAGGCCAGGCGGCCAGCCAAGAATGCTCTACCACACGGGCGACCATACTGGCGAGCCGCGGCGAGTGGGCGTGCAGCCGACTAGGCGCAGGCGGCGGTGGCCGGCAGAGGCGTCAGGTGGCTAGCTTTTTTTTGTTATTTCGTCAGGTGGCAAGCTTGCCTGTAAATCCGAGTATAGGTGCTAAATGAAAACAACCAAGCTTCTTGTTCTCTCCCTCTGTTTGCTTGAACGGAGAAGTTCACACTCCTCTTGGGGATTCAATTTTTTGGGACAGTGGCAACAATTCTTAATAGCTGATTTCTTTTTTTTGTTTATCAAATCGGCAATGGACTCATATAGAACTTATGCTCCTTCGATCTTTTGCAACAACTAATAATAATATCTATATACATTGTTTTAATCTGTAGCAACGCACGGGCATTTTGCTAGTATTTACAAAATTAGATAAAGTTTCAACCCACATCATGCTCTCGATCATTTGAGTCTCACCTTCACAAATTTTATAACATTGTAAGGCCAAATACGTTGTCTGGTTGCTCTGCTTCTACCGTTTAATATTCGGTATGGTTGACAGCTGACACTGTTGTCTGTTGAAAACCAGCATGGGCCGTTTGGTATGCGCCCTGCCCTCCCACACCAAAGCATCGGCGCACCAAATAATTGGTGGAGGTTTCTGCCGCCCCAGCTCCCCCTGTGATTTGGCGAGAAACAAGCCAGCAGATGCAGTATGGATTTTGGCGTGCCAAAACTTGGCTGCAATCCAAACGTGAGCCAACAAATGGGCAGGGCAGCTGCGGGCATCAGCATCAATCCAAACATGCCAAAGATTATTGAAATTTTCTGTTGACAATACGCGGCGAAATACTTTACCAATGAAAATTCAAACCAATCCATTCAAATACATTGAGATATGCGCCAGAACATTATTATTTGGAGAAGCTACAATGTTATTCAAATACATTGGATATTCACCAGAACATCATTCAAATACATTGCGATTGTTTAAATTTGAGAGGCTTTCATCAATCGTCAGAAGGATCAAAAGTCTATCCAATGGCCAGAATTTATATAATGCCAGCAGAAACTGGTCATCATGTCGCTGCCCAATAGCATTCACTTCAAGGAGAAGATTAGAAAAGGGGTTAAATTATTGGCTAACATCCCTGGCGATGGTTGTCAGATGACATCAGATAAAATACAATCAGAGGATATATATTTCATGATACAATGCAAAAGCATCTAATCTAATAATAAACAGTGGTTTCCAGCTACCACCATGACAAAACCACGTACAACACATTGAACCCCTGCAAGGTTTACTCCACAAGAGGTGAAGTCGGCATGTATATGTCTATTTCATCCAACGTGGGGCGGTCGCGCAGTGTCAAGCCATGCTCATTTGCCAAATGCAAGAGGCAGATGAAATACAGGTGAGGTGAAATATCATCAGTTGCTGCAGCATCCGGATTGCTGCTTGGAAGATCATGCAGCACCTGTGATAGGCGCAGCGATGGTCCAGCTTCCTCACTTTCCTGCTGGGCAAAGCGCAAATCAAATATTGTATTGTTGAAAATAGTATTATCAGAAACAAGAAAACCCAAGATCTGTTTGAACAGGGTGAATCTGGCCCATTACCTCAATAAAAAAAAGCTGAGTCAAGAATCTATAATACAAATCTATTTATGTGAAATCATTATTTTGGTCACCTAGAAAGGTAGTTTTAACTATTATTAAGCACATCATGGCCTCATGTTGCTACCTCAAAGGATATATGGAATACAGGAGTAGTTCCTTTTCATGAATATCTTTGGTCAGCTGTATGCCAAGCAACAAAGTACACAAATTCTACAGATTTGCCAAATAGGTCCAAATGATTACGGGCAAGAATCAAGCACTTGGAAGGTTGTCAGTCTGCAACAAACTGTTTTCAGCATAGTTCTGCAGGGTTTCTACAAAAATAAGTTCCGTGTACCCACTACCAACAGTCCAGAACTGACTACAAGATCATTTGCCTTACCTGAGCATCAGTCTCAGCAGATGTATGGATGTGATTCCACAGCACTTCTTTTAAAGCATGAACATCCACTTGTTTTGATACCTTGTCATATTGTATATCAATCTTGTTGACCTTTGATTCAAAAATTAGCAGACATCAACACAAACTTGGTCATAGTGGTACTCAAAATTATAGGTATACCACAAATATGCAACGCTAAGTTGATGTTTCGAACATGTTAGAAAGCTTTTCCACCAAAAAGGAACATTAGCCCTGCTATTAATAACACACTAGAGAACATAATCTTCATGATAGTTGGTGATCTTTTCTCTTTGCCTTTGACCAATTCATGGAGTAAAGAACCATACAGAAAAAACAGGGAAAACTAGACACCACATCAGTGTTGAATAAAGTTCCTTAAGAAAATGTATATCTTAAAAGGGAAAAGTAGAACAAGGAACACACCTGTCTTGGTTGTTTTATCAGATTTACTGGCTCCTCTACATCGCTACAGGCATCTCCTTCACCAACGTGATCAGTGCAAAAGTTATCATCATCCCAAGGGTCAGATGGGATGAAGTCATCATTGTTCTCCACTAGAGTATCTACAGAGGAAAATGTATTCCAAGCAAAACATATTTATCAGGAAAATTAGGGCAATGCAGAAATTGCCATAGAAAATTAGGGCAATTGCAGGAAAATACATGCATCACAAAAGGTCCGGATGAAAGAGAAGTCTTATAAGAATACACTGATTTTAAGAAGTAACAGCTCAGCAGTATGCTAACATTGATTTTCTTTTTTCAGAAAAAAAAGGTTGGCCACGACAGTACTTGATCAGTATCATTATTGTATAGTTGTTTTCAAATTTCAAGATTACTTCAAGACTTCTTGAATGTGGACAAATTTTGAAAAGCATGTATGCTGACAAAACTAACAGGCAAATTTCATCACTTGCACCTAATTTGGCAAAACTTACCATGTGATTTTCTTCTTCTCTTAGCAAGACACTACAAAGAAAAAAAGTTCAACAGTCATTACAAATAATAGGTCATTGTGTCTCAGAATGAAAAGAGTGTCATTTTTAGAACAATTTTCAAGAGAAGTAAACATTACCAAAACATCTTGAGGAAGAAATAATTTAACGAGACTTTCAGGCCGGTAATGGCAATCTTCTGGAAGTTTATTGCTGCAGACAGTCCTGCTTGCAGGCAGCAGCAATGACTTCGGATTTTTGGGAGGTGCAAAGATATTTAGAGGCTCATTGTCCAAGGCTTTTGTGAAATCAATGTCAGGTTCATCCTTAGCTCTTTTCTTCTTCGTCTTATTTGGTATTTCTGAATCACCTGAGGAAGCTGGGGCAGCCTCCAAATCTAAACGAATGTGAGCTCAAACATTAAAGAATGCCATGATGATGAAACCCAAGAGGAATTTGTACCAGACAGTACCTTTAGCTTTCCGATATTTCCAGTGCTCAGGTCCTGCCCAGGCATTTGTCTTTGAAGTGCCTATGCCAAGCAACAAAAGATCTGCAATTTTGTCAAGCTTTTCATCTGCAACATTACCCTGAGGAATCTCAACATTGTATTCATCGAATTCCTGCATACCAAAAAAAAATTGTGCAATAAGCTATTGATCTTCAAACAATTCAGTCTCGAGAAATTTAGATTGAAGCCAAACGGAAATAATATGTAGCAAACATCAAGCTGAGCAAAGTATTTAGTGGCTGCATATGTATTTTAGAAATATATGAATCTGTTCAATTAATTTGTGTTTTTGTAACTATTTCTTCTAAGTAAGGAACATTTCCGAATTTTGCCAAATCTACAGGAAAATACCTCTTGAGAGTTTATTGAGTTGGAACCCGCCGGGTTGTAGTTTTCATCATATGCGTCCTCATGGTCATCACAACCACCAAAATCCCAAGTTCCCAGATCAGGTAACATGCTATCATTATTGTCTGCTTCAATATCGCCAACCATCTCATCTTCCATTACTGGCATTTGTCCAGAAGATAACCTATGTGACGGCCTTTGGTTTTCTTCATCAAACTGAGCAATAATGTCCCTCAGTGTTGGAGAAATATCATTACATAGAGGCATTTGAGCAACCATTTCGTCAATTTGCTCTGTCCAATATTAGAAATTTACTGATACACCACTGGGAGCAAGATGCAAAGACCATATAAAGAGAAGCAAGCAATAAATTGATATTACCTTTAGCAAATGAAAGGTCAAACACCTCATCCTTCTCAGTTTGCATATCACTTAAGATGCACTTATCTGGAGCTTCAAACGAATCAAACAATACACGGCAACTGCCATATACTCCAAGGTTATACAACAAAAGACCTTTCGCCCCGCCTTCATCAAACTGAGCAGTAGTTTGATGGTATAGAGGATCCACCGTGAAAGCAACTAGTAGTAAGCATGGCATTTCAGCCCCATGGTAGAATAATTTTCAACAGAAACATAGTGAGAATAAGCTTGAGACTTACCATCAAACTTCTTTACATTAAGAGCCTCAAATGAGGATTCCAACGTTGAAGTAGGTGAGATCTGCTTGAATGAAACGGCATTAGCAACAATGAAGCAGAACTGAAGTGAAGAAAACAGCACTGTGTTCAAAAAGAGATGTACCCTCCTATCAGCATCCTTTTTGCTGATGCCCTCATCTTGCGCAGATTCAACAGTGCTGCCTTCTTCATCTTTAATGGCAACAACCAAATCAGAACATCAGAGGGAAGCAACACAGTGTTATCTAATGATAACACAGTAAACAGGAACAACATATAACTAAATCTTACAGCAAAGCATTGCTTTCAAAATTCAAGCACAAAATTGTAAGAAAAGAGCAAATGGTCCAGGTTCGACTAATGGCCTTTCACAGAGGGTTCATACTAGTGCATGAGGGCACAAGTTGGGTAAAATTGTGTAGCATATTGATGTAATGTTGAGCAATTTCTCCCAAGGAAAAACAGAAACATTCCAACATGGGCAATGACAAAAAAGGCCTTTAAAACCTGTTTCATTTTTCAATCGATTTAGAGCAATGGCATGTTAAATAACTCATAAACCCAAACTGCATGCCAACTTACTTCAGAACTTTTAACTCGTATAGGTTTAGTTATACTCAGTTAATGAAGCAAAAAATGTGCAGGTTCTGTATTCTTTTTTTCCTTTCTCCAAATATTTTTTTCAACACACACGAAACTATAAGATGATAAAGAAGCAGCATATTTTTTTAAAACAAAACATTATTTAGAGCATGGTAGTTTCATTAACCATGAATCCATCCTGAATGCAACTTTCCTTTAGAATTGTTGACTCAAGCGGTTCAGTGATGCTCAGCATAAGATTAAGTAATTTGCACTGGATAGTGGATACAAGACTCTAATAAAGAAGTAAAATTGCACTGAAACTGATACGAGATCGGAATCAATTTCAGACTCCAGTGGATCCTCACCAGCCTCTTCACCCCTTCCAGCACGGTTGATCCCACCGAGCACCTTGTATGCCTCAGAGTGCACCGAATCAACACGAAGTGAGTAGATCTTGACCCCTGCCTCCAGAGTGCAGCTTGCCTGGTCCGCAAAAGCACCCCATATTCCCAATCAATGTCAATCACAGCTGACGAATGTCCTATCCAGACAGATTGGTAAGAATAAAGGTAGGAAATGGAAGATCTTTGCACGTTGGTACCTTCTGGAAGTTGGTCTCGTCGTCCTCCTCCTCCCCTGCCTGGATGATCTCGCTGAGGTGGTCGATGAGCCCCAGCTCCCACGTGTTCTTCTGGTTAATTTTCTGCCAGATTTTCCCCAGAAAGGACAAATCGAACACCCTTAGGCAGAGGAAAGGAGCGGGCTAGGGTTGGGAGGTGGGCGGGGCGCGTACGTTCTCGGATGCGAGCTTGATGCAGTTGTGGAAGAGGTCCATGATTTGCTCGCGGTTGAGGAGGTCGTGGCCGGGGTCCTTGGAGGGCGCGACGGAGACGGCGAGGGAGCGGCGGCGAACGGAGGCCGCTCGCGCCGCGGCGCGGGCGCGGGCGCGCTCAAGCTGGTCGTCGTTGGAGCCGAGCGGGAACGCCAGCGGCGGCGACTGCAGCAGCACCCGCGAACCGGCCGCCGTCCCGCGCGCGGGAGGCGGGGTCCGCGCCGGTGCTTCCTCGGCGGGCGGCATCGCCGTGCGGCCGACGGCGGCGGCGGAGCGGAGCGGGGGAGGACGGAGGCGAGGGGTTGGGTTGGGTGGGGAAATTTTCTGGGCGTCGTTTGGGGTTCCTCCCGTCTCTCTCCCGCTTGTGATTTCAAATTTTGGGGGACATCGTATTTGTGCGGGATTGCCGGATTGAATTGGCAACGGACGGATTTCTGAGGCGTCGTGAGCTGGGCTTCCCCGCGTCATGAGCTGGATTTCTGAGGCGTCGTCGAGTGGATTGGCTCGGCCCAAGACAGCCCACTGACAAATGGGAACCGGCCCTTCCTAGGTGACACATGCCTGTTTTTCTTTTTCTCCTGACCCTCATAATTAAAGCACCGTGATCTATATATCGCGGCAAAAAAAAACACCGTGATCTACAGTCCAAAAATGAGTTTTTTTATTAAGGTTGTAATTCTTTGGCCAACAAAAGCTCCATTAATACATAATTGTTTTACACATTTTATGTTAAAATCATTAATACATAAAAGTGTTTGTCTTACTTATGACTATGATTTCCATGATACGGTGATATATCAATGGAGTGCTTGTGTTCGCACCCAAAATTGGCAGGTGCCTATCAGGCCGAGGGCAACCGGTCAGACCGGTTCTAGGAAGCGGTCAGACCAGTTTTACTGTAGCCGATCTGGCAACGGCCAAACCGGTCTGACCGGTTTCCCTATCCGGTCTGACCGGTTTCTCCCGTGTTGGAGTAGGTTTAGGACTTTAGAGTTTTATCCCATATTGTAAACCAACCTAAAGGGGTACGACTTCCCCACCCTATAAATATAAAGGGTCATGGCCGATTGAGAAAAAATCTCCAATCGAATTTATCAAATCTACCTTTTATCGTTTTGTCTTTACTTTTATCTTTCTATGTTTCGCATTACTTTTATCTCCAAACTCTAGCTCTTCCAACCCCCGTATCTTCTGTTCTTCCTTCGTCTCTATGTCAATTGAAGGCGTTCTAGGTGGCCTGCCGATCCTAGAACAACCCAAGGCGCGCTTGTCCTGACGGGGTCCCTCCCGGACGGGCGTTCGTTGGTCTCTCGCCGGGCACCGCCGGCGAAACCGGTCTGACCGGTTATCAAAACCGGTCTGACCGCTTTGCGCGGAAGGGCAGCAAGGAGCTACTCCGTGTGCTTATTGTTGGCGCGGTTTCGCACCCAAAATTGGCAGTTGCCTATCAGGCCGAGGGCAACCGGTCAGACCGGTTCTAGGAAGCGGTCAGACCGGTTTTACTGTAGCCGATCTGGCAACGGCCAAACCGGTCTGACCGGTTTCCCTATCCGGTCTGACCGGTTTCTCCCGTGTTGGAGTAGGTTTAGGACTTTAGAGTTTTATCCCATATTGTAAACCAACCTAAAGGGGTACGACTTCCCCACCCTATAAATATAAAGGGTCATGGCCGATTGAGAAAAAATCCCCAATCGAATTTATCAAATCTACCTTTTATCGTTTTGTCTTTACTTTTATCTTTCTATGTTTCACATTACTTTTATCTCCAAACTCTAGCTCTTCCAACCCCCGTATCTTCTGTTCTTCCTTCGTCTCTATGTCGATCGAAGGCGTTCTAGGTGGCCTGCCGATCCTAGAACAACCCAAGGCGCGCCTGTCCTGATGGGGTCCCTCCCGGACGGGCGTTCGTTGGTCTCTCGCCGGGCACCGCCGGCGAAACCGGTCTGACCGGTTATCAAAACCGGTCTGACCGCTTTGCGCGGAAGGGCAGCAAGGAGCTACTCCGCGTGCTTATTGTTGGCGCGGGTTCGCACCCAAAATTGGCAGTTGCCTATCAGGCCGAGGGCAACCGGTCAGACCGGTTCTAGGAAGCGGTCAGACCGGTTTTACTGTAGCCGATCTGGCAACGGCCAAACCGGTCTGACCGGTTTCCCTATCCGGTCTGACCGGTTTCTCCCGTGTTGGAGTAGGTTTAGGACTTTAGAGTTTTATCCCATATTGTAAACCAACCTAAAGGGGTACGACTTCCCCACCCTATAAATATAAAGGGTCATGGCCGATTGAGAAAAAAATCCCCAATCGAATCTATCAAATCTACCTTTTATCGTTTTGTCTTTACTTTTATCTCTTTACCCAACTTTTCCAATCTATTATCATGTTGTTCTTCCTTCGTCTCTATGTCGATTGAAGGCGTTCTAGGTGGCCTGCCGATCCTAGAACAACCCAAGGTGCGCCTGTCCTGACGGGGTCCCTCCCGGACGGGCGTTCGTTGGACTCTCGCTGGGCACCGCCGGCGAAACCGGTCTGACCGGTTATCAAAACCGGTCTGACCGCTTTGCGCGGAAGGGCAGCAAGGAGCTACTCCGCGTGCTTGTTGTTGGCGCGGTTTCGTGTCAACAGTTTGTCAGTCGATACTTCATCTTAACAAAATGTAATACATTTTATCGCTTTTGCCATTTTTCCTGAGTGTGTCTTTTCCTTGCTGAAGCAGGCAGATAGGCATAGAGGAAGACTTTTCCATGTCATTCTTAACATTGTGTTTCCCTTTTAATTGAAATGAGAAAGGCCAAAGTATGCATTCATAATTAAACACTTGTTTTAAGAGTTTTGACGCCTAATTAATCTTTCAAAAGAATAGCAATTTATATCTCATTGTTGAATGGTATATTTGAATCATTGTGAACTTCAGCAATAAAGAAGAAGCTTTCAATATAAATCATATATTGGTGTGTTACATATGAGCTACACCATATGGTTCAAACGGTTCAAATTAGATGCTTGGTCTGAGGGGAAAACACATTTAAAGTTTGAAGAATCTGAAAATATCCATCTTGGTAAATTACTTGAACTTTCTTCTCTAGGGTTGGTGTAAGGACCGAGAAAAAAAGAAAGGGCGCTAACTCATCTTCGAAAAAGTAAGGTTTAACTTCACGTATGCAAACCTACATTTAGATAAATTCTTATCGAGATGTGTACTAAGGTTTTCTATGTGTTTCTAGTCTCTACCAAATGAATGTTTGCACAACTACATGTACACACGATAGAAGCTCAATTGTGTGCAATGTGGAGGTGTAACATGAAATACGGGATCTAAAGGGATGGCGAGATGGTAAAACTTCAATGTTGTGATTCTTTTATAAAGGTATTGGAAAGTCATATTTCCACTAGTCCTCATTAGAGCCGCTACAAGGTGTTTCTCAACATGCTAGTGGGTCACCGAATTGGCATTTGTCGAATGTTCCTTGTCTCTCCACTCGATAAAGATACATCCAGCATAAGGCACCCCTGATGCGTTAAGCTCCGCAGTCACCCAAAATCATAGTTTAAGGGTCCCACAAAGAATGATATCGATGTCTAGTCCTAAGAATGGTGCATGCAAACACCGTAATTGTGTTACAAGAGGTTTCTTCAGCCCACATTACTCTTGGCTAAACACCTAGTAAGATGTAATAAAGGCCAAATCTATCATAGGGGTGAGTCCATTCTATCCTAATTGTCCTGATGTTCATATATATGCTCAACTTGCCGATGGTAACTTTCCCAGTCGAAGTTTGTCATGCATAATGTGTTATGTATAGCTTCTTCCACGTACAACCCTAAGGATGCACCCATAAGTGAAACATGATAGTTCCTTCGATACATCGGATTTTAACCTATCCTTTATCGAAACATGGTTACTTGTTTGCATAAAATATTTTCTATAGCTTCTTTCTCGCACAACTCTAGGTTGCATCCACAAGTGCACAGTTTTTTTTTGTCTCTATAACAAGTTTTTATATTAAAGTGTATGTCTTCCTAGTAGTTGAAATCCTTTCTTAAACTCATTATAGTTAAGTGTTACTTCCACAAGTGAAAAAAATTCCTCTACGTGACAAATTTTATAGTTAAGTGTTTGTTTTACGAGTTGTTGAAATCCATTTTCACCTTCTTAACCTATTCCTAATTGAAAGCTATTGTTTATACATACAAAACATGTTCTAAGCTTCTTTTACACAAAACTCTAATAAAAAGATATTGTTTCCGCTCCACAAGAGTTTCATGGTGAAGGGTATACCTTCCACATTCTTGGAATCCTTTTTTCAACCATGTTAAATTGTTCTAAATTATTATTTTTTTGGCTATTTCTTGTAGAGTGTGTAGTGTGTTCTATTGCTTCTTCAAGGCACAACTCCAGCAGGTTGCATCCACAAGTTAAAAAATGATGGATCCCTCTCTATAACAAATTTTTCATGTTAAAGTGCATGTATTGCAACAAATTTTGATCCTTTTCCACATCTTTAACCTGATCCCGATCGAAAAATGGTTGCCCACGTATATTTGTGCTATATATAGCTTATCTGGAGTACAAATGTTGGTTGCATCCACAAGGGAAAAGGTGGCATTTTCCTCTTAATAATGAGTTTGCATCATGAAGTGTATGCCTCGTAGGTACTCCCTCCATTTCAAATTATAGTTTGTTTGACTTTTTTAACTCTAAGTTTGTTTTGGGCAAATTATCATATTTTTTGTGGTGACTTGCTTTATTAATAAAAATCTTCAAAAATGCCTTAAATTTGACTATATTTACACAATTTTTAAAATAAGACGAGGGGTCAAATTTATGGTAAAAAAGTCAAACAAACTATAATTTGGAACGGAGGTAGTAGTTGAAATAGTCTTTTCACCTTTGTTAACCTGTTTTGGCTGATAAACATTTGCTCATGCATATAACACACTTTCAATAACTTCTTTCACAAATAACTCTAAGGTTCATCAACTGGTGAAAAGAAATCTTTTCATGACGTATTTTAGTAAGTGTATGTCATGCACGTAGTTGAAATTCTTTGTTCACCTTGTTAAACCATTCGACTATTTCTGAATGGAAAAAACAGGTTGCTCATGGATATGAGATGTGTTGTGTAGCTTCGTCTGCATGCAACCTAAGTTGAAAAATAAGGGTTCCCTCTCACTGACAAGTTTTCAAGGTAAAATGGATGTCATGCAAGTAGTTTAAATCTTTTTCACCTCTTTATTGCATCCTCGATTGAAACACGGTTTCTCAGGTATTTTTAATATGTTCCATAGCTTGATCTTAGGTTGAGTTTGCATAGCAATGTCTAGTTGAAATCCTTTTTAACCTCGTTAGCATTTTCATGGTTGAAAAAAATTGCTCTTGCATATAAAACTTGGTTTATAGAATCTTTTGTGCATAACCCCGAGATGCATCCACAAGTGAGAAATCGCTGGCTTCATCTTTGTAACAAAATTTCTTGGTGGGGTCTATATCTTGCAAGTAGTTTAAATCCCGTTTGACCTCTTTGACCCATTCATGATTGAAAAATGGTTGCTCACACATATTTAACTTGGTCCATAACTTTTTTTCTTGAAAATGCAGGAGAATTGTGCTTCATTATATTAAGAAGAAGCAGGGGAAATAGAAACCCTTACAAAGTACACCACACACAGCCCAGTTAATTTACATTCGCACCTGACAAAGAAAGAAAGTCGACCACCCTAGGCTACTACTAGGCTAACCTCCTGGTGGAGGGGCAGTCAAGAGAGATAACCCCTGAGCCCCTTCCATCACCCACAAACGACGCTCTTCAGTAGAAAAACCCAAGGCACTCGCCATGCTAGGCGCAACTCCATAAAAAACACAACTATTCCGATGGTTTCATAAGGTTCCTAATATCACCAGAGAATTGAGCCCTTTCTTTGCTAGCCCTCTGATTGCGATGCTTGCTCTTTCCCACCATAAATCAAAGGATGAATCTGTAGATTGTGGGGGAGATAGGTAGTGGAGAGTGGAGACCAACTTGCTGGAGAAGCACGAACCAAAATTGTTTGGCAAAGACACATGACTTGTTTGTCTGTACAAATGTAGGTTGCATCCAAAAGTAAAAAAATGAGGGGTTTTCTCTCCATAAGATGTCTGTGTGTTGTATGTCTTGCAAGTAGCTAAAATCCTTTTTTTCACCTCATTAACCTATTTCATATTGGAAATGGTTGCTCATGCATACTAATAAAATTTCATGAGTTTTGATGAAGTTTTACTTGGAGTTATTATATTAAATAAAAAAGGAGAAATGAAAGGGTGGTAAAGTAGGACAGACACATGTTACACACCCTGCTGGCCCCCGAGGATCTACCCTCCTTATCCTTGCACAAATAGACTTGAAGAGTTGATCCAAGCCCTCAATAAAGTACATACACAGATGAATACTAACAATAGTTATATTAGTTATTGTGGCAAAATCCTATTATTTGATTCTTATCCTTCCCGTTAGCTATTACTCTTTAATCTATTTAGCCGTGAAAATGTCATATGTGCTAAATTTATTATCCTATCGTTTATCTCTCTTTGGTTTAGTTGGTATTTTAATTATTAGATAATTCATCGTTGATTCTTCACTCTTTAGCCAATAGTGCTTCTCTGAGGATAAACATTGTACCTGTAACAGGGTAACAACAATGTATATTATCTATTCCATTTTTCACATTGTTTCAAGCATGCGGGCCCCATCTACGCTAAAAATATACATCGTCTCTATCTACATTGATGCAAGAGGGAGGAGGAGATAGAACAGATAGAATATTGTTAATTTATTTCTTATAGACTTTGGCCATATGCATAAGGATATGTTTTGCTAGGTACTACACTATGGATTATCCTTATAATTTATTTGTGTGACCTTATGACGTCATATTATAGACCACTTTTCAGCAAATTGTGGTTACTGTTATACATGTAAAAAATGCTATAGCTAATAGTACCCCCTTTTTTAACACTGTGAATGATTTTAGCAACGAGAGTCGAGAAATGAAATATTTTGGCACCCACAATACTAACATGAGTTATATTAGCTAAAATTAAAATTGTACATCATGATCGAGGAAATCAAGAACCGCTTACTAATAAGCATGGATATATGAATCCCCTCCGACGGTTTTCTCACTGTTCAAGCATCAAGAAGAACTGCAAAACATGCTGAGATAGCTAGCAGCGACAGGAGGTAGAGAAACGCCACGACCGGCAGCGGCAAGCCGGCCGCAACCCAGAACGTCATGGTCACCGTGAGCGCCATGGCGAACGACCACAGCGCCACCTCCGCGACGGCGCCGCCCAGCCCGCGCGAGCCACCGGCGGCGGCGTCCCGCGCCGCCGCCCCTCCCTCGCAGGCCGCCACGCACGACATGACGAAGAAGATGCACAGCCACTCGGCCGCCAGGAGGACGAACGTCCTCAGGTCGTGGACGATCAGGTGCACGGAGAAGAGGAGGCCAACCACGAGCACCACCAGCGAGAGCGCGCGCACGGGCGTGGCGACCACGCGGCTGCGGTCGGCAGGCTTGCTAACAGGCGATTTGCGGAGGAGCGGCGGCGGCGGCGAATGTGGCAGCGGTTGCTCCTCCAAGTCGACATCTTCCATGTTTTCCATGCCTTCCGTCGACTACGGCACGGGCTTATGGCTATACCTTCACAACAGAGGGCATTGGTATTTAACAATTATTGGGATAAGTACATATGGTGAGTGCGAGTAAATGGCGTCAAAGTAAGTAGACGTGAATACCAACGTTTAAGTGGGATTTGGACGTACCTAGCTGATGTGGAAGTCCAACTGAAGCGATTTGTGGCTATGACGGACTGCACTATGCAGTGTTCTGGTGTTTCCAACAGATGGAATCACAACAAACACAGCGCGATATGCTCACACTGTAGTTGATATATGGCTTGGAAAGCGACCGCTCAGATGTTACGCAGCCACGCAGGAGAGAATATGTTCACTGCGTGAAGGTATCTCGGGATAGTAGAGAAACTGTTATTATTTGTCGCTTGAGTTATTTTATAATCTGCTTCGTCTGACCAAGACACTTCTCTTGGACCTCTTCCGGTTGGGGAGCTCACCTTTATACGGGAGCAATTCATGTCAGTCGCATCTTTTTAGTGGTTCTAACTTCTAACAAGCTTTCGGGAGAGCCTCTCTAATCCCACATGGAAGACATATTGGACTTTGATGTTCTGATGTCACTAGCACTGAAAATGGAACGCAGCAACAACAGTGTGTTCCAAATGGCTCCATGGAAAATAAGCGAGAATAAGAAACGCAGCAACAATTTTTTAAACTAAACACAAATGAGCGATTCAACTTCTAGTAAAAATATTACAGGTTAGGGGAATACAGAGCAAGATTCAGAGCACTGCGTTCCTGAATCTTTTTGTAATCTGGAAGAACTTTGCAATACCCACAGATTCAGGTGATTTCGTACAGCTAGCGCTGCAGCCTGCCACCATTACTCATCTCAGCTCCTCTGATCAAATCTCCCAACCGTAAGTACTCTGGCTTGTGTTAATAAGAAACGTCGATCTTCAGTCCAAAGAAACTCCTCAGACAATTTTCTTCGCAAATACTCTGAAAATCCCATTTACTTTGAGGCTATGAGCATAAAGCGTCCTTCTTTGAGTATCATTGACGACATAAGAGTTCACCTTGAGAGTTGAGACCATATAGCAGTCTGATCATAAAGCAAACACTCAATTCCTGGAACCAAGATAAACAGGACAATACAAACATGCATATTGGGGTCCCTGCCAGAAAACCAGAATCTAGGCTCTAAACTTGTTGGCAGTGGCACCAAAATGTTCAGCAACCTGCACATAAAAACTATTGTTTCCTGAAATCAGAGCGATGCGCATGTCTCCGCTTTACATGTAGCAAGTACATAGAGCTTTAAAGCCACTATAAAGCATCTGGACTCGACAAACAAGTTGAGATGTATCAACAGAAAGCAAAAGACAAAAAAAAGTCAATCTTCCCAGGCCTTGAGTACTCCGACAAATCCGCTACCTTAAAGGCAAAGTAATCTGTTGCAGGGAGGAAAAACTTGACCCACAGCAATGTAAGTATTCTACAGTATATAGAGCTCAAGTTCCTATGGACGAGCAAATTAGTAATAGGTCCCATCCAGAATGGCACTCCACTGCTGCATGCACTTCTAGAGACTAGATCCGCTGCATGACTGACTTCACACAGTCCAAGACTCTGACATAGTGGTAGAACAATGAAGAGTGCTCACCCTCTAAGCCAGTGCGGTGGTGGCGATTGCTCCCAGCAAGATTGTTGCACGGGCTGCCACCAATTACCAAGTCAAAACCACCTATTCTTCTCATAGTTGACTCAAGCCAATCAGAACCTAGATTCTGGATATCAGCAATCTCAATCAAAGTTCCTGATTGGGTTTGCTCCCACCAGCTCTTCAAGATAGTCCTGTTTACTTCAGATTTTTCAACTGAAACCACTGTCTTCATGCGGATCCCAAGCCTGTGCAAAGCTACCTCTGCTCCTCCAATCCCAGAGAACGAAGAGAGCACATTGATGCCATTTGGAAACTTGTCCTTCAGTACTGAGAGATGGTAAGCAACTGTGTCCACTTGAAATGAATTACCTAGAGATCTATATCTCTCAGTCCTGCTGACTCCCCTGGTGTGGTCCTTTGGGTAACCAAGTAGGAATTCTACCTCATCAGGCTCGAGAGGAGCAACCTTGTTTCGACCAACCCAAACTAGGTTCCACTTCCTACAATCTTCCAAAACAATTTTCTGAACTCTTGGACATAGTGGGCCTTCATTGTTTGCAAGAGCTGAACGAATCCGTTTTGTCAGCTTTGAGCTAGATACACACGTCTGGAGGCAGTTAAATTGTTTCCTTGTGTCCCATGAGGGCCACCATTGCTTGGTATGGGGAAAGGCGTCATGTATTGTCATCGGGGGTAAGGGAATGAGAGGCCACCTGTTCTCAATTGGCAGGTTATGTATGTAACCTCTTTTCCTTGCAGAAGCGCAAAAGAACTTTGAATCCACAAACTCAGGTTGGATATCATACAAGAAACTTGAGATGGTTGCCCAGACACCTTTTGGTGCAAGGGCTACGTTTTCATAGTAGAAAAAAGGTGGTCCAATAGCTAGTTTGGGAAGCCATCTGTCCACTGACCTTACCCTGTCACCAGGCAAGTTAAATCCAACCATTGGGTTAGGGAGAGGCATCAACTCATCATGGCGACCATCTATGGGCCTTCCACTTCCTTGTGCCCCAGACCTAAATTGCTTCCCCTTTCTCTTTTTCTCTTCCATGAACTTAGCCCGCTTTCTTCTTCCAGAGGAACTACAACAACTTGAACCTGTTTCCTGCAGGTTATAAAGAAAGTTTTAGTGTCAATCCATTAGGTTAAAAAAACAGTTCATTGAATCAGATGAACAGTTTAACCACAATGTACCTCATTGTTTGCATAACTCTCAGCTCCAGCCTTTGAAGCGTAGATTGAATCAATTAAAACAAATATAGCAGCATCCTGCCCTGATTAGTATTAAAGCACATAGACAGAATAAGTTAGTTGCCTGAACATGAAACAAGGTCTACAGCGCAGCAGCTTCCATGCTGAAACATACCACATCTAGTAATAGCCATTTTAGCTTCACCTTCAGGAAAACCCATGCTCACTAAGGACTCAACCTTTCTGTCCCTCTGTGACATCTCTTGCATAAATTCCTGCATGAAAGCATATAGACCACACTTGTACATTATAAAGTGTCATATGCATGTCTAGCAGTCTGTATCAACCTCCTAAAGAAATAATGAACAAGTAAACTCAGGAATCACACCTTACTATCAAATTTGCTAAGTTTGTAGACTTAATACATTTGAAAAGCTAATAATTTGCAGCAAAGTCAAATGTATAATTATCATTCATTCTTAAGCTTCTTTGCAAGATTAACTGTCATGCAAATTTGCTAAAGTGGAACATGCGTGTGTGTATTCACCATTACACAAAAGTTTGAAATTTATAGAAACATTTCCAAAATCCAAACAAAGGAGTAGTAATGAACATCACACATCCATCATCACAAACAAAAGAGATGAAGCATTGTGAGATCACCTAGCAAGTATGCTGACAGTTCATTCATAATAGATGGCACTGTACCTTCAATGGAACTGACACTGAAGAAGATGCTGCTAAACATATACTAAAACTAGAAGGCAAAATTGTATAGCACGATGGCCTACAAGACCACTAACATTAAGAGAGGAGAGGCGGACACGGAGCTAAAACCACATACATTTACACTACGACTAACTATATGCTGAAACTTCATAGGGAGCTAAAAATAGAATGCTGCCTGCCATATTTAGGCCACGACTACTAACACATAAAACTGAATATTGGACAATTAGAAATATGGACTGGTCAAACAAACTGGTTTGCCATTGCAATTCATAGGGAAGAAATTCCGGGTAATGGTTCAGCAAACAAATTAGGAACCATAGTGAAGTCTAATTCAACAAACTCTCAGCTATATGCATTCCCCAAGACACACATGCTCAACACCAAAATTACAAGGCTAATTCACTTTTAGATCAAAATATGAATGCTGCTGCACTATACAATTACCATAGAAAAAACAGCTAACCAAAGATCATGAGGGGGGAACATGGAACTTGGAACCAAATAACTGTACTGATCAGACCTCCAACAGGCATATAGGATTATAGGAATGTGATTGTTCCTAAAGCAATCCCCAACCGCAGGACAAATAAAAGAAAAACACATCCCTATTGCTGGTACTTATGTGTAGCTAAAACTTGTTCAATCAAAAGGGGAATAGCATGCGAGTATAAAGCCCACCAATATTTTAGATAGCAAGTCGTTTACACTTATAAAGGAAAAGGCATGCTAAACACACATATCCTACATACCCTAGTATCATAGAACCATTTTTGGAATCAAAACTATAGAATACCATGCTACTAAAGATATGTAGAGTTAGAAGTTAAAAAGGAAAACTCTAGAGATAAGCTCGTCAAGAACAGAGCAATGGAAAGGTACACACAGTTAAGAAACGTGAAAAATGAAATAAGTGTGAAGAAAAGTAAAGATCGAGTGGAAAGAAAGATGAAAATAACCTGCCCTCGAAGAAATAAAATTGAATTGGAAAAACACAGACAATGTTCCTGTTTCCCATAAAACAATGTAGCTAACACCTGTTTGACTATGATGGGGCAGGTTCAAGTACGTGTGGTACGAAAAAAGGAAACAGCTAGCTTAAGACAAAACAGGAGAAAGAAAATTGTTTACGAATGATTACTCAAATTGATAATGCACAGCAAGTATATTGTGTAATGAGGGCCAAAGGATAACAGTGGAAATACCTCATCACCAGAGTCATCAGGGTTGAGGTCCTTGTTGCTGTTATCACCAGCATCATCATCATCCCAGTAGTCAAGAATGTCGTCATTGTGATCAGTAGTATGAGGAACATAGCCAGAAGAGTGACCATCCACCAAAGGGTTGCATCCTATCTCCTGCATTTCACAGAATCACTTATAAAATACAGATCTTCTTCCCACCGAAAAAGAAGAGCTTCAGCAAAAAACTAGTAAAAGAACATGCATTGGCAAATACCTTATATTTGAAAAGCAGATCAAGTATCGAGTCCTCCCCGCCATCCCCTGAAAATAGAAGCAGCAACCAAACATAATATGCAAAGGGAAATGCTGAAATTAAAAAAACATGAAGAAATCAGTTACTACTATAATAGCCGTACCATCTTCCATGGCCTTCATGACCATCTCTTTGGAGAAACCCATCCCCACAAAGTAATCAAGCATAAAGGTGGACGACCCTGCCCCACTGTTTTTCTTCTCATTAGAATCCTTTTCACAGTTCCGCAAGAGAACAACACATCAATATCATAACTGTAAGACTTCCATATATAGCAGGTAAAATAACATGTAATTAAGAAGTAGATAGCTGGTGAGCTCGATCCACACGTTTATTTTTTCCCTCATTTGCAAGGCCTCACCAGCGTGGACGGGCCAGGAGCATGAAGGTTCCTCAAGGCCAGAGCTGATGAACCTGCAGAGTTTAAGCTCCCTGCCTCCCCATCATCGTCACTGTCCCACACAAAGTCATCTCCATCGTCGCTGTCATTGACCATTTCCTGCCAATCATGTGACACGAATGAAGCACCATTCCTCAGATACCCCAATTAACAGCGGAACCACCCGCAATGCCAGCGTCGCATCCAGAATGTAAAAAAACCCTAGCTCAATTTCCCCGCGAAAACCGCAACTTGGAGTGACAAAGGCTCGAAATCAAGGCAGTTGTGGACAAAATTTAGGATACAGGGTTCATCAAACAGAAAACGGGGGAGAAAATAGAAAGATCATCTTGCAGGGTAGAGGGAGGAGAGTAGCCAGGACGGGAGGGGAACGGCACTCACCGCCATTCTGGATCCTTTGCGAGGTGACTCGCGGTATTTTCCCCGTCGACCCCCCTCGTCGTCGTTGGTCTCGCCGGGGTGGGGAGGCAGCGGAGGAAGAGGGAGGAGCCCGCGACGGCGCTGGGCAGACGAAGCGGCCGCCGGCTGGAGCGGTGCGTGTGCAGCCGCCGAAGCCGAAGCAGCGCAGCGCAGCTGTGAGACGTCGCCAACGATACTTCGCTGACGTGTGGGGCCGTGTTGTGCTCGGGTAATGCCAGCGAGCAGCGAGAAGATGTGTGCAAGTGCAATGATGCCAGGGTGGACGCGGCCGGACAGGGGTGTGTTTAGTTCCACCAAAATTCCTAAATTTTTCAAAAATTTTCATCACACATCACATCAAAACATTAAATATAATAAATAACGCATGCATGAAGCATTAAATATAGGTAAATAAAAAAACTAACTGCATAGTTTGATGTACACGACAAGACGAATCTTTTGAGCCTAGTTAGGTCATGGTAGAACAATAATTACCACAAACAAACGAAAAGTGCTACAGTTCAGTGTTCGATGCGACTTTTCGATCATCTTTTTCAAGGATCTAAACACACCCCAGATAAAAAGAAAGTGGACGCAATCATGTTGTAAAAGTATGACTCTTGAAGAATTGCAAAAGAAGACTGGTGAGACGACGGGTGAATAGTCTGATTATTAGGTCATTTTTAATGACCATTTCATATTTATGTTTTCAAAGACTTCACATAAGTAAAATATATTTAATTCGTAGTTAAAATAATCTCATTATAAAGTTTTATTATTTGTTGTTTCCAATACTACATACAAGACACAGACTCTTTTATACAAGACACGGACTCTTTTGAAAATAGCGTACACATGATTTTATCACCATAAAACTCATTTAATGCCTCTCTTCATTGATTCTTTGCCACATCATCAAAAACGCTGACATGTCACTATATTTAATGCTGATGAAACTCTCACTTAGAATGGCTTTATATGCCTTCTTATAAAATCTAACCTTACTTTTTAATATATATGAGAAATTAAAAAAACAACTTCACTATACCTAAAGGCATGGATCCATTGTGGCTCAATTTAGTTTACCAAAATTATGGAACAATAACCAAATCATATATCAATCAAAAAGATAATTAAAATCATAATGTAGATTACTTAAATGGATTATGTTAACTGATCAAGTCATAATTGTCGGGTACTTATAATTGGCACGAATATACCCCCTAAATATATCTCAAGTGCACATGATTTTTTTTCTATGTATGTCATAATATTGTTTACACAACTATCCATATTCCTCATGCATATAAATGATTTACCGTGGGATGTATATATATAGACGGCCAGGGCCTAGCTCCCACTACTACTCTTCCTATCCTCTTCCTTCCTCCTTGCTCCTGGCTTCCACCTAGGGACTAGAGACTTCTCTAGTGGCACAGCTATCATGGAGAAGAAGATCAGACAGCCTAGTTGGCCAAGATAATCAGTCTCCTCGTCCTCTTCCTCCTTACGCCCTCCAAGCCTTCCTTGCTGAGGCAACCCTACATCACCTTCTCTTCAACGCCCTAGTTATCACACTGGGCGTCGAAGCTGGTTTCCTCACGCCATCTCCGGCCCGTGTGATGACAAGGAGCCCCCATTGAGGACAATAACTCCAAACTTGCATATCAAATAGCCAAGTGTTAGCCACACTGATGTGCGCAATGATGGCTTGGTTAGGAGAATTACTGGCCCTACGACCAACACTCTAATATCTACCGAGACCAACTCTCCCAACAAGCTGCTTGAAGACGCTGTGTTGGCCAAAGATGTTGTTGTAGCTTGGGTCGATATGACATCAACGATCAATAAGAAGACGACAATAAAGAAGTGCATGTCGAGGGTGATCATTTTCTTCATTGGAGGCATGGACTGGGAGGACGTAGACGCGATGGTCCATGAGGAGGGCAAAGAAGGAGCGTGGAAACGAAGGGTGTGGGTGGCAGGCAAATGAGCAAGCACGAGTTGTTCACGAAGGCGGATGCGTTCATCAACAACTTTGTTCTACAAGCATCTCAAGATGCAGAGGGAGGAGTCTTGGAAAAAGTTGCAGGACCTCTACTATCACCGTACCATCCCCTGTAAAAAGGCCAAGGCCTTCTAGCTAGCACTCATAGCTTTGGTTCCAAGAACTCGTCATATAGATGTACTAGGTGGTACCCCGCGCGATGCTGCGGGAATTTCTTAATTAAATAATATTTGAAAACACTAAATTGATTGCATTGCAATATTCTTTTTGCAAATGACATTATACATGATTTAAGATTAAACTTGAAAATAGAAACACTAAGGTAATTGCATAGCAATATTCTTTTACAAACAATATTATTATACATAAAAACATGTTTATTTTGTTGAGAAAGAATGACTCTTAAATGATTGATCATTTATGTTTTCTACCGTACGAATTTTGTAGCATTGTACTTGTAAAGACCATGTATACTATTGGTAATAGAAAACCGGTGGATGACATCTACTGTGCGAATTTTGTAGCATTGCACTCGCAAAGACCATGGATGATATTGGTCATAGAAGATCGATGGATGACATAAATGGATAGTCCTATTGGATGGATGACGTGGCAAGCTTGCATGTTGAGAGAAATATGTAGTGGGGAGCTAAAACATAGTTTTGTATGATGATAGCTAATGCTGATGAGTATATTAATTAGGAAAACAAATGTTGCATTTGTTGGGAGAAGGGACATGTAGTGGAGGATTGAGAAGAGCCAACATATATATATATATATATATATATATATATTATATTTGTTGTTATTAGGTTTTCTCATCCTTTTCTTCATCCATAAATTATTTTGGATGATCCAAGGAGTTCTTCTCTAGTTTCCTCTTTAATTAATTTAATAATATGGGTGGCCATAGTCATAGGTCTTCATGACACACATACATGAGTTATATTGTTAGAGTGGGTCTATGATATGCGAGAGTGTGTTAAATGGTATCTCAAAAAACTAATGGTATGCCAATGTTTGGCCACGAGCCAAACAACTTGAGCATATGTCCAAAGTAGGAAACATGGTAATACAATGATCGTTGTGTATATATGTTGTTACTAGAGATAGACCAATAGTAGGGGAAGGGAAATGAACATATATGCTTTCGCACATATGATAGTCAAGAAGGTATAGTAAGACATGAACCACTATTGTGGCATCCCTCTTTACTTATTTGTATCCTAAACATCTAATGGCTTTTTATTGGTACTAATAATATAAACATTTCTTGTCACACGTCTTATCGGGAGTGGTAAAATGATTTATTTTAAAAAGAAGTCCATGGTTTTTTTTGTGTTAGGCCTTGTAAATAGTGTAAACGTAAAACAATTTTTTCTAGAAGTCCAAGAATGACGATCTTTAGGCTGTAAATCATGAGAAAGCCAATCTAGTACTAAACATTTAGGGGCGTGTGGGTAATATGCTAACGATATTCGAAGAACTTATACTTGCACTAATAGATCTTGTTGCCACTGTCGTCCGCCACCGCCCACGCCGCTCCTCACCTCTAGCCATCCATATCTCTATCTTGCCCTCTAGAGACTCACCGTTTCACTTTTTGTCTCTACCATCTGCCTAGCCATTCTTGCTAGCCACCTGCCCTCTAAACCCGCTGTCTATGAAGCCTTTCGAACAATATGCGATCTCGCCTAGGTAGGTGTATCCAACCCGAGGTGTTCAAGATCCTAGGTGGTGTTTGAGAGGATCACCTTGCAAAGAAGCACGAGGGTCATGGAAGCAGGTAGGTTTTTCTAGATCAATCAAAATAAGCCCCGGAACCCCAACAATCCCTGATACCGACTCATTTTCTTTTTTGAAAAACATTCCGACTCCTTTTCTCGTCTTGTCTTGTTCGGTCGGAGGAGCGAGCGAGGGACAATAGACCGAAAAGCCAGGGTCCGCAGGCCTGATCGAAACCTCGAAGCGGCCACAAACCCCTGCAGGCTGCAGCCCAGCCCAGGCCTCCCTCCCCTCCGTCGCTGAATTAAATACAATTCCCAGGCCTCCCAGGTGGGCTTCAGCGACGGCGCGGCAACAGCCCAGGGGAGGGAGGCCTCCCAGGTGGGCTTCAGCGACGGAGGGGAGGGAGGCCTGGGCTGTTGCCGAAAATACAATTCCCAACAGTAGGCGGCAGGAATTAAATAGCAAGAGGCTGCACCGTCTTTCTTTAACCCCCAACGGGCAGAGCGGCTGGCTCCGCAGCCCTCGTCGTCGAGCAGTCCCGAATCACGCTCTTCCCCGTTGCCTCCCCCGACGCAACGCCCTGTCCTAAATCCCACCGGGTCGGGCACTCCCCGACCTCGCCGCCGCCGCCCTGCCTCGCTCCGCTGCACGTTGGTAAGTGCCCCTCCGCCCTGTACCATCTCCTCTCCTTGCCGCGCCGCGCCGCGCCGATGCACGGTTCTAGAATGTTGATTCGCTCGCCCGCATGCTTGCCCGTTGCGGCCGCTAGTGTAGAACTCTCTGGCCGCTAGGGTTTCTAGCTCTAGGTTCCGGTGCGAGACTGGGGGTAGCAAGATGTGGATCGGTTTGTTTTCTTTGACGGATGGATGGAGGGGGAAAGGGATTCAAACCTAGAATTCCTGCCCCCCTGTACCTAATCTGGATCCGTCTCAATCATAATCCGACTCTTAAGGTGTTGTTGCAATAAAATGGAACGATTCTGAGCGGGGAGAAGCTGGATGTTTTAGGGCAGAAGAGTCGGACCCGAATTTCTTGTCATAGGTTGGTGTGTATGAGAGCACGCGGCGGGAAGATCTTTCGGTTTTAGTTATCCTGTCTGTACTAGCAATAACGGCAACTGGGTGTTGGAGTGTGCCTGATCCAATGCCCATAATTCACTTGCCGACAAAAGGAAAAGGGGGTCGAATTCCCAAGAAGGAAGGCCGTTACCCCTTTTTTGCGGGAGTCAGGGGATGTAATCAAGGCGCCAAAGACCTCGAGTTTCATGTCCCATGCACGGACTTGTCGTATTTGTAGATTGCGAGCACGTGGCAAGGACTGGTTTTATGTCAGCTGTTGCAGTTCTTAGGTTCTAATTCGATAGCTTATTTGTTCGCCACGTGTTATGTTCTAACCAATCGTTTTTCCATTCCTTGGACATTTGCAGTTCATCTCTGGAGGCGCTCTTCTTACCTTTTGTTTTGGTGTTTTGATGTGGTTTGATGGCCAGTAACATGCAGCCTTCTGGCTCGCCACAGGTAACTGCTGTTACACGGTGTAAATTTTATTTTGTTGCCTGTAGCTTACAGAGTTGGTAATCTTCTTATTGTCTTACAAGCAGACTCCCATGCCTTCCATGATGGGTTCTAACGCAATGCCACAAAATCTTGGACCACCAATGCCTATGCAGGTAAACTGTAACCTCGTAGTTTTTGCTTCTTTTCGCTTATGTCACCTCCGGTGTTGCAGGTTATGTTTCTAATATTGCTCTTCATGCTCCAATTTCAGTGTAGGGCAGCGTTTCCTTCGCAACAGCCTTCTCAGTTCATGCCACCAGTGGCGCAGCAGTTTCAGCATGTCGGTCAGCCTACGCCAGGAGCTAACATTGGCATGTCAGGGCAGATGCCACATTTCCCACACCCTGGGCAACATTTATGTCACTCAAGTCAAGTTCCACCTGCATCACAAGGATTTCCTATGGCATATCAGCCAACTAGACCAATATCATCAGCACCTATGCAGCCACAGCAACAAGCTATGTATCCTGTGGGCCCCACCATGGGTGTCCCTATGCAGCTCCCATCCTATACAGTTAGTCCTATTAGTCACTTCTGTATCTGTTAGTAGTCTTTGCTATTGACTATTTTTCTTTGCTGTATCTGTTAGTGGTCTTTGCTATTGGTAAGCTACTAACTTTTAAGCTCTATATCACAGTATCAACCAACATCGACTCCTTTAGTGCAACCCTGGGGTACAGCTCTGGGACAGAGTGTACCTCATGTGACTCCTCTTGTGCAGCCTGGGCACCAGCCGGTGTCAGCTCCAGCAACTTTGCCTTCAGTAAGTACCCCCTTCTTGTTTTTTCTACTGTAAAGAATTTGATATCATTTACCCTGGACTAAATGAGTTTGCAAATGATAAGGTCAAATTGTCTGAGCCTAGCTCCTCAGAATGGCAAGAACACAAGGCGGCTGAGGGAAAAAAGTTAGTACTTACTAAAATTCCTTTCTGTTATTAACTTCAACTTCATGGTGCTCCTGTAATTGGAGTATTTCATATTTCGCTTGTTTTCTCTGTCATCCATTTTGTAGGTACTACTATAATAAAAAGACAAGGCAATCAAGTTGGGCGAAACCAGTTGAGTTGATGACACCTTTGGAGGTTAGTTGTACCACATGCTTATGGCCAATGCAGCCTAACCATATTATTTTCATCTGTTTAGCTGGTCCTATTTATTTTCTGCATCTTGTGCCTGCATTTTATACCATTTTCACCATTGAAGTTAAATATTCCAAGCAATTGCTAACCATAATAGAACAATTCCTACATGGCTGTGCTTCCCTGTAATAAGCGCTGTCGCACTTCTGTAAAGAATTTTGTACACATTTCTTGCTCTTTTGCCTTATCCGTACATTCTATCTCTTTATATTGTTTGAATTTGGTCGAGGAGCACTTAAAAGGGACCAAGAAAATGTTCTTATTTCCTTATGCTCCTGAGGGCAATTGATGTAACGCTCTTCTATGGTTTTGGTAATTTAACAGAGAGCTGATGCCTCAACTGAATGGAAAGAATTTACTACAGAAGAAGGACAAAAGTAAGTTCACAACGGAATCAATTGACACTATGATTTTGTTATTTGTCAATGATTCCTCCAATTTGATTCCATATCCTGACTGTTCAATCATTGAAGGTTCTATTTCAACAAAAAGAAAATGCAATCACAATGGAGTATTCCTGATGAGTTACAGGTAATTCTTCCCTTATTTTACTCCTATATTTGTTAATTGACAATTATATTATTGCAACAAATTGTTATTTTCTCTTTCAGGTTGCAAGGGAGTTGGCAGAAAAGACATCAAATAAAAAACCTAATCAACAAACAGGCACAACTGCTGGTGCTCTTGTTGGATCTGCTGCCTCCAAACCTTCTACTATGCCAGCTAATCAGACTTCATCTGCAGCTGGTACAGTTGCTTCCAGCTCGCATGATGCATCGGCAAACTCTGTTCCTCCTGGTGCTGGCCCATCACACAATGGGGACAACACTTTCAGTTCTTCAATTGTTGGCATGCAAAATGGTGGTACAAGTACTGCTGTTGTTTCTGTTACAACAAGCACAAAAGTTCCATTAGTCGCAACAGACGCTGGGACCAGAAGGTTTTCACAAATACTTACCATTTCCATCTTGTTACTTATGCTACCTGACACTGTTCAAATGCCTTCTAATATTCTGTATTTGTTGAACATTGCAGATGCAATAAAGAAAATTCATCTGTAACCACTGCTGCTTACACAGATGGCACATACACTGAAGATTTGGAGGTATGGTTTCTTTACATGTGCTATTTTATTTCATAAAATTCCGAGCGCTTCATAAATCGTAATTGAGGTATTTATAATCCTTTACTCAATGTTGGCCAAGTCAATGACTCCACATTGTGGGAAGGAATTATGGATTAAAACTACGTATCATGCTGAAGATAGATCTTCTCTGGATCTTCCTTTTTTGTTAAAAAATATGGCTAATTGAAAGGGAGGGGAAGAAGGGAACATCCTCACTCCTCAGTAGTCTCAGCAAATACATATAGTTTATTTATACTTTGAAGGAATTTAGAGGGATTTGAACTGGACAGTCTTTATATTATTCTTTATTCTTTATATAGTGGTTTAGTGGAGTTGAGCTGCCTAGTCTCTCATTCTCTCTGCAACTTTATGCTGTGTCCTCACCCTACTCTGTAGGAGGCCAAAAAGACCATGCCAGTTTCAGGGGAGATTGATGTCACTCCACTGGAGGAGAAAACAAGTAAAGAAGAACCTGTAGTCTATGCCACTAAAATGGTGAGGATGACTCTAAAGAAGCAAATTATGAATTGGATTTATGAAGCTCATTTATGTATCATATATTTGTTTGATATATAGGAAGTAAAAATGCATTTATGAAGCTCATTTATGTATCATTTATTTTTTGATATATAGGAAGCAAAAAATGCATTCAAGTCCCTGCTTGAGTCAGTACATGTTAAGTCTGATTGGACATGGAATCAGGTAAGAAACTCTTACTTAACATCAACCAATGAAATGTGTGTAACACTGGCATAACATTTCCAGACTCTGAGAGCCATCATAAATGACAAAAGGTATGATGCTCTGAAATCTCTTGGACAGAGAAAGCAAGCATTCACTGAGGTCAGTCTTTGCTTCTTATAAAATCCCAGCACTCTGTAGTAAATGTTTCACTAAGGCTCAAGTCTGTTGATTTTTTTTTCTGCAGTACATGGACCAGCGAAAAAAGTTTGAAGCCGAAGAAAAACGTGTCAAACAGTGGAAAGCACGTGATGATTTCCGTGCAATGCTGGAAGTAAGCTAGCTCTGCCATAAGGAAAGCCTCCTTTTTTATGTTACTGTACCATACATATTGAGTGTTCTATTTTGCACTTCAGGAATGCAAGGATCTTACATCATCGACAAGATGGAGGTATACCTCCAACTCAAGTCTTTGCTTTGTATATAGCATCCAAGTCCCACTTTTTTCTCGAACCACGCAGGAGAACTGCCTGTCATTTCATTAAGGTAGAAAAAGCAATAGTGGGGCAGACCCCACTTAGCAACAAAAACACCACACACCCTCTATCTATGAACAGAACACACGCGCGCCACACAAGGAAAGCAGCACCACGGCCAGAGAGTAGGTCCTAGCAACCGGCCCTTAGTCTCCCAGCCTCAGACCCCTGACCAGCAGCTGCTGGAGCTTTCTTGCTCCAGCACTACACCAAAGACTTCCTTCATTCCTGACCGCCTCAATTACTTCCTGAACATTTGGCCTGGTATTTCCAAATACACAGGAATTCCGATGTTTCCAAATCACCCACGCCACTAGAATGATCAAGGAATTGAGGCCCCTTCGCATGTCCTTTGGGACTGCTGGGATTGATGTACACCACCATTTGGAGAAACGACCCGTTTCTGTGCTTGGCACCAAGAAGTGGAGGCCCACTTGATGAAGGACTCCAGTCCATACTTGCCAGGCAACTAAAAGATGATGAAAATGTTGGATAAGCCTTGCACTGATTGGTCTTTGTGGGGCTGGTCCTGTTTAGGTCCTTGTGGGGCTACTGCTGGTCCATTGTTAGGACAGCAGGTAGGCAGGCAGTTAGTCCTTCAGTCCTTGGTCTTTGCTGGTCCTGCTGGTAGGACAGCAGTTAGGATTTGATTCTTGTACTACTAGTCACTGTTAGGCAGCAGCACATGGTCCATTGACCTGCTGTGAAGTAGTGGCCTTGCTGCCCCTCTCTAGGACAGTAGCATCTAGCATCTAGCAGCAGCATATGCTTGGCTGGTTCAGCCTATAAATATGTAACCCCAACCCCTTGGGTTGGCATCGCATTGTGAAGAGAAAAACAGAAAATTTGCCCCAACTCTCCTAGTGTGATCCTCTCTAGATGAGAGTAACAATTCAGATTCTAACAACTGGTATCAGAGCCGTTCTTTCCTGCAGCCTAAAGATTTCTTGTTCTACTCCCTCCCCAGTCCACCAACAGCCCCAGCCGGTAGCAGCAGCACCGGCTGTCCCAGCCCGCTCTCCTCCCTCCTCCGTGCAGGCGAGCAGCAGCTCGTCTGATGGAGGTTCCTCCAGGTGCAGCAGCAGCCCCCATGCAGCGCGCCAGGTCCGCAGGACCCTCTCTGCACTCGGTCGCCTCGAGCATGCGGAGCCGGCAGTCAGCCGAGCTCGCTGCAGCAGAGGAGCGCGAGCGAGTGGCAATGGAGACAGCGGCGGCGGCGGCAAGGGCGTCGAGGCTGGCAGCAGCGGAGCTGGCAGCAGCCAGGGCGGAGGTGGAGGCGGCGGCGGCGGCCGACGCGGTGCGTGCGGCGGCAGCGGAGGTCGAGCTGCTGCGCAGCGGCGCCGGCAGCTCCGTCTCGGCTGAGGATACCGCCGACGCAGACCTCGAGGTGTTGGCAGGTGGTGCAGCGCGAGCGCGGGTGGAGCGGTGGATAGCCGCGCAAGACAGCAGTGCTCCTGCAGAAGGCGCGCTCGACGGCGGCGCTCCCGCAGGAGGCGCGCCCGGCGGCGGCGCTCCCGTGAGAGGCGCGCCCGATGGCGGCGCTCTCGCGGGAGGCGTGCCCGGAGGCGGTGCTCCCGTGAGAGGCGCGCCCGATGGCGGCGCTCTTGTGGGAGGCGCGCCCGGCGGCGGCGCCCACTACTTGGTGCGGGACTTCAGTTCCGGCACCAAGTGGCCCACCCTCACCAAGACCAACTACGTCGAGTGGGCTGCACTCATGAAGATCAAGCTTCAAGTGCGGCACATGTGGGAGGCGGTCCAGTCCAACGACGTCGACTTCGATGAGGATCGACGGGCGTTTGAAGCTCTCCTCAACGCAGTTCCGGACGAGATGCAGTTCTCGCTTTCCCACAAGAAGACTGCCAAGGAGGTTTGGGACGCCATTGCGGCGGCTCGCATTGGCAGCGACCGCGCCCGCAAGTCCACCCTGCAAGCACTCCGCAAGGAGTGGGAGAGCCTGGCCTTCAAGCCAGGTGAGGATCTTGATGACTTTGCTATTCGTCTCGACTCTCTGCAGAGGAAGATTGTGCAGTTCGGGGACGACACCTACGGCGAGGAGAGAGCTGTTGAGAAGCTTTTCCGCTGTGTCCCCGAAAAGTACAAGCACATGGCTCGCTCGATCGAGTCCCTGCTGGACCTCTCGACGATGCCGGTCTTGGACGCGATTGGTCGCCTCAAGGTCATCGACGTCGACGAGCCAAAGGCTCCCTTGGGGCCTGTCACCATTGGCGGCAAGCTTCATCTCACTCGGGAGCAGTGGGAAGCCGGCCAAGGTGACAGGAAGAAGGGGGAGTCTTCTTCCTCGACTCGAGGGCACAAGGTCGGCAAGCCTCGCAAGGTTCGCCGAGGCGGACAGGGCGGCGCTGGCAAGCGCAAGGACTCCCGCGACGACTCCTGCCACAACTGTGGCAGAACTGGCCATTGGGCCAGGGACTGCAAGCATCCGAAGCGCAAGGTCGAAGGACAGGCCCACGTCGCGCAGGCTCAGGCCACCGACGAGCCGGCCCTGTTCCTGATGCACGGGAGTGTTGAGCTACACTCCTCTCCCGTGCCGGACGCCACCGCGCTTCTCCACCTCGACGAGTCGCGTGCTCACGTCTTCCTTGGGAAGGACGTGAGCGAGGAGAAGATCGACGGCTGGTACCTCGACACCGGTGCCACCCACCACATGACCGGGCGGCGCGAGTACTTCTCCGACCTCGACACCACCGTGACGGGCTCCGTCAAGTTCGGGGACGCCTCCGCCGTGAAGATCGAGGGTGCAGGTTCCGTCATCTTCGAAGCAAGGACCGGTGAGCATCGTGTGCTCACCGGAGTCTACTACATCCCGGCTCTGCGCAACTCGATCATCAGCTTGGGACAGCTGGATGAGATCGGGTCGCGCGTGGAGATCGAGCACGGGATGTTGCGGATCTGGGATCCTCGTCGTCGACTTCTCGCCAAGGTGAGCAGAGGGAGCAACCGCCTCTATGTGATCCATGCACATGTGGTGCAGCCTCTCTGCCTTGCAGCTCGACGGGAGGACGACGCGTGGCAGTGGCATGAGCGCTTTGGGCACCTCAACTTTGAGGCCCTGAGGCAGCTCAGTGCCAAGGAGATGGTGCGGGGCATGCCGCACATCGACCACGTGGAGCAGCTCTGCGACACATGTGTGCTGACGAAGCAGCGGCGACTCCCCTTCCCGCACCAGGCCAGCTACCGCGCCGAGGAGAAGCTGGAGCTGGTGCACGGTGACTTGTGCGGTCCCGTTACACCGGCTACTCCTGGAGGCCGGCGCTACTTCCTTCTACTTGTCGACGACGTCTCCCGCTACATGTGGGTAGTCCTCCTCGACTCCAAGGCAGCTGCTGCAGACGCTGTCAAGCGTCATCAAGCTGCTGCGGAGAAGGAGTGTGGCCGGAAGCTCCGTGTGCTACGCACGGACAACGGCGGCGAGTTCACGGCGGCCGAGTTTGCCGCGTACTGCGCCGACGACGGCATCCAGCGCCACTACTCCGCGCCGTACAGCCCGCAGCAGAACGGCGTCGTTGAGCGGCGCAACCAGACGGTTGTGGGGATGGCTCGGGCCCTCCTCAAGCAGAGGGGGATGCCGGTTGTCTTCTGGGGAGAGGCCGTGGTGACGGCCGTCTACATCCTCAACCGCTCGCCGACCAAGGCGCTCGACGGCAGGACGCCGTACGAGGCTTGGCATGAGCGCAAGCCGGCGGTCTCCCACTTGCGGGTCTTCGGCTGCCTCGCTTTCGCCAAGGAGCTTGGCCACGTCGGTAAGCTCGACGACAGGAGCACTCCGGGAGTGTTCATCGGCTACGCGGAGGGCTCGAAGGCCTACCGTATTCTCGACCCGACGACACAGCGTGTGCGCACCTCGCGCGACGTTGTGTTCGACGAGGGCCGGGGTTGGGCGTGGGACAAGGCGGTGGACGATGGCTCGACTCCGACGTACGACGACTTCATCGTCGAGTACGTCCACTTCGAGGGAGCTGGGGGAGTAGGCAGCTCTCCTTTGCCGAGCGTGCCTACCCCAGTCCCCGAGTCTCCACCGACTCCGGCAGCACCACGCTCCTCGGCCACAACTCCAGTTGCGCCGAGTTCTTCGCCGACTTCACCGACTCCGACTCCTGCCACTCCGGCAGCACCGCGCTCCCCAGCCTCGACTCCGGCTGCTGTGAGCCCTTCGCCGGCTTCGCCACAGCCGGCAACACCGCGCACTCCAGCGTCGATAGCCACCCCGCCGGGCACGTCTACATCAGCACCAGCTCATCTCGAGCACAGTCCGGTGGAGTTCGCTACCCCGCTCTCCCGCGACGAGGAGCGCATCGACGCGTACTACGACGGCGAGCCGTTGCGGTACCGTACGATGGAGGACATCCTCGGCGACCAGCCGGTGCCGGGACTGGTGCCTCACGACTTGGAGGCGCAGTTGCACCTTGCGTGCGACGACGGCGAGCCTCGGTCTTTCGCCGAGGCCGAGGGACAGGCGGCATGGCGTGCCGCGATGCAGTCGGAGATGGACGCGGTTGTGGAGAACCGCACTTGGGAGCTTGCTGATCTCCCTCGCGGTCACCGCGCGATCACCCTTAAGTGGGTGTTCAAGCTGAAGCGGGATGAAGCCGGTGTCGTCGTCAAGCACAAGGCCCGCCTGGTAGCACGCGGGTTCTTGCAGCAGGAGGGGGTCGACTTCGACGATGCCTTCGCCCCCGTGGCACGGATGGAGTCCGTGCGACTCCTCCTTGCACTGGCTGCCCGAGAGGGCTGGAGCGTCCATCACATGGACGTTAAGTCGGCGTTTCTTAACGGCGACTTGAAGGAGGAGGTCTACGTGCGCCAGCCGCCGGGGTTTGTGATTCCCGGCAAGGAGGGCAAGGTGCTTCGTCTGCGCAAGGCCCTCTATGGCTTGCGGCAGGCACCGAGGGCGTGGAATGCCAAGTTGGATTCCACGCTCAAGAAGATGGGCTTCGAGCAAAGCCCGCACGAGGCGGCCGTCTACCGGCGGGGCAGTGGAGGACATGCCTTGCTGGTGGGCGTCTACGTCGACGACTTGGTGATCACCGGCACCAAAGATGCGGAGGTGGCGGCTTTCAAGGAGGAGATGAAGGCCACCTTCCAGATGAGTGATCTTGGCCCCTCTCCTTCTACCTGGGGATCGAGGTGCACCAGGATGCCTCCGGGATCATGCTTCGACAGACCGCCTACGCCAAGCGCGTCGTAGAGCTAGCTGGGCTCACCGACTGCAACCCGGCTCTCACTCCGATGGAGGAGCGCCTGAAGCTGAGCCGTGACAGCACGGCGGAGGAGGTGGACGCTACGCAGTACCGGCGTCTTGTGGGGAGCCTTCGCTACCTCGCCCACACACGTCCGGACTTGGCATTCTCCGTTGACTACGTTAGTCGGTTCATGCAGCGACCGACGACGGAGCACCAGCAGGCTGTGAAGAGGATCGTCCGCTATGTTGCGGGGACCCTCGATCACGGTCTCTTCTACCCGAGGTGCCCTGGGGGGGCGCACTTCGTCGGGTACAGTGACAGCGACCACGCCGGCGACATCGACACCAGCAAGAGCACAAGCGGGATTCTCTTCTTCCTCGGCGAGAGTCTCGTGAGCTGGCAGTCGGTCAAGCAGCAGGTGGTCGCACTGTCCAGCTGCGAGGCCGAGTACATTGCGGCCTCCACCGCTTCAACACAGGCACTCTGGCTTGCTCGACTGCTTGGTGATCTCCTCGGCAGAGACACTGAAGCGGTGGAGCTCATGGTGGACAGCAAGTCTGCCCTCGCCCTGGCGAAGAACCCCGTTTTCCATGAACGGAGCAAGCACATCCGGGTGAGGTACCACCTCATCCGAGGCTGCTTGGAAGAAGGGAGCATCAAGGCGAGCTACATCAACACCAAGGATCAGCTTGCGGACCTGCTCACCAAGCCCCTTGGGAGGATCAGGTTTCTTGAGCTCTGTTCCAGGATCGGGATGGTTCAACCCTCCCACAAAACGACGCACAAGTCTTAGGGGGAGAATGTTGGATAAGCCTTGCACTGATTGGTCTTTGTGGGGCTGGTCCTGTTTAGGTCCTTGTGGGGCTACTGCTGGTCCATTGTTAGGACAGCAGGTAGGCAGGCAGTTAGTCCTTCAGTCCTTGGTCTTTGCTGGTCCTGCTGGTAGGACAGCAGTTAGGATTTGATTCTTGTACTACTAGTCACTGTTAGGCAGCAGCACATGGTCCATTGACCTGCTGTGAAGTAGTGGCCTTGCTGCCCCTCTCTAGGACAGTAGCATCTAGCATCTAGCAGCAGCATATGCTTGGCTGGTTCAGCCTATAAATATGTAACCCCAACCCCTTGGGTTGGCATCGCATTGTGAAGAGAAAAACAGAAAATTTGCCCCAACTCTCCTAGTGTGATCCTCTCTAGATGAGAGTAACAATTCAGATTCTAACAGAAAATAGTCTCAGTTTTATCACAGAGGGGGCACGCCTCGGGGTGGGGCAGACCTCTCTTTGCAAGTCGATCAGCTGTCCAACACCGATTGTGAAAAACCAACCAAATAAAGAATTTGCAGCGGGGAGGTGCCCGGCTTTTCCAAATTCTTCTCCAAGGCCCAAATTTGATGGTGCCGATGAAGAAGGCACTATAGGCCGATTTACTTGTGTAGAGACCGGATGAAGAGAATTTCCACACAAATTGGTCTGGTTGCTCAGGCTGCAAGACTAAACCATCCACCATGCCCCAAACTTGTAGATACTCGAGGAGGACCTGGACCGTGAGGGCCCCTTTGATGTCATCCACCCATTTGCGGTGCTGAATTGCCTGAGCCACAGTCCGTCTCTTGGTTATACGCTTGGGAATTGCCCTGAATAAGTTGGGTGCCAACTCAGACAAAGTATGACTATGACCATCCAACCATCTATCTTTCCAAAACAAAATTTGCTCACGTTTCCCTACAATGGCATCCACTGCAATATTAAAAAGAGCTTGAGCATTGCGAGGGACTTGTATAGGAAGGCTCGCCCATAGTCTGGATTGATCGGTTTTTTCAGCCCATAGCCATCGAATTCTCAATGTACAGCCCAGGAGTTCCAAGTTGTGAATCCCAAGGCCCCCATATTCAAGATGCCGTTGAACCCTGTGTCCCAAGATACTAAACAGTGGCATCCAAGTCCCACTATTCTGTGTTTTTCATAATTTCACCGGATAATTGTAGCATCTGTTGCATTATTATTTTTTGGTTGTTCACCCCGTAGCCAAGGAATTCTTATGTTTGAAGATGATGAAAGGTTCAAAGCTGTTGATAGACCAAGGGAGCGTGAACATTTATTCGAGAACTATCTTGTGGAACTACAAAACAAGGTTCTTAGATATTAAACTTCATGCCTTGTGCCACCTTTTATTGTGGTAGTTACTGCTGATCTTTGAACATTCTTATGACTTCGTTGATGCTGGTTTTGAATTCTATGTTGTCTTTGTTTCGTTCTCTTCTGTCTTGGCACTAAACTTTTGAAAAAACAAAACAAAAATTTGCTCCAATTTATCTATGGCTTTATGTCCATGTACTTTTCCCCCATCTAAATGGAAAAATTATTTATTTTGTTTATTAATAAACTATTTTTCTGGGATCACAATTAGAGCTTTTCTGCATTTACTGTTTTGATTACTTTTAGTTTTTTTTTACTGCGAAGCTATTTGCTTCTTTTGTACTTATCATACACTATTTAGTAAGACGAATGGTCAAACGTTACGAGAAAAAGTCAACAGTGAATAGTAATTTGGAACGGAGGTAGTACCCTTTTATTTTAGAGAACAGCTTCATTCTAGGATAAGTTGTTTTTTTGCGGCATTAAAGCCAAGAGGTATTGCCTGGTGAATTGTGTTTAAGCATCTTGTTAGCTAGAGTTAGAATTGCATTTTGACAATGGAACTTTAGCATCCGAAATGTCATGTTCTTGACCAGCTTTTACAATGGAGCTTTAGCTTCAGAAATGTCATGTTCTTGACCATAAATTTACCATTGTTGACATGATCGTGCTGTATACTGTGCATGATCTAATACATACCCAACTGTAGGAAAAAGCCAAGGCTGCCGAAGAATACAAAATGCATGTATCAGAATACAGAGCTTTTCTAGAATCATGCGACTTCATCAAGGTTATTCCTTTGATTTCTCATATAGTCAATCAGTTCACACAGAGCTCCACAAATGAACAATTATTTTCTCATGCCTGCAGGCAACTACTCAATGGAAAAAAGTTGAAGAACGACTGGAAGATGATGACCGTTGTTACCGACTTGAAAAGATTGATCGCTTGGAAATTTTTGAAGTTAGTATTTTTCTGGCCCTATCTCGACTTTTGTGTTTTTTTTTGCTAAGTTCAATCATGCATTTTTATGTATTGCAGGAGTACATACGTTATCTGGAGAAAGAAGAGGAAGAGCATAAGCGGATCCAAAAGGCACTACTTTATCTTATCTAATCATGAATCTAGTTGTGTTGTTCTGTTCCTATAGATGAAAATTAATCCAGCCTACATTTTACAGGAGCAAGTGAGAAGACAGGAGAGGAAAAATCGTGAGATGTTTCGTAAAATGTTGGAAGAACATGTCTCTGATGGCACACTTACTGCACGAACTCGGTGGCGTGATTACTGCACACAGGTTAATGAAATGTTAATTTTTAGAGATAGTCAGATACATTAAGTGTTAAACAAGTTTTTTCCCCCTGATTTTTCACGTTTTATCAATTCATAGATAAAGGATTCACATGCTTACTTGGCAGTAGACTCAAACTTTTCTGGCTCGATGCCAAAAGAGCTATTTGATGATGTGATTGAGGAACTTGACAAGCAGGTTATTTTCTGAAATCCTGAATATATCCTTGTAACAGTTTATCCAATGTCTTATCCTTAACCTTTTCTTTTTGCACTTATATGAAGATGTTTCTTATAATCATCATGGGGACATATCCAGTGCAAACCAACCTCTCCGTGCAAACTTTGGAAACCAACATGCATGGGGACATGCATGGGAGGTGGGAGGCCCATTGGATCACCATCGTGTGGACCAGATTGTGGTTTCCAAAGTTTGCACGGAGGGGTTGGTTTTCACCTGATACGTTGCCAATCATCGTAGACTTGTGAACTTTTGCTATACCGAAAAGTTTGTAGGAAAGTAAGGAATCAAAACCGAATATTTGTTAATGATTGGAAATCTGTGCACTGTCCCTAATCACTATTATAGGACTCCTATTCACATGGATAAAAAGGATGTTAATACAGGGCTACAGGCATATAACTTCATTCTACTTATGTTATGCTGGGATGCACTAAGCTTTAGCATTAGTAGGTAAAGCAAAGTTTTCTTGCAATAAACACTTGCTATTTGATCTCTTTTGCCTATCCGGGAAACACTTAATAAGTACAGTTGGTATTGTGTAACTACATTATAGAGTTGTCAGCATATCTGTGGTACAGTCTTATTGCTATAGTCAAATTTGCATGTATATTATATTGTTATTTCTGCCTTTGTGCATGCAGATTCAACATTTGCAATGATGTTTTCACAATCTGAATTAGTGTTCAAAGAAGAATTATGTTGTGTAGCTGGTGTTATACTTGGGCTTATCCAGGAGACGAGTCACCTTACTACCTTAGTGTTGATTGATGTAAATGCAAAGAGAGGCAAAAAGGCTGCACCGTCTTTTGTCCCAAGTTCATGACGGTGTGGATGGGCGGGTAATGTTGGCTGCTAGGTGCTAGAGAGGAATAGTTGCTGTGTATTCCTCCAACCCTAGATGGGTGGGTATATGGTTAACTGTACATGGGCCTAGATGGGCCTAATATACATGGGCCCTATGGGCTACATATCACTATACTCCAACACCCCCCCGCAGTCTGAACTACCAGCGCAACGGTGTTCAAGACTGGACAACAAAGAAAGACCACACAACAGGGCCCCCCGCAGCCACAACTAGCCACCCGCTATGTTGAGGCTGGAGCGAAACTCCGAGAACGTCGAGGAGAGCAGACCCTTCGTGAAGATGTCGGCAAACTGGGAGGTGGTCGGTACATGTAGGACCCGAACATCGCCGATGGCAACCCGGTCGCGAACGAAGTGCAAGTCAATCTCGACATGCTTCGTCCGCTGATGCTGAACCGGGTTGGTGGAGAGGTACACGGCGCTGACGTTGTCGCAGTAGACGAGCGTGCTCTTGGGGAGCGGGCTGTGAAGCTCCGCCAAGAGCTGTCGAAGCCAGGACGCCTCGGCCACGCCGTTAGCGACAGCCCGGTACTCCGCCTCGGCACTGGAACGTGAGACAACCGGCTGCCGCTTGGACGACCAGGAGACAAGGTTGCCGCCTAAGAAGACGGCGTACCATGAGGTATAGCGGCGAGTGTCCGGGCACCCAGCCCAGTCAGCGTCGGTGTAGAGAACCAGCTCAGCAGGAAGAGACCGGTGGAGGACCAGCCCGAAGTCAACCGTGCCACGGACATACCGAAGAAGGCGCTTCAACGCAGTAAGGTGAGACTCCCGGGGATCATGCATGTGGAGGCAAACCTGATGAATAGCATACGCAAGGTCCGGCCTGGTGAAGGTGAGGTACTGCAAGGCCCCTGCAAGACTCCAGAAGGCAGTAGGATCAGCCACAGGAGCACCGGAATCCGCGGACAGCTTCGACTGAGTATCAACAGGAGTAGAACAGGGCTTGCAATCTGACATGCCAGCCCGCTCCAGGATATCAAGAGCATACTGCCGCTGGTGAAGGAAGAGGCCAGAAGGACGAGTCTCCACAGTGACACCCAAGAAGTGGTGGAGCTGACCCAAATCCTTCGTAGCAAACTCCTGCTGCAGAGACGAGATGATGCGCCGAAGCAACTGCTGACTGGAGGCGGTCAGAACAATATCATCAACATAGAGTAGCAGATAAGCAATCTCATCACCATGTCGATAGACAAACATAGAAGTGTCGGACTTGGCCTCCGTGAACCCCAACGTCACCAAGAACGTGGCAAACCGGGAGTACCAAGCCCGAGGAGCCTGCTTCAGACCATAGAGACTTGTTGAGCCGACAGACCAGATCCGGACGACTGGAATCCACGAACCCCGCTGGCTGGCTGCAATAGACAGTCTCGGACAGAGTGCCATGGAGGAAGGCATTCTTGACATCGAGCTGGTGCACAGGCGACGAGCGAGCGAGAGCAATCGAGAGGACCGTGCGCACTGTAGCAGGCTTCATCACTGGACTGAAAGTCTCATCATAATCCACTCCATGTCGCTGAGTGAAACCCTGGAGAACCCACCGAGCCTTGTATCGCTCGAGAGTACCATCAGCCTGACGCTTATGCGTCCAAATCCACTTGCCGGTCACCACATTGCAACCAGACGGACGCGGCACGAGGTCCCACGTCTGGTTAGCAAGAAGAGCCTCGTACTCCTCTTCCATCGCGCGACGCCAGTTGGGATCCGCCAGGGCGTCGCGGACAGAGGAGGGCACCGGAGAGATCCGCGGCTCGCTCTCGGTGGGGGAGAGAGCCGCGGGTCGGAGAACACCAGTCGCCTGCCGAGTCACCATGGGGTGCACATGGCGAGGATCCCGATGGAGAATCGGCGGGTGGTACACGGCCGGCTCGACACGGGAGCGAGGCGGCGGCGGTGGTGGCGGTGGAGGCGGTGGTGACGGCCCCGGTGGAGGTGTCGGTGGAGCAGGGGCCTCCGGAGCCGGTGAGCCGGGCGCCGGTCTCGGTACCGAGCGACGCTGGTACACCTGGATCGGCTCGGCGAAGCGCGGCGGAGAGCTGGGGGCCGCGCGTTGCGCGGCGGGGGGCGCCGGGCGCGTGGCGCGACAAGGGGCGCCGGGGCCGCGCGTGGCGCGACAGGGGGCGCCGGGGCCGCACACGGCGGCGGACCACGAGGACCTGCAGGGGACGGACAAAAAGGAATGGGTGGCTGAACCACCGGGTCAGAAAACATAGACTCCAACTCAGGCTCGGGAGAAGGTGAAGTGGAGGTGGAGTAGGGAAAATCCGGCTCGTTGAAGACAACGTGTCGAGAGATGATGACCCGGTGAGAAGTGAGGTCATAGCAGCGGTACCCCTTGTGGTCAGGGGAGTAACCGAGGAACACACAACGTGTCGAGCGGGGCGCCAGCTTATGAGCAGCAGTGGCGGTGATGTTAGGGTAACATGCACAACCGAAGACACGAATGTGATCGTAAGTAGGAGGGGTACCGAAGAGAGCGTGGTGTGGAGTAGGAGCACGACAAGCAGTGGAAGGAAGACAGTTGAGTAGGTAGGTGGCGGTGTGAAGGCTCTCAGCCCAGAAGCGCGGGGGCAAAGAAGCCTAGATCAGAAGAGTGCGCATGACATCGTTCGTGGTCCGAAGCATGCGCTCAGCCTTGCCGTTCTGAGGGGAAGTGTACGGACAAGACATGCGCAATTGCACACCCCGAGAGAGAAAGAAGGAGCGAGAAGAGTGGTTATCGAACTCACGCCCGTTGTCACACTGAACGGCCTTCACAGGGAGACCGAACTGAGTGGACACCCAGGCAAAGAAGTGGAGTAGGGTGGAAAAAGTCTCAGACTTGGCGCGTAAAAGAAAAGTCCAAGAGTAATGAGAGAAATCAACAACCACAAGATAGTATTTATAACCTGAAATGCTGGATACAGGAGAGGTCCATAGATCACAGTGAACAAGATCAAAGGCATGCGAAGCATGCGAAGAAGCAGAAAAAGGAAGCCTAACATGACGACCAAGCTGGCATGCATGGCAGAAGTGCTTAGCTGAGGTCCTAGTACAAGAGATGTCTGAACTACGACTAAGCTGAGACAACATCCCGGCCCGGGTGACCAAGACGACGATGCCGGGTGGTGAAAGGAGTCATCGCCAAAGCAGCTGACGAAGGAGGTGTAGCGGAAGACGGGAGGCGAAGAGTGTAAAGGGGCCCCGCGCTGTCACATCGGAGAAGAGGACGTCGGGTGGCCAAATCCTTCACAGTAAGACCAGAAATGTCAAATTCGATAGAGCAAGAATTGTCAGCGGTAAATTGACGAATAGAAAGAAGATTATGAATCATCTGAGGAGCAACAAGAACATTCGAAAGGCGAAAAGGACCGGGAGTAGAACCCACGGAGGTGACGGGAAGACAAGAACCATCACCAACCATGATAGAAGTGGGATAGGAGGGATGGGGGGATGGACAGAGGAAAGTATACCAGCATCAGGAGTGGTGTGGAAAGAGGCACCCGAGTCGGCGATCCACTCGGGACTGAGTGGTGGAGTCAAGCCCATGGTGCTGAAAGACTGCGCCAGGGCAGCCTGATCCCAACCCCCCGGCCATTGCTGGGAAGGCGGAATCCAGGCCGGCCCATGTGGAGGAGCACCAGCGAGCATGGCGGCCGACTGCTGCTGGGGTGGACGAGGTCCTCCCCCCTGCCCCTGGAAAGGCCACATCGAGATACGCCCCGACCATGGGTTGGCAAAGGATGGCCAGGGCATACCTCCAGGACCAGAGGCAGAGGCAGGAGGAGGAGCGGGTGTGGACGTCCCACGACGACCCCCACCAGAACCACCACCGCGGCCACGTCGACGACCACCACCACGACCCCCGCCACCTCGGCCCCCCCCCCCCCACCTCCGCTCGGCCCGGAGGGAGGAGAACCAAGAAGAGAGCTGGACGGAGAGGCAGAGGTCGGTGGTGTAGTCACCAACGCCTTGGTGGTCGAGGAGGCCGAGGAAGCCGGGGGGGGCGGTCGACACGGTGCCCCGAGTGATCTCCTCCAGGACGAGGTCATCCCAGACCTGCAGGAAGGTGGGGAACGGCTTCTGGCGACGAATCCATGTGCGGAGGTGCTCAAAGGAACTGTTGAGCCCCCTCAGCACATTGAGCACCAAGATGTTGTCCTCCACCGGGAACCCGAGGTCACGAAGACCATCTGCCTTGGTCTTCATCTGCCTGCAGAACTCCCCCACAGACAGATCCCCCTGCTCGAAGGTGCGGAAGGAGGCGTCGAGCTGGAGGGCACGAGCCTCGGCATTGCCGAGGAACTGCCCCTCGAGGGCCAGCCAAGCCTGGCGAGCCGTGCCGTCGCGGGTCCTGACGAGGTCCTGGAGATCAAGGGATAGGGTCCCGTTGATCCAGGACATGACGACGCTGTCGAGGCGCAGCCACACCATGTCACGCGCCGCGACTGGCGTGTCGAGGAGGACGTGGTCGTCGAGGACGTAGCGGCGGAGGGCGATGAGGACCTGATCACGCCAGCGGGCGTAGGAGGTGGACATCGGGTCGAGGACGACCGAGACGAGGTGCTTGATGTGGAGGACGCCGGAGGCCTGGCTGTGCAGCTGAGCGATCGAGGGATCGGTCAGAGCGAGCTGGGAGCCCGTGCACGGCGCCAGGCGGGTGGAGGTGGTGGCCTGCTCGACGACGTGAGGAGCAGCAGGAGGTGGCGGCTGGTGGCCGATGGAGGCGAGCAGGAAGTGCTCCGCCTCGGCCACCTCCCGCGCAAGAGCATCGGAAATTTGATTAAGGTCTAAACATGTTATAAATCTGTTACATTCGTCAGATAGTTGATTTACTTTGCACAATTGGTTGCAGCTTATTTATGATGATCAGATTGAAAGGCTCAGGGAAAAGGAGCAGAAGGATGCTAAGAAGCGCCAGCGATTGGGTGAAAATTTTTTAGATCTTCTGTATTCAATCAAGGTATTGCACTATTGCAGTTGTAAGCATGTTGCATTATTTTCCTTGCTGTTGCTTAGGTTCGTGTGGTCCTGCTATACTGGGCAAGGAAGGTTGTCATGACAAAACAATGTAGTGTTGGACTCGCATTCCTGGGGTCTATCATAGCATCCTATGAAGCTTTTCTTATGGATTGCCAACTTAATTTCTAAGTGCAGTTTACCTGTTGCATGTAGCGTTAATGTGCAAGTGGTAATTAGTATGGGCATTGTGGTTTCGTCACCCAAAGTACCTAGTCCTGCTAGTGTAAAGGTTGCTCAACAAAAAACTTGTTAAGCTTATAACAAACTTGGGGCGCTTTAAATATTCAAAATCATTTGCGTGCTTCTTTCTTGTAGTCTCATTTGAGTGGCTTTCTTATTTGGTATAACTGATTTTGCGTTAGCTACTCGGGTGTTTGTATTTTCCTCAGTAACAATGCTAATCTAATACCTTTTTTTTTAGTTCTGGACTTTAGCCTGAGCCAGGAAAAGCTGTTTTCTGCTCTATTAGGTTCACATTTTATGTCTACACAGCTTTTTTAAGTTTATTTGTTCTGAACATACTGAATCATTAATTCATTTATCAATATCAATAGACTCTTCAATAGACACACTGCTCACTGCCAGGGGTGTGGGCTAACCCCTGTTGTTAGTGGCCGGGTTGCTTCTTATTAGGTTTAAGGGCAATTAGGTTATATTTTCTCTAAGCGCGCGTGTGTGTCTATATGGGACTCTTTCTTCTCCTATTCATACAATGATACACAACTCTCCTATGTGTTTGGGGAAAAAATAGACTATTTCATTGATAATTGAGATACCATATCATCTCTGTGTAAGCATACCTTAATGGATTGGAAAATGTTTTGATTTCGAGTGCAAGTCTGAATCCACTCAGACCACATTTTATATCTTTTGCTTGCAACATGGATATTTAATCCAGTGTTCTGTGACCTATGGATCTGATGAGATAATCACCAGACAGTATTTATATGGATGTTAGGATATGCTATACATTTGATGTGATTTATTTGTTTCTTCAAAACATTGTAGGAAATATCAGCTTCTTCAACCTGGGATGATTCTAGACATCTATTCGAGGATAACCAAGAGTTCAGGTACTGACAAATGTTGATCCTCGTAAGATTAAAGACAGTTTACCACACTACCTGTGTATGCTCAACTATTTGATGTACTGCCATTGTGGATTGGAAAAGAAAATAATGATGTACTGATTTACTAGTCCTAGCTGTTCTCTGAGTGAGTACAGAATATAACAATAGTGGTAACAGTCCAATTGCTTATGGCAACAGGTCAGGTAGATTCAGTTTGGTGGAAAATACAATTGACTATGAGTTGTTAGAGCATCTTCAAGTGTACCCCCTAAATGATCCCCTAGTGTCTCATATAGGTGCCATCCTAAACAAAATATCCATCATAGATCTCTCTCCCACAGCAGTCCCCCTATATCTCAACCTCCCATATTTTGAACATGTCATGTAGCAATCTGGGCCCATGATTTCCATTGATTTAGTCTCTGTACCACCACCACTCTGACGGAATTTCTCTTGTTCGTGTACACAAGTGGCCACTGCCCCTTGCACACCACCCCGTGTAGATCACCAGTCTTCCTCCCAATCCTTCTCTGCCCCTCTCCTGGTATAGTACATCCCATTTTCCCCTTATGCCTCCTCTTCTCATGGAAGAATCGATCACTAATGTTCCCAGAGGGAGCCTGGGCGTCGTGTGAGGGCCAGGAGAAGCAGCAGCAACTGGAGCTTTGGCAGTGGGTAACGCGGGAGGGCTGAGGGCGTCTGCCGGTGTACCTGTGGGCAGGCGGACGGCCTGTGTGTTAGGGTTGTGGGTGGTGCAGACCTGCAGTCATGGAAGGCACAGGGCAGCCATCGCGGCGGTGCAACGCGCGGGAGGCAGGGGGAAATAGCAGGGAAGGTTCTGTGTGCGGAGACAGGGGCCGAAGCAAATTTGCCAAGAAATTTGCTGTTAGAAGGCTGTTGGAAAATTGTTGCCAAGAAACACTAGCATTATTTGACCCCACGTATTATTCCGTGCTCTAGAAATATGTCAACCAGACCACATACTAGGTACGCGTTCATGCATAATCGGTTAGTATAGGGCACAAAATCAGCTGGCTATGACATCTTATCTATATTAGGTTGGTCGTTGAAAGAATCTTGTATTGTTTTCCATGGCTTTATATTTGTTCAAAGTAAAACTGGCTGTAGGAAGATCCAAAACTTTCCATGGCTTCACCAAATTGTTGCAGGTTAACAGCATCCCCTGCTAATATTACCAAAATATTCTTTTTCTTTCTTAAAGTTTGTTTTTGATTTTGTTGGTTTCTGGACTATCACAAATGCGCCATGTGAGTCCATCTATCACATAGGAAAAACATAACATGGCAAGGAACATGTTCGGCTAAAATGTTGAACATTTTGTAGCTTTGTAAGATAGCCAGACTAAGGAACTTTTTTGCAACTTTTGTCATTCATGCAGCATACAAATGCTTCAGGCTCGGATAGTGAAAACGGGCACAAAATATACATAGAAAGGACCGAGGTAGTTTTCGAAGAAATGGTGCACATGAGCTGGAAGATGGTGAACTTGGAGAAGATGGAGAGGTCCAATAGTCTTCCTGTATGCTGCCAAGGTTGTCTTTACTGTCCCTTGTCATGTTCTCCACTTTTTTCTTTTTTGGCATGTAGTGCTTCTGCTTAACAATCTAGTAGTGTTTTAATTATCGAGTTTAGATCCAAATGTCTACATTTCTGCAGTAGCATACTGTCGCTTTTTTTTTCTTTTTCATGTAAGCAACGGGCGTTTTTCTGGGAACTGCACACATTAGTCTATGGAAAAGATGCAGCACTTTAACCATGCGGTTTTATGTCCTGTATTGGGATGGTTTGAGTGAATATTAACTTCTTTTGTTTGTATGTGCAAAAATGTACTAGCCATTTATTTTGTAACAATCACCTAACTACTTTTGTTCCCTTCCTAGAAACTTATTTGACATCTTTCTCTGCTATCCCTTTGCATTTTACTGTGTAGGCCTGTACTTGGTCACAGCGGAGCTGAAAAGTTTGAGTCTGCCTTAAATATCCTTTTTGAAGTGTTAGCTGGACATGCAACTTTTAGATAGCCCTAGCAACATTTGTCGTCTTCTGTTGCCAGTTGTATTTGGGCACATGTGTTATGTGTGGGCGTTTATTTTTTTTTTTTTGGGGGGGGGTGGTGGGGCACTGCAGAGGAACTCTCTCACTGCCATGGTGGGGCCCACGCATCAGTGGGAGGAGGCAGAGGAGGTCCTAGGCTGTGTTGAGGCTGTTTGGTTCCCGGCCATGTTTTGCCACCGCAGAACATGAGGCTGCCACAAAAAGTAACGCTGTCGTTTGGTTCAGCAAAAGGCTGCGGCACGCCACAGATTTTTGTGGTGCTGCAAGTAGCTTGTGTGGTGTCAAATTTTGACGTCTAAGCTTCAGCGTCGCCATAATTGTGGCCTGGCGATTGATGGCCTGCAACCAAGCACCCTCATTTTTTTTTTCCGAGGGGATGAATGTGGCTCTTGTGCATTAGATGTGATGGTCCAGTTCAGCCTGCATCTAGCGTGCAAGCATCCTGGGAAGAGTTTTCTTTCCTTCTGAGTCTAGTCCAACCAAACTGGGCCACCTTTCTTGGAGCATCATCAGCTTGTGTTATACTGATTTAACTGAAGTTCAATTTGCTCTATATATCTAGCATCCAAATAGGCTTCTGAATTTAGTTCCAGTTATGTATAAACAAGAAATTTTATTTGAATTTTCCTATATGTTTATGATTTTGTTGTTGATCCATATTTGGAATTTCATTTTCAAATATGTCATAACATGTATGTGTTTCATACATGGTATTGAAATTAAGTTGAAAAATTAATGTTTGAATTGAAACATAATTTTGGTGAGTTTATATACGAAATATTCTTATACGTTCTTAAAGTATTTTTCTAACATAGGATATCATGTCCTTCATCATGTCACAAAATTTGAACTTCAAACTCAACTTATATGCAGAGAAACAAAAAAGACAAATCTCAATAGGTGGTAGATTGTGGCAATTGAAGCAGTTTGGTGGAGTAAATTAAAACAGAGAGTGGATTGTGCATGGTAGTAAAATAACTTTTTCCCAATATATGAAAGATATATTTGTTTCAGTGATAGTTTAATTTATTTTATTTACTTGTAGTTCCCCTTATTGTATTTGTGCCTGCTAGATCTTTTTAATAAACATTTTCATTGATATTAGTTATCATGCATGAATTCAGGATGAGTGGGCGATTGAAGGATAGACCTGTAAGGAATCCATATTAAGTGCTTCAAGCGGAAATAACAGATTGGCTTCAGCATGTCAGTGGCTAATGATTGAAAAGAGGACTGACTTCCGGAAGAAATTCATTCGCTCAGGAAAGTGTAGTTAACTTTGTAAACTCTGAGCTTATTTGCTACTACAAATACATAGAATATGCAGACTAAAGACCTATTGAATGCCTTAAATTACTTCCAGCATCATGAGTTCAAGTGTACAGGAAAAGGAGTAGGGAAAAGGGTAATTGTACAAGCACAAAAACGAATGTATAAAATCAACATGCTCCTAAAGATACTGTAACTAGGAATTATATTTATGCCAGTTCTATAGCAAAACAGTGATCGATCCAAACATTATTCCCAACCTTTGGAGGCAACATTGTGCATTGCTGTACCTCTGAATTCCATATTAAGTGACAATGAGAGAATTGTTTGTCCAGATTTTTGTTTCATTGTTTCCATATATCTTTCGCAGGAAATGGAAACCAACTGCTGGTTTCTTAAGAGGAAAATAACATTCAACATTTGTTAAGGAAAAAGGAAGCCAGGAGGACAGTTCCTTTGCTGATTGGTGGCACAAGGAAAGTTCATTAACTCACTGGTTATTCTTGGATCATGGATCCTTTGGAAACACCGCAATGCGTGTGTCTCCGATGGATCTGCTCCTAGCATCCAGGGAGGCCTCAGGGATGAAGCCCACCTATGGCAAGTTGCTGGCACCAAGGGGTTGTCGGCCCTGAACCTAGAAAGGATCGAGGTCTAGTGGTTGGGTGATCTATTTTGGTCAGGTACGTTTTTTTTATGTAAGATTCCTTTCTGTTCAGAACCTCACATCTCTCGTTCTGATCCAAGGTAAGATGATGCTTTTGTAATTGGACTGTTCTTTTTCTCTCAATATAAAGATACACAGCTCTCCTTCATGTTTGAGGAAAAAAAGGAAAAAGGAAGAATATAATGCAGAAAAGAAAATGTAGAAATACCCTGTGTTTTCTTTTTGTCATAGAATGGATATAGTACTAAATTTATATCAATTACGTTCTGTGATCTAAGGTGTTGCAGTTTAGTGTTTATTCACTTGTGATAGTAAATGCACTGCAAGGCGTGACAAATACAACTACTAGTGGGATAACGGCAATTTACATAACTGTGAACTATAGATATGCTATATTAGCCAGTAAATATATTTACACCGCCTGCTTTTGTGTTCATGCATGCCACTTCTGAATCTGGAGGTTGGGTTCTCAAGGGAGGATGTCAAAGTTGGTTGGCAGTTGGCACCACGGAACCAAGGAGTGTCGGGTCGATGACCCCGGAACGAGGTATAGAAAAGTCAAGGAAAAATAAAGAAAATAGAGAAAATGAGAAGAGAAAAGAGTTAGATGGACTGTTAATTACTGTGTTTTACATCATATTGGAGCTACCAATTACTGTGTTTCACATCTATGCTGCAATATCATGCCTGCCTCGTGTTGGAGCTTCTCCATGACGACCTCCAGGACATTGATCCGAGTTTATGACCCTACGGAATGGGGACGATGATCCAGCGAGAATTGGGACGATGATCCATGGTGACCCCGACCCACGAATTGGGACGACGTTCCCGGGTCGTGGAACGTGCCACCGACCCCGTTTCCTGTTACTATGGTCTCGACTGTCAATTGTGAAATGCTACTAGAATTGTCACTGTTCAGTACTTCAGTGACACGGTCTTCAAAATACAACTTTGACCTCTTGTTATTCTAAAAATATTTATCAAAGAGTGATATATGTATACTTTTATGAAAGTATTTTTCAAGACAAATCTATTCATATAGTTTTCACATTTGTAAACTCAACAATTTAAAAGTTATTGATGATTTATATTCTCAATGTTTGACCTGAACCTTGTCCGGAGGGAGTACCTGTCTTCGGTCCATTGAACAGTCACGTGCTGCAATATCCAATAGTTGAAACGGTCTTGTACTACAGAATCCAATACTTTACAAATAAAGCATAATACAGAAGCCGATTGTTTTGAATAATTGTGCTGGTGTTTGCTATGGCTGGAGGGGACTTTGTGAGCTAAGATGTGTGGGGGCTGTGGACGCTGTTGATTCTGCATTTGATAAAAATAAGGGTTGCATGCGGCGTTTGCGGGACGGGAGAGGAGCCGAGATACAGTGGGATGATTAATGCATGTGTATTGCTATAGGTGAAGGGAACTATCGTGAGCGAGGGCACAGGAGATGCTGCCGATGCCACATACGGGAAGGAGCACGGTAAAAGAGAGATCCTTGGTAGACATTGTACCTTGGCGGGTTGGTGACGGGGATATGAGCGATGTGAGGACGAAGGGGCGTGTGTGGCGGTAGACATTGTACCTTGGTGGGTTGACGGAGATGCATGGCGGGTTTACGATAAGGGATGCGAGCGATGTGAGAAGATGGAAGATGAAGATGCATGTGCGGTACTGGCATTGATTAGAGGAAACACCATGGGTTCTTCCGAAAAGATCGTGGGTTGTTTTTTATAAACACTAGGAGTGTTTTTTTTTAAATTATGATGTATCGCAGTGTTTGATTTATTATTAGATAAAGATATATATGACAGTACGGGATGGTTAAAAATAGGAAAAAAAGGCCCATTGGCCAGCTGCCATGCTTTTGGATCAGACTGTTGAATTGTTGGTGAATATCCCGTTGTATAATGGTTTTCAGTGTATGTAGATGATTTGAATATCATTGGTAACACATAAGATATTGATGAAGCCCGCAATCATCACAAGACGGAGTTTGAGATGAAGGACTTGGGTAAAACTAAATTTTGCTTAGGTTTACAAATCGAGTATCTTCACTCAGGAATTTTAGTGTGCCAATCTGTTTATGTCCAGTAATTATTGGAGAAATTCAATACGGACAAAGCGTATCTATGTAAGACCCCATTGGTGGTTCGATCTCTCGAAAAAGAAAGTGACATTTCTTGACATTTGGGGGAGAATTCAAGTATCACACTGAATGTCCGAAAATAAATTGGGATGCCTTAGACACCCTAAAGGAGGAGATCCTCGTACCTCAGAATCTGAACTTAAGTTCAAATGATCATTACTTTGCAAAATGCTACAAACAATTTGCCAAACTCATTTACTGTGAGCTAAAGTGTCACAAAATCATACATTTCCGCAACGAATGTGCTAGAAAGAATAGAGATACCAAATAAAACTATTAAACTCCCTTCCTCAAAAGAGAGTGAGAGAATTACAGCAAATCCTCGCAAGCGCACGAGGAAACAGAGGAATAAATCCTCTGCCACAGTAAATGAAACTCAACCTCAAGTTAAGAGACACCAAGTGGATTTACAAAATCCACCTCCCACATCAATAGTGCACTCAATTTCTAATGATGGGACATTGGAACGCCCTAACGCGGTCGTATTAGGAATGACGCGGTCGTATTGGGAAATACCGAGCCATCATAAAGGGTGAATGAAATTTCCATAAACTATGTTCATTCTGGAGAATCAATCGATCGTAAGACTACAATTGTCGACACATACTTTGCTTGATCAGTTGCAGATACCATGCAAAATGTTCCAGATTCAAAATTCATGGTAGAGAACAAACAACGTTTGGTCTGGAACAAGTGGAAGGAAGCAATTGCCTCTCTCAATAAAACAGAGGTATTCTCATCAGTGGGTTTCAAATGGGTTTTCATCCGGAAATGGAATGAGAAAAATGAGGTGGTGAGATATAAGGCGAGGCTTGTAGCATAAGGGTTTGTGAAGATCCCCGGCATTGATTTGAATGAAACACATTCTTCGATCATGTGTGGAATTATGTTCCGATATTTAATATCCCTGGCAATTCAAAAACATCTATATATGCAGTTGATGGATGTCTTGACCACTTACCTATATGGGGTCACTAGATTTGGACATATATATGAAGGTCCCAGATGGGATCCCTATACTGAATGGAAGCGTAAATCGTAACATGTATTGTGTAAAACTCAAAAGATCACTCTATGGTCTTAAACAGTCGGGAGAATGTGGTACAACTGGCTGAGTGAGTACCTTCTATAGAAGGGTTACTCCAATGATGATTGGCCATGCATATTTATTAAAAGATCATCTATTGGTTTTTGTATCATATCAGTGTACTCCCTCCGTATCCTAATTAGAGGACGTTCTTGAGGCCAAGCCTGTTGCAGCAAAAGACGACGTTCTAGAGACCAAGGGCAACTTTGGACACAATTGCCCCTAGCCAGGCACGCGTGATGCCCGTTCGCATGGCAGCTCGTTCGCATGGTCTCCTCGTCATTAATCATGGACTCCTCGACTGAAGAGATCACGCGCACGCGCACGACTACTTCATCTCCCTCACGCGCATGCCTGGTACTTCATTTTGTCGCTATGGAGACCAGTGGCGCTCGGGTGCTGGTCGCCGCGGATGGCGTCGGGCGGGAGTCGGAGGCACTCACCGCGGAGGACATCGGGACGAAGTCGGAGGAGGTCGCCGTGGAGGACATCGTCGGCCCATTGCTGTCTGTGGATGACTCCGACTTGCCGCTCTCCGTCGTGCAGGATTCACAGGAGCCGGACGAGGTCATCTTGGTGCTCGCCGTGGACGTCATGGTGCCGGATTCATAGGAGGTCGCCGCGGACAGCGTGGCGCTGGACTCACAGGAGCCGGACGAGGGCATCATCCCGGAGTTGCTGGAGCTCCTGTCGGACTCCATGGAGGTGGTGCCGGATTCCTTGCCGCCGGGGGCGTTTGTATACGGTCGTTGTGGTCTCGTTCATGAGGATCGTGAAGCATGGAACCATGCACACTCACGGTTCTACCCATACCCTAGCTGTGGTCTCGTCCACGTGGACTACTGCATCGACGCCATGCTCGGCCACATCAAGGTGGACTGCGAGATTTTCATGGAGCAGTACAAGGGCTTGCCGCCGAACGACGCCAATGCGTCGGTAACAAGCATGTTCTATATAAATAATGCTAAATTGTTACAAGAATGCCTACTAATTATAGCATCAATCAAATTGTTTCATTCAGCAAGAATGACTACTCCTCGGCAAGACTCGCCTTGGCTTCATGTAGCACTGATGGATCACAAGCAAGGTTCTAAATCACCGGCTATAGCGGACGCTATAGCCGGATTTAGCTCCTGGGGAGCAGCAACGCTAGGAGAAGGTTCATTTGGCGCTAAGCAGTAAAATCCGCTAATAGCGCAACTTTGGACTGGGATATGGCGCGACCCGTAGCGCACGGCGCGACCCCTCCCCCTTCCTTTTTGGCCATCCGAGCATTTCCCCTGTTTCCCCCGTGGGCGCAACATCCGAGCATACAGGAGGAGCATGGTAGGGGTCTATTGATGTCATCTTATCTACTCCATTCTATTTCTTTTATTGACGATAATTTTCTCAGCAAGCGTCTGTTTTCAAATCCGTTTTCACGTTTATGTTGCTTACGATTTTCTCTATGAAACAAGATCCACTTTCAGTAGGTTTCGAAGTTATTTTATTTATATTTTCAACCTCTGTATAGCGGTAGTAGCAACTTATGTAGATGATTTGTATCAATCTATATAGATTTGTATGATGTATCAATTTGTATAGGTTTAACTATCAACTTATATAAATTTTATCAACATATGTAGGTTATGGGTAAACCACCTGTAGTGAATTGTGTCTATCAATTTATATAGATAATGAATATCAATGTGTACGTGCTAGATTGGACATTGATAATAAATACCACCTTTTGTACAAGTTGATTCAGAATAATAAAAGATATTTAAGTTAATAGTACTTGACTATAGAGGTTGCTACAAACATGTCTTCAATTGATATTATATATTGGATATCGAGGTCGCTAAATGCAAACATAGGCTACCATACAAAATAAGTTGAGTTTACACATATCAATTAAAAAAAGAATATATGAGTAATATCTTTCATGCTCCTTATCCCTCCTTTTTTCCATGGAGATGTTGTCATTTTTTTTGTAAAAGTTGATTCAGAATAATAGAAAGGTTGATACTAACAATATATATAGATTGATAGTCCACCCTGACTGCGCCGCCTCCTTCTCCCTTCCCTTGTACCTGTCCACCCTGCTGCCCCTCCCTCCCCTTCTCTAGATCCGCCCTTCAAGCTGCTCCTCCCTCATCTTCCCGGATCCTGTTCTCATCTTCCCCGGATCCTCCTCTGCGTGGTCCGTGAGATGCGAAGTCCAATCCGTGCTAATCCACTTGAATTCTATTTCATCTGCACATGATCTAGAGAAGTCAGGTAGCAACCTCCTTCCTTCTCTTTAAGTTCACGCTTCTGCACAAGTCAACTTGAGTAGATGCAACCTAGTTACTGTCAATTCATATTTTTAACTTCATGCAACCTATGTGCCATTGGTGTGGAGCCTACATGTTGTCGGCGTGACAACTTGGGTGGTCTGTAACTGATAAAAAAACTCTTTTTGTTGCAGTTACTAATCTATAGATGGCAACCTATATGCTAGGAGTGTGTCAACTTGTGTTAACCTAAGTGGCGACCTATTATGCGAACCTATATACTCTCCTAATGTCGACATGTGTATGCTGGCTTGTCAATTTACTTTTTTGCAGTATATGATGTCTAGCGGATCTATTGACCTTAATGTTGAACCAATAGATATTGAGTTGTCAATTTACTTTGTTGCTTCTCCATTTATGCGATCTAGAGCAACATGTAATTTTTGCATCTCCTTCCCTTCTTTGTTCACTTGTGAGATATAATATAGCAACCAAGATGTGCACATGTTATGTATAGATGGTAATCTGTGGGTTGTGTAGATCGAGCTAGTTGCAATCTTTATGTTGTCATCGTGTAGTTTTGAAGGTTTGTTAAAAAAAAGAAAATTGGGTGTACTGTGAAAATAATAACTTAGATGGCAACCTATGTGCTAGCAGTATGTCAACTTGAGTAGTTTTCAAGTGTCAATTTATGAATTCTAGTTTTGTCCTACAGTGTCAACCTATGCATGCTGATTTATCAATTAAAAAATATATGACATTCAATGGATGTATTGATCTCAATATTGAACTTATACATGTTGAAAAGACATGTACAATATGCCTGTGCACCTTTGTAACCTTTTTCGTGACTTATGTTGTTTTCACTGTGCCAACTTATGTCTTTTCACTGTGTCAACTTATGTATATGGCTGTCTCAACATACGTGATTCGCTGTGTCAACTTATGTGTTTCGCTTAAGTTGACAGGGATTGATAGGAAAGGTATAACCATACAATTGTGGTGTGGATTTTTGAGGAATGAAAAAACAGATTCTATAATTGGGGTTTTTGTGTCAACCTGACTTTTTATTTATCATTTTGCTATGTTTGCAGCATTAGAAGACCCTGTTTTGAAGAACCCTGTCGGTGTCGGAAATGGTCGGCACTCCCTACACCGCGCAGAAATGCGCTGTGTCTCGTCCCTTGATGGTTGGTGCGGAAGCTAACACAAGGACACGGGTTTATCCTGGTTCCGGCCGCGGGGCCGTACGTCCAGCAAGGGCGTGCTCGCGCACTTGTATTAGCTTTGCACTGAGGTGCTTGTAGAGAGGGGGCTACAAGTGGATGCGGGAGAGGGGAGGCGATCTCCAAGTCCCTGTCATCGGTGGAGATGATTGAGGCGAAGAGATGAACTTTCAATCCTTACATTGACACACTTTGTTTTCCACAACAATTTGGGATATTTCCTATGCTATTTACATATTTTCTGACAGTAATTCATCCGGCCCTTTTCGTTCCCCTTGATACTGGTTCCTCCATCTTTCACTCTGTTGTGAGAAAAAAATAACATGTTATTGATTTCAACAAAAGCCCACACAAGTTAGGGCGGCGTTATTTGGGGGAGCTGCGGCGGCTAGGGTTAGGGCGGTGGGGTGAGGGGAACGGGGCGGCGTCGCGGGCCGGATTAAGTAGGCGTAGGGGGAGGCAGCTCCGAGCTCCTCGGCGTGCGGCGGACTTGCCGCGGCGGGCGCGCCATCTCCGGCGAGGGAGAAAGGAAAGCGAGGGAGAGAGGCTGACGTGTGGGGCCGGTTCGGCAGTGGGAGAGAGGGGGAAGCCAGGGGCGCCTGCTGGGCCGACAAAGGGTAGGTTTGGGCCGCGGGGTAGCTGGGCCGCTCGGGCTGGGGGAAGGAAAGGGGGAGGGGGAAAACTGGGCCAAGGGGAAGAGTTGGAGGGGCTGATGTGAACTCTGGGCCAAACGAACTATTCTAAGGCTCAACCAAACGCAGTTCAAATGCGAATTTAAATTAGATTTAAATTCTTATTCGAACTACGCACAAACAAAACTCGATGCAGCCAGCATGAATGCAAGGCACACAACATTAAACCTATATTGATTTAATTTAATTTATAAAAAGAATTTTTCCTATACTAAATTCCCTGTTAATTATATAAAGTTGAGGAAAAATTTAAAATTATGAGAAATTCTTTATTTAGTTATTCTTCAAAATCACATTCCAAAATCCAAAAATTTTGGGGTGTGACAGAGTTTAGGTGTGAGGGCGACGTGTCTTCGTGGGCCGTTGTTTGGGCCCTGCCGGCTGGTAGTGGGCTTCGCGGTTTCGCTGGTATGGGCTCATAGGCTTATGAGTGACAGCCTTGTTTTGCGTTTTTCGAGGGCGATTACCCTGGTGGTTAAGGGACCCCTAATTATGGTCAACTTCAATTTTGTCATGTTCAGAATAGGTTGGGTGTATTATCAGCAAAAATGTAAGCACTTTTGTTATACGAGATTGTGTTTGACTTTGGAACTGTTTATTAAAAAAGTAAGCACCACTCTGATAGAAGTGAAGAGATGAACTTTCAATCCTTACATTGACACACTTTGTTTTCCACAACAATTTGGGATATTTCCCATGCTATTTACATATTTTCTGACAGTAATTCATCCAGCCTTTTCGTTCCCCTTGATACTGGTTCCTCCATCTTTCACTCTGTTGTGAGAAAAAATAACATGTTATTGATTTCAACAAAAGCCCACACAAGTTGTGTATTATAAAAAAAAAGGGTTACCCCATTGTTTCTTTTTGTGTTGGCTTGTCATACCTAGTCCGTAGTAAAAATTTCTTCTAATCGGATCGAACACATTGTAGAATTCCCTATAAGTTCCACCGTCAGTCTTTATCTTGAATGCCCTGCATCCACGGGTAGACCGAGAGTTCTGCGGAGCGATTGGTCGTAACCATTATGGTGCCCGTCAAAGAGATGGCCAACTCTGATTTTTCAACATAAAAAATGGTTATGAGCCAATGGAATAACTTCTCTGATACCCTTGAACATTTGATTAGCAATAGGCCTCCAAAACCGGTGCCTTAAATTACCCTTTGTTGGTTTTCTCCAAATTTGTTGCTGATGGTAATGAGCCTATTGGCTGATCATGGAAAAAAGGGACAAAGTAAAATACAAGTTGTCAGTGATCAAAAAAATATATTGATTCATAAAATCAATTGAAGATACATGACTACATAAGGTTATAATAAAAAAAGGAAAAAATGTCACATGCTGGAATAAAAAACAGGTTGACACGAGAAAAATGCAAGGCTAAAACAAGTTGACACAAGGGGATATCATAGTTTGACAGTAAAACAAAGCATATATAAAAGTGCTGGATATACAGATTGGCACAGGTTGATACTAGAAAAAAATCATAGGTTGATAATGTTGGATTGTTCATCAAAATTACACAGGGAAATTTTATATAAGTGAAAACCATACTATTTTTAGTATAAGGGTTTTGGTGAAATACTTTATCATGTTGCTTCCGGCTTGTATGCATTCATCCATTGTGTCTTTTGCCCTTGATATTCTCTTTTTCAGTTGAAATACATCACCAGAGTTGGTGTCGTCCCCTGCACTTCTTATTTTATAAAACATTAGACTCTCCCTTCGCGTCTTTTTCGCATGTCCTTATCTTTCTCAGGTTGACAGCAGGTTCGCTGCCCTCACGACTGAGATGTACCACCAAGCACCTCAGTTCTGGAAGCAGTTCTTGGTTTTCTGTTTGGAGAAGGAACGTCTTCATCATTTTCAGGTTGCCGTTTCCTCGGCATGCTGAAAAAAAAGGCATAATCTAACATCTGCACTGAATGATATGCCCCATAGAGTATGCTGTTGTATCCACCCTATATCATGCATTTGCACATTTAATAACATCTACACTGAGTTATGCTAAATTTGGTCACAACCTATACATCTGCCAATTGACACTACATACATGAATAAAATCTGCCAATTGACACTACACACACATGAATTGACACCAGCATGTTATATCCAAAAATGAGGGGTAAAATAACTATATAATATGACTGAACTAATTAGTGTGTACTCCAACATTTGATCACAACCAATATGTATCGATTGGGGTAAATTGACAGTATAATAGCACATAGAGTGCCATTCTAATCAAACTCTCCCCTCCCCACATGGCCGTCTACGCCTCTTACAGCATGAACAGCAAGCAAAACACTCCCTCAAATGGGGAGACTCCCTCGATTCACACCCATGAGCCCCCCTGCATCAACTCAAATCGCATCACCCCCTTCCTTCAGTGGCTGCCTACGAATCCTCCGTCGTGCCCCCTGTAATTCCATGGCCTAAACCCTAAACCCCCCTGAAATCCTCTATTGCAGTGGGTTGCTCATCGAATCCTGAATCCCCCCACACACAAAAAAAATCACAGCGAGATTGGTGAGGGAGGGGAGGGGGTGTGCATGAGTACTCACGTTGGTGGGCGTCCTCTGGTCCGACGCGTGCGCTCCCGTGCTCTCCTAGGCGGCGACCACCGTCGCCGGCGATGGGGGGTCGCCTCCGTCTCTTTCTCTCTCGTAGTTTGGTCGGCAGTTCCAGAAACGGGAAGGGGTGGGGGTGCGGTGCGGATGACAGCCGGGCTGGGTTAGTTGTTGTGTAGGCCGGGAGCGCTAAAGCCCGCTCGGCCAGCCCATGGGTTGCAGGGGTCGCGCGCTAAGTCGCTGGCGCGACTGGTCGGGCAATAAACTTAGGCTGTTTGCAACGGCACCCTGTAAAGCCTCCTGAGCCGGTTTTTGAGGAAAAAAACAGCTGCAGCGGTACCCTCTATACTCTCCCCTATCATTCCGGTCTGCCGCCCCTTCCCCCAAATTTCCAGGCCCCGTGGTCCTTCTCCTCCCCCTCCCCTGCGACCTCTCCCCACTTCCTCTCCTCTCCTCTTCCCCACCGGCGGTGCCCCCGCTCGTGCGCTCGGCCTCCCTCGCGCGGCGGCGCTGGTCGGCCCGGCGGAGCTCGTGCGGAATGTATCTCGCGCGGCCGGCGGCGCCCGCGGCGGAGCTCGCGCGGCGTTGGCGTCCCTGCTGCTCGCGCTCGGCGACGCGCCGCTGCTCGAGGGCCGGCCCGGCCCCGACCTTGGCCTCGGGCAGCCGGCGGCGCGGGCGACCTGGTTCTCCGTGGGGCCGCCGCCACAGTCGTTGTGGTCCCCCGCGACGACGACGGTCCTGCTAGAGGGCGAGCACCCCGCGGCGGCGCACTCCCGTTCCCGCTCCCGCCGGGCGCCGCGTTGTGGCAGTAGCTCTCCGCGGACGAGGAGGAGCCGCAGGCGGCGGAGGGCTTCACCGGCTTCTCGTTCCAGGAGCTTGCGACTCCGCCGGCCGTCGACGGAGCGGAGGTCCTCGACGTCTTCGTCGGCTCCGAGGAGGCGAGGAAGGCCAAGGCCGCGACGGAGTTCCTGGAGGCCATCATGGTCGCCAACACTGGGCCCAGGACCGAGGCGCCGCCACGGCCAGGCCCTTCCGCTCCTGCTCCGCCGCCGGTGTCGTCACCACCAGCGGGCAGAGCCTGGCCGGCTCCCTCACGGCGCCGGCGCCGCTGCACGTCGCCTCCACGCAGCTCGCCGACAGAAACGGGCCCTTGTCCACGACGGCGTTCTTGCTGAAACGGCGACAGCTGCCATGGCGGGAGGAGGAGCTCCCGGCCTCCTTGTTGCCGCCGTGGATGCGCTCGGGAGGCAGGCGGCGCAGGCGGTGGAGCACGGCGGAGAAGGGCTCGGCGGGATGGGTGGGAGACTGGGAGTTGGATAAAATGTTCCAGGAATATTCTTTTTGGGGTGGAAATTTAGAGACCATTGTTGCAGTGGAATGTTATTTGGGGGGTGAAATTTGGTAAATGAGCCTCTAAATATTCTTTTAGGGGGTGAATTTTGGAGTCTACCATTGCAGACAGCCTTAACGCTGTTGGAGGTGGCTTTATTGCCAATTCTTTGGCCACACACAAAAAGGCCCAAAGTTGAGCATCAAACATCCATGTGCATGTTAAATTTGATACCTGAGCAGTGAATGTCATGGACTTGTACTCATTCCACGTGATTGAATAATTCATGCCCTCTCGCTTCTTTAGTATTGCTTCATGCTCCTCCTGTGAAAAGACGATAATAAATTTATGTCTTTAGACGCAATGCTGTAGTATAATATGGTGACAGTTGAAATCGATATCCATATTTGTCAACTGAACGAAAAGAATGTTTGGGCATCCAAATACATGGACATATTATGATGATTGTATATTTCTGGTGCATATAGAAAACTAACCGTAAGTGCTTCAACAACTTTGGGGTGGTCAGTGAGGAACTTCATTGCAACTGTCAGGGTGGAACTGATTGTTGCAAAACTGGCAAACAAGAATGCAGCCATTGCGTCCATGGAAATTTTTTCGCTCGCCACTGGATTTTCACTACGGAGATCTTCAACGATTACATCAAGAAGGTCCCCACTACGTTTTGCAGGTGTACTTAGCCTTTCGTTTAGCAGATCTGTAAGCAGATTCTGCACCTTTTTCCTTCCCTACATAAGCATACACCAGACAATTGGAAGCTCAAAAACCACAAATATGCTTATTTACCCACCTCCAGAGCTGGAAGTAAACTGCTGATAATAAGTTAGACCAAATGATGACGTATGAGTTGGAACTCATGCACGATGAATTATAGTGGCATCGATGACTTTTAAACAACCCAAGGGAGTATATATATTAGCACTTGCACGGGAATACATTAAGGCTGTTGATAGATCCTAAATCAGTCACAAATCAATAAGTTTTGAACAGTGACAATCTCCTTTACCGCACAGTTTTGACAACACATTTGGTGTAAATCATAGAAACCGTAGGTAATACTATCGGATTTTTTCTTGGGTCATATATACTCATATTATTTGAATATGATTGGCCTAAATATTTATAAAGGTATTGTTATCCCACTATATATATGGAATACATTACTTGCATGCATCGGTAGAATGTTGTCCCCGGAAGATACAACGGGAAGGCAATTAGCCCTTGGAAGAAGGTGTCAAAGTTCTTCCTCAGCTCTCTTGCCCTCACGACATCAAGGCTGATCAACTTCCTTGCCATCAGATCAAAGACCATCTATACAACGAAACGCACATAAAAACATTAGCTCATAGCGCAATAACCAAATACTGTTTTTATCATGTAAAAACCATTTTTACTTGAGTTTGCTGATTACCATCGGTACTCTAGTGAGTCTTAAAGCAGAAACATAAGGTTTGGACCCCAAAAGAACCGTTTGTATTCACGCCTAATTTCAGTAATGGAACAAATTGCGAGACCATATATAGCTTCTCCCAACTTTGATGGAGTAGAAAAAGTCCATTTTACTATCTTTACCAATCCACTTTGTCCACTTAACCTCCTGAACAAAAGTTAGACTCATTTTACTCCTCTAAACTATTTTAGTATTACCCCTAATGAGTTTTGTCTTTTATATATATTTCTCCCTACACAGTTTAAAATTTAAGTTCCAATTTGGCGAGGTGACTTATAAGTTATAACATGATGCCCTATATTAGAAAAATATATTTGGAAAATTTGATGATTTCTTTGCATATAATTTTGCATTCTTGGCATAAATTTCGTATTAAATATTTCTAATCTATGGAAATAACAATGAAAAATTCTTAATATATTTTTCTAACACAAGGCATCATGTTCTATATCTCCTCATAAAATTTGACTGAAAAACTCATCTTGTGTGGAGAAACAAAAGAGAAAAATTTTATTAGGGGTAGACCAAATCAAATAGTTCGGGGTAGTAAATCGAGCGTAAATTTTGTTGAGAGGGTTAGATGGACAAAGTGAATATGTGAGGGTAGTAGTGGACGTTTTCCTATGAAGTAATTTAGAAAGCCGTCCATGTTTCCACCAGGATAGCTTGACCAACCTCATTTTGCATGGGCTGCTGCAAATCTGGCAGCAGGGTCTCAAGTCACCTTTACATGTTTGAGTTTAATTGAACACTTTCCATTTAGGATTAAAGGAAACATATTTTCATGAGCGGAATTCTTATCTAGTGCGCACCAGTGAGTAACGATATGATGTTCAATTGACCTTTGATAATAATTAAAGCGATCATTGTTCCTAGTGGTCATTGTTCTTCCTAGTATTAAGTTTAGCTTTTTTTATATGTTTTCAATTCAATTGGAAAAAGTCCAAACTACTATCCTCAAGTATGGAAAAAGTCCGGATAACCCCCTAAAGTATGTTTTGGTTCATATTACAACCATAACTTTCTCAATTGGTCTAATCTACCCCTTTGCAAGATTTGTCTTTTTTTTGTTTCTCCATACATAAGCTGTGTTTTAAGTTAAAACTTTGTGGGATGATAGAGAGCCGCATAAAGCATTTTTAGAAAATATAATATGAATTTTCATCATTATTTTTCATCATAATTTTTGAAAATACTTTATGTGGTCGTTTATCATCCCACAAAATTTTAACTTAAAACGTCACTCGTACATAGAGAAATAAAAAAGACAAATCTGATGACGGGGTAGATTGGACCGATATATTGAGATACTCGTGGGTGTAAAATAAACCAAAACATACTTTAGGGGTTATCTGAACTCTGTCCATACTTGAGGGTAGTAATTTGAACCTTTTTCTTTTCAATATATGCCAGGTTAAATTCATTTTAGTGTTTAAACAGGTCACATGATGGTTGAACTTACCTAATTTTAAGACTATTCATAGTGGGAGGGTTTTAGTTTTATATTATGTTTCCATGAATGCCATATAGGCAACAAAACAGTTAGTTGATGGTTGAAATAGCCTATACAATGTATGTATTGTTTCATTGTTGTTTTATAGACAATACATGCAAGAGACATGCTATTATGTATACCTGAAAAGATTTCTAATCTAGCAATGAATAACTGGAACAACTAGATAGTAGACCCTGACAACCAAGGGATTATTTGTTAGCTAGTTTATTATCAAAGTCAGTAGTGCACGTACATCTGATACGGACTCTTTGACCTCGACGCTGGGCTGTGCAGCCCATGTCCGGAGACTATCAGCGATGACGCCACCCAACTCGGGGAGGAAGCCGCCCTTGAGGTTCTCGATGCCAAAGTGCCATGTGGCGAGGCCGCGGGCGTACCGGTGGAGGGCACCGGCGTTGGAGGAGATGCTGTCCTTTCCGAAGATGTTGTTTGATGTCTCGGGGTACCAGCTCCTGAACAACTTGCCCTCCTGTTGGAATATGAACCTGTTCAGCTCTGCGTCCATGGACACTACCACCGGCTGTCCCACCAGGCTCGTCTTGAACACCGGGCCGTACCTACAAATCAGTTAATCAACATATAGGTAATTGATCAGTAGTTGACTTTAACAATTTGGCTCAATATATAGAGACAGATCATATAAAGCTGAACCGCGCATGGTCATGACTGAAGTTGGTTAGTTGAATGCATGCAGCGCAGTGAAATCTGATGCATGTGTGATTAGCGGCTCACCTCTTGAGCCTTAGTTTGTAGAAAGCCGGGACGTCCAGGGAAGGGCTTGGTCTGAAGAACTGGAAAGTTTCGCCAATGATCGGAAGCCCCATGGATCCTGGTGGAAGCTTGCCACTGCATGGAGGGTTCATCCACCTGTACACCAAACGCAGCAGCCATGCTGCCACAAGTGTACTAACACTATACAGAACAGCATATACCGCTTTCGCTACTTGTTGGTCCTCCATATCGGTCACTAGCAAGCTAGTAGTAACTAATGTCTCTAGGATGCAGTGGTGCAAATGAACCACAGCACAAGGTGCCGTACTTATAGGAAGTTTGAGCCATGGGATATTTAATTATCCACTGGATGAAAGATGAGACAAATAAAAATGAACTCAATATACAACCATAGCCATTTCAGGTTTGTGTTCTCTCGGGCTCTATTTTGAAACCACCATAACTAAGGTTTAGCTAGTTAATCGATAAATATCTGTATGGTATTAGCTATTGTAGCTAGCTAAAGTTGCTGGGTGTCTGATCCTATATAGCTAATTGATGGTGGTTGAAACCATTTGACCATCTTACCCCATTAATTGCACCTGCCCCTTATCCACTCAATTGGTGATGGGTGAGGGAGTATTTTAGTTTTTAAACAAGTTTTAGCTAGGATTAGCTGCTTTCTACTGGCTAGAGGAATTAATAATGTGTTTCCAATGCAATCAGCTAGGAGGCCATTAGCTGCTCTTATTTAGCTTGCCTGTTTAGATCTCTAGCAACTAAACTTAGCAAATAGGGATCTAAACAGGGCATATCTCTATGTTCTTATATGTTTCTCTGTAAAACACACTATGAGTTAACCAAAGAAATTAGTTTCAAGAAAAACCGTTGTGACAATGACCATTGTACCCCTATTAGATAACATGATATAACCATTTGTAGTCTTTCAAATATTTTAATTAGGGAGCATAAAATGGAAATAATGCAATAAATATATTATTAAAACTCAGCCGGGTGGGGAAAGACCGCCCCACCGGTATTATCTTAAGAAGAAGCCTCGGCTTCCCCGACCGAGAAAATCCCCGAACCCCGGCCCCGCCCTGACACTAGGATCCGTAACCCCTGGGAATTACCTGGGCCATACACGGTCCTCAGGCTGACCTGGGCCGGTTCTTAACTAGTGCTTTGGCACACGGGACTGGCGAGGGGATTTTTTTAACCACAACCTGAAATTCGCTCCCACGGAAATTCGAACTCAGGACCTGTGGAGTGCCGCTCGAGTGTCTTAACAGCTAGGCTAAGCACCCTTTGGCCAATAAATATATTATTAATATTTGCTAAGGTTTCTTGCGGTAGAACCTGCCACCAGGTTCGAGTCCTCGACTCAGTACAAGTGTCATATTTTTGGATTGAGTAAAGTGTACGGCCGATCCCTAAACTATCGCGGGTGTGTCATTCCGGTCCCTAAACTCTCAAATTGACCGTTTGGGTCCTCAAACTTGTTCGGATGTGTCATTTTGGTCCCTAAACTTGTAAATCATCCTCAAACTTGTTTGGTTGTATCACATCGGTCCTCAAACTTGATTTTGAGTTTCATCTGGGCCAACACAGGGTGATCTAAAAACTTTATATCAAAAAATAATTCATGCTTTTTTCATATAAACTCGAACAAAGACAAATTTTATATCGAAATTATAGTCCTCGATGCGATCTACAACTTTGTAGTTGAAAAGTTTTTTATTTGAAGTCGTTTAATGTCCCAAAATTTAATTTTACATTTTAAATTTCAAATGATATAAATATACAACAACATTTTGGCACCTAAACAGTTTACATTAAAAAAACTTTCAACTACAAAGTTGTAGATCGCGTTGAGGGTTACAATTTTGATATAAAGTTCGTCTTTATTCAAGTTCGTATGAAAAAAATATGAATTATTTTTTGATATAAAGTTTTTAGATCACCCTGTGTTGGCCCAGATGAGATTCAAAACCAAGTTTGAGGACCGATGTGATACAAGTGAACAAGTTTGTGAACTTGAACGGATGATTTGCAAGTTTAGGGAATCAAATGACACAACCAAACAAGTTCGAGGACCTAAATGGTCAATTTGAGAGTTTAGGGACCGGGATGACACACCCGCGATAGTTTAGGGACCGGCCATACGCTTTACTCTTCTGGATTTATTCCAGTATTTAACCGGCTATTATTTCAGTAGTAGGCAATGTTTCTATCGACATAGAGACGCATATGGTGACTTCATCAATCTTGAGGTGTGCCGACTTAGTCTCTCGAAGATGCTCATGGGAGTAAGATTGCGCGCTTATATTCTAGGGGTGGGTATATGTGTACTGTGTTTCTAAAAAATATATTATTAATGCTCTCAGCAGACAAACATTATTACAGAGTTTAGTATTCGACAGAGGGCGCCATGGACAGGAAGTAAGATATTGCTGGGTACCTATGAAATATCAAAATAAAACAATAGTTTGGACTTTGAAGAAAGAAAGAGTTTCATGGTTTCATTTCTATTTGCTTGACGTGGCAATTTTAGAAACAACACAATAAATTTTTTTTATGGGCCTACCAGATCCTACCCATGCGCAACAGCTGACACGAAACAGTCGAAGATAGAATCTTCTATGGTCTGTTTTTGGTAACCACATGTGCCTCGTACTGTGTGTATGATTTGACTTAACCTTTAACAATTTCACACAAGCAGAATAATATTAAATATTGCAAATGATCAGGATTGATTTGATTTTATTTGAATAAGAAAAGTATACCAGTTGGTTGCTGGTTTTCTTTTACTTGATTAAAGAAAAATATGTGATTCATTGCAGAAGTTTGATAATGTTTGCTTAAAGAAAATTGCATCGGATGATTGCAGAGGGTTGATATTGTTTAAAAAATTATCTAAAGAAAAGTGTATATTATTTTATTTGATTAAATAAGTGTATGATCTGATTTTATTTGATCAGAAAAGCATAAAATGTTATTTGAATATATTACTAATAGGAAGTTAATAAAGATATTTCTATGCGGGATACACACAATGGAGTTTCCACATTGAACGACGAGTCGTCGTCTCGACTTTAGTTCGGTTCGAAGTCATCATACAACTTTTTACCAAAACAGTTATATCTCCTAAACAAACAGTTATATCTCCTTTATACAATACCTAATTAAAATGTTCTTTGATACGTTGAAAAGTTAAGAACGAGAGAGTTCTTTTAATCTGGTGCAAACTTCAGAAGCCTCCTGGATCATAGCTATGCTGATAATTTTTTTAATGTGATTCAGGCCCTCTTCATGTTCTTCTCGACTATGACGATTAGTCCTTTTATGCCATAAGCTTAAACTTCTAATTCGATTTTGTTTCGTTATTTCAGACTGTGTTGTTCGTATAGAGAGAGAGCATTCGTGGCAAGGTCAATTATATTCTGCATGGTTGATAACAAACAGAGTAGTGGTGTAGCCGTTGCAGAGGTTTGAATCTGAGTGACTAGAAGCTCAGATCATCAACATCGTATCTCCAGCAAACAATTAATTTATGCATCACGGAAGATCTGGCTAACACCGCCATTAAAATTGATCATGGCATAAGATCGGCTTCTGATCGTAATCAAATAAGTAGTGCTCCTTGTGTCTCAGAATATAGTTATTTTTAAGTTTTTTTGTTGGAATCACTCAGCTTCTCATTCGTTAATCAAAGTGATTAAAATCGTTCCGCAGAATCGACATTATTAAGAAAAAAAAGGGCCATCGCCTGACCACACATTGCTTACTCTACTAGCAACAGCCTGTTGAGCACAAGCATGAGCTACAATATTCGCACTACGATTTACTCCATGCACTAGCCGGCCGGAAGGATTGCAGGTGGCGACTCACGCTCCCTGATGTCATCGGAGATCATCTCAATCTCCAACCTTCTATTCGCCCAGAGATCAACCAACTCCTTTGAGTCCACCGCGATGATGACATATGGCGTCGCCCCTCGCCCTGAAGGAGAAGCAGACCACCGAACCTTTCTCTTTCTTTTTTTTCCGTCTGTTTTTGTCCCGAGCTTTTTTTTCTTTCCTTTTTTTCCGTCGTTTTTGTCCGGGTACCGTAACGGAGTTCTGTAGCAACGCGGAAATAAAAGAACCAACAAAATCAATGCAAGGGGAAGAAAGGTATTTCCCACTAAATCCTATATTTTCTAGAGCTAGAGTTGTATTTGTAGCCAAACACGTTGAGCTAGCTTCATATTAATTGAGATAGATGGAGTGGAGCTGAAAAATGTGGAATTGCTAGAGCTGGAGCTGGAGCTGTTTTTTGTGGAGTGGAACTCTCCCAAACAGGCCATTATTAGCATGCATGCGAATTAAAAACTAAAACAAACTTGGTTATAAAATCATTGATTAACCAGAAACACAAAACGTGAAAACTGGGGAGATGGATTAACAAGAAGCTACGCAACTCCGCTAGTGACTATGGACTAAACTTGTGCTGCGGTGTACTACCACTAGTGTATATACACGAAGCATGATAAATTATCAGAAAACTACCATCAATGAAGTTGCTTTTCAGAACATAATCCATTCTATATTTTTCAGATAGGATGCCCGTCACACAGTAGATGTGCCTAACTTTTTTTTGGAAGCCAGGAACAGAATACAATTGGTTTGATCTTAATTCAGTGCAAAAATACCAATAAGCAATAGAGAGTCTGCTTGCCTTTTCTATGTTAAAGATAAAACTGAGTAAGACAAAGTAATTTTTCTTAAGAGTAAATTTCTTATTTGACATTATAATAAAACTTGGTTCCTTTATTTCTTTGCCTTGAAGAGTTTTCCCTCCTTTATTTGACACTGACTTTAGCCTAATTCCTTATTGATATTTTTCTCCTTTTTTATAAGTTAAGTCAGACGAAACGGCCTACAAATCACCTCCAAAATTTATGAAACTTTTTTTTAACAATATAACATATGGATATGAACATATTTTATATAAAAATGTATATTTATAGTTTTGAAACTTAAGATTCGCCAAATTAGATAATTTTTAAAATTAATCTGAATTTTATGTCACTAAAGTACTTTCAAGAAATTATGAAAAATAATTAATATTCATCATATGCAATGTACTTTAACTGTACATCTGCAATAAACTTTTTTTTTACATAGACTAAAGATCCTTTGGCTTTGTCATATAAACTTTTTTTATAAGATGAATACTTTAACTGTACAATTCCTAATTAAGTAATATTTCAGTAATATCTCCAAGCCTAGCTGCTTAACCTGTCACAGTGATAGCAATTACTACCACAACCTAGAGAACAGGAGACTAATTTATTTACGATAGTGACCTCTTGCATACAAATTGGGTAGTATTGGACCTTCTCAACTATATATTGTGATTTTCTTGTCTCTTTTTGCCACCAAGAATTCCACATGTTGTCCTTATTGCTCTTTTTTTCACCTGCCAGAACTGCATTCTCTTAGGGAGTAAAGGAACCATACCCTACCACAATATTTCCTATTCCTTCCTAGGAGATGCCTTCAGAAAACAAAGAAAATGTATACTGATATTGCAAGCAATATTTTGAGAAGAATCTTTCAAAACATGTCCTGAAGTTATATGACAGAAAAACATAGCACTGATGTATGCATGGAAAATTCTGGTAAAGATATATCATAAAAGAAAATCATGAAAATAAGTCATGGAATTAAGAAATATATTATGACCTGATCTAGCACAACATAAAACAGTTCTTCAAATTATATAGGAATAGCATCATCGCATATATTTTAGGACTAAAACTTTATCAATTGAAACTCAACTTCTTTTTTCTCAAACTAGCGAGAACGCACGTGCGGCACGCACGTTTATTGATAACATGTAGGTAATAAAACAATATTACTTTAGTGCAAAGCGCATCTAAAAGTACTTTATATTCGTTCTCTCATGTATAGAGAGCTTTATGTATTCTTAAAACTCATGATAGTTGGCATTTATTTATATGGAGAAAAACTCTCTAATTTATTGTCTATTAGCAATACGAGATAATTGTGTATAGACGTGGGTACAAATGTGGGTATATTTAGGTGGGTACAAAAAGTTTTGGGTTTCGAGGGGGAAATCAGCACAGAAATGTCCCCCCCTCCCTTTTTCCACCATTCATGTAACTTTCAGCCTGACAGGTGGGTCTTATGTGAGGTGGGGGTGGGATTTTTGTTGGTGAGAAGTGTTTTCAAATCTAATTCTCTTTATAGTATATTTATAGTATAGATACGCATGGGAGTTGTGTATCTTTTTTCTTGATTACTTAGTGTGGCAAATAAATTTGGTAGCCTGCCATAAACAAATGCATATAACATATTTAGCCTGAATTTTTTTATATTTTTTAGAAATTATTATTTCATGTATTTTTCTATATTAACACTGTATTTTATATTAAGTATATAAATTTGTATTCCATGAGTTCTTCTAATTTGTTTTAGATGTATATGTTTTTGTTCGGTGAGTACATATAATTTGTTCGATGCACAATTTTTTTTTGTTCCATAGATTCATATAATTTGTTCGAGATGTACGAATCATTGTTAAGTAAGTTTGTATAATTTGTTCCTTAAATATATTGCTTTGTTCTATGCGACAATTATTTTTTCTTTAATTTTTTATAATTTGTTCTGTATATATTATACAAGAAACCTTTCAACTTCATAAAAAATATTTGCGAAACCTTTTTAATCTAAACATAGTTAGGTAGGGTCTTGTTTTGAAGATGTAGTCGTAAGGAATATTATGGTGCAATCAAAATTTAATTTGAACACCTAGTTCAAGATTTATGTCTTTGATTTAGTTTCAAACATGTATTTATGTGGCGAACTGATTGTAGGTCATTTGGTAAGGTTCCTTGTTGTGAAACCTGGATTTATTTCAGGATTTAACTGGCGCTATTCTTTGTGTGGTCGGTAGCGTCCCCGTTGACAATGAGGCGTCTATTGTGACTTCATGAATCTCAAGATTGGATCTGTCGGCCCAGTCTAGGATGAGTGTGCATGCGTATAAGTGTCTGCGTCTGTCTAGTATTTCTAAAAAAATATGTATTTATGTGGATGGTGTCATGTAAATGGCTTTGGGGGAAAACGAAGGAAAAACTTTTTGTAGCAGCATGCACCATATGTTTGGTCACATGGTTAAGCCGTAATGATATAATTTTTAACAATGCATACATGTGTTCTTCATTGCAGGTGTTTTTCAGAGGAACTCATTGGATCATATCATGGACGATTTTTCGAAAGGAGGAAGAAAGAAATTCCACAAGAATGGCATGCCGCCAATCAAGACTCTATCCACGGAGATCTTCACCATATGTGGAGATTTAGCAAGAGACTAATAATTTGAGCTTTGATTTTCCGTTATCTTCACTTTTGTTATTAGATTTTATGCTGCGGCGTGTGAGTGTGCTATGGTAGCAATGATAAAATTTGTCATAATTTAGTCCCACGGAAACTTATTTGTAGCAGTCGTAATACTTTCATTCACTTGATGAAATAAAACTCTGTTTATCGAAAAAAATGTGGATGGTGTCATCTCCTTGGTTGCATGTATCATGTATGTACTACTTTTTCCTAATCCAACATTCCCGGAGTTACTAGGTAGTTGCGGCAAATGAAAATATGGGCTGAAATCGGCCCACTACGCATGCTGGCTAGCTGCATAAATTCTTTTTGGGTGATGCAAGGTTAGCACCCAATTAAATACATCTTTTATCCGATTTTTCTGTTATTTCGTCCATGCATCTCTGTCATGCATGCTGCCCCATCTCTCTCCTTTTGTTAGGGTAGGTATTGCTTTATTTCAGCGGTCTCATATGCCGCCTCATGCAGAGACACGTAGGATTTTCGCTGATGGGAAGTAGAGAGAGTGAGGTAAGAGAATAAGCCTTATGAGCTAAACTTTAGGAGTACGAGATGACTCATCAACCATTTTACGAGTTATTGTTGCCATACACCTCATAAAATTCCTTATCTCACCCATAAATTAAGGAATATGGTGTTAACACCAAAAATTGGCACCAGGAAGAGGCTGACATGTGGGCCGGAGTCGTCGAAGAGATATCATTCGGCAAAGGAGTTTTTCCCCAGAGGCATTCGGCAAAGACGTTCTGCGGTCGGGAATGCGTCGTCATTCGGCAGAGGCATGGTTCCGCAGGTAAAAGCGGTAGCATTCGGGAAAGCGCGATGACGTGGAAAAAACATAAGGAAAAGGCCGGTTCGAACAAGGAATGCAATATGGGCACGAAGATCCGTCATTTATTTTTAGAAACAAGTATTGTAGTCGTATCCGACTAGGAGTTGTATCAAGACCTGGGTATAAATATAAACCCATGGCATCTGTAGAGAGAAACAATCAATCATACAACAAACCGGCCCCGTGCCAACATCGAGTCCTTTAGTCGAGTCGTCGAGTTCTTCGAGAGGAGTCATCGATCCGTCGACCTCCGTAAGTACCGACAACCTTGTATCACGTTTAGTATCATGCGGTGGATTTAAGCTTTGATGCAAGTAGTCTTGTTACCATGCTTAGTATCATCCGGTGGATTTAAGTTGTGGTCTCAAGAAGGTTCCTCTGTTAGGTCATGAGCCATGCGGTGGGTTAAGATCTAGTATGGACCAAGTTATCGGCTCTGTTAGATTTCGGCAAGATCTAACAGATTCATTAAGTTACCTCGTGTTGCTTCATTTTTACTATGTGCTTAATTCATGCAACACACCTTTGCCCAATCTAGATCGGCTAGAATCGGCTTTACTTTACGATGTGACAACTTATCCCCTCACAGCCGAGTCCGAAACCGATCTAGGTTGCTACGTGTCGCGGGTTCGAGCTTATTGGCATCGTGTATATCTTGACAGAATCGGGTATCATGCGGTAGATGCAGGTTTTTGGGTCGTCTTAGAGCTAATCATCCGGTGGATTAGAATTCGATTCGATCTGATAGATTTATCTTTACCGATTAAGCTTGTTCCTTCGCCATGGATCCCGATTCGGCTAAATAGCCGTATTCGGTAGTGCTCTCACGAGTGAATGTGCGTTCATGGGTTTGCATTGGACAAAGAATGCTTTTAGCCTTTCACGATTAGATTGTATCATGCGGTGGATTGATCTAATCTGATTGGTGGTGTGGCCTCAAACGAGTTGTATCATGCGGTGGATTAACTTGTTCGTTGCTATGCTTGACGGGTGCTGCTTTCGGCCTATGCATTCTTGTTTCAATGTAAATTCGTGACTGCGTTGTGGGTTCGTAATTAAACATTGAATGCTTTTAGCTTTTCACGGTTAGATTGTATCATGCGGTGGATTGGTCTAATCTGATTAGTGGTGTGGTCACAAACAAGTCGTATCATGCGGTGGATTAACTTGTTTGTTATCATACTTGACGGGTGCTGCTTTCGGCCTATGCATTCCTTGTTTACTGCGAATTTATAATCATGTTTCACCCCTTTTATTTATCTATCATGCTCTGTTTCCCGTTAATCGGCTATGAGTATGTGCTACAATGTTCATTCGGTTGAAAGCCGATCTTTCGTCATGCTTACGTCACGCATTCGGCAGTGCGCTCCTTGTGTGCCTTGCCGATTGCCGAATGAGGTTTTAACTGCCGACAGATAGCTTGTCCGTAGCTATATGTCTCTCGAGATTGGCTTCAATGCCGCAAATATGGAACTGTCTGGTCTCACCCGACACGTTCCAGGTTTTGATCTAAACTTTTTGTCCCTTTGTTAGTTTTCAGGCAAACTGACTGGCACGCTTCCGGATTCAAAAGCCCGGGCCACGTGTGAAGCCAGCTAATTCGGCTTGCTGTGTGCTTGGCGTGAGGTGCGGATTTTACGTCAACACACTTTTTGGCACGCCCGGTGGGACACACATAAGTTTTCAAGATGCCTGAGTTGAGCGACATCATGGATGTCACTTTGGAAGAGTTGTCTGAAGAGCATCAACAGATGGTAAAGGCTGCTGCTGGTCAATTCATTAACAAATGTTTACTGTCTTTCGCCAAGAACAGGAGTGGTGCACCGTTTCTCAAATCCGACTTGTCAAGAGTTCTCCTTCCTGGGCAGTCTGATTTTACTGAAGAAGAAGAAAGGGAGAGATTCTCGGGCTTGTTATACAAAGCTTTAGGAGAAGCAATGACCAATCACAATGCTGCGTTCTTGAACAGTTTTCGGCATATAATGGTAAGCATTTTTGGTCAGCATGTGGATAAACCCTTCGAGCAAATACATGGGCAATTGGGTGGTCCGACGTACTTCAATGTTCAAGCACCAGTTCAGAAACTACATGGTAAAGGAAACGCTGATGAAACTGGAGGTTCTGGTGCTAAAGATACAAATGGACAACCGATTCAGCAAGATCCTCAACCTGCACTGCCGAAAACTCGCACATACGGTGATATGACATTCGGCACCACAGGGAATCCGCCTGCTTCTGCTTACAAGATATCTCCCTTGAACAACAGACTGCAGAGGGATTTATATGGAAACGGATATTCAGAGTTTATGGATTACAATGCTATCGATGCTCTCCCGAATCCTGGATATGTTGGTACTGCAGGCATGCTTGCTGGGAGACCAGGGAATCAAGATACCAGTATTGACCTCATGGTGCAAAAAATGACCGATGTATTGCAAAATCAATTCGGTCTAAAGCCTAAAAATCAGGGGTACATGTACTCGTCTCCTTTCCCGGAATGGTACCAAAGGGTATCATTGCCGAATAGAGTCAAGGTGCCTACAGAGTTTACTAAATTCTCGGGACAAGATGATACTAGCACTGTGGAACATATAGCTCGATATCTGATGCAGCTTGGAGAGGCTTCGGCAGATGAGGCTTTCAGAATCAGATACTTTCCTTTGTCACTGACGGGTCCAGCTTTTACATGGTTTGCTTCTTTGCCTGCTCAGTCGATTTGTACTTGGAAAGACCTGGAACAGAAATTCCATGCTCATTACTACATTGGCAGTACCGAGAAAAAGTTGGTTGATTTGACCAGCTTAAGGCAGAGGAATAATGAAACACCTACGGAGTTCCTCAGGAGATTTAGGGAAACAAAGAGTATGTGCTTTTCTCTGAACATACCTGATGATCAACTGGCTGGTATGGCTGTAGCTGGTATGCTGCCTGCCATTCGGGAGAAGCTATTCGGGATGGAGTTTGATGATCTGGGCCAGTTGTCGCACAGATTGGCCTTGATGAGTAACCAGGCATATGGTTTCAAGAAAGATGCCAGATTTGCTAAAAATAATGATGTAGCTGACATCTATAATCAATTCCTTGAAAGAGCAGATCAAGAAGATGGGTATGAAGATAACGAGGAGATAGCTGCAGCAGAGATAGTGTGGAGCAAAGAACCAGTTACAATGACTCAAAGATGGATCAAACAGGTGAAGGGAACGTATGATTTTGATGTGACTAAAGCGGACAAATTGTTTGAATTCCTGGTGAAAGAAGGCCGAATCAAATTGCCGGAGGGGCATTCTATGCTTCGGCCTGATGGAGTGAAAGATAAGAGGTACTGTGGGTTTCATGATAGAAATTCTCATTCCATTAATGAATGCAGAGTCTTTAGGATGAAGATTCAGAAAGCTATCCAGGAAGGACATCTGAAATTCGACAACAAGATGAAACTGGACAGTAACCCTTTCCCTCAGAATATGATCGGGTTCTCGGTTAATATGGTGAATGCTGTTCCATCTGGAGAAAAGGGAAGATTGAAAGTTTTAACCTCAAAGAAGGCAAGACAGGATGGTTCAGTTGATCCCACTCGGCAGATCACAATTGAACAGATTCGTCAGAAAGATCTTCGGTTCCCAAATAGCCGATTTGAAGTGGGAGAATCCTTTAAACCTAGAGTTACTACACGTATTCTCCTCAACAAATGGCAGCGTCAGCAAGAAAAGGAGCGTTTTCAAAGGCGTGAATACGAGGAGGAGAAAAGAAGGCGCGAAGAAGAAAGGTTTGAGGAAGAACAAGAAGAATATGCTCGAGAGCAGGAACGTGCGCATTGGGGGTGTGCATTCTTCAGACACTGTTGGAACGAGGGTTTGAAGCTTCCCACATGGAATAATTGTCCTGAATGCAATAATAGGTATGAAGAATATAGGCAGGGAACTGTCAATCGCTGGTCTGTCCATGAAAGAATTGGCAGGGTGCATCCTAGTGATGATCGGCGTTTTGATGATCGACCAAGAAAGAGACATGCTGATTACAAATGGGTTGATCATGAAGAAGAAGAAGATCATGCTTATGTTTGGCAAGAAGGACAATGGTGCCCACCTGGTTTGAGGAAGAGCCAGAAGAGAAGAGTACAGCGCCTGAGGAATCGGGAATTGAAGCAAGCAAAGGTCAAGGTGAAATCAATATGGCTCCCAAAAGACAGGCCTGATGAACATGGTCATTCGGCTCCTACATGTATGGTATGTTTTCTGCCGAATGAATTCATGGCTCCAGCTAACCAAATTGTACAGGAAGAGATATTGCCCGATATAGATGATGCCGAACGATTTGGGTTAATGGCACAATTGATGTTGAACAAACAAGCTATTTTTGAGAAGCCAGCCCAGAATCGGCACATGAAGCCACTGTACTTGAAGGGATATGTTAATGGCAAACCATTGACCAAGATGTTTGTCGATGGAGGAGCTGCTGTCAATGTAATGCCATATACCACATTCAGGAAGCTTGGTATGGGCCCTAGAGATTTGACACCAACGAGCATAATTCTAAATGATTTTGCTGGAAATCCTTCGGACACCAAGGGATGCGTGCACGTTGATCTGATGATTGGGTCCAAGACTCTGCTTACGACTTTCTTTGTCATTGAGGGCAAAGGGGCATATAGCTTGCTGCTTGGAAGAGATTGGATTCATGCAAATTGTTGTATTCCATCTACTATGCATCAACAGCTTATTCAGTGGATAGATGATGAGGTGGAGATTGTCCAAGCAGATGATTCAATAAGCGTGGCAAATATGGAACCAGCTTTCTGGGAATATCAAGGCATAGATTGTTTCTCAGGCAAAGACTGGGGAGAAGGTCCTGTGGCACCAGCCAGCAGTGATCAGCAGCCGATCGAAGCAGTCGGCTCTCATAGTAATTTTTGATGGAAAATCCAATTGATGGAACTGATGGAAAATTAGGACGTGGATTTGTGTCGGCCGATAAATTAGAAGAAGTGGACATTGGAAATGGTGACAAGCCAAGGCCGACATTTATCAGTGCTAACTTGGATTCGGTTTTCAAAGAAAAGTTGGTGACATTGTTAAAAGAATACAAGGACTGCTTTGCTTGGGATTATTCGGAGATGCCCGGTCTAGACCGTTCTATTGTTGAGCATCGGTTGCCAATCGAACCTGGATACAGGCCTTACAAGCAACCACCCCGAAAAATCTACAAGGAAGAAGTGTTGGCCGATGTGAAAAAGGAGATTGAAAGATTACTAGATGCAAATTTCATTCGGCCATGTAAATACGCGGATTGGATTTCTAATATTGTTCCTGTCTATAAGAAAAATGGAAAGATGAGGGTTTGCATAGATTTTAGAGACCTAAACAAGGCTACACCCATGGATGGATATCCAATGCCTATTGCTGATTCATTGGTTGATGCTGCTGCTGGATACAAAGTGCTCAGTTTCATGGATGGTAACGCAGGATACAATCAGATTTATATGGCATTAGAAGATATAGTAAAGACAGCTTTCAGGTGTCCTGGACACATAGGGTTGTTTGAGTGGGTTGTCATGACCTTTGGATTGAAAAATGCCGATGCAACTTATCAAAGGGCTATGAATTATATTTTTCATGAGTTGATCGGCAAGATTGTGGAAATATATATTGATGATGTGGTGATCAAGTCATTGGATCATGAGTCTCATTTGGCCGACATAAGGAAAACTCTAGAATGCACCAGGAAACATGGGCTTAAGATGAACCCGAACAAGTGTGCTTTTGGAGTTTCGGCTGGAGAGTTTCTGGGATTTTTGATACATGAAGGAGGAATAGGAGTTGGTAAGAAAAGCATGAAGGCAATTGATGAAATTGTTCCTCCAACTAATCTTAAAGAGCTACAATCGCTGCTTGGCAAGATAAATTTTGTGAGAAGGTTCATATCAAACTTGTCACAAAAGGTGTTGCCCTTTTCCTCACTGTTGAAAATAAAAAAAGATCAAAAGTTTGTATGGGGTGACGAACAACAGAAGGCTTTTAATGAAATAAAGGAGTACATGAAGAAGCCACCAGTATTGGTACCTCCACAATTGAACAAGCCTTTCAAGTTGTACGTGGCGGCCAATGCCCAAACTATTGGATCGGCCCTCATTCAAGAATTTGAAGGGAAAGAAAGAGTAGTTGCATACCTTAGCCGAAAGTTACTAGATCCAGAGACAAGGTATTCGGCTATAGAGAAGCTTTGCTTATGTGTTTACTACTCCTGTACAAAATTTCGGCACTACTTACTACATGCCGAATGCATTGTGTATTCAAAGTTTGATGTGATAAAACACATGTTGTCTATGCCAATTTTGAACGGGAGGATTGGCAAATGGATTTTAGCTTTGTCTGAATTTGAGTTAAGGTTTGAATCGGCAAAGGCTGTTAAGGGACAGATTATTGCCGACTTCATTACTGAACATCATGATACATCGATAAATTTGCTTAACATTGTTCCTTGGGTGTTATTCTTCGATGGATCTTCATGCAACAAAGGTGGTGGAGCAGGTATCTTATTAATTTCACCCAAAGGAGAAACATTTGAGTTTGCTGTTCCCATTCAATCTGCTGTTACTAACAATCAAGCTGAGTATGAGGCATTGCTCAAAGGGCTCCAATATTTGAAAGAAGCAAAGGCAATTGCGGTTGAAATTTTTGGAGATTCAGAATTGGTCATAAAACAATTGAATGGTGAATATGAGTGCAAAAGTGATACCTTGAGGAATTACTATGAAGAATGCAAAGAAATATTGAAGAGCTTTCGGTCGGTAATTCTACAACACATTCCTAGAGGGGATAATGGAGAGGCAAATAGATTGGCCCAAAGTGCATCAGGTTATAAAGAGCTTCGAGAAGTTTTTGCTAATGATGTATATGCATTCGGGAATAATCTGGCAGAGGATGATTGGAGAAAAGAGATTGCCGATTATCTGGAGAATCCATCCCGAAAGGTTTCTAGAAAGCTCAGGTATAAAGCTTTAAAGTTTGTTCTTCTTGATGATAATTTGTATTATAAATCCTTGGATGGGGTGCTGTTACATTGCTTAAATCATGAAGAAGCAAAAAGGCTGATGAGTGAAGTACATGATGGGTTGTGTGGAGCACATCAATCGGCCTATCGAATGAAGTGGATTATTAGAAGAACTGGATATTACTGGCCGACAATGTTGGAAGATTGTTTTGAATATTATAAGGGATGTCAAGACTGTCAGAGATTTGGAAACATTCAGAGAGTTCCGGCATCGGCTTTGAATCCCATTATCAAGCCATGGCCATTCAGAGGATGGGGAATAGATTTGATTGGCCAAATAAATCCTCCATCTAGCAAGGGGCATAAGTTTGTGCTTTTGGCAACCGATTATTTTACCAAGTGGGTTGAGGCAATTCCATTAAAGAAGGTGACGTCGGAGAATATGGTTGAATTTGTTAAAGAACATATCATTTACAGATTTGGGATTCCTCAAACAATCACCACAGATCAAGGGGCTCAATTTACATCTTCAGAGTTCAAAGATTTTGCTGAAAGTATGGGCATCAAATTGTTAAATTCTTCTCCTTATTATGCCCAAGCTAATGGTCAGGCAGAGGCTTCTAACAAGATTATGATTAAAATTATACAAAAGAAGATTGATCAGAAGCCGAGAAAGTGGCATTCGGTACTCAATGAGGCTTTATGGGCTTACCGAATGGCTCCACATGGGGCTACACAGACGTCTCCTTATGAGTTGGTGTATGGGCATCATGCTATCTTGCCATGGGAAATACAATTAGACTCAAGGAGAATAAAGTTGCAAAAGGATTTAAGTTCTAAAGAATATAATGATTTAATGATGGACGAATTAGAAGATTTGCATATGATTCGTCTCAGGGCCTTGGAAAATATCGAGAAAAATAAAATGCGAGTTGCTAAATATTACAACAAGAAGGTGCAAGTTAAGCAATTTACAGAAGGTGATCTAGTTTGGAAAGCGATATTGCCGATTGGAACCAAATATGCAGCATTCGGCAAATGGTCTCCAAATTGGGAAGGCCCTTTCAGAGTAGTTAGATGCGTGCCTGGAAACGCATATATTTTGAAGACATTATTGGGAGAAGAATTTGCTTCTGCTATAAATGGAAGATATTTGAAGAGGTATTATCCCAGTGTTGAAATCGATCGGTGATTGATATATTAAATTGCCGAACAGCCGATATTTGGGAAGAAATCGTCTTTAGAAGGAAATTGACAGAAACGTTGGAGAAAAAGAAAAATGGCCAATACTGAATGTATTGCCCTTAGCACAAAGTATGTTACATCAAGAGTTCATGCAAAGGATAAGTTTTATTGCCGAAATTCCATAAATCCCTAGTACAAACTACTGAAAGAGCCTGTTCAGAACAGACTGGGGATGAATGGAATCGGCAATGGCAGTGCCATGGCCATCAAGACGATCAATAGAGGCGTCAATATCGTCGATGTCTTCTGGGTTGTTGTTGGCAAAACCAACCGGCATTCTGGAATAGTCGGTGCCGGTGTGTGTCGACATAGCGACGAGACCCGCAGCGACGCCCAGGCGAACGCCATGGGAGGCCACTTCGTCGACACGACCTGCCACCGCACCAAGGCGTGCCTCGGGTGTGTCCCCTTGGGCGTTCACCTTGTCCGCCAGCTCCTCCACCAGCGCCTTCAGTCGATCAAGTTCAGCATCACGCGCTGCAAAGTCACAAGGGGATAACAGATTAATATCATTTGGAGGACGAGAATTGAGATTGAGCAGATTGCAGGACTCACCATCAATGACTTCAAGCAGCTGCTTGCGCTCGGCCTGCCATTCGAGGTCCGCAATCCCAGCTTGCTTGGAGATGATCTCCAGTTCGCGACGAGAGTCGTCGCGCTCCGCCTTGAATCGGCGAGCATCGCCGTCTGAGTAGCGGAAGTCGTCCGATGAACGAGTCCGATTGGACGAACTCGAGGAGTTGGGCGCCGCAGGAGCAGCGGCTGGAGCCGCAACTGGCGCACCAGCGCCGGCAATCCATTGGATTACCCTGAAAGAACAAAGAAGATTCGTCAAAAAAGAGAAAGGAAATCTCGAGAAGAACAGAGAGAAGCAAGCAGCCAATCACCTGCGGCGAGCGCCGGCGCGACTTCCTTCGGCCTCATCGACGGCCGGGCGCCTCCTGTTGTTGTCGGCCATTGGAAGTTCCTCGGAGTTACTGTGGATGGGGAAAAGAATGACTTGAGCCGGCAAGGACTTGGAAGACGAAGAACTTGGTGAAAAAACTGTGGGCTGCCTGGGTGTTTATTTATAGAACCCGCAGAAGAAATCGTGGCCAAAGATCGTGGCACGTATTCCGAAGAGTTCGGAAGGTGGAAAGGATTTTCCAGCTGATCGGTTCTCATGTCGTTTGGGATTCTTATCGAGTCGTATTCGGCTTTGACTGGATGAGATTCGGCTATGTCATAGTTGAAGCGTTTTCGGGTCTGACGCTATTAAAGCCAGCTTTGCCGAATGAGTTATCCACAATGGAGAGAAAGCAAAGATTGATGAGATTACGGGGTTGATAAAACATTCGGCTATCAAACTATTTGACATAATTTACACACCCAAGAACTTTGAGATTACATTTTTGGCATTTGATATCATATTGCTAATGTTCTCTAATAAGTTTTTGTCAGCTTCTTGGGTTCTAGCCAGGGCAGCAAGCTTCGCCTTGAGTTGTTTGTCTTCGTTTAGAGCTGCTAAGGCTTCCTTTCGCCTCCTCTCTGTTAACTTGGGAAGTTCGACTATCTTCTTCTTGTCAGCTTCAATTTCGGCCGATAGATTTCTCAATTCGGCTTCAAGTGCAGCTTTTCTGATCTCCTTCATTTCAAGTTCAGATTCCAGTTTGGTCAATGATTCCTTGTCATTCTGGACTTGAGTATGCAGGTCTTTTACAGATTGCTTGACCAAAGTTCTCCTTTGCTCCAAGGCTGGTTGAGCAGATTGATTCTTCAGAGCTTGCTTCACTGCGATAAAATGATCATCCAATCTGGAAATTGGATCTAAAGAAGTCTTGATATCGGCAGGAAGATCTTGGTCGAATGATTCAAGCAAGTCTCTTAAAAGATCAGCATTGGTAACTTGTTCTCGAGTGTCCTTATGCAGAAAAGAGAGGATTTCCTTCAGTTTTGCTTGGTTCTCCTCTGATAAAGCTTGACCAGAAGAAGTTTCTTCTCCTTGTTCGGCAACTAGATCTTCCACAGCAAATGAATAGCTGGGTGAAGAAGTGGTTTTCTCCTGAAAAAAGATTCTGCCGAATTATTGATGATCCATTGAATAAAGAACTGGGAAAACTGGGTAATTATCTCTACCTCATTCCTGATTTCTTGAATGGAGAAAGAAGGCAGCTCAAGCTCAGGCAAAGGTTCTTGTGTGATATGCTGAGGAGGGCTTGGAAGATCTTTTGGTGGAGAAGAGACTTCTGGCTGAGGAACATCAGGTGAAGCTGAAACTGGTTCTTGATGAGAAGAAGAACTCTCCAAGATTGGGTCTATTGAGATTTGCTCTGAAACTGAAAAAAGAATCAATGCCGATGGAGAGGAACTTTAAAGACGAAATAGTGAGAAATTTTACCAATCATTGAAGCATCGGCAGGACCTGTACTGATTGCTGGCTGCTGTTCTCTGGCCTGAAATCAAAAGAAATAAAGCTGAGCAAAAACACCAAAAGCATTATAGTCAAAGAAAAAAGACTCTGACCTTGATTTTGCTACTTGTTCTTTTCTTCTTTACAACTGAGGGAGCAGCTATAAGGAGGGTTTTCCTCTTGACAGATGATGGTCTAGTGAGTATTGGATCTGAAGAAGCTTGTCTAGCCATCAGCCGAGCCAAGGTAGGAGATTGATGCCCCAAAGCAGATATTGGGCCTGCGGTTTTGTATAAGATTACTCTGGCAAGGGGGGCAGGTGTTATGTCCTGCAAAATAATAGAGTCAGAATCGATTAGAGTTAATGTTATGAAGACAGATAAAGGAATAAGCATATTACCTCTGCAGTTGGCTGATAATCAGGCATTAACTCAAGGCAGAAGGGATAGATTGGCATATTGATGATATGATCATGGAATTCTTGCCACCAGAGAGTGAAGGAAGGATGGGCAGATATTGTTGGCACAAAAAGATCAGGTGCATAAATAGTTCCACAGCATTTATAGGTGAAAATCCTTCTTGTTTCTGTGGAATCCTTGACTATCTCCCTGGGCCTGAGGAATTCATGGAGAAATAGCCTAGGGGGCACTTGGCCACATCCCAACTGTCTAGCCATCATGTTTGGCTGATAATATTCATAAGTGCTTTGGACTAGCCTCCCTCCACAGAATTCGGCTGGCAGGATGCAGGGCTGGATGAAGGCATTAAAAATTGCTACAGATTGTACATCAGTGCATCCAGTCTCAAAGCTGAATTCGCAAGGGAGAGTAAGATTGTCATTGTCCGAATATGGGAACCAAAGAGGATTGGCAAAACCTCTGAAGAAGAGCTCAAACAGTTCACCAATGTTCTTGTTGATAGGTACAGTGGAGGCAGCTTCTCCATAGGTTTGACAACCTTTGGTTCTCCGGGTTTCTCCTTCTTTATAATTGATTGAAGGGAAGTCTCGGCTGTTGAGATCAATAGCAACGATTTGGTGCATGTATAATTGCAGCCACATTTGGACAAACCACCAGGGACCATTGACACAGGGGATCTTCTTGCTAGTGTGCATCAGGTGGGTGGTTTGGTTGAGCATATGGTAAACACTTCCCAGGAGGTGTTTCCCAAGTGGGATGACTTTTCCAGCAGCCAGCTCTTCGGCCATCACGATATGATTCAAGGTTGGCTCATTGGCTTTGCCACAAAAGACTGATCTGCATAGCCACATGTTCAGGAAAGCTCTGTATTCGACATCAGTCAGAGGACCATCAGACATATGATTCTGGATATATCTCTTGTATCCAACCCCTGTTCTTACTCCTGTCTGCTTGGAGGAACCTTTATGGTCATATGGGTACACAGTTCCTGTAACATTCAGGCCGGTCATCATGTAGACATCGGCTAAGGTAGGGGACATTGGGCCATGGCCGAAAAGAAAAGCATTTGCACCATTGGACCAGAAGTGGCAAGCTGCGATCAAAAGGTTCTCATTCTTTGGTGTTTCGGCTAGAGATAGCTCCAAGCAATGAGAAATACGAAGACTGTCCCAGTTCTGCGTCTGGGGACTTTTATCGTCAGAAATCCTTTTGTACCAATTTCTCCATCCGGCAATTGGGGGCAAAGGCCAGTTCTTGAAGGCGTCTTGCCACTCATAAGGTTTTGTCAGTGAAATCTTAAAAGGAATCCGCTGAGATTCGGCCGCGATGATTTCAGAAGGATCTGAATCTCCTACGGGACCGAGGAAGTAGGATGGAGATTTTTCCTCAACAGGGATGAGGATTTCGGTAGCTAGGGCCTATCAAGAATGAAAGGGGATAAGAAGAAATTTAAAATGCAAATCGAAAGAAGAATGCCGAACATGCTTGAGGGGATTGAAGTTTACCTGGAGAGCAAGATCTTGGTCCGCCATTTAAAGATTGGATCTTGGAAAGTCGATGACTTAGGGTTCGGATCCAGATGAGAGCTCTGAAGATTCAAAAGGAAAAGTGGGTGCCGAGCAGAACTAACTTGGAAATGTTAAGTGCTTCTGGTCAATTCCGAGATAAAAGTTACCTCTTATCCCGAAATTGAAGGGGCATGTGTTAACACCAAAAATTGGCACCAGGAAGAGGCTGACATGTGGGCCGGAGTCGTCGAAGAGATATCATTCGGCAAAGGAGTTTTTCCCCAGAGGCATTCGGCAAAGACGTTCTGCGGTCGGGAATGCGTCGTCATTCGGCAGAGGCATGGTTCCGCAGGTAAAAGCGGTAGCATTCGGGAAAGCGCGATGACGTGGAAAAAACATAAGGAAAAGGCCGGTTCGAACAAGGAATGCAATATGGGCACGAAGATCCGTCATTTATTTTTAGAAACAAGTATTGTAGTCGTATCCGACTAGGAGTTGTATCAAGACCTGGGTATAAATATAAACCCATGGCATCTGTAGAGAGAAACAATCAATCATACAACAAACCGGCCCCGTGCCAACATCGAGTCCTTTAGTCGAGTCGTCGAGTTCTTCGAGAGGAGTCATCGATCCGTCGACCTCCGTAAGTACCGACAACCTTGTATCACGTTTAGTATCATGCGGTGGATTTAAACTTTGATGCAAGTAGTCTTGTTACCATGCTTAGTATCATCCGGTGGATTTAAGTTGTGGTCTCAAGAAGGTTCCTCTGTTAGGTCATGAGCCATGCGGTGGGTTAAGATCTAGTATGGACCAAGTTATCGGCTCTGTTAGATTTCGGCAAGATCTAACAGATTCATTAAGTTACCTCGTGTTGCTTCATTTTTACTATGTGCTTAATTCATGCAACACACCTTTGCCCAATCTAGATCGGCTAGAATCGGCTTTACTTTACGATGTGACAACTTATCCCCTCACAGCCGAGTCCGAAACCGATCTAGGTTGCTACGTGTCGCGGGTTCGAGCTTATTGGCATCGTGTATATCTTGACAGAATCGGGTATCATGCGGTAGATGCAGGTTTTTGGGTCGTCTTAGAGCTAATCATCCGGTGGATTAGAATTCGATTCGATCTGATAGATTTATCTTTACCGATTAAGCTTGTTCCTTCGCCATGGATCCCGATTCGGCTAAATAGCCGTATTCGGTAGTGCTCTCACGAGTGAACGTGCGTTCATGGGTTTGCATTGGACAAAGAATGCTTTTAGCCTTTCACGATTAGATTGTATCATGCGGTGGATTGATCTAATCTGATTGGTGGTGTGGCCTCAAACGAGTTGTATCATGCGGTGGATTAACTTGTTCGTTGCTATGCTTGACGGGTGCTGCTTTCGGCCTATGCATTCTTGTTTCAATGTAAATTCGTGACTGCGTTGTGGGTTCGTAATTAAACATTGAATGCTTTTAGCTTTTCACGGTTAGATTGTATCATGCGGTGGATTGGTCTAATCTGATTAGTGGTGTGGTCACAAACAAGTCGTATCATGCGGTGGATTAACTTGTTTGTTATTATACTTGACGGGTGCTGCTTTCGGCCTATGCATTCCTTGTTTACTGCGAATTTATAATCATGTTTCACCCCTTTTATTTATCTATCATGCTCTGTTTCCCGTTAATCGGCTATGAGTATGTGCTACAATGTTCATTCGGTTGAAAGCCGATCTTTCGTCATGCTTACGTCACGCATTCGGCAGTGCGCTCCTTGTGTGCCTTGCCGATTGCCGAATGAGGTTTTAACTGCCGACAGATAGCTTGTCCGTAGCTATATGTCTCTCGAGATTGGCTTCAATGCCGCAAATATGGAACTGTCTGGTCTCACCCGACACGTTCCAGGTTTTGATCTAAACTTTTTGTCCCTTTGTTAGTTTTCAGGCAAACTGACTGGCACGCTTCCGGATTCAAAAGCCCGGGCCACGTGTGAAGCCAGCTAATTCGGCTTGCTGTGTGCTTGGCGTGAGGTGCGGATTTTACGTCAACATATGTTATTACTATGAGATAATCAAAATAATAATTTATTGTATGAGTTGTCTGATAAATCGTCTTAAGGTTGTCTGTCAATATATGAGACCGTCTATTAGACGGTATCAATGTACTTTATTGTTTATGGATTAACACATCATCTCGTATCCGAATTTTTTTTTTGTCTTCCGTCCAATCATATGTGTCAAATCTATAAGAACAGTCTCAGTTGGCTAGGGTTCTATGGAGAGCTCTATGTCAGTGAATTTGTTGACGTGACTTAGAAGAGAAAAGAAAGAGTTTGTAGCATGTGAGAGGAGTTTTATTTCAGACTCGATTGTCTAATTTATAGTCTAGGTAATTGTATTGTGCACTGAGACGGATCTAATTAATTAGTTTGTAATTTTTTGCCGTCCATCGATTAGGTTAAACGTCCAAGCATCACATGTTGATTTCTGCTTTGTCGGTGCAGCAAGCAGAGATCTAAAGTAGTTGAGACAATAAAACAACTACAGCTAGCAATGGTCCATACGACATATCTATGACATGTCTGCCATGTCCGTGGCCGAAACGCAGCCACGTACTACGTGCCTGGCGCGCCCAGTGCCTTTGTCTCAAAGCTTCAGCGCGTGGAGCAGGCACGCCGTCTTTTTGGAGAATCCCACTCATAGATATTTTTAATTTTTTTATCCTTTTCTTTTTCTTCTAGGAGATCTGTAAATTTATTCTCCTTCTCTATCCCACAACCAGCAGCGTTAGTGAGTTTAAAATTAGCTTCAAAGAAAGAGCTAACTACTTATAGTTAGTTTTTGCTTCTCTTATTCTTCACATGATCAACCAACTAGCCTAGTCATTCATCAAAATATCAAATAGTTAGCTGAAATCTTTTTGTTAATTAGAAACACGTTAGAGGTTGTGTTTATCCATTAATTAAATATGTAAAGGCTTTCATAGCGCGAGGTGGCGGCGGCAGCTTATCCAGCAGACCAGCACGCTCGTGAGTGTGACGCTGAAGACGACGCCGTCGCTCGGCTATATATAAATGTCTCAACAACACAGCGAGAGCTACCCCTTAATTATTCCGGGCGTGATCTGGTGGCTCGAGCTCTCCTCTCCAACTCCAAGCCTAAACCAAAGCAAACGCCCTATTTAGTTCCCAAAAGTTCTCAAAAAGTTACTCCCAGATACACTATATAAAAAGAAGATTCTCCATCACATCAAAATGTCATAACATATATGGAGTACTAAATATAGATAAAATCAAAAACTAATTGCACGGTTTTGTTGTACTCTGCGAGACGAACATTTTGAGCCTAATTAATCAATTTTTGGACAATTTTTTGCACATACAAACGAAAATGCTACGCAATAATTACGAAGAGACTGTTGGAAATAATCATGACTTGAATCAGTTTTAAGTGTTGCATGTAGGTTTGATCACGTCATGTATTAGACGTGTTGTTTGCTTGAGCATGTGGCAGGAAATTAAACGTGGTGTGTTCACGTTGATGCCGTAGTTAGCAGCATGTTGCATGGGTCCATTAGTTAGCTAGCTAGTTAACACGTGTGTGTTGCATGTGTTAGTAGAATAAGCCATTCAGGTCGTTAGCTTGGGAGGGTCGTCGCAACGCAAAACGTGGAGGCATGGCATGCAGATGGAGTTAGTGGCTTATCTGCACGATGCGTGCGGGCGTGCGCGTAAGACTCGGCCAGCGGGACGTTGCTCGATGGGTGCGTCACGTCATCTGGGTCAATATAAGCTTCTGTAATCTGTTGTTTTCAGTTGAGTCGAATACAGAAAAAAACAGGCGTTCGTCGCCACAAAACTCTCCTGTCCTCTGTGTTCATTCCAATTTCGTTGAGTGTGTGTCCTCGTGAGTGCGCTCGTGTGAGTTTGTTGCTCCACCGAGCTAGCTGATCCTGGGTGTTTTCTAACAATTGGTATTCAGAGCCTAGTTGATGAAGGTCGGAGAGAGCCCGATGTCCAAGAGTGGAGAAGGCCCAGCCGCCGCTGCAGAGCGCGTCACGCCCGGCGTGGTGGAGATACCGCTGCTGACGAAGGGCAACTACCACGAGTGGTCTCTGGTCATGCAGGTGTCGCTGGAGGCGCTAGAGCTGTGGGACGTGGTAGAGGCGGCAAGCAAGGACCGCGCCAAGGATCGGCGGGCGATGGCCGCGATCCTCCGTGGCGTTCCGTCGGAGATGAAGGCCGGACTCGCCGTGAAGCCGTCGGCGAAGGAGGCCTGGGACTCCGTGAAGAAGGCGCGAGGCGGCGACGATCGCGTGAAGGCCTCGAGCGTGCAGAGGCTCATGAAGGAGTTCGAGAACTTGAGCTTCCACGACGGCGAGGAGGTGGGCGACTTTGCTGTGCGTGTCAATCGCCTGACCGCACGGCTGAGCGACCTCGGCGAGGAGTTATCGGACTCCCGCGTGGTCAAGAAGGTGCTGCGCGTCGTGCCAAGGAAGCTGAAGCAAGTGGCAGTGGCCATTGAGATGCTGGGGGACCTCAACGCCATGACGTTGGACGAGCTCGTCGGCCAGCTTCAGGTGGCGGAGGAGGCGGATGCTGAGGATCAGCCGGCGGCCAATGCTGGCAACGCTGGGCAGCTACTCCTCACAGAGGAGCAGTGGGAGGCTCGCCGGCGCCGCGGCAAGGAGCGTGTGCACGGCGGCGAGGCGAGGCGCGGCAGCAGCGACAAGGGTGGCGGCAACCCCGACGACGATGGCAGCAGCATGTGCTCGGAGACAAGCGGGCGTTCGGCGCGGCGCAACCGAGGAAAGTGCTACAACTGCGGCGAGCGCGGGCACATCGCGAGGGCCTGTCCCAACGCTAGGAGGGAGAAGGCGCTGCTCGCCGATGCCGATGACGAGCCGACCCTCCTGTGATGAAGTAACGAAGGCAAGTCATGTTTAGGGGAGTCAATGTTGGAAATAATCATGACTTGAATCAGTTTTAAGTGTTGCATGTAGGTTTGATCACGTCATGTATTAGACGTGTTGTTTGCTTGAGCATGTGGCAGGAAATTAAACGTGGTGTGTTCACGTTGATGCCGTAGTTAGCAGCATGTTGCATGGGTCCATTAGTTAGCTAGCTAGTTAACACGTGTGTGTTGCATGTGTTAGTAGAATAAGCCATTCAGGTCGTTAGCTTGGGAGGGTCGTCGCAACGCAAAACGTGGAGGCATGGCATGCAGATGGAGTTAGTGGCTTATCTGCACGATGCGTGCGGGCGTGCGCGTAAGACTCGGCCAGCGGGACGTTGCTCGACGGGTGCGTCACGTCATCTGGGTCAATATAAGCTTCTGTAATCTGTTGTTTTCAGTTGAGTCGAATACAGAAAAAAACAGGCGTTCGTCGCCACAAAACTCTCCTGTCCTCTGTGTTCATTCCAATTTCGTTGAGTGTGTGTCCTCGTGAGTGCGCTCGTGTGAGTTTGTTGCTCCACCGAGCTAGCTGATCCTGGGTGTTTTCTAACAGAGACATCCAATTCCCAAATTCAACCTCTCAATTCTAACATCTAGAGCCGTCCCCTTGCATTGCTGCTACGGATCGAGTACAACATACGCACGGGAGCGGCCCAGCTGACTTACCATGGTGCCGTCCAGGAGCGTCGTCTCCGAGTCGTCCGAGAGCGACATGTCCGCGTACTCGCCGCAGCACGACCTTCATTATTCTCCGTCACTCGTAAGGTAGCGTGCATACATGCATGCTTTTGACCGGCCAGCTAATAATCACTCTCCATCTATTAACTTTTGCTGACCGATCACATGTAATAATGTGTGTACTGTATCGTGTAAACGACAGCAGTAATAAGTACCAAATGGCGGAGAGGTCGATCCTCAAGGAGGCAGCCAGCTGCAGGATCATCAAGGACGAGCTGGCGGTGGACGGGAACCAGAGGCTGAACCTGGCGTCGTTCAGCACCATGTGGATGGAGCCCGAGTGCGATGAGCTCGTCATGGCCTCCATCATCAAGAACTACGTCGACGAGTACCCGGGCACCGCCGAGCTCCATGTAATTAAGTCATATATTATTATTAGGGATTATTCTGTATATATTAATTGAGTGTTGTCGATCGCATGCATATGTGTACGTTAATTGCAGGACCGCTGCGTCAACATAATCGCACGCCTCTTCAACGCGCCGCTGGGCGAGTCCGAGAGTGCGGTCGGCTTCAGCACGTTGGGTTCGTCGCAGGGCGTCATGCTGGCCGCGCTTGCCATGAAGCGAAAGTGGCAGAAGACGAGGGCAAGCCGTACGACAAGCCCAACGTCGTCGCCGGCGCCAACGTACAAGTATATATGTGTGTTGACAGATTTTGCTCGCTCAATCAAATCTGGCCGGGATATGATTGCTGGAAAAAGTTTGCGGCCTACTTCGAGGTTGAGCTCCGGCAAGTGAATCTCCGCGACGGCTGCTACGTCATGGACCCCAAGAAAGCGGTGGAGATGGTCGACGAGAACACCATATGCCTCGGGGCGATCCTCGGGTCGACGCTCAACGGCGAGTTCGAGGACGTGAAACTCCTCAACGACCTGCTCGCACTACCAGAATGATCGACATCTGCACCGGGTGGAAAAGCCATTTAGCACCGGGTTTCCCACCCGGTGCAACTAATCCGAGGCTAAAGGGATACCCCTTTAGCACCGGGTTGAATAACCGGTGCTAAAGGGTCCCTTTAGCACCGGGTGCACCCACGACCCGATGCTAAAGGGCCTGCCCCGCAGCGACTTTAGCAAGGCATTTAGCACCGGGTCGTGGCTGCACCCGGTGCTAAAGGGCCTGCCTTCAGCACCGGTTGCTGTCTGCAATAGGTGCTAAAGGCTCCGAATTTCTTTTTTCTGCTTTTTTCAGTAGCCATGCGTGCACGTCTATATACGTATATATATTCTAATACGTGCATTCTAATGCGTATTCGGCCGACTCTATATTCATATTAGCTGAAATTTCATCAAAATAGAAGACATATATATTACAAAAGTAGATATTCATGCATGTCAACTCGAGTTATATATATTTAAACTGTATTTTCTACTTAATTAAGATGTTTAGCGAATTGGACTGTCCGGCACGTCCTCCAGTATTAGCGAGTGGAATTCTCCTCGGGGATTGACGACCTCGTCCCAGATCCATCCGACGAGCTGTTCTGCAATTTCGTCGATTCTTTCTAGCTCTAGAGACTCTTCCTTCAGGCTCAACATCTATAATTTACAAATCATTGAAAGATGTTTAATCCGCCGAGTTGGAGCCACTTAATAATAATGGAAATGTGTTTATTATTACGTACCATAATATCGTGTTGTGTAAGCTTTTTATGTCCCCAATTCCACATGTAATCGTAAACATAGTAGGCACATAAATTATTTCCCGGCCCCTGTTTGGCACACTGTCGACCAAAAGAAATTAAGTAAAATTCATATAATATATTAGCCGAGGCCTACATTTACAAATTACTTGCTTACCGGAAAGCCAATATTCCATTTTAGTGTTTCATGTTGAATACCCGGGTGTTCTTGACGAAATTGAATCCAGGCCCTGCGAACAAAAAACTTGAGTTAAGTCATTGCGAGTGTAAGGGGTGAATTAAGTAGGGGAAAATATACATCACCTTGTCATCATGTCCATGATGTTCTGTAGTTTTTCTTTTGGAGTGTTCAACGAATCAAAGACGTTGACGACACCCCGGTCAGGACACAATATTATTAGGAACCAGTGGAATCTGTGCACATGTATACATTATAATCAGAAATGAATTAGTACACAGACAGTATAAGAAGAAGCCTGTGTATGTACTCACTCGATGTTGTACGGGATTAGTATGGAGTCGCAGTAATTTTGTTTCTTAATATACTTGTATAGGTTTAAATATGTTTCCTCAGGATTGTGCAGTATCATTGCTTCACTTATCCTTCGAGGGTCAACGAAACCAACGTCATATATATTGTCTCTCCGACATTTTTGAATCTCCATTCTGCATATGTTAAGCAATAAATAAAGCTCGCGTCAGCATAGATTGGAATTATTGTTTTCAAACTGTGAATTATAAGCAACAACAAAGTACTTACAGTGTCCAACAGGTGATCAAATCCACGTCCATGGCGTCGCGGTGGTACAGCTCATATATATCCTTAAACCTCAGCCATACCCAATCCTCGTCACCATTGTAGAAATCTTGGTCCTTCACGCCTACTTTGATCATGCGCCGTTTATTCCTTCTTGATTCTTCCAAGTACCACTCATGGAATCGGCGCATCTTCGTCTATAGCTTGCTCTCCATTTTAGGAGGGACCATAGGCTCGCCAAGCTTAAACGGCCACCTGAGCGTTGTGTTTACAGGCACCTCTTCTTCCCCCAGGACTTGCGCTCTGGTTAGTCCAGTCTCGGCCATTACTCGTTGCACGTTAAGCTCGTCCAGAGATGGCAATGGACCCAAGGGCCGCTGAGGTTGCTGGCCGAGCTGAGGAACCTTTTTGGATGGGCCCGCCTCCTTATCTGCAGCCTTCCGCTTCCGGCGAGATTTCAGTAATGAGCGGTCATAGTCTGTTACCACTATTCCTTCTGTTGACCCTTGCTCAAATTACCGAGGAATGACTTGACGACGGTGGGATCAAGCTTCGGCTCCGGCTCAGGTTTTTTCCTCCACTCGGCCATTTGCCTCTTTGTGTCTGCTTTGACCGAGGCTTCGAGCTCCTCTAGAGTCTTCTCACCCGCTCTTTTCTCTGGTGCGGGCTTCTCTCTGGTTTTCCGCGCCTTCTTCGCTGGTGGAGTGGGGGCAGAGGCTTTAGTGCGGCGTCCCTTCTTCGGCGGAGGAGACGGAGACCCCTTCGGCGGAGGAGACGGGCTTGCATCAGGAGCTCCCGGAGAATCGTCATGTTCCGGTGGATCTCTTGGAGGTGAAGGAGGCTTGTTGGTAGCCGCAGGTGTACCGGGTATGACGACGTCTCCCTTGCTCCATAGAATGATGCAGTGAGAACACTGACCGAGTTTTGTTTCTCCGTCACCTCCGGGGATGTCAAGTTCCAAGTCTTCCCAGTTTGTGACGACTTGCTCCACCTCAACAGGTACGTAACCATGTGGAATGTCATTGCAGTGCCATTTTTGCCCTTCTTCCACACGTTTGGTCATACCGTATGCGACCTGATAAGTTAGTAGTCACAAAGAAAGTTAGTAAATGAATGGTATTTACGGGGAATGTATGCAGTACGAACTAAGGTCGCATACATACCACCACAGCTAAGTTCTTCTGCCTGACGACAAGCTCGCACGCGGTCCGTTGCGTTATTTCATCCACGGTGTAATGGACCGCTTCGGCGGCCTGTGTGGAAGCGTGATTGCTTTGATATTGTTGTGGAGGGCTAATAAGGGCCGCATCTTGGAGAGGTACATGCTCTGTGGAACCGGTCCCGCCTGCGGCTTGTTGGAGAGGTGCAGGCTCTGTGGAACCGGTCCCGCCTGTGGCTTGTTGTATCTACAGCCATGCTACCTTCATCCGTCATTCCATCTCTGACTCCATTTCTTGGAGCTTTGAGCCCTGGGCGGCAACCGTTTGCTCTAGGTCCCTCACCCTCTGCTCATATTCGGCCTTCTTCCTCGAACGGCTCCTATAGGTGGTGGCGTGCTCTTGGAAACCTTTCTTCCATGAGATGCTTGTGCCTACGCCGCGCGTCCGTCCAGGATGCTCCTTGTTCCCTAAGGCATAGGTTAGCTCATCTCTGTCTCTATCAGCAACAAATTCTCCCCTCTCAGATGCCCTGAGGATATCGAGGAGACGCTGAGCTAGTTCTCGCAAGTCCTCGGGAAAAACTAAGGAGCCGTCGATTGGGCTTAGGGTGCCTCCATGACCATAGTACCAATGCTTGGTCCTTGTGGGCCAGTCATGTGTCGCTGGAGTGATGCTTCTAGCATATAGATCTTCTTCCATCTTCTCCCATTTAGCGATGCTTGCCTTGTAACCTCCCGAACCCATCTTATGAAAGTACTTCTTATTTGTGGCGTTTCCAGCGTTTCTAGCGCTAGCCGTTGCACCCTCTTCGGAGGTTTTGTACTCAAGGAATGCTTCCCACTCGTCATTAGTGATCTTCTTATATTTCTCAGGATCCGGGGCCTCTCCGGTTTTGAGAAAATGCGAGTACAACTTCTTCTTGAAATCCTAAAACAGAACTGCCATCTTCTTCATTGTCCAATCCCTCAGTTATGCTTCATGAGTGCTAGGCCAGTCGAATATTGCCTTTAATTCCCTCCATAGCATCTCCTTCTCTGTATCGGGGAGCACGTACTCCTCAGTGGGGTCCGTGGACTTTCATTTTCTGATACTAATGGACACATTGTCCCGTACAATTACCCCGCACTGAGATACAAATTTCTTGGCCACTTTTGGGGGCTCAACTGGCTCCCCGACATCCTCCACTTGGGTGATGTGTAACTTGACATCCTTCAGCTTCTTCGTGGTCGATCGTTTTGATTTCTTAGCAGAGGCGGCCTACACAAATTACATATATACGAGATGATATAGAGATGGTATAATAATTGACATGTACAGTACAAATTTATGTTATCTATATACACACCTGACTAGACGAGGGCGCGTTATCGGCCCCTTCAATAGTTTCGGCCCTTGCAACATTGTCGCCCTGGACATTGGCGGCCCATTCAACATTTTCGGCCCTTGCAACATTGTCGCCCTGGACATTGTCGTCCCTTCCAATGATCCCCAACACATCATCCATGGACATTGGTTGGGTTACAATATTGAAAAGTTGATTAGCAAAGAACGTGTCGTTGTCCTCTTGCATGGGTGGGACAGGGGTGTTGTTGTCCTCTTGCATGGGTGGGACGTTGTTGTTGTTGTCCGCCATCTATAGAATTAAAAATAATTGATAAGAAATATATACAAAGCATACATATTCCCAATATTTCTAACATTTTCGCTAAGGGGGTCGGTGCGCGAAAAACGGATTCGCTAAGGGGTTCGGGTGCGCGGTGGGTTCGGGTACGCCATAGAATTTCCGATAATAAACATTTTCGATAGTTTACATTATACAAACATATAACATTTCCAATATACATTTAAATGAAGCACATATCTTTCTAATATACATAATTTTAAAAATAATTGATAAGAAATATATACATTTAAATGAAGCACATATATTTCTAATAAACATAGAATTTCCAATATACATTTAAATGAAGCATTTTCCAATATACATTTCAAACATATAACATTTCCAATATACATTTAAATGTAAATATCTCCAATACATTTAAATGGAGCATTTTCCAATATACATTTCAAACATATAACATTTCCAATATACATTTCCAATATAACATTTCAATGTAATTTCTAATATTTTCAATGTATGTGCTTAGCGAACGCGTTCAGCTAAGCGCATTTGGTAAATCAATATAAAATGCTAGAAAATCTTATAAATTAATAGAAAATCTTATAAATTACTAGAAAATAAATATAAAATGCTAGTAAATATTATAAATTACTAGAAAATCTTATAAATTTCTAGAAAATCTTATAAATTACTAGAAAATCAATATAAAATGCTAGAATTAATAAAAACAATCTTATAAATCAATAGAAAATCTTAGAACATAGGTGGAACATAAATGCAAATATAGTTATTACAAATTGGGTGGAACATAGTGCAGTTAAATTGCATGGCATCATCGTTTACTCGGACACTAATAAACTTCCTCTTTACAAATGTTCCTTGATTGTGATCACGCCGTAGATACGGTGTCTCCTCCGCCGCTAACAGGATGCTTGGGTCATCAGCCACTGAGAATGGAGGCCAGCCATTGAGCATATCATAATCTTCATCCGTCTTGTCCTCAACTCCTACGATTTTTCTCTTTCCAGGAAGAACTATATGACGCTTTGGCTCGTCTTGTGATGGGTCCAATTGCTTACCCCCACCTTTCTTATCCGTCCCCTTTCTTCGGTCTGCTAGCCATGTCCTTCACATAAAAAACTTGTGTGACAGCTTTGCCAAGGACGAACGGTTCGTCTAGAAAGCCAATCTTGTTTAGGTCCACTAACGTTATTCCATAGTCCGCTTCAACTTTAACACCTCCTCCAGTCAGCTTCACCCATTGGCACATGAACAGTGGGATCTTCAAAGGTCCGTACTCTAGTTCCCATATCTCCTCTATGATTCCATAGTATGAGTTTGTATTGCCATTGGTGTCTGTCACGTCGATCCGGACACCACTGTTTTGGTTGGTGCTTTTCTTGTCCTGGGCTCTTGTGTAAAATGTATACCCATTCATGCCGTATCCTTGGAATGTCAAGATCGTGCTCGATGGACCTCTAGCTACAAAAGCTAGCTGCGCATCAGTGCCCTCGACACCCATAAGACGTCTTCGCAACCAATCGGCGAAAGTACTATTGTGCAGACGCTGAATGAAGGCCGCAGACTTTGTTGAGTTTTCGGACCTGAAAATCTGCATGTGCTCCTCGATGTACGGAGCAACTAAGGTTGATTGTTGCAAAACTGTGAGGTGCGCTTTACGAAATGTCTCAACGTCCTTGATCACCATCGATCTTCTCCCTAGTGTGCCCTTTCCACCAAGTCTCCCCTCGTGATGGGATTCGGGCACACCAATCGGCATAAGATCGTCGACAAAGTCAACACAGAATTCAATGACCTCCTCCGTTTCGTATCCCTTATCAATGCATCGTTCTGGACGAGAACGATTACGGACATACTTCTTTAGGACAGCGAAGAACCTCTCAAATGGGAACATGTTGTGTAGAAATACTGGGCCCAATATACGAATCTCTTTGACGAGGTGAACCAATAGATGTGTCATGATATTGAAGAAGGATGGTGGAAATATCATCTCAAAGCTGACAAGACATTGCACCACGTTGTTCTGTAGCTGATCTAAGTGGTCTGGATTGATCACCTTCTGAGAAATTGCATTGAGGAATGCACATAGCTTCACAATGGCTTTCCGCACGTTAACTGGTAGCACACCCCTGAGTATGACGGGAAGCAGCTGTGTCATCAACACATGGCAGTCGTGAGACTTCAAGTTTGTGAACTTCTTCTCTTTCATATTTATTATTCCCTTAATATTGGAGGAGTAGCCAGACGGAACCTTGATACTGTTCAAGCATTCAAACATGCTTGCCTTCTCTTCTTTGCTGAGAGTGAAGCTGGCAGGATGCAAGTACTGGCGTCCTTTGTCTCTCTTTTCTGGATGTAGATCAGTCTGTTGCTTCAATCGTTTCAGATCCTGACGTGCTTCCAGTGTATCTTTTGGCTTCCCATAAGTACCCAGGAAGCTTATCAAGTTCACGCAAAGATTCTTCGTCAGATTCATCACATCAATCGCGTTACAGACCTCTAAACGTTGCCAATAAGGTAGCTCCCAAAAGATAGACTTCTTCTTCCACATCGCGGCACGACCATCCTCGCCCGTTGGAGCAGCCTGGCTTCCGTCTCCCTTGCCAAACACCACGTGTAGGTCCTTCACCATATCAAATAGCTCTTCTCCACTCCGGTGTCTCGACTTTGTACAGCGATCAACATTCCCGCCAAAATGCACACATTTCTTTCGTAGCTCATGCTTCGCCGGAAGGAATCGACGGTGACCCATGTACACAACTTTACGACAATGTTTCAAATACATGCTTTTGGTTTCCTCTAAACAGTGAGTGCATGCTTTATATCCTTTGTTTGATTGTCCTGATAGGTTACTTAGTGCAGGCCAGTCGTTGATGCTTATGAAAAGCAGTGCTCGAAGGTCAAACTGCTCCTGTTTGTCCTCATCCCACATGCTAACACCTTCATTCTTCCACAGCTGCAAAAATTCGTCAACCAATGGTCTTAGGTACACATCAATGTCGTTGCCAGGTTGCTTTGGGCCTTCGATGAGCACTTGCATCATAATGAACTTCCGCTTCATGCAGAGCCAGGGGGTAGGTTGTAGATATAAACAGTCACGGGCCAAGTGCTATGACTACTGCTCATTTCACCGAAAGGGTTCATGCCATCGGTACTTAAACCAAGCCTAACATTCCTCGCATTAACATCAAACTCTGGGAATGCTCTGTCGATGTTCCTCCACTGGGATCCATCGGCGGGGTGTCTCAACATGCCATCCTGCTTACGTTCTTCTTTGTGCCAGCGCATCAGTTTGGCATGGTCTTTTTTCCTGAACAAACGCTTCAGACGGGGTATCAGAGGGAAATACCACATCACCTTCGCAGGGATTTTTTTCTTAGAACGATCTCCCCCAACATCACCAGGGTCGTCCCGCCTGATCTTGTATCGTGCACAGGTGCAAACCGGACAACGATCCAAGTGTTCGTACTGTCCGCGATAGAGGATACAGTCATTAGGACACGCATGTATCTTCTTCACCTCCAAACCGAGAGGGCAAACAACACATTTTGCTTGATACGTCGTCGATGGCAATGTGTTACCCTCTGGAAGAATCTTCTTTACGAGTTTCAGTAGCTCCTCGAAACCCTTATCAGTAACACCATTTGCTGCCTTCCACTGCAGAAGTTCAAGTGTGCTACCCAACTTCTTTAGCCCCTCTTTGCAATCTGGGTACAGGTGAGTCTTGTGGTCCTGCAACATGCGCTGTATCTTTTTCAGTTCCTTATCATTGCCGCAGTCTTTCTCGGCATCACGCAACATTTGCCCGAGTCCATTAGTAGGTTCATTTTCCTGAGCAACATCTTCCTGAGCATCGCCTTCCCGAGCAACATCTTCCTCATCGGCATCACCCATTGCAGCATATGCAAAGGAACCGTAGTATTGAGCCAATAACGGAATGTCGTCATCGGCCTCGTCTTCTTCATCTTCATCCATTAGAATTCCTCTTTCACCGTGCTTTTTCCAAACAGAATAATTCCTCATGAAACCGTGCCTCATCAAATGCACCTAAAGACAACCTCTTTGTTTGTACGATTGTATATTTTTACAATGGGTGCATGGGCAGAACATGAAACCGGACGGCGTCCTGTTAGCCTCGGCGGCATCGAAAAATGTCCTAAGGCCATCACGGAACGCCTGAGCGTGGGGGTCCCCGTACATCCATTGTCTATTCATCTGCATTATTAACCAATAACAAATATACAATACAATTTAAAGATAAAAAATTTAATATATAAATAAATACAAATTATAATATATATTCCATTATATAAATAAATTTCTAAAACTAGCATTTTATATTGATTTTCTAGTAATTTATAAGATTTTCTAGTAATTTATAAGATTTTCTATTAATTTATAAGATTTTCTAGCATTTTATATTGATTTTCTAGTAATTTCTAAAACTACATTACTATAAGCCTTATAACTATTCACAAGTCATACAAAACAAAATACTAACTAGCTTGCCTTCTCTCCATTTAAAACACAACATGAACACTCTCTCCACCATGAACTCAAGCTCTCTCCTCTCTCTCCTCCAAGAACACAAGCTCTCTCTAGCTAGCTTTACTTTGATTCACAAATCCCTCTATTTCTAAATCATAGAAGGATTACAAGCTAAATAAAACATTAGAGAATGAAAGAGTGTACCTTGTAGTGCTCCTTAGATGAGTAGAATCTTCACAAATTTTGAAAAAAATTTGGGCAGCACCTCCCCTCCCACGGCCGAGCAGCATGAACACAGCGCCTAAGTGGTCAGCTGGCTCTGGCGGGGGAGGAAGAGCCCCTATATTCAAACACATTAGCACTGGGTCTTGGCAAGACCCGGTGCTAATGCGCCCCCTTTAGCACCGGGTGCAGCCAACAACCGGTGCGAAATGTCCTCAGCACATTAGCACCGGTTGCTGGCTGCACCCGGTGCTAAAGGGGGCGCATTAGCACCGGGTCTTGCCACGACCCGGTGCTAATGTTTTCGCCCTGACACATCTTTGCGCCGCCCCCGCTCCTAGCCGTTGGACCCGGTGCTGAAGCCCCATTAGCACCGGGTCCAAAAATGGCTGAGGCGGAGGAGGCGGGCGGATGTGAATCATTCTGGTAGTGTCGACGAGAAGAACAGGGAGACGGCCGGGGTGGGGCGCGCCGATCCACGTGGACGTGGCGAGCGGCGGGTTCGTCGCGCCGTTCCTGTACCCGGACCTGGAGTGGGACTTCCGGCTGCCGTGGGTGAGGAGCATCAACGTCAGCGGCCACAAGTACGGCCTCGTCTACCCCGGCATCGGGTGGTGCGTCTGGCGCAGCTGGGAGGACCTACCGGAGGAGCTCGTCTTCCACCTCAACTACCTCGGCGTCGACCTGCCAGCTTCACCGTCAATTTCACCAGAGGATCCAGCCAGGTGATCGCGCAGTACTACCAGCTCATTTGCCATGGCTTCGAGGTATATCCAGTTGCTGGCTACAATTAATAGCTTACATAGCTACATATATACTCATGATGATTGATGATCACTGATCAGCTGATATATATGATCCATATATCTTATCGAATCGTTTGCTACGAATCCATGCAGGGTTACAGGAACATCCTGGACAAGTGCCACCAGAACGCCACGGTGCTCAAGGATGGCCTCAAGAAGATGGGCCGCTTCAACATAGTGTCCAAGGACAAGGGAGTGCCCATGGTGGTCTTCTCTCTCAAGAACCGCAGAAGCTGCCACGACGAGTTCGAGATCTCGGACGTGTTGCGCCGCCGCTTCGGCTGGATTGTGCCAGCCTACACCATGGCCCCGGATGCCCAGCACGTCACGGTGCTCCGCGTCGTCGTCAGGGAGGATTTCAGCCGCACCTTGGCCGAGCGCCTCATCACCGACATCGAGAAGGTGATGCACATGCACCAGCTGGACTCGGCGCCGTCCAAGGTCGTGCCCCATCCTACCTTGCCTGCTCTACCCCAGCTGGCCAAGAACTCGGATCAGCTCGTCTGAGTTTCTTACAAAGATGAAATGGAATAAAAGAGAATGAGAGAAACCAGAAGAAGTTAGCGACCTGAATAGTGCAAAATGATCAACGACATTTTTAGTTACTAGTTCTAGAGGTCATCCGTGCATCCACATGGCTTATACATGCATATGTTTGTTTTACAATTCTAGTGTACAAAAGCTTTATGCATATTCGTTTATTGTGAATAATCTGATGCAATAAAAGATGTCATTCATATATAATCGGATTGTAACACAGCCCAACCACACAAATGTCTTGTACCGACGGTAACATGTGGCGTACTGGCGTCACAACTGTGCAGATGAGATATTAGTCTACCTTGTGAGGAAGAAACATTCGGACCTTAGAGGAAGAAGCATTCGGAACTTTTTTTATGCAACCCGAAGGTATTATCGAGAAGGAAATACTAGTCTTGAATAATGTTGATGTCACGGTTCGTGTGGACAATGTAGATCAGATGGTTGGGGATGCTTAGTAGCAAGGTGTATACTCAGCTGCTGAGTTAAATAGACTCAAGCAGTTCGTCTCAGATTCCAAGAAACCCGTATATCCTGGTTGTGAAAGGTATTCATGTCTATCCGGTGACCTCAAGCTTCTGCAGCTGAAGGGCAACTCATGATTGGACCGGTTGAAGTTTCAGTGAACTATTGGTTTTGGTAAAGGACATTCTACTAGAGGGAAACCTTATGGCAGAGTCCATGGACGAGGCTAAGAAGATAATTTGTCCTTTGGGATTGGAAATAGAAAAAAATACATGCATGTAAGAATAATTGTGTTCTTTTTCATGGAGAATACAAAAATTTAGATAGTTGTCCTAAATGCGGTAGGTCCCGGTACAATTATATACGGAAAGACAATAAGCTCGATAAGTGTAACAGAGGGGCTCCTATGAGGGTGGCATGGTATTTTCCTATCATTTCTCATTTGAAACGCATGTTTTCCACTAGAAAGGAGGCTGAGTCTTGCGTTGGCACAAGGAAGGTCGCAAGAAGAAGGACGGTATGATGCGGCACCTCGTAGTTGCTGCTCAATGGGCACACATCAATGCTCACTATCAATGGTCGCTGATGATTGCAGAAATATTTATTAGGTTCTCTATGAGCACAAATGGCGTCAATCCATTCGGTAACTAGAGTTTCACACATAGTACTTGGCCTTTTGTATTGTCAATTTACAATCTTCCACCATAGCATAATGTGGGATGACTTGTATATCGGGCCTTATTATTTTCCTTTTTTTGTTCTTGAGTCAACACTGCATATCGAGCCCTTCCCTCTACCTCTTATGTTCTTTATGGTCAAGAACTTGGTAGCTGGGAGAATCTAACATCAAACAACAAAACATAATATAAGCATAATGTGGGATCACTTTGCTACGGGTTTGAAAATGCTATGCACCTATGTGCTGGAGTTTGTGGCTCCACTAAAAGGTTTATGACCCTCAATGCCCTTTATGGGTCCCATAGACTCGGTCCTACAAAATACCAAGCCCATCCGGCACAATCAATGAATTGTTAATAGTTGTTAATATAGACACGTGGCAGGTGGTGACATGCATGTTCATCCTTGGTAATCCTCCATGTTTCATGCTAGATTGAGATCCTTTTCATAATAGTTGAACAATTACACGTGATGTTAAACGTGGATGCGAGGCTTGGGCAGGTTGTAGGGTCACGAGAAATGAGTCTCGGTGACATAGATCACTTGAGGCGTAAGGTCCGTCCGTTGATGACATTGGCTTGAGCACATTTTTCATGCTACCACATATCCTAGAAAGGATGAGCTCACTAGCTTAGTTGTCTTGTTCGTTTGGGTCAGGGTCCTAGATGTATGGTCTATGGACTTTTTAGAGGAACCTAGGAGTGTCCCAATTGCACCTAGGTGGCTTTGTACATAAACTAGGCATGTATCTCAAAAGTTTAGGCTCTTTGGGATGGGTTGTCATGAGTATCTTCTTGTTCACCTTTGGATGGGTTGGCAAGCTGCATGGTTCTTTGTGTCGTGTGAATAAAATAAGTACACCCGTGCAAGGTTAATAATCATTTTTGAATTACAACGCTCTCTTTATATGATGTTGTACTTGTATAAATACTAAATTTTGAGGTGTCTAGAATAATAAAATTTGCTCTCTATTCATAGATGCTATTTCACTTGCTAATGGTCAAAATTGAAGGATAGGATGAGATAGGCTTTTGCAAATTTATTGAACCTTAAAGCCTTACTCCTTGCTAAAAACATATGCATGATCATTGTTTATATACTGCGTAAGTCTTACAAATACCTTTTTGTATTAATGGGGCTATTGCTACCTAAGTTGCATAAAAACTGGAGATGGTGTTCAACCACTCACTACGGAAACCCGACATATGCCGAGTGTCTCTGTCTTTGCCGAGTGTATTATATCGGGCACTCGGCAAAGAGCGAACACTCGGCAAACAAACTCTTTGCCGAGTGTCAGGACGCCGACACTCGGCAAAGATGCGCTTTGCCGAGTGTCAGGCAAGGGACACTCGGCAAAGACGCCGCACGTGCTCGGCGTGTGACACGGCCGCCAACGGCCGTTGGCGGCCGTTTGGGCTGCATCTATTTTGCCGAGTGTCGTCGGCCTGACACTCGGCAAAGAGATTCTTTGCGAGTGTCACCAGCCAGACACTCGGCAAAGATGTCGCACATGCTCGGCGCGTGAGACGGCCGGCAACGGACGTTGGCGGCCGTTTGGGCTGCATACTCTTTGCCGAGTGTCACCGGCATGACACTCGGCAAAGATGTAGCACGTGTCCAGCACGTGCCGCGCGTGCCAACGGGCAGGCATGGCTGTTTGGACTGCCACAGCTTTGCCGAGTGTACAAGATAGACACTCGGCAAACATTTCGAAAATTTGAAAATATTTTTGAAAAAACTTGGAATTCAAACACAAAAGTTTGAAAATTTTGAATACAAGGGTTTTTTGCACGGATGGAATGGTGGGTTTGCCGAGTGTTTCCAGCTAAGCACTCGGCAAACTTCCTCTTTGCCGAGTGCTGAGCTGGTAGCACTTGGCAAACCATGCCTTTGCCAAGTGTTCTACAATAAACACTCGGCAAAGGCTAGCCCTTTTTATTTAAACTTATGTTTTTGGGCTCCAAACTTTATCAATTTCCCGTGATACTTGTCAAAGGCTCTTTATATCTTATGTGGAGCCTGTGGCAAAAAGTTGGGACGATTTCGAAAAGTTTATATATACGGCCCTTTCCAATCGGAGCATATCCCCATAGAAGTTTCGGAGAGTTGAGAAGGAGACAACTGGATTTCGAAACGAAGTGAAGTTGAATTGGAGTTTGAGTTCATAACTTTTTCTATATGCAATAGATGATGTAGATTGCTTCATTTGAAGTTATCATATTTTTCCGGACCCATTTGATATTTTTTAAATTATTTTTACGCCCTTATTCGCATGAAATAATGAAAGTTATGAAGGAATTATGAGCTATATAGGCATGAAATAATAGAAACATTTCAATGAAGCATAAAATGTGCATTGTTGAATGTATTTGACAAGATATTTTGATGTGTATTTGTTCAAATTTGAAAAATTTGGTATGGTGCAAATGTTCTAGGAAATGTTTGCCGAGTGCTACACTCGGCAAACAACACATTTGCCGAGTGTCAGGCTAGAGACACTCGGCAAAGATGCCACGTGGGCTGGCCGGCCCGCGGCCGCGCGGGCCATGTCATTGGCCCACGTGGCACTTTTGCCGAGTGCCTACATTCGGCAAAGGGCAGGTTTGCCGAGTGCCCTGGGCCAGACACTCGGCAAACAAGCCATGTGGCGGTCCCCTTCGGCCGCGCGCGGCCACGTCAGCGGCCAGCGCGCGGCCACGTGGTAGATCAGTTTGCCGAGTGCCCGATCTGGGACACTCGGCAAATAGGGGGTGCCTGGGGGGACTTAACCGCCCACGCGGCCCCCAACCCTACTACATACCCCTCCCCGCCCGTACACATGCACACACGCACACACCCGCCGCCGCCGCCGCTGCCCGCCCCACCCACCGCCGCCGCCTCCTCTCCCTACCCGCCGCCGCCGCCACAGCCCCGGGCCGCCTCCGCCCCGGCCCGACGCCGCCGCCGCCACCCAGGGACACCTCCACGCAGGCCCGACCCCGCCGCCGCCGCCCCGGGCCGCCTTCGCCGCGGCTGGCCTCCTCCCCGGCCGTCCCGGACGCTGGCGTCCCGAGGCGCCGCCCCGAGCGCCGCCTCGGCCGGCCTTTGCCCCGAGCCGCCGCCCCCCCAAGCCGCTACCCCGAGCCGCCGCCTCGGCCGACCGCCTGCCCGGACGCCGCCCCAAGCCGCCGCTGCCCCGGTCGCCGCCTCCGGGACGCCGACGGCCTCCTCCCCGCCACCGGCCTCCTCCCCGCCACCGGCCTCCCCTGCTGTTCCCTTGAGGTAATTTTTTTTTGAAAAATTGCTGTGAAAAATACATGTCAAGTTAGTTGCTGTTTGTGAAAAAAATTGGACAATACATGAGAAAAACTAGTTGTCAACTTAGTTTGTGGTAGAATGTGGTAGTTGCTGTTTTGTGGTAGGATGTGGTAGTTATTGTTTTTCATACATAGGATAGAAACATATATATGTATATGAATGGATGATAGAATTTTGATTTATCAAGGAATGCTAACAACCCCGTTCATATGGATGATAGAATTTTGATATATTTATGTGGTTGTCAGCCTTCGTGCCGTGGATACGGTTATGTGGTTGCGGCCTTCGTGCCGTGTTTTTTGCAGGATGTGTGGTTTCAGAAACCTCCCTGTGTAGGGGAGGTGCTGCCGAATTTTTTATTTGACAAAAAATTGTTTTTATTTCAGTGAGGTTGTTGCACCGTCTTCGACTTGGACCCCGACGCCGCACGTTGTTCCCCGCCGTCTGCACCGACACAAGCGTCACCGACTCGCCCGCCGTCGAGCCCGTAGGTGAGCACATGCAAAACCATACGCCCTCAGTATTTAATTCGTAGATCCATATTTAAGTTGTGTACCTTCTTCGTCTTTTATATTTATCTTTACCGTGTGGCTTCTTTGCCATGTTCTTGCGTTTCCTACGGTAAATAAGATGATATGACATTTTATTTACTGTAGGATACGCAAAAACATGACAAAGAATTCATACCGTACAGTCAAATACAATAGGCCAAGATTGTGCACAACTGTGTCACGTAACCTAGTTAGGTGTCTCCCGTTCGAAAGAGATACGGTTGTGAATATGTGAATCTTTGCATATGTCTAACCGTATCTGTTTTGAATTGTCCTTGTTTTTGGACAGTTCGAGGATGTGTAGATGGGTAGTTTCCATGCTCTACTCGTACCGAGGCTGAGTTTCGGCATCATCTCCGTGTTGTTCTCCGAATACACAATCTCCATAATTGGACGTGTATTTGGAGAACAAAGGGGAGGTGCTGCCGAAATTCCGTCTTGGATACGAGTAGAGCATGGAAACTAGCCCGTCTACACATTCTCGGGTGGGATTAGGACCTATCTTTACCTATTAGACATATAAGCTAGCATCCGGTAGATGCATTTATTATTATAAATTTGGTATGGAATAAATTTATTTCTCGGTGATATGTACAGGGATGGATGACCGTGAGTGGATATACACTAGCCGCTCAAGTAAAGGTGAGTGTACAAATGAATGGATTGTCAAGACTCAGGCGTTCTTGAAGCAAGCTTTTGAAAATGCGAAAGGGGTGCCAACTACTTTCTGTCCATGCGCGGTTTGTGACAACTGTAAACGCCAAACAGAAGTTGTGATGGGTAAACATCTCGTCAAGTATGGACTTACAGAGAACTATACTCGGTGGACACGCCATGGTGAAGCCGTTGATCGTGTGAGAGACGAGGCCGTGAGGCAGCGGATCCAGGAGTTTGATGATGAGCCAGGGGTAGGAGACATGTTACATGACTATGGCGAAGCACACTTCAATGATGGACCTAGGGAGGAGGAGCCGGAGGCCACTACAAAGGCTTATTATGACATGTTGTCAGCGACACAACAACCCCTTCACTCACACACTAAGGTTTCTCAATTGGATGCCGTTGCACGTTTGTTGGCCATCAAGTCCCAGTTTAGCTTGGGTCGAGACGCCTTTGACCACATCCTGACAGTTTTTGACGGCCTCCTTCCGGAAGGTCACATTCTGCCAAAGAACATATACGCAGCACAGAAACTTCTAAATGCACTTAAGATGCCGTATCATAAGATACATGCTTGTCCGAATGGATGCATCTTATTTAGGAAAGAATATGCAGACACAAAGCAATGTCCGAAGTGCCAGGCTTCTAGATTCGTGGAGATAGTCGGTGCTGATGGTAAGAAGAAGCAAAGCAAAATACCCGTGAATATCCTACGGTACCTTCCACCTATATCGAGGATCCAACGGCTTTACATGACCGAGGACTCCACGAAACAGATGACATGGCACAAAAGTAGAGTGCGATACAATCCTGATAAGCTCGTACATCCATCCGATGGTGAAGTATGGAAGCACTTTGATGGGATTCATCGTGACAAGGCTAGAGAGGCTCGGAATGTGTGTGTTGCGTTGGCAACAGATGGGTTCAACCTGTATGGAATGACGGCTGCCCCATACTCTTGTTGGCCAATGTTCGTGATCCCACTCAATCTCCCCCCCCCCCCCCCCCGGCGTCCTGTTTCAACGACAGAACATATTTTTGTCGTTAATTATTCCTAATTACCCGGGGAAAATATGAGTGTGTATATGGAGCCTCCTGTTGATGATTTGGACCGTGCTTGGGAGGAAGGTGTATGGACATACGATCGAGCTACAAAAACAAACTTTAAAATGCATGTCTTCTACCAGTACTCCCTGCATGACATCCGGCGTATGGGATATTCTGCGGCTGGTGTGTCCACGGGAAGTTCTCATGTCCAATATGCAAGGCATCTCTGAAGTTCATCTGGCTGACCAAGGGTGGAAAATATTCATGCTTCGACAAACATCGTCAATTTCTCCCTCTTGAACACGAATTTAGACAAGATATCAAGAACTTCACGAAAGGTGTCAGGGTTCAAGACCCTGCACCACAGATGATGACAGGTGCGGATGTTCGTGCAGAGTTAGACGCTCTCGAGGTCGGGGAGGATGGCCGTTTTGTGGGATATGGCGAGCAACATGCCTGGACTCATAAGTTGGGCCTATGGAAGCTCCCGTACATGCAAGACTTTCTGCTTCCACATAATATTGATATGATGCACACTGAAAAGAATCTTGCCGAGGCACTTTGGGGTACAATCATGAACATTCCTGATAAAACCAAAGACAATACCAAGGCAAGAGTGGATCAGCAGCGGTTATGCAATAGACCGAAGGTAAATATACCACCTCCCAGGGACGGCAAAACATGGAAAAAACCTAAGGCCGATTTCGTTCTCGATAATGACCAAAAGAAGGAAGTGCTAAGTTGGTTCCAAACATTAAAATTTCCTGATGGGTACGCAGCGAATTTGAAGAGGGGAGTGAACTTAACTACTTTACGAATCAACGGGCTCAAGAGTCATGACTACCACATATGGCTTGAGCGGCTTCTTCCGGTGATGGTTCGAGGCTATGTCCCCGAGCATGTCTGGCTAGTGCTGGCAGAGTTGAGCAATTTCTTCCGCCAACTGTGTGCTAAGGAAGTATCGAAGACCATGCTTGTACAAATGGAAAAGCTTGCTCCCGTGTTGCTATGCAAGTTGGAGAAGATATTTCCACCGAGTTTTTTCAACCCGATGCAGCATATGATTCTGCACCTTCCGTATGAGGCACGGATGGGAGGGCCTGTGCAGAACCGCTGGTGCTAACCAATTGAGAGATGTCAAAAGGTTCTTCGAACTAAATGCAAAAATAAATGCAAGATTGAAGCTTCTATTGCAGAGGCATACATTCTGGAGGAGGTGTCAAACTTCACAACGAAGTACTATGCTGACAACCTCCCTAGCGTGCATAATCCACCGCCTCATTACAATGTTGGCGAAGTTGAATCGAACCTCAGCCTTTTCCGAGGGCAACTGGGAAGTGCATGTGAAGGCACCAACAAAAACTTGACAAATGCAGAGTGGCGCGCTTATGTGCTCACCAATCTATCCGAAGTTGAGCCATACATGCGGTAAGTTCAGAACAATCTTGTTTTCGAGTACATAGCCACTATTCTGCATCCAACACTCTTGTTTCTCGTTCATACAGGGAATTCTGGCGTAATAGGAGGGCTCCTACCGCGCACGAAGTTGATAACCTTCTTAAACATGGAAACCTAGATTTTATTTCTTGGTTCAAACAGAAGGTACACTTAATTTCAGTCTTGTCCTAAATTCGACATTACTGAAGTCGCGTCATTAATATAACAAACTATCCTGGTCGAACTCACAGGGCCAATCCGATGGGTCTATGAGTGCCGAGTTGAGACAGATCGCCGATGGTTATGCGTATAAGGTCAAGTCATTTACCGGATATGATGTCAATGGTTATCGTTTTCGCACAACAAGTCATGAGCAGAGGATGCCCAATCGAAGGACTACAAATACCGGAGTCTATACTCCAGGCTCTGATGGGGCCGATTACTATGGGAGACTTGAAGAAATATACGAGCTTAATTTTGGTGGAAGCAAACCTCTTTCTCCTGTTATCTTCAAATGTCATTGGTTTGATCCTTCAGTGGTGAGACAGACCCCTAGTCTTGGGCTAGTCGAAGTTCGACAGTCATCTGTCTTACCTGGAGACGATGTCTATATAGTGGCTCAACAGGCCACCCAGGTGTATTATTTGTCATACCCATGCAAAAAGGACAAAAGGCTTGAGGGTTGGGACGTTGTATACAAAGTGTCGCCACGCGGTAAACTACCAGTCCCAAACAATAAAGATTATAACATAGATCCAAACACCTATGATGGGGAGTTCTTCCAAGAAAATGGGCTAGCAGGGTCTTTTGAGATAGACTTAACCCAAGCGGTCGGAATGGATTTAGACTCAGAAATGTTTGTTAACGAGGACACTGGAGATGTGGTTCATAATGCTAAGGAGGTAGAGTTACTAGAGCGATTACAATTAGGCAATGACGAAGCCGACGACATTCCTCCGCTTTTGGAGGACGACCATGAACATCTCGAAATGTACGATAGTGATGATGCGACCGTTGATCCAGATAATCCTGATCCGGATGATTATTTCTAATAAAAGTACATTTATATATTGCATCATCTCTTTCTAATAGTTTATGTCGGGTCATATTTCTTATATATTACATGTCTTTCTAATAATTTATGTTTATATGTGAAATCTAATAAATGTATGTTTTTGTTGATCGCAGGTGATTGAACCAATATGGTGGGTCGGGGCGGTGTGATGAGGAATGTCATGTCGTTGTACCGGAAGTTCAAAGATGGAGGGTCTCATGCAGCTGGGTCGTCTGGTGCCAAGGGAAAGGGGCGAAAGAAGAAGGCCAAAGGCGGGGGGCGAGGCAAGGGCAAGAGGCGAGAGCGGACTCCCGTACCTTCATCGTCTTCGTCCGATGAGGACTTTGTTCCTTCGGCAGCGGACACTCGGGCCGCGGAGCACGAGTACCGCGAGGACGAGGAGCACGAGGCAGCGGAGCACGTGGCCGAGGAGCACGGGGCTGAGGACCCCGAGGACGAGAACGAGGACGTAGAGGGGTCCACCTCCTCTGAGAACTCGGCCCTTTGGCAGCGAGGCCCCTCGCAACTCCCGAAGCGCCCGATACCCATGGATCGTCGCCCCGTGATCGCACCTAGCCCTCCAAGGTAAGTAATTTTAGATGTTACAAGTACCTTTTCGTTTCATATTCATATGTTAGAAATCACAATATGGGCTAACAATTTATCTTAATCACTTGGGCAGGAATTGGGTGAGTGTCACCCCGGGCGCTGGTCACGCTCGCAAAGTCAACGTCATCCTGGGTCTTCTTTGCAGGGAGCTGTTTCCGGGTCTGTAACCATTGGCGGCAGGGAGGAGCCGGCCTACACCTTTGACCACTACGTCGCCGCTGGCGATCAGGAGGACCGGGAGCGCAGGATCTTCAACAACAAGGCCGAGCGGGTAAAGGGAGAGCTGTGGGTAAGTATTCGTTGCACTACATTGCTCAACACAGCACTTTCATTGAACAATCTACAAATAATGCAACATTCATCGTGTATATATGCACAAGACTTTTTCAGATGCGACCCGGGACAGGAGGCTTTGGCAGATGCTGTGGCACATGCAGCCTGCTGGAAGCTTGTCAAGGACCTGCACTATGAGGCGCGCGTGCATGCCGTAATTGATTATTTCGCTGCACTCAAGATCTCCGTGAAGAAAACGGAGGCAAGAAACATGAAGTTGACCAAGGGTGGTATGAAAATCAATAACGTTTTATTATAAGATTAAGTACTTTAAATTCGATCTTGTTATATGTCATACACTTGATGTCTTGTAGGAGATTCCGTGGTGGTGTGCCCAGCATCCCAGATGCTGGGAGGTGATAGTCGACAAGTGGTGCAGCGCCGAGTGGGCCGTTCAGCACGACCTTTGCCGGGAGCGGCGTTTGCTGATGCCCAGTGTCTCACACCATCAGGGCAGCCTTAGCCTCGAGGAGTACAAGGCCAAATGGGTACGCCGAGTCATTTCAATTCTGTGTAATTACTAATTCTTATTGTTTATTTTTCCAATCGGCGTCACATGGTGGTGCGCCTTGCTCACAGCTCGAGGCATTTGCTATGGCCCACAAGGGCAAGGCGACCTCCGACGTCCGGTACAACCCGGAGGACCCACCCGCGGCATACAGCAACGCCAGCGTCCACAGTCGCCTCAGTGCATATACAGAGGTGGCGAGGGAGGTCCACGGGCCAGACTGGGATCCGACTGCCCACGACATTGATGGAGAAGTGGTCATGAGGGCGGGAGGAGGCAAGAAGCACGGGCGGTACTTGATCGGCAACAGCACCATCGACACGGCCGCTACCCCCACGCTCTCCCATATTCAAGCCAGGAGCACGAGCTCTTCCCCGGCTATCCACCAGCCTCTTCCCGGTTCACACTTCAGGATGCAGGCACTCCAGGTTATTTCTGTTTTGTTCTTCGTACGTGAAGTTTACTTACGTTTGTAATGTATTATAACAATGTGATTGAATATTGCAGGCCCGGTTGGATAAAGAGACGAAGAGACGGAAGCGCCTGGAGGTGGAGGTGCAGCAGATGAGGGAGGCGGACGCTGAGAAAGAGAGGCAGAAGGAGGAGGCCGAGCGGGAGAACCGAGCGTGCCAGGAGCAGGTATTTGCGTACCTGCAGAACATTGGCCAACGCGTGGGTGAAGGTCCTCCGCCGCCGATGCCACCACCGCCTCCACCACGTGTGCCTATTTCTCCCGTGAGTCACTTGAGAACCTTATAATTTCATTTCACAACTCATTTCTGTCGAAAATCTTGTAACACACTTGGAAAATCTCTTTTGGGCGGCTCCTGGCTCGGCGGCGTCGAATGACGGCCCTCAAGACGACAACATTGCGGCGCGGGCGGCTAGATCGCTTTTCGGACCCCCTCCTCAGTGAGTTGGCGCCTTTGCGCCCGTTTGGTGACTTGTGATGTTTCATTGTGAACGAGTGTACTTGTGAACCTATGAACGAATGCTTCATTGTGCCGGTGATGTTTATACTCGGATTTATAGTTGTGGAAGGTTGATGTATATATATATGAACTGCCTGTGATGGTTATTATCATATATATGAACTGTCTGTGATGTTATTATCATATATATGAACTGCCTGTGATGTTTGTTTGAGGGGTCCTTCTAACGCGATAAATAAATAAAAAAAGGGGTAGAATTGGCCCTTTGCCGAGTGTTACACTCGGCAAAGAGGTGCTTTGTTGAGTGTATTGGCCTTAACACTCGGCAAACAGGCTGTTTCTGTCATTTCTGGAACAGCCTTTGCCGAGTGTATTGGCCATAACACTCGGCAAACATGCAGTCTCTGCCGAGTGTTAAAGCCCCGACACTCGGCAAAGAGGCTGCCAAGGGCCTGCCCCTAACCAGCCTTTACCGAGTGTCACACTCGGCAAAGGCGGGGGTCTTTGCCGAGTGCGGCACTCGGCAAAGGCTGGTTAGGGGGCAGGCCCTGGGCAGCCCCTTTGCCGAGTGTCGGGGCTTTAACACTCGGCAAAGACTCCAGTGTTTGCCGAGTGTGGCACTCGGCAAAGACCCCGTTAGCACTAACAGACGGCCGCGAACGACGTCGTGCCGTCCGCGGCCGTCTGTTAGTGCTTTATTTTGCCGAGTGTCAGTTTCTGCCCTCGGTAAAGCCTTTGTCGAGTGCCCGATAAAAGACACTCGGCAAAGGGGCTGGTTGCCGACAATCACTATGCTGAGTCCCCTTTGCCGAGTGTTACACTCGGCAAAGGGGTTGCCGAGTGTATATCGGGGTTTGCCGAGTGCCTAAACACCTGATTTCCCGTAGTGACTTTTTGTTGGTTTTTTTGAGGGAACCACTTTTTGTTGGTGATGTGCCCAAGAAGCATGAGGGATTAGAGTGCTAATGGGCCTACAACGTGGAAGTCCATTAGCATACTCTATAAAGAGTAAAATCCATCACCGGTCCCTAAGCTTGTACCGCTGTGTCGTCCCGGTCCCTAAACTCGCAAATCGATCGTTTAGGTCGTCAAACTTGTTCGATTGTATTATCCCGATCCCTAAACTTGCAGATCACTCGTTTAGATCCTCCAACTTGTTCAGTTGTGTCACCCCAGTCCCTAAACAGGACGGTCTAAAACTTTAGGGTCCCAAAATAGTGTTGCATGTTTATAAATTTTGAAATTTTAATTTTAAAATTACATTTTGGGACAAAAAATGACTTAAAAATAAAAAAAAGTCAACAACAAAGTTGTAGATCGCGTCGATGGCTACAAGTTTCGTATAAAGTTTGTCTTTATTAGAGTTCACATGAAAAAATTATGAATTATTTTTAAATATCAAGTCTTTAGATTGTCCTATTTGACCTAGATGATATTCAAATCCAAGTTTAGGGATCGGGGTGACACAACTGAACAAGTTGGAGGATCTAAATGAGTGATCTGTAAGTTTAGGGATCGGGATGATATAGTCGAACAAGTTTGAGGACCTAAATGGTCAATTTGCGAGTTTAGGGACCGGGATGACACAGCGGTATAAGTTTAGGGACCGATGATTTATAAATATATGGAGTGGGTCTAGCTAGGGGCGAGCCATTCCACCATGTCACATCCCCTAGGCCTCCACCACCAGGCCACGTCCGAAACCCTAGCCTGGCATGCGGTGCTAGCACACCGACGCACGGTGTTCCATCCCTATACGTGTGGACTCCGAGGAGACGTTGTTGCTTTTGTTATTGTGTTGATCTCTTGGGGCAGCACGGGAAATAAATAAATCTTATAAGATCTAGCAGATATCGATAACTTTAAACGAAACAACAAAGAAGAGCAAAATAACCTAAATCGACTAATCTGATCGGCTGAACGGTAACGTTCGATAAAGTGGTGTAATAATTAGATCTAGATGAAAGCGATATGCTTAAACCTATAATCTAATGATTACGATAACTTTGAGGAGACCTAGATGAAGCCACAACGATGCGCCCGGTAGTTAAAGCCTAGAGAGCAACAGGTAAAAGCGGAACATACAAGCAAGCCGGAGATCAACATGATGCAGCCCTGCGAACTCGGAAGAACTCGTTGAATCTACTGAACTAGGGCTGAAAAGTAAATGCAATGCGAGAATATGAAATCGTTTGTTTGATTGGTGTGTATAAACTCTCTTCGTAGCTCTAAGGCTGCTATTTATAGCCTATGCTACAGACTCCGTGTCGATTACGACTTACAAACTTGACAGAAAAGAAAACAATACATTTCTAGAATAAAAACTCCTTAAATAAGTCGAATTCGATGTGGCCCCACCGCCACATATGTCGACCAAATCTTCGCCCATTAATCGTATCAACACCATTGGCTTCCCATTCATATCAGCCTCTGTCATGTCAGCTTTGACTCCGTTGACCCCCATCGTCTTAGAATGTATCGGCTACCACACTCATCGGTTGTAGTCTTCGCTTTCGACATTCATACGTCGCCCTCATAGGCTGGACTCCTCTGACCACCGGTACAAAAAACAGTGTCAAACAGCTACATGTCTAATGTCTAGTGGTAACGATCCATGACCCCTCCTACTCTCAAGTTTTCTGGGTGAATGCGGTAGAGATGTAAATGTTATAGCTAGTGTAGCCTACTCATTTCCCTACACTTCTACCCTGCAAATCCTAATGTGGGTGATAAGTAATTTGAGCGGCCAATGCTCGCAAATGGTGTTCTTGGACAACGACACCGTTGATTATCCTTTACTTCCCGCTGCATATTAGTGTTTCTTTTCAGAGATCATTATTGGAAACTTCAACCTATATTCGCAATACTCTTGTTGACATTTGAGGCCCTAAGACTTGCATTGTGGAGCTCTTTTATTTAAATATCACGATTGGATCATTTATGTCATGAACTTGTAACATTGGGTGTTGAACTTCATAAAACTCCACTGAGACTATAAAGAAACAATGGGGGCACATCATTGCTGGTTCGGCGAGGCAAGTGCACGTGCATGGGGGCACATATGTCTCTTTTTTCAACTTTAGAGATGGTGCATTTAACGTTCTCCTATTAAGTTGGTTAGTGCTCCCTTCGACTTCCAATGTGGGATTAACTCCTTTTAACTTCCAACTAAATTAAACAGTAATAGGTTAGTTACTTGAACTCGATAGGAAATTTGAGAATGAGAAAACTATATAGTAATATTTATCGGGAACTTGGTTCATTTTGATCTATCATGGACACCGTCATTTTTATTGCATCTTTCGAATGCCGTTTGGACTATGTTTATGAGCTCTTGGTACAAGAACGCATTATATCCTAAGGTGTTAAAGAAACCTTCTTGCTTGAGTTCGAGGACAGTATCCAATGGTCACTAAAGGTGCAATCAGCTGGATTAAATGTTGTAAGGAAAAGGGTCCTATGCCATTATTTGTGTTTTTGGTGATTGAGCGACAGCATGATTATTGTGACTAATGTTTTTGTCAAGATATATATTTATAGGTTTTAAAGGTCCTAAGGTTTGATTCTAAGCCATCAAAATAATGGTAAGTTCAAAGAAATCAATTGGAACAAAGAACAAAGTAAAAAACAACAAAGATTCATTGACCGATTCAATCGGGGCTAGCAGAGTATCAACCGTTGTGGACACCGAATCAATCGACGTGTTCAAGATCATCTTTGGAAAGACCACATTACATCGATTCAATCGGCATGGACACCGAATCAATCGGTGTGTGAAGGCATAATTCAAGATCGTCTTTGGAAAGACCCGCATTGCACCAATTCAATAGATGTGGACACTAAATCAATCGATGTGTGAAGGCATAGTTCAAGATCGTCTCTGAAAAGACTGGTGCATTACACCGATTCAATCGGTGTGGTCAAGTTGGACAACGAATCAGTCGGTGTAGCGCATGGGGTCCGGGTGACAACCACCCAATGGCTACGTGGAACAGTAACACCGATTCATTCGGTGTGGACTGCTTGGTAGCATCGAATCAATCGGTGCTGGTAGATTTTCTGCTCCTTGGAGCAACGGCTAGTTTCTTTGGTTGGGGTTCTTTGGTTGGGGCTATAAATACCTCTCCACCCGGCCATTTCAAGGGTGTTAGAGCTTGAAGAAGTTGCTGGTGTGTCTTGTAACTAAATTGAATGCTCTATCCACTAAAGTGATTTAGAAAATATTAGAAGAATTAGCAACAAGACATAGGTCTTGAGTAGTGTTCGTTTAGGCCTATTAGCGCATTGCTTTAGGGATTAGCCTATAGTTAGGCGATGCTTACACACCTCTTTGCTATTAGTGCTTGCGCGCACCTTGTGTTGCAAATCCGGGGCCTGTAAATCCTGCGAGGCTCTCCAACTGAGTTGCTGAAGTGGCCGCAGGTGATTGTGAGAGTGAAAAGAGGCTCTCGGTCTTTTACCGAAAACTCTACCGAGTGGAAACGGCAACGAGCATTTGGGAGAGCCCATCAACTATCCACAGAGTTACTTATCTGGGAGTAAGCCCTTGAGAGGGGGTCCAACAACGAGGACTAGGGAAAACATTGTTTTCTGATACCTCAGGATAAATCGCCGTACTAGAGTTTGCATTGTTATCTTTTACATTTTGCATTATTTCTTGCCCTACTTTCCGTATTTGCCTTTTCTAGAATTGCCATGTGTAGTTGATAGGATCGGAACCTGGGGTGCAAAACTTTTGAGTGTTAGAGATAGAAACACATAGAAAAATCTAGTGCACGTTTAGATAGAAATTGGAAGAGGTTTTTATATGTGCTTGGAGCCTTCGATTTTAGAACACCTAATTCATCCTCCCCTCTTATGGTGTCATGGCCCTTCCAAATGCTTAATTAGCTGACCAGCAATGGGGTGTGATCGGCTGCAGTTGCTGCAGCTTATTTGGCTGCAGCGCTACCGACTGACGATCGGCTCCAGCTCAAGCTTGTGTCTTTCAAACGAAGGCTCGCACCGCTGCCTGCATGCTGCAGCTGCAGCCACAGCCAGCGCAGCCGATCGGAGCCATAATTCCTTCTTGATGTACTAGTTTTTTTTTTGTTTTGATTTACTAGTTTTTATGATCATATATGAGATTTGGCCATGCACATGGTCTCCAGTATATTTATTTGCACATCATGTTCTATCAAACTATATGTTTAAAACCTAAAAGAACTGATATTGTAGAAGTATTTGTTGATGATGATCTGTACCTTACACTTACATATGAAAAGGGCCAAGTCACGGGCCATGCTTTGCTGCTTGGCTTTGGCATGCGTCTAAATTCTTAGCTTGTGTTTTCCCCAGCCACCACGAGGTGAATGCGTTTTTCTTTTGAGCCTTCTCTGTTTATTTTCTATCAGTGGTCGGGTGTATTTATTTCACTGTATGATCCCAGCGTGGAGCTCGAGTGAAACACAAACCAATGGGTGCTTTTGCTACAAGTTGCATAGGCAACACAAGAAAGACATTATTGGTTCTCTTGGGCAGGACTGGTTACCCTCATATTACTTCTATCCCAACTTCATAATCAATACATATATAATAGCTCAGTTTCCTGCTAAAACTACATTGTGGAACTCAAAAGATACACCAATGATGAAACGATTACAATGTGAGCAAATATTGTAACAAACTTACTGCATGAAGAACGGGATTACAAAGGTACTCATCTTCTCCTTCCTCTCGAGCTCATCCTTCTCAGCTATCTGTTTCAGTGTCGTCCACCCTTTCCTTGCCCGCTTCCTCGAACTACCGGAGACCTGAGAAGAATCCCTTGCTGCACATTTTGCATCCTTCCGAGAGTCATTTGAGGCAGACTTGGTAGAGCTTGAAAGGGTATTGCCAGTAACTGAGCCAGGATTCTCTCCTTTCTTGCTCACTTTACTTCCTGTTTTGAATGGTGCTGCTGAGTCTTTATCAATCGTCTCCATTAGTTTCTTCTGAGGCGTGACAAATGCCAGTCCATCTGGAAGTTCTGCTTGCGAAGTATCATTGGTTTCACATATTTTCACCTTCTCACAAGAAATAGGCTCAGCTTCATCCATCTGTTCACCATTTGTGTTTTCAATTACTCGTACGCTATCCTCATCTCCTAAACTACCAGGCTTCACCGTTGACAAGACGGCCTGTCCCACCATTTTGCAATCTAGAGAAATATTACATTTAAACCTTTCCCCATGTTCACTCCTCTCAGAAGTTGACGGTCTCGACCTGGATGGCAAATCCATTTGCAAACTTGCTGCTTGAGAATGCTCACGTGCTTCTTTCATATCCCGCGTTCTTGTGTTGCTATTGTTTCCTCCCAAAGTTCTACGGGTTGAGTCCATGGTATTATACTCCCTTGATGGTAACAAGCTCTTAACTGCACCCTTCCCACTACCTAATATTAGATTCTGATCTCCGCAGAAATGGCATGCATAGGAAACGCTGTTCTGACAGCAATTTGATTTCTTCCGTCGCTTAGCTTTATTTCTCTTGTTCCTTATGCGGACACTGCAGTTGAAGCCTGGCTTTAGGACTGTCTCACACCTGCAATATTGGAAAAATTTTGTTACACAAAGGCCGTGAATAGGCAAAAGTTACCAGATAGAACCAAACAGAATAGCACTATATCATCTAAATTAAATACCCCATAGTCTACCAGAATGTACAGATAATTTCACTATTATTGGGAATTTCTGAAACACTTGGGCCTGGCCACTAATATTGTATTGCATCACATCGGGAATAGTTTTAAAATTTTTGTTTCAAGTTTCCTTCCAACAGATGATTAGATTCTTAGTTATTAGATATAAGTAACTTACTCCCACCATTCCTAAATACAATGACTTCGTGAATTTTAGGACAAATTAAGCAGGGAGATAAAAATCTAAAAATCTTTCATGCCCCATAGTTAAAGCAACTGGGGAGGCTTCTGATTGACCAGCTCTTGTTTTTGGCGCAAGGCCAGATCTTAATTGGATACCCAGAAATCCTTATATTTAGGGACAAAACTCAAACGCCAGAAGTCCTTATATTTAGGGATAGAGGGAGTACACATAATAGATCTGAATTTCAAGAGAATGATTGAACATGATGTGACTTTTATCACCAGCTTATACTACATGAAAAAAGAATACACCATTATTGTCATTGCAGCGTTTTTACTTTACTGGTAGTAAACTAATGAGGTTCGTTCAATGTGTGTTTGTCCCACAGGACACAACTCACAAGGAAGAACAACCAATCAGGGTGCAATGAAACCTTTTACTTCCACGGTATTATGATTATTAAGTATTAACCAAAAACCATCCTGGCATGCAGTGTGTTGGTCAATCATTTGGACCACCCAACCAATGTCCAAAGGTTACCAGCTCATGCCAAATGGCTGTGATGAAATGGTATTTATGAAATATGGATTTGTGAGCACATCCCATAAATCACTAAAATATGTTAACCATTCCTACTATGTCAACAGAAATTGTTATCTGTGAGTGAGTGGAGTTTAGCACAAAGTTTAGTTAAACGTTTGAGTTTAGAAAAATTCTATTTGCAAAGACAAATGTTGAGAAACATATGCTCAAGGCTTTGCAATCACTCAATTAAATAACTGGCAGTACGAGGTTATCAAACCCAGACAGCTGTGGCATGGTTAGAGTTTTTGAATATTTCCAACCTAACTTAAAAAACTTCATTTACTCTTCATAGAAATGAATCATGCATATTGGTTTGGCTGCTTACAATTATAGATACAATTCCTTCACTGGGCAGACAAATATTGCAAATCAAAGCATACAAAACATCAACATGAGATGTTAACAGCATATGGATATAAAAAATAATAAGATCAACATTTTGACAAACCAGTCAGTAGGACTTCCATGCAGTGCACCACCAACTAGAAGAGCTATGGTTTGTATGTTCATTAGAGATATCTAAACAAGGGGAACAATCTAATATATAGCCTAAATTTTTCCCTAGAATTATCAACTGCACGTTGACTGTCATCAAGTATTAACAGAAGTAGCACGGCCATTATGTTATCAACTTTAATAGAACAGAATCATGAATTCATGATTGTTCTAAAGGTTTTTCATTGTCGAAGATATGCACAGATATACAGAGTGAGCAGAACAACAGTTTGTCTGACAACAATACATTTCTCACGGTAGTTTTACAGAAGATAACAGCAAGTACAAGTTAATTCGCGGGGAGAAGTATTAAAGTGGTTTTGACTACAGTATGCAACAGTCATAAAGGATGATTAGGCCAAAACACACGGGCAAATTCGGTCAAGCATCCTCCAAGGTATGCTGACCAGGTGGTTAGACAACATGTAAATAGGATGAATAAGGCGTAGTAACTAGGCGCGGTAACTAGTAAGCAGCAGCTCTCACCTCTGGCAGAGGAAAGTGGCGGCGCCGAGGGGCACTCCGGCGGCCTCAGCACTCGCGGCGAGGCGGCGCCCCAGCAGCGCGCCGACCGGGCCAACCCCGGCCTCCGGGCCCGCCCACGACGCGAGCCGCTGCAGGTGCTTGACCCTCAGCAGGGAGGCCTCGTCGACACGCGTCCTCCCGGAGGTCTCCTCGCGGATCGAAACGGCCTGGTTGGCGGCCCTGGCCGGCTTCGAGGCGCCGCGATTCGTCTTGCTCATGCCGCCGCCGCGGCGGAAAAGGGTGTTCCGCGGCTACCTTTGGCGCCGAAGAGGTTGCCGGCCCCGAGCTTGCGCGTCCCCGGCGGCGAGGCGCAGTAGAGAGGCGAGGGCAAAAGCGGCGGCGGCGGCGCGGCGCGGCGCTCCAGTTGGGCCACAATTGGATCGAGCCGAAGAGGTGCGAGATGGATGTTAGAGGCCCAAATACCAGCGGCTGTTGGGCTAGGTTTCATTTTCTTTCGTTAAGAACGGATGACAGCCTACACTCATGTTGGTAAGCGGTAACGACTTTACCGTTTCCCCTCGAGATAACAAAATACATGGAAATGATCCTGCAAAGCTATGAACATGAACCAAGGGCATGATGCCCTTCCATCAAATTCTAGCTTACAACATAAAACTTTTACAAGGAGAAAGGAAGTTAAATGCCATATATTTGAGTAAAGAAATCAAGTCTGGTATTTGTGGGTTAGGTGAGATGAGTTTAAGGGTCCGATCAGCTTAAAGTTTTGAGAGTAAAATCCTTTTTAATTATTTTAAAAACAATGCCATGTGTTTTTGCTTCTCTTTGACCTCTTTTCTTCACTCTAGCATTACCATGTTTTATAGTCCTCCATGCATTCGAGGTCTCATCCATCCTAAAATGATATCTCATTATTTACTATTCCCGTAAAACCACCCCCACAGAACCATTATTAACCATTGGTTGTTGAGGAGGCGTATTCTCAAAGCACCCATATCTACATTGTGTTAATAAAGGCATGGTTTGATAATACACCGATTTGGGTATTATTAGTAGCTAAAATGATTTCTTTCGCTTCACAATCCCACATAATTCATTTAGGAGTCAGTACATAAGATTTAATTTTATTTCTTTGATTTTCTCTTCTTTTCTAACTTTATAGCTTTGGTGCTAGCTTCACATTGATGTTCCCCACCAAATAAAAAGCCTGCTTTTATGAACCCTATCAGAGTTACAGGTATTCCAATACCAATGCCCCGAAAAGGCGACTAGTTATGGTTTTAATATCTAAATTTGGACTTACTTTATTCATCATGTGCCTATAAATTGATTGATTGATGAAGAGGTACGCGGCGAAAAAATTGTTGTTTTAATCTTCTCTTGAACCTTTCATTTATCCATTTTCCTAACTTTTGTGTGATTCCAAAATAAATATGATACTTTTATGGAATTCAGTTTTTCTGAATCGTCTGGTTTGAAGTTGTCATGACTCATGCGGTTCCTGCCTCACGTAGAATTCAGAGTTGGGGTCCACGTTTTGTTGGGCTTCATCATGTTAAAAGGTGTTGTGTTGTGCACTTGTGTGTGTCCATGTCTCTGCGGACAAACAGATGGAAAAAAAATTACTCGTAAAGATTAATATTACCAAAACTATACCAAGGTGGTTCTTGTGTTTCATTGTTCTACCGTCATTATTTTTATATCTGGCATGTTGTTTGGTTGGTGGTTGGTAATGATTTATGCTGATAAAAAAATACTACTGGCTGATAGCTGGTGCTAATTTCTACTGAGAGAAAAATACTACTAGCCAGTGACCAATAAGCCTAGCGAAAAGGACGAGTCTCGTGTCAAGTCAGCAAAAGTTAACCGGCCGTGTGGAAGTGGAACCAAACGTCATGCGTCTCGAGAACTCTTCTTCCAACGCGCTCTAGAAACAGTACACGGCTGGGCCAACCGAAGGATGCAACGCAATGAGCGTACCGTCTCACTCACAAAATCACACCTGCAAATGGAAAAGGAAAAGAAAAATTACGAAACTAGCCCTGGGTTTAGGCAGGTGCGGTGCGGGCCTGCGGGGAGCATCCCACCCAAATCACCAGCAAAAAGGGATGGCCACAGCGCACCTGCTCCGACTTTCCGCCTCCGCCTCCGCCTTCCTCCCCAGCATCATCACCACCAGCCCTCTCCCCGGCCGTCTCCGCTTGCCCCGCGCCGCCATGGCCACCGACTCCTCCGCCGCCGCGTTCCAGAAGATCCAGATCCAGCGCGAGGACACGGTTCGTGACCCTCCCCTTCCCTCCACTCTCGTCCGTCTCCTGTCTCGTCTCGCAAAGCCCGTCGACTCGGACTCGGAGGGCTTTTCTAGGGTTTTTCTGCGCACACCCCCGCACTATCTGGCTGTTCTCGGTCCGAATTTGGCTCGCATTTCGTGGCGATTGAGAGGGTTTAGCGCCCGATTGCACGGGCTTTTCAATCCTTTACCCCCGAGATAAGAGGTTACGGCCTTCGTTCGCCCCGAGATAAGAGGTTACGGCCTTCGTTCGGTACCTTAGGGAGATGGAATTATCCAAGCGTCGTGTATGGTTTTAATTCGTAATATGTTTGTTTCGTTTTTGTTTGTATGATTTCTTCTCAAATGCCTCCCTGTTTACTTTTGTCTTCAAATTTGGCTCTCTTATCTTCGGCCTTGTTTAGTTTTAAAAAGCAACTCCCAAATTCACTATGCAAAAAGAAGATTCCCCTCACATCAAAATGACATAACATGCATGGAGTACTAAATGATGAAATAAAAGACTAATTGCACAGTTTTGTTACTCTGCGAGACGAACATTTTGAGCCTAATTAATCAATTTTTAAACAATTTTTCGCACATACAAACGAAATGCTACGGTGGCGCAATGATTACGAAGAGACTCCAAACTCCCAATTTGGTAACTTTCCCTCTTTAATTTTTTTGTTCCCTCCGCTTTCTCTTTTCCCGTTTCTTTTATTTGTCACAAGGTCCAAGGTGAAATTTTATCAATAAAAGGACAGGAATCGACCACTGCCAAGGCCTTTTTTTCCCTTATTTGCGGATGTTGCTCTTGGATGTGTATCAGCTTATTCAGTATTGGAATTTGCAATGTTTATTCGTCTAGTTATTTCTTTATTGCGTATACTATGATAGTACATTTCAGTGCAGGAGTGATTAGCTAACTATAAAGTACATGAAAGATTCATATTTGGTGAATTTTGCAGAATCACTATCATTCACTAGGACTAATTGCTTTTTCACTGTCGCACTGCATTTTCTTCTATGTGTCTGTTCTGTTGCAGACTTCTAGTACCTCTGTTTCTATATATTTGATGTTAACATCAAATAAATAAAAATGGAAGCAGTGGTAGATTAGGGAGTATAAGCATTTTGATAGAGGTGGATATCTTAGAACTGATAGCCTTGTGCATGATATCCGTATGGCCATAAAACATTTGAGTGTGCAGTGTATGCCAGTGACAGTAAAAAACTGTATTTTTCATCTATAATCTTCAAAATAGTTTTTGCAAACATAATGGATATCACTAGTATATAAGGATATTTACTTGATGGATGAAACAGAATAAATCAGATAGATTTTAAATTTACCCAGATTTACGTAAAGAATTGACCCATTGCATACTTGGTACATTTTTTTTTAGATTTTGCACTCTGGGATTCCTCATGAGATGATCACTTTTATGGAAAACGCAGATCCAAATATGAATTGTGAGAATTTGGGAGAAGTAGGATGTCAGTCAGATAAGTACGAGTGCAGGACAGAATAGTATAGCAATCTTTTTTTCTTATTGACATGTGCAGCGGGTTTTGCAGTTTTATGCCTGGTTGTTACTAGAAAGTTTGCAGAGTAAAATTACAAAGATACACAGATCTCCTCCGTGTTCTGAAAAAGAAATGGTAGATAATGATGCTTTAGCTTCCTCGGACTACTTCAGGGTAACATGTATTTGTATCGAATTTTCAAGTAATAACTATAAAAGTTACCCTGCTAAACAATATAAACTGCACATACGTTGATGCTGATTAAGCTTGATACGGAAGTTTTTCTTCTTCTGTTTGGAACAGAATGTTTATGATGACCAAAAGCGTTGATCATGTAGTATAGCCATTACTGAAAATGATAGGTTTGATGCCTTTTGTTAATTAATGTGAATGTTATATCCTACCTTTGATTTGTTATCTCATATTTAAATGGTAACTTGTGTCTGTAGACTTTTGATGCCTATGTTGTTGGCAAAGAAAATGCCCCTGGAATTGTGGTTTTGCAAGAGTGGTGGGGAGTAGATTATGAGATAAAGAACCATGCAATTCACATTTCCAAACTAGGTGGAGGATACAGAGCACTTATTCCAGAGTAAGATTGTGTCCTTTGTTGCTTTCTGTTTAATAACTGCTTGGGTACAGAATTGGTGCTTCATAAGATGCCAACACTCTCTAACAAGATTGTTACTTTGTCAAGCACTGCATTTCTTGATGCCATTTTTTTCTTCTCAGTTTGTACCGTGGAAAAGTTGCCCTGGATGTTGCTGAGGCACAACATCTGATGGAAGGTCTGGATTGGCAGGGTGCAGTTAAGGACATTCAGGCTTCAGTTAAATGGCTCAAGTCAAATGGATCACCCAAGGTAGAACCTTTTACAGCTTTGTTCTTGTTTGGTCATTTTCTCTCTGTGTTTGCTGTATGCATTCAAAATTTTATACAATCTATGTAACTGGAAAACCATATTAATTAGCCGCTCCTATCTTGTTGCAAATCTATTACGAGTCCCATGCTAGTGTCCTTGTCTGGTGAAAGAATCATCATTGGCTCTTTATGGTATTGAACACCAATGCACTGGATAAATTAACAATTGATTAGAATTGCAATTTATACAGCTCTTCTGCATATTTGTCTATAAGGTTTTGAACTCCTTTGTTTCTGCTGTATAATATTGGGAAAGATACACCTCCTTTACATTCAACAAGAACGGTGATGTATGGCACGACAGTAGCATGTTTGTTTCTTTATTTGTGGTTTTGAACTCTTTGTTTTTTCTGTCTTAATGGGAAAGATACACATCTCTTCTTTATGTTCAACCAAAACAATGGCTGAATCACAGTGGATTAGTCATACAATTTACAGGCTTGGCTCTCCAAAGGTGCTATGTTACCTCCATATTGTACAAAGAGACTCAATTTTCTTATCTTTTGTTAAGCCTTTATCAAATCACATGCTGACAATTTATGACTTTTGGATTGATGAATATTGTCAAGAACACAAGTTGAAGTTGGCAGTGCTATTAACTCACCTAAAAAGTAAAATGAATAGCTCTAAATTCGTACAAACTCGTAGAACAAAGTTCAACTTTTATTTTTCAAGATGTTAAGTGCTCCAGAAAATTATGAGATGTCTAATGTCTTACAATTATAGTTTTTAAATAAATTACTGAGGAACTTATATCTATGTTCAAAATATAAATATTTTAATTAGGGCATTATGCTATATTGTCTGAATCACTGTTGGGTCGTCCCTGATTAATGCGTCACAAATTGCCTTGCAGTAATAAGGACTAAAGGCAAAGTTACTGTCTAGCAAGGAAAAAAATGGTTAAATAGTGAGCAGATTAAACATGGCTGAATTAATTAGACTCTAGATGTGCCTCAAGGTTTTGCAGGAACTGTTGTCAGAAAGATTAACTAACTACTTGCGAAAAGCTTTTACATCCAGCAGGCCCATATAGCATTTATGGTTTGGTACAGAAGTACATCATGTTTCCATATGTTCTGTTGAAAAGAATGCAGGTAATCAATAGGTACTGAGTAATGATAAGTTGATAACCTTCTCTTCATCTTTTCTATAACCAGGTTGGTGTTACTGGCTATTGCATGGGGGGTGCTTTATCAATTGCAAGTGGAGTTTTAGTCCCAGAGGTAGATGCTGTTGTTGCTTTCTACGGGGCACCATCTTCTGAGCTTGCCGATCCTTCTAAGGCTAAGGCTCCTATCCAGGCCCATTTTGGGGAGCATGACAATTTTGTAGGATTTTCGGATGTCACTGTAAGGCTTCACACATTACTTTTTCTCTATTGTTACAGTATATATGGCAATACATAATGTCCCTTCCTGATTTTTGTTTCCAATGCATGCTTTTCCCGATTGATACTGCTAGTTAGCTTTTACTGTTATCTTTACAGCATGCACGCATGGCGTGTGCTACCTCTATTATGGGAGTTATTTTAGAATATTTGATTGGTACGTGGGGTGGGTAAAGAAATTGCATGGTGAGAAAAGTAATACCAAAACGTCAGAAACTCTCTAGAAACATCATCTTTTTCTTGTTTGTGAAAACTTTCCATGTCTTTTCCACCATTAGACCTGACATGTGGGATCTCTGTGAGGGATGGGTAGGAATTATTTAGGTGAGAAGTGTTTTCAAAAGAACTGGATCCTTATAGTATAGATTATGGTGGTTATTTTAGAATATTTGATTGGTGGGTACGTGGGGTGGGTAAAGAAATTCCATGGTGAGAAAAGTAATACCAAGTTGTTTTTCTATTTACAAGGTAGGTTATCATGTGGCAAATGTACCGGGACTTGGTATTGCACTGACCCCATGTAGGACCTTGCCACTGGCCTTAACGTGTGAATAGGATAATGAATTCAATGCCAAAATGATTCAACACACGTCACAAATTAGTTTTTCATTACTGTCCTAGACCCAAGATGGAGCAAGGAATTACATTTTCAGTCTTTCTCACCATTCTGTATGTTGAAGTCTTTTTCTTTACATGTATACTTTTCTGATGTCATAGCCAGAATGAAGTTAATGTTTCTATGTTATGTGACTATACTTGGCAATGTTGGATAATTATGTCTTAGTAGTATAAGTGTAAACACGGTTGCACATGATAGTATCTATATCTATAAATCTGGGTGCTCTTAATTTATTAATGCTCCAGCAAACAAAAATACAAGAATGCTATATTCTGCATATACTAGATATGACAATCATCTGACACTTGCATGATGTTTCAGGCTGCCAAATCCCTGGAGGAGCAGCTCAAGTCTTCCGGGGTACCATCTGAAGTCCACATATACCCTGGATGTTCGCACGCCTTCATGAACACTTCGCCTGAGGCCCTCAAGAGGAAGAAGGGAATGGGTCTGACTGATGAGAACCAGGAAGCCGTTGACCTGGCTTGGTCTCGCTTCTCTGCTTGGATGGGACGTTTCCTCGGATCCGCTTGAGATATTCCCCGCTTGGTGTGCTGTGTGATTGTGTGGAGTCAGGGTCCTATGGAATAAAATGTTCAGATCCAGGATGCTGCATCCAAACCATACAAATGGACTGGGTTGTACTGCGTTCTAGATTTGGCTGTCGTTCTGCAGTTTATGGATGCACTGTGGTGTCATTTTCTGATTTGAGTCGATGGATGCTTACTCTGCAATAGTTGGAATCCGTTGATGCCGTTTGGCTGCAGCAGCGAGAACGCAACTTCGCTGCTGAACTCCAAGTATCGCCTACGCCGGATCGTTCTCTGTACCCCAAGGCCTTTGGATTCGAAGTCAATAGTCGAGATCAACCTCAACCGAGAACTGAGAACCGGTCGTGGCTCTCACATTTGTACTAGAAATTTTAAGGATCTGGCCGGATTAGGGCTGGGTCAAAATAATAGTTTTTAAGCTAAATTTTGTTAGGGTCAAGTTAGATTGTGAAGGAACAAACGGGCCATGATCCGTTACCACCCCTAGTCGTGGCACAGTTCCACATGCAGATAATTACTATTTTTAGAAATAATTTAGAAATAAGACAGTTATAGTTAAAATTGCACTCTTTTATAAGATTTTTTTCAATATCATAATTGCATTCTTTATGGGACGACGGAGGGAGTAGTCATCTAAGAGTTACACGTAGGTACCGAGTACTTTTCCCTCTTATCCCACTAGCTTCCTTGCTTTTAACAGATCTGGGCCATCTTGTCTCCTAGCCTCAAACAAACGCAAGCATCATTGTTTAGTGGCACAAACAACTTTTAAGAGATCTACATCATCTTGTTTCCTAGCCACCGTACAAGTAGTCGACAAAGCCCCTAGCGGAGAGCGCAAGCAAAGGGTGGCACAGCTCGTTAGTGGAGGGAGGTAGGGCAAGACGATGTGGATGATGGCAGGGCAGGGGCGGGCCGGTGAACAACCTCGACTAGACCTCGTAAAGAATCATAGCCGAGGCAAGACAATACATCATACAAGATGCGCTCTTTATGGCAACTCAAAACTTGTTAGCCTTCCGCCTACTCCAGCTCCTAGGCTCAAGGTCTGGGCACCAAAAACTACTCGTCGTGGCTCCTAAAGTTCATCTTGCTCTCAGGCTCGGGGGCAGACACCACAAAACTACTTGTATGATACATGTAGTTCAAATTTGAGAAGTGCGACTAATTTTTGAGTAGTTTCTTGGTGTCTGTGCTAATCCGCTTCGTTTTACCACAACATCTTGCGACCGTTGCGCTGCCTCCATTCTCAGGGGTCGGGAAGCGGAAACTAGTCGGCATCATTGGCTCCATCCTCAAGGGCTGGGCACCGAAAACTACTCGGCATGGCTCAGGGGCTAGACACCACAAAACTACACGTATAATACATGTAGTTCAAATTCTAGAAGGGCGACACCTACTCTGCTCTGCTTCCGCCACCCGCCGGGCCGAACCTCGAGTTGCTCCCTATAACCGCCCGGCCGCCGTGAGCTCGGGGTCCTTCCTCGCCCGCGGTGAGCTAGTGACCCTACTTCCTCTATTATTCCCTCCGAACTCGTGGTCCTTCCTCGCTGTGGTGAGCTTGTGACCCAACTTCCTCTATTCTTCCCTCCTCTGTTCCTTGTTTGCTCCTCCTCGCCTCCTCTCTAGACTGCTCCTGGCAAGTCTTGGACTCCTTCCTGGCTTCCTCTGCTCTAGTTCTCAATCTCGCTGAGGCAATGCTTAGATACTGCCATGGGCCTTCTTGAACCTTTTCGCTCGGTTTTACCATTCTGAGATGATGAGATGTAATGATACCCCAACGGCTTGCAAAATAGAATCTTGGTTTCTTGTAAAGTTGCCAGCGTGTATTTTCCAGAATGTGTGTTCCGAGAGGAACGATGTCCCGATGAATTTGGGTGTTCGTGTTATGGTGGAAACGTTGTCCCCTAGAATTTGGATGTTCATGTTGAGTACAGTGTCCCCGTACCATCCGGTGTTTGGTTTTGTAGGTGTCCGGTATATAGACGGTGTCCCTGATATTTACACCTAATCGTAAGCAGATTGAGGATTTGACTGACCAAGAATGAAAAGTTCTTGAAAGTTATAGCAAATGTGATGGAGATAATTTTAGTGCAGCAACTCGATTGGTGAGGACCATTTATCCTAGGGATGGAGATAAATGTGAGGTTCATAATGACAACTTGGCCGTAATGTATCATGTTTTGTTCAGGAAGCCTTTTGACATTGTGTACTTCATGTTCACGGAGATACATAAAACTCGCATTGACATAAGAATTAAAAATCATGTATGCCCCATACATCATGTTACTGATTGACAGTGAAACTAAGGGGGGAATTGTTACATATACAGAGCACTGAGTTACAGGGTAGAGGCGGTATTGGAGACTAAAGAGCCTCAGCATAAAAAAGCTTCAAAGTCTAAAAAACGATGTGTGTGCCACCTCGAGTTAAGCAGCGGCAACACTAGTAGTACCACATCTAGCTGCACTAACTAGTTCAGAAACTTTGTAGCTGATACAAAACAACCCAGAAATTAAATGGGAGTTTGAACAACGAGAATGACCAGAATTGGGTAGAACTGATGTTGAGTGATCGGCAAATTGTAATGGGAGTTTCAAGAGGCAGTCTGTTAGGCAGTTGTAATGATTAACACGATCCAAAACGTTTTTGCCTGCACCAGATTTCCAAACACTACTTTTACTCCTACTAACTAAAAAACATTTTTTTCTGATAGTTGCAGTCAATTTAAATTATGACATCTATACATGATCAGGTTTTTCATGTCTAAGTGGAACATAAAGATCCGTATGAAGATGATACTTTAATAATATTATTTCAAAACTTTTTCCACATATATTTCAATAGTCAATAGTCAAAATTATATATTGGAGACCATGGTCATGCACAAAATGCTCATTATTTGTGACCCATCTTGAAGAAAGTGTAACGGTAGTGAAAAAATAAAACAAACAAGTATTTAACTCATCCGATTTCACTTGACTAGATATGCATCAAGCTTCGCCGAGAATGCAATGCTACTGTTACTTAAGCCCACCGCACCTGTACTATGGATCAGATCCTTTGCCTCACTGCCGGTCGTGCATTAGATAATTGCTGCTTGTGACGACACCTGGTGCTTCTTAGCACATCTCAACTCCATCATGCTAACAATGCAAGCAATCAAGTCATTGCAGATTATAGAACCTTCGGCCAAACCCATCCGGGCAAGATGATTTCCTATTGCTGTAAGCCCATCAGCAAAAGCAATCGTGAAGTCACTGACAGTGCAAGATCTCATTTGTGTTGTGTGCCGGATCTTTTCAGAGAAGTCCTGAGGTAAGACATTGAGAACTCCATGCCTCAATAAGAAACCTGAAACCTCAAAAGCATCATCCAGATGATGAGTTACAGCATTCATGTACATCGCTGCGACTAATCTGAGAAGTATAGGAAGACGGAAACAAGCTGAATTCTGTATCCATTTATGGAGCATGGATCTTTTTGATAAAAGATTCTTAATCAAAGAAATAACGGGACATTGTTCAGGTCTGTATACATCTGAAGCATAGTCTAGGTCCAAATCCTGGTAGGAAGTCTGCCAGTCGCCGAGTAATTTCTTTATCATATCTACAAATAGAGATTTTATGTGTGAGAAAGCCCATAAACTGAACCATTTCATAAGGTAATCATAGTATACTCGAGATTCATAGTCCACTTCAAATCTCCAAATTGTGATGGTACAAGGTTCTAGAATGCTCCCCAACCCCATGAGCAGCCTTGCTCCACCACTGCCACCATCAAGGAAACTCCTCAAAGCTTGAAAAAACTGTGCCCATTGAGAGTTTCGGTTGAGGTACGGCATAAAACTTGAAATCATCCTGTCATCTAATCTTCCAGAGAGGAGCAGCAGGGTGGTTACTTTTCTGAGCTGCTTACAAGTGAACTTCCTATTCAGGAGTGTGGCATTTGTATTTAGGGACTGAACAAGTAAATCAATTGCTACTGGCGAGTTGAATATATATAAGAGACTAAATTCTGTTTCGTCCTCGCAGACAGGAAAGACTAATTCAAAAAATCGATGCTCACTCAGAACAAAGTAGTTTTTGAACTTGTCCTTACTGTTATGAAGATGCTCATGGAGAATGAATAAGTCCCTTGACTTGCCGACATTTTTTGGCTGACTGAACTTTGTGGTCTCATATATTGCAAGAACAATTAGCCCCTGGACATATGGATGTACTGCTTCCTTTGAAGAAATTCTGGAAAGAGATTGTAATTTGTCAAGTACTCTGATACCAATAGAGTACAATTCATTCGTCCAGTAATTCCGAATATGTAACCCATCCATGTTAATAGATCTGCACCAATTTCTGCCATGCTGCAAGGAGTCCCTGCTTGTTGTTTGGGATGGCACTTTCTGTGATAACACTTCAAGTACCATTAATTTCCATCTATTCCAAATAGATATTAAACTTTCAGGTGATATCTGGTTACGGGATAGTATGTCATGTGAACACCTTACATTTTCCAGGGCAGGGCATGATTCAAATGTATACCCAGAGGATCTGAACAGAAGGTGGATGTCGAGGATTGAACGAACCGCACAAAGCTCCACCAAAACATTTCCCTGTTTACTGCCCGCTGTCAGGTTCTTTGACAAGTTGGCAAGAGATTTTCTTGGGTCACGAAGTGCATCTACTTCCAAAGAGGCACAACAGTACAGCTTTGACTCCTTATGCACAATCTCTCTTGCTTTCTTTAACAATTGCTCCTTGCCATCATATCCTTTGTGGTACCTCCTTTTGGCATGTGTACTCCACAAGTTATTCATGATGAAATGGAGGAGAATGAGCTGTGTCATATTCCTAAATTTAATTACATAATTCCACACTAAGACACTCCCTATATGTTCTGCGTCATCTGTAGCTTCAGTGAAATTACCCAGTTCCACCTCAAAACATAGAAGCTCATTGAAAAGAGCCCTATTAGTTAAGAATGTCCGGACGTTACCCAGCAAGCTAAAAGCCTTCACAAATTGCATCATATGTTTTATGTCTTTGCGATGAAAATAGTATGAAGCACAATCCTCCAGATACTTGTTTCTGGTGGCATTAAGCTCTGACGAGTTAGGTCCTTCAAAGGAATGTGTCTCCTCTAGTTGACGCACAAACTTCAGACCAATATCAAAAAGTTCTCCTTTCAAACATGTCGAGAAGCACTTGGGGTAACATTTAGCCTCAAAGTATGCATTAGCTGCCTGCAACCAGCATTTAGCCATAGCAAAGCATTCCCCAGCGTCTTCAAGCCTTGAATCACCACATTTTAGATAAATCAAACCTGTATGTTAATGTAAGAAAAGAACTATGATATATATGTTTTCCAATGTCCTTGCAAAAAAAATATGTTTTCCGATGATTTATGAAGAGATTGCATAGTATATAATGTCTAACAAAATATATACATACTAAGAATTGTTTGTTACTATGTGTTGATTTTACAATGATCAGATATAAGGCAGTATGTGTGTTTCACAAATGGGGTAAGGCAGGCACCGATAGCAAGATTAAAGTTCGGAAGTGACATTCTAGAATACAAGCACTTAGATGTTTAAAACTTGTCTAATATCAAGTTCAAAACAGATCATTTTAGAGTTGGGCACAAGAACTAAGATGATAGATCAAATGACCATCTTGTCCTCAATTAATCCTTTGTAAATTGTTTCTATTATTTTATGCATGCATCAGCGCTTAGGTGAAGCACATTGGGAAACGAGGCATGCATGAAAAAACTAGTTAATGATGAAATTAAAGAGTAAGACTGGAAAATGGGCTAAAGCTGCCTAGAGGTTATAGAACATATATTTTGAAGATAGAAGAAGACCAACCTGCTTTCTTGAACTCGCTTGATTTGATAAGACAGTTGGCAGCTTTCTCATGCTTGCCAATAGAATCATAGATTTCAGCTGCCTCAATAAAAAACGCCCGGGCCCTCCTCCAATTTACTGAAACAAGACGCTCACCATTAACTAGATGGTCAGATGCTCTTGCCCACTTCTCTCTGTGATCATCACCAGCCTTTTGAAAGCACATTGAGGCCATTCCAAATTGCCTCTCATTGAAAAGCTGCAAGGGTAAAATAAGCATTTGGTTAGTAATGTTCAGTAGATTAACAAGGAGTTAAGCCAAGAATACTGGAATGCATGTGCCTGCTCAAAACAGGCTTAATCAGTACTAGGATGTACTGTATTGCTTTTGAAACTACTCCCTTGATCCTAAAATAAGTGTTCTTTTAGCATTCAAATTTTGCCAGAAAAGAGTGCATTTTTAGCTTTTAGGGATGCACATTTAGTTAAAGCAACTCCCACATCAATAAAAGAATGTATAGCGAAGCGGATGGAGCTTATCAAATAGTTTATTGATGTTACTTTTTAGTTCCAATGAATGTGCATTTATATAGAAAGTATGAGCAATTAGGGGCAACAAGGTCATTTAACACAACTAGTAATGTGTCTAAAATTTGCTAGAAGTACATAAATTTGGGACGGAAGGAGTATGTTCCTGCTTCAACCATCAAATAGTTGTACTAATTGCTCAAAAAAAAAAGTTGTACCAACCTTGATGCCTCGTAGCCTCCAGTCTTCTGTGCTGCTTGTTTTCTCCATTTCTTCGCGTAAAGAATCAATTTGCCTAACTTGTACCAGGCACAACTTTTTCCAGTAATCAAATATAGGTTCACATAAATCATTTCTGTCTTCGCATATCCAAAGCCTTTGCCTTGTTCGTGTAACAGCAACATAGAGCAGCTTCAACTCTGAACATAGAAGAAAATCCTTGTTCCCATCAAATTCCGGATATGATATTTCTTTAGGCAATGCAATAGTACGACTTTCTTTCATGTATCCATAGATTACTCTCCATTTGTTTCTTAGAGGAGATGAACTGAAAAGGTTGTAGATTAGTACATCCTGCACGAAATATTACTTAAAGTAAGTTTCATGAAAGCAGTGTCAGAAACTTTCATTAAATCTGGTTCATTAAACAGTATACAGAGGATTGTACTGCACCTCAAACTCAAGGCCCTTGGATTCAAGAATTGTCAAAACAAGAGCTTGGTTACCCAGAAGACCAATAAGTTGTTCCTTTGTAGCATCATCTCGAACCAAAATAACTTGATCGGCACCAAACATTATCCGTTTGCTCTGCTGACTTTTGTTTCCTTCAAAAATACTCACCAGAGTATTCTCACCATTACAGGACTCTAGTAGCACAGGAGCTTCTCCATGTATAACGCTAGTCTCAGGGTTTAATTTGTCTATAAACATTGGGAAAAAAAAGTACAATAGGTCCATTATACTTTGACCCAACGAAAGAATACCACAATGCGTGCGAAAGTTTTGACAAAGCTGGAACATATCACTGATATGAAGTTCTTTTCCATGTTTCTCTTTTGGGAGAAACTCCGTGTAGAAGAAAGAACGGATATCCTCAAATCTGAAATCAACACCTCTAGCGATTGTTTGTGCAGTGTCACCAGCAAAAGTGAAACCCTCCTTGAAATTGGAGCATACATACTTGAGGAGTGCTATTTGGTTCATGGTCAGATCCTGAACCTCATCTATGTAAATATTATCCAACATATCACCATTGTAGCCATCAGTCCTTAGACGGCAGTGAAGGCTATTGACAAAATCAGAAAGGTCAAATTCCCTAGCAATACACTTCTTTTTCTCATAACAAAGGTAAATGTCATATATCTTATCCCTAATCTCAGGGCTCAAAGATGGAAATCTTCTATCATAAAGCATGATGTAATCCTTCTTTTCAAGTTTTCCATCCAGAGACTTGCTTGCTTGATGTCCACCTTTTATATGAGAAATTATTTGCGTAAAAATGGTGGATGGATCGAGATTACTAGTCAGCTTTGAATTGAAATGAGGCCAATAGGAAATAGAGAATTTTTCATAGTCAACCTCCTTTGTTTCAATATAAGCTTGCAATGTATGAGATTGTAACTTTCCACCATTAATGTAAGTTCTCAATTCATCATGAAATCTATCAAAAAATGAAGTACTCATTGTTCCATCGAGCATCATCAAGAATTTCCGGAACGTGATAACAAGTGGATAGTTCTTCTGAGGTATATTACAAAATGTATCAGGTATATCACTAAATTCTTCAAGTTCATCATTGATATTGATGTCATACATTTGAAGACTACTTGGATGAACAGAGAAGTCATCAGAGGCAAATCTGTTAACGGATAATGAAGAGAAGGCGTAAGAAGTAAAGATTCACATGTATGAAAATCTATATTATAAAAGGAGTACAAATGACCAACTCTAGTGGACAAAATAAATAGAAATCACATCATTTGAATGTGCCTTGAAAGTTCATCAATTTAATCTTGATGAGTTGGGATTCTGAATATTTCATGAGAACTGCACCAGTACTCCTTTCAAAAAATTAGCACAAATCCTACAGCACTAATAAGTACTTGGACCAACTATTGGTGATTTAGTTTGTCCTATACTACTATCCCGGCAACGCTCCCACGTTGGGAGGCAGCCGGCGGGGGTTCGAACCCCCGCACCGCACCAAGGGGGGTTTTCCCCCAAATTTATGGAAAAAAGGCCACTCGCTGCATTATTTAAACAGAGATATACGTGGTCCACTGATGGTTGCAGCGTGATACGCGGCCGCAGGCGTGTCCTCGCCGTCAGTGGCACGTCCTGGGTAGCCGGGGTTCGTGGCCTTTTCTTGACCCTGCGGAAGAGAGAAACTTCTATCTTTCCGGTCAATGCCTCGGGGGAGGTCAGTCCCCCAGGGGTCTGAGTTTTTTTTTAGTATCCCAGTCCGGGCCCTAACCAGCCCAGCCCTTAGGATTAAATCAAGAAGTATGGTGCCTTGTTCCATTTGGTGGCACATTTCTTCGCATGAGGAAACCATGATGGGCCTCTTGGCGCTACACTTGGCTGCCAGCACGTAACATAAGCCACCACTATCAATGGTAGTTATGGTCACCTAAATGGACAAGAGGCCACCTGCCTCAAGTATAGGTAAAACGAGCATTAATCCTAGCACTTTCGTGGCCGAGTGGAGCTGATCAGTGAAACAAACGTGGCATTCACCGCAATTCTGCACACCACAAGACGGCCTCCATTGTCCACATGAATCTTCTCGATTAGATTGCAAGGGAATTCAGACGGGCTGGGTTGGTATCTGTGCTTACTTTTTGAAAAGGGAGTACCAGAGCACTTTTCATATTTGACAATCGAACAACTATAAAGTTAAAGAAAGGTCAAAACAATACATTCAAGCCGTACAGAAACACCTACCTGGATAGAATATAGTACAAAAACATTTTTTAGAAACATATGTGGAGAAGAAGAAAAACATTATGCACGTAACTTTACCTTTTAAGTCTGGAAATATGATTCTTTACGGCCGAGCATAATTTTGAGCTTACAGTGAGAAACATTTGCCTTAGAAAATCTTGTTCAGTCTTCATGTCCCTAAGTGTCATGTAGTTATTGTTGTGGCTCGTAGCAGATAAATCAGCTTCCTCAAAATTTAGGCCTTGGTATGCAATCAAAAATTGCTGTTCCTTTTGGATCAGCTTCATAGTTAATATAATTGTTTTCCCTGTGCCTGATCTCCCAAGTATAAAACTACTGCGTGGGAATTGTATTATCTCATTTTCTTCTTCCGTCAGTTCAAAGGGGATATCAACATTAGACCCATCAGCAGCAGCAAGTAAATGCTTTGCTACTCCAGATGATAATGAGTAGAATTTCATAAGAAGAAAGCTCTCACTAACTTTTGAGTGATCCAGAGCATGTGAGACATCCACATGATCACCAGCTTCCTGAGTCTCATCTTGGCAATCCTTCTTAAGGCGGGTTACATCATGCCCAGCTCTCCATACCATAGGAATTACCCACTTCCTGTCACCCAAAATTCAAGTAAAGAAGATAATCAGAACATAAGTTTGATACAGACCTAAAGTATCCAGCAAAAAAATCATCTATAAGAGGATAACTGTTTGCAAGAATATTATAAAAAACCCCTTTTGTCAATATCCATAAACCAAAGATTTTATGATGTCAGGTGTTACAGCAGAACATACCCTTCCATGTGAACTCTTCTGCAGTGTTCCATATAATCATCACTGTACATTGAAAATAAATTTTGAAGCCGTTGGATGATTCTTTCAATATGTTGAGATGTCACTAGGTCCCATATCTTTATTATCTGAAAAAGTCTTGCACCTTTTTCCAAATCGGTACTCCAGACAAGACAGAGGTCACCGATCTTGTATACTTTAACTGGACCTATTTCGTCAGTCATGCATGTGTTCTTCACTTTACTCCGCCAACCACATCCAAGTCCCACAAGTTTTTGCAGTACCTCCCATCGGAGCTTTGCTGATTTTAATTTCATGAAAGCGTTTCTAAACTCACTGCTGAAAATTATCTGTTATGTTAAGCAAAGACTGGTTAGATTAAAACATCAAAAGGATGTACAGGGAAAGTAGCAATTATAAATTCAAATTCAATTTTTTGAAGACAGTCATGATTTTGTCGTAAGCATTGATAAGAAAAGTTATATATAATCAAGATGTTTTCTCAGATCAAATGAAATTGCTTAAAATTTGAAACATAGATACCAATTTTACATATACTCATTATGTTTTAATTAGTTTAGCAATTTCGCTTCGTTTATGACAATATGATAAATTATCCTCTATATTCTGGAGAGATATTTTCTAATTAATTTATCAATAGGGACAAGTGAATTAGCATTTTAAAAATTTGTTGTTTTGTTAATAAAGGGTATTAACTCTATTACGTACTCTAGTCACAAATAAGGGTTGTTGCTTGTGTATCAACAAGGTACCCAAAACACACTTTTGACCACTGCATTTTGTTGCGATATATCTATACAGTATAACTATACTATTATGAAACTACATTGAGATAAATATACTCCTATTATTTTTTAGTATCCAAACCTGACAAATAAAGAGAAATTTGTAACCAACGTTTAAAATGACTAACTGATGGAAACTCAAAACGACGTTTATTTTTCATTGATGGGAATAGTATTTTTTACTAATACAAATGTTATGTACTGTTGAACCATGTGTCAGTAATAGGCCCAGCCCATATGTATATGTATATGTATATGTATATGTATATGTATATGTATATGTATATGTATATGTATATGTATATGTACTTCCTCCATATGTTTGTTAAATGTGAGCTTTAAGATATTTACAAAGGTAGCGACAAACCGAATTTCGACGGTGGCCCAAAAAGTTATTAACCCCACACAGACAGCCTTCTTGCCAGGGAGGAATATCATGGAAGGAGTTGTAGTTTTGCATGAGACGATTCATGAAATGCATAGGAAGAATCTGGATGGGGTAATGTTTAAGATTGACTTTGAGAAAGCATATGACAAAGTCAAGTGGTCTTTCGTACAACAAACTATGAGAATGAAGGGCTTTTCACATAAGTGGAGATAGTGGATTGAGGCCTTTACGCAGAGGGGCCGTGTGGGTATTAAGATAAATGAACATGTCTTGGCATTCAGATATCTTGGCATTCCAATGCATTATAGTAAACTCAACAACTCGGATTGGAAGGGAATACAGGAAAAATTTGAAAGGAAATTAGCCAGCTGGAAAGGGAAGCATATGCCAGTTGGAAGAAGATTAGTATTAATTAATTCCGTTCTAACTAGTTTGGCGGTGTTTATGCTCTCTTTCTTTGAGATACCAAAAGGGGTCTTAGAAAAGTTAGACTACTATAGATCCAGGTTTTTTTGGCAATCGAATGGCCACAAGAGGAAATATAGACTGGCTAAATGGGGTATCCTGTGCCAACCAAAAGAGATGGGAGGGTTGGGAATTAAAAATCTGGAGATACAAAACCAGTGCTTATTGAGCAACGGGGATGGCTTGTGGCAACAACTAATAAGGAATAAATATTTGCGGTCCAAAATAATTACTCAAGTAGAGAGAAAACCAGGAGACTCTCATTTTTTGTTGGGTCTGTTGAAGGTTAAACGAACCTTTACTAACTTTGGTACCTTCCAACTAAATAACGGAAAACAATTCAGGTTCTGGGAGGACAAGCGGTTGGAAAATTATACCTTGCAACAACAGTACCCATCCCTATATCATATTGCCAGGAAGAAGGGTGATACGGTGGCCTCAGTTTTTTCTAGGGTCCCTCTTAATGTATCTTTCAGGAGAGCATTAGTAGGCCAGAATCTAAACTTGTGGCATAACTTAGTGAGTAGAATTAGTCATGTGCAATTGATTGATAGTAGAGATGCCTTTAGATGGAACCTCACTCAATCCGGTTTATTCTCTGTCGAGTCAATGTATTTGTCTCTAATTAATAATGGCAATATGCAACATAACAAGCAAATTTGGAAATTGAAGGTATCGCTGAAAATAAAAGTTTTCATGTGGTATCTAAAGAGAGGTGTTATTTTGACAAAAGACAATTTAGCTAGAAGGAACTGGAATGGAAGTAAGCTATGCTCGTTCTGTTCCAAGGAGGAAATAGTACAACACCTATTTTTTGATTGCCACATGGCCACTTTTCTTTGGAGAGCTGTCCAATTTGTTTTGAACCGTCCTAAACCTCATAGTTTCAATTATTTGTTCAATAATTGTCTAGTGGGTTTAAGTACAATGTTAAAGAATCAAATGCTAGCAGGTTTCTCTGCTTTATGTTGGGCACTATGGCTAAGTAGGAATGATTTGGTTTTTAACAATTCTCCGCAAAAAACTTACTTGCAGGCACTGTTCCGGGATACGTATATTGGCTCCGTTTCTGGGCACAGCTACATCGGCTTGGAGAAGACAGGCAAGCAATAAAAGACGTCTGCTAGGCTTTGGAGACGTTGGCCATGCGTTTTTTTGCCCACCATGGATGGAGGTTTAGTAATAGAATTACGAACTAATGCTTTCATCAACTTTTTGGTGTGGGTTTCGTTTTGATTAATATTTGAGAGTGCAGACGGAGGTGCTGCAAATTTATATTTTTGGGTTGTAGCCAATTTGGTCAAGGCCGGATAGTTTTATCTATTATCTAAAAAAATGTACTTCCTTCGTATCTGAATTAGAAGTCGTTCTGGACTTCATCTGTGTAAAAGGAAGTCGTTGTGGCTTGCATGCATGTTTTGGGACTGCTTTACCCCTCCCACAGTCCCACTTCGCACGCCGCGCCGCTCGTTTAATTGCGCACCGCTTCGCACGCCCGTACTAAAAGCGCAGCGCGGGGGCGCAGCAGCCTGCTGGCCTCCCATGCGCCATGCAAATTGGTGAGCGCAGCAAAAAAAAATGGGCTCACGGGGACTCGACCCGAGACCTCTCGTCTCGGCCGCATCGGGGCATGATACAATAAGCAATCAAGCCAATTATTTTTGGTGTCCATAGTGCATCCGCAACCCTATTTAATAGGGGTAAATAGGGAAAACTCCAGCCAAATTAATCACTCCTTGGTATGCACAATCATGTCCTAAACGACTTCTAAATCATATATTGAGGGAGTACAGGTAACATGCAAGCAATAGAGTGAGATTAGAGTTTTCCTCCATAGTCTACATGAATCAGAGCTGCTGTCCTGGGTGATTGCTGCGGAGGTGACTGCCTGCTCTCCTTGGTCGGCGTGACGGCAGCCAACGGAGAGGCATCAGAGGGGCAGCGCAGAGACAAGCACACGAAGGGGAGAGCTGTGTTTCCTTGGTGAAGGTTGGTGACAACGGGTTGCTGCTCCCACTTATCCTCGCGGAGTGGGGAGGAAAGCTCATGGCTGGTGGATCAGCGGCAGAATTGCGGAGTGGTGCTCAGGTTCAAGTAGAGGCCGTACAACCACGAGCAGATAATTGGAGCAAGGGGGAGCTCGATTGGAGGTGTAGGTTGTGCGTCTGCCTGAAGGAAGTGTAGAGAAGAGCATGGCTGTTGGTTTGTGCTGTTACTAGCAAGGGCTGTGATGCTACTTCATTTGGGATGGCTGTTGGTTTGTGCTGCTACTAGCAGGGGCTGTACGTGATGCTACTTCAATTGGGATTTCTTGAGAAATAAATCAGTGAAGACTGAGCAGCTGCAGGTCTGTGATTGGACTGTCCTGGTGCTTTGGGGAGGTGAACGCAATTGCAGAGCCTGTAGAAGTGGTGCTTGAAGTCAAGGCTGAGGCACGTGTGGATTGGAGCCGAAGAAGCATTTGACTTGTGGAACTCTAGATTTTAAGCACCTCCCGGTCGTTGGTACAGGGAGTGAAGAGCAAAGGAATATATTGTTGCCACTTGTGAAATTAAACAATGATGGAGAGTAACAGATTCAAGCAGGTCTTCAAGAGTCTGGCTGAGCTTTTCACAGCAACAGAATTAGAGGATCTAGCCCAAGTACTTTTGGCAAAAAGTGCAGAACTAATGTCAGTTTCAAAAGAGCCTAATGAAGGGAACATTTTTTCAAGGAGAGAAGAAACATCAACTGTTCTCGGCAACCTCGTCAACCTTTCTCGTCTTGACACCGGTACATTTGATGCAAATTGGATACTAGATTCAGGTGCATCTAGACACATCACGGGGGCATTGGGTGAATTTCCATCATATACCCCATTCCCTCCAACACATAAGGAAACTATTCAAACTGCTGATGGAACTGTGCAGCATATTAGAGGTGTTGTTACAAATGCACTCCACCAATTACATTATCATTCGTTCTATATGTTCCATCCTTTCTGGTTAATCTAGTATTCATAAGTGCGTATGGACATTACCTGTTGTGTCTATTAGTGGAATGAAGTATTTGGTGATATTCATTGATTGCTATTCTCGCATGACATGGGTGTATCTCATAAGGCATAAAGGTGAGGTACTTAAATGCATTAAGGATTTCTCTGCATGTGTTAAGAATCAGTTTAATACTCAAGTCTGAATGATCAGAACTGATAATGGGACAGAATATATGAACAATGAACTTGCTACTTCTTTCTCGGCCGAGAGAGTCTTGCATCAAACTTCATGTTCAGACACACCTCCACAAAATGGAGTAGCTGAAAGTAAGAATCGTCATCTTTTGGAAGAGCCACGATCACTTATGTATACAATGAACGTGCCAAAATTCTTATGGATTAAGGCGGTTTTGACTGCTACTTATCAATTGTATTCCATCGAGAGTAATTGATATGAAGACTCTTACGAAATGTTATGGGTAAGAAACCTTCTATAAGAGTTAAATGTGCTAAGAGAAGGCCCCTTGAGGGTTTGGTGTGAGAACAATTCAGCTATCAACATTCCTAATAATCCCGTTCAACACGATAGAACCAAACATGTGGAAACAGACCACTTCTTCATTAAGGAGAAACTAGATTATGGTAGTAAACTCAGGTGGTCAAAAGCTGATTGTTTAACAAAAGGTTGAGAAGTAAAAGAATGTAATTTAGCATGTAGCAAGATGGGAATGATAGATATCTATCACCCATCTTGAGGGGGAGCGTTGGGCCATATGTGTGTAATAGGCCCAACCCAAATTTATATGTATATGTATGTATAACAAGCAAGCAGTAGAGTGTGAGATTCTAGAGTTTTCCTCCATAGTCTACATGTATGGTGTAAGCAAAAGGCATCCCTTCATAAAGCTACAGGTAAGAACTTAAGAGTCCAACTTACCTCCAGGAGTGTAGAACTGAGTCCTAACTAAACAAATGAAACACCGATTCATGTGATACAAGTTTATCAGCCAACTAAATTATCTTAAGCCAAGTATGACCAGATACTTCAGGAGTATCGAGCATTCTTACCTTCCATTTAGTATTGCAAAATGCCGCAGAATCAAAATTAAGAAGATCACCAAGTTGATCAAGCTCAGCCTTTACTTTCAAAACCAACTTAGTCAAGGCTGCATTGTCAGTGGCATTGAACAAACATTCACGCTGTTTAGCATCAAGAACTAGAGTTGCCCAGATTGTCCCACTTTCAGATAGTATATTTGCATTTCCAAGAATCCACAAACAATGCCGGCATTAATGGTAGCCATAGTTGATGGATAAAAAGACTGAACCAAAGACAAAGTCAGGAAGACTAGATTAAAAGAAGTGACACACACCTTGCTCTTGTAAGGGCGACATTTGTTCTGTGGTTATCAGAAAGAAATCCAATGTTACTTTTTGAATTGGATCTAACTGTTGACAGTATGATTATATCATCTTCACCTTGGAACCCATCAATGGATTTTACCCGTACATCAAAACCAAGGCATTTATCATATTTTGTGCCTAGCCTAGCTTTAATTGTATTCACTTGATAATTATAAGGTGACACCACGCCAATTGTGATCTTTCCCATGTTATTTATCCAAGCTGAAATCATAAAAGAGGAAATAATTAAGTGTTTGCCAAGTTAGTAACACCACAAAGATGGTTTAAGTAAAATAAACACAGACAAGTCACTGATCAAATAATCTAATTTTTATATATGTGTCTTACATTAATAATTCGTACTCTATGTATTGCACATCAAAGAATATAATCAGGATTCACAATTCAACACAGTAACAGAACATAAAGTCCTAAGTACATACATTTGAATATCGATTGGATCAGTTGCAGAACAACAGCAACTTCAACCATATTCCGCCAACTTCTTCCAGTAACTTCCCTCTCTTCCTTTCCATCAACTAAATTTAGAAATGTATAAGTTCCAAACGGGAGGTTTAAATAATCTTTGTTGCGTGAGGGGGACTTGACATTTGAACCATCAATTATCATCCCGTCATAAAAGCAAGTATTTGGAAATACACTGATACAAGGATTCATACGGTATTGAATATTCAAAAGATGCTTTTGAAAACCCAACAAGGCGAGTCTCCTGAATAAGCTCACACCAAGTCCAGCTTCTTTGCATATCTGGTAGTAAGGAGAGAAAATATGAACAAAAAAAATGGAGAGTGGCCAGCAAAAAAGGTAAGATGCATGATGTACTCTTCAAATGGAAGAGTAAATGAGTTGAACTGAAAATAACTCTACAAATATAAATGCCATTTCAAAACATTGCATGCTTGTGTCTTCAAAAAACATTACATGGCTTTGAACGATAGGTTCCAACTGACAGTCATCTCCAACTAGGATAGCATGTTTCAAACTATGAAGACGTAATGGAATTACTGATTCACATTCCCGAACTTGAGCAGCCTCATCAATGATTAAAACATCAATTGGAGTAGTCTTCATCTCATGCAAGTGGTAAGAACTTGAGACAGTGCATAAAATAAGTGTTGCGTTATGTATGCAATAGTTCCTAATCCAACATTTTGTTACGTCAACTGGTAAATCAAATGAGCTCTGAAGAAATTTCAGCAATTCAAGGCATCTGAACCTTCCTTCAACCCACTTCTTGGCATAACCATAACTATAAGCTTCACAGGACAAAAGATCACACATTGTTTTCAACAGGTCCAATAGATCCAATATGTTGCTCACAACTTCTGGGGAAAAACACTTTTTGGGAAGATGAATCCATAGATTCAGTATGCACTCCTTTAAATTGTTTGCTACAGCATCAAATTGCTTATGAAAATTTGGATCACTACATCCTGTATCCTCAGGAAGCATGTTATGTTGAGAATTGCAGTTCTCAAGCAAAGATATCACTGAACCTATTGCGTGCTTCCATCCAGACGACGACAAAAAGCATTTGAAAAGTTCATCCACACGATAGTCCAAGAGAACTACCTGAACCTCCTTGGTGACATCCATTTTATACTTGTTTCCAAATAATACAATGTCTCCCAGGGAACATGGTAAACCATCTGTATCATCATATCCACTGAAATCCTTCAAAGCTTGCAGCAATCGATGACATACTCCAACAACAGAGATGTTTGTCGGCGAACACATAAGTGTTCTGCACTTTAAACTTTTCAGAGCCCAAAGTGTAGTGCTTACTGTTTTTGTCTTCCCCGTGCCTGGTGGACCCCAGATAAGTTTCACAAGGTTGGAATGTTTACAGCGCACAGCTGAAATGATCGATATTACTGCATGCATCTGTGATTGATGAAGGCTAGTTTTTGATAGTTTCTCAACTAGTGGGATTAAGTCTCCCCCTTGCATAGCACAGAGGCCACAGCTGTTGTTAACCTGCAATGGAGTCATCAGAAAGGTCAAATGCACACGTCCAACAAATGGTAGTGATATGTAAAACAAAACATATATTGAAGAAAAGCATCCTTACCGTATTTTTGGGAGATAACAGTAACTTAATTATGGTGAAGTTATTGTTCATTCCTTTCTGAGAGCAAATTGCATTCCATATCCGTAGATTTGTCATGATATTTGTAACAAACACTGCATATTTGAATTTTATTTTATTCTCTTCTGTTACGAAATCCTTTGGAACCTTTAACCTCAATTCTTTCTGGTGCTGAACGTCTGTGGGAAGAACCATTACGAAATTAGCACCATCGAGTAGCAAGTCCTCAATTGCTTCAGGCTTGAAGCTACACAAAATCAATATATCCCCATTTCTTGCCACATAATTGTAGCCAATATTGACGTCCATGTCATACATTAACTGTGAATCTCCTACTGGCTCCATAGAAATTATTTCTGAATAAGGAGCCTCAAAGATTACTTCCAGGGATGTGCATAATTGCGACCGGGTCTCCTCTACCAGAGGTGCAATAAAGGATTTGAAATAATTATCAAGTGAACTGAACTCATGAGGAATCTTATGGACCTGCCTCAAAGAAAAGGATACATATAAGCAACAAGTTATGGAAAAATATGGGAGAGCCCATAGAAAAGAACGAATAAAAAAAAGCACATGCCGAGAGTAGTTATTAGCTAGTCAATTACCACTTATAGTTCATCTCATTGTATAAAACTTCAGGTTTGATACTTTTCAGACGGTTTGCATACTGTTTAAGTAGTGTTTAGTTATGAGCACAGGCAGATGAACAGTTTATTATCACTGCAAATTCTAGGAAATAGTTGAAATGGGAACTAAGCATAACCCTGTATAAACCGAACTATCTATAATAGTGAATACATAAGTGAAAAAAAAACTTTCGAAACTACTCCATTCAAGCCATCATAAAGGTCTCAGACTTCATGCTCACAAACACTTAATATATACATTGGTTCCCAATAGCGTTGTACTGTGTTACAAATAATATAGTTGTATATTATAGTGATCAATATGGTAGTTACGGTTTCACCAAAGGGCCTCTCCCAAGGGGCATGTCCCTTGGGGTGGCAACCCCCTCATGCCCCTTGGGCTTGTATATATATGTGTAACAACACTAGTCCTCCATCAATGAGAATCATTTCATTCCTTTCTTCCACTTGTTCATTACTATTCTCAACACGTTATCAGTCACTTTTGTTCTACCACTGAGTGCAAGAGAAGTACAGGAAAAGGGCCATAAGGCCTCACGCACAAGTAAGCCATGATCTACTGTTCATCGAATTTGGAGATGCCTTTCTTAGTTTTTCCTCTCCATGGCTTTCGATTCTTCGAATTGGACGATGTTTCCTCGTTCTTCCCCTTCGTGGCCATTGGCATTGGAGGCATGAATACACTTGGCGCGTCTTCTAACGATGGGGCTTTTTCCCACGCCATGGACGACGTCCTACCGGATGTCATGGCCGTCACGATCGTCGCTTCAGCGATTGATTTGGAGAACAAATTCTCGATGGCGAGCAATTTGCCTCTCCGGTGCCTGCACAACATGCCATGCCACAAAATCAGAACAACATCGAGAACAATATTGGTCGTCTGCCGACGAACACCTTTGTGGAAGGTTACACCTTTCTCTGTCCTGGAGATGACAAAGTTGGAGGCAATGGCTAGCATCTAGCAATGCCGAAATTGCTCCCAGACCAGTCCATTCGACTGGCAGCCCTCCCGCATCAGCGGTGGCCGCCTCTCAGGCGGCGGTGGCAACCCTGCCACCAGGACAAGCCTTGGCTGCATCACACCCAAGGAAGGCCCCTTGGGCCGAGCCACGCCATGAGCGGCGCCCTCACCGGCCGCATCAGCACCGGCAGCGCCCTCGCTGGCCGCATCTGGCGCGGCCTCACCACGCCGGCTACATCAGCTGGTGGCAGCGCATCAGCGCCATGCTTCCACGGCGGCGCGCACATGAGGGCGACGGCGCCCCAGCGGCGGCACATCAGCGCCCTCCGCGACATCGGGGACGGCGGTCGACGGCCGCACGCTAGCAGCGCCGGCGCGCATCGCGCGACAACGAGGGCCACCAGCGGCGGCGCATCAGCGCCCGCATCAACGCCGGGAACGGCAGCCGGCAGCCGCATGCCTTCAACGCTGACGCGCATTGCGCGGCGGCGACTCGCATCAGCGCCCCACGACAGCCGCGACAGTAAGCGGCGCCGGTGGCGGGGCACGAAGCGACGCGGCGGCAGAGCCGCGAAGCAGCGGCAACAACAGCCGGCGACGGCGTCAACAGGCGTGGGAGGCTAGGGGAACCCTAACCGGCGCCTCCCGCTGCCTTATACGGGCCGACGCCCCTTGGCAGGCCGCCCAGGCCGACGGACTGCGCCACCGGCGCCCCGACGGGCCGTGCGCCTTCAGCGCCTGCTGGGCCGCGCGCAGCGCCTCGCACTACCGGGCCGCGCACACGCGCCGGGCGCCAACCTCTGCGTTGGGCCGTCCATTTCGCAATGCCATCGTGGGCTGGAGAAAGAAAAAAAAATCAGCCATCGGGCCAGATTACTCCCCGTTTCTTCTCCAATTCTATTTAGAAGTCCCCCCAAACTTCTAATTATCTATCTATTTGGAATATTTCTATTCTGAATATTTAGTTTATTGTATTGTTCTATACATATTTGTATGTGTCGTCTTGTAATATCCTCAGATATTTGAACCAATATATTATTGACGCTATGATTACCTCAGTAATTTGGCAAAATTTGATCCTCAGATCTTGTATTGATTTGACACATTTCAATTTCAGAACATGTTTTTCTTATGCCAGAATTTATTTACATATTTTGGCAATAACTCTACGAGTTAAATCATGCAAAATTTAAATTAAGGAATATTAAATATGATTATTTGGAATAACACAAGGTGATGCGACCTAGGCACTGGCTGCGATAAGTTCTTTAGAACTTATTTGCCCTGAGATCCAGGCTTTTTAGGCAGCAATTTTTGCTCATCACTGCGAGGTCTACATCTTTTGATGATTACCTTCATCGTGTATATCCAAAATTTCATATAAATGGACATATGACTATCAAGTCACATATTCCCTCAGGAATTTACATAGTATTTATGACTATCAAGTCGCATATTCCTACAGGAATATAATAATACTTTAAGAAGTTTCACTGCATAATGTCCTTTACCTTAATTTTATTTGTAAGACACATCTTACATTCAATATTTTTGCATACACACAACACAATTTAATTTACATCAGTAAATTAATTACATGCATGACTCCTCATGCTGGAAAATGGCTCAACTAGCCAAGAAAAGATTTCACTGAACTTGCAGCAGATGGTAGCTGTCAAAATCATGCACAATGTCAAAGGTTTCATTGCCGCAATCAATGAACCAGATGCAACAACACCTGTTGCGGAAGACACCAACAACGCAACCCTATATTTTCTAAGGCATCACATCCATCCCGATCTCAAAATCGAATACATGATGGAAGAGAGTCCTAGGAATCTTTGGGTTTCACTCAAAGAACGGTATGACCAACAACAAGCCTTAATTCTACCTGAAGCAAGACGCGAGTGCTCCATGCTCCGTCTAATGGATTTCAAATCTGCTGCAGAATATAAGTCTGTCGTTCATAAGATTTGTTCCAAGCTTCGTTTCTGCAATCAACCTTTGAACGATGCAGAAATAATTGAAAAGACTTTGTCTATTTTTCTCTACAAAAAGGCTATTGCATCAGCAATAACGTTGCCATAATTATGCCAAAATTTGGTGGCAAGAAATTCAATAGAATTTCAAGGGAAAATAGAAAAGGTAGAATTATTCGAAAAACAAGGGTTCTAACAAAGTCAAAGGCACATTTCAATTCGAATTGATAACTCTCAAGTTTGTCAACAGTGTTGTTGTCACAACCACATCATCAGAAAGTGCCACACGACCAAATATTTGGTTGACTTATACCACAAATCTGCTGGTAAACAAGTTGAAAGGGACAAGTTTGAAGCTCACTTCACTACTCAACCTACCGATGCCGGTTGCTTCACTAACGTTCCCGCGGAACATGAGAATGAGACGGTCCGACCACAGTTGAACGACTTATTCAGCACTGGCAACATGCTCGTGGAATATCAATCCAGCGACATGTTTAGAGACATGAACTAGTTTCCTTGGTCCCCAAAGACTTAGTTCTCTAAGTTACATTTATGAAATCTTATGTTGTGTTGTCCATATATGTTGTCATAAGTATCATAAGACATATGATACTTAAATTAATTTAGTATGTGTCTTTTTATATAATCTATGGGTCAATTTACTCATTTTAGATTATACGGGAACAATCCATTTGGAGAAGGAAATTTGTTTAGTGGACACTGGTACCACTAATACAATACTCATGAGAATTAAAAATTTCCAAATTCTCATCAAGAGTAAAGGAAATGTCACAACTATCGCTGTCGCGATTATGTGATGGTGGGTTCAGGTTGAGCCACATTATTTCTCCCTATAGGTACTAAACTGGAAATCGAGGATGCACTCATGCTCCTGATTCCACTTGTACCATATTGAGTTATAAAAATATCCGTCGTAATGATTTCCATTTTGATATTCATAATATCAACGAGGATGAATATCAATTCATCATAAAAAGGACGGATATATCAAGCAACAGCTTGAGTAAATTCCTTCATTATCCTCTGGATTTTATTACACATACATCAAACCCGTTCAACATGTTGCATATAAGATAATTTTTCAGAATCTTGATGTCATCAAGACATGGCATGATCGCCTGGGTCACCCTGGAGTTGGGATGATGCGAAAAATTATCAGCAATTCAATTGGTCATCATATGCATATATCAAAATTTCCCAAATCTTCAGATTTGTTTTTGCACCGCATGTGCAACAGGGAAATTCATTTTAAGACCCTCTTATCTTAAGATCAAGGTTGAACCACTACAATTCCTCGAACGCATTTCAGGTAATATTTGTGGTTTTCTTCATCCATTAACTGGACCATTTAGGTACTTCTTAGTACTTATTGATGCATCTACTATATGGTCCCATGTGTGTTTATTGTCCACCAGAACCATGCTTTTTGCAAGGTTTATTGCTTTATCAAATTAAGAGCAAATTATCCGGAAAATCTAATAACATCCATCAGGATGGATAATGCCTCTGAGTTTACCTCAAAATCCATGAGGATACTTTAGGCATTAATGTGGAACATTATGTACCTTCTGTACACACACAAAATGGATTAGCCGCATTTCTTATCAAGAGAATCAAATTAACTGCTAGACCATTATTTCAGAATTGCAAATTTCCAACATCATGTTGGAGATCATGTGGTCTTACACGCCGCTGATTTGATTCAAATTAGACCTACTGCATCTCATACGGCTTCCCCGTTGTAGTTAGTACGTGAAAATCAACTAAGTATTTCCCATCTGCGAAAATTTAGTTGCGCTCGATTCGCACCAATTTCATGTAACACCCTAAAATAGCCTATTTAAAATTTTTAGTAATTAATTGATTATTTAATGTCTTGTTCATAATTAATATACGGTAAATAAATAATTTCTGAGAATTAAAATCAAATATAAGGAGTAGAGACATTTTCGTTGCATTCATGCTGCTGCATTGAGTTTTGCATTGCCTGTGATTCAAGTGAGAGTTTAAATTTATTTAAATTCGAATTTGAATCACCTTGTTTGGAGCCCTAGAAAAGTTGTTTAGGTCCGAGTTCACCTCTGCCCCCTCTTCTCTTCCCCCAATCCAACCCAGCCCAGCAACCCAGCTCCACCTCCCTCTCACTTAGTTATGATCAATGGAGTTCTGATGAGAATTACTTGCTGATGATAGATGGTGAACACAAGGAGGAACGCTGGTGCTGGTGGAAGCAACCAGGACCAGAACCCGAACCCGAACCGACCGCCTCTACCACCACCACTCACCATGGGGCAGATGATGCAGATGCAGCTCCAGCTGACGTAGCAGATGGCCCAGACCATAGCGTTGATGCAACAACAACAGCAGAACCCTCCTCACCAACCTCACGTACCGCCAAGAGACAAGAGAGGCGAATTTCTGAAGGGATGCCCTCCTACCTTCACCAAGGCCAGCGACCCTCTGCAGGCAGATGATTGGCTCAAGGCGGTGGAGAGACAGCTCGACATCGTGCAGTGCAACGACCGGGAGAAGGTGTTGTACGCAGGAGGATAGCTCCAGGGACCAGCATTGGACTGGTGGGATTCATACCAGTACGCTCACCCCAACCGTGATCAGATCACGTGGCAGGAGTTCCGTGACAGCTTTCGCTCTCACCATGTACCAGAGGCTCTGATGGTCCTGAAGAAGAAGGAGTTCCTGGCGCTGAAGCAGGAAGGGATGAGTGTCACCGCCTACCGTGACAAGTTCTTCGAGTTGGCCCGTTACGCTCCGGAGGACGTGGACACCGACAGGAAGAAGCAGACCAGGTTTCGTGATGGCCTGCAGGATGCTCTACAGTACCAGCTGATGTGCACCAAGTTCCCCAACTTTCAGGAACTGGTGGACAACGCCTTTATGCTGGAACACAAGCGTCGTGAGATAGAAGAGAAGAAGAGGAAGTTCCAGGGCCAGCAGTAAGGGAGCAGCAGCCGCCCTCGCTTCACTCCTCCACAGGGGAATCAGTAGATGGGGAGCCAGCAGCGCTTCCAGGGCCAGTCCAGCTTGCTGAGTCGTGGCCAGTACCAGCAGGGTTCCCAGAATCAGCTACAGAATGTCCCAGCTCGGCGCAACTTGATGCAGCCAAGTCCTGTTCAGCGCACCGCCCCAGTCAACACTACACCACTGTGGGTGTGCTACCACTGTGGAGAGCAGGGGCACTTCGCCAATGTCTGCCCCAAGAAGACCCAGAACGCCACCGGACAGAACCAGCAGGCCGGACAGCAGCAAGCTCAGACAGGCCGAGGTCCACAGAACCCCGCCAGGGGCAAGCTCAACCACACGGGTGCAGAAACTATCGAGGGAGCTACTGACGTGGTTGTGGGTACGTTCCCTGTCAACTCGACTCCTGCAACCGTTTTGTTCGATTCTGGAGCTTCGCATGCTTTCATATCCGCTGCTTTTGTGAAAAAGAACTTAGTGGCTTTGCTGCCCATGAAGAGCACTATGCTAGTTAGCTCGCCAGGGGGAGAACAGCGAGCCACTTTACGCTGCCCCCATATCACCATCACAATAAGGGGGGAAGATTTCGAGGCACGTCCGATAGTCCTGGAGACCCTTGGGTTTGACTTGATTCTGGGTATGAGCTGGTTAACCAGATATGATGCAGTGATCCAGTGCGCCAAGAGAGCAGTACAGCTGATAGCTGAGTCTGGTGAAAAGGTGGAGTACCAGGCAGCTAGTTCCTTGGGGCACAATCAAGTCAACCAAGCCAAAGGTGCAGCACCTGAGGACATCAGAGTAGTGGGCCAGTTCCCGGATGTATTTCCAGATGAATTGCCAGGTATGCCCCCAGAACGCGAAGTTGAATTCGTTATTGAACTGAAACCTGGCACTGCACCTATAGCCAAGAGGCCATATAGGATGGGAGTAAAGGAACTAGCAAAGCTTAAGGAGGAGTTAGACGCATTGCTAGCCAAAGGGTACATTCGTCTAAGTTCTTCACCATGGGGAGCACCAGTGTTGTTCACGGATAAGAAAGATGGGACACAAAGGTTGTGTGTGGACTATCGAGCCCTCAACGAAGTGACCATCAAAAACAAGTACCCGTTGCCAAGGATTGATGATCTGTTCGATCAGCTGAAGGGAGCTTGTGTGTTCTCCAAGATAGATCTTCGATCAGGCTATCACCAGATGAGGATCCGCCCATCAGACATACCCAAGACCGCTTTCACCACTCGGTACGGGTTGTATGAGTTCTTGGTCATGTCTTTTGGATTGACCAACGCTCCTGCATACTTCATGTACCTGATGAACAGCGTGTTCAATGACTACCTGGACAAGTTTGTGGTGGTATTCATTGATTACATCCTGGTCTTCTCCAAGAATGAGGAGGAGCATGAGGAACACTTGAGATTGGTGCTGCAGAGACTCCGAGAACATCAGCTGTATGCTAAGCTAAGCAAGTGTGAATTCTGGTTGAAGGAAGTGGCATTTTTGGGTCATGTGTTGTCCAATGGAGGAGTGACAGTCGATCCGAGGAAGGTCAGCGATGTGCTAAGCTGGAATCCGCCTCGGGATGTGAGCGAAATCAGGAGTTTCCTTGGGATGGCCGGATATTATCGACGGTTCATTGAAGGATTCTCCAAGATTGCTAAGCCCCTGACGGCGTTATTGGAGAAAAATGTCAAGTTTGTCTGGACTGAGGAGTGTCAAGCCAGCTTTGAGGAGTTGAAGAAGAGACTAACAACAGCCCCAGTGCTAGTTCTGCCTGACATAGACAAGAGCTTCTCTATCTACTGCGATGCATCCTGTCTAGGACTGGGTTGTGTACTCATGCAGGAAGGGAGAGTTGTGGCATATGCTTCAAGGCAGTTGAGGAAACATGAGCAGAACTACCCAACGCATGATCTGGAGTTGGCAGCGGTGGTACATGATCTGAAGATTTGGAGGCACTACTTGATTGGACACAAGTGTGACATCTACACCGATCATAAGAGCCTCAAGTATGTCTTCACTCAGTCAGAGCTGAATATGAGGCAACGCCGATGGTTGGAGTTGATCAAGGACTATGATCTGGAGATCCACTACCACCCAGGAAAGGCTAACTTGGTGGTAGATGCCTTGAGTAGGAGGAGTTATGTGAACAAGATCACCGGTCACTGCCTGCCAGCAGAGCTCAGCATTGAGTTTGAGAGGATGAGTCTGGGATTTGTGGCTAGCATCACAGAGATGGCAGTAGAACCGACTCTGGAACAGGAGATCCGGAAGGGTCAGTTGAAAGATGAGAAGATCAAGGAGATTGTTGAGCACGTTGCTCTAGGAAAGGCCCTTGGTTTTCGAGTGGATGATCAAGGAACCTTGTGGCATGGGAAGAGGATATATGTACCCGATGTGGCACAGATCAAGGATACAATCCTGAGAGAAGCACATGATTCAGCTTATTCGATACACCCGAGCAGTACCAAGATGTACCAAGACATCAAGGAGAGATTCTGGTGGTATGGATTGAAGCGTGATGTGGCAACCTATGTGGCTCTATGTGACACATGTCAGAGAGTCAAGGCTGAACATCAGAGGCCAGCAGGTTTGCTCCAGCCCTTGAAGATACCTGAATGGAAATGGGAAGAAGTTGGTATGGATTTCGTCACTGGTCTGCCTCGCACTCAGAGAGGACTTGACTCCATTTGGGTGATTGTGGATCGCTTGACCAAAGTGGCACATTTTCTTCTAGTAAAGACCACTTATACAGGCGCCAGATTGGTGGAGCTGTATATGGAGAGGATAGTGTGCTTGCACGGAGTGCCAAAGCGGATAGTGTCTGACCGAGGTACTCAGTTCACATCACACTTCTGGCAGAAGTTACATGAGTCCATGGATACTAAGCTGCATTTCAGTTCAGCTTATCACCCACAGACGGATGGACAGACAGAGCGCATCAATCAGATCTTGGAAGACATGTTGAGGGCATGTGCTTTGCAGTATGGTGTCAGTTGGGACAAGAGTCTGCCCTATGCAGAATTCTCGTACAACAACAGCTACCGGAAGAGTCTGCAGATGGCACCATTCGAGGCCTTGTATGGCAGGAAATGCAGAACACCATTGTTCTGGAATCAGACAGGAGAAAGTCAGGTTTTTGGACCTGAGATACTCAGAGAAGCAGAGAGGCAAGTGCAAGTGATCAGGCAGAATTTGAAGGTGGCACAATCCCGGCAGAAGAGTTATGCTGATGTCAGGAGGAGGAATCTCACCTTCGAGGTCGATGACTTTGTGTACCTCAAGGTGTCACCGATGAGGGGTGTGAAGAGGTTCAATGTCAAGGGCAAATTGGTGCCTTGTTACATCGGACCCTTCAAGATATTGGAACGGATGGGCGAAGTGGCATATCGGCTAGCGCTACCTGAGCAACTAGCCGGAGTGCACAACGTGTTCCATGTGTCTCAGCTGAAGAAATGTTTGCGGGTGCCTAAAGAGCAGATCCCGTTAGATGACTTGAATGTGCAAGAGGACCTCACCTATGATGAGTATCCAGTCAAGATTTTGGAGGAGTCCAAGAGGGTGACAAGAAACAAGGTTATTCGGATGTGCAAGGTGCAGTGGAACCGACACTCAGAGGATGAGGCGACTTGGGAAAGAGAAGAAGACCTCAAGGCCGAGTACCCACATCTCTTCGCATCCACGTCCGAATCTCGAGGACGAGATTCATCTTAAGGGTAAATAAATAATTTTATGTTTGTAACACCCTAAAATAGCCTATTTAAAATTTTTAGTAATTAATTGATTATTTAATGTCTTGTTCATAATTAATATAGGGTAAATAAAGAATTTCTAAGAATTAAAATCAAATATAAGGAGTAGAGACATTTTTGTTGCATTCATGCTGCTGCATTGAGTTTTGCATTGCCTGTGATTCAAGTGAGAGTTTAAATTTATTTAAATTCAAATTTGAATCACCTTGTTTGGAGCCCTAGAAAAGTTGTTTAGGTCCGAGTTCACCTCTGCCCCCTCTTCTCTTCCCCCAATCCAACCCAGCTCAGCAACCCAGCTCCACCTCCCAGCGCTCGCGGACCAATCCAGCCCGCCAGCACCCGGCTCCCACTCCTCCCCGCCTGGGCCTTCCCTGCACACTCCGCACTCGGCCCAGTCCACCTTTGCACCTTCAACTCCCTCTCCCGACTCGGAGTTCACCTCCTTCTCCTTCTCTCTTGTCAGCTCGGCCCAGCCACACCGCTTTGGCGCACACAGGCGCGCACGGCCAGCACCCGGCCCAGCCTCCCGCGGCCCAGTCTCGCGTGTCGCTCGGCCCACTTCCCTTTCCCTCTCTGCACCAGCCCACTCCCGCCGCTCCCCCCTCCTTCTCACTGTCCTGTGGGCCCCGACCGTCAGCTCCGTCTTCCTCGCGGAGACAGGCCGGCCGGAGATCGCGGGCAGCGCTGTCGCCGGGGGTTTCCATTCCTGCACGACCCTGCGTCCCTATGGACCCCCTCCCGAAGCTTCGAGGAACCTTCTCGCACCAATCCCTTCCCTCCGCGCTGCCTTCCCCGCATGGAAAGTGCGCCCCCGCATGGAAAGCGAGCCGCGCCGCCGGCCGCCGCGGGATTCAGCGTGACCCGCATGCCGAGGCCCCCTGGGACTATTTAAACAGAGCCCTTCGCACCCCTGAACCTCACCCATCCCCCTCGAACACCAAGCCACAGCGCCTTCTCCTCCCTCCGCTTCGCGCCGCCGCCATTGGCCCGCGGAGTCGATCTCCGGCGCCGCTGCTCCCTGCTTAGCGAAGAACCATCCAGGAGCTCCGCCCGGAGGTAACGCAGCTATCCACGCCATCCAACTCCCCTGTTTCCCCTGATTCAAGGCTAATCGTCGCCGTTTCCCTTTTCCATAGTCGCCGGAGCCGCCCCTCTCCATCGATCCACCGCGCTGACGCCGCTCTGTCCCGGTCGGCACCGCCTCGACTTCCTTCGCGTGGTGGTAAGCTTCACTCCGAGCTGCACATTGCCCTCTCTCTCGCTCTCTAGCCCTTCGCTCACGCTCACCGGAGCCTCCCGGCTGTCGTTCGTCGTCGCGCTCCGCCATCGCTGCCTTACTGCCGACTTGTTCACCCTAGCCAGGTTCGTCGAGCCTCTACGAGTCCGTAGGACCAAGCCGCGTCCAAAACCGACCCCCATAGCGTCGCACCGTCGTCACCCACCCTCGCCGGAGCCCATCTCTGCCTCTTGCTGTCGCAAGCCACCTCCGCCGCCTCTTTTGCCGACCAGAACCCTATAGGTGAACTTGTAGTGTTCCTGTGAGTCCGTAGGTGCAACCCGCTTCGCGAACGGAGGCCCCTGGCGTCAACTCGCGTTTCGCCGGCGAGAGCTCCGCCGCGATTCGTGGCGGCGCCGCCGCACACCCAACCCCGCTGGCGTCCCCTTCCCCCGTAACGATCCTAGCCCTTAGATCTAGATCGGACGGCCGCCACGCGTCCCCGTTCCAAGTCAAACTTGAAGCATACTGGTCAACCCCCGGTCAGCCGGGCGGTTTTGTTAAAGAGCCCCTGGATTTCTTTAAAATCAACCCGCCGTCCACATAGTTCAAAACTTAATTACAGTTATGCCCCTAGTTTACGAATAGGTCCCTGAGTTTCCTGTTTTTACCTCCCGAAGTCCAGCCGCGGCATTTTTAGGGTTTAGCCCTCCTGTTTTAATACGAAATTACGTATACGCCCTTGGTTTTTCACAAATAAGTCCCTGGAAGTTTCTGAAACTTACCAGCAAGTACCTGAACCTTAGAATCGTCATAACTTTCTCGTTTTAGCTCCGATTAGTGTGATTTTTGCGCTCACGTGTTCGTAGCGAAGCGTAGATTATTTCTAGAACCCTCTTTTGTACTGTCTCTACTATTTGGTGTATTGTTTCTAATAGAATACTTTTGTTTGCATGTATTGGCTTGTGTGGATGTTTGTGTGGTGATTCGTGTCCAGTCGGTGAGCCGTTGCCGTTGGAGTTTGAGTACGAGGACTTTCAGGAGTCGGACTCGCAGCAGCAGCAGCACTTTGAGGAAGGCAAGTTATAGCACGAACAATCCTTGCTACCTACTCACCTATATTAAATTATTTCATACATGCATGTGTCTAATTTGATGTACCTATTAAGGTTGTACCTAGTCTTGTTTACCCTATCGTTGTTTACCTCGGGTTTATTGCATATGGGTAGAACTTTGCTAGGCGTAGCTACTGTCACCTTTATTTAACTATTAAACTTGTATTAATGGTCCACTTCAACTTTAACGTTAAAACTTGCTTTTTAGCAACATGGATTAGGGAGCTAGAGCATGTGCTGTGTGCTTTGCTCTAGTGTCTCCCTCTAAGGACCGGTTCTTAAAGCGGCAACCCAGGAGCCTGTCGCCACCGCCAGAACTATAATGGCTCTGGTCTTGGACAAGTAGCTTGTACGGCTCTAGCTTGGCAGTGGTTACCGACGGGCCGACGGCGTTGTGGGAGGCAAGGCACGGGGTGTTTTCCCGATTCCACCGAGGACGGTAGCCCCGTCGGCTAGGTCCCGTTAGACCCAGTCCCGTGTTGGGAGTCTCAGTGATTGAGAACTCCGCACGTTGTGCATTGATGGGTGCGATACCCGCGCTCTGGACGCCATCAACCCCCTCATGGTGTGACTCCGTGGGCGTACATCGATCTCGGTGCCTAAGGACTCACCACCTTGTAGTACCCCAGCGGCTACTGTCTTGTTAGGGTGTCTTGTGAAAAGCCTCGTAGTGTCCCTATGCGATCACACCTCGGAAGTGTGGTTTAATAGGTTTGGCCACCTCGGCATGGTTGGGTTTAAAGTTCTTTGAACTTTTACGCGACTGGTGGGTAAAGGGCGAAACCTCTGCAGAGTGTAAATCTATCATGATAGCCTTGCTCAGGGTCACGAGCGGCCTGGATCCTTTTTGATTAGAAGATGGTATTTATTTATGCTTAATGTCACTTACACATTATTAATTGGGTTACAACTGGGATTCATATACTTGTAGTAATTTGGATAATGTTAAAATGAACCAACTAAAAGTGCTAATGCAGTTAAGCCGTGTCTAGCCTTTTTGAGCCTTCATAACCTGTGCTAATGTAGCAACTGGGATTCATACTTGCTGAGTAATTGTTTTACTTACACTTGCTATTTATTCAACAAAATCTCGGACGGGTAACAGATTGGGATGTGCATGAGTCTGCTGCTGAGTTTCCAGAAGATCTACCGTACTACTGAGTTGTGTTCTCCCAGTCAGAGTCCCTGTGGAGTGCGGCTTCATTTAGAGAGAGTTTTTAGTCTTCTGCTGTATGGGTTAGTTTATTTATGATGCACTCTGATGTAAAACTCTTTTTATTCGAGTAATATATTCAGCATATGTTCTTTGTTTACCATATTTGTTTGCTATATGTGTACTGTGACTTCCTAGGCACACATATGGCCACATTCGGATTTCTGTGTAAATCCGGGTGTGACATTTCACCACCGCAGTGTGCATCAATGGGCCCCCATGAACACATGGGGATATATGTGGGGTATAAATCCGTCAATCATAAAATACCTCGAGCCTCCTACAGAGGACCTACATACTGCCCGGTACGCTGATTGCATCATCGATGCGGACGATTTTCAGGCATTAGGGGGAGACAATATGTACCATACAGAATGCCAGGAAATAAAATTTGAATGCCATCGGTATTCAGTCCAATGATCCATGTACTATATAATTTGAACATTAAGTTCAAAGGATTATACATTTGCAAAGCATTGCAAATCACTTGCCAGAAGCATTTACTGACTACAAAGGTGTCACTAATCCTATTGTTAAAAGTACCAGGAGGAGTATCAACTCTTACTCAAAATCTCTCAAATCAAAATAAGAGGGGGAGAGGTACAACTGTAAAGGATATCCGCGAAAAACGGAAGCTCACTTCCAAAGCAGTAAATGCAAATCAACATCATGTTGATAGACACCTATTGGATATTGCAAATACAAATAATATGGATGTTTCATCAGATACATCACATACCCAGCACAAGTGTGCACACAAATTTTGGTGCTGGGACATCGGAAGACCCTGACTCTACTGCATTGGGAAATCATAAAGAGTCGCAAAGGGTAATAAAATTTCCACTAATCATATCGATTATGTTGAATCATTCAGAAAGACTACAATTGTCGACACTACTCCTCAATATTGCAAATAATCTTCAACTGATCCAAACATAAGACCATGGCAGTGCTTCCGCACTTCGAATGGATCAAACCGAAGGAAGCAATCAGGGTAGAATTGCACTCGCTCAAATTGAGAGGTATTCGCCGCTGCGATACCTACTCCTCGAAATATTTTTTTGTGGGATCAAAACGAGGTGGTGAATAATAAAGTGAGGCTTGTAGCACAAGGGTTCATGCAGAGACCCGTCATCGATTTTCGATGAAACATACCCTCCAGGTATGAGTGGTATAACATTCCGATATCTAATATCATTGGTAGTACAAAAAGGTCTATCCATGCATCTCATGGATGTTGTGACTACATATCCTTATGTGTCACTTGATTCGGATATCTATATGAAAGTTCCTGAAGAGCTTGATATTCCGAACTAGAATCATTCACGCAACATATATTGTGTAAAGCTTTAGAAGTCATCACTTGGCTTGAAGCAGTCGGAAAGAATATGGTACAACCGACTAAAGGAATTCCTTCTACAGAAGGGTTATTCCAACAACGATGATTGCCAATGTATCTTCATCATGAAATCCTCAATTGGATTTTGTGTTATATCTATGTACGCTGATGATCTCAATATCATTGGAAATACACTAGATATAGATGAAGCATGCAACCATCTTAAGACGGATTTTGGGTAAAACCAAATTTTGTTTAAGCTTACAGCTTGAACATCTCCCTACAGGGATTCTAATACATCAATATGTATATATCCAGAAAATTCTTCAGAATTTCGATATGGATAAATCCTATCCATCAACTAGAGGTTTCATACCTCGGTGCCATTGGAGCGCTAACGTATATCGCAAATTGCATAAGGCCTAGCATTGCCTTTGTGATACATTTACTAGCTAGACATAGCGCTATTCCAACAAAACGCCATCGGCGAGAGTTAAGAGTCTCTTCTGATATCTCTAAGGCACAATAGATGTTGGTCTAAATCTACAAATTTAACCAAGACAAGTATTTAACTGGATATACCAATATTGGCTATTTATCTAATCCCCATATGCCATATTTCATACAGATTTTGTATTCATGGTGGAATGGCTATATCATTGAAGTCATCAAATAGACTGTAGTAGCCCCATCCACTAATCATTCTGAAATAATTGCATTATATGGAGCATTGTTGGCGGTCGTTACAACCCAAATTCGACCACCAATACTCGGGAATAAATGAGAGTCTATGCAACATTCCATGTACTTAGGTTTTATTTCTAATGGAGTTCCACGAGTTTTGGTGAGTGTCGCTTGTGCAGGTACAACAACGAGAAATGTGTGCTATAGGGGTCGGAAATGACCGATTCGGCCGAACGACACGATTCGGCCGGTTACCCCCCTTAGCCGTGCAAGCCACCGGGAGTCGTCCACGTCAGCGCCAACTCATCCTGGGCTTCCGCCACATCACCCTGGGCCCAAACTCAACCTGACAAAGACCCCGAAGTCAACCAGAAGGCCTCTGGCCCAGCCCAGGGCGTGAACCGACCTGCCAACCGACCCCAGGAGCTGGCCCAGCACGTGTGCAAGCTCAAGGCGGTGCAGCACTGGGCCGAGCCCAGTTCGGGTGAACACGTGGGTTCGGCCGAACCAGGGAACCGCCTCCAGGGTGCAATCCTGGCCTTTGGCTGCTGAGGCGGTGCATCCCTCGGTTCGGCCGAACCGGGGAGTTCGGCCGAACCGGGATTTTCGCCCGAACGACTCGGCACCGACCTCCAGTTGCTTGGCCGCTGCTCCACTTCTCCACCGACCCTGGCCATTATAAATAGAGGCCGGTTTCACCTGCATCAACACACAACACAAGAACAAGAGAGTAGGCGTCGCTAGGTTCCGCCACTCATATCAATAAAAATAGGGAGAGAGGAGAGGTGAGCGTCCCGGAGAGGAGCCAGAGTGTCGGCCCCTCTTCCCGCTATACCTCTACGGATGCGGCTCCACTTCGAGTAACATCCGGGTCGTGTCTGGTAACTCTTGTATCTCTCTCTGATTAATTGAGCATTCAGTTCTTACTTTTATATGCTTGCTGGTTCTTCGTTCAATGCTTAGTTGTGTAGTATAATTGTATACTAGCTGCTTAGCTTGAGTGCTTATCTGTCTGCAGTAGATAAGTATTAGTCAACTAGTGTAGGCGTGGTGCCTATACTTGAGGCTAACTTAGTTTCTGCCCGTCGCAACGGAGGTGGTAGCCGTAAGGTGGTGACAGCCCTTTCGGTCTTCGTAGCCCATCACGTTAGTTCCGGTGTCTTAGGACCCAAGGTTCAGGGTAACCGGCACCCCTTCTCACCCCTTTCTGTGTGTCGGAGGCTCTGTAGTCCCGAAGCAAGTATCTATCTGTATCCTCTGATCTGCTCAATCAATCGGTAGAATACCTTTATCAGACCCGTACCCTCTCTACCGTGTTACCTCTTCTCTTCTCTCCTTGTTGTCGTCATCCATCTCATCCATTCCATTTCATCCACACCATCTACCTAGGACAACTTAGTTTAGGATTAGTACACTTCTCGTTCTCCGTGGAAATCGATACCTTGGAATACTCCCGGGTGAAAGCTACATCGGTATCCGTCCGCTTGCGGATTTATCTGTAGGCCGTAAGGAGTGCCAACAACCTTTCTGGCGCCGTTGCCGGGGAATGGTAGCTGTTCTGATTCCGAACCCAAGTTGTCCGTGTATCCCACCACCATCCACCGTCCATATGAATTCCACCCTCACCTTACGACAACACTCGGCTCCAACGGGCGATTGTTTAGAGCCACCACCATCATCACATCCCATATCCACACCCGGCTATGAGCTACATCCCGGCTTCATAGCCATGGTTCGTGAGCAATCGTTCTCAGGAACGAAGGTCGAGAGGCCATACGCTCATTTGCGCGAGTTTGAGCAACTCTGCTCATGCCTGACCATTGCGGACATGACACAAGAGACACTCAAATGGAAGCTATTCCCGTTTTCACTAGCGGGAGGAGCAAAGAAATGGTACTCTCTGGCTGTCAGTACTATGGACAGGAGCTGGGAAGTTCTCTAGGAAAAATTCTGCCTAAACTTCTTCCCAGTCTCCAAGGTAGCCAGTCTCCGAGCGGAAATCATTAACTTTAAGCTATTAAAGGGAGAATCGTTAGGAGCTGCCTGGGCTCGTTTCAAGCAAATACTGGCCTCAGGACCGGACCTAAGCCTACCAGAACCTGCTGTTTTACAACACTTCAGCCTTGGCCTCTGTCCCGTAGCCACCACTTTCTTGGACTCTGCTTCTGGAGGGTCGTTCTTTCATTTGGTCCCTAGTGAAGCGAGGGTAGTCCTGGACCGTATCCTAGACAACACCCCCTACACTGGAATCTATGATGAACTCCCCGATGAAGAAGAGAAGCAGCCTGAACCTGAACCTAAAAAGCCAATACCAGTCCAATCCAAATCCATTAGCTCGTCCAGTCCATCAGAACCTGAAGCTCATTTCGAACCACAACCATATCCTAGCCCAGACTACTATGATTCACTCTACACCACTCCCTATGATTTTGACGATGATCTATTCGATGACATCGGGAGTGTAACGAGTTTCCCTCGAGAACACCGTGTAGAGCCCATAGATCAAGCCCCCGACAAGGAAGAACTCGAATACCAGAGAGAATACCTTGGACGTCTCTCTGCTATCATGAGTCGGGAGTGGCTAAAAGAGGCCGAAGCCTCAACCGAGGTCGTCAAGATGCCCAGAAAGATTCAAAGGATATACTGTGAGGTCCTGGGCAAAGACAAAGAAATTGGGTATGACCCGAGCCTCGGGATCAACATAATCTCTAGCTCGTTGGTGCACGACCAACTCCCTGGTGTACCTTGGTCATTTTCTCAAAAACGACTACAATTCGCTTCAGGAAGAATCCTGGATTGTTTGGGGATCTTGCGGGTCACACCCGTTAAGATTAACGACCCTGAACTCTTCATGGATTTCCATATCTTTGACCTACCCAGCGACACCACACATCCCATCTTCATAGGTAGACCAATCCAGAAGATATTGGAAAAGGCACCAACAAATCAGCTAGTAGAGCTCAGGATCGGCAAAGAACTCATCCTTGTCTCCTATTCTCAATCCTTGAACACCCCATTAGAGGCAGACCCCGATCCTGACCCATTAGAGGAAGTTAGGTCAGCTCACCTATTAGACCTAGAGCAGCCTATTCCAGAAGAAGATCTCCCGTTTTTCTCAGAAGAAGAGGAAACACATCCTCCGATTGAGCTTGACACAAACGAAACTCCAAAACCATCCCCAATCGAGCTCAAACCACTTCCACCTGGACTTAGGTATGCTTTCCTCTTTGGAGATAAGCAAACTCCAGTGATCATCAGTGATAAGCTCTCCGAACTAGAAACCCAACAACTCATCACTGTCCTGGAGAAGAATCGATCGGTCTTAGGATATTCTCTCCAAGACCTGAAAGGGATTAGCCCAAATCTCTGTACTCATCGCATCCCGATGGATTCTGAAGCAATGACATCTCGGGAACCTCAAAGACGGCTGAACAATGCCATGAGAGAGGTCGTGAAAAAGGAAGTTCTCAAGCTCCTTCATGCTGGGATCATCTACCCAGTTCCCAATAGCGAGTGGGTTAGTCCCGTCCAAGTTGTTCCAAAGAAGGGAGGAATGACGGTAGTGCGCAATGACAAGAATGAGCTCATTCCTCAGCGCACTGTTACTGGGTGGCGTATGTGCATAGATTATCGTAAACTCAACAAAGCCACCAAGAAAGACCATTTCCCTCTTCCGTTCATAGACGAGATGCTTGAACGGCTAGCCAAACACTCCTTCTTCTGTTTCCTTGATGGTTACTCTGGATATCACCAAATCCCAATCCATCCTGAAGACCAGAGTAAAACCACGTTCACATGCCCTTATGGGACGTATGCCTATCGGCGTATGTCCTTTGGGTTGTGTAACGCACCTGCCTCTTTCCAACGTTGCATGATGTCCATCTTCTCTGACATGATTGAGGAGATTATGGAAGTGTTCATGGACGATTTCTCAGTTTATGGAAGGACCTTCACCGAGTGTCTGAAAAATCTGGACAAGGTCCTCCAGAGGTGTAGAGAGAAGCACCTCATTTTGTGTTGGATATGTTCCAAATTCACATCCACGATATAGGCCATGCTTGGGCCGGAGCAAAGCGGAGGCCCATCGCGCTGTGGTTTCTCTCAGAAAGTGCACAGTTTAGTCCCACCTTGGTAACACAACCAAGTACGGGCGCGTGATCTGCCTATATATATGTAGGCCTATGTAGACGGTAGGGTAAGACAAGACAAGACAAGGCAAGACAGATAAGCCATGTATCATCCCTACTTGTAAACTCTCCTCAATAGTGATTGTCTTCCGTGGTTTTTTCCCGCAAGGGTTTTTCCACGTTAAATCGTGTCTCGTGTTCGATCTTGTTTTCGCATTATTATATAACATTTTGAACTGGGAAAAGTGTCATTTTATGGTGCGAGAGGGTATTGTCTTAGGACATCGGGTGTCGGAACGTGGAATCGAGGTAGACAGGGCAAAAATAGAAGTGATTGAGCAACTTCCGCCTCCCACAAACGTTAAGGGAATCCGAAGCTTCCTTGGTCATGCCGGATTCTATAGGCGCTTCATCAAAATCTTTTCCCAGATATCTCGGCCCTTGACCAATCTTTTAGCCAAAGATGCCCCCTTCATTTTCAATGAGGAGTGTTACGCCGCTTTTCACACCCTCAAGAAGGCACTCATTTCCGCTCCCATTATCCAGCCTCCCGACTGGAGCATCGCATTTGAAATCATGTGTGATGCGAGCGACTATGCCGTAGGAGCTGTGTTGGGCCAAACTAAGGACAGGAAGCACTATGCTATCTCATACGCTAGCAAAACGCTCACCGGCCCTCAGCTCAACTACGCGACCACGGAAAAGGAACTCTTAGGGGTCGTATTTGCTATAGACAAATTCTGGTCCTACCTAGTCGGGGCCAAGGTCATAGTCTATTCAGATCACGCTGCTCTGAAGTACTTTCTGACCAAGAAGGATGCAAAGCCGAGACTCATCCGCTGGGTTCTGCTACTCCAGGAGTTCGACATCGAGATAAGTGATAAGAAGGGAGTAGAGAACTCAGTGGCTGACCACCTGTCCCGAATGGAAGTACCATCTGATCTTCCGATCGACGATTACTTGCGGGATGACACGCTCCTTAAGGTCACCACTGGCGATCCGTGGTACGCTAACATAGTAAACTTCATGGTCACGGGGTATGTCCCTCCTGGAGAAAATAAGAAGAGATTAGCTTATGAGAGCCGACTCCATCTCTGGGACGACCCGTACCTCTTCCGGATATGTAGTGACGGACTCCTCAGAAGGTGCATCCCTGCACATGAGGCATATAAAATCCTAGAGAGGTGCCACGCAGCTCCGTACGGAGCACACTACGGTGCATTCCGGACCAATGCTAAAGTCTGGCAGAGCGGATTTTATTGGCCCAGCATGTACGAAGATGCAAGAGCATTCGTCATGCGATGCCCCCGCTGTCAGAAACACGGAAACATTAACACTAGAGACGCGATGCCACTCACTAGCAATCTCCAAGTAGAAATTTTTGATGTTTGGGGAGTGGACTTCATGGGTCCCTTCCCAATTTCTGAGGGTTGCCAGTTCATCCTAGTGGCAGTAGACTATGTCTCTAAGTGGGTGGAAGCTCTACCTTGTGTAGCCGCCGATTCTAGGAACGTGAGACGAATGTTTCATGAGTACATCTTTCCGCGTTTCGGCGTTCCTAGGATAGTCATTAGTGATGGTGGATCTCATTTCATCGATTCAGCCTTCCGTAAGTATCTTTCAAGTCTGGGGGTGCAGCATAATGTTGCTACACCCTATCACCCTTAGACTAGCGGTCAAGCAGAAACATCAAACAAACAAATCAAAAATATTCTGCAGAAGACCGTAAATGAGATGGGTAGGCAATGGAAGGATAAACTCCCGGATGCACTCTGGGCATATCGTACGGCCTATAAGACGCCCATAGGCATGACCCCATATCAGCTAGTATATGGCAAGACCTGCCACTTACCAGTAGAGATGGAGTTCAAAGCTCACTGGGCCATTAGGAAGTGGGGTATGAACCTTCCAGCTGCCGGCCTCAAGCGGAAGATCCAGTTGGCCGAATTAGATGAAATGAGGGAACGAGCTTACAATAGCTCCCGGCTATATAAGGAACGGACCAAGAGATGGCATGATAAGAGAATCAAGGTCAAGACGTTCAAGCCGGGAGATAAGGTCCTCGTTTTCAACTCCCGTGTCAAACTTTTCGGTCACGGGAAGTTGAGGAGCAAGTGGGACGGCCCATTCACAGTAATCAATGCTGCATCTCATGGGGCCGTCACTTTGCAAAGCGAGGACGGAAACACCTTTAAGGTCAACGGACAGCAGTTGAAGGTTTTCCTAGAACCAGAACCTCCGCCACTCGACGAATTAGATGTCGTCGAGTTCATAGAACTCTGAACCCCGTCCGTCTTTAGATAGAGCACCGTTTAGTTCAGTTTAGTTTGGTGTGTTAGTTAATTGTGTGATTCATTTATTTTCCTTAGATTCATGATTAGGGTGCTCTGAATTTTCCCTTCCAATCATTTATTCCAAATTTTAGTTCGAAGAATAAATAAAATTAGAGTTGAATGCAAAAAGAATAAAATTGTCGCTCCGGTTGGTGCATTTGAACCAACTGGAGATTGCCCTGTTTAACGAAAAGATACATGAGTACAGGCATGACACAGTGGAGGAACAGGACGAGAACGAGCAGGCCGACCAGCTGACTCAGTACCTTTCAAGGTTGAATCCCTACCAGTGAAGAGTCCAAGCTTGGGGGAGCACCCCCATCAGGTACGTTCCGAATTACTCAGCACTTTGGTCATTCAATTGAAAATACTTCCCTTGAATAAAATTAACTCTCAACCATGCATGGAATGAATCATATGCCTCTCACTTTGGAAATGATGAATGGTTGCTCGGTCATTAATTTTGCTAGTACTTTGTTGCAACTAGTTGCTTGACTATGCTTGAGTTATTTGGCATGAGTAGAAATGAACCTGAAAACCTTGTGGGAGCATATGCCTTATTCCAAGTCTAGGTTGTTGTGGGGATTGATATAGTGATACTTTGGTTGAATTCTATTTCTGCTCTTAGTATGGTGAAAATCTCGGATGTTTATGTTTTCAAAACAAAGTTCCTCATTGGTCAAACATTCCTACCAGAGCCATATGATAGGATTAGTTTCAAACTTTCTACTCATATGCTGCTTGTTATCTTAGTGAGCTTTGCCAAATTGTTGTGACCTTTGAGTGAAGCTTTCATATTCTTAGAGATCGAGATCCACATACACACACCACCTCTCACTTGCCATTCCTACACTGGGAGTTAGCAAACATTATCCATCATCCATCCACAAAAATAAAATGCTTCATGTTCCATGATTTCCCTCTCCAAATATTCTTGATAGAGACATGGGATATGCAAAAAGAAAAGCATGCCAAAGAAGCATGGCAAAAATAAAAAGAAAAAGAAAAGCATAGCAAAAAGAAAGGAAAAAAAGAGAAAAGCATGTCAAGTGGCATGGCAAAATATGAGAATAAAAGATAGCTCATGTCCTCGAAAATAAATCAAGGAGAGGGAGATTCATCCCAAGGAGCTCCACCATATTCCACTCCATATATCCCACACACTTGCACTTCTCGATCTTAAGGTATGATTTGTTTCCTCAGAGATCCGGTCTTTGACTTAGCAAAATATAAGATACTTGTATGCCTTCATTCTTTGTCCCTGAGCCACACAAAAAGCCAAATTAGATGTTAGGATGAAAAGAAGGCAAAGCCTTTGGTAAGGATTCAAATACACTTGAGCGATTGAGTGAGCCAATGAGGAACAATTTATCTTTTCACAAAAGGGTGAAAACTCCGAGATAGGATCCTGAAAAGAGTAGAGTGGAATAAAACTAAGTTAAATTGTTCGTCCTTTCAACCGCCCAAGATAAGGAGATTGCTATAAGCCCCATAGGTAAAATGGTGAATTATACCTTGCTAATAATTCAAGTAAATTTGAGTACTAGTTGTTTATAAAGTTACCTGCAAGAGAAATGACATTATAGCAACTCCAGATCCACCGAGCCTAAGTTTTTATCTTTCCTCGAGGACGAGCAAAGAGCCAAGCTTGGGGGAGCTTGTTAGCGGTCGTTACAACCCAAATTCGACCACCAATACTCGGGAATAAATGAGAGTCTATGCAACATTCCATGTACTTAGGTTTTATTTCTAATGGAGTTCCACGAGTTTTGGTGAGTGTCGCTTGTGCAGGTACAACAACGAGAAATGTGTGCTATAGGGGTCGGAAATGACCGATTCGGCCGAACGACACGATTCGGCCGATTACCCCCCTTAGCCGTGCAAGCCACCGGGAGTCGTCCACGTCAGCGCCAACTCATCCCGGGCTTCCGCCACATCACCCTGGGCCCAAACTCAACCTGACAAAGACCCCGAAGTCAACCAGAAGGCCTCCGGCCCAGCCCAGGGCGTGAACCGACCTGCCAACCGACCCCAGGAGCTGGCCCAGCACGTGTGCAAGCTCAAGGCGGTGCAGCACTGGACCGAGCCCAGTTCGGCCGAACACGTGGGTTCGGCCGAACCAGGGAACCGCCTCCAGGGTGCAATCCTGGCCTTTGGCTGCTGAGGCGGTGCATCCCTCGGTTCGGCCGAACCGGGGAGTTCGGCCGAACCGGGATTTTCGCCCAAACGGCTTGGCACCGACCTCCAGTTGCTTGGCCGCTGCTCCACTTCTCCACCGACCCTGGCCATTATAAATAGAGGCCGGTTTCACCTGCATCAACACACAACACAAGAACAAGAGAGTAGGCGTCGCTAGGTTCCGCCACTCATATCAATAGAAATAGGGAGAGAGGAGAGGTGAGCGTCCCGGAGAGGAGCCAGAGTGTCGGCCTCTCTTCCCGCTGTACCTCTACGGATGCGGCTCCACTTCGAGTAACATCCGGGTCGTGTCTGGTAACTCTTGTATCTCTCTCTGATTAATTGAGCATTCAGTTCTTACTTTTATATGCTTGCTGGTTCTTCGTTCAATGCTTAGTTGTGTAGTATAATTGTATACTAGCTGCTTAGCTTGAGTGCTTATCTGTCTGCAGTAGATAAGTATTAGTCAACTAGTGTAGGCGTGGTGCCTATACTTGAGGCTAACTTAGTTTCTGCCCGTCGCAACGGAGGTGGTAGCCGTAAGGTGGTGACAGCCCTTTCGGTCTTCGTAGCCCATCACGTTAGTTCCGGTGTCTTAGGACCCAAGGTTCAGGGTAACCGGCACCCCTTCTCACCCCTTTCTGTGTGTCGGAGGCTCTGTAGTCCCGAAGTAAGTATCTATCTGTATCCTCTGATCTGTTCAATCAATTGGTAGAATACCTTTATCAGACCCGTACCCTCTCTACCCTCTTACCTCTTCTCTTCTCTCCTTGTTGTCGTCATCCATCTCATCCATTCCATTTCATCCACACCATCTACCTAGGACAACTTAGTTTAGGATTAGTACACTTCTCGTTCTCCGTGGAAATCGATACCTTGGAATACTCCCGGGTGAAAGCTACATCGGTATCCGTCCGCTTGCGGATTTATCTGTAGGCCGTAAGGAGTGCCAACAAGCATCACATGAATGTGTATGGCTTCACAGAATGATAAATCACATACAACAGTCATGTGGTTTTGGTTCAATCATGAAACCAATAATTATCTATGGAGATAATTCTGCTTGTATTGCACAAAGAAATATAGGTTAAATCTTACAAACCAAGTCATGTGATAATCTTACAGATTTATTCACAAAGTCTTTACCAACATCATTATTCCATAAATATGTTTCTGGAATAGGTATGAGACGACTTAAAGATTTACAAGTATCAGGGGGAGTCAATCTTCCTATATAACCTATACATAATCTTCTGATTATGAATAATCTTCTGATTATGGATATTGCACTCTTTTTCTAATGAGTTTTCCTATCAAGGTTTTTCTCATAGGTTTTTAATGAGGCAATATACATTAACAAGCAATCATATATGTCATATATCATTTTCTCCTATATTTTCCCTTAGGGGTTTTAAGGAGTTTTTCCTATGACATATCCATATTCCTCCTCATATTTTTCCCATCGAGTTTTAAGAGGATATTTCAATATGATCCATGGATCATACAATTGTTCTGCTAACTTTATTATGAGTTTTCCTCTTTGAGGTTTTTCTCATATAAGTTTGCTATGTAACAATAATTAATGCTATATCATTTCTCCTTATATTTTCCCCACCGGGTTTTAAAGGAGTTTTTCGTAGCATATCAAATATGGTTTTTCCTCAAATTTTGCCCACTGGGTTTTTGGAGGAGTTTTCCCATATGATGGTCATCAATCAAAATATCACGTGGTTTCTCCTCGTATTTTTCCTACAAGATTTTAGAGGAGTTTTTCCCACGCAACAATCTACGAATGGAGGACATTTACATGACGCAATTGATCAAGGGGGAGTGTTACTAATAATATAGTTGTATATTATAGTGATCAATATGGTAGTTATGGTTTCACCAAAGGGCCTCTCCCAAGGGGCATGTCCCTTGGGGTGGCAACCCCCTCATGCCCCTTGGGCTTGTATATATATGTGTAACAACACTAGTCCTCCATCAATGAGAATCATTTGATTCCTTTCTTCCACTTGTTCATTACTATTCTCGACATACTGAAACAAAATAGTGTAACTGGAAAAATAATAAAAAAAATCTGTACCCACAGGAACCTAAACATACGTATAGCTAGTTCCCCCGGAAAAACTAAGACAAATACCGAAACGTCATTAAGTTTGTGCACAATACAATTGGTTGAGAGTAAGCGAGGAGTTGAAACCACCTGTTGCTCGCCTCCCAGGATTTCTTGGATCGACCATGAAAGTACCACATCACTGAGGTCTTCTACCTCCTCCATGACGCCCGGCCTCCACAAGTGCAGAAACCGGCTTTGCCTCTCCTCTATATCTCTTTCTCACAGGGGCGGATCCACAGGGTGGTCACGGTGGTCCATCGACCACCCTGTGGCCCGTCCGTCATACATACAACATATATATCTTCTATGTAAAAAAGAGGTATTTGTATTCCATTTGAACAATTTATATTAAGATTTGATGTTATTTTACCAAATTATAATATGATTTTATCGAATTGTAAATGGTTTACTGAATAGTATAAGAAATTTTTTTGGGCGACCACCCTATGCTCAAAAGCTGGGTCCGCCACTGCTTTCTCATCCGGTGTGAACTGCGAAAGAATGGAGCTTGAGCAGCAGGAGGCGAGACGGGGGATTGATGAGTCGTGGAGCGGTTTTTCCGATGAATGGGATCGGATTGGTTGGGTTATTTCGTGGGGGAGGTGGAAGAACAGGCAGAGTTTTTTTTCTTTTTTGCGAAAGGGAAGTGGGAGTTTTTTTTCCGAAAGGGAAGAGGGAGAGTCGCCTTCTAAATTCTCAGTGCAGAAGCCGCCTATCCGCATAGCATGGAAGGCCAACAGCGGTGGGCATCGTGGCCAATTACGCACACAATCGCATTACTCAGGAACCGTATTTTGAGTCGTTACAAATTTTATTAGTTTTGTGGTAATAATGTTTCATTTTTACTTTGAGCTGCATAAGGCCAGTCTTAGAGCAACTCCAACAGCCTCTCCAAAATGTTAGCTATATATAGAGGTTTTCCTCCTTTATATAATATAGAAAAGCATTTTTTCTTAGATAGAAACCAACAGACTCTCTAAACTATGCTCTTTATTTAGTGGACCCCACCTGTCATACTTATCCTCTTCCTTCTCCCCACCGCGAGCTCATCCAACCCCTCGCGAACTCGCCCTACGACTACGAGTCCGCCGCCGACGATGGCACCGCCGGTGCGCTCTCGGCGGAGCAGCTCGAGGCCTTGCGTCGGCGGAGCAGCGGGATCTCGAGGCCGTGCGGCGGCGGAGCAGCGGGAGCTAGACGCCGTGCGACGGCGGAGCAGCGGGAGCTCGAGGCCGTGCGGCGGCGGAGCAGCGGGAGCTCGACGCCGGCGTTGAGTTCCTCCTCGGCGCGCCACCCCGCCGAGCTTCCTTGCCGCTGCGCCTCCCCGCCGCCGTGCGCGGCCTTCTTCGCGGCGGCCCCACCCCCGCCATGCCTCCCCGCCGAGGTCCTGCTCCTGTCTCCCTCTCCCGGCCGCGAGCACGTCCGCCGGCAGCCAGAGCAAGAGAGGGCCGCAGCGAGCGAGACGGCCTGTGGAGGATGCGCCGGAGAAGGTCGTCGGAGACGGCCGACAGGCGGTCGTCCATCGTCGCGCGCAGGGGAGGCAGGGAGCCGCGTGGGTGCCGCCGCGCTTGGCCGCGCGCAGGGGATGCGGGGAGCCGCCCGGGCCGGGAGCCCGCCGCCGTGGGATGTCGCGCTGGCCGCCAGTCCACCGCCGCCGCGCGCAGGGGAGGCCACGCTGGCCGCCAGTCCACCGCCACGGGCCTGGGCTCTTCGTCCCCGCGCGGAGCCGGAGCTCGCCCTGCATGCGGTGAGGTAGAAGATGAGGACACGGGGAGTGGATAGGCACGGCGTGAGGGCGCGAGGGAGGGGGTCCGGCATGGCGGGAGCGCGAGGAAGGAGATAGCGACGGAGATTGGCTCGGAAAAATGCCGAGCCCACGGGCTGGATGCCAACCAGTTTAGCGAGGAGACCGAAATGACGACTCTGTTGGAAACGGAAAAACTCGATGTTTTCTTTTTTTTACCGATACAAAACGATTTGGCGACCCTGTTGGAGTTTCTCTTAGGGGAGGTTTTATGAAGAGTTTCGTATTAAACTTGTTGATCTGACATATAAGAAACAAGGAAGAGTTTCATGGTACGTGAGAGAAGTTTTATCACCATAGATCTCCTTTGACATAGTTACTTAGTTTTTGGTCTAGAGATTAGCCCAAAGTGAACATGCACTAGTAGCCTATATTTATTGCCCTCTTTTCCATATTGTTTCAACTTTAAGCTCTTGCATTCCTTACAAAAAAGCTCTCAGAGTCACCCGTTATTGCCCTCAACATATTCGGTCCTATATTGTGAGGTTATTTGATCCTTAAGTATAAATTTGCTTGCTTGCCTGTACTAGTTGCATGGACAAGATTGTGCATCTGCCTACAAGTCGACAACTGTTGTGCACCATACCGGTAAGTAACTGAATCTAGCTATTGCCACAAACACTGTCATGAATCTTTTAGTTGTGGTGAATGAGCTTGTGAGTGGATATCAATAGGTGGACACAATTGTATATCACTCCCTCCATTGTTATTAATTGGTTTTTAACTTTATATTAAGTCAAACTATTCTAAGTTTTTTAAAAAATGGAAATAAACAAGCATTTAACATATACATTGTACCATATAAAATCATAATCCAAAACATATTATATGATAGAATTAGTACGACTAATTGACCATTAATACTCGCATATGTTTCCGATAAATTTGGTTAAAGTTATGTAAATTTGATTTAGAACAAACTGAACTGACGCAATATTTCAAAGGAAGCGAATATTTTTATAAGGAGTTCCGTTTTTGTTTTGACCGGCGCTACTGAAAACCGATGACTGGCCCATTCCAAGATCAAGTGATTGCGGCCCGTCAGTCGTGCCATTTGGTGGGTTTCGCAGTGTCTCCTTTTCGTTGTAACACCCTAAATTTCATCACATAAATCATCTAGCAACTTTTTGAAATTTTCTAGGTTTTATTAAAGTCTCCATAAATTTTCTAGGATTTAATTGGAACCTCTAGCCTCTAATCAATTTAAACAACATGTTAAATAATTTCTAGTTGAAATAAGTTTCTGTTGCATTCATGCTGCTGCATTGTTCTTTGTTTGCTGGTGAATCAGGTTGGAATTTAAATTCCGTTTAAATTTGAATTTGATTTGCTTTTGATTGAGTTCCAGAAAAGTTTAGTTCTGTCGAGTTCAGGTTTGCTCCCTGATTTTCTTCCCTGGAGTCCGTTTTACCTCCTGCTTCCTTCCTTCCCCGCCGGCCCAGTCTCCCTCTTTGTTTTCCCCCGCGGCCCATTTCTTTGTGCCGGCCCGTTCTTCTCTCTCTCCCTCTCATCTCTCTACCAGGCGGGACCCGCCCGTCATCCCCGACCTTCGGCCGAGCCAGACTCGAACTCGAGTCCGACCCGAGCCTGTGCTCGAGCCCGAGCCGTGCACGCACACCAAGGTGTGGACCCGAGCTACACCCGCGCCTATAAAGCTTCGGGCCGCCCTTCAACTCTTTTCCGTGGGCAGTCAGTGCAAACCCTAGCCCTAGCAGCCGCTCACGCCGCCGCCGTCGTGTGGAGCGCCGCCGTCGGTGATCTCTCTCTCCGCCGTCTATTCTTCGCCATGATCTGTTCCGGGAGGTTCGCAAGGAGGTGTCGAAGCCGCCCGACCGGTTCTTTTTCCTAGCTTTTGTTTCGAAATCGCGCTAATCCGCTCGCCGTCGCTTTCCAGGGCCGCAGTCCGCCATTCTCCGCCGCCGGCCGCCGTCGCATATCTTTGCTCGTCGTGTTCTACCGGGGTGAGTTCGCCATTGCCCTCTCTCTCTCCCAGACCAATTCTTGTCGCGAATCGTGGTCCATAACTCGATTTTGAGTTCGCTCCGGCGAAGCGCCGCCGCGCGCGCCAGCGGCGCCGCCGTCCGTCGTCGCCGGCGTCAATCTCTCTCCGCCCGATCTGTTTTGGACCGTCGGATCAAGATCCAATGCCTCGCGTCGCGCCCAGCCCGGGTTCTTTTCTTTTCTCACGTGAGGCCTAGTAGCTGCTCAGCATTATTGGGGCTAATAACGCTGAGGCCGCACGAGTCAAGCCCAACTCGATTAAGTCACACCGTCATCGCGTCTCGATTCAAGGCAGGCACGTATAACAGCCGTCCCGTGACGTGGCTGCTGCCCTCGTCCATCCTTTCTATCTAAACCAGGGAGAGGTGCAGAGCCATGCCCTAGATTGCTCGCTGCGCCGCCGCCGCCGCCGTGACGATCTGACTCGCCCGTGCCGCCGGGGCAAGCTGATAGCGCCGGGAGCATCTACGACTTGCCGTGAACGCCGTCGCCAAGCTACACGGTAGGAGGAGCACGTTCATGCGAAGGTCGAACCGTGTATCCCTGTTCTGCAGCCGCGCCCTCGTCGAGATTGGTTTCCGGCCGTCACGTACGTTCGGTCTCAGGTAATCGTGTTCGCCGTCGTCGTTCATCGGACGCCGTAGGTGAGATATCAATAATCGTCATGTTTCTCCTTCAGTCCTGTAAGTTTTGCATCTCATCCGTGTCCCTAACTTCCAGTCCGCCGGCCATCCTGTAGCTTCTCTTCCTTAGTTTTTCTAGATTACGTATAAACGTATTTGTTTCTGTTTGCTGTTGCCTCCGATCAGCCTGATCGACCTGTGTGCGCCATCGACTTTCATGTACCTATGCCCTACTACCTGCTAGTCGATCCGCTACCCTCCGAGACGAGAATTACCTTGATGCATGCCACTGTCCCTGTCCGTGAGCAGGTGCCACAACATCTTTGATCTGCCGATCAAGCTAGCCATTGCCAAGCCAAGGAGCTGTATGTTGTTCCAAGCCGAGGAAACACTAATCCTTTTCTTTGCCCATCAGTGCATCGTCTACTGTACAGAAGCTAACAAGTAGCTAGCATCCTTTATGCAGTAACGAGAATCTTTCCTTCTACAAAATAATTAGAATGCTTCACGTATTCTTTTCGTGTATACTCAAGTCTCAGAAACCTTGTGGCCATCCGGATCCATGGATATTTTCAAGTAATCCAATTGTTTCCGTTATTTAATTAATTCTCTTTCTTCAATTCGTGTCATTCTCAAGTCACTCCCGCTCAATAACTCTTAATTCCTTTTTACTTCTAAAATCCTAAAATACCTATACCCATGAACTTGTTTATCCCATATCTCTCTCGTTTTAAATCAGGTTTTAGCGATTCTTGCGCTCACGCGTTCGTTGTAACGTATATAATAGATTTGTGCTGTTGTTTAGTTATGTTGGAATTGTTTGGTCTACTATTTCTTATTTATTGTATTGTTTTCTTGTGTGTGAATGCGTGGCGCGTGTAGGAAGTGCGCCGTTCGAGGAAGCCTTCGAAGATCCGGTCGTTGAAGAGTTTGAGCAGCAGCAGGGTTGGGAGGAAGGCACGTATTCCTTGATCATGTATTCCTTGATCATGCCCGTTTGTACCTAAATGACATGCATTTTAATTACACCTTTACTTACTGCTTGCATTAATATTGTTGGGTCCTATTAAGGATTTCCTAGTCTCTTTATCATACCTTGCAGCTGGGATTATAATTAATTTTGACTGGTAGATGATGCTTAGCTTGCTCAACTGGGATTGGTTAATGAACCCCTACTCTATGTTCCACTACTATCTTTTAATCAATTAATGGACAAGATTACATCTTTTAATTGGAACACGGAGCGACCACCTAGGAAAACAGTACAACCATGAGTGCCATGTGGCTCTGGCTTTGACTGACTAATTAGCGTGTTTAGTGCTTGGTAACTTTACCTGAAAGGGGCATGGGGGGAGGCCTTGATGGGGTATAGCCCGGTCCTCTTGAGCTGTGGGCTTTGGTAAGAGACAGATCTCATTAGGGAAGGTTATGCTTTGCTTGGACTGGAAACCTTAGCTGGTTACTTTGTATTAAATGTGCTTTGTAAAGGTCTCATAGTGAAACCCAATATTCGGTCCACGTGGTGTGAGACGGGTACATGCCTTTGGCAATGGGGATCGCGGCTTATGGTGAAAGTGTACAACCTCTGCAGAGTGTAAAACTATTATAACAGCCGTGCTCACGGTCATGAGCGGCCTGGACCCTCACATGATAATTATACTTGAATATGATCTAAACTGTGGTTACTCAATATGATGGGTTTATGTTATTATTTAATTATAGTTGATATATACTTATACTTGCTAGTAAATAGATGCTTAATAAAACTTGACCAACTAAAAATGCTTAATGCAGCTATCCTTTCAGCCATCCACTTTATAAAGCCTTGCATGTCATTTATTTCCATTACCTTGTTGAGTACGACATGTGCTCATGCTTGTTTATTTATCATGGCGAGTCCCCAGTCAATGCCTGTGGAGATGGAGTTTCTTTTGCTATGCTTCAGATAAACATTATTTAAGTCTTCCGCTATGACATTTGTGTCAACTCTGAGATTGTAATAAATGCACTTTTATACTCTTTCGTTATGCATGGTTTTTGGTTATTCACTTGTGATGTCTACCATATGTGTGTAAAATGATCCTGGCGCACATATGAGATGCATCTGGTTTTGCCTTTAAAACCGGGTGTGACACGCGTGCCTTTGTTCCAGCACTACTGAGTAAGGATGAAAACGGTAAAATAGTTATCTAAATTATCTACATCCGTATCCGTATCCGACGTGAATATGGATATCCGTATTCGTATCCGTTTTAATATGATAAGTAAAGTAGATATATCCGAATTTAAAATAAATGTAGAAATGGATGAAATATCCGATATTATCCGTATATGAATAAAATAAACACATATTTAAATTATTGTATAAATATATTATTTTGATTTAGTTCCAAACTAATATATTATCTATATAAATTACACTCAAACACTTTGTTTTATACTTAAACACTTTGTTTTACTAAATATCAAACGTGTTTATATTCGTATCCAAAAATATCTGAATCTGTATCCGTATTCGAAACAAAAAACGGTAAAAGCAGCTATCCGAATCTGATTCGAGCCGTATCCGATCCGTTTCCATCCTTACTTACTTACCAGCCTCAGCCGTCAACGGTGAAGTAGGCGGAGGCCAGACGGCGAGTCGGCGACGCAGGTGAGCAATCATTTCTCTATCCGAGACCCCGACGCTCCCTCTCTCTGTGCCTCTTGGACCTTGACGCTGATGTTATTCCCTGACGCCCCGCAGCGAGGACGCACGCCACCTGTTCGACGCAATGCGCCCCCAAAAGCGGGGCAGGAACGAGGAACCTCGTCGGAGGCAGACCGCATCAGCGGCCTGCCGGAGGGCGTCCTCCACCGCGTGCTGCCGTTCCTGCCGGTGCACGACGCGGTGCGGACCTGCATGCTCGCCCGCCACTGGCGCCACCTCTGGAGGTCCACGCCCGGGCTCCGCATCACCGCGTCAAGGGGTGGCGCCGCCCCCAGAGTTCGTCCGATTCGTGGACCTCCAGCTCGTCGCTCGCCGCCGCGGTGGAGGCGCGCCTCTGGACTCCTGCGAGTTTCCCTATCACCACAGCGACTTGGAGTTGGAGCACTTGCTCCACGGGAAGAGTTATGTCAACGGCTGGTTCCAGCTAGTCTTGCATCACAATGCCGCGTGTTCCGATTAAGTTTCACTGTTTCAGCGACATGGACTCCTTTGCTCTACCTAATCCGCGTATCATCTCCGAGCACCTCACGATGCTACATCTTGATTCCATGGTCACGGGTGACAACCTTCCTGACTTCTCTTGCTGTACCGTGTTGACACATCTGAAGATGGAGGGCGGGTTGCGTGATTCGTGCTCAGAGAATGTCATCTCCGTCCTTAAAGCATCTAAGCTTGATCTGCTGTGAATTTCGTGAGAATAACCACACTCAAATGTTTTTGCCAAGTTTCCTTTCACTGCATTTGACCTATTGTGATGGTAGGACTCCAATTCTTGAAAGGGAAAATTAGTTCTGTAGCACTAAAAGATCACGACTTCCGTAAAATACCACCGAAAGATCACGGTCCCATAAAATACCACTGAAAGATGTAAACGTTAACTAGAATTACCATTCCGTTACTTTTTATCACAGAAAATTCACTTGTATCCCTCTACGGCACATAAAACAGATATGAAAAGACTTTTATACCCCTGGGAAGACTAACAAAGACCTGTCTTGCCTGTGTTTCCTGCACTGCCGGCGTGCGCCACCACCGAAGCCGCCCCTTCCCATCTGCCGCCGCCGCCCTACCAACCCTCCTCCACGGCTCCACGGACGCCGTCTCTTCCCACCGCGACGCCGCCCGCTTCCCCATCGGCTGCCTCCGCCCCACCAATCCTCCTCCACTAGCGCCGCCCCTTCCCACCGGACGCCGTCGCACCCAACCACCCATCCCTCGTCGGCCGCTGTCGCCCCACCACCCCTCCCCTCACCGGCGACCTCCCTCCACACACCTCTAGGCCAGAGCGCGGGCCCGCTTGCTGCATCCCTCGACCACACCGGCGGCGGACAGGACCGTAGGTGGGGCGCCGTGGGGGTGCTTGCAGCCACAAATCCTCGATCTCCAACACCAATCCTGTTCGTCTGCTGCGCGGGTCTGCCCCGCACGCGGCCTCCATCCACTCCAGCCACGCGCGCCTCGGTGGTCTCCGCCAACCTCACGCTCGCGGCCCTTGGCGCGCTCGCCATGCGCATCCCGCCGCCCGGCGGCTCCGGCGTGCCCTCCTCCGGCGCGCTCCACGACTGCGCCGAGCTCGTGGCGGTGGCTGCGGGCCACATGGAGTCTCGCCGTCGACTTCTATGGCCTCCACGGTGGCAGGTGAACCATGTTATTGCTCGAACAGTGCTGACGACCTCTCGGCTGGAGTTCCTCACCGACGTGCGCGGGGCCGAGCTGGAGCGCCGCCGCGCCGGGAGCAGGGGCAGCACGCGGCCGGCAAGGGAGGGGCAGCGCACAAGCCGTCGCGGCCGGCTCGGCGGCGGCGGTGGCGCCTGCTGCATGTACTCGTTGAGCCAGGCGGCGCCACCGGGGAGGTGCAGCGATGCGACGAGGTGAGCCAGCCCACAGACGAGGTGCTAGCGCCGGCTGTCCACAGAGCCAGAGGTGGAAGATGCACAGTTGGGGGCATGTTTGTCCTACTTAACAGACGTGCACGCAAAATCTGACGGAATGGTAGTTTCAGTTGCAGGTTCCAGCTTTCGGTGGTATTTTACGGGGCTGAAGTCTTTCGGTGGTATTTTACGGAAGTCGCGATCTTTCAGTGCTATAGAACCAATTTTCCCTTCTTGAAAATACGCTTTCCTTAGTAAAGGCAATAGTCAGTCTTAATGGTTACACTCAGGATTTCTACATGAAGCTAGGGTGGCTCTGCTGATTGTGCCGATGATACCTGCAATGGTTGTCGCTATACTATTATGAGTCTGGTGGTCACCAAAACAACTGTGTGTTCCTCAAAGGTTTGTCGGAAGCTACATACTTGGAGCTGTCAGCTGAGCCAAAAGTGGTATGCCTATGACAACTTTTTCTCTTAACTATCAGTCTGTATTCAGTTCTACTTTTCCTTGTTAAGTTAGATGTATCTATCATTGCAATTGCATTTTCATGTGAGTTCGAAATGGAAGATGCATTTCTGACATTCATTACTGCCAATTTGTTCTTTCAAATAATCATATTTCAATGATCGAGTCAAAACAGCTTGTAGAGTTCATTCATGATGGTTATGCTAGCTTGTGTTATTAGGCCAGTATCAGTGCGGTTTCATGGGAGTTTCATGGCATTAAATGTGCTGAGTGGCATAAGAGAAGAAAGAAGAGTTTCATGGTATTTGAGAGGAGTTTCATCACCATGAAACACTTTTGGCTCAGTTACCTAGGTAACCATGTAGTGAAACTGTGCACTGAGACTAGCCTTACTGATTGTGCACTTCTGCTATTGTTTTCGATTTCCAGGCATTGTAACTAAAGCTAAATATAGATCGCTAATGGTTATGAGTTCCGATTGAATATTAACTTCAGCGTGGCTCATTTGATACAACAACTAGATGCATAGCTTTCTGATCCGAGCTGCCTCTTTTCCTCTTTTCCTAGTTTGCTTTCAACAAGGATTTAAATTGGTGCCCCGAATTTACCAAGTTAAAGAATTTGGTTCTCAACAAGTGTATTTCTGCTGACCTTAATGCACTAATCGGCTTTCTCCAACATTCACGGATTCTGAAGAATCTTATTCTCCAACTTCATAACGTTTGATATTCAGTAGATTAGTATCTGTGTTTTAGAACTCCTCACCATCCAGGATTGATTGATTTAGCATAATATTTGTTTTCTGTGGCTATCCAAATGTTCTACAGAAGTAGAAGGAAGTTGCAAACCATTGGAAGAATAATTTGTATCCCGTGATCTTAAGATAGTTCAAATTAAACGTGAAGAGGTTGATGGAAGGGTTCAGAAAATCTTGAATGTCCTTAGTTCCTGTGGCATACCACTCAGAGCACATTACCGTCCAACAACCCAACAGTAGTTCTAGATCTGGATGTGAGTTTGACACCCTGCTTCTCCTTTATGCGCTGATCAGCAATTTGTTTGTATGTATCATACAACAATTACAAAGTAAATATCAAACTAATTTGAAAACTTATCTCTTAGAAGTTTGTATATGTGTGGCAGAGTGGTATAAATTCCCCATTTGCGAGACTATACATTTAATTTCTTAGTGGCATGCATCATACAAATCAAATGATCAGTTTGGTAGGAACTTTATACTCTCTATGGCTGGTGCAATTATTGATATTATTGTGAATCCCCTCCAGTTACTGCTCTTGCTAGCAGGCATCCATATAAGTCAATGGTATCTTCTGCCCAGTCCATCGTGATTGAACTGCCATCATCCCCTTCATACAATCTAGCATGCTGATTCTTTTGTCAAAGCTTTGCTTACTCTCGTGTGTGTTGTGTATGCTTTTTGTTGGTATGCACATTCCCTTTAGTTGAAATTTCACACAGATATTATGTATATGTCATATTTTAATTTAAATTCCATCTCCTCGTTTCATTTTTCTTTTTATGTCTGTTATTTTCTAGTTCACTTGTCAAATAAGGAATCCAAAAATCTTACCACCTTTTTTAATGGTATTTTGACAACATTGAAATGTATACATGGAGTTTTGGTGCAAGTCAAGCTCCTGCTTGTTGAAGACATTTTCCTATATCCGAGAATTACTTACAATACTCTTTGAGTTCACTGTGATTTTTGCTTTTTCTTTGTTCGCAGATTTCAATTTTTTTTTGCACTGGTTTCAGCAACAGTTAGAGGTAACAAGTTATCCACTATCAATAGTTCTACTATTAATTATTTAGACAATAATGGAATGATTTTGTGTCTGCGATGTTGCTGTCTTCTGTCTATGGAAGATCTTATATGGTTATTCCACTTGAAATGATAAATTCTTTCAATAACTGGTCGCATAACTCTGGTTGCACCTGTGATTAATACTTTTTTCTTGAAAACATGTTCGAGATAACTTCTGTTTTTGTTATGCTGGATTATTGATCTAAATCTTCCGTAGTGTAGGTACTTCTCTAAATATTCAGCAATAACCTGTCATAAAGTCAGCTGTTAATACTCTTTCTGCTTATCACAAGCAATCTGAATATTCAAAAGTGAAGAATCCTTGTTGTTCTGTTGTGAAGCCATCTATGTTGGTTTTCTTCATTTTTGTCCACACCAGAATAAAAGTGCATATATGGGGACCTAGAGGCCTCATGATGAATATAAGTGCACTCCATAACAAATTGAAGCGAATTTCTAAATATGGCACTACGAGTGCTAGTCTTGAGTGATTGTCCATTTTACATGACAGTGGTTTGAGCGTGTTTTGAGGAGCATTTTGTTCTTGTACAACTAAGTTGCCCATCCTTGTGGCCATTTTTGGTGTAGTTTTGGGTTTTGTTTCTTCTTTCTTGAAAGTAACTGGTACCAAAAACCTTACAATCTTAGAGCTCCTAACTCAAAATTAAGAGGTGTAAATTTGAATCTTATATTTTGTGTGCCCGGCCTTTTGCGTGCCCGGCCTATGTCTCCATGCAAAGCATTGCATGAAAATAACCCTGGTCAATGGAAGGTATACAAAAGTGCCATAATCAAATGCCAGCTATTTTAATCTACATTCTGAACCACATTGTACCATTACAGAAAGGGGAAAACCATGAAAATTTTCTACAATTCAATCAGCATATGTGATCGTCATCTCTGATCTTTATGCCTTGCTCTTTACAAATTTATCTGTACAAAAGAATCTTAAGCATGTTTGCAACTATAACTCCAAACGCAAATAACCAGCTCACTCGCATTAGAATATGTATATCCATCACTTGACATAATCTGAACTTTCAAGGAAGTGAGCAAACTCTGTACCGTTCAGTTTGCTGATGCCCTGTCAATTCTTGACAAGGTCTTGGCCTTGTGAATTTTCACTTGTCTGCTCTATCAACTGCCTCACCAGAACTCTCAGAAACTCCACGTGGGAAAGTGCCTGAGTCCACAGAGGTGCTATCAGATAACCTGAGAATTTGTTGATCCTGCTTTAGGACATTTAAATAACTAAATTAAATACGTTTAGTACATTGTTGTTGCCAATTATATCTTCGTAATAGAGGATCATGTGCTGTGTACTCGTGAAGTGAACCAAGCAATCTTTTCTCGATGCTTCTGATATTGTGATATGAGTTGATGCATCCAGCTCTGGTTTGAGACGGATATGCACGCCGACCCTCCAGTCAGCCCGTGCTCCCGTGCCGAGGCTGGCTCGTGCTCCTCGGTACTTCCTACCTTGTCTGCAGAAGGGAACACGGAAGGAGATTGGCAACATATGGCGCCGGTGGCATGTCGCGGAGGCGACGGCGGCAGACGAGCAGGGGTGTCCCAACTCGATCACAACCTGGCACCCTGGGCCCGCAGCCGAAGCATGAGAATTCCCTGCGGTGGGGACTACCAAAACAGGCACTTAGGGTTGAAAACGAAAACGGTAATTTCAGGTTACCGGAAATCGTTTTCGAGATTTTACCGAAAATGATATCAATTATCGAAAATACGAAAACGAAAACGATTTAAGCCTCTTCCGACCGTTTTGGAAAAATACCGGATTTTAGCCGGTAATTACCGTCGATAATTACTGAGTTAAGTATGACTCTCGGGCTCCTGTACATCTTCCATGTGTTTGAAACACAGAATCACACGGCCCATCGATAAAACCTGTCATGACCCAATCACATCTAGACAACGAGGCAGCACACTGAAAAACCGAGATTTGTAACGGGCGTAGATGGCCATAGGTAACGGGCAACGCGCCCGTTACCCTTACTCCGTTACTAATAGTCGGTCAAAGGTAACGGGCAATTTGCCCGTTATGAACGACCAAAACCTGTAACCCGCACTTCACAACGACCGTTACCAATATAAAAGCAACCAGTAACCCAAACTTGCGATTTTTGTGGGCCCACAGATCAATTTCGTAACGCGCACAGACAAATGACCGTTACCAAAACAATACATTTGTAACGGGCTTTATTTAAGAACCGTAACGAAACCACAACATTTGTAACGGTCTTTACGTAACAACCGTTACTAAAACGCAAACCTTGTAACGGGCTTGACTTAAGAACCGTTACGGCGGCGCATTGACCAGTCTTCTCTCCGGTCCCGCCGGTCAGTACTTGTAACGGGCATTACTTAACAATCGTTACGGTCTCGCATTGACTGGTCTCATTTCTGGACCCACGGGTCAGTGCTTGTAACGGGCATTCCTTAACAACCGTTACGGTGGTGCATTGACCGGTCTCCTCTCTGGACCCACCGGTCAGACCCTGTAACGGGCGTTACGTAACAACCGTTACTGATACTTTGTGCAGGTAACGGTTCTTACTTGATGCCCGTTACCTTTGTGTTCAATTGTAACGTTCTATAAATGTCCCCATTACCTTTTGTTGTTCCACCACCACAGAATCTGGCCTGGTTCTGGCTGCATCCTGGAACCAGCCAGGATTTGGCAGCCCCCATGTGATTCACATCACATACAGATTGAGATACACATCACATACAGATTGAGATACACATCACATATATACACAAATATACATCAAGTTTGTATCTTATCATACACATGCAACAAGTTTCAAGTTGGATGAATCTTATCCCCTACTGGGATAGGTAGACTGATCATGTAAACTACAAGTTTAATTATGAGAGGAAAGACCATAAACATCATCAAGTTTCATTCAGGTCTACAAGTTTCAAGTAGTACCACCTGCTGGAACTTGATCACCTTCTGGACCTTGATCACCTACTGGTTGTGGATTATCATTATGGAATTCGCCCTCTGGTCGATGATCTCGTTACGAATGAAATCGCACATCATCTCCTGGACCGCCCTTAGTCGTTTTGGATTAATCGGTGCTTTGTTAAGCTTGAAATCCTGCATAATACAATTTTTAGGAGAATACACGGTAAAAGTCGATCAGTTTCTAAAAACAAATGGAGAAGGCTGAGAAAGTATACTTACAGAAGCCCTTTTCAATGGGGTCATTTCAGAGATTACATCCATAACATACACCGCAACATAGAATCCATAGAAAAGGGACCCCGATGGCTGTTGAGGGCACTGAATGAATGTACCAAAATGACACAAGTTATGACCGGTACCAAATATGTATGAAGTGAACAAGATAAAACAAACTTGATTTTCCATTTTACCTGAAAATCTGCCTTGTGCGTGAGTGTAGGTGGTTTGGCTTTTGAATTTTTTCTCTGTTTCTGTTTCTGATTCATGTGGTCTGCATAGGCCCTGCATGATCAGCAATATCGATTAGAAACATTATGAGATTGAATTTTTCTGAACAAAACCTACAATATATATACTTACCAGTCGACAAGAGCTAGGACATCGGTGAACGTCCGCTTTGGAAAAAATTTCGCAGAATCTAAAATCCAAACCCAACTCCACTTCATAGAAATGATCGCCAGTACCCAGTGGCCACCGGTGTTGTAGGGAGCCACCACAAAGTCGTGATGCATAACATTTTTTAGTGTTTCTATTATCACTGGGGGTTGGGAACCAACCATTGCGACATAGAATACTTGTGGGTCCACAAACCCAACACTCAATCCCATATCCTGTACTCGTTTCCTCATTAGCCTACATTTGTTAGCATGAAATTTGTGGTAAGGTCATACTACAGGTCGTTGAATTGAACTGTGAAGGGACTTACAATATCCAGCACCTCAACAAACTCACGTCCAGACTTTCGAAGTTGAAAAGGTCATACAAGTCATGGAATTGAACTGTGAAGTCTGTATCACCATCACTATGGAAGTAGGATGCAGCTAACTTTGCCGGAATGCCAGTAACACCTTTGACACTGTGTGTCATGAAGTGATCATGCAAGGCTTTACAGCTTGGTCCAGCAGCGTTTAAAGCCTGTTCTGACAACATATGATCACCAGGCTTGTATTTTGGATCAGCCGCGGTCCAAAATTGAGAAACAGCAGCAAAGACTTGTGCTTTGGGGAGCGGCTTGTTCTTCAGTTCCTGCTGATCTGTCTGCTGTGTGTTCTGCTGCTGCTGTTGCTGCTCCAGAGTTGGAGGTTCGATGATCTTCTCCTGCCGCAGTCTGCTGCTGCTTCTGTCTGCTGTCTGTTGTGGCCGCTTGTGTGTGTGCTGCAGGGTTTGCTTCGGCTGTGGCTGCTCCTGAAGCGGAGGTGTTTGCTTGTTCTGCTGCTCCTGAAGCGGAGGTGTTTGGCTGTTCTGCTGCTCCTGAAGCGGAGGTGTTTGGCTCTTCTGCTGCTGGTGTGGCTGATCCTGAGGCGGAGGTTTCAGCAGCTGGCTGTTGTCTGTCTGGCTGACTGTCCCCTGAGATGTGGCTGCAGAGCCGGGAGGTTGCGACAAGGGTGGTATACGGATCCGGTTCCTTGGCCACTGTACCCATTGAAATTGAGCACCACCTAGGGTTGTGTACTCATCCTCTACTGGAATAGGCAGACGAATGTGCTTCGCATTGGGCCACACATAAGTAACTTTCACCACAGCATACCCAGACTCTACCGGTACTGTATGGCAAACCTCTTGATTTGGTTGGACAGTTGCCAATGCAAGCTCCATGAGCATATCGCTGGCATCCATCACAAGACTACACTTGGTTGGCTCTGTCAGCAGATCTATTGTGTCTGGTTCAGGTGATGGACACAGTCTGTAATCCGCATTGATAGGTGTTTGCCTGTTGTCATCCTCATTGACAAGCGCTTCTTCGTCGCAGATACTACCCTTGTGTAACCCTAGAGGAATATCATTCGATATCTGCATGCCTGCAACTCTTAGCACCTTCACAATTCTAGCGAGTGTTTCACCAAATAGTTCTTCCTTGTCGACGGCAGCAGACCTCTTCCTCTTCTTCTTCCGGTACATCCCAGCAAACTCTGGGCCAAACCCTTTACCCCAGCCTATTGAGCTAGACACGGCTTGGACCCGACCTCGATGCTCTGGATTCTCAAGTGCCTTGGTCAGAATATCATCCTCCCTAACCCCAGGGAAAGAACCTTCGCTAGCTTTAGTTGCAATTCTTTTCACCTTTTCTTGTTACATCCGACACCAGAGGGGAGCTGAATGTTATCCCCCCCCGCTTTCACTAGTGGCATGCCTCGATGCCCTTGCCCGCAGATATGCCCTCGTACGGCCGGGAAATTGGTCCCAAGGGTTCTCTTTTCCTTCTGCAGCTAGCTTTTCATCCTCCTCCTGCCACTCTTGCTATTTACCAGCATAACGTTTTCTGCCCGTCCTGTGCGGCTTATCGTGCTTTGCTCTCTTTTCTTTCATCTCCTGGCTCACCTTTTCAAAAATTAGAGATTTGGATGTCTCCACAAACTTCTGCCAGTCTTCTGGCTTCAAAAACTGATGATTCTCAAAGGGAAGCTCGTCTTGGTTCACATATTCTGTTCTTAAATGGCTCTTGAATCGCCGGTGTAACTCCCCAATCTTGCTCACAGCTGCCTTGATTTCCTTATCGCGATCACCTTCGGACATGGGTGGGTACTCTAGCTTTTCCTCTAGAGCAGGGAACAGGGCTTGCTTTTGCTGCAGTGTGAGATCCTCAAGCTTTACGTTGATTGACACCCTCTCCCGAGCAATGAGGCCACAAGGCAATATGAATCGGGCCCTCGCCACCTTTGGGGTAGGGATCCATTGGTCGTCAAGTCCAGTTGCAATCACCTTGTCTTCTGGCCATTTGGTCTGTGTCCGTGACCGCCGTCCTCGATTAGTATTCCCAGCAGTGTGTGCCGAATTACCCTGTGAAGCAGGTGCATACTCTTCATGTACATTATGTGCACCGTTGTCACCAAAGGAGCTTCCTGATGAGTTAGCCTGCATAGATGATATATCAGTTTGTCAGTACAGAAATATAAGCAGGGATGGAAATGTGAACAAAATTATTATTAGCTACTATTAGACTAGAAATCAATACATGTCCTAAATAAAATCAGCATGTACAACATATACACGTAGAATCGATAGTTTACTTAGCATACTGGTTGGGGATAGGTACTAACCATATTTAGACAGGCCAAAGAAATGAGATCCTATATCAAAGCAGCTCTGTTGTTCCTTCAACTGCTTCCTTGTGCGATGCTTATATACCAAAGCATCATTGAAGTGTACATTACATTAGGCAGGTACATGAAAGAAGAGGACAAAGCAACAGTTAGTAAAATGCACTAGGATTATATGATTCTACACAAGATTAACATACTAAGAAGAACTAACAATTGTAGCAGTACATAGTCCAGAACATTTGATAGATAATTTGCAATTTAAACATAAACAAGGCAGATACAGTAAGAACATTGTTGACAGTCAAAATTGGCTTTGGCCTGGCCAAACCGGTCTGACCGGTTTGCCAAACCGGTCAGACCGGTTTGGTTCTGTAATTCGAGTAGGATTAGGATTCCGAGTTTTAGTCCCATATTGTAACCTATTCGAAAGGGGTAAGACTTCCCCGGCCTATATATATGAAGGCTAAGGCCGATTGAGAGATATTCCAATCGAATCAAACACATTTATCCTTTACTTTTTATCTCTCAAACCCTAATCTTTTCTAACCCCCATATTCTGTTCTTTGCTCGTCTCTACGACGTTCAAGGGCGTTCTAGGTGGCCTGCCGACCCTAGAGCAACCCTAGATTGCTCGAGCTCCGACGGGGTCCCTCCCGAGCTTGTGTTTCTGGGTCTTCACGATCTCCCGACCAGAAGCGGTCAGACCGGTTCTTTAGACCGGTCAGACCGGTTTGCCCCGGGAAGTCAGGAGTTGGCCGTTGTGACGGTCGTGCTGCGCGTTCGATCGACCTTCGAGTGTGTTGGCGCTCTTTAGTGTCAACATACTTTTTGGCGACTCCGCTGGGGAAAGATTAATCTGGTTTCAAGACCGATCTAATCTACCTCAATTATGTCTGGATCAACGTGCGACCTTGACAAAGACAACATCATCACCGCGACGATGGAAGAGCTCACGGACGAGGAGCGGAAGCGGTACCTGATTGCCGAGGAGCACTTCAGGGCGCAATTCTTGAAGGGCTTCAAGAAAGATCGCGGTGGTCTTGTCAAGAGAGTGGAGGAATTCTTCATGCCGGCTTTCAAGCTGGCGAACGACCAAGTTGAAGAACTTCTAAAGGTAACTGGCGAATCCTCTGATTTGATGCAGCAAATTACTCGCATGATGGATGATAAATTGCTTGCTGCACAAACTGTTACTAGTGAGTTGATTGCTAATATGTCGGGTAATTCTAATAAAGGTAAAAATAACGTAGACTCTAATGAATTACCTAACGCAACTCCTAGCTCATCAGGCGTGCCAGAAAATGTTTTAAATTCTAATCTAGGCATGCCGATGAATTTTTATGCGAGACAATCACTTCACCCTGGTTCGGTCCACGAACCGGTCAGACCGGTTTTCACAACCGGTCAGACCGGTTTGGCCTCCTCTGGCGGTCAGACCGGTTCCATGGGTGCAGGAGCAACGGGTGCGATGGTTTTATCTAATACGATTACTTCTGGTCCTGCTTACACTGTTCCACGCACTACGGTTGCAGGAAGTATACCCCACAGATCTGGCACGTCTTACGGGCCAATTCCGAGTACTTCTCAAAGCGCGCCATATAATGTCCCACGTTTCCCACAAAATAGAGGTGATGGGAACTATCAAGCTGAGTTAGCTAAGTTTAAAGAAGATATAGCTAATACACTTAGAACAAGACTCGGGCTTGAATTGGGTACTTCACTCTTATATCAAAAACCGTATCCGCCTGAATTTGATCTAGTAGCTTATCCTAATGGTTGGCGTGTTCCTGATTTTATTAAATTCAGTGGGGAAGATAATAGAACTCCTTGGTAACACATTAGTCAATATATCTTGCAATTAGGAGAAGCATCATTTTATGAACCATTGCGTATACGGTTGTTCTCATTATCTTTAACTGGAACTGCTTTTTCATGGTTTTCTTCGCTTGCTCCTAATTCTATTCAAAATTGGACTCAATTGGAGCGTAAATTTCATGATCATTTCTTTAGCGGAGAAAACGAAGCTAAATTGTCTGATTTAACATCGGTTAAGCAAAGCCGAGAAGAATCGGTTCTTGATTACTTCAAAAGATTTAAAGATGTTAAGAACCGATGCTTTAACATAACTGTTTCTGAAAAGGATTTAGCAGATTTAGCTTTTGCAGGCTTACGGTCTCATTTTAAGGAAAAACTAGAAGGTTCTGATTTTCTTACTATTAATCACTTGCAAATGAAGGCTATGAGTCTAGAACTTAAGTTTAAAAATTCAAAAGAAACTGCTAAACCTCATCGTTCGAATGTGCATATTGTTGATAATGATTCTGATAGTTCGGACGATGATAAAGAAATTTATGCTGCTGAATTTGTTTGGTCATCAAAAAGTAAACCTGGTTCTTGTCCTTCATTGAAGCCGATTCAGAAAAATCGGCAAGAAGAAAAATTTACTTTTGATGTAGCCAAATGTGATCGTGTTTTTGATGAATTGCTTAAGAATGGCTTTGTTAAACTTTCTCATGCAATTCCACTAGCCGATCAATTGAAAAATCGTGCATATTGTAAGTGGCATAATTCTTTTTCTCATGCGACCAACGATTGCAATGTTTTTCGACGACAGGTACAATCGGCACTTAATGAAGGTCGATTAGTGCTAGCTGAAATGCAAGTTGATAAGGCTCCTTTCCCTGTTCATACTTTGGATGTGAATACTAAAGTGTTGATTCGGCCGGATCAAGCCGATGGAGCTAAAGGAAAAAACGTGGTGATTGGAGACCCGAGGCCGGAAAAAGCTGATGATAAAATTCCGGTCAGAACAGTGATGATTGGGAGGACTCTGGATGGAAAAGAGTCTCTGAAAATTACAATTAACACATCAAGGCCTGGGGGGCAAGGAAGTTTCTTGGAAGAGAATCGGTCCGCTAGCCAGGCGAAACCGGTCAGACCGGTTTCCCAAACCGGTCAGACCGGTCTGTCTCCCGTCCGTCCAAGGACTTTCAAGCCTAAGCGCCCGGAAGTGGGTACTTGGAAATTTAATGAGCCAAAGGTTCAAGGGAGGGTTCTGAAGCAAGGACCTACTTTTTCTCAGCTCATGAACAAGTACACAAAGGCCGTTCAAGTTGATCGGCCAACAAAAAAGAGACAAAGGTCACCACAGCGTTGGATTGATTCTACAGCTTATAAACGCCGTGGTGATGTTACTGGGACTTCGGTACATGACCGATTGGGCTCATACCAATCAGGTCCTTGGGCTACTCTCCAAAGCGGTCAGACCGGTTTTATGAACCGGTCAGACCGGTTTCGGTCTGAACAGAGATTTCAAGTTCCTCCTAAGCAAGAATACCGTGTCAAGAAGAAAAAGGAGGATGTGCAAGCCAGAGCCAGTGGTTTTGTAAAGATTGGTGATATTCCAGTGGCTATGCAAGATTTGGGTAAAAAGCCGATAGTCATTGGAAATTCGGCTCCTGTTCCAATTAAAAGGCCGGTCATGGCTAATGATCATGAGTCTAACAGTAGTAAGGGCGTGAAGAAGGTCTTCCAACCAAGGTGGTGTCCTTCTGGGTTGACTCACACGCAGAAGCGGAAGTTACAACGCCTACGGAACAAAGAAAAAAGGGAACAGGAAGTTGAGAAGATGAGGGATGAGTATTTCAACAATTACAGGCCTATGATTCCTCAGACCAAGATTTGGCAAGCTAAGCCAGTTGTGCAATCAGCAGCACAACCGGTCAGACCGGTTTCAGAATCCGGTCAGACCGGTTTGGGTCAACCCGCTGCAGAAGCGGTCAGACCGGTTTCTGGAACCGGTCAGACCGGTCTGTTGACAGAAGCAAGAGCTGAAGCTACTTCAATCATCGATACTACTCTGCCAATTCCTCCAGTGGTTGAAGATGAAGAATTGGTTAATTTTGAGCCTTCTCCAGAGCGTGACAACATGGAAGTTAATGTTGTTTATTTATCTTCTGATTATTATGTGGTGCCGGAGGAGGAAATATCTCATCTTCAACTTGGACCTCGAGATGCTGTTTTTCAGAAGCCTAGTGAATCAGAGAATCATCTCAAGGCTTTATATATGAGAGGGCACATCAACGGGAAACCAATTTCTCGTATGTTGGTTGATGGTGAAGCTATTGTAAATCTTATGCCATACTCTCTCTACAAGAAGATTGGCGGAAAAGACGAAGAATTGATCAAGACAAACATGACGGTCAGTGGAGTTGGTGGAGGTGATCCCATTGGTGCCAAGGGGGTGGCTTCTATGGAGTTGACCGTCGGGAGCAAGACTATTGCTACAGCTTTCTTCGTCTCTGAAGTGCAAGGTAACTTCAGTTTAATCCTTGGTCGAGATTGGATTCATGCAAATAAATGTATTCCATCTACCTTGCATCAATACCTTATTCAGTGGATCGGCGATGAAGTTGAAGTTGTACATGGTGATACTTCTTCCTTTGTTGCAATGACCGATTCTGATTCTCTTAGTGCAAATGAGAAGGTCCAATGTTTGTCGGGCATGGATTTGACCGACTATGAGTTGATCAGTTGCACCAAAGATGGTTTTGTTCCTGCTACATTAAAGCCGATGGAGAATCGGTTGAATTACTTGCTGTAATTAATGGAGCAAACAAATCAACAGAGACAAATCGGTCAGACCGCTTCTGGAAACCGGTCAGACCGGTTTAGACCTGAACAGTGCCAGTCGAGCCAAACCGGTCCGACCACTTCTGGGAACCGGTCAGACCGGTTTACGTCTGGACAGTGGCTTCAAGACCGAATTGATCATCATCGAGCTCATTCGGCCGGTATGTTCGAAGCTATTGAAGATCTCGGTGATATGGATAAGTTGGGTCAGGGTTTCACGTCAGCCGACCCTTTAGAAAAAATAGATATTGGTGATGGCACTATTCCTAGGCCAACTTTTGTAAACAAAAATTTATCGGCTAAGTTTAAAGCCGAGTTAATAAATTTATTGAAAGAGTATGTCGATTGTTTTCCTTGGGAGTACCGTGAGATGCCGGGATTAAGTCGTGATTTACTTGTCTTCACCACCAGTGCTTAGGGAGCCTAAGAGAGGGGTTTCATTCAGACTTTATGTGGCGGCTGAAGATAGAGCTATTGGGGCTGTTTTGACCCAAGAAATCGTCAACAAGGAGTATGTGATTGCTTATGTAAGCCGACGGCTTATCGATGCAGAAACAAGGTATACTTTCATTGAGAAGTTGTGTTTATCCTTGTACCATGCTTGTACTCAATTGAGGCATTATTTATTATCTAGCACTTGCATCGTGTTGTGTCAAACCGATGTGATTAAACATATGTTGCAAAAGCCGATTTCTAGTGGAAGAGTCGGTAAATGGGCTTATGCTTTAGTTGAGTATGATTTGGCTTATGAACCTTTAAAATCAATGAAAGGCCAAATTGTAGCTGATTTTATTGTTGAACATCGGATAAATGATACAAACAACTTTGACGTCGGCTGTGTTACTTGTACACCATGGAAGTTATACTTTGATGGGTCGGTTTGTAATGATGGGCAAGGAATTGGTGCTGTTTTAATCTCTCCAAGTGGTGCCGTTTTTGAGTTTTCAAATCGATTGGAAGAAAAGCGAACCAATAATCAAGTTGAATATGAAGCTCTTCTATTTGGCTTGGAATTTTTGCAAGACATGAGAATAAAGCATGTTGAGGCTTTTGGTGATTCGCTCCTGGTGGTACAACAAGTGTCAAAGGTATGCCAATGTTATAATGGCTCATTAAAAGCATATCTTGATAGATGTCTTGATATCATTGCTTCTTTTGATGAATTTACTATCAAACATATTCCAAGAGAAGAGAATGACAAGGCAAATACTCTGGCTCAGAAAGCATCTGGTTATATGGTTGCAAAGAAGTATTTCTATCTCCAAAAACCGATGCAAACCAAGGCCGAGGTTCTGGTTCTGGACGAACCGGTCACACCGGTTTCAGAAACCGGTCAGACCGGTCTGACTGCCGGAACCGGTCTGACCGGTTCTGAAACCGGTCTGACCGCTTCGTCCCTTGACAGAAGCAAAAATACTTTGGATGATGCTAATCAATCCAAAGTTGAAGATCAGGATTGCAGGGTACCTATTATTACTTATTTGAGAGATCCTGGTCGTGGTGCAGAAAGAAATATTCGGCGAATATCATTTAAATACGTTTTGCTTGATGATGAGCTTTATCGTCGAAACGCCGAAGATTTACTATTAAAGTGTCTTAATCCGGATCAGGCCAAAGTTGCTATGGGTGAAGTCCATGAAGGTATTTGTGGTACACATCAATCGGCTCCAAAGATGAAGTGGTTACTTAGACGAGCCGGTTTCTATTGGCCTACTATGATGGCGGACTGTTTCAAATACTACAAAGGATGTGAAGAATGTCAGAAGTTTGGAAATTTGCAACTTGTTCCCGCTGCATTGATGCATCCCATTATTAAGCCATGGCCATTCGTTCCGAGGTTGGGGATTGGATTTTATTGGACAAATTAATCCTCCATCATCAAGAGGACATCGTTTTGTGTTGGTTGCTACGGATTATTTTACCAAGCGGACCGAAGTGATTCCCTTGAAGAATGTGACGCATCGAGAAGTAATTGAGTTTATTACACAAAACATTATTCATAGATTCGGTATTCCTCAAACTTTGACAACGGATCAAGGTACTTCGTTTATGTCAAAAGAGGTACGTGAATTCGCCGAATCCTATAGAGTTAAGTTGCTCAATTCATCTCCATATTACGCTCAAGCTAATGGACAAGCCGAGTCAAGTAATAAAACTTTGATCAAGTTAATCAAGAAAAAGATAGAAGAAAGTCCTAAGAGATGGCATGAAGTTTTATCCGAAGCATTATGGGCTCATCGCATATCTAGGCATGGTGCTACTAAAGTTACTCCTTTCGAGCTTGTGTATGGTCAAGAGGCTGTTTTACCTGTTGAGGTAAATCTGGACGCTTATAGATTGGCTAAACAAAATGACCTTGATGCTATTGATTACCACAATTTGATGTTGGACAATATTGATGAGGTAACCGACAAACGATTGAAAGCTTTGAAGGAGATTGAGAAAGATAAGCTTTGGGTTGCTAAAGCTTACAACAAAAAAGTGCAAGGAAAGTATTTTCAGATTGGTGAACTTGTTTGGAAGACGATCTTGCCCATTAGGGCGAAAAGCAACAAGTTTGGTAAATGGTCACCAAGTTGGGAAGGACCCTATAGAGTTGTCCAAGTCATTTTTGGGAATTCTTATATGCTAGAGACGCTGAAGGGAGATGATTTGCCTAAAGCTATCAACGGAAGATATTTGAAGAAATTCTATCCAAGTGTTTGGCAAGACGCATGAAGACCAATGGCCGATATATTATTGATATCGTCCTTAGCATAAATTTTAGCTTCTGAATTGTAAATTACTTGCTTTTTAGTTCTCAAGTTCACTAAAAACGCAGGGGGGCATGTGTTGACAGTCAAAATTGGCTTTGGCCCGGCCAAACCGGTCAGACCGGTTTGGTTCTGTAATTCGAGTAGGATTAGGATTCCGAGTTTTAGTCCCATATTGTAACCTATTCGAAAGGGGTAAGACTTCCTCGGCCTATATATATGAAGGCTAAGGCCGATTGAGAGATATTCCAATCGAATCAAACACATTTATCCTTTACTTTTTATCTCTCAAACCCTAATCTTTTCCAACCCCCATATTCTGTTCTTTGCTCGTCTCTACGACGTTCAAGGGCGTTCTAGGTGGCCTGCCGACCCTAGAGCAACCCTAGATTGCTCGAGCTCCGACGGGGTCCCTCCCGAGCTTGGGTTTCTGGGTCTTCACGATCTCCCGACCAGAAGCGGTCAGACCGGTTCTTCAGACCGGTCAGACCGGTTTGCCCCGGGAAGTTAGGAGTTGGCGTTGTGACGGCCGTGCTGCACGTTCGATCGACCTTCGAGTGTGTTGGCGCTCTTTAGTGTCAACAAACATATATATGATAAAGGCAGATTAACAAGGCAGATTAAATGCCTGATTGGTTGATGAACAAGCACTAAGAGCAAGCACTAGGATTATATGATTCTACACAAGATGAACATGCAGAACTAATGGAAAAATGCAGAAGGAAAAAGATAACTTGGCAGCAGCCACAGCAGGATTTGTGTCCATGACATACAGATCTAGTTTCCTTTGAACAAATAAAAATAGGAAAGGAACAGCAGCCAGAGCAGGATCTGTATCCATGACATATAGATCGAGCCAAATCTGGTCAAGGTGAACGGAGCCTAAACAATAGAAAAGTAACAGGAAGATTGGTGCAACCAGCGTAGTAGGCACAGCAGGATCAGATGCAGCAGCGCACAACAGTATGGGGTTGGAGGAGCACTGACCTGCGCCGCAGATGAAGCAGTCCTGCTCGCCGTCGTCTTTGCCGGAGGGGTGGATCCGCGTCGCCGCGTTGCTTGAGGTGGCCGGGTCCGCGCCGTCGTCGCAGGGCCGGGTCCCGGGTTCTTGGGCGGGGATGCCGCGCCGCCGGGGTGGATGCAGCCGCGCCGCGCCGCCGGGGCGGATGCAGCCACGCCGCGCCGCCGCTAGGGTTTGGTGGTTGGGGAAGCCGCGCGCGCCGGGGTGGATGCCGCCGTGCCGCCGCTAGGGTTTGGTGGAAATGACGCGGGGTCGGGGGGGGGGGGGGGGAATGCCGCGGGATCGGGGGAAATATGCAAATTTTGGGCGCGGGAATGAGGCGCGGATGAAATTTTGACCATTGGATCTGCATCTAACGAAACAAAACTTCATTCGTAACGTGCACTTTGTAAAGCCCGTTACTGAAAGTGATGCAAATCAAGGCAACTATTTAGGCCGTTTGACTTTTTTGACCAAAAGTTGACCGCTCATACTATTCAAAGTTTTGCGCAAGTTATCATATTTTTTGTGACCACTTGCTTTATTAATACAAAGTCTACAGAAATGACTTAGATTTGACTATATTTTCACAAATTTTTTGAATAAGACGAGCGGTCAACGTTGGGGTCAAAAAGTCAAACTCCCTACATTTTAAAACGGAGGGAGTATGAACTTTCATAAAGTTCATATAATTGTTGAAAATTTTCATCCAACTTTTTGAGATCCACACATCGCAGAACGGGGGAACTCCATCTTAGTACATATCATGACACAAAATACAGTTGTTGCGTAATTTTAGACCATAGGCACCGTATTATGTAACTTAATGTATCATATTGCTACATTTGCAACTTGTTGGGCCAAGGTGACATAGTAATTGCAACTCATGTATGGTGGGTGCACTTTACTCATAAAGTTTCATACAATTCATAAAGTTCATACTCCCTCCGTTCTAAAGTGTAGGCCGTTTGACTTTTTTGACCCAAAGTTGACCGCTCGTACTATTCAAAGTTTTGCGCAAGTTATCATATTTTTTGTGGCCACTTGCTTTATTAATACAAAGTCTACAGAAATGACTTAAATTTGACTATATTTTCACAAATTTTTTGAATAAGACGAGCAGTCAACGTTGGGGTCAAAAAGTCAAACTCCCTACATCTTATATATGAATAAGTTTCATCCAAATTATTGAGATGCAACCATTCATTAGACATTGCACAATGATGAAAGTGCAATTAAACTTCTTGCACAATAATACAAACACATAAATGTTCAGCCACCTCATAACACAAACACACATGAAGTTCATATATCACAAAGTCGAAGCTTGACACAAAGATGATAAAAGTGTAGATGATGATAACAGAAGACCAATGCAAGCTTGATAACTCCATCGTCAGTCGTCACGGATCAGTTGCACCTATGGACTCGCTTGTGCTGGTTGACATCTTCATACAACGGCACAACACTTGCCACGAAGTCGAAGAATATCGTCTCGTTGCCAACCTTCACAAACCGACCACGAAGCTCCTGAGCCATTGCAGCATCCGGACAAAGAACAAATGCACGGTTCCGTGCAGCATCAGGAGCAATGCGGTACCCAAAAACACTCTTCGTATCAGTGACGATACACTCCAAAGCCCGAACGGTCGCCGTGAACCTATCGTTGGCCGTATTGTGCGAAGACCAAGCTAACACAAGACGTTCCTGTGGACCATCTTATATTCCAAGATAGATCTTCTGATCACGGCAGATGGGAACCATCTCCTTAACAAAAGCCGAATCATCCTTAAGACGCAACGACGCCATCTGAAAAATAAACAAATGAAAAGAAAATAACCAAATCATTGTTATATATAGCAAGAAAGAAAAGATGAATAGAATTTTACTAAATGTTACTAGCAACAAATATCACAAATGCTACCTAGGGGATGAACAGTGTTGGGATCTTTCCAAGAGATGAGATCTGAACAAAAAGAATCCAAGATTTATTAAAGAACAAAATAACTGTCCTCCGAGAGATCAATCAGAAGAAGAAGAAGAAGAAGAAGAAGAAAAATCAAATGAGAAGAAGAATCAAATGGGGAGTCCTCGCCGGCGTCAGATGAGAAAAATGAGCGATGGGTCTGGTTACCTCGAGTCCTCCGGCGAGAGAAAAATGAGTGATGAGAATGGAAGGAGATAGTGGAGACAGATCGAGATAGTGGAGGAAGTAATGAGCACGAGAAACGAGGTCACTCGGTTTTGACTGAAAGGTCACTCGGTTTTGACTGTCTCTGTTTCACACATATCCGTAACGGGCACATTTCTAAAGCCCGTTACTGAAATAGAATTCGTAACGGCGTTTGACGGACTCTGCTCTCACATCTGTAACGGGCACTTTCCCAATGTCCGTTACTTATATCTATTTGTAACGGTCACTGATACAACGCCCGTTACCGATGGGGATGGTTGATGGAGGAACGCCTCACATTTGTAACGCTTACTTCGACAAAGCCCGTTACGGATAGGGATGAAGACGAAGCGTTCACGGCATTTGCAGACGGACTCTGTTAACGCCTCGAATTCGCAACCGCGCGCAGTATATAGCAACCGCCCCATTCCATTGCTTCCATTGTTGCTCTCCTCTCTCCTGTCTCTCGCATCGCTCTCCAATCTCAAACCATTTAGCAACCGCCATGGCCTCCGCCGGCGAGGGAAGTTCCAAGCGTCGCAGAACGAAGGTGAGTCTCCTCCGCCGCCAACCCGGGGCCGCAGCCTCCACCGCCGGCACCAGTGCTCCCAGGCATCGACCCCCATTCGACGCTCAACGTCCTATGTGACACCTGAACCGGGATGAACGCATATCTGCCTCTTCTTGGTTTGCCGAGTGTCAATGACCCGGTGGACCAGACCGTCCAGCACTACGTCTTCGGTCTGTGGCAGGTCGCCGAGGTGATGAGGATTCATCATCCGGCGATCGTGGCGGCGTATCCCCCAGCGGCGGCGGCGGAGGACGAGGAGGAGGAGGAGGTGGAGGACGAGGAGGCGGAGGAGTAGATGATAGTATTTTATTATTTTGCACTGTTTGTAAATATTTTCGTTGTAGTGTTCATGGTTTCGCCTGAACTATTTTAATTAATGTTATGCGTGGTTTCGCCTGAATGCCTGTGATTAATAATATGACTGCATTATTTATGTTTTTTTGTTCATAGTACGTGGTCTGATTAACTGCTTGAATGCCTGTGATTGGATTGACTGCTTGAATAAATGTGACTGGGAAGTCTTGTTGCCGAGGAGGAGGATCTTGGTTGGATCGTTCGATCTTTGCAAAGTCTTGTTGAAGATTAGATTTAATTTGGTTGAAAAACCCTCTAAATGAAGCGACTGGGAAGTTGAAGGCGGCATCCACTTTTTCGAAACGGGCACTTTGGTCAAGCCCGTTACATGAAGCGACTAAAAAGTTGAAGGCGGCATTAGTTTTTTCGTAACGGGCCCTTTGATAAAGACCGTTACTGATAAGTTTTTACAGTTTTTTTTCCTTCGCTGGGAATAGGATATAAGAAGCGCAAGCGGCGAGCGGCGGGTCTCTCTCTCTCTCTCACTCGCTCTCACTCTCTCTCCACATCCAAGAAGCGCAAGCGACGAGTGGCGGAGATGTCCGGCTTCAATCCCGCCCAGCTGCGGGATCCCTGCACCGGCCGGTGGATGCGGGCAAGCGGAAGCGCCAAGAAGCCCTCCCCCTCACAAGAAGAGGGTTTTCTTGCACGACGAAGACCGCCGCCGCCGCGGTGGGCCGGCATCCCTACACGCGCGCCGCTGCTGCGAAGGCCGCCGCCGGGGCTCACGAGAGCGGCGAGGAGGGCCGCTGTCGCCGCTTCATTCGCGCCAGGGAGAGGGAGCACCCTCGCCCTCCGAAGGCCGCCACCGCTGCTGCAAGGGAAGCCGCGGCGGCCGCGAGCGGCGAAGAGGAGACTCCGGCTCCGGCTCCGGCGAGGAGGAGTCCTCCCCGCGTGAGAGCGTGGGGCGTCTGGAGGGTGGGGCGAGGAATCGTCCCTTTGGGAGAGGGTGGTCCTTCTTCGTCGGTCGTTCCGGCTCCGGCTCCCCCTCGGGTGGAAATCGACCTAGTTTCTTCCTCCGACCATGACTCCGGCGACGAGGTGAGCAATGAGTTTATCAAACAATGACTTCGGCGTTCCTCGTCTGGAGGCTGAATTGTGTATCTAAATGCTGAAGAATCTGCTCTATTTAGGGTTTAATGTTTGATAAACTAGACATGCCTCTGATTATGATCTGGGAATGCCTTTGATTGTGACCTGGAAATGCAAATTCATGTGTGTGAAATAATAGGCAATGTGATTCATATAGATTTTGTAACATCCTTGTTAGACTATCAGGCTAGGTGAAACAATTATGCTATGCAGTTCATGTGTGTGAAATAATAGGTTGTGTGTTTATGTCTATAAAATTTGAAAATTGTGCTATGCAGTTCATATAGTATCAGGACTGGCTGTGTGAACAACATATCTTGTTGTTTGGCAGGTCATTGCTGTTTGTGTGTGAAATAATTGACAGTGTGAATCTAGCCACATGTTAAGGCACTGCCTCATTTGACTATCTGTTTTATTTTCAGATACGATCCATCCATCCTTGTCTTCTTTGTCAGCTGAAGAAGGAGGCAGCACAGAAGTACAACAAGGCCTTGCAATACCTCGATGAAGCTAGGGAAGCAAACAAGGAATTGGAAATGTGGCTAAGTGAGGCAGGAAAGAAGCAAGAACAGTTGGAATTTTCTCTCTGGGAAGAAAAGGAAAAGGCAGAAGTGGATTATCTGACCTCCGAACTCGAGCGCAAGAAATCAAAGAAGAAAGAACTCAAAGCAAAACTCAAAGAAGCAGAAGAGAAGAAAAGAGTTCTTAAAAATGCACTTATCGAGATGCGCGGTCGGAGTTAGATAAAAAGAGATGAACATGTTCTGTTCTTTTGTCCCTTCTGGCACTATGTATGCAGTACTTAATAACTAATTAACTAGGATGTAATGTCTGTGAACATGCCTGTTATATATGTAATGTGTGTCCTATTATATATTTGAACATGCATGTGTTGTGTATGCTCTCTGTTTTTTTTTCGGGGTGAAAGACGATACACTGTAGCTACTGTAGCTTATGCACATAATAATTGAGCTCCGACACTAGTAACGGGCGTTAACTGGCCAAACCTAACATCGTTACCACTAGTCAAAGATACGTAACGGGCTTTAAGTGCCTAATACAACTACCGTTACTACTAGTCCCAGCCTGTAACGGACATTAAGCGACCGTTACGGATGGTAGTATTATTGGTAATGGTTGTGTGTAATGTCCGTTACAAGGAATACTAGTAACGGTCGCGAACAACGACCGTTACCAGAAATCATTATTAGTAACGGGCGTTGTTGTGCAGGGGCTGGGCCCGGTCCTGACATGCTTATTGGTAACGGTCGTTGTTTCCGCCTGTTACTGATGCCGCACCTTGTAACGGGCTTTGTGAGTCCGTTACCAATCCCGCGTTACCTATTTGAGGTTTTCACGTAGTGACAGAGCAGCACAACACTACAGCAACGCATGGGAAGACAGGAGAACCAACATGTCAGCCTTGGCAGGTAAGTTTTTTTCCTTTGTTTTGGTTTTAAAATACTAAATTGATTTTGTTACCTTTTATAGTTTTGTAATCACTCTTTTAAGGCAATTCAATCTGTAGTTTGCTTTTTTTGGAAGAAATTTATAGTCTGGTACTTGCTTATGTTACATGAAAATTTGAGATAAGTTATATTACTAATGTAGTGCTCCACAGTTTAACGTATTTATTGTTTTTAAAATATTGTTTTGTTGGATTTCGATCGTTTTCGAAAATATCGAAATACCGACGCCATTTTCGTTTCCGGTAATATCGTATCGTTTTCGTTTCCGATGAAAAACATGCGAAACTAAAAGTGGTTGAGCCTTCTTCCGATCGTTTTCAACCTAACACGTCGCCGCCCGCAGGCGGCGACACGAAACGAAATTATGGGAACGGGGCGCCGCCCGCCTGAAGGTCCGCTCGTTTCCGCAGCGGGTTGATACTCGATTAAGCCTATTTATTTTATTTTGTTTTGAGCTGTTTCTCTACGCCGAGGGATGAGACAATGCGGGATCCGTGTATGCATTCAAGAGAAGACAAAATAGGTGACATCACCCACATGCTTTCATATTTGAAACTAAAAAAACTCATAAATTGTAAATGAAGTACCTAAATTAAAATCTAATTGCACTATAATCATATAATATTTCTTATGACAAGATCTTCAAAACAAGACCCCACTTAACTATATGTTGGTGTTAAAAGTACAGGCAACACCAAACAGGTGAAAGAATGGAAAACTTTTGCTATTATCTCATTGTTCTCAAATCGTGTACAGGGGTCGCCTTTTATAGTGGCGATACGACTTTCATTTTACCCTCGATACCCCCTACCTGCTCCACACATGCCTGGCCCTATTAGACAACGGTCCGGGGTATCGATGGAATTTTACACCAGAGTACAAACTCAAATCGACTACGTCACCGGAGACCTCGTCTAAACGCGCTCGAGTCCGCGAGTGCCAAGCTTGTCGTGTCGATTTCCGGAATGAGCACCTTGTCGTCGGGCCCGGATCTTCCTTGCGTGTATCCGTCCCTTGCACCTTGTCTTCGAGCGCGGACCTCCTCTAGGCGCGTCCGGGCTCCGCACCTTGTCTTTGAGCACAGACCTCCTATGGGCGCTTCCGGGCTCCGCACCTTGTCTTTGGGCGCGGACTTCTTCTAGGGACGCCGTACGACCGCGTAAGCTGTTTGTTGCGAACCACCTTTCCTTTTGCGCTACCTTTTTCCAAAGGTCCGCTTCTTTTGGCATGGCACCTGTTCGACTGTGCTTATAAAACATGACGAGACCTTTCATAGCTAAGGCCCTAGAGTTTCTCTGACGCTAAAAATAACACCCAACAGTAGCCCCTCGATGAATCGGGCCAGCTCCAACGGGCCGACCCATCGATCTTAAAGATTTTTTGGATAAAGCGTCACCTCTTGGCCGGTTGGAGAAAGGTCCGTGCCTAGAAGCGTTTGAAGGAAATAATTGCGACGCTCTGTGTCCGTTTCGCTTTCCTGAGACACAGACCGCCGCGTTCCAAGAACCGGGTACAGGGCATCCTCTATATAAAAAGGCGAGGGGAGGACCCTGGTTTTCACCCCTCCATCAACAGTGACCCTGATTTTCTTGCCATGCCGCTGTTTTAGGGTTCGTGCTGACACTGGCGCGTACCAGACGGACGGCGAGGCTGGTGGACGAAGGCCAGGCTGACCCCGGTGTCGACGCAGCCCCGATGCTTGAGGGTGGCCAATTAGGCGGAGGTGCCAGCTCCCCGATGAATTCCGAGGACAGCCGGTACCTTAACGGCGCTGCTGCCGCTTTGGCCTTGGATGAAGCACTATCACCTAGTGACCTTTTGGAAGAGGATAAAATTGCTCGTGTTGTCGATGGTGATGGAGATTTCGAAGGCGAAGATAGTGACTCTGAGAGCTCGACCGGGGGTAGTGGAAGCGAAAGTGATGACCCCAGCCTTGTTGAAGGTAATCTCGAAAGCTTAGTGTCGACGAAGAAAAGGTCAAAAGCCAAGGTTGCCTTGCAAGCTACGACCAAATTTGGGCGGTCCACTGTCACTCCGGATCTTATAAGGTTTTATATAAAGTCTGAGTACTTTAAAAAAGGAGAGGCTAGAGCCCCTGGCGCTGAGGAAACACCTTCTCCTCAAGCGGATGAAGTCGTTGTGTTTCAGGACTTCTATACAGTTGGTTTCCGCTTTCCTTGTGACCCGTTTGTTGTCGAAGTCTTGAAGCGATTCAAGTGTTGTCTGCATCAGCTTACTCAGCTCCAAACTCTATTACTCATCTGATTAAGTTTGTGTTTGCCGTTAGATGCCAAGGCCAAGAGCCAGATGTTAACACGTTTTGTCGACCGAAGAAGGTTACCTTTGACGGTGTAACTTATGATGCTCACTACGGCTGTTTAACCTTCCATCCTCGTAGAAAGAAGAAAGGCTACAATAGGCTGGAACCTGTGGCTGCGCAGAAGAAAATGTGGGATGATAATTGGCACCACTACTGGTTTTATGCCAAGGTTCCTGGTGCGACGAGCCTGTCGGACTCTGCACAACTTGCTAACCCATTGCACACGGTGGTTGCTTTTATGGATCCGGATGGTAGTCCTCCGTTTGACGACAATCGCCAGTACTGACGATGCTTAAGCGCATTTATGCGGGCCGCCCTGGTGAGCAGCGGCCGTGACTTGTATGAGGAATGCTTTGCCTCTGGCGTTTCACCTTTGTCCAGCTGGAGACCCAAGAGGCTTGTAATGAAAAAAATGCCGTGCGGTTCGGAAGTTTTGTATCCTGAGTTCGAAAACGTCAAACCTCCCAATGTTATCGATGCCGCCTTCGTCTATGACATTGAGCATTGCGTGGCAGACATTTTGGGTCCCTTTTCGACGAAGGAATATTTGGAGTGTGAAGCAACCTTAGTGCATCAAGGTCGTTTGAATCAGGTATTCGAAAAGATGAAACTACCTTATGCTCCCCGCCCGAAACCTGGTGCAGGGCATGGCGGTCGGAAAGCTCCGGCTAAGATTACCGGAACCACATCAGAGCTTGACTTGAGACAAGGTGGCTGAAAGGTCTTAGCGGCAAAAAGGCCCCTGACCGTTGTTCTTGAGAAGAGGAAAAAACGTCGAGTAGCTGCTTCCAGCCTTTGTCATTCAGAAAAGGTGTCAGGAGATCTAGTTACCAGCGTATCCTGACCCAAAGGGACTCGGCTACTTTGCTGACTGGAAGTCATCCCCATGAGGCTTTACCTGGGTCGACTGGACCGGCCAAAGCCGGCGTTGGACAGAAGGTGTTTTCTAAAAAAGGTGGTACTTGTTCCCTCGATCTGGATGAGGCGTCCGTGAAACCGGTCGCCAAGGAGAGAATTCGTGCGAAAGGTCCCTTCGATTTTGATGATGATTCTGACTCTGCGAGCTCTGCTTGCTCAGCTCGCTCGCCAGTCTTGCCTTCAGAACGGAGGGATGCTCAAGTTGAAGAAGCGGCGTCCGCTCGCCCTGATCAGCCCCTGAACTTGGTTGTGTCGAAAGAGCACTGCAAGGAACCCCAGAAAACCTCGCCTAGCACAGGCAAGAAGAAGCTTCCTCAAAGCTTGAAGGATATAAGATGGTTTGAAGAGCTTGATCCCGAAGGTAATTCCTTGGACTATGACTTTTTTTAAAAAAAATATGATGTATGCTGGAAAACAAGCTACCACTTTACCCGTTTTACCTATTTTGCTAGGTTCCGAGGATCAACTGGATGAGGTGGATTTCGACAAGGTTACCGGTGTTATATCAGCTCAATTTAATAAGGTAGGCTGTCTACTCCCCCTCTTTTTTTCTCTTCTTTTCTTTTTTTTAAAATGTCTTCTTGACCTGTTCTTTTCAGGCCGCTATTGCAAGCCGAGCCCTTTTTCGACGGTACAAGGAGGAGAAACTAAGGGAAAAAGAGACCCTGACGGAATTAGAAAAATTAAGAGCCGAGAAAATTAAATGGCAACGGTTAGGACTTGAATTGTCCCGCGAGGAGCTTTCCGAACAGCTTTCTCGCCTAGGTGATGCGAAAGAGGTTTTTGAGAGCCTTACCCGTGAGCGAGATACGCTATTGACCAAGTGTTCCGACTTGAAGGAAAAATGTGAGTCCCTCGCAAACGATAGCGATAATCTTGTGCGTCTGAACCGCGAAAAAGAAGAAGAATTGGACAAGCTTCATAAAAACCTAGATAAGAGCGCGGAAGTTGTGGCAAACATGAAGGTTCAGCGTGACCAAGCTACTCTCTTGGCCAATGAGAAGGTGCGTGAGAGCAACAGTTTTCAAGAGGAGATCAAAGATCTTAAGGTTGCTGATCGCACCCAAAATTGGCAGTTGCCTATCAGGCCGAGGGCAACCGGTCAGACCGGTTCTAGGAAGCGGTCAGACCGGTTTTACTGTAGCCGATCTGGCAACGGCCAAACCGGTCTGACCGGTTTCCCTATCCGGTCTGACCGGTTTCTCCCGTGTTGGAGTAGGTTTAGGACTTTAGAGTTTTATCCCATATTATAAACCGACCTAAAGGGGTACGACTTCCCCACCCTATAAATATAAAGGGTCATGGCCGATTGAGAATCATCATCCAATCGAACAAATACATCTATTTTTTATCTTTTTACTTTTTCTCTTTTCCCTACTTTTCCAATCTACTATTTGCTGTTCCTCCTTCGTCTCTACGTCGATTGAGGGCATCCTAGGTGGCCTGCCGACTCTAGGACAACCCTACGTGCGTTGCCCCGATGGGATCCTGCCCGGACAACGCTCGAAGGTCTACCGCCAGCCCTGTCTGGCAAACCGGTCTGATCGGTCTGACCGGTTCCTGCATTTGCGTTATGTTGGCCGCGAATTCGTGCCAACAGATTTGGCGACTCCGCTGGGGAACGAAAATCTGGTTGCTCAAACCGTTTTATCGATCCTTAGGTAAATCAATCGGCTGCCATGGCCGGTAAATTACCTAAACCTGCTGATGTCGATGCTGCAAACATTCAAAGGCCGAACGTTGATCAAACGGCGGCTGAGGAGCAAAAAGCGCTTGCGGAAATCCGAAGAAAGATCCGTGAGCATAAAGAGCGGGAGATCCAGGAGTTGGAAGAAGAAGCCGTGAAGCAATACATATCGCACTTCTCCGTGGATCGACAAGGGAACGTCAAGAAAGACAAGGATGTCATCATTGATATTCCCGCGCTAAAGGTACAATCCAATGCTTCTCCTGAAATTAATTCAGAAATTGCAAATTTTATTGATGGAGCTGTTAGTGCGAGCTTTAATAATAAATTTGATGCTATGAATGGAAAGTTTGAATCAATGATTAATTCTCGTTTTGAAAACATAGAATCCAAAATTAATAAACAATTTTCTGGTAAGGATGTTAATGGTTCTACTTTTAATACCGAAAATTGTATAGATAGTGCACTAGAGGATTTATCAAATTTGCATATTCCAAAGGCTCCCATTGGTTCATCACCAATCACCCACCTACATAGCCGAACTACCATTGGTACTTCGGCTGGTGGAGGGAGTACGATGATTGCTACTAATGCTATGACACCACATACAGGCGTGTATTATGAACCATCTATAGGTGCATGTGTTCCTAATAGTTCACTGCATCATGTTCCTAACACATTGCCGAATCAAACAGCAACATATAGCACACCACAGCCCACTATAAATCGAGTACCACATTCTGGATCTGCTAGACCTAGAACCGTTCCAGGGATGGAGGGATTTAGAGAGGAGATGCTCGAAATGTTTAGACAAACTTTTGGTATAGAGCCTAAAACTAAGAATCGGTCGTATCAAAGACCGTATCCTGAGAATTATGAATATGTCGCATACCCACCGGGCTTTAAAATACCAGAGTTTACTAAATTCAGTGGGGATGATGGTAGAAGTACTTTAGAGCACATAGGCCAATTTACTATACAATGTGGTGAAGCTGCTTCTAAAGATATTTGTAAAATGAGATTATTTCCTTTATCTCTATCGGGTGCTGCATTTAATTGGTTTATTTCTTTGCCACCCAACTCAGTTTATTCTTTCGCTAACATAGAAGAAAAATTCCATGATTATTTCTTTAATGGTGAAACTGAGTTAAAATTGTCAAATCTTGTATCGGTTAAGCAAAAATCTAATGAATCTGTTTCTGAATATATTAGAAGATTTAGAGACACTAGAAACCGATGCTATAGTCTAACAATTTCGGATAGAGATCTAGCTGATCTTGCTTATGCTGGTTTGCTTGATGTTCATAGAGACAAGCTAGATGGTCAAGAATTTCTAGATGTGAGTCGGTTGTTGCAAAAAGCTCTAGCTAATGAAAATCGACTTAAAGAATCTAGGAGTTCACAAAAAACCAATGACAAAAATAATCGTCCTATTTATTATGCATCTGATAATTCAGACGATGAGAGCAATAATGTTTATAGCACTGAATTTGTGTGGTCAGCCAAAGATAAACCTACCACTTGTGATTCCTTAAAGCCGATCCGCAAGAATCGGCAAGAAGAAGTTAAATATACTTTTGATGTGGCTAAGTGTGATAGAATTTTCGATGAATTGCTAAAAGCTGGAAAAATTAGAATAACTCATACTATGCCGCCATTAGAAGAGTTGAAAAGATGTGCTTATTGTAAATTTCATAATTTTTATTCTCATGCAACGAATGATTGCAATGTATTTCGGCGGCAAGTGCAATCGGCCATTGATGAAGGTCGTTTGACATTTCATCCTATGCAAGTTGACACTAATCCTTTTCCTATGAATACCATTGAGTTACGAAATCCTAAAGTGCTAATTCGGCCACATCAAGCCGAAAAAGCCGTTGGAAAAAATGTAATCATTGGAGATGACAAGCTTGCTGATCCAGAAGTGATAAAGGTGCAGAAGGAGGTCCCTCAAGTGCTTGGGGGGCAACAAAAGACAAAGAAGACGGACAACGCGCAAACCGGTCTGACCGGTTCTTCAAACCGGTCTGACCGTTTTCTTCAGGAAAACTGGGAGTGTCCCAAAAGCAAGAAAAATGTGAAGCTGACCTTTGAGGAGCTTCTAGCCAAGTACAAGAAGAAGAGATCAAGTCAAAAGTGAAGAAATCGGCCTAGTAAAGGTAAAAAATCAAAACCTCCATCACAAAATCAAAATGAATCTTTTTCTTGCAAATCTCGAGTAAATTATGCTGCTGCACCTTGTTCATATGTTGGACCGACCTCACCATGGTCCTGGTTCTATCCTTATTATTATTCACCTTTAGATTATAGCAATTTACATATGCGTTCATATATGATTCAATATGCTCCTACATATGAAAGTTATGGTTCAACGCAAAGACCATTTGTTGTTAACAATAATCTGGTCAGAAGTACACCTATTTCTAAAGGAGATGAGAAGGACATCAAGAGAGATTCAAGATACTCACAGCCGAGGTGGTGTCCCTCAGGCTTGTCTCATACTCAAAAGAGAAGATTGCAGCGGATACGTAAGCAAGAATCAATGGAGCAACAAGCAAAGGTCACGCCAACAAGGTTAGCAACTACTAAGCAGGTATGGAGGCCAAAGCAAGTCGTTCCTTGAAGTAAAGGGCAAGTTTATGGCCGATAAAACAATTATCGCCCTTAGAGCAATATATGGGCGATGTACTGTTAATCATCGTCTTTAACCAATTTTGATCATTATAGATGTTTTCTGACATGCAAGCTTTGCCAGAAAACAGGGGGGCATATGTTCGCACCCAAAATTGGCAGTTGCCTATTAGGCCGAGGGCAACCGGTCAGACCGGTTCTAGGAAGCGGTCAGACCGGTTTTACTGTAGCCGATCTGGCAACGGCCAAACCGGTCTGACCGGTTTCCCTATCCGGTCTGACCGGTTTCTCCCATGTTGGAGTAGGTTTAGGACTTTAGAGTTTTATCCCATATTGTAAACCGACCTAAAGGGGTACAACTTCCCCACCCTATAAATATAAAGGGTCATGGCCGATTGAGAATCATCGTCCAATCGAACAAATACATCTATTTTTTATCTTTTTACTTTTTCTCTTTTCCCTACTTTTCCAATCTACTATTTGCTGTTCCTCCTTCGTCTCTACGTCGATTGAGGGCGTCCTAGGTGGCCTGCCGACTCTAGGACAACCCTACGTGCGTTGCCCCGACGGGATCCTGCCCGGACAACGCTCGAAGGTCTACCGCCAGCCCTGTCTGGCAAACCGGTCTGACCGGTTACAGAAACCGGTCTGACCGGTTGCTACGTTTGCATTCTGTTGGCCGCGAATTCGTGCCAACAGTTGCGATTGATCGCTCGCATACCTTAGTGTCGGAGACAGAGTCCAAGCTCTATCATTCTTATGAAGCAGCTTTACATCGTTTTGGTGGCGAGCCCCTGACCTTACCTGAGGCAAGTGGGGAGACTCGTTTCTTTGATTGGTTGGAGGAGGAGGTCAAATTTATCCCCTCTTTCTGCGAGACGGTCGGTGATTATGCTGCCTCAGTTTGCAGCTCTAATATATTGGCTATGCTTGAGAAGGAGAAGTGCGAACATGTCAAGCTGTTCGAGAAGAAATCGTACCAATACCCGGCCGCAGAAGACCCGGACCAAGTTAGTCGTGAGGTCAAGGAGCAAGTCAAGAAGTTCGTGATAAAATTCTGGAGAGTTAGTGGTCGAGCCATGGCTCAGAAGACTGCCTGTGACCCTTTGAACAAGGTTGGCCTTTGTTCTATCGAACCTTTCTTTTCACATTGATGCCTTTACCTTGGTGTTCGTTTTTTTATCCTGACCTACTCTTGGCATCGTGATTTTATGCAGGCGAAGCAGGAGTTGGCTGGCCATCAAGGTAAATCTACACCTCTGCATGATAACCCTGGGGAGACCGGGCAGACTGCAGTTGGATTCGGTTCGAGAGGTGGCGGAATATGACAGTACCCCCAGAACAGCAGCCCATCGAAATACATCTGTTGCCTCTTGGTCGGCCACGCGACGTGGTAGAATATGACTATACACCAGTAGAGCCAGCCCCTTAAACCTTTGTAATTGTTTTAAGCAATTACCTTTGTAAGGTTCGTAAATTTATTTTGTCCTGCACGGGCTGATGCCGTGATAGTATGTGGTGACCCCTGTGTCCCTGTTCGAGCTTGTTTGAATTTCACTTGTGCCGCCCCGAGGTGAGCTTCAATGAGTTTTGGGAATTTGCTCGATTGCATGCAGATTAAGTCTTGATATGAAGCGAGTATTACCTTTCTCTTAATTGTTGCAAAAATTGCTTTGATAATTTCAACTAGGCGTTACAGCCCCTTGTGTAGTATACGCTCATAGCCTCTTGCTGTAATGTTTGGAATTTCGCTGTAATTGCGTCTTCGTTACTCGCGGGCTTTTACGTGATGCCGTAAAACTCCGGAAATGACCAGATACGACCTGTGCATGCTTCGCCTCCTCCCCTAATGTTCTTTTTTTTGACATTGTGGTTCGACTCCCAGACCTTGTTGGAAAGGTGCGGAGTAACAGATTGCTTTGCGCTGCACCTGCGCTGAAGCGTTTTATGTTGTATCGTTTCGGTTTCAAAAATAACCTGAACTCCGAAATGCTAAGCACTTGTTGCGAAAGCGTCACCTCCCCCCTTAGCATCTTTGGGGTTGAGGTTATTTCTTAGTATTGCGATCTTGCTTTTGGGCTCGTCTCTTTCTTCCTCTCTCTCTAACATTGTGGTTCGACTCCCAGACCTTGTTGGAAAGGTGAGGAGTAACAGATTGCTTTGCGCTGCACCTGCGTTGAAGCGTTTTATGTTGTATCGTTTCGGTTTCAAAAATAACCTGAACTCCGAAATGCTAAGCACTTGTTGCGAAAGCGTCACCTCCCCCTTAGCATCTTTGGGGTTGAGGTTATTTCTTGGTTTCCAGACCTTACTCAAAAGATGCGGAATAACTATTTGTTGATTTTGATTGAGCTTTGATTTTTCAGCCCCTAGCTTTCTCTTTGATCCTTGTATGTAACCATTTTCAAAACTGTTGACCATGGTGATCAATATAGAGTGAAAGCAAATGAGGTTATGACCTTTGTCGGTAACCTTTTCTCAACTTGGTGACCTTGATGATCGAAATGAATTGATCGTTAATAAGGTTATGACCTTTGTCAATAACCTCTTTTTTTTATAAAAAAAATGTTGACCATACAAGTCGATATAGATTGAAAGCTGATAATGTCAAGACCTTGTCGAAGACCTTTTCTTAAAAAGCTGTTCTTAAAGGCCGAAATGAATAGGTTATGACCTTTGTCAATAACCTTTTCTTAAAATGTTGACCATACAGGTCGATATAGATTGAAAACAGATAAGGTCACGACCTTGTCGAGGACCTCTTCTTTAAAAAGCTAAGCTTAAAGGTTAAAACAAATTGAGTATTAGTAAGGTTAAAACAAACCTTTGTCAATGACCCCCCCTTTTTTTTAGACCGAAAGCCCAAAAATGTTACGTGCTTGCTGCAAGAGCGTCACCTCCCCCATTAGCGCTTTTTGGGGGTTGAGGCTATTTTTTTTTTGACGCGTTGGGCTTGTAGATTAGTCGACCACCTTGTCTTCTTTTGAACAAGGTGTTTCCTTGCTGATTGACTTGAAAAAGGTTGTTTATCGACTTAAAGGAATGTAACACCTGTGGAAGAGATCGTGTGGATCTTTCGCTTATTTTTGAATAAGGGCGTACCTTGTCTCTTCTTTTCTTTTTTTTTGCAAGGCACCTCTTTCTTGAGCAACTTGAAAAGTTGCTTGTTAGTCTGAAGAAAATGGCCTCTTTGTAACGGGAGGTTATTTTCAAAGGGCTAACGAGAGAGAAAAAGGTACCGAAATCTGCATCACCTGATGCTTTTTCCGGCGGTTAAAGTAAATTAAAAATCAATAAGGTCTTAACCTTTTTGTCGATGACCTTTTCCGAAAATGATTGGTCTTAAAAGTTAACATAGACTAAAAATCAATAAGGTCATGATGTTTGTCCTTTTTCAAAAAAGTTGACCTTAGATAGTTTCAAATCTATGAGGTTCCCTCGGTCGCTTCGACATGGGGACCTTTTCTTGCATTTCCTCTGTGCGAGAGAAAGGTAAAAAATTTCTTCGCTGAGGTTCCCTCGGCCTCTTGGGCGCGAGGACCTTTTTCTTGCTTTTATTCGTGCAAGAGAAAGGTAAAAAGTTTCCTCGCTAACGTTCCCTCGGCCTCTTGGGCGCGAGGACCTTTTTCTTGATTTTATTCATGCGAGGGAAAGGTAAAAATTTTCCTCGCTAAGGTTCCCTTTGGGACTTTTGCATTCCCTTGGGTTGCAGACCTTCGCTTCTACTTTTGAGAAAGCGGGTCTTTGTCTCGAAGAGGTTACAAACCTCTTGCCCGTCTTGTGGGTCTTTGTTTTGAAAAGGTTATGAACCTCTTGCCCATCTTGTGGGTCTTTGTTTTGAAAAGGTTATGAACCTCTTGCCCATCTTGTGGGTCTTTGTTTGGAAGAAGTCATGAACCTCTTGCCCATCTTGTGGGTCTTTGATTTGTGCATGAAAGTAATGCATGCATGTGATGAAATATTTTGATGTATGCTTTATGCATATGGTAAGATGAATACCAACGAGGTCACAACCTTCGTCGTTTACCTTTTCTTATCTTTTGGTGAGGAAGTGCCGGCTTGGCGTGGAAAAGGAAGTAAAGAGTCAAACTTGGATTGCCAAATAAATAAAGGTACATGTGAGTATAATAGAAAAGCATGCGTGAGCTGGTTGGCTTTGCCGAGATGGAGACGTGTAACCAAAAACGTACAAGGTGTCAAAGACCCAGGTGTGCATCTGATGCATAATTTTAGTGTAGCTTATCTAAGCATGGAATAAACGTGATAAAGGTGAAAAAAGTGAATTTAAGGATATGGCCTGTACATAGATGTTAGTGATGCCATCGATTACTAGGTAACTTGCCAACCTTGATAAGTGTATTAGTTTACAAGAGGGAAATGCTCTCCTTAGTAGCCAATGTAATTTATGCAACTGGCTGGTTAGAGCAACCTGTAGTACAGGTGATGGATGACTTAGGGACCTGAGGTCTAAGTAAAATTTGACATAGCAATTGGATTACTACCCTAAGCCAACATCAGTTTCGAGCACTTGTGCTTTGGTGAGAAGAGGCGTCAGCTTGACTTGAAAAAGAAGTGACAATAAATCTTGAAATTAATGACAAAAAATCAATAAATTAATAAATTAATAAAGGTCCATTGAGTACAAAACAGAAACGAATAGCTTGAGCTGGGTTGCCTCGCTCTGGTACGTAGTTCAAAGAGCACAGAGTCCAGGGGTCAATTCCCCAGCTATGCATTTTAAATTGGTCTATGGCTCTATATGGAAAAGTTCTTAGTTTACTGAAAACTTCATGCAATAATTCACGTGACTAACTGAACTCGATGTAATCAAACATAGGTGAGATTGAGCTGCCACACCTTGGTGGGAAGCTCAAAGTCAAAGAAAATATCAGCTTCTTTGAAATAACCTTCGTAGAAAGGTTAGAGAATAGGTTTCAACATATTTAATTATCTTAGCTCGGAAATGATTGACATCTTGGAAACAGCAATATGCAAATATGACAAAGGTAAACGCTAACCCTTTCAAATGATGCGTTCTGGAACTATGAAGATTAGCATACGTTAAGCATAATACTTTAGTTACTATTTGATGATTGCGTAAAGGTCCCAGCACTAGGTGATACACATTTTTTTTTGACATTGAAAAGGAATGCAGCAGATTATTTGTGTTGAAGAGGTTTGTCACTGACCTCTTTTGAAGCTGCTGATTGTAGATAGAAAAACCAATAAGGTTCTGAGCTGTTGGCGGTGACCTTCTCCGAAAACGCCAACTCTGACCTTCTTCAGAGATCACCACGTCGAGCTCCGTAAGCACATGACCTTCTTCTTGACCTTTTCAGAACGCCACGGTACTTGTGGGCTTTCTCACGTACACACACGGTGGGCTCCAAACTGTTGGTGTTAAAAGTACAGGCAACACCAAACATGTGAAAGAATGGAAAACTTTTGCTATTATCTCATTGTTCTCAAATCGTGTACAGGGGTCGCCTTTTATAGTGGCGATACGACTTTCATTTTACCCTCGATACCCCCTACCTGCTCCACACACGCCTGGCCCTATTAGACAACGGTCCGGGGTATCGATGGAATTTTACACCAGAGTACAAACTCAAATCGACTACGTCACCGGAGACCTCCTCTAAACGCGCTCGAGTCCGCGAGTGCCAAGCTTGTCGTGTCGATTTCCGGGATGAGCACCTTGTCGTCGGGCCCAGACCTTCTCTGCGTGTATCCGTCCCTTGCACCTTGTCTTCGAGCGCGGACCTCCTCTGGGCGCGTCCGGGCTCCGCACCTTGTCTTTGAGCACGGACCTCCTCTGGGCCCTTCTGGGCTCCGCACCTTGTCTTTGGGCGCGGACTTCTTCTGGGGACGCCGTCCGACCGCGTAAGCTGTTTGTTGCGAACCACCTTTCCTTTAGCGCTACCTTTTTCCAAAGGTCCGCTTCTTTTGGCATGGCACCTGTTCGACTGTGCTTATAAAACATGACGAGACCTTTCGTAGCTAAGGCCCTAGAGTTTCTCTGATGCTAAAAATAACCCCCAACACTATATTTGGATAATTTTTATTATAAATATTTTTATCAAGTTAAAGATTTTTTATGGGACATGTATAGAACAAATTTACTTCTCCCTCCATCCCAAAATATAAGGTCCTGAAGCATTCAAACTCAAGAAACAACAGTGAGAGGAAATGACCTCTATACCCTTCATTTTACACTACCCACCAACTCTCCACCCACCCACCAACCTCATTTACTTTTGTCCTATCCCTCCAGGACCTTATATTTTGGTACAAAATTTGAACCCTCCAAGACCTAATATAATGGGACGGAGGGAGTAGCTCATAGAACAAAAATATTGAAGCATCGATCAAATTATACTAACTCATAGAACAAAGTGTATAAAACATCCATTGAAAGAGCATATTTTTAGGCCATGCGTTGTAGCCCATCGAAAATACAAACACCAGGGATGCTATATATGAACTGCGAGCTGAAGCCCATGAAGGATACACTAAGTTGTATAGAGAACAAATAATATAAACATCATGAACAAATTGATCAAACACTGCGAACAAATTATTACACATCGAGAACAAAAACATCCACACCACGAACAAAATGTTATTACAGTCAAATAATTTATTATATAGTGAGCAAATAATTAAACATCATGAAAGAATTAATCAAACACCACGAACAAATTATCACACATTGAGGAAAAAAACATCCACGTTACGAATAAAATATTATTATAGTCAAACAATTTATTCTGTAGCGAACAAATAATTTAAACATCACGAACATATTTATCAAACATCGCAAACAAATTATTACACGTTGAGAACAAAAACATCCACATCACGAACAAAATGTTATTACAGTCAAACAATTTATTCTATTGCGAACAAATAATTTAAACATCACAAAAAAATTGATCAAACACCACGAACAAAATATTACACATTGATAAAAAAACATCCACATCATGAATAAAAAAATGATGACCCAATAAACTACCAGACGAGGCGTGCGGTGACGGTGACGGTGACACGTAAAGAGGAGGGAGTGAGAGAAACTAATAATTCTTTATTTCTTGTTACCGGGTAGCAAGATTACTTACTACTTAGGAAATTTTTTAACTCTTACCGACTTCCACAGTGCTACTACCAGGTGCAACATATCCATGTAGTCCTTACTGCTTTTACACAACATATCACTAATTTATAGTATATGGCATTATCTAGGACTCTTGGCACTTTATTTGAATGGTTTATTCTGGATACTTGACTTTATTTGAATGGTTGATGACGCAACTCAATTACCCAACATTATTCCTGTCTGGCTGTGTGTGACTGGAGGGAGTACATATATAAAAACACATCGCAGTGAGATTTGTGGATGCACCTTTTGATAACTTCAACAATTTGACCACTTATTGGTACAATAATTGGATTTGGTGCTGCATTTTCTCATGTCCGCTCACTTTGAGGGCAAATGTTCTGATTGAAACTGAAATATCCACCCATGATGATGATGATGTGCGCGCGCGCGTAAAACACTATCTTATTCCACAGGGGATAATTGTTTGCGCATGAGCTATGTGAACGCTGAATATCCACTTGTACACCCCTTCCCTATGCATCACACAGACGGTTCCGGAGCTCATCCTCTGTACCAGCACATAATGTATATACAGCTATTTTCAAATTCTTTCAAAACATAGATTCTTTTACGTCTGTCCTAAGTCAAATTATTTCATATTTGATCAAATCAATCATTGAATATATTTTTATGGTGTGATGTTGTATACGTGATTAATTTTCCTATAAACTTGTTGAACCGTAAAACAGCGTGACTTTTGACAAACCTAACAATAGATATAATTGAAGATGGAGGACAATACTGGCCTATCGGTAACTATATTATTTTACGTATATGGGCCATCTTAAGCGGCTAGCTTCCAGGAACGATATGGTTGTGTGATAGCATCACAATAATTAGCATGGGTGGGTCTAGCTAGTCTTCAAATCGATTGTCATTACAGTGCTGAATCTTTTTTTTAATTTTAGATTGTGTGCATTAAACTATGCAAAGATCACAGTGTTTTTAAAAATCTTCTATCACCTTGATGTAATGCCTTAAAAAATTAACAAAGCTTCCTTTATTAAAAAAAACCTGGCCCATCCATATGCATGGCTTGCAATACTAAATTATGAAATAATTAAGCAGTTAAGAAGCTGCTATCATTTGTCCGACTAACGAAATAATTGAAGTGGAGTGCACCATCGCAGTTACGTGCTGGTCCCTCCAAGTATACAGGGGAAAATCCATTGTGTCCATCAAAACAGAAGGACAAAATAAAACACGCGTCATGATCATACACCAATCTGAACTATAGAGAGTATAGTGGATAACTGGATATGTTGTCGCACCTCGGTGCTCCAAGCAATCGATGGGAATTAAAGGGAAGTACAGCTCCTTTGTAATTTCCTACTACTCCCTCTAATAGTGTCCAATATATTCCTTCGCACTTTGGGCACTTCGCTGGGCTAAACCGATCCATGCTATGGCAAAGGGTCTTTAGTTCAAAGTCCCAAACACCGTTTCGACGAGGAAGAAAATTAACCAATGCAACCCTGGTTGACGCCACATGCTAGCGCCATTCCGATCTCTACCTCCAGATTCCTTTATTAACTGCATTATGCATTCCGTGAATGGGCATGTATATACACAGAAAGTGACGCACAACCAAAAACGCCACAGGAACACAGTGCAGAGCCGGCAGTGTGGAATTGGGAAGCCGTGCAACTTGATCTCAATGCTCACCAATCGATGTGTGTTCATGGGACCTTTCGTTTGCGAGTTGCTAGTGACGGGAAGCCTTGACGATATGCTCATGTGGTCTTGTATGTATACACGTCCATCTTGATGAGACATGGAGCCAATCGAGATACTACTGGCTTTAATTCGCAAGCTTTCACTGACTAACCACTTCGATGTCTCTGAAGGCTTGCACATCCGGATTGGCAGGGGCGGAGCCACGATTTTGACTTAGGGGGGCCAAATGAATTGACCCCTCAGTGATTGGCCCCATGTCTGCTAGCTATCTTCCACAACTATTGCTGTCACCCTAATTTTTTCTGTTAGAAATATACATTACCCTCACTGGAGCTTGAAACACTCATGAATTCAAAATATATTTATTGAATTGTCTAGTTTTTGTGTCTGAATTTGTAGCTTTCTCTTTTAGACAGCAAACAAGAACTGGTCAAATTGGTAGCTTAAGGCGGCTTAATCAACTTTTTTTTTGAGATTGCTTAATCAACTTGAAGACATGGACAGTTGGAGAGTGCTTTATGTCTAGATAGAATATACAGAGCGTGAAACATCAATTAATTAAGGCATTAGTGACATCTACTATGCTAACACTTTTCTGCATTAGAAAAAAATGAACATGTTTGTTCTTGCTTGGTGGCTATTCTGCATAATATATAGGAAAAAGTCTAATTTACTACCCCAAAGTATAGCATAGGTCCAAATAACCCCCTAAAGTATAAAATGGTTCGCACAGACCTTTTACCGCAAACCTAAAACCATGTTGCTGCTATGGAGATTTTAAAACCAGTTTTGCTGACTAGAATTGACACTTCTATCCTGCGTGGCGTGTAGGTTTAGGTCCACATGACTCGTCCGGTCCTCCCATGGCAATCCAGCATTTCACAATTCACATGCGAGTCCCTCCTCGTCTCTCTCCTGTTCTGCTGCTGCGGCTTGCCCCAAGATGCCCATGATCCAGCAGCTCAAGCCCCTCCTCTCACACCAATGGCCTTCCCTGCCGCTGCCTTCTTGCATGTCACCTGGCCCTGCTCTCGTTTGCAGTAAAGGTTCAGGTGACCTACTCGTCTTCTGTTTGGTCAGTCAATTTGTCGGCTACGTGATAAATCTCCTTATTGATCTGTCCACCGAGGCATCAACCTGCATGGAACAGAAGGGCCCTCACTGCTCCTTGGACCCAGAGATACTTTGCCATGTACGCAGCCAATGTAGCAATCTAGTAGTCAGCAAACCAGTTTAAAAACTGGCCACCAGTTTTATGAATATGTTAAAAGGTGTATTTTGATCCGGGTTTGCGAAAGCGAGGGGTTAAATAGATTATTTGATACTTTAGGGGGTTATTTGGACCTGCGCTATACATGAAGGTAGTAAATTGGACTTTTTCCTAATATATATGGACGCTTGAAGTCAGTTTTGGCGAGCTTAAAGATTGCGACGAGAAAGAGGACCATAGTAATCCAGCTCATGAATTAGCTAAGTACTAATCTTTCAATCCTCAAGGTCTGTGGGATATAAATTTTTGAAACCGTAGTGAAGTGTTTATTTATTACACTGTTGTTGACGCTCCTTAAATACTACTTTGACGCCAAATCCTATACAAAACCAATCAAAATCAAACACTATTGTAAGTAGGGTTACGAAATAACGAATTCCACAAGTGTTGGTGAATATTTGGGTACAATAAAGGTGACTTTATAGTGAAAAAAGAGGAGAAAACACCAAGAAGGCACAACTCTAGCCAATCAAGCGGAAGCACATAGATCCATGGGCTCATATCAGGGGGTAAACTACCTTAACTTGGCCAAACCACCTTGGACCACCTCAAGGACCCATTAGGAAGTGACCTAGATGAAAGGCGGTACAAGGGGAGCTAGCCTTGGTTCGGGTGAACCCCCAGGTTTGGCTGAATCAGGCTTGGCTCCTCTTGCCCTGACTGCTGTGTTGTGACAGTTACTGCCTTCCCCGGTAACTCAGGGAACATCAGTTTGTGACAGGTGGTGGCTTGTGAGCACTTGAGGGAGAATATTCCTTGAAATCCTTGGAGCATATCCACTCTCCCAAGGCACCTCTTCGCCTATAAATAGAGGAGAGCTCCCCATTTAGCACACACACACCACAAGATTGAGCTATACTCCAAAGGCGAAGCTCTACCTTTAGTGTTTAGAATAGGGAGAGAGTGAGGAGTAGTATGGAGAAGCGCTAGGCCTGTCTAGAGTCTTCTCCACCTTGTACCTCGATTGACGCTTTTTTAATCTAAGTGAGTATTCGTGGTTTCCCTATAGTTCTTAGCTTCATGTGAAAGTGAGATATGTTCCCATCCTTTACGAGAATAGTACGTGTCATCTCCTTAGAGGGTGGCTTAGTCTTTACATACAAAGTACTGTATATCAAGACTAAGGTAGCAATCGTTATATTAGTGTAAGGAACATCGCATCACATGCCATAATTTGTGATTTTGGTGATCGTAGGCCAACATAGTCATTCGGACTAAGACTAACAAGTTTGCCAAGTGTGTCTTTGTAGGATTGTTAGGTCGCAAGGATGATTTCCAAAACATAATAACAAATAATGAAGTTCCAAATGATGATCTCTTTCAACCATGGTGCCCAAATGATTATGTTACGAATCATGGTACCTAAACCCCAACAATAACAAAATCCTAGAGGTAAGACATCCAAATGATGGTTAGATGTCTAAATGGTGGTGGGATCAAAATGGGACTCAAAGGGAGTGCTGGATAATATGACTGTTTTGATTTATAACTGTGCAGATGATTGACTAATCATCTAGTGCTCACAATGCATAAACTCAATATGACCGGATTATCTGACGGTATTGTGTCGGACAAAGGACTAGACAATTCAAATGTTTCTTAGTCTAGAGAACATAACACTTGATCATCCGATGGTAGCATCCGACAAAGCATTAGATCATCACATGGTGTAGTGAAGGCTTCAATGGTCAGATTTCTCCTCAGTGTGACCAGATCATCCGATGGCCACCATGGACAAATCATCGGATCATACAATGCTTTTATAATATTTTCCACTAGCTGTTGGACTAATGGCTCCTTTGAGTTGTTGGGCTATTTATACCCCCATCCACTAACCCATTTGTAGTCACTAGAGTGCACAAAAGTCCATTTTAATCCAATATAAATCAAAAACACATCAAGCCATCAAAGTGATAAAAGTTATTATCAAAGGCTATTAGCACACCATTAGAGAGTGGTTAGTGCTAGATAGGCCTAGAAAGAGTGATTGCAAGGTTGATGGAGGTGTTAGCCCGATCTTTCGTAAGGTAGTGATAAGTAGGATGGTGGAGATGTTAACATTGACGATCTAGAATTCTAATCACTCAAATTCGAACCTCTGCAACTGCTACACCACTGCTCCCTTGGTTATGAACTGTGAGCACACAATTGACCTTGCCATAAAGGCTTTCCCTGCATGCGAGTCGAGAACACAAGCAAGAACGATAAAGACACAATCTGAAATTGTAAATATGAAGGGAGTCAAATCAAGTGTTATTATCACAAACGTCCTAATTGACACAGTTGAGAAAAACAAGAATATGGGCCTAGGATCACAGTAAAATGACTTGTCACGACAATTACAATGAATCAAATATGTTTCTCGAAGGAAAACTAGAACTAAACAAAACCCAAGTTTCAAAGGTGGCGGCTACTGAGTTTATACCCTATAGGTGGTGTGCTAGGATTGGGGGTGACCAAGGGGTGCCCAGAACATGGACTAAGCCTGACAAAATTACAAAGCCCAAGTTGGCCCAAATCTGGTGATACAACACCTTGTTTTGTCCACTTCAAATGATCTAAGAGGCTTCTAGAGCTTGGATCTGACCCAAAAGAAAGCTCTTTTCCTTAGCTTTCCAATGAATCAAAGAGCGCCTCAATTGGACGTCTTATGAAGTAGATATGACCATTTTGGTGAGAGGTTGTCCAGTGCCTCCGAATCGAACTCGGGGTCCTTATTGAAGACGACTTATAGCCCGATGTAGACTTATACTCCCCTTTTTCAATTGGATTCATCCTTGAATCCATATATGCCTAACCACATATGGAATCCACTCCATGAAAAAGGTTAGTGACAATAACATGCAATATGCAAGGTGGAGCAATAGGTGGTAAACACTTTTATGGGTCATCAAAATATTATCATTAGAAACAAGATCATCAAGGCTTTCCCTTCAGTTTAATTGTATGCTTAGGTGTTGTGGAGGTTTGAGCATGCACAATCTTATCATTATCACCAAGTTTTTTCTAAAAGTTATAAGTTTCAATATGCGATAAGGATAGTAAGGAAATATTTTTTAAATTGTGCATTAAAGTATATGTATTACTAGGACCATGATTTGCAATATCTATATCATATTCCCAAGGATGACCTAACAAAAGCAAACAAGCTTGCATATGCACCACATCAAAATCAGTATAATCATGATACATCGTTGATTGTGTTACCTTTACCTTACCACTATTGTTAAGACATTCAAGTTTGTATGGATATCAAGATCATGAGTGGCTATACCAAGCTTCTTGAGAAAATCTGAACTCACAAAGTTGTTACACCTCCATCTATCAATTATTGCACGAACACGACAATTGTAGACGAGGAAAAAATTGAAAAGTTGTTGATGTTATTGTTTCTCATGTGGCTCCACTTCTACACTTAATACACGCTGAACAATAAGAGATGGATAACTTTCAGTAGCCTAAACGCTATCAATCACCATGCTTTTACCATTGCTCTTCATAGCTTGATCTTCACCAAGAAGGTTAGCTTCACCTATATGTTCAACTTCAACATCACTAGCACTTTCATACTCACTATCATTTGTAGTAATGTAAGCATGTTTACATAGGCAATCACGCATAACATATCCCATATCCTTGCAGCGCTTGTGCACAATGTTCGATGAACCACTTGACGAAGGGATCGAAGAAGGCTTCTTGGCCGCTGTAATGTGCACACTAGAAGATTTGCTCACCTTGGGTGTTGGAGGCGTAGCAACTGGCAATGAAGACTTGTCCAGTGTAGTGTAGTCCGTTGAGAAAAGGACATGTTGCCATGGAACACTGGTTGTCTTCCCTGTACTTTGCGTTGCTACTTCTCATGTATATCATGATGCAAATCACCAAAGAATCTAGTTGAAGTATCTCCATTATCTTCATGTATATTACAACGTGCTAAACTTGATAGTATTCCTCTTCAGATTTTCTACCTTGTTTAAATGTTTACAATTTTAAACGCAAATCACCAACACAAATCACGACAAAGCAAAGCTTCTCGGCAAGATATCAGGGCAAAGCTTCCCGGATTGATGCACAAACGAGGCGGGCAATTGAACTATGATTACGAACACACTAAACCAATAATAAGACTCGACCATGTATGTGAACTCAACAAAGAGAATTTGAAAACAAAATTGTGAGGTATAAAAGGGTTCTAGGATAGGGGGAAAGCTGATGAAATATTTTTGTAGGTTTTTGTTGGACTCAGTTAATGAAAAATAGAACAAATATAAAGGGGTATATCGCATCGGCAACCTAAAATCTTATACCATTTGATGGAGAAGTTAGCCCGATCTTCCATAACGTAAAGATAAGTCAATTGGTGGAGATGTCTACGTTGGTTATCAAGCGTGCACACACAATTGATCTCGCCATGAAGGCTTTTCTTGGATGCGAATCAAGAACACAAGCAACAACGATAAAGACATAATCTAAAATTGCATATATGAATGAAGTGAAATCAAGTTTCGAGTTCAAGCTCTTATCACGAAAGTACTAATTGACACAGTCGAGAAGAACAAGAAATGGGGCCCTGGATCACAATAAAAGAACTTGCCGCCATAGTTACAATGAATCGAATATGTTTCTCGAAGAAAAACTAGAACTAAACAAAACCCAAGTCTCAAAAGCGATGGCTACTAAGTTTATAACCTAAAGAGGGTGTGCTAGGGTTGGGGGCAACTAGGGGAGACACCCACAACATGGTCTAGGCCCGACAAAATTATAGATTCCAAGTTGATGTTGGCGGTCGTTACGACACGATTTCGACCACCAATTCTTGGGAATAAAAGATGACATGTGGTTCAATTTATGCACTTAGGTTTATTTCTAATAAAGCTCCATGAGTTTTGTTGAATGTGTGATGTGCATGTAAATAAATGCATTTAGTCAAAGGGAGTCTCAGGATGCAAGCTATATCCACTTCATATAGAAACTCACTATGTCACACGCCACGTCCACCATCCACTAGCACCATCTATTTTTGTCTTCCACCGATTTTCTATGACTAATATATAGCATCTATGCATGTAAATTATTAGTCTTGCGAGTACAACAGTAGAAATATATGGATGATCAACCATTTTAGAGTCGTCCTCTTACAAAAGAATATAATTTATAAAAGAATGTTGCCATGCAATTATCTTAGTGTTTATACTTTTAAATTTCACCTTAAAATTATGTATAATGCAACAATCACCTTAATCTTTCTATTTTCAAATTTCATCTTAAAATTTTGTTTAACAAATTTTGCAGCATCGTGCGGGGTATTACCTAGTTTTTTTAGAAGTACGTGGAGATGCACTACTAGAAAAGAGGGTGTATAGTCTGAGGAGTGAATACACATAAAACATTTAAGCTTTCAAGTCTCAAAACACGTGGTGGGGCATGCTTTAACGGGTGGATACGTACGACGACCAACGCGAAATTAAGTGAAAGAGATTTACGAGACCATTGGATGGACGCAATCTCACGGTGTACTATTACGCAAAACATTATGGGGGACAAAAGAACCCTTAATTGCTTGTCTAGTTAAAAGTACATATTTATGTAATAAACATCAAGGTGAACGAGCAGAGCTAAGATGAAGCAACAGCTTTCGCATAAAAAGAGAAAGAGAGCTAGAGAGGAGCACAAGCAGCAGCAGCATATTTATAATCATAAATATTAAAGGATTTAAACGTTTTTGCGACTCTTCCCCTTTTTGTTTCTCCGCGGTTCTGGACAGTACGTTCACGTTGTGAACCATCTCCACGCCAATGACGCCATGGCCGTAGCTGCTCCCCTTCGCCGCCTCTCGAATGTTGTCACATCACATGGCTGCTACTCACCCGCCTTGCCAAGTTGCACGCCACCGCTCGTCGCGCGCTCGTCGCCATCCACCGCAGCATCACATCCACATCCGCCAGCGCCGTCCCAAGCTCTCTCTGACGGAGCTGCGCGAGCATTATTGTTTTCCAAGCTAATTTAAAACGAAAAAAAATTGAAGCATTATTTTTTAGGGAAAAAATGAAGCGTTATTTGAGTGCGCCACACTAGCTGCTGGCAGGTCACACACGTGTACGTACTTGCAGTTGCAGGAGGCCAGCCCAAGCCAAAATCTCAGTTTACCCTAGCAGGCAATACGAACTTTCCGGGGGTAACCAAGATTTGTTTGTGCTCAAAACGAAGGCCGTGCGATGCGGCGCTTGCTTGTTGGAGAGCGAGGTAGGCTCCACTCTAAAATTTATGAATGAGATGGTTCTACGCTACTTCAAGGGACAGAACGGCTTCATTTCTTGTTTGGTTGGAGTGATGAGCATAAAACCGTTATTATTCTGTTAACCACCGTTATGTGGGACCCGCCTGTCAGTTACCATCCCCTTCTTCCTCCATCTCTCCTCTCCCACCGATACCCCGCGCCTCCACCCGAGATCCACCGCCGGCCTCGCCGCTCCGCTCCACCCTCGCCGCCGGCCCGCGCTCCGCTCGCCGCCAGAGATCCACCCGCCGGCCTCGCCGCTCCGCTCCTCCCTCCCCTCCCCACGCTCACGGCCGGCCGCCGGCCTCCCGCGCCCGCGCCGCCGAGCGCTGGCCGCCGGCCGCCCTCGCCCGCGCTCGTGCTGCTGGCTCCCGGCCGCCGGCCTCCCTCACCCGCGCTCGCGCCCACGCCCGTCTCGCCGAGTCCCCCGCGGCGCTCATCGCCGCCGTTGCCTCGCCCAGCTACAGCGCCGGCCGCTTGACCCACGCCGCGGCGCCGCCGGTGGAGGCAGGGGCGGGGCGGGGAGGAGCAGGGGCGGGGCGGGGAGGCGCCGGTGAAAGGGAGGGGGCGGCGTGGGAGGAGGGTGAGACGGAGAGAGAGACGACGTTGGAGCGAGCGAGCGCGTTCGGTGGATTTTCTGGAGCCGGTCCGTTCCGCATACTAGAGGAATATTCCCTTCTTGGAATGGCTCCGTTCTCACGTTCGCGGACCGGATGGAATGGCTCCATTCTAACCGTCTCCCCAACCAAACACGACCTTAGTAGTCAATGTGGTCACGTAGGATACGGCTGCGGCCGCTGGGAACTTTTAATTAGTAGCCGGCCAGCAACTTGCACCACGCCCTAAGCTGAAGGTGCTGCAATCATCATGTCACTCGACGAGTGAGCAGGCGAGCTCAGCGTGCAGCTACTGCCGGAGTAATGGCGTGGCTATCCGCGACGCATCTCCTGATCTCACCTCGCTCAACCTAGGGGCGCATCTCTTATCAGAAAAAAACTGGGGGCGTAAGAGAGAGAGATGCTGCAGGGTTGCAGGCGGCCGGCAGGGACGTGCACCATGCTGTTATGTGTCTCCAGCTCTGGTCCAATGGATCGGCGAGCGATCATGCCGCGCCGTGGTGCTCGGATCTGTCTGGGGGTACCGTGCGCCGCAGGCCCAGCAACTGGCTTGCCAACTAGCAGGGCCGTCTGATCTCAGATCTGGCCAAGTTACGGATCTGCCATACGTTGTCGTCAAAGGTCCATCCCAAGCTTGCGATCGAGAGTTCAAATATTTTTCGAAAAGATAAGATGATGCATGGGTCGCCAACAGTCCTCCACATGGTGATAAATATGTGTCACGCCTTTAATTTTCACGGTACTGCTAGCTGCTCTAGACGGACGACCGTAGAGTCGTTGCATGATCGAGATTGCTTAAGATTGAGGTTATCTAAGGACAATTCCCTCCCTTCTCTCTCATGTCCTCACCCTATCATCTTTCTCGCGTAGATATGATTTCTTATGTAATAAACTATTTTCTTATCTCACCTATTTGATTATCCTATCACCTCACCAAATTACTTACATATCATATTTAATGATATGAAAATCATCATAATTACTGGGTTGAAAACTATCCTAATAGAGATCTAATAAATCGATAAAACTGCGAGAAAGCTGTTGCATTGCATACAAAGGGCGATGTTTGGTATCAGTAAAAAGTTATACTCCATATTCATTGGCAAAATTCTTGAAATTCTGAATAAGAGTTGGTTACACAATTTAAAACTGTCTATTCATAGTGACTTTTAAAAACATCGATCATATGCATCGATTTATCTTATTAAGTTACGGAGTACCTTCGTAATTTAGGAGTTTATTGGACTTTGTAAATACATTATAGTGCTAGAATGTAGTGGTTAAATTTGCATTGAGGTTAGTATGCACTATATCATGTTTAGGACACCAAGCAGTATTGGCTGAAAGTCAATATACTGTAGTAGTTTGATTGGTTGGGCTGGGTGCTTTCATAGCATCATAATAGCAAGGGCCCATTCTAGTTTGACATCTTAGCCTCTAGCAGCACGACCATTCTGTAGATCTATAGGCTTTTATTTCCCTTTAACTGCCGTGTCTGGCCTTTGCCGTAAATGATCCACCATCTCATGTTCACTCTAATGACGAGACATGCATCCGTCTACATGAAAGAAAGTGGGGGAAAGCAAATTTTTTTACAGTTTCTGCAGACCTCGGACGGAGAGTGTTTCAAATTCAGCATTTGAAATTTACAGACTCTAGAGGAAGTTGAGCTCAACACATTCGCATTTCAAACAGAACTCAAAATCCATGCACATGTTAGGCCAAAAGGTTTTGCTCCCCCGGTCAGTACTCTTATAATTCTGTAGTCTATGTTCAGGTTATGCTACTGAACCCATGCCAATGGTCATGAAAAGACATGAGTTTTATATAGCCCGGATACCCAATTTCGTCCTCCAGCTTTGGCCAAATTAAAGTTCAACTTTGCCCCTCAAAACCAGCCGCTCGAGTCCCTCGGATCTATTTTTTTATAATTATAAATTGAGGATACAGGGGATCAAATAAAGTTGGTTAATTTTTTCGTTGATATTTTAAGCTCACCCAGCTTCCGAGCGCCGCAGTCTCCGGGTAGGGCTCTCCTTCTGCATCGTATTTCCCTTGTAAAAATACTCGCGCATGACTGAATTACTCCAAAGTACTCCTACTACCTGATTATTAGAAGGTAAATGAAGACGAAATTGAGCCTCTAATCAAAACTGAAAGGCGCGAAGGGCGATACTGTCTATTCCGCCATTTTGTGAACGGTGCGTGGCGCCCATGCTGGCCACGACCCTGTGATGACGATGTCTGCGTGTACGTGTGACGAAGCTGATCACGCATGAACCGTCAGAGCATAGCAGTTCTTTTCCATAGTCGGCAGAAGTCAAAACTAAAAGATACTTTGGAGGAACTGACAGTAACAGAAAAGGAGGGCTGCATTACAAAAAAAAAAGAAAATGGTTCCCTTGCCTGATTGCCGCTGCAGTAGTGACGTTGTACAGTTAAAAATGAAATCCGTGAGGCTCGCCTTGCCTGATTGGCACTGCATTGAAGCCGTTGGCTGGCACAGTTCGCTGCTCAGTACTGCCTCCCATCCCATAAGTGCCCTCGACATGCCTTTAAATCCCCACTCTCACTTGCAGCGGCACACCAAAACGCCCACGCGTGCAATCGCATCCTATACTGGCCGGGCGGCGCCACTCACACACACACACGCATCCTGGCACGATGAACGCGCCGCTCCATGCCAAGTTTCTAAAGACCATGTACCGTCTCGTCGTCGACAACTTCCTCTCCATCGTCGCCGTGGCCGCCGCCGCCGCCGTGCTCCAGCGAACTAGCCCCGACGAGGTGCTGGCGCGAGCGCAGGCGATCCGGCCTGTCCAGTGGCTGCTGGCGCTGATCGCGGCCGTTGCTGCCGCCAAGCTGAGGCGCATGGGCCGGCCCAAGGACGTGTACCTCGTGGAGTACGGCTGCTTCCGGCCCAAGCCGTGGTTCCGGGCGCCGTTCGCGACGTGCCTCGAGCACGCCCACCTCATGCCGTACCTGGTGGACGAGGAGAGCGTCAGCTTCGCCATCCGGCTGCTGGAGCGGTCGGGGCTCGGCGAGGAGACGTGCGTGCCGGAGGCGTACCACTACATGCCGCCCGACCGCAGCCTCCAGGCCTCCCGCGAGGAGACCGAGCTCGTCATCTTCTCCGCCGTCGACGACGTGTTCGCCAGGACGGCCGTGCGGCCCGATGACATCGACGTGCTCATCGTCAACTGCAGCATCTTCACGCCCACGCCCGTGTTCGCCGACATAGTCGTCAACAGGTACAAGCTGCGCGCCGACGTGCAGAACGTCAACCTGTCCGGGATGGGGTGCAGCGCGGGGCTCGTCTCCGTCGGCCTCGCCAGGAACCTGCTGCAGGTGGCGCCGCCGGGCACGCACGTCCTCATCGTCTCCACCGAGATCCTCTCGTCGCAGTACTACGTCGGCACCGAGCGCGCCATGCTGCTGCCCAACTGCCTCTTCCGCATGGGCGCCGCCGCTATGATCCTCTCCAACTCCCCCGAGCGCGCGCGGTTCAGGCTCACCAGCGTCGTGCGCACCGTCACGGCGGCGCGGGACGCCGACTACCGGTGCGTGTTCCAGGAGGAGGACGACAAGGGCAACACGGGGATCCGGCTCTCCAAGGACCTCGCCACCACCGCCGGCCACGCGCTCAAGACCAACATCGCCGCCTTCGGGCCCCTCGTGCTGCCGGCCTCGGAGCAGTTGCTGGTGGCGCTGTCCTTCCTCAAGCGGAAGCTCCTGAGCGGGCGCGCCAAGGTGAGGCTCTACCGTCCGGACTTCCGCACGGCGTTCGAGCACTTCTGCATCCACGCAGGCGGCCGCGGGGTGATAGACGAGGTGCAGGCTGGGCTCGGCCTCTCCGACGAGGACGTGGAGGCGTCGAGGATGACGCTGCACCGGTTCGGGAACACGTCCAGCAGCTCGGTGCTGTACGAGCTGGCGTACCTCGAGGCCAAGGGGATGGTGAAGAAGGGCGACCGGGTGTGGATGATCTCCTTCGGCGCCGGCTTCGACTGCAACAGCGTTGCGTGGGAGTGTGTCAAGCCGGCAGCCGACGCCGACGGGCCGTGGATCGACTCCATCGATCGCTACCCGGTGCAGCTCCCTGAAATCGCCAAGGACATCTGACTTCCTAGAGCATGAAAAACAGAGTATGCAATTGGCGTTTATTGGCAGGCGTATATTTGTACGTACCTGGTATACGTATACATATTAAGTCAACAAGTGGAAAATATGCGTATATGGTATACGTGTATGGGATATGATATGTCCCGGATAGGGGTCCTTCAAAAATTAATAGGCTGGATCGATGTCAATGATGTAGCCCAGAGTACGGGCCTTGATTTGTTTGGTGTCACACCTTCGTACAAAAACCAATCATGTGGTGTTAGTAGGATTGGGAACAAGCATTATAGCTTATTATACTATGTATCTTTAATATAATTGCAAAGCTACTAAACAAAGTATTCTCAATTTCTATTGCACAGAAGGTACTCGTACCGGTGCAAATGCATTGCCAGGCTGTTTTTCTTTCCTTCCAAGGCTGTTCCAAGGCTAGTATTATTGTAAGGAACATGGCCCTACGCTATTGTTTGTAGTTTTGATAATTGAGTGACAACATGATCATCGAGACTAATAAGCATGTCCCAAGGTTTGATGCCAACTTGCCAAGCCATTCAAATACAATAACTTAGAAGTATTCCAAATGATGTCAGCAATACATGCGAGCGGAGATGACCAGGGTCACCGAATTAGTCTGTGTGTGAAGACACAGTTGAAGAACGTCTCTAAAAAGACCGACGTTTTTGCTAGAAGGACACCGTATCAATCGGTGTAGGTGTAGCTTGCGAGGAAGACTTTTCAAACTACACCGGTTCAATCGGTTCAATTAGTTGGTGTTGGCAGTTTTTTTTCCTGTACATAAAATTGAGTGTTCTATCCACCGAAGTGATCAAGAGAATATTAGGACAATTAGAAACAAGCCTGAGGACTTGATTAGTGCTAGTCTAGGCCTATTTGTGCATTGCTTTAGGAATTAGCTTAGAGTTAGGCGAGGTTTGCACACCTTATTGTTATCAATAATGCATGCTGCACCTTGTGTGTTGTAAATCCGGGGATTGTCGAGTGGCGACCGGTAGTTTTGAGAGGGAGGAGAGTGTCGGTGTTTAACGACCGAGTACCTACCTAGGGTACCTCAGAGTAAGTAGTCCTAGGTCTCGCCGAGTTCTAAGGAACGATGGTGCACACAAAAGACAAGGATTTAAACAGGTTCGGCCGGTGCAAGAAGTGGCAACTATCCCGCTAGCTCGATCGCGAAGCTATCAAGCATCGTCGACGTCAATACTGTGAGCCACAGTGTGCAAAATCCTTTCATCTTCAACGAAGAGTGATGCCGAAAGGCCGATGACTATGTTCCTCGCTCCGAACCAGGGAGCTAGAGGCAAATACCATGAGCCGCGTCACACAAAGTAGTTTTCCTCGTCACTGACGAGTGACGCCGAAAGGCCGACGGCCATATTCCACGCCCCAAACCCGGGGGCAAGAGGCAAATACCGCGAGCTGTGGCACACAAAGTTCTTTCCTTGTCAATGACGAGCGACGCCGAAAGTTCAATAACCATGTTCCTCGCCCCAAACACGGGAGCTAGAGGCATATACCGCGAGCTGCGGCACACAAAGTGCTTTCATCATCAAATGATGAGTGATGCCGAAAGGGCGACAATCATGTTCCTCGCCCTGTACACGACAGTGAGAGGTGAATTACACCCATCTATCAATACCGCGAGCTGCGGTGTTTTCCTCATCAACGACGAACAATGCCGATGACGATCATGTTCTTTGCCCCGTACGCGGGAGTGAAAGACGAGCTTCTCCCACGTATCGATGATGCGAGCCGCAATACATGCAAAGTTTACTCATTAATGAGAGAAGTATTCATCTGTCAAGCATCGTCCATATGCAATAAACTATATCAATACCGCAAGTCGTGGCACACTTCACCACTCCTAGTACTGACGAGGCTAGATGTAACTTTGGCTAAGTTGCCGATGAGGCATGGCCACTACTCTGCTGACACGTCCCAAACAATAGGATCGGGCACTACGCTGCCGGGCACTGATGAGGCAAAGGCAACACATGTATGTCCGCGTTTGATGACTGGGCACCGACAAGGCGAAAGTCACCGCTTCATTAACATACTCTTCCGTTTACTACCGTTGTGCCGATGATGCCATTGTGATTGAGTCTCGGTGATACAAAGCTACCCACACCAACTCTATGCTCCATACCACTATGGACGATGAGCAGATGAATACTTGATGACCATAAAAGCGCATCTTAATTGGAGGTTTTCCGTAGAGTCGCTCTGTGTATATAATTAACCGGATGCGCCCCATAGCCCCGAGAATTGGCAAACTACGCAATCTCTATAAGTCAGATGTCTCAGGAAGCATCGACGCAGAAGACAGACAAAGACAAGTTGCCGTGAGTCATGTATACATGTATTTTGTAAAAGATCAAAATTAATGAAATATGTGTTCTCGCCAATGCGTGCACGTGTCCCGTGTGCTACTTTTATTTTCCCTTGTCTTCATTTTGTTTTCACGAACAAGTGGACACAAAAAAAACCAATGGAGGTACCCTCGAGTATCAAAAGGTCATGAAACAAGATATGAGGCCAGCACTGAAAGACATTGTGTGGGCTTGGCAAGGTAGCAATCGGAAAAGGAGAAGCAACAATCTTAGGTATCGTGATGATAAGTGTAATGCTAGTAGAGCCTGTGATAAACTAAAATTCTCAAGTTGACTCAGTAATGTATTGTTCTAATTCTTTCTTCATCCTTATGTTTTTAGCATAGAATTTTACAATTTTATTGGTTGTTCAGATGGCAATGGCTTCTATCTTATGAAAGGTTTTCATAAGCCAAAGATTTTGATTGTTGAAAATTTGCATGTAACTAAAAGGAATCCGGTTGAAAATCAACTAAGATTTAGGATATTTGTGAGTCCAATAGATACATCAATCAATTTTGGCTCTGCCGGATTGTAGACTTGAAGGAAAGCTATAAACTTATGATGGATTCATGTATCGGGCTTCTTTCTACTTCTTCGGCTCCCAAGAGCTGATTCAGCAGTCTGTTAGATGAAGTTTCATCCTTCCTGTTATGTGCTGGCCTCATTAAGGCTTCATTGGGTCGGAACAGAGAGGCCGCAACGACCATTTCTTTTGGGCGATGCAGCTTCAGCTAAAAGTAAGAACTATCTTACAGAGCGTGTGGATTTGCTCATGTGAAAGTGCATCTAGGCACTTACATGTTTTGGTGATTTTGGATGACAACATGATTTGTATTTAACTTGTTTGCTTAAGCATATGAGCAGGGTTCTAGTCTTATGAATATTCATGTAATATATTTGTTGTGAAGAATATGAGCTCACTGTTGGTATAAATGACATGAAAGCAAACAAGTGGTTGTGATCCCATGCAACTAAGCAATACAACGACAAGTGAATAGAAGTGACAAATGAGACATGGCGTTATGCAAATTAGTTGGTCTCATCTATAGGATACTTGTCAAAGGTTAATGGGATAAATTATTTGAAGAAATTAGGATTTCTTTGGGCTTGGTCCATAGCTATGGTTATATTCAAATTGGGACATGATTCTATGGATATTATATAATCTCAAGTGCATGGAAACTTATGGACAAGTAATCTACCAAAGAAAACATACAAGACAACATAAAAGGAAATATTGAAGATATTTCAAGCTAATTGAAGACATGGATTTCAATGTGGTATTCATAATGATGCAATGTAAAGTGGAACTCAATGTGGCTAGATATGGTGAAAGGGATTAAGCTAGATGGCAGTGTCCAGGTACCAAGCAAAGAGAAGGGCAAGTCGGTCTTGTAGCCAAGGGACTTTGCTAGGGTGAAGACTAGCATCATGGTTTGATCTCTATGCACTAATCAAGCCTTACCGAGTGAAGCTATGCAACACACCTAATTCTCTTTAGATCATATATTGGAATGACTTATGAATTATTTCATACTATTGGAAATTCTAAGCCATTGACTCAAGTTGGATTTGCTCAGCAAGATAAAGATGTTGAAGCCCTCAAAGTTGTGAATGATCAAGTATGGCAACAATCAAGACATAAAAGCTCAAGTGGAAGATTTCATTTATTGTTTTTATCTTGAGTTTAGGAATGCCGTACTATCAAGAGGGGTGCAACATTAGTTGTTTGACAACACCAAAAGTGCTCATAGTTCAACCTATGTGAGATAGCCTTGAGAGAGTAGTCCATTGTGGACTTAGTGTGCTGACTCGACCCAAACCGGTCCAACTGGTTTGGGAAACCGGTCTGACCGGTTTGGCATCTGACAGGCTCAACGGCTAGTTTGGTTTGAAAACCGGTCTGACCGGTTTGGGAAACCGGTCTGACCGGTTTGCCTCTATTCATAACGACTAGTTTTTGGGATTGGGGGTATTTATACCCCTTGGCCTCTCCTTTGAGGACTGCTGGTTCATTTGCTTCTCTTGTGCGTCCAAGCCTTCCCAAGCACCAGCAAGCTCTCCCCAAACCTCTCTTTGTGAGAGTTGATTGATTTAGTTCATATATTTGGATTTGGGTTGAGGGTTGTATGTGTGTGAGCTATAGAGAGATTGAGTGAGCTTTTTGTAGCCACCAAGAGCATATCCTTAGCTTGAGCACTTCCGGTGAAGTCTAGCAACCATTGAAGCATTAGTTACTCTTGGAGGTGAATCCTCCTAGACGGCTAGGCGTTGCCGGTGAGCTACCTTGTTTGTGGTAAGCCTCGGATCGTTTGTATAGGCCGGCCTTGCCTCCTTCGTGGAAAAGGGTCACAAGCTAGTGGAACCGAGGAAAGTGGCTTGGAGTGGATAAGCCCGCCTTTCGTAGGCCCTCAATGGAGAGTAGGATCCACCTTGTCTTTTTGTGACTGCCTTGGTGGCATTGGTGAATCCGAACTTCGGGAAACAAATAATCGTGTCTCTTTCTCAGTTTGCCTCACAAGTTCAATTCTAGCATTTACATTTACCTCCGCTTCGATCTACTTGGTTGTGCTCTACTTGTGTGCAGGGGCTTTGTGAACCTGCTAGAAATCATCTACAGGAGCCACAAAACAAGTTTGGTTTGTGCTAGAACTCGTGGGGAGTTAAATTGCATAGTTGTGTGTTTCTGCCAGAAACCGGTCAGACCCCCCTATTCGATCTGACCGGTTTCAGTACTGACTTTGGAAAAAGTTTTGTTAATTTGTAGATTCACCTATTCACCCCCCTCTAGGTGACATCAAGGTCCTTTCAATTGGTATCAGAGCTTGACCTCACATCCAAGCTTAACCGCCGTGAGGAAAGATGTCGACTTCGTGTGAGGTAACTTATGAGCCACTAGCTAGTGACGGCTCAAATTATGCCACTTGGTCCGCTCATGTACTTAATCATATTAGGGCAATGAGTCCTACTCTTGAGAGGGTTGTGGTTGAAGGCATCGATCGTCCTAGTGTTGATTGGAATGTTTCCAATCCAACCGAAGATGAGATGGATTGCCTTCAACTCAACACTCGTGTCACTAACTTCTTATTTGGTGTTGTGAGCAAGGAAGTTAAATAAATAATTGTAGAAGATGCAGCCACTCTATTCGATGCTCATCTTGTTTGGGCTCGAATAGAGGAATTATTTGCAAACACCACAAGCGACAAGAAGGAGCAAACAAGAGCGAAGTCTCATGAGGAGTGCTCTACATCAGCAAAAACTAGCACCGAGCCTCATGAGACCATCACCAAGGAGCCACAAGGTCAAGATGGCTCAGCTGCCAACTCTGTGCCAAAACCGGTCCAACCGGTTTCTAAAACCGGTCTGACCGGTTTGGGCAGAAAGACTGCAGCTGGCAGCAAGAAGGGTGGTCGACGCCGCGCAAGCAAAGTCTCAAGCTCAAAAGCAATGACATCCTCCCATGATGAGGTGTCTCAGTGCTTCATCGCCAAAGATGTCAAGGAAGCCGAAAATTCAAAGGATGCGACTATCCAAGCTCTCACCGAAGAGCTTGAGAAAGTCAAGTTCATCAATGCTTCCTTGGTTTGTAAGTATGAGGCCGTGGTTGAAGATTATGCTTGTGCAGCTGACTTTATTTCATGCGTAGCTTCCTTGAAGAAAGAAAACCAAGTGCTCAAGCAACATTTTGATTTGCTAGCTAGTAAGCATGAGAAACTACGAGCAAAGCATGAAGAACTCTTGTGTCACATGAAGAGCTTGTAGAATCACATGCTATGCTAGAGATAGCTCATGAGATTGTGGTAACATCGGTAAAATCATTTGAACCTCAATCTCACAAATGCACATGTTCTCAAATTCGATATAATCTATCATATGCTAACGCATGTTGCTCTCAAGCAAAACGATCTTGGTATGATGAAGTGTGTGTAGAGTCTTGTGGTGACCTTGTTGCTAAAGAAAATGAAGAACTCAAGCAAGAGGTGGAAAGACTCACAAAGGACTTGAGAACACTCGAGTGTAAGAGCAATGCACAACCTTTTCAAGATAACCGTGAGAACATGGTGAAGAAGCTTGAGAAGGGATCAACCGTGCAAAGCTCTTGCAAAAATCAAGTCAAGTCCAATACAAGCCAAGATCAAGCCGAAAAGAACAAGAAATCTCACATCAAGTGCTCCATCAAGAAAGAAGGCAAGCCAAAACTCCCCAAAAGGCAAAGAAACATTGAGAAAAGAAGATGCTTCGGTTGCCTTGAGAAAGGACACGAGATTGCATCATGTCCAAGCAAGATAGGGTCTTACTTAGGGAAATCCGGATGCTCTAGCTTTCCTAAGCCGGATACTCCGATTCCCATAGTGAACTCCCACATCAAGCTCAATAGAGGATTTCTCAAGGCCCAAGCAAAATACAAGGGAGAATTGGCCACCGAGCAACACAAGAAGAAGGCAACAAACATCAAGCACAAGACATGCTTCTCATGTTGGGAAAAGGGACACTTTGGTAAAGATTGTCCCAATGGTAAAATTCCTAAACCCAACTGTGTCCATTCTAAGAATGAGAAGCTTGGGAACACTCCAAATGTTTCTTGTGCACCTAAGGTGGTTAAGTCACCAAAGGGCACAAGAGCTATTTGGGTTCCTAAGCAACTTGTGACTAATCTTGTCGGACCCAACATGAGTTGGGTACCAAAGCATGGTTGATGAGATAAATAGGAACCAAGGGATGCATTGGAGGCTTGGCTTGAAAGAAACTTCTCATGATCAAGTAGCAAGCCAAGAAAAAGTTGCTTCCGCTCTATACTCTATGCCCAATGTCATCTCGGTAACTTCGTGCTTAATTTAATTAAGTCTTTGTCACTAGTGCCTTTTGTAGGATCAAGTGCTTCTAAGTTTTTAGCTCATGTGACACTTGATAGTGACATGTATTACTTTCTTGAATATTAATCAACATATGCCATGAGATGCTTTTAATGGCTCTCTAGTAGAGCAATATTGTGTCAAATTTACAGAGAATCAATCCCTGGAGTCTCAGAACTCAAATATGACCATAAAACTATGCTCCACCGGAAATTTCCGTCAAACTACCGGAAATTTTCGTCGCATTTGCCGTAAATTGTGCCCAAGACCAGAAATTTCCGACAAGAGGTAACTTCAGGCAAAAACGGTCTGACCGGTTTGGCCCAGAATGTTGCACCATAAACCATCAAGTGCGAAAGGGAGATATATTTGAGTTGCTTCTGTGGGATATTGCTCTTGGCATATGTATGTCAACTTATACCTATGTGGTAGTGAATTTTCTTGGCACATTTGAATATAAGCAATTTATTTTGTGCCATTGACCAAATGTTAACTTAATCCTCCCAAGTCTTTTACAAGGTAATGTGCATGTCACATGCAATCCATGCATGATGCATATATTTAGAGGGAGGTTACTTCAACATTTGTGTCCTTGAAACTAACATTTCTTTTAGTGGAATTGTAGTCTCAATAAGAGAGATCATTTCTCTCAATGGGAGTTGTCAACTCATTCTAATCCAAAGCAGTAAAATAGTGTCACTATATACCTTGGATCTTGCTCTTAATTTGTGGTTTGACAACTCACCATAATATAGTCTAAATTCCTTGTTTTGATCTTCGTGATTCAACTCTTGTGCATGTGAGCTTCTCATATACATTTCATCACATGTGCACTAGAGAACAGAAATTTTGTCTATATTATGAGGTTTCATAATTCATGATCCACTTGCCTTCCACATACTAGGGTCATTGATTATGAAACTAGTTGTTGTGCAATTTAATATGTTGTCTCTCTTTTGTCCAAGAATTGGCATATATCATGAAAGAGGGCATTTGAATAAAATTTGATCATATTGCACAACACACTCAACTAGAGGCAAAGGTATGTTTTCCTTGACTAGTATTTACCTTGTGCATCTAGGCTTTATATCATGCTAGTGTGTGCATTCGCATGCAAGTACATTGAGTTTTGTGCACCAATTGGATATTTGTTTGACACCTTCTTAACAATTGACTTGGTGTCAGATATTGTTTAAGTGAGGTGTGAGCCAAATATTATACTAACATCGTCTATAGCTCAATATATGTGCATGTTGCTTATGTGACATAGGATAGATTTTTGAAAACTCCAACTAGCATGATAGGTTGTGTGCGATTTTGAAAATATTTGTGTTTTGGTCTTTTGATCATTATCAATCTATTTGTGACTATAGTTAAGTTTGCTTGATTGATGGCTAGTCACAAATGGTGAGATTCTCTCAAGTCCATAAATCCTTTATCTATCCATCCTCTCCCATATCTTTCGGAAGAAACGAAAGAAAATGGATTTATCGGAAATATTATCTCTTCTATGGACAATCTTGAGTTTTTGGATATCATGATCATCATATACTTTCTCAAGACAAGTGAGCAGGCTTTGGAAGATCAAATCCTCTTGTTTCAATCTTCTCCCTGCTGTCTGGGCGAAACCGGTCTGACCGGTTTCCCAAACCGGTCTGACCGGTTTGGCCAGGACAGTGGGTCCACGTGGATTTATCTCATCCCGTGATTCCCTCTCTCCTCCCATACTCATTCACCACGAGAATTCTCTCTCCTCTGTTCTTCACCGCAAGAAACGCCCCCATGATGATTCCTTGATTCAACCAAAGAAAAGAGGGATTTTTGTTGGCATTGGAGTACCCCAAGGCTGGTGATTGGGTTCCCATCAAGTTTTGGATTCAAATCTTCATCTTCTCTCGAGTTCAAAGCTCTCAAGGTATTCAAATCTTTCCATCGCCCGATCTACTCAATCAGTGAATATCTTGTAAAACCCTTTGGTAGAACATCTTCTGGCATGTCTAGGAACCTATACCTAAGAGATGAATCGATTTGGTGGGCTACATTTTGCAGAACGACGATTTGTGCCCTCACTGCACAAAGCGGTTTGACCGGTTTAGGCAGTGAAGGCCCAAATCCTTGTTTTGCAATGTGTTGGCTCACATATGGACTAGTGATAGCTTATCCTGCAATATCCTTTCAAATTCCAGATCAAATTCTGTCCAGATTGGTCCCTAACTAGTTTTGGCTCAGCTCAAGCAAAAGCGGCCTGACCGGTTTCTGAAACCGGTCTGGCCGTTTGGCACTGAGCTGACCCAAAACTTGTTGGATGCTCTCTATTGATTCAATCTTTGAGCCAATCATTTCCTGGATATTTATACTATGTGTTTCATCTCTTGTGAACCCAGGAAGGACAGTAGAAGATGCCAAGGAGAGCTCATGCCAATCGGATAAAAAAGGGGCGCCATGACCCCTCTATTGGCAGCAGCTCGCAAGCGGCCGGGGGGAGAAATTTGAGGCCAAGAAGGGGCAAGAGAGCAGCAGAGCAACATATTGAAGAAGTGGATGTAGTCGAGGACACTACTTCTAGTGGTGAAGATGAAGTTGAGGATGAAAACTATAGAGTTGAGTACCGGCATGGTCAGCGGGGAGATGATGATGATGATGATGATGATGAGGAGGAGGAGGAGGAGGAGGAGGAGGAGATGGCTACTGGTGATGATGAGGAAGAGGAGGCAGGTGAATGTCCCTCTCGTTCTTGAGATAGTCCGACCCACTGGCCCAGCTAGTAGGAGAGTGACATATTACCTTGCTAGTGGGATGACTGATGTTGTCAGAAGGTTGAGGAGGACTAGTCCACTTGATGTGGATAGGACAACCATCGACTACAGATTTTGGACTCTTTTTCAGCAGGATTTCTATGCCACAACTATTATGAAGAAGACCAAGATCACATCAGATGCACAGTACATAGATTGGGAGTACATAAGCAAGCAAGACAATCCTGTGTTCAATGAGATTATCAGAGTATGTGCTGAAAAGAGGGTCAAACATCTCATGGGCATCAGGCACAGCTGGAACAAGGAAGTCATTGCTCGGTTTTATGCCACTATGTACTTCGGATACTACGAGCATGGTGGTAGGCAGGAGAGAGCTATGCATTAGATGACAGAAGGACAGCGCTATCACATCACTTACACTGCCTTTGCTACTCTCTTGAAGGTTGATAATGAGGATGAAAACACCATAAAGATACATGATAGTGGTATAATAGAAAATTCAGAGTTAAAATTCATATATCCAAGAAATTAGAATGGCAGCTGGGGGAAAGTGAGTGGTCTCTACACCTACTATGGGACCCTTTATAGGATGCTTCGCAAGACACTCACTCCCAGAGATGGCAACACCTCAGATATTTCACTCTACATGAGAAATTTGATGTACTATTTGAGGATTGGAGAGGAGACACCTCCCTTCAGTGTTGCTGATTTCATTTGGCAAGAAATCAAGACCATTTCTGAGAGTCCTCAGAAGATATGTGCCTACAGACCCTTCATCATGCTTGTGATAAAGAGGGTGACAAATTTGAAGATAAAAAAGGACACCCAACACAAGCCTTTGAAGCCTCCCGTGCCTCACAAGTTTTGTATGCCTTCTCAACCACAGGAGGACCCACTGCAGCAGCCTTATTTTGGACAGGGAGATCAGCACAAGTCTATACAGCAAGGGGGAGAAGCCACTCAGCAGCAGCAACAGCACAGTCAGCTGCAGCCGGGGCAAACCGGTCTGACCGGTTCCCCAAACCGGTCTGACCGGTTTGGACCTGGTAGTAGCTCCCAGCCAGAGCGAAGGTCTTCTCCTATTCAGAAGTTCATCTCTATGTTCCCAGGCATTTGCAAAGGCTAGAGGGATGTCCAGGTTTATGTTAGGCAGTAGAGGCTTGAGAACAAGAAGACTCGAGATGCGATCAAGAGATTACACACAACATTGAGTCTGAATGATCCTCCATCACCCATTTCTCCACCACTTGAGCTTCCTGAGATACCCCCGCTTCGAGACATCATGACTGATCACATGAATGCGGGCTATTTTGAGGAGTATGGTGACATCTTTGGCTATGGACACGTTGGCTCGAGCTCACAGCCTCCGCCACCTCCTCCTCGGTCGTTTGGTGCTCCAGGGACCATGCCATACATACCTACTTTAGAGGGTGACTTGTTTGGTTCTTCGTTCGGTTTTGCACTGACAGTACCAACCTATGCACATGTCACACTTCCGTCCTCATCATATACACTTGGTGGCACCGGTTCGTCTATGGCAGGAGTTCAGTTCTCGAGTGCACCATCTCCATCTCCCGGAGACTTTGCCTCACAGGCAGTAGCTTCCATCTTCGGAACTACTTCTGCTCCTAGTCAGGGTATGTTTACACCTCCATATCTTCTTCCTTGACTAGCACATTTGAATCACTCCATATTATCACACATACACTTTCACTTGAGTGAAGGTTTTCATTGGACTTCAACTTCTTCGTCAGATGATCATAGCCCGACCTTCTAGTGGCAGCGAGGAGTTGATGCATGGAGGGAGCAGGACTACAAGCTTCTCCAGGCCCTTTTATGGATGCTTGATGACAAAGAGGGAGAAGAATGGATTAAAGCTTTTCGAGTTGATCTTGTAGTCTTGTAGTACTTTGGTACTTTGGATGTAATAAATTCGTACTTTATCCATTTGTGGACTTGAGGACTTGTAATGTGTGCTACTCTGTGTGTTGAACTCATTTATGAATTCTAAGTGATAATTTGCTAGTGTGTTACATGTATTAGTTGATGCAATGTTGTTTCACACATGCTTGTTGTCTGGGTGAAACCGGTCTGACCGGTTTGGCCTGAGACAGCAAGCATGCGCTTCTCTTTGTTTTATTGAGTGCTATACATGTCATTTGCATCACACATTGTTTTATTATGTTATACACACTTGTTGCACATGTTGGATGCTGAGATATAGGGGGAGCTCTCAATTTTAGTTGATTATATGTGCATTTGGCATTTGAGGCCGAATGTTTTGAAATTCTATTCAAGGTACATATTGAGGGGGAGCTCACCATATATCCCAGTCATCTAGAGCTTAAATTTCATATCTTTTGTAATCATTAATCATATTGTCATCAATCACCAAAAAGGGGGAGATTGAAAGTGCATCTAGGCACTTACATGTTTTGGTGATTTTAGATGACAACATGATTTGTATTTAACTTGTTTGCTTAAGCATATGAGCAAGGTTCTAGTCTTATGAATATTCATGTAATATATTTGTTGTGAAGAATATGAGCTCACTGTTGGTATAAATGACATTAAAGCAAACAAGTGGTTGTGATCCCATGCAACTAAGCAATACAACGACAAGTGCATAGAAGTGACAAATGAGACATGGCGTTATGCAAATTGGTTGGTCTCATCTATAGGATACTTGTCAAAGGTTAATGGGATAAATTATTTGAAGAAATTAGGATTTCTTTGGGCTTGGTCCATAGCTATGGTTATATTCAAATTGGGACATGATTCTACGGATATTATATAGTCTCAAGTGCATGAAAGCTTATGGACAAGTAATCTACCAAAGAAAACATACAAGACAACACAAAAGGAAATATTAAAGATATTTCAAGCTAATTGAAGACATGGATTTCAATGTGGTATTCATGATGATGCAATGTAAAGTGGAACTCAAAGTGGCTAGATATGGTGAAAGGGGTTAAGCTAGATGGCAGTGTCCATATACCAAGCAAAGAGAAGGGCAAGTCAGTCTTGTAGCCAAGGGACTTTGCTAGGGTGAAGACTAGCATCATGGTTTGATCTCTATGCATTAATCAAGCCTTACCAAGTGAAGCTATGCAACACACCTAATTCTCTTTAGATCATATATTGGAATGACTTATGAATTATTTCATACTATTGGAAATTCTAAGCCATTGACTCAAGTTGGATTTGCTCAGCAAGATAAAGATGTTGAAGCCCTCAAAGTTGTGAATGATCAAGTATGGCAACAATCAAGACATAAAAGCTCAAGTGGAAGATTTCATTTATTGTTTTAATCTTGAGTTTAGGAATGACGTACTATCAAGAGGGATGCAACATTATTTGTTTGACAACACCAAAAGTGCTCATAGTTCAACCCATGTGAGATAGCCTTGAGAGAGTAGTCCATTGTGGACTTAGTGTGCTGACTCGACCCAAACCGGTCCGACCGGTTTGGGAAACCGGTCTGACCGGTTTGGCATCTGACAGGCTCAACGACTAGTTTGGTTTGAAAATCGGTCTGACCGGTTTGGGAAACTAGTATGACTGGTATGGGAAACCGGTCTGACCGGTTTTCCTCTATTCATAACGGCTAGTTTTTGGGATTGGGGTATTTCTACCCCTTGGCCCTCTCCTTAAACAGAATCTCGTCCCGAGATTCGCAGAGAATAGGAACAAGGAGGTGAATGGAACAACAAGATTCTGGAAGGGAGATGGTTCCATCTTCCTCATCTTCTTTATTGATATAGTTGTGGAGTTTCTACTTCTTCTGATCTTCTTCAAGTTTCTTTCTCTTCAGGTGTGATGGTTGTGTCGATGACATCCTCTTGCTGGAGTTCCTCTCGGCATTATCTCTAGTTCTTCTGAAGTTCTTCGTTTTATTTAGTAGAAAAAGATAGCAAGAAGAGCAATGACATACTGGGAAAAAGAGAGAGAGAGCCCAACTAAACAATCATTGCAAAGAAGCAAATCAATCAGAGGCACAATAACAAGCATTACAAGCACACTCAACCAAAGTTAACCACACCAAAATTTAAACGAAGCTAGATGTTATTAGTAAGGGGGAATCCTCCTAGGTATGGATATATCTTCAACTTGGTATAGGCATCCTTCAACTTGACCTTCTAACTTCTTGATGTAGTGGTAGTCTTGTAATTTGAAGTCGTTCAGGCTTGAACTTCCTATGGCAGACGGATGATATCTTCATCCTTCAAGTGACTTGCAAACGCACCAGGACGATACAGACAATCTAAGTGTTTTAGGATGAAGGAAAAGTAGCAAAGGCACTTTGGAAATCAGAAGCCAAGGTAAGAATCCAAAGTGACAATATTTGAAGGACAAGGAGGTGTGAAATGGAAATAGAAATTTTAAGGAGAATGAATGGCCAAGGTAAAGCAATTAACAAGAGGAGTTGAATAGACAAAATTTAAGGATCAGCAGTTTATCAAACCAAGGTGGAGGTAAATAATCAGAAGTCAATGGTGACAAGTAAATTATCAAGGAGGGGATAAAACGTCAAAGAATATAATGACCAAAGAGAAATTGTCAATGAAGGGAAAATGCTCAAGGATAGCATTTTTTTATGAATCAAAATATCAAGGATTGAGAAAGCATGGGTTGTATGGCGAAATAAGCCTTAATGGAAGACCAGTACTATCTAGGCTGCGGTCCTACAGTCAGCATAGCTCTGATACCAATCTATTACACCCGGATTTACACAGAAACCCGAATGCTACTGTATGTGTGCCCAGGAAGTCCACAAAACACATACAGCTTACAAATGTGGTAAAACAGAGTACATATGCTCGAATAAACTAGTTTTGCATCACAGTTTACCTAAAACACAGCGGAAGGCTATTTTTTAACTATCTTCACAGTTAGAGCCTCAAGTCCACAGGGACACCGACTGGTTGACCACATCTCAAAATACAGACGATCCTCAGGAATCACAGTAGTTGTCTCTTTCACTCCATCTGTTACCCATCCGGGATTTTGTTGAATATTGGCAACTGTAAGTAATTGTCTTACTTAGCAAGTACAACATGGGTATATGAAGGCTTAAAAGAAAGGCTTGACACGGCTGTACTGCATTAGCACTTTTAGTTGATTCATTTTAGCATAAACCTAAGTTACTACAAGTACATGAATCCCAGTTGAATTCCCCAATTAGTAAAGTAGAAGTAAACATTAAACCGTAATAAATAATAGCATCTTCTAATAAAAAAGGATCCAGGCCGCTCGTGACCCTGAGCAAGGCTATCATGATAGATTATACACTATGCAGAGGTTTCGCCCTTTACCCACCAGTCGCGTAAATGTCCAAAGGAACTTTGCACCCAACCACGCACATCAACACTTCCGAGGTGTGACTGCATAGGGACGCTACAAGGCTTTTCACAAGACACCCTAACAAAACAGTAGCCGTTATGGTACAACCTAGGCAGCATGACCCAAGGCACCGAGATTGACTGACGCTCATGTAGCGACACGAGGGGGGTCAATGGCGTCCAAGCGCGGTAAAGCATATCAACAACAACAAAATAAATAGCGCAACGTGTGGAGCCCCCGCCATACAGTGACTCCCAACACGGGACTGTGCCTCACGGGGACATAGCCGACGGATACTCCGTCCTCGGTGGATCAAACCATACTCTCACCCATGCTTCCCATAACACCGTCGGCCCGTCGGTAACTACTGTGAAGCTAGAGCCGTACATGTTACTTGTCCAAGACCAGAGCCATTATAGTTCCAGCGGTGGCAACAGGTTCCTGGGTTGCCGCTTTAAGAACCAGTCCTTACGGAGAGACACTAGGGCCAAGCACGAAGCGTACGCCCTAGCTCCCTAATCCATGTTGCTAAAAAGCAAGTTTTACCATTAACATTGAAGTGAACCATTAAGTAAAGATTAACAGTTAAGAAAAGGTGACAGTAGCTGCGCCTAGCAATGTTCTACCCAAATGCAATAACCCAAGGTAATCAAGGTATAGGATAAACAAAGCTAGGTACAACCTTAATAGGAACAATTTAGACACATGCATATGCAGTAAATAATGTAAAGGTGTGTTTAGGTAGCAAGGATTGTCTGTCCTATACTTGCCTTCCTCAAAGTGCTGTTGCTGCTCCTGGTCCTGCTCCTCGTAACCCTCGAACTCAAGCACGTACGGCTCACCGACTGGACTCATGCATCAACACACAAGCATCCACACAAGCCAGTACATGCAAACAATATTATTCTATTAGAACAGTACACCATACAATAGAAACAGAACAAAAGAAGGCCGAAAAACTAATCTACGCTTCGCTACGAACACGTGAGCGCGAAAATCACTCAAATCGGAGCTAAAACGAGAAAGATATGACTTTTCTAAGGCTTGCTGGCAAAGTTTTAAAAGTTCAAGGGGCTTATTTGCAAAAACTCAGGGGCTAAAACATAATTTTATATTAAAACAGGAGGGTTTAATCGCAAATTAACCAACACAGGACCTCAGGTGCTATTTTTAAAAAGGACAGGGGGTTTTCTGTAAAAATCAGGACCTAATTCTAATTATTTTGAATAGATCTGGACCGCGGGTTAATTTCCAAAAAGATCAGGGGCTCTTTTGCAAAATGGCCATGGTTGACCGGGGATTGACCGGTATTGACTCGGGTTTGATTCGGCTGGGTTCAATCTGGGCCGCTGGATTTGGTTTGGACGGCGGGGATTACATCCAGGGAAGGGGGTCGTCGACGGCGGTGCGACGTTCGGCGGCGTTGGGGCAGCTGCGGCGGCGCTTCGCCGGCGAGGCTCGGAAACGAGCTAGGGTGCTCGGTTTGGGACCCACGCGTCAGTGACGAGGCGACGGGGCTGCGGTGGGCTGGCTGCAAGCCATGCTGCTGGGCCGGACTGGGCCACAAGTGGGGAACGCGGGCTGCTGCGGGAGTGGGAGGGCGAGCAGGCCGGGAGGAAACGAAGCAGGCCGCCGGGCTGGGCCGCAAGCGGAGCAGGGGGAGCGGGTCGGCTGGCTGGCGGGGCTGGCCGGGCTGGGCCGAAAACGGGAAAAGAAGAACTGGGCCGCTGCGTGTGAGAAAAGAAAAAGGGGCAAGCTCGGCCGGGGAATAGAATTCAGGGAGGAAAAGTGAACTCGGGCCAAAACAACTTTTCTAGAGCTCCAAACAATTCGAATCAAATTCGAATTTAAAGAGGATTTAAATTCCAATCTAATTCACCAGTAACCAAAACACAATGCAGCAGCATGGCTGCAACATAAATGTTTCTAACCTTATCTTTGATTTTAAATTCTCAGAAATAGTTTGTTTTCCCTATATTGATTATGAGCACTTTCAATAAAAAGTAATTTTAATTACTAAATTTAAGAAATACATTTTTAGGGTGTTACAAACCTACATTGGTTTAATTTAATTTAGAAAACAAAATTTTCCTATACTAAATTCCCTGCAAATTAAATAAAGTAGAGAAAAATTTTAAAATTATGAGAAATTCTTTATTTAATTAATCATCAAAATCACATCCCAAAATCGAAAAATTTTGGGGTGTGACATCATCGGGGTCCACTCCACCACAGGCAACCTTGAGCGTAGCGCGCTCCCTTCAGTCGTACCAACCGTCCTGGTTGAACTCACGGTCGGAGTCTTCACCTGCGTACCCAAAGTCTGTCCCCAAGGAATTGGGGCAGGTCCACGTCACCAACCATATATGCAGCAAGCTTTAAAGTGGCCTAGCTAGTAATAAAAATATTCAAGGGAAGTAAGCCGGGGCTTCTTATGCGCAACAGCTATAAACCCAAGTTCAACTCAGCACCAACTCCTTTCCTCACCAGAGAAAACACACTCCCCAAAACCACCATCAGCCTCACAACCACATCGGGCTTGTCCTGTCTCAACAGGTTCCCGCAAATATCATCCACCAACGCCTTTCACTCGCTAGTCGACTCAGTGAGCTCCTTCCCCACCTTGTCTCATCAGCAACGCTAGACCAACCTCTCATTACCCAAACCAAGGAAGAGGTAAGAAAGCAGATAGCCGGGCTAACCTAGATGATATCAGAAAGGTCGTCCATAACCTTGGACACGACTATACGTATAGTTTTCACTCTACAGAGGTTGCACTCCTGGAACCATCCGGGCTGCAGACGGTAATGAGCCGTCTTGAGACACAGCCCACAACAAAGACCCTAAGAAGTAATGGTGCCATCCTGTCTCCCTGGGCTCGGGAAACAATCTGAGCTAACAGCTGCCCCAGGGTCGTGAAAACTTCCCACCGGGGCCAGTCGGGGGGCCGTGGTAAACCAGGGAGAGTACGCCGCAACGAGTCCCCCTTACACATATCAAACTCGAATCTCCTACAGGTCTGGCACCACACTAAGTAGGCTTGCTGGAACCCTCCCCATTCCATGTAGATGGTGAGCACTGTAAATCCCACTGAAAGCCGCCATCGACACGGTCCTTAATTGTCGGTAAAGCGAGTATCAGCATCAAAAAGCGATACACCGCAACAGTCCGCAATCGGCACCCATTCTAGGTATAGCCGCCCAACTCCTCAGAAGTAACCAAAGTAACCATGTACCCGCAACAGGTACTCCGTAGGGACTGCCCGAGTGCAGCCCCCAAGCACCCCAATCAAACGATCGGGTTATTATCACTCGCTTACACCGCCTATCTGCACTACACCACCCATACCGCCCACAACTCACGCCAAGAAGATCAGATCACAACCATCCCAACACATGAATCGCATAGCATATAACATTTAGTGGATAATAGGATGGCAAGGTAACAGTATATAAACAATGGCAGTGCAGGTTTATCATACGAGTAAACTAAAGTGCTAGCATACTAGTTTGCATGTCTAATATGTATTTCAGAGATTGGTCGGGCGTGAACCTGGGCAAAAGTCTTCGTCCTCGTCAAAGCAGTTGTCGTAGTGGTCCGGCTCCTCCAGGCTCTCTGGAGCTCCTAGGGTTGCGGAAAATAAATAAGGCGCGGCTACTAGCAAAGAAACACCAAAACAACGAAGAAACAAGACCCAAAGAACACCAACCTCTACACTAACGCGTAGGTCATGATTTTAGAAAAATATAGAAACTGGTTTCATATTTTTCTGAGCTACGGTTGATTTATAATGAATTTTCCAAGTGTAAAATCATTTTATGAAAATATTAAATAATTTCCCGAAAAAGAAAACAGTCAAATAATCAGCCAGCTGACGTAAGCATGACGTCATCAGTGGGTCAGCCTTATGCTGACGTCATCAGTGGGTCCGGATGACGTCAGCGTTGACCGGTCAACGGTCAACGGTCATTGGTCAAAGGTCAACTGGTCAACCTGGCCAGTGGGCCCCAGCGGTCAGCGACTGGCAGTGGGTGACGTGTGGGCCTCGTGCGTCAGCGTTGTTATTCGAAAAAGAAAAAGAGAAAAGCGCTGCTGGGCCGGAGTTGGGCCGAAAGAAAAGTCCAGGGGGATAAACCGGACTTTAGCGTGAACTTTAGGCCCACGAAGGGGACGCGGCTGGATCCGGCGCTGTGGACCGGTCCACCGTGCGCCGTGCGAGTGGTTCACGTGCACCGGGTGTATGGGATCCATTTGTGGCCGACACAAGATTCTCTGCGGGTGCTCGTGCGTGTGGTTGGTGTGGTGCCCGTGTGGCTTTCCGCCCCCGCATGAGTGCGCGTGACGTCGCGGCGACGGCGCGGCCAGAGCGTGGCGACGACGCTCCGGCGAGGCGTCCCTGCGCCATGGTTAGGTTCAAGATGGATCGGGGTTGGCTTGGCTCAACCTCGCGCGTCCACGCGCGGTGTCCTGGCACACCCAGGTCCGCAGCGGCGGCGATTTTGCGAAGGGAAAACTCGCGGCGGCGGCCGACCGGCGGCGCTGGCCAGCGGTGCGGCGGCACAAGGCCGAAAAGGCTAGCTTGCGAGCACGCAGCCATCAGCGACTGCTGGGATGCGGCTAGGTGCATGTGCGTGGGCTCGTGGCTGTCCTCGGCTGCGGCACGGCCTCGGCGTTCGCGCGCGGTGAGCAGAGCTCGGCCGCGGCGGCCTTGGCTGCGGGGTTCAGTCGACGGCGGTTTGCAAAAAGGGGTTAGCGGCTCAAGGTCCCTGCAAGATCATAGCCACGACACGAAGGTCGGGTCCCAGAAGATGGCTAGCAAGGCGGCGCTTCAGAACGGCGGCAACATGGCCGGAACAGGGGAGAAGGGAAAGGAAGACGGCGACGCTCACTTTGGTTCCCGTAGACGAACTCAGCAGCTCGGGGAAGACTCGCGGTACGACGGTGATCCTCGTGCTCCCACGAATAGCTCTGCTCCGGTTCCGGCTTGGCATCCCCACGGGCGGCGGCGCCCACGGCCCTTGGCGTCATCGCGGGGAAGCAGCTCCGGCCTTCCTTGCGACCTTCTTGGCCTGGCTCCCTCTTCTCCTCCCTCCACTGCTCTCCTCCTCCCTCTCCTCTCCCGACTCGGGGTCAGAAAAGCCCAATGGGGGCAGCGACGGCTCAAGGAGGGAAAGGCCTCCCGGCGGGGGATCTTATAGGGCTCGGCACTAGGGTTTGCGGCCATGGACGGCGAGATGGATAGCTTGAGCGTCCGCGGACACGTGTCGTCATCGCGACGGGCCACGAAGGGGCTGATGGGACCGGCTCGAAGTCACGGGCGCGGCAGCAGAGAGAAGGCGGCCGCGCGCGAGGAAGAAGGGGAGGAAGGGGATAAAGCTGACATGCGGGCCCTGCGTGTCAGCGGCAGAGAAGGAAGAGGGCGCGGGGTTGATGCTGGGCCGCTGTTGGGCCAAAAGGCCGGCCGGGCTGGTTGGTAGGATTGGCTCGGGAAGGAAGTTTAAGGGGATTTTCTGGAGTTTAGCTTCGGAGTTTAGGCCGACTAGCAGTTAGTTGGGTTTGACAATTAGTTTGGCTTGTTAGTGTTTGAATTCAAATCTAGAATTTGAATTCAAGCCAACCAAAAATCTAATAAAACCAAATTAACTGCAAATCACACATATTTGCTCCTTAGCACTTCAAATTGATTTTAAATTTAAATCTAAATTGCCTAGGAATAAAGGGAGCAATAGGATGACAATCTTATATGTTGGTTTGCATTCACAACATTAGACTCAAAATTTTTAAATTCCACTTTTTTTGCACTCAACAGATCCTATAGAAATTTTTAGGGTTGTTACAAAACCGGTCTGACCGGTTTGGGAAACCGGTCTGATCGGTTTCAGTACTGACTTTGGAAAAAGTTTTGTTAATTTGCAGATTCACCTATTCACCCACCCCCTCTAGGTGACATCAAGGTCCTTTCATCATGCTGCTAGTTACTCGGCTGTTACATAGAGTCCAAAACCCCAATAGAGGAATAGCATCTCGGTGACCTCCTCTTCTCATGCACAAGATTTGATCCTCTCTACTCATCTTACTGGAATCTATCTAAAAAAGATAGTTGAGTTGGGAACAGCTCTTTCGCTTCCTAAATCGCTAGGATCAGGTATCACATTCTAACTCCTTCTACATTGGCTAAGAATATGTCTTCTTATGAACATGGCTCTTGAATCATTTCTCAGATCTATGTTGCGTGTATTCCTACCTATTCACATAGTTCTAGTTTCATTAGTAAACTAGTTGAATAGATTGGTGAATCCAAGCCTACTCTTGGTTCTGAAACTCGGATGATATTCTTGGCCTCTTGATTTTTGATTTATACTCTGTTTTCCATTTTTTCTTGTCGTGTGCATTAGAGATGTGAACATGTATTTGCATTACCCTGTGATTTCAGATCATTCTATCTATGAGTAGGTAACTGCACTACCTTTTAAGATTATTTATGATGAGTATTTTCTCTTCTAGATGTGCAACTATAGTAATGTGGTAATTGACCCCGTCAAGAATAATTAATCCACATCATATAATACTATTGATTTCATAGGATCCTACTCTTGTACATATTGGTTATGGCAGATATCCGTACGAGGACTTTCTTCTTCTAATAACTTCATGGAATCTATGATGTAGAGCTTGTATATGTAGCATCATGTTTCTTGATATGGCAAAATGACAAGCATAAATTCAATTTACCGAAATATATGGGCATCACAAAACAAGCATATAAATTTACAATAGGATAGACCAAGAGAAATATAATTAATGTAGCCCATATGTGGATCTACTTTTCTTGATGTATAATTTTTGGGTCAAAAGACACTAAGGTGCTATTCAATTGTGAAACGAACAACAAATTTGTTCTTCATATTCATATCAAAGACATAAAATATAAAGTTGAATGGAAACATTCTCCTTTTTTCATTTTCAAAAGATTTTTTTCGCTAACTTTTGTGCTTTCTCTTGGCATTATTGGGCTTTGAGAAAGAGCTAAAAAAATATCAAGGGATGCTGAAATATGTGCTTGAATGATACAGTAGTTTACCAAGGAACCGACAGGATTGCCATCAAACGTATTTGTAGTTCGCCTGATTTTGTTGACATTAGATCAGTACAATATGCACAATAATCGCTCCATGTGCACAAGCACATTAGGGTTAGGCATGGCAGCTCAACCATCACCTTAGGCTACTTTCTTGGAGGAGACGGTGAAATTATTGGTCATTTACACACACCTTCTACATCATTTGGTGCTTATTGTCAACTTTATAACTTTCTGCACATAAATACTGGGAAGAAGGCTAAGAAAGGTAATATTTTAATGAAAAAATATGAGATGGGAAAGTTACTTGGAAAAGGGAGTTTTGCAAAAGTCTATCATGCTCATATTCTCAAGACTTCCAAGAGTGTTGCTATCAAGGTGATTGACGAAGATAAGATCTTAAAGTGTGGTCTTATGGATCAAATAAGTTGAGAGATTTCAATGATGAAGTTGGTGAAACATCCAAATATGGTCCAACTATATAAGGTTATAGCTACTAAAACCAAGATATACTTTGGTTTGGAGTATGTCAAAGGAGGAGGGTTGTTCAACAATGTTCAACGGGGAAGGCTAAAAGAAGATGTTGCTCATAAATATTTCCAACAACTGATTAGCGTTGTTGATTTTTGTCACATTACAGGAGTTTATCGCCGTGATCTAAAGCCTGAAAATCTTCTTCTTGATGAAAGTCGTAATTTAAACATCTCTAACTTTGGTTTAAATGCACTTCCATATTGCAAGAGACTAGATGGGTTGTTCCATACAAGTTGTGGTACTCCTGCATATGTTGCTCAAGAAGTAATAAGTAGAAAAGGATATGATGGTGCAAAACCTGACATATGGCCATGTGGAGTGATTCTCTATGTGTTGTTGGCAGGCTATGTTCCTTTCCATGATAAGAACATGACAGACATATATAAGAAAATTTGTAGGGCAGAACTCAAGTGTCCAAGTTGGTTTTCTTCAGATATTCACAAGATTTTGTGGCGTATTCTTCATCCAAACCCTAGTGCATGTATCTCTCTTGCAGAAACAATGGAACATCCTTAGTTTAGAACTAATCTAGACGGAAGATTGCATCATTATACCATGGAAACAATAGATAATATTATACCCATTGACATGAATTTTACTTTGGATTATTTAAATACCAATACAGTTGAGGGTAATGAAGGTGTAGAAAAACTTACTAGTTTGAATGCTTTTGACAACATCTCTCTTTCGAACGAATATTATCTCTCTGGCATATTTGAGAACTCAACTAGGGAGGAGACTAAATTCAAATCTACCAACACAGCTTTGACAATAATTAGAAAGTTGGAGGAAATTGCAACTAAAGGTAACAAATAAAGCTGGTGGACTACTAAAGATGGAAGGTTCCAAAATAGGAAGAAAAGGTGTGATGCCCATAAATGCCGAAGTATTTCATATCGCACCAAATTTCATCTAGTGGACATCAAGAAAACCAATGGAGATACCCTCGGGTATCAAAAGGTCATGAAACATGGTATAAGGCCAGCACTTGAAGACATTGTGTGGGCTTGGCAAGGTGAGCAACCTGAAAAGGAGAAGCAACAATCTTAGGTATCATGATGACGAGTATAATGCTAGTAGAGCCGGTCACAGTCTAAAATTCTCATGTTGACTCTGTAATGTATTGTTCTAATTATTTCCTAATCCTCATGTTTTTAGCATAGATTTTTACAATTTTATTGGCTGTTCAAATGGAAATGGCTTCTATCTTATGGAAGGTTTTCATAATCCAATGGTTTTGATTGTTGAAAAATTGCATGTTACTAAAAGGAAGCCGGTTGTAAATCAACTAAGATTCAGGATATTTGTGAGTCCAGTTGATATATATATATATTTATTTATTTATTTTATTTCACCTAAATTTGCTACTGGGTACCGGATTGTGGACTTGAAGGAAAGTTATAAACTTATGATCAGATTGATGTATCGGGATTCTTTCTACTTCCATAACTCCCAAGAGCTGATTCAGCAGTTTGTTAGATGAAGTTTCATCCTTCTCCTATTCTATGCTGGCCTCATTAAGGCTTGATTGGGTTGGAACAGTTGTGAGAGGCCACAACGACCATTTCTGCTGGGCGATGAGGCTCCAACTAAAAGTAAGATCTATCTTAAAGAGCTTGTGGATTCGCTCACGCCGCTAATTACTCGGTTGTTATACAGAGTCCAAAAAGCCAACAGAGGAATAGCTCTCAAAGAGCTTGTGAATACCTCCTCTTCTCGCGCACAGGATTTGATCCTCTCTACTCACCTTACTAGAATCTATCTCAAATGAAAGTTGAGTTGGGATAAGCTCTTTTTCTTCCAGAATCACCGGGATCAGGTATCACTCTCTAACACCTGTTGCATCGACTAAGAATTTGTCTTCTTATGAAGATGGCTCTTGGATCTTTTCTCAGATCTGCGTTGCGTGCATGCCTGCCTATTCACATAGTTCTAGTTTCATCAGTAAACTAGTTGAATAGATTGGTGTATCCGAGCCGACTCTTGGTTCAGAAACTCTCATGATATTCTTGGCCTCTTGATTTTTGATTTAGACTTTGTGTTTACATATACATGAATAGTTTCTGGTTTGCCCTTGTGTCTTGTCGTGTGCATTAGAGATGTGAATAGTATTATATGATGTGGATTAATTTTTCTCTTCTAGATGTGCAACTACAATAATGTGGTAATTGACAGCATTAGGAACAATTAATCCACATCATATAATACTATAGATTTCATAGGATCCTGCTCTTGTATGTATTGGTGGATTGATGTATCAGGTTTCTTTCTACTTCCACGACTCCTAGGAGCTGATTCAAAAGCCCGTTAGATGAAGATTCATCCATCATGTCCTATGCTGGCCTCATTCCAGGTGATTGGGTTGGAACAGTTGTGTCCAACCCAACATCAACCAAACACAAGATTTTTTGCTCTCCATCACTTGAGGAAAGAATGTTCCTCCGTTCCAAATTCTAGGTGGTTTTGGCATTTAATGGTTCGTAATTTTTTCTATGAATTTAGACATAGTCTACATCTAGATGCATATCAAAATCTATTGATCTAGGAAAACTAAAACGACCTTCAATTTAGAACGGAGGTATATGTTACAGCTCGATGTGTTGTGGCAACTTGCTTCCTGAACCCCTTAGAGTCCCATGCAACTTGCATGCTTTGCCCCTTACGTGGGACCGAGAGACGAGCTTCGCCCACATATCAATGATGCGAGCTGCAGTACATGCAAGGTTTACTCATTAATGAGAGAAGTATTCATCTTGCAAGCATCATCCATATGTGATATACTATATCAATACCACAAGCCGTGGCGCACTTCACCACGCCTAGTACCGACGAGGCTAGACGAAACTTTGGCTAAGTTGCCAATGAGGCATGGTCACTACTCCATTGACATGTCCCAAACAACGGGATCAGACACTACGTTGTCGGGCACCGATGAGGCAAAGCCAACAGACGTATGCCCGCATTTAATGAACCTGGGTTGTATGACTGGGCAGCGACAAGGCGAAAGTCACCCCTTCGTCAACATACTCTTCCGTTTACTACCGGCGTGGCGATGACACCATTGTGATTGAGTGTCATTGAAACAAGCCACACACACCAACTCTACGCTCAATACCTCTATGGACGACGAGCAGATGAATACTTGATGACCATAAAAGAGCAGCTTAATCGGAGGTTTTCTGTAGACTCGCTCTGCGGATATAATTAACCGGATGCGCCCCATAGGCTCCAAGAATTGGTGAACTACGCAATCTCTATAACTCAAATGTCACTGAAAGCATCAACGCAAAAGTCAGACAAAGACAAGTTGTCGCGAGTCACGTGTTCATGTATTTTGTAAAAGATCAAAATTAATGAAATATGTGTTCTCTCTTATATGTGCATGTGTCCCATGTGCTACTTTTATTTTCTCTTGTCTTCATTTTGTTTTCACGAACACTACTAGGACATGGTCTTTTTCCTTGAGGGTACCCAGGAACCTGATCTCACAAGCCCCTGAGCGCTTCATATTGACCAGCAACCTCCTTCGAAGTCTTATAGTCTTTTGCCGAGTGCTTGTCGTTACTGAGAGGTTGTGGAGAGCTTCGTAAATGTCTTGAATAAATATTCTCACCGAAGGGCTTGAAAAAATCTTCGAGTCTTTGTCTTGAAAATGATCAACTATAGGCACAAAAAAATGTGTACCCCTTAGGTATAGCCCCAAGCCTCAAAGCGAACGGTTATCCTTCGGCCCGAGGGTCAAGAAACATAATTCTCGAAATATCTTCAGTGTAGATATCCAAGTATCGACTGGTGCCAGTACTCGATTAGTCGTCATAATATGCAAGCATTGACTAGTTGCAGTACTCTACTGGCGTTGTAATACCGCACTATTTGAGTATCGACTAGTTCTAGTACTCGGCTTCAGGTCCTAACTTGTGCCGTGTAGCCCCTAAGCCATAAGCGACTAGTTGAAGAACTCAGCATGCATTATGGTTCTGCATCATGTGAGTATCGACTAGTGTAAGTACTTGGGTGGCTTCATGACACCATGGTGAGGTGAGGTGGTGCCAGGTCCCGACTGATGTGAGTACTGAGCTAGCAACCATGCAATTTAAATATATAGGATGAGTAGTATTTGTTCAAAAAATGATGACAAAAGAAAATAATAACTTATTGTATTGCATGTTTAAGCTTTTTGCTCGTTACTCTTGTTAGACTCTTAACCACATGAGTAGTAGCCCTATTACATTTAAGCACTTGGTCCCGCTTAATCATAGCCCATAACATAGAGAACTGAGTCTTCTTGGACGTGTAGGTGCATAGGTATTTGTGAAGGAGCCAAAGTTTCACAAGTTTAGGTGCATGTTACTGAGGAGTGTTGGTCGTTAAGAGTTGAGAGAAATAAGAAAGTAGTCGGTGAGGACTTTTCTCCTGTTGGAGAAGTTGCATGAGGGTTTTGCCACCCGTCGGTAAGGAATTTTGCATATGTAAGTATAGCCTCTGAGATGCTTTCATAATTCGATGTACAAAGTCTGCGGGCTAAGAACCCTACACAACTCGATGTACCAAGTTCGTGGGAGAAGAGCCCTACGTAACCTGGAGTACCAAGCTTGTGGGTTAAGAGCCCTACATATCTTGATTTACCAAATATGTGGGCTAACTTGGCATGCTCAATAATTAGCGATGGTGTAGCCCCTGAGAACTGTTGTTGTCGAGTGACGTACCCAGAAAAATAGTCGACATATGGCCAAGAATGTATAGAACAAGCTTATGAAATTATTATATAAAGAAAATATTATTAAATAGGACTTAGCATGATTCGCATAGTATTTGAAGTAGTCGTGCGCGATGACGTGATTGTCGATGAAGCCGACTTGTCGGGACATGTCCCTGACTAGTTCCTGATCTTGCGAGACTCGTTCCCGAGTGGTTTCGGGTCGAGCCGACTAGATGAAGCTGTCGTTCGTAAGCTGGTGTAGTCAACCCGTCTTGGTAGGGTGGTTCTTTGATTATGACGACTGCCGTCAATCGAGACTCGCTGTCCAGGTGGGGGTTAGGGGGAATCAGACTAGGCCACTGAACAATATGTCCTCCTGGGGTCCTGGAGATCGATGACCAATCTCGAGTGGACTCCCGCGAGTGGTTCTTTGTGTAGTTAGAAGTTGAAAGCTTGAGCTGGTGTTGATGTCGCCATGCACTTCTGCTGATATATGGCCGTAGAGTCGGGGGGGCTTGATTGAAAACTGATCTGAGAAATCCTCCGATGGTTGTTGAGCTGGATCGGAGTCCCAGATCTCTTCCAAGGATAAGTTGGAGACTGATTTGCGAGTTGTTGAAGTCTCGCAGTGTCCATCCATTGATATACAACTTTAGGTGTTGTCAAACCCGAACGTGAATCCGCCTGGGTGGGTCTCCGATGGCTCCTTTTGAGCCGGCTCAGATTCCTGGACTCCTTCCATAGGTGGAAGCGAGTTGTGCTTGGACTTAACTTGGTGAACCCGAACCGGAGTGGAAGTCCAGGTTGAAGTCGAAGTCGAGGTCAAGGCCGCCAAGGAGAGTCATTTCTCGTTGAGTTGATCAACGATATCGTGAAGCGGCTCTGTTGGAGTCGCTGCCATCGAGGCAGAGCCTAGACAATCCGCAAGGTACCCTTGCGAACTTGCCCTTACCTAGGGTAATTGAGGTCCAAGTGCCTAAAACGAAAGTTGCGCCTTCCTCGATGTCACTGGTGACGAGGGTGGTTGATCCCATCGCGCCTGTGGTCGAGCTTACGGCAAGTTGCCCCATGGTGGGTGCCAGATGTCGGTGTTTAACAATCGAGTACCTGCCTAGGGTACCTCAGAGTAAGTAGTCGTGGGTCTCGCCGAGGTCTAAGGAACGATGTGCACACACAAGACAAGGATTTGGACAGGTTTGTGCCACAATATGCGTAATATCCTACGTCTTGTATGTTGTATTGCTTTCTGTATGAGTTGAGTGATTTTGAGTAGCTTGGTCTGGTCTAGTCTCTACCGATCTAGGGACCCCTGCCCTCCTTTATATATCCCAGGGGGCAAGGTTACGTGTCAAGTCTCCTAGTTGGTTACACTGCAGGAGTCCTAGTAGGAGTACACAAGTAGTTCTACTAGGACTCGGTCTTCTTCCTTGAGGCTAGGTGTTGGCACGAATTCGCGGCCAACAGAGCGCAAGCGCAGGAAACGGTCAGACCGGTTTCTGTAACTGGTCAGACCGGTTTGCCAGGCAGGGCTGGCGGTAGACCTTCGAGCGTCATCCGGGCAGGATCCCGTCGGGGCAACGCACGTAGGGTTGTCCTAGAGTCGGCAGGCCACCTAGGACGCCCTCAATAGACGTAGAGACGAAGGAGGAACATCAAATAGTAGATTGGAAAAGTAGGGAAAAGAGAAAAAGTAAAAAGATAGAAGATAGATGTATTTGTTCGATTGGATCCTTCTCAATCGGCCATGACCCTTTATATTTATAGGGTGGGGAAGTCGTACCCCTTTAGGTTGGTTTACAATACGGGATAAAACTCTAAAGTCCTAAACTTACTCCAACACGGGAGAAACCGGTCAGACCGGTTCTAGGAAGCGGTCAGACCGGTTTGGCCGTTGCCAGATCGTCTACAGTAAAACCGGTCTGACCGGTTGCCTTCGGCCTGATAGGCAATTGCCAATTTTGGGTGCGAACATATGCCCCCCTGTTTTCTGGTAAAGCTTGCGTGTCAGAAAACATCTATAATGATCAAAATTGGCTAAAGACGATGATTAACAGTACATCGCCCATATATTGCTCTAAGGGCGATAATTGTTTTATCGGCCAAAAACTTGCCCTTTACTTCAAGGAATGACTTGCTTTGGCCTCCATACCTGCTTAGTAGTTCCCGATCTTGCTGGTATGACCTTTGCTTGTTGCTCCATTGATTCTTGCTTACGTATCCGCTGCAATCTTCTCTTTTGAGTGTGAGACAAGCCTGAGGGACACCACCTCGGCTGTGAGTATTTTGAATCTCTCTTGATGTCCTTCTCATCTCCTTTAGAAATAGGTGTACTTCTGACCAGATTATTGTTAACAACAAACGGTCTTTGCGTTGAACCATAACTTTCATATGTAGGAGCATATTGAATCATATATGGACGCATATGTAAATTGCTATAATCTAAAGGTGAATAATAATAAGGATAGAACCAGGACCATGGTGAGGTCGGTCCAACATATGAACAAGGTGCAGCAGCATAATTTACTCGAGATTTGCAAAAACAAGATTTATTTTGATTTTTTGATTTTTTACCTTTACCTGGCCGATTCCCTTGCTTTTGGCTTGCTCCTTTCTTTTTGTACTTGGCCAAAAGCTCCTCGAAGGTCGGCTTCACATTTTTCTTGTCTTTGGGACACTCCCAGTTTTTCTGGAGAAACTGGTCAGACCGGTTTGAAGAACCGGTCAGACCGGTTTGAAGAACCGGTCAGACCGGTTTGCGCGCCGTCAGTCTTCTTTGTCTTTTGTTGCCCCCCAAGCACTTGAGGGACCTCCTTCTGCACCTTTATCACTTCTGGATCAGCAAGCTTGTCATCTCCAATGATTACATTTTTTCCAACGGCTTTTTCGGCTTGATGTGGCCGAATTAGCACTTTAGGATTTTGTAACTCAATGGTATTCATAGGAAAAGGATTAGTGTCAACTTGCATAGGATGAAATGTCAAACGACCTTCATTAATGGCCGATTGCACTTTCCGCCGAAATACATTGCAATCATTCGTTGCATGAGAATAAGCATTATGGAATTTACAATAAGCACGTCTTTTCAACTCTTCTAATGGCGGCATAGTATGAGTTATTCTAATTTTTCCAGCTTTTAGCAACTCATCGAAAATTCTATCACACTTAGCCACATCAAAAGTATATTTAACTTCCTCTTGCCGATTCTTGCGGACCGGCTTTAGAGACTCACAAGTGCTAGGCTTGTCTTTGGATGACCATACAAATTCAGTGCTATAAACATCATTACTTTCATCGTCCGAATTATCAGATGCATAATATACAAGACGATTACTTTTATCATTAGTTTTTTGTGAACTCTTAGATTCTTTAAGTCGGTTTTCATTAGCTAGAGCTTTTTGCAACAACCGACTTACATCTAGAAATTCTTGACCATCTAGCTTATCTCTATGAATATCAAGCAAGCCAGCATAAGCAAGATCAGCTAGATCTCTATCCGAAATTGTTAAACTATAGCATCGGTTTCTAGTGTCTCTAAATCTTCTAATATATTCAGAAATAGATTCATTAGATTTTTGCTTAACCGATACAAGATTTGACAATTTTAACTCAGTTTCACCATTAAAGAAATAATCATGAAATTTTTCTTCTATGTTAGCGAAAGAATAAACTGAGTTGGGTGGCAAAGAAATAAACCAATTAAATGCAGCACCCGATAGAAATAAAGAAAATAATTTCATTTTACAAATATCTTTAGAAGCAGCTTCACCACATTGTATAGTAAATTGGCCTATGTGCTCTAAAGTACTTCTACCATCATCCCCACTGAATTTAGTAAACTCTGGTATTTTAAAGCCTGGTGGGTATGCGACACATTCATAATTCTCAGGATACGGTCTTTGATATGACCGATTCTTAGTTTTAGGCTCTATACCAAAAGTTTGTCTAAACATTTCGAGCATCTCCTCTCTAAATCCCTCCATCCCCGGAACGGTTCTAGGTCTAGCAGATCCAGAATGTGGTACTCGATTTATAGTGGGTTGTGGTGTGCTATATGTTACTGTTTGATTCGGCAATGCGTTAGGAACATGATGCGGCGAACTATTAGAAACATATGCACCTATAGATGGTTCATAATACACGGCTGTATGTGGTGTCATAGCATTAGTAGCAATCATTGTATTCCCTCCACCAGCCGAAGTACCAATGGTAGTTCGGCTATGTATGTGGTTGATTGGTGGTGAACCAATGGGAGCCTTTGGAATATGCAAATTTGATAAATCCTCTAGTGCATTATCTATACAATTTTCGGTATTAGAAGTAGAACCATTAACATCCTTACCAGAAAATTGTTTATTAATTTTGGATTATATGTTTTCAAAACGAGAATTAATCATAGATTCAAACTTTCCATTCATAGCATCAAATTTATTATTAAAGCTCGCACTAACAGCTCCATCAATAAAATTTGCAATTTCTGAATTAATTTCAGGAGAAGCATTGGATTGTACCTTTAGCGCGGGAATATCAATGACGACATCCTTTTCTTTCTTGACGTTCCCTTGTCGATCCACGGAGAAGTGCGATATGTATTGCTTCACGGCTTCTTCTTCCAACTCCTGGATCTCCCACTCTTTATGCTCACGGATCTTTCTTCGGATTTCCGCAAGCGCCTTCTGCTCCTCAGCCGCCGTTTGATCAACGTTCGGCCTTTGAATGTTTGCAGCATCGACATCAGCAGGTTTAGGTAATTTACCGGCCATGGCAGCCGATTGATTTACCTAAGGATCGATAAAACGGTTTGAGCAACCAGATTTTCGTCCCCAGCGGAGTCGCCAAATCTGTTAGCATGAATTCGCGGCCAACAGAGCGCAAGCGCAGGAAATGGTCAGACCGGTTTCTGTAACCGGTCAGACCGGTTTGCCAGGCAGGGCTGGCGTTAGACCTTCGAGCGTCGTCCGGGCAGGATCCCGTCGGGGCAACGCACGTAGGGTTGTCCTAGAGTCGGCAGGCCACCTAGGACGCCCTCAATCGACGTAGAGACGAAGGAGGAACATCAAATAGTAGATTGGAAAAGTAGGGAAAAGAGAAAAAGTAAAAAGATAGAAGATAGATGTATTTGTTCGATTGGATCCTTCTCAATCGGCCATGACCCTTTATATTTATAGGGTGGGGAAGTCGTACCCCTTTAGGTTGGTTTACAATACGGGATAAAACTCTAAAGTCCTAAACCTACTCCAACACGGGAGAAACCGGTCAGACCGGTTCTAGGAAGCGGGCAGACCGGTTTGGCCGTTGCCAGATCGTCTACAGTAAAACCGGTCTGACCGCTTCCTAGAACCGGTCTGACCGGTTGCCTTCGGCCTGATAGGCAACTGCCAATTTTGGGTGCGAACACTAGGTATCGGGGGTCCTGATCTCACAGACAGGCCCTCGTTGTTTTCGCCGAATCTCTACGAGTGGAAGCGACAAGGAGCATCTGAAGAGCCCATCGGCTATCCACAGAGTAAGACCCTTGCGCGTTCATTCCCTTAAGAGCGGTTCCAACAACGAGGACTAGGGAAAAACATTATGTTTAATACATCGAGACTATGTTCTCTGTACTCTTTATGTTCCTCGTTACTTTTTGCACTACTTTTCGCATTTAACTTTCCTAGAATTGTCATATGTAGTTGATAGGATTGTAAACTAGGGTGCAAAACTTTTAAGCTATAGAGATAGAAAGACATAGAAAAAAATGTGTAGATGGGGTGCTGGATCCGTTGGTGGGTGGGCTGCCTTCACATTCCCAGCACCGGACACCGGATCCTGCGTCCATGGCTTTAGCTGCCACACAACATGAGAGGTAGTTTTCGTTCGACGACAAGATGAATAGCTGGAGCTCGAGGAGGAGATGGGTGAGGAGGAGGTCAGTAATAGGTCGGTGGCGACGCGAAGAAGCGCAAGCAGTGTCCATGACGTTGCGGGAGTTCGTGCAATGTCAGGTGGAGATGGAGGAGTGCTAGATGGAGGCGGCCAAGGTGTGCGAGGACAAATGAGCTCCGTGGCAACCATGTCAGGTGCAGGCGGACCTCATGTGATGGAAGAATGAGTGGATGATGTAGAAGATGGAGGGAAATAAGGAGGGGAAAATTGACTTTACGGACCATCCTCTCTCCTCAAATCATAAAAAATATTATTTTAATTATTGCGGTGTGTTCCGGCAATCGTTTTGATTTTGTAATGGTACCTAGTCAATTTAAGCCATGGCAGTATGCTGTGACCAATTTCACGAGATAATGGTGCCGTATAGCAAATTTTGCCCAATTACAATACATCCAACTAAAGTTTACCATGCGGGTTGTTAAGGGTTGCTTATGTCAAGCGGCAGATCGCAGAACGCCCATCACAGCCCATGGCGATCTCACTCCCACTGCCGCAGTCTTCCTCGTCACTGGTGGCTTTTGGCCACCCTACGCCCCCATCATCGGGCCTCCCTAAGCCTGGAAGCCACATGATTTCTTGAAAGTTCCCTCCCGAATTTTAACATTGTGAAGTCGAGAAAGAAAAACAGTAGCACATAGACCCACATGCAGCGATGTGGCACCCTCGAATTGTCTATTGGTAGTTATTATGGATCGTTCGTTCATAAGTCTCTATAGCCTGTTTAACTATGCATTGGTAAAAGTAGAGTATGTCCATAAACAATTATAGGTACACTGGTTGAGAATGAGGTAGTGCTAACCAAAGATAACCTAGCAAAGCGGCAGTGGAAAGGGTGTACTTCGTGCTGTTTTTGTAGCGAGCAGGAAACGATTCAGCACTTGTTCTTTGATTGTGCTTTGGCTAGGTTGGTTTGGGGTACAGTGAGCTTATCTTTTGGTTTTAGGAGACCAGTAAGTTCGACGGATCTGTTTGGTCCTTGGTTTATGAGTTTTGAACCGGAGCAAAGAAAATTAGTGTTGCTAGGGGCTGCAGCTGTGTGTTGGGCTCTTTGGCTTAGCAGAAATGAGATGGTCTTTAACAGATCAAAATATAAATCATGTTTGCAGGTGATTTTTAAGGGGGCCTTTTGGATCAGATGTTGGTCCATCTTGTCAAAGGAGGAAGAGAGGGGTTGGCTGATGGAGGGCAGCCGAAGATTGGAGCTTTGCAACAAGTCCGGCTGGAATTGTCTGAAGAAGATAAAGATGAGCTAGTTCAGTCCTTTTGTGTTAGTAGTAACTGTCTGTGTCGTGGTTTGAGTGGTGCTGAAACTTGTAAGGGGGTTAGTGTATCTTTCTCGCTTCATGGGTTTTGGTTTGCTAGAACTTTTCTGTGGGTTAGCGATTAAATCTCGCTGGTTGTAATGTTACTAACGGCTGTGAGCAACTCGTTGCTGAGGCCGGGTTATTCCTTTTTCTAAAAAAAGGTACGCTGGTTGTACTATCTTTGTCTCATGAAGAATGAAATTTTGTTTTTTTAGACAAACTAGTGTCGTTGGCAAAACACCATGAATTTTGTTTCTTTAGACAAACTAGTGTCGTTGGCAAAACACCATGATACCCATAATAACTGTCTCAACCCCACTAATTTAGACATGAAGATTGTCGGTGTATGCATATAATTATCTATTTCAAAGAATAATACAATTAGTTACTACCAGAAATGGATTGTTCATGGAATGGAGGGAGTATTTAGGCAAAACATACACCTTTTGACCATCTGTCATTAAAGTGGTTGATACTTACTGACCTCCATTTGAAGGACCGATATGGCGACTAGAGAGGGGGGGAGTGAATGGGAGCCAATGAAAATTTATTTCGAAACTTGGCCTATATCCCGAAATTCACAACCGGAGAAATCCTTACGAACTTGCCAAGATTGCGTAGTCACAACGGACCTACCAACCTTAGGAACAAGCCTCGATCAAACACAAATAGCGGAAGCAAACTCAAAAGATCAAACGAAATAGATCCTGACAGGTGCACGGCGGACCGTCCACGGTGACACGGCGGACCGTCCGCGATGACCTGGCGGACCGTCCACGGTGGCCTGGCGGACCGTCCACGGTGGCCTGGCGGACCGTCCACGGTGACCTGGCGGACCGTCCGCGAAAACACTGCGGACCGTCCGTAAAAACCCCCGAAATCTCCAGTACCTCACGAACCGTCCGCCACGCAAGTGCGGACCGTCCGCGAAGACACTGCGGACCGTCCGAAGGACACGTGCGGACTGTCCGCGAAGTCGTCGGACGAACAGGATGAACAGCTACAGTAAATCGCGATTTTCTCTCCCAAATCAAACACCGGATCTCCCAAACGGCTAGAGCTCTTGAGACAAAACTTTGGGGAGATGATTAGCACCCTAAGGTGAAGATATTCCCCAAAAATCTCAGCCTCTAACGCCCTACAAATCGAGAAATCGCGGATCACACGAACAAGGCACCTTCCCACGAGTTCATCTCTAAAACTTCAAATCAAGCCCGATTCCCGGCGTTTGAGGGGTCAAGATCATACACAAAGAGGCACAAGGCACTCACTCATGATCTCCACAAACAAATCCGGACCCAAACGGACTAGAAACGACGAATCAAAGGAAGAACAAAAATAGCACAAAAACGAACTTGGAAAATAGAAGGAGATGATTCAAACTAGCTCATAGATTAACAAACACAGAGGTCACAATCTATACAAGGCTAGCAACCGCCCGTCATCCTCCCGCTAAGATCAATCGTTGATGCTCATTAGCTAGCCTAGAGAGAGAAACTAGAGAGAGAGAGGGCAAGTGCAAATGAACTAGGGCAACCCAGAGAGATAGGATGCCATCCCCTCCACCCCTACTAATACTGAGTCCTGGTGGGGGGAAATGACTGGACTACCCTACTGCTAAACTCTACGATACACGCCCGCAGGGCAAAGCAGTAAAATCACAGGCATCTCCTCCGGCTGGTACGCGCCGTCCATCCGGCTTCGCTTCGCTCCTACGCAAGCTCCCGGATCCCGCCACGCGTCCACCGCTTCGAAGCTTCCCGAACACGCCCGGATCACCGTCTCCGTCGTGTTGGGCCTTCGGGCTCGGTTTTGAGGCCCAAACCGAGAAACCCTCCTCCGATGGTTTTGTGGCCCAACCATCAAACCCCGCGTGCAAGCTTCAGCTGACCGCCGCCACCTTGCACCGGCCCATCTTGACTTCGTCTTGCTTTTCCTTGCCACCATGCCGACCGCACTCGATCCCGTCTGGCCACCGGGTCCCTCGAACCAAGCCTACTCATCTCCACCCTTGGAGACCTTTCGCGCTTGTTCTTCACCTGCACCAACGCAGATCAAGTCGCATCGAACACCTGCAGTACTCAGCCAAGAGTCAGTCCAACACCACGTTGTCAATCACTCATCACACTGAGAAGCGACCATCCACTGGTCCTCGGACACACCTGGTCCTCAATCTCCCCCTTGATGAGTGCATTGACAACACACATAATGATTCAAGAGTTTGAGAAAGAAAAGCAGAAAAGAAGAAGAAAGGAAGACTCAATCAAGTGACCAAAGCAATAAACAAGCCACAAACAAGTCACTCGAAAGAGAGAAAATCTCGGTCCCCTAAGACAAGGGCAAAGGCTCAACACAACCGAGACAGCAAGCTCCAGACAAAAGAGCAAATCATGCACGCTCCCCCTGAACAAGTGCATGCAACCTCAAGTTCTCCCCCTGAACTGAGTAACCCACTTTTGATCTCCCAGATGCACCCAAATGCACATTATGTTCTCCCCCTTGTTGTTAATGCAACCATCAAGATGCAAAAAGCAAAAAACCATGACCTAGAGCTTCTCAAATATGCAATAAGCACTCTAAAATGCTACAAAGGAGCTACTAGGAAAGCAAGACAGTCCAAGATGGTGAAGATGCAATGCCAACAAGATTTGAACATAGAAGGGGCATTTTGATCAAGTTTAGTGCAAGTGGATCAATTTAGTAGGAAGTCTCACCATAAGAGCAAAATCATAGCCATGAGTGATTCTAACCAAGATGAGCATGATCATACAGAGATTGAACAAAGTCATCCATTCTTAGCAAAAGATCACTATAAACACCCATGGATTAACTCATGTCATGTCAAAGCATACCGTGCCAAGTGCCTACTTCTGACAATAGAGACTTCTCTATGGTAGGCATCTTGCAATGGCTTAGCACCCAAAACATATTTAGAAAAGCACAAAAGACATGAATTGCATACTTTGACAAGCATTAGCATTTCTTTTTCAGATTTTTGCATAATGGTACATGAAATGCCTTTGCGGCAGAAAGAGACTTATGTCTCTCCACAAGTTAACCTATGGGCTAAACATTCATAGTGATAACCGGTCTTTGACCCAAATTTGCAAGACAAAGACTTCTAAACACAATCTAAGCAAGATCAATCATCTAGGCAAGAACAACACAAGGAAATCATTTGCTCAGAGGTGAGAGTCAATTTTTCATTCTTTGTCCAATATTTAGCAAACTCATAGTTGTAGAAAGTATTGAAACAGGAGCTTTGCTAAACTACCACACAGAACTACTAGCATGTCCATAAGCTCACAAGTAGCAGATTAGAGTAATCAATCCATATGAGAGAAGCTTGCTCTAAAATGCAAAGTATGATACAAATGCAAAAGTAAACATGCAAATGCACAATATCATACATATATCACAAAGAAGCCTCCAAAACCAACTCAGAAAGGAAAACACACACCAAGCTCTCCTCGCAAGCGGGCAAAGGTGGCTTGGTCAAGTGGTTTTGTGAAAATGTCGGCTAGTTGGTTTTGGGTTGGGACATAGGATAGCTCAATGTGTCCTTTCTCAACATGGTCTCTCAAGAAATGGTATCTCACTTCTATGTGTTTGGTTTTGGAATGAAGCACTGGATTTTTGGCAACACTAATGGCACTTGTGCTATCACATAGAAGTGGAACATGGGAAAAGTTCAAGCCAAAGTCACTCATGGTGTACATGATCCATAGGAGCTGGGAACAACAGCTAGCAGCAGCTACATACTCGGCTTCTGTAGTGGACTGAGCAACGCTAGACTGCTTGCGAGAAGACCAAGAGACCAAAGAAGAACCAAGAAATTGACACTGACCCGAGGTAGACTTGCGATCCAAACGACACCCAGCAAAATCCGCATCGGAATAACCATGAAGTGCAAGTGTCGAGGAAGCAGAATACCAAAGACCCAAATCAGGAGTGTATTTCAAGTACCTGAAGATCCTCTTGACGGCCTGCCGATGTGAAGTCCTCGGTGAAGCCTAAAAACGAGCGCACAGACACACACTGAACTGTATGTCCGGCCTCGTTGCCATCAAGTAGAGGAGGGAGCCGATCATGCTCCGGTACTCCTTCTGGTCCACGGGTTCTCCGTCTTCATCAGCGTCCAAAGCCGTAGTTGTACTCATCGGAGTCGACATCGGCTTGGCGTCACTCATGTCGAACTTCTTCAGCATGTCCTTGGTGTACTTGGCTTGATGCACAAATGTCCCGTCCTTGACTTGCTTGATCTGCAGTCCGAGGAAGAACTGCAACTCTCCCATCATAGACATCTCGAACTCCCTGCTCATATCTTCAGAAAACTTTGCAACAAGAGCATTAGAAGAGCCACCAAAGATAATGTCATCCACGTAAATCTGAACGATCAAGATGTCTTTGCCAACACGAAGGAGGAATAGGGTCTTATCAACAGTGCCCATCACAAACCCCTTGCTCAACAAGAACCCTCTCAACCTACCATACCACGCTCTGGGTGCTTGTTTTAGGCCATATAGTGCTCGCTGGAGTTTGTACACTCGGTGGGGATATCTCTCACTCTCAAACCCAGGTCGTTGCCTCACATACACTTCTTCCTCTATCACCCCATTCAAAAAGGCACTCTTCACATCCATTTGGTGCAACTTGAACCCTTTAGCAACAGCAAATGCTAGAAGAATTCGAATTGCCTCCAAACGGGCAACCGGAGCAAATGTCTCCTCATAGTCAATTCCCTCCTTTTGTGAAAAGCCCTGGGCAACCAACCTAGTTTTGTTTCTCACAACCTCACCACTCTCACCCTGTTTGTTCTTCCAGACCCACTTGGTTCCTATAGGGTGGCAATTTGGTGGAGGCTCTACAAGTTCCCACACCTCATTCCTCTCAAAGTTCTCAAGCTCTTCGTGCATGGCATTGACCCAGTTCGCATCAGATAAAGCATGTCGAATATCTTTGGGCTCAAAAGACGCTACAAATGCAGAATGAGCAAAGTGAGAGGTGTTTCGTGACCTTGACCGTGTTGTTCGCTCGTCGATGTCTCCAATCATCCCTGAGAGTGGATGGCGAGCTTGAATGTGTCTTGGAGCTTCACGTGTTGAAATCGCCTCCCCCTCAACAGTTGCTTCCACTTGACCTCCATGCACTTGAGTTGTTGTCAAGGTGGTAGACGGACCACCATCAACTGTAGTTGTCGTAGTGGAAGTAGTAGGTACAAGCGCTGTCGGAGGCGAGTCATCTCCATCTTCATCTTCATCATCCGCATCCTTGTCCTCGAAGATTGGTTGTCCCACCTCCTCATCACCTGCACACTCAAAGACAATAGAGCTACACGGCATGGTCTCGTCGAATGTCACTTCACAAGTCTCCATGATTTGGTTAGTTGTAATATTGAGCACACGATATGCTCTAGAGTGATTAGCATAACCAAAGAAGATACCATCGTGAGACCGAGACTCAAATTTATCTAAATTTCCCTTCTTGAGAATAAAGCACTTGCAACCAAAAACTCGCAAATGGCTCACTTTGGGGGTTCTACCATGAAAGAGTTCGTAGCAAGTCTTTTTCTTGAAAGCACGAAGAAAAATCCGATTTGACACATAGCAAGCGGTGTTTACTGCCTCGGCCCAATACCTCCTAGGAGTCCTATGCTCATCGAGCATCGTCCTGGCCATGGTACAAATGGTCCGATTCTTTCACTCTACAACACCATTCTGACAGGCAACATAGGGGGAAGAGAATTGATGTTCAAGACCTAGATCACGGCAAAAAGTTTCAAAATGAGCATTCTTGAATTCCGTGCCATTGTCACTGCGTATAGCTCGTATGGCATCACCATTTCGCTCATATTTCAACCTTAAGATCAAATCTCGAACAAAACCAAATGTTTCATCCTTGGTTGCCAAGAAATACACCCAAGTATAGCGAGAATAGTCGTCCACAATCACAAGGACATACCACTTCCCACCGACTGAGCGAACACGAGCTGGACCAACCAAGTCCATATGTAAAAGCTCCCCGGGATGCTCAGTCATCACATCAGTCAAAGGTGGATGGGAAGTAGCGACCATCTTGCCATGCCTACAAGGTGCACAAACCAAATCCTTCTCAAACCGAAGCTTGGGCAATCCTCGGATAAGGTCAAGACTGCTCAAACGAGAAAGCAAGTCAAAGCTCAAGTGACCCAATCTCCTATGCCACTTCCAAAGCTCGGAAGAGGAACCAGCAACAAGACAACGAGCAGCACCAAAGGCTCTCGAGAAATCAGCAACGAAAACCTGACTCTCGGGAATAATCATGCAAACAAGATCACCTCGAGAGTCAAGAATCCGAGAAGCACCACTCACAAAGCGAACCTCAAAACCCTCATCAAGCAGCTGAGAGACTGAAAGCAAATTGAAACCAAGCGACTTGACAAGAGCAACACGCTTTAGTGCAAATTTCTCACTCACCTGAATGTCGCCTTCTGAAAGAACTCTTCCCTTACCATTGTCCCCAAAAGTGATGTACTCCCTTGTCATCACCGGGGTGAGGCTTGAGAACCACCTTTGATCTCCGGTCATGTGTCGAGAGCAACCGGAGTCAATCAACCACAAATTCCTCAAGCCTCCCACCTGCACAATCAGAAGCGAGATCGAGAATGAGCAAACGACTCAACACTGGGGTTAGCAAAGAAGGAATCAAACCAGTGCTGAGCCATCTGCTCAAAAGAGGGGTTAGCATAATCCACTCTACCAAACCTAACATGCCTGACCGGAGGAGCACCATGCGGGGGAAAGCGAGGTCCAAACTCCCTCCGGTAGCCAAAGCCACGGTTGTCTCTCCTAACCTCATATTGAGCATGAGGAGGAGGACGCCTGGCAAAACCACAACGCCTCTGACGAACTCCACCACGAGAAGCAAAGCCACCACCCCTAGGCAAGGGTGCACGAGGCTCAGGCACGCTATGAGAAGAGCGGTACCTGTCCCGGTTACCCATCTCCTTCTCATGCCTCATCTCCCTTTTCTTTCTGAAGCAGAACTCCTCTTGGTGACCATCCTTACCACAGAACCCACAGTGGTAGCGGACTGGTTTTGGTTTTGGGTTTCCACTCGGCTTAGGCATCTCACTAGGGTTAAGCTTAGGATTTTCTTTTGGCCCTGGCTTCTCACTAGGTTTGAGGCCACTCGACTCACCCACAAACTTCACTGGTCTCTGGAAGTTATTGATTGGGATAGTGGAAGCTGGAGGATCTGGAGTTGTGTCAAGCTTGTTTCTCAGGTGGTTTGGCTTGGGTTCAAAGGTGTTTTTCTTTGGAGTTTTGGGTGGAATAGGAACATTCTCACAAATCATGCCCTCATGCTCAACCACCAACTCAGAACCAAGACCACAACCATCAGCACATCTGAACTTAGCAATCAACATGCTCAATTGAGGTTCATAGCTAGACAACCAACTCAAGCATTTACGCAACTCATAGTTTTCATTTTGTGCACGGTTTACATGATGCTCAAGTTCAAGGTTCTTTAAAGTGACTTCTTCACAAGTAGAGCAAACATTCTTGGAAGAAGATTTCACAGAGTTTTCAAGCAATTTGATTTTAGCATGAGCATCATCAAGTTTAGCATGAACAACAGGACATGAAGTGCAAGCTCCTAGCAAGATAGGCCTAGATTTCAATTCATCATGCTCGGCAACAAGAGAATCAAATTTCTTAACCAGAGACATGTGCTTCTTCTTAAGCTCAACCAAATCATTCATCACAACATCACAATCAGTGCAAGTATGCTCATCAGAGACAACAGGAGCAATTTTCAAAGCATCAACTTCAGATTGTGATTTAGCAAGACATGATTCAAGGTGAGCAACTTGTTCATTAGACACAACAAGCAAAGATTCAAGTTCAGTGACCTTCTCCTTGGACTCACCAAGCAAAGACCTAAACTCCCTCTTCTCCTTGTTGGTCTTACGAAGCACATCATCACGGTTATCAAGCAAAGCATTCAACCTAGCATTCTCCTCTAACAAGAAGTCGGGATCTCGGATTACCTCATCCTCAGACTCTGACTCGGAGTCTTCTTTTGCCTTCTTCTTGTTGTCGGAGTTGTGCGCCATGGTGCAGAAGCCTCGGGACGCCATGCACGCCAAGCCGTTGAAGCTCTCCTTCCTTCGGTGTCGACCTTGATCTTCATCCTCGCTGCTTGAGCTTGATGAAGAGAAACTACTTGAGCTTGTGTCGACGTCGCTCGCCCCGGCCACCATGGCTCGTTCCTTACGCTTGGACTTGTGCTTGTGCTTGTGCTTGCTGTCGCCATGCTTCTTATTCTCCTTGTGCTTGTGGCTCTTGTCCCTCGAACGGTGCTTGTGCTTGCGGTCCGTCTCGGCCGGCTCCGGACACTCGGCGATGAAGTGTCCCATCTTGCCGCACCGGTAGCATGTGCTCCCAAAACGCTTTGTACTCTTGCGGTTCTCGTACATGCGCCCGAACCTCTTGGTGAGCAACGCGAGATCCTCCTCGCTCAGCACCTCGAACTCCTCATCTGGCAAAGATACAAGCAATGACAAAGCAAACTGCTGTGAAGAGTTAGCACCGGATTTAGAACTAGAACCACTCATGAGTGCCAGACTATTGGGATCAGTCGGGTTCTCAAGCTTGGCTCTAGCTAGCCTATCAACCTCTGAGGACTTGAGCTTTGAGAACAACCCATCGACTGTGAGTGTCAGATAGCTCGCCGACTCCATGATTGCCTCAACCTTGGTCCCCCAAACAGACATGTCTAAACAGTGCAAAAGCTTCAAAGCCATGTCATGATCTGTGTAGGGGAGGTTGGCGATGTTGGCTCTCATGTTGTTCACTATCACGGTGAACCTCTGGAACATGGCATCAATTGACTCACCGGACAAATGAGAGAAGTTCTCATATTCCCTCCGGTAAGTCGAAAAGAGCCGAGCCTTAACCCCACTATCACCTCCATGGGCGATCTCCAACTTTTGCCAAATCTTCCAAGCAAGATGCTCTTCGATCACACGATTGAACTCATGCTCGTCGAGCGCCTTGAACAAGAAATCAACGGCTTTTGCATTAGCCTCAAACTTGTCCTTAGCAATCTGTGTCTCTCTCGAAGCAGAGATGATATAGGAGGTATCAAGAGTGATATCCCATATCAATTGTCCTTTGCTTCGGAGGAAAGCCCCCATACGAACCGACCACATTCGGTAGTTTTTCCCATCGAAGAGAGGAGGACCCGAACCTTTTCCGGCATACGCCATACTTGGATCTTAAGACTGGTTAGAATCACGAAGATCCGTAACCGGCTCTGATACCAATTGAAGGACCGATATGGCGACCAGAGAGGGGGGGGAGTGAATGGGAGCCAATGAAAATTTATTTCGAAACTTGGCCTATATCCCGAAATTCACAACCGGAGAAATCCTTACGAACTTGCCAAGATTGCGTAGTCACAACGGACCTACCAACCTTAGGAACAAGCCTCGATCAAACACAAATAGCGGAAGCAAACTCAAAAGATCAAACGAAATAGATCCTGACAGGTGCACGGCGGACCGTCCACGGTGACACGGCGGACCGTCCGCGATGACCTGGCGGACCGTCCATGGTGGCCTGGCGGACCGTCCACGGTGACCTGGCGGACCGTCCGCGAAAACACTGCGGACCGTCCGTAAAAACGCTCGAAATCTCCAGTACCTCACGGACCGTCCGCCACGCAAGTGCGGACCGTCCGCGAAGACACTGCGGACCGTCCGAAGGACACGTGCGGACTGTCCGCGAAGTCGTCGGATGAACAGGATGAACAGCTACAGTAAATCGCGATTTTCTCTCCCAAATCAAACACCGGATCTCCCAAACGGCTAGAGCTCTTGAGACAAAACTTTGGGGAGATGATTAGCACCCTAAGGTGAAGATATTCCCCAAAAATCTCAGCCTCTAACGCCCTACAAATCGAGAAATCGCGGATCACACGAACAAGGCACCTTCCCACGAGTTCATCTCTAAAACTTCAAATCAAGCCCGATTCCCGGCGTTTGAGGGGTCAAGATCATACACAAAGAGGCACAAGGCACTCACTCATGATCTCCACAAACAAATCCGGACCCAAACGGACTAGAAACGACGAATCAAAGGAAGAACAAAAATAGCACAAAAACGAACTCGGAAAATAGAAGGAGATGATTCAAACTAGCTCATAGATTAACAAACACAGAGGTCAGAATATATACAAGGCTAGCAACCGCCCGTCATCCTCCCGCTAAGATCAATTGTTGATGCTCATTAGCTAGCCTAGAGAGAGAAACTAGAGAGAGAGAGGGCAAGTGCAAATGAACTAGGGCAACCCAGAGAGATAGGATGCCATCCCCTCCACCCCTACTAATACTGAGTCCTGGTGGGGGGAAATGACTGGACTACCCTACTGCTAAACTCTACGATACATGCCCGCAGGGCAAAGCAGTAAAATCACAGGCATCTCCTCCGGCTGGTACGCGCCGTCCATCCGGCTTCGCTTCGCTCCTACGCAAGCTCCCGGATCCCGCCACACGTCCACCGCTTCGAAGCTTCCCGAACACGCCCGGATCACCGTCTCCGTCGTGTTGGGCCTTCGGGCTCGGTTTTGAGGCCCAAACCGAGAAACCCTCCTCCGATGGTTTTGTGGCCCAACCATCAAACCCCGCGTGCAAGCTTCAGCTGACCGCCGCCACCTTGCACCGGCCCATCTTGACTTCGTCTTGCTTTTCCTTGCCACCATGCCGACCGCACTCGATCCCGTCTGGCCACCGGGTCCCTCGAACCAAGCCTACTCATCTCCACCCTTGGAGACCTTTCGCGCTTGTTCTTCACCTGCACCAACGCAGATCAAGTCGCATCGAACACCTGCAGTACTCAGCCAAGAGTCAGTCCAACACCACGTTGTCAATCACTCATCACACTGAGAAGCGACCATCCACTGGTCCTCGGACACACCTGGTCCTCACCATTGCTGTTGGGGGTCGTGGTGTAATGGAAGCTAAAGAGATACCTGATATTGAAGAATCGAAGTTCATATATAGCACTCCACCACTGAACCCTGCTTCCCAACCATGACTGCACAGTTGAGTGCATGTTATCCAGCTAATTGATAAGAAGCCAAAAACCAGAATTAGTACAGCCATCGAGACATGAGACAAATTAAGACAGAGCCTGCAATTTCCAAACCAAAATAATCTCGATGGCAAAGGGAGACGCGAATTTTGTCCGTTCGGCATGTTCTGGTTGGGCTGATCTTCAATCACCCAATCAATTATTGCCATCAGAAATAGGACAGTGGACTGACTATTAACTAGATCCATGATTGGTGGACATCTCTAACTCTTGGCTCGGTCCTATACCTTACAAAAAGGGGTTTTTGGTGCCTAACGGAATACTTGAGTCGTGCGAAGCCTTGCCCTAACACACCGAAAAGCGATCGAGGGATTGGTGTACTGACCTGATGACCGATGTCCATCGCTTATGGCTTTGGGCCCTAGCATCCATGTCTTTCTCAAGTCTCAACTAACGACTGCCATCTAAGGACGTCGGCCGACACAGGGTCATCAATATCAGCATATATGGCTGCGTGCCTTCTGCAGCGAGTAGGCGTGGGGTCATCAGCGGCACTCAAAGTGCATTATCGTCACCCCTCTATAAGTGCAATTAGAGGCTAATTAACCATAGTTAAGTGTTCTTGTTATTAGGCTAATTAGATCCCTACAGGTTTAATTCTAGCAGTTTCGAGTGCAAGAAATATAATCAACATATGTGTAATAGGAATTTAATCAAGCGTTGACTTGTAGATACTTTGCATTGGCTGTTCACCAATGGAAATCAAAGCACAAACTAATGCAAGGAATCGGCAGGAAGCTATCCGTGAAATTTCTGTGAAGTTGAGGGGTAACTAAATAGCAAGGGATCGGCAGGAAGCTATCCGTGAAAAGCCCTGTTTCTTCAGGTTCTGTGCCATAACACCCTGGTGCCCCTTGCCTGGTGTGGATCACTGATCATCGAATTACGCACTCTATAGTTTTAGTAGGGGTGTTTGTATTTTTGCTTTTACTTTCAAGTGTAATTGTGAATTTATCCTGATATTCTGAATTTGTGATTTTACCCATTACTATTCACAAGTTAATATAATTTTGTCCCTTGGGTCAATATACGGGTAAATGTGCAATTACCAAGGCAAAGTCGCATTAATTTCTGAATAATATAGGACAAATTCACAAAATTTTTAAAAAGGAGCAAAATAATAATTGCATTTCAATGTAGAGGCAACAACACACAAAAAAAAATCCTTTTGAGTAACAATTTTACCAATGTTAATATTCATGATCATAAACCAGTTCCTTGCGTTCAGTCGTAAATCACGGAAAACATTTAGAAGCAGGCCAGATTGATTTGGATCAATATTAAATGGCATTCAAAAGTAATAATGAACTTGTTTGTATGCAAACAATTGGCCCAAGAAATTATTCAAAAAAAAGCTAGCCCACAATGGTATTTTGTCATGGCCTCATGGGCCTAGCATGCATCGATCGGCTGCTTTCACGGGAGGTGATTCAGAGAATGAGAGGCCATCAGGCAGGCTGGGCTGCTGTCACCTAATGTGGGAGCAGTACTTGGACCAGGCCGAAAGGCATGTCATGCCTACAATCACTCGCCGATATCATCATCACGACCCCGTTGCATATATAGGTTCTTTCTGCATTGCTGTAAGTTATTTCTTTAGGTTGTTAAACAGTAATGTTTGGTGGGCTAAACAAAATAAGAGTGTGAGCACAATCAAATTCCCAAGCATCCTCATGCGGCTCTATATTGGAAAATATTCGCAAGATTGCAACAGTGTACTACGTTGAAAAATAATATTAGCAGATCGATATAGATTTTAACATAGAAAAAAGGGATATGCACTTTGACACACCAGGTCCTGGTGACCAGGAAACGTGCCACAGATATTCACCTCTCGAGCACAATCCTCACGAGCACCAGCACCTGGACGCACCTAGCGGGTCTGGTGTCAGGTCCAGAAGAAGCAGAGGAAACTAGCATGCACACTTGAGCTCTTGTCGCAGTTACAGCTTACCTTTCTCTTTCTGTTTTTTCACCCGCTCTCGCCTGCTCTAGTAGGTTTCGGACTGCTTCACGATGCTACATCACTTCTGCAGGCATTCCAACAGAATCACCCACATAGCTCAGCACTTCACGAGGATAGTTGCTTGGTTTGTCGGGAGTGTTTCTAATTGTTTTGGTTGTTTTTATTAGTGTCGTGTCACATACCAGCCTGCAGTGGTTTTTATTTTATTTTAAATTTAGTTGTAGCCTGACATTGTTGTTTCTTGCCTTTTCTTCTTCTCATGAAAATTACGGCAAAGCTCTTGCCGTTCGGTTAAAAATAAGTTGTAGCCGTCTCTTTAATCAAGCAATGACTGGTATCTACTACATTTTGCATCGGCAATTCTTCAATGGAACACAAAGCTCAAACAACACTGTGATGCCCATGTCAGCGGTGCCCGTGAAGTTGAGGGTAACCAAACATAGAGCAAGGAACCGGCTGGGAACTCACCGTGGAAAGCCCTGTTTCTTGAGGTTCTCCAACGTGTTTCCCAGTTCCCCTTGTTTCGTTTTGATCACAGGTCATCTAATTACGCACTCTACATAAAACAAACATCGATGTTACAAAGAGCAATTACAGAGATGGACCTGCTCTAAGAGACTAAAGAACATATATACTATGAATCAAATGGTCCAGAGAAGGTGAGGGAGAAACAAAAGATAATTGCACTTGCTATAAGAGAAACAAAAGAGAATTATTACCAATGAGGGATGAAAACGGATCGAATACAGACGGATACCGCCGGATACAAATACAGATAGTTTTTTCTCTCGAATTCAGATCGGATACGGATAGTGTCAACTTGTGACAGATAATATAAGAATGGATATTGACATTCTAAATATCCAACTTTTGCTATTCGGATTCGGATCGGTAGCGGATACTAGCTATCCGGATTTGGATTCGGACGGATATAAACCCCTTCAATCGAATACGAACGGATAATATACGTACCATTTTCACCCTTACCAATGTTAACATTCATGATCATAAATGAGTGCCTTAAGTTCAGTTGAAAATCACCAAAAGCATTTAGAAGCAGACCACCTTGATTTGGATCAATATTAAACGGCATTCAGATGTACGTACCCACAATGCCCTATGGGCCTGCTTGGTTTGCTTCCAAAGTGTTGGCAAGCCAAAATCTGGGGAAAAACATGCCAACATTTTGGTAGATTCCATCTGAGACAGTGCCAAATTTTGATAGTAAACCAAATAATTGGTATGCTAAAAATCTTGGCATGCCAAAATTTTAGCATGCATTGAACCAAGCGGGCAATATATGCCACCATCTAGCCCAAGAAAATGGTATTTTGTGGGTAGTAAGTAGTAACAGCTTCAGGTATATATTGTGGCAAGTACTGATAAATTTATGCCATATATCCCACGAGACGATCGAAATATACATGACCAATTTTGTAACTACTACATGACGGCTCAGTATTGTGGCACTTATATCCTAGAAATAACACATTTATTCAGCTTTTGTTAACAGATTGCTCAGTTTCAGCAAAAGTTGGTATATACGAGTAGATTGCAAGTGAAATGTGTTAAGGACTTTGCCCTAAAGGGAAATCCTATCTAAACAATTTTAGATGACCTTGAAGCCAATGGAAGGAACCTGATAGTGCCAATATATACCACCATAAGAGAGGGAATTAGGGAACTCTTTAATCACTAATCCTGCTAAATGAAAAGAGAAACTTAATCCTTACATAGATTGTCTGACTTTGGTTCATAAGAAACTAACATCTAGAATGAAGAAACGAACTCAATCTGATCTTGTAAGTTAGCAAGGGACGTGTCATGTGCAGCCCATTATGGCCCATGAGATGGTGCAACCCCATGCCACCGGACGGCGCACTGTTCATGCTCGGACACTGTTCTCAAACAGTAACTACGAGATACAGCTATCATAAGATTAGATTTGTTATTTAGAGAAAAAGATTGGATTGAGTTGGTTTCTTAATTTAGAGGTTGGATTCTTACGAACCGAGCACACTTGTAATGCTCTACAATTTTTCTAGTAGACCTGAACATAAACATAAAAATGACGCCTCATATTTCTAGTATACGTTAGAGGACAATACCCTACAGCGGTTTAACAAATTAGCAAGCGTAGAACTGTAAAATGCGGTGGACTTAAATGTGTTAAGAACATACGGAGTATGTTCCAAATCCCCCAAGAGCGCACACTTGTGGATCGGATCAACACATAGCACAAGCATTAAGAACATTCGTTGTTGACTTTTCCGTTTAACATTTAACCATTCGTCTTATTCAAAAAATTTGACAAGTATCATTTATTTTGTATGTGACTTGCTTTATCATCATATATACTTTAAATATAACTTATTGGTTTGTATATTTGGACAAAATTTTTGAATAAGACGAAGGGTCAAAGATCATAGAAAAAAATCAACAACGAATAGTAATTTGGAACGGAGGTAGTAGCATATATTTTGCCGTGAACAGGCAACAAATTAATAAAGCGTCAAACAACAAAATCAGCATATGCATGGAGAAGCCAAATATGGAGTACTAGCTGCTACTTCTCCTGTTGCATGCTGCGCAAGATACAGTTCGTTGATCAGATCATGGTCATGCCCTCCATTTTCGGGACCTTGACGGGGTAACGGTTGATGCAGTCGATCCACGGCCCGTCGGCGTCGGCCGCCGGCTTGACGCACTCCCACGACGCGCTGTTGCACTCGAATCCGGCGCCGAAGGAGATCATCCACACCCTGTCGCCCTTCTTCATCCTTCCCTTGGCCTCGATGTACGCCAGCTCGTACACCACCGAGCTGCTCGACGTGTTGCCGAACCGGTGCAGCGTCATCCTCGACGCCTCCACGTCCAGGTCGGAGAGCCCGAGTCCGTCCTGCACCTCGTCGATCACCCCGCGCCCTCCCGCGTGGATGCAGAAGTGCTCGAACGCCCTGCGGAAGTCCGGGCGGTACAGCCTCACCTTGCCGCCGCGACAGCTCAGGAGCTTCCGCTTGAGCAGCGACAGCGCCACCAGCAGCTGCTCCGAGGCCGGCAGCACCAGGGGCCCGAACGCCACGATGTTGTTCTTGAGGGTCTGGCCGGCGGTGACCACGAGCTCCTTGGAGAGGCTGATCCCCGTGTTGCCCTCGTCGTCCTCCTGCTGGAACACGGCGCGGTAGCCGGCGTCCCCCGCGGAGGCGACGGTGCGCACCATGCGGGCGAGGCGGAACCGGGCGTGCTCCGGGGAGTTGGAGAGGATCATGGCGGCGGCGCCCATGCGGAAGAGCAGGTTGGGCAGCAGCATCTCGCGCTTGGTGCCGAAGTAGTACTGCGACGAGAGGATCTCCGTGGAGACGACGAGCGCGTTCGTGCCCGGCGGCGCCACCTGCAGGAGGTTCTTGGCGAAGCCAACGGAGATGAGCCCCGCGCTGCACCCCATCCCGGACAGGTTCACGCACCGCACGTCGGAGCGCAGCCCGTACCTGTTGGCGATCATGTCGGCGAACACGGGCGTGGGCGTGAAGATGCTGCAGTTGACGACGACCACGTCCACCTCCTCGGGCCTCACGGCCGTCCGGGCGAACACGTCGTCGACGGCGGAGAAGATGACCAGCTCGGCCTCGTCGCGGGAGGCCTGGAGGGTGCGGTCGGGCGGCACGTAGTGGTAGGCGTACGGCACGCACGTCTCCTCGCCGATCCCGGAGCGGTGGAGCAGCCGCTGCCCCCAGGTGAAGTCCTCCTCCTCGAAGTGGTACGGCAGCAGGCGCACGTGCTCCAGGCAAGTGGCGAACGGCGCCCGGAACCACGGCTTGGGGCGGAAGCAGCCGTACTCCACGAGGTACACGTCTCGTGGCCGGCGCATGCGCCAGAGCCTGGCGAGGGCGGCAGCCAGGAGCGCCGCCGTGAGGACGTGGATTGGCCGCGCCGCGTGCAGCCGGGCGGCGAGGCCGTCGATGCTGACGGGCCATGCCGTCCGGAGCACGGTGGCGACGGAGGCCACCGCGACGACGGCGAGGAAGTTGTTGACGACGAGCCGGTACGAGGACTTGAGGACCTTGGCCTGCTTGCTGATCGGCGCCATTGCTCCACTAGCCTGTGCGTGCTATGCGTAACGTGTGTGAGAGTGTCGAAGGACTAACAGGCGTGTCGATTTAAATGGACAGGGTGGAGGGGGCGTTCGTTCGATCTCGGCTAGCTCGAGAAGTGTACGCCGTCTGCCAGATCGGGCGTAAATGCGTGTCGACCAACTCGCAAGAGGTGATGAGGTATCGAATTGAATCGCATGCTGATGAAGTGAGCACTGTGGCTGTCGGCTGCCGATGGAAGTGGCAGCTGGCGTGCATGCACTAGTGCACACGTACTGTTGCCGTCTGCCGGTGCATGGATAAACATACGAAAGGGAATAATGTGTGACCCGTTTGGTGCGGCGATCAATATCCAAGCATGTGCATGGTCGCCGTGGCAGCACCGGTTGTTCATCATCCCAAAACAGCAGGGATCCAGTAGGTTATGGGACTGCACGCTGTTCGGCACGCGCTGGCTGCTCTGCTGCTGTACGCCGCCTAGTGCTGCGTGTGGGACACATTACATACACAGTTTGGTTTTTCTCTCTCTTTTTTTGCGGGTAAGCTTTTGTGTGTTTCACCGTACCATGACTGATAGGCAAGAGCATTTGTTGCTTTGTACTCGCTGAGCAGTAAGTATATAGTATACTCCTAAGTCCTAACACGTCGCATATTATTTAAAGCGGGAGTTGATGAGTCTTAACGTCATATATTTAACACGGTATCCTTTCTGTGTCTCATCATATCCTTTCTGTGTCTCATCTGCAGCATGTGACGTCCTGACGTCCTGATATTTCTGGGCGAAAAATGTTACATGAGCAAGCCAGAGAAATCGAGTGATGAAATCTTCAGTGTTCCAAATCTTCATATATATTCAGGTTATCAGCTCCATGTGTTCAAACTTTGCAGTCGAGCTACAATTGTCATGTGTGAAGTATATCTGTCTTCGCATGTGGAAATGACTACACCTCGCATGCGACAGAGCGCCCGGCCCCACTCTCGCCCCCGCACGAGCGAAGCGGGCACTCTACCCACAACCCTAGCCGCCGCCGCCGCTTCTCTCCCTCCCGCACGCCGCGCCGCCGCTAGAGCGGGTTGCCGGAAGCCCGGCCGGCCTGCGGGGAAGGTGGCGGCGTGGCCTTACTCCTCTCCTCGCTGGTGGGCTGGGCGGGCGCGGCCGCTCGGGCCCGACGGCGTGGCTCGCCGGCACGGGCCGTGTCACACCCGGATTTACTCAAAACCCGAATGTGGCCATATGTGTGCCCAGGAGGTCCACCGACACATATAGCAAACAAATATGGTAAAAATCAGAGTACGATGCTTTATTCTCATCATAAAGTAGCGATTACATCAGAGTTTTGCATAAATGAAATACATGGACAGCGGAAGACTAATACATCTCTCTAAGCGTAGCCGCAATCCCACAGGGACTCTGACTGGGAGAACGCCAACTCAGAAGTACGGCAGATCCTCCGGAAACTCCACCTCATAATCAGCCTGACTCCAATCTGTTACCCGTCCGGGATTTTGCCCAAAAATAATAAATGCAACAAGTGTAAGTAACAGAGTTACTTAGCAAGTATAGCACGGGTTATGAAGGCTCAAAAAGGCTAGACACTGGTTTAACTGCGTTAGTACTTTTAGTTGGTTCGTTTTAACTTTATCCAAGTTACTACAAGTGAATGAGAACCCAGTTGTAACCCAAATTAATAGTGTAAGTGTCATTAAGCAGTAATAAATTCCATATTCTAATCAAAAAGGATCCAGGCCGCTCGTGACCCTGAGCAAGGCTATCATGATAGATCGTACACTCTGCAGAGGTTTCGCCCTTTACCCACCAGTCGCGTAAAAGTTCAAAAGAACTTTGCACCCAACCACGCACATCAACACTTCCGAGGTGTGACTGCATAGGGACGCTACGAGGCTTTCACAAGACACCCTAACAAGTCAGTAGCCGCTGGAGTACTATACGGTGGTGAAAACTTAGGCACCGAGATCGACGTACGCCCATGGAGTCACACCGTGAGGGGGTCGATGGCGTCTGGAGCGCGGGTATCCCACCCATACTGCGCAACATGCAGAGTTCTCAATCGCTGAGACTCCTACACGGGACTGGGTCTAACGTGACCTAGCCGACGGGGCTACCGTCCTCGGTGGAATCGGAGATCACCCAGCGCCGTACCTCCCACAACGCAGTTGGCCCCTCGGTAACTACTGCCAAGCTAGAGACGTACAAGCTACTTGACCAAGACCAGAGCCCATATAGTTCCGGCGGTGGCGACAGGCTCCTGGGTTGCCGCTTTAAGAACCGGTCCTTAGAGGGAGACATTAGAGCAAAGCACACAGCACATGCTCTAACTCCCTAATCCATGTTGCTAAAAAGCAAGTTTTAACATTAAAGTTGAAGTGGACCATTAATACAAGTTTAACAGTTAAATAATGCTGACAGTAGCTGCGCCTAGCAAAATGCTACCCATATGCAAAAACCCATAGGAGATACAAGGACAGGGAAATAAATACTAGGTACAACCTTAATGGTAAACAGTATTAGACACATGCGTATGTAAAGAACAGTGTATTAAATGAGTGAGTAGGTAGCAAGGATTGTCCGTGCTATAACTTGCCTTCCTCGGAGTAAGGCTGCTGCTGAAAATCCTGCTCCGGCACGTCCTCAACGTACTCGTAGTCCAACGCTACGGGCTCACCGACTGGACACGAACATCACGCACGCATTCCAAAACAATCATCACATGCAAGCAAAAGTAATTCTATTAGAAACAGTACACCAACAGTAAAAACAGTACAAAAACAGGAGCTAGAAATAATCTACGCTTCGCTACGAACACATGAGCGCGAAAATCACGCAAATCGGAGCTAAAACGTGAAAGTTATAGCGTTTCTAAGATTCGGGGGCTTGCTGGCAAAGTTTTAAAATTTCCAAGGGCCTAAACGAATAAAACATGACCTAATTGTAATTATTTTTGAATTAAAAAGGACCGCGGGTTAATTTCAAGAAAACTCAGGGGCTCTTTAGAAAAAATGCCCCTGTTGACCGGGGTTTGACCGGTACTCTGACTCGGTCAGATCATCCGCGGCCGTAGGATCTACATCGGGCGGCCGGGGTTCATCGGGGGTTTTGGTCGCCGGCAGGGAGAGAGTCCGCGGCGGCGCCGCCGGCTCTCACGGCGGAAGTTCGCCGGAGCAGGCTCGAAATCGAGCTAGGGGGGCGCTACGGGACCGGGAGAGCATGGCGAACTCGGCTAGGGGGTTCTCGTCGCCGATCGCGCGACCAAGGCGGCCAGCGACGGCAGACAGCGGCGGGGCACTCCGGCGAGCATAGCGGAAATGGGTTGCGGGGCATGGGAGCGAGCGAGAAGGGGTTGGGAATGGTCCTCACCAGCGTGCGAAGCTCCTTGAGTGGTTGATTTGGCAGCGCAGGCGCTCGGTCGTCGGGTCGACGTTGGCCGGCGGCTCCAATGGCGGCGGCGGCGCTGGGATGTAGGGAAAGGGCGCTGCGGTGTTGGAGCTCGGGCTTGGGGACGGGGTAAAGGCCGAGGAACTCGGTGGGTTGGCTTAAATTAAGGCCGGGGGCCTCGGCGTGCGGATTACGCCCAAATCCCGCGGCGGCCGGCGGCGATTCCTTCCAAGTGGGGGGGGGGAAGGTTGCCTTCCATCCGTGGCGCTGTGCAAAGGAGGAAGGAAGGGGTGGGGAAGCTTCCACGAGGCTTCTGAGGGTCCTTGGTTCGAGGGAGAGGGCCTAGGCGTGCGGGCCACGCCGATTTGGCGGCAGCCGGCGGCGATTCCTTCCATCGAGGGAGTTGGCCTTCCTTGTGGAGGCACGGTGTCGAAGGAAGGGGGAAAGGGGGAAGCTGCGAGGAAGCTTCGGCTGCTCTGAGGGTGGGCCCGTCGATCCTCGGCGTGCGCGCCATGGGTTGCGGCGCGACGGGGTTCGGGCCCTGTCACGGTCGGCCGAAGGTGGGGGATGACGGGTGGGGCCCGCTGGCAGTGAGAGGAGGCGGGGGACGGGGTGTGCTGGGCTGTTGGGCCGAAGGCGGGAGTTGGGCCAGAGAGGGGGAATGCGCGGGGGCTGGGCCGAGCGGGTTCGCTGGCTGTTGGGCCGGCTCGGGGAGAAAGAAAGGAGAAGGGTTGGGCCGAGCGGGGAGCTGGGCTGGACCAGGAAAAGGGTTGGGGGAGCAAAGCTGGACTTGGGAAAAGTTCGGGGGGCTGAAGCGAACTACGGGCCTAAAAACTTTTCTAGAGCTCCAAACAGAGTGATTCAAATTTGAATTTAAATATTTTTAAATTCTTGTTTGAATCACAAGCAATACAAAAAATAAAGGCAGCAGCATGAATGCAACAATAAATGTTTCTATCACCTATATTTGATTTTAATTGTTAGAAATTATTATTTAGCCTTCATAAAATAGGTGAAGCATTAAATAATTAATTAATTGCCAAAAAATTTTAAATTGAGCATTTTTGGGTGTTACAAACCTACCCCCCTTAAGATGAATCTCGTCCTCGAGATTCGGATGTAGAAGCGAAGAGCTGTGGGTACTCGGACTTGAGGTCTTCTTCCCGCTCCCAGGTCGCTTCATCTGCTGAATGCCGGCTCCACTGCACTTTGCACCTCCAGGATCTTGATCGGATACTCCTCGTATGTGAGGTCCTCCTGAACATTCAACTCCTCAATCGGGATCTGCTCTTCTGGCACCCGCAAACACTTCTTCAACTGGGACACATGGAACACATCGTGTACTCCGGCTAGCCTCTCAGGTAGATCTAGCCGATACGCCACTTCGCCTATCCGTTCCTGTATCCTGAACGGTCCGATGTAATGAGGCGCCAACTTGCCTTTGACATTGAACCGCTTTACACCTCTCATGGGTGACACCTTCAGGTACACAAAATCATCAACTCTGAAGCTGAGGTCCCTCCGTCTGACATCTGCATAACTCTTCTGTCTAGACTGGGCCACCTTCAGGTTCTCTCTGATCACCTGCACCTGCCGCTCTGCATCTCTGAGTATCTCCGGACCAAAGACCTGACTCTCTCCAGCCTGGTTCCAGAACAATGGGGTCCGACACTTCCTGCCATACAATGCCTCGAACGGTGCCATCTGCAGACTCTTCTGGTAGCTGTTATTGTAGGAGAACTCTGCATACGGCAAACTCTTATCCCAGCTGACTCCATACTGCAATGCGCAAGCCCTCAACATATCCTCCAGTATCTGGTTGGTCCGCTCTGTCTGACCATCTGTCTGCGGGTGATAAGCTGAGCTGAAGTGCAGCTTCGTGTCCATGGACTCATGTAACTTCCGCCAGAAGTGTGAGGTGAACTGAGTACCACGATCTGACACAATCTTCTTCGGCACCCCGTGTAAGCACACAATCCGCTCCATGTACAACTCTGCTAGTCTGGCGCCTGTGTAGGTGGTCTTTACTGGCAGAAAGTGGGCCACCTTGGTCAGACGATCAACAATCACCCAAATGGAGTCGAATCCTCTCTGTGTGCGGGGCAGTCCAGTGATGAAGTCCATACCAACTTCTTCCCATTTCCACTCCGGGATCTTCAACGGCTGAAGCAATCCAGCTGGCCTCTGATGTTCTGCCTTGACTCGCTGACATGTGTCGCACAATGCCACATGAGTCGCCACATCACGCTTCAGTCCATACCACCAGAATCTCTCCTTGATGTCCTGATACATCTTATTGCTGCCTGGGTGGATCGAATAAGCTGAGTCATGTGCCTCTCTCAGAATCATCTCTCTGACCTGCGCTATGTCTGGCACACATATCCTCTTCCCATGCCATAGAGTTCCCTGATCATCAACTCTGAATCCAGGGGCCTTTCCCAATGCAACATTCCCCACAATCTCTCGGATCTTCTCATCCTGCAGCTGACCTCTCCGGATCTCCTGCTCGAGCGTGGGCTCCACTGCCATCTCTGTAATGCTGGTGACGAATCCCAGACTCATCCTCTCAAACTCTCGGCTGAGCTCCTCAGGCAAACAGTGTCCAGTGATCCTGTTCACATAACTCCTCCTGCTCAGAGCATCTGCCACCAAGTTGGCCTTCCCTGGGTGGTAATGGATCTCCAGATCATAATCCTTGATCAGTTCTAACCATCTGCGCTGTCTCATGTTCAGATCGGACTGAGTGAAGACATACTTGAGGCTCTTATGATCAGTGTAGATGTCACACCTGTGCCCAATCAAGTAATGTCTCTAGATCTTCAGGGCATGTACAACAGCTGCCAACTCCAAGTCGTGCGTCGGATAGTTCTGCTCATGCTTCCTCAGCTGCCTGGACGCATAAGACACGACTCTGCCCTCCTGCATAAGGACACAACCCAGTCCTAGACGGGATGCATCGCAGTAGATGGAGAAACTCTTAGCCAAATCTGGCAATACCAGCACTGGGGCTGTAGTCAACCTCTTCTTCAACTCTTCGAAGCTGACCTGGCAAGCCTCTGTCCACACGAACGGGGCATTCTTCTCTAGCAAAGCAGTCAACGATTTAGCGATCTTGGAGAATCCTTCAATGAACCGTCTGTAATAACCGGCCATCCCAAGGAAACTCCTGATCTCGCTCACATCCCGTGGCGGATTCCAGCTCAACACATCGCTGACTTTCTTCGGATCAACTGCCACTCCTCCATTGGACAACACGTGTCCCAGAAATGCCACTTCCTTCAGCCAGAACTCACACTTGCTTAGCTTGGCATACAACCGATGCTCCCGGAGTCTCTGCAGTACCAACCTCAGATGTTCTTCATGTTCTTCCTCATTCTTGGAGAAGACCAGAATGTCATCAATGAATACCACCACAAACTTGTCCAGATAGTCCATGAACACGCTGTTCATCAAGTACATGAAGTATGCAGGAGCGTTGGTCAATCCAAAAGACATGACCAAGAACTCATACAACCCGTACCGAGTGGTGAAAGCGGTCTTGGGTACATCTGACGGATGGATCCTCATCTGGTAGTAGCCCGAACGAAGATCAATCTTGGAGAACACACAAGCTCCCCTCAACTGATCAAACATATCATCAATCCTCGGCAGCGGGTACTTGTTCTTGATGGTCACTTCATTGAGGGCTCGATAGTCCACACACAACCTCTGAGTACCATCCTTCTTGTCGACGAACAATACCGGTGCTCCCCATGGCGAAGCACTCGGACGAATGTACCCCTTGGCCAACAATTCGTCCAACTCCTTCTTGAGCTGCTCCAGCTCCTTCGCTCCCATCCTATACGGCCTCTTGGCTATAGGTGCAGTGCCAGGTTTTAGTTCGATAATGAATTCAACATCTCGTTCTGGAGGCATACCTGGCAACTCATCAGGGAACACATCCGGGAACTGGCTCACCACCCTGATATCATCAGTTGTCGTCCCTTCAGCTTGATTGACTTGGCCTTGCTCTGAGGAACTGGCTGCCTGGTACTCCACCTTGTCACCAGACTCTGCTGTCAGCTGAATGGTCCTCGTAGCACACCTGATCACTGCATCATAACTGGTCATCCAGCTCATACCCAGGATCATATCAAATCCAAGGGTCTCCAGGACTATCGGACCTGCCTTGAACTCTACCCCCCTTATTATGATGGGGACATGGGGGCATCGTAGAGTAGCCCGCTGTTCACCTCCCGGTGAGCTTACTAGCATAGTGTTCTTCATGGGTTTCAGAGCTAGTAAATTCTTCTTCACAAAAGCAGCAGAAATGAAAGCATGCGAAGCTCCGGAATCAAATAAAACAGTGGCGGGGGTCGAATTGACGAGGAACGTACCCACGATGACATCAGTAGCTGTCTCTGCTGTCTCTGCACTGGTGTGGTTGACCTTGCCCCGAACGAGAGCCTGCGGAGCACGACCACCCTGCTGCTGACCCTGCGACTGCCCGACTCTGTGAGTACTGCCCTGCTGGTTCTGTTCGGCGGTGTTCTGGATCTTCTTGGGGCAGACATTGGCGAAGTGTCCCTGCTCGCCATAGTGGTAGCACACCCTCGGACCCACCGGTGTAGTGTTGACTGGACTGATGCGCTGGACTGGACTCGGCTGCACCTGGCTGCGCTGAACTGGACCCATCTGCGGCTGACCCTGAGGACGCTGCTGCTGTGGCGCCCGAGGAAACTGAGGACGCTGCTGCTGGTACTGGCCACGACTGAGCATGCCGGACTGGCCCTGGAAGCGTTGCTGGCCTCCCACCTGCTGACTCTGTGGCGGTGTGAAGCGTGGACGACTGCTGCTGCCCACCTGCTGTCCCTGGAGCTTCCTCTTCTTGTCCTCCATCTCACGGCGCTTGTGCTCCAACATCAGCGCGCCGTCCACCAGCTCGTGAAAGGTCGGGAACTTGGTGCACATCAGCTGGTACTGGAGAGCATCCTGCAGACCGTCACGGAACCTGGCCTGCTTCTTCTGATCAGTGGCCACGTCCTCTGGAGCATAACGAGCCAACGAAACGAACTTGTCACGGTAAGCCGTGACACTCATCCCTTCCTGCTTCAGAGCCAGGAACTCCTTCTTCTTCAGGACCATCAAAGCCTCCGGCACGTGGTGTGCGCGAAAGCTACTGCAGAACTGCTGCCAGGTGATCTGAGTACCGGCCGGGCGTGAAGACTGGTATGAGTCCCACCAGTCCAACGCCGGCCCCTGAAGCTGCCCTCCGGCGTACAACACCTTCTCTCTGTCATCGCACTGGGCGATGTCCAACTGCCGCTCAACTGCTTTGAGCCAGTCATCTGCCTCAAGGGGGTCGCTGGCCTTGCTGAAGGTCGGCGGGCGTCCCTTCAGAAACTCGCCCCTCTTGTCTCTGGGCGGTGCAGCTGCCTGAGGATGCGGGTTGTTCTGGTTCTGCTGGATCAGCCTCATGCTCTCCGCCATCTGCTGCATCATCTGAACTTGAGCATACATCAGCTGCTCAATGGTGGGGATCTGATGGTTCGGATTCAGGTTCGGGGGCGGATTCTGGTGCGGAGGTTGTCCGCCCGCATTGCCCCCGGGGTGAGCCATCTATAATCACAAAGGTCAGATGTTAGATGATTAGTACGAGAAAATATATATAGATACCCCTACTACCTAAACAATAAAGTCCTTAAGCCTTATACCTATATCTAGATGGTAGCAGACAGGTGTCTGCGCCCATCACAATCATTACAAAGAACCAAGTCAAACATAAGCATAATAACAATAAATACAAGCAGGTAAAGGCATAAACTCACGCAAGACTCGACTGTTAGATTTTTAAAGTTTTAAAAACATGGGGGTCTCCTAGTAATTTGTCAACCGTACTATCTAGGCTGCGTTCCTACAGTCAGCATGGCTCTGATACCAATCTGTCACACCCGGATTTACTCAAAACCCGAATGTGGCCATATGTGTGCCCAGGAGGTCCACCGACACATATAGCAAACAAATATGGTAAAAATCAGAGTACAATGCTTTATTCTCATCATAAAGTAGCGATTACATCAGAGTTTTGTATAAATGAAATACATGGACAGCGGAAGACTAATACATCTCTCTAAGCGTAGCCGCAATCCCACAGGGACTCTGACTGGGAGAACGCCAACTCAGAAGTACGGCAGATCCTCCGGAAACTCCACCTCATAATCAGCCTGACTCCAATCTGTTACCCGTCCGGGATTTTGCCCAAAAATAATAAATGCAACAAGTGTAAGTAACAGAGTTACTTAGCAAGTATAGCACGGGTTATGAAGGCTCAAAAAGGCTAGACACTGGTTTAACTGCGTTAGTACTTTTAGTTGGTTCGTTTTAACTTTATCCAAGTTACTACAAGTGAATGAGAACCCAGTTGTAACCCAAATTAGTAGTGTAAGTGTCATTAAGCAGTAATAAATTCCATATTCTAATCAAAAAGGATCCAGGCCGCTCGTGACCCTGAGCAAGGCTATCATGATAGATCGTACACTCTGCAGAGGTTTCGCCCTTTACCCACCAGTCGCGTAAAAGTTCAAAAGAACTTTGCACCCAACCACGCACATCAACACTTCCGAGGTGTGACTGCATAGGGACGCTACGAGGCTTTCACAAGACACCCTAACAAGTCAGTAGCCGCTGGAGTACTATACGGTGGTGAAAACTTAGGCACCGAGATCGACGTACGCCCATGGAGTCACACCGTGAGGGGGTCGATGGCGTCTGGAGCGCGGGTATCCCACCCATACTGCGCAACATGCAGAGTTCTCAATCGCTGAGACTCCTACACGGGACTGGGTCTAACGTGACCTAGCCGACGGGGCTACCGTCCTCGGTGGAATCGGAGATCACCCAGCGCCGTACCTCCCACAACGCAGTTGGCCCCTCGGTAACTACTGCCAAGCTAGAGACGTACAAGCTACTTGACCAAGACCAGAGCCCATATAGTTCCGGCGGTGGTGACAGGCTCCTGGGTTGCCGCTTTAAGAACCGGTCCTTAGAGGGAGACATTAGAGCAAAGCACACAGCACATGCTCTAACTCCCTAATCCATGTTGCTAAAAAGCAAGTTTTAACATTAAAGTTGAAGTGGACCATTAATACAAGTTTAACAGTTAAATAATGCTGACAGTAGCTGCGCCTAGCAAAATGCTACCCATATGCAAAAACCCATAGGAGATACAAGGACAGGGAAATAAATACTAGGTACAACCTTAATGGTAAACAGTATTAGACACATGTGTATGTAAATGAGTGAGTAGGTAGCAAGGATTGTCCGTGCTATAACTTGCCTTCCTCGGAGTAAGGCTGCTGCTGAAAATCCTGCTCCGGCACGTCCTCAACGTACTCGTAGTCCAACGCTACGGGCTCACCGACTGGACACGAACATCACGCACGCATTCCAAAACAATCATCACATGCAAGCAAAAGTAATTCTATTAGAAACAGTACACCAACAGTAAAAACAGTACAAAAACAGGAGCTAGAAATAATCTACGCTTCGCTACGAACACATGAGCGCGAAAATCACGCAAATCGGAGCTAAAACGTGAAAGTTATAGCGTTTCTAAGATTCGGGGGCTTGCTGGCAAAGTTTTAAAATTTCCAAGGGCCTAAACGAATAAAACATGACCTAATTGTAATTATTTTTGAATTAAAAAGGACCGCGGGTTAATTTCAAGAAAACTCAGGGGCTCTTTAGAAAAAATGCCCCTGTTGACCGGGGTTTGACCGGTACTCTGACTCGGTCAGATCATCCGCGGCCGTAGGATCTACATCGGGCGGCCGGGGTTCATCGGGGATTTTGGTCGCCGGCAGGGAGAGAGTCCGCGGCGGCGCCGCCGGCTCTCACGGCGGAAGTTCGTCGGAGCAGGCTCGAAATCGAGCTAGGGGCTACGGATTAGGACATGGCCGGGCGCTACGGGACCGGGAGAGCATGGCGAACTCGGCTAGGGGGTTCTCGTCGCCGATCGCGCGACCAAGGCGGCCAGCGACGGCAGACAGCGGCGGGGCACTCCGGCGAGCATAGCGGAAATGGGTTGCGGGGCATGGGAGCGAGCGAGAAGGGGTTGGGAATGGTCCTCACCAGCGTGCGAAGCTCCTTGAGTGGTTGATTTGGCAGCGCAGGCGCTCGGTCGTCGGGTCGACGTTGGCCGGCGGCTCCAATGGCGGCGGCGGCGCTGGGATGTAGGGAAAGGGCGCTGCGGTGTTGGAGCTCGGGCTTGGGGACGGGGTAAAGGCCGAGGAACTCGGTGGGTTGGCTTAAATTAAGGCCGGGGGCCTCGGCGTGCGGATTACGCCCAAATCCCGCGGCGGCCGACGGCGATTCCTTCCAAGTGGGGGGGGGGAAGGTTGCCTTCCATCCGTGGTGCTGTGCAAAGGAGGAAGGAAGGGGTGGGGAAGCTTCCACGAGGCTTCTGAGGGTCCTTGGTTCGAGGGAGAGGGCCTAGGCGTGCGGGCCACGCCGATTTGGCGGCAGCCGGCGGCGATTCCTTCCATCGAGGGAGTTGGCCTTCCTTGTGGAGGCACGGTGTCGAAGGAAGGGGGAAAGGGGGAAGCTGCGAGGAAGCTTCGGCTGCTCTGAGGGTGGGCCCGTCGATCCTTGGCGTGCGCGCCATGGGTTGCGGCGCGGCGGGGTTCGGGCCCTGTCACGGTCGGCCGAAGGTGGGGGATGACGGGTGGGGCCCGCTGGCAGTGAGAGGAGGCGGGGGACGGGGTGTGCTGGGCTGTTGGGCCGAAGGCGGGAGTTGGGCCTGAGAGGGGGAATGCGCGGGGGCTGGGCCGAGCGGGTTGGCTGGCTGTTGGGCCGGCTCGGGGAGAAAGAAAGGAGAAGGGTTGGGCCGAGCGGGGAGCTGGGCTGGACCAGGAAAAGGGTTGGGGGAGCAAAGCTGGACTTGGGAAAAGTTCGGGGGGCTGAAGCGAACTACGGGCCTAAAAACTTTTCTAGAGCTCCAAACAGAGTGATTCAAATTTGAATTTAAATATTTTTAAATTCTTGTTTGAATCACAAGCAATACAAAAAATAAATGCAGCAGCATGAATGCAACAATAAATGTTTCTATCACCTATATTTGATTTTAATTGTTAGAAATTATTATTTAGCCTTCATAAAATAGGTGAAGCATTAAATAATTAATTAATTGCCAAAAATTTTTAAATTGAGCATTTTTGGGTGTTACAGGCCGTCCTCCGCGGTGGCGGGAGCGGTAGGCTCCGGATCTTGTGAGGCCTTGGCCGGATCTGGGGTCTGCGCGGAGGAAGAGCATCGTTTATTTGGGGATGGAGGTAGGAGCCGAGCGGCGGCGATGACGGTCCAAGATCAGATGGATGGCGGCGGCGCGGCGAGCGCCGGGTTGCGGCGGTGGCCGGTGTTGCGCGCGCATCGCGGCCGCCCGCGTGGCGTTGGTCCGGCGGCGGTGTCGGCGTCGGGGCCGGCGGCGGGAGGCGGGGCCTGGTGGGCCTTGGATGCTGCTGTCCGGCGGCGTCAGGGCCATCTCGAGCCTCTCCGAGTTCTTCCATGGAAGGAGCAGGCGGTGGTGGGGCTACTCTGATCTGCGGAGTCGTGGTCTCCTCATGGAGGATGGCGGCGTGGGCGGCGATGGCTCGCTTTTGGGTGGCGGTTCTCAGGGACTATCTTGCCTGGACTAAGTGCTGGGAGGATTGGGACGCTGGGGTCGTTCCCGGAGTGAGTTGGGAGGTGGCTTGCGAGAGACGATGGCCTTGATTGGCGTCGCGTGTCTGCGTGCGGATTTTTCCCGAGGCCTAAGTGCAGCGGTGGTACGACGACGGGCGGCGCGGTAGCAGCCGGCGGCTGTTACGGGTTACTTTCATCATCGACGTCCCGGTATGAAGAGATGGGCCTCACTAGTCCAATACCGGTGCGCCGGTGAGCCGAGTAGGATGTCATGACACTTGGGTCGTTACTCGGCGGTCAGTTGAGGGGTGCCTAAGTGCTCGTTCCTCGCGATGCTGGCGGCTGCGGCCTTGAGTGTTGGTGCATTGTATTCTTCGTCGACGAGCAGGCATTGGGAGGAGCTTCGGGCGAAAGTCTATTCCGGCAGTGTGTCGGGTTCAACAAAGGTGGCGTCTTCGGATGTCGTGAACCTCCTTGGAGGCGTTGGTGGAGAGGCTCTCTGTTTGGTTTTTGATTTTCAAGGTGTAAACCTTTCTCCGGCTGACCGGAGGGGCGACGACGGCGGCATCGACGTCATATACTTCTTGGAGGCGTCGCCATGGAAATCAAGGGATCGGCTTCAACTATGGAAGGATGGTTGAGTGAGCGGTTGGAGGTTATTTGGAGCATGGGCGGTCAAGAAGATTGAAGCTTAGTCTTCCTTTATTTCTTCTTTTGCTAGATTGTTTTCATCTTATTTCTTGTTTCACCTCGATATGAAGTTAGAGTCTAAGTACTCTGGTGTCGTGTAACCTTTGGCTGTATATATCCACTTGTGGATATAGAGGCCGGAATTTTATTCCTTAATCTAAAAATCTGTCTTCGCATGTACCCAATCGATCCACACCTTGTGGGTTGGAGATCTAGCTAGAAACAATATTAAAAAAGGGACCAATCGCCTAATCATTGTATTGCTTTTGTATATAGTTTGTGGAGTTCGTGGTAGCTTTATTGTTGTAAACTGTCAAACACATTGTCTAACGATGATTGAAGGATATGAACTTTCTGCTTAAGATCGCCATGAAGTGAAATATAAGAACATTTCTTGTTGAGTTCTATGTTATCAATCTCCATAATGGGAGGACACACAATTTAAAAAATTATAAATTTACCTCAAAGTAAAATAGCTAAGAAAAAATCTTTGAATACAAGAACGATTACTAATATTAGGTTCTACCATTTTTTGTTTGAAAAATCATTTTTTTGTTAAAAACAATGGGGAAAAGAGTAACTATTGCTTAACGACTTATATACTTATAAAAGTCTAAATACTCCTACATCTATATTATTTCCTTCCTAAAAAAGTCTTAATACCTGAATCATCCTCTAATTTAGTTGATTAATGATTCATGAAAGCAATTATAATATAAGTTCTTACGGGTAATGTATTTTTCTTGACCTGTACATGAGATTATCATGCTATTTGGGCGGTTTTGTTGTACTATAGGGGTTCTAGAGGAGTAGTATTACTCACCGATCCAATAAATGCTACCTTTCAATGGGATCAGTTCTTGTTTATTTGTATATCATATAATGTTTAAAATTGAATTCAAACTTTGTAGTGGTCACATATATTATTATATATGTGGGAACCAAAGTATGTTCACAGTTTGGTTTCAATACACTGAACTGTCAAAGCAACCAGCTAAACAGCAATGCACGAGTTGGCCGGTTTGATTTGGGGCCTTGCACACATAAATTAGTGGGAACCGTCTAAAATTAGTATAAGCGACAAATATGGTCATTCTTCTGCTCATCACTACAGAAAGGCTTTGTACGACAGTTCATAAATCTACATTACATTGGTGTTAGCTTTGTGAGGTCACAAATAGTTTGTACTATTGGCAGGTTAAACATAAAAAACGACCGTATAAATGGTGTGCTGAATAACCACGGCAGAAGTCCATTAATACCATATTATATTCTAGCCAGAAACCGATGGTACAAACGGAGGTTGTCTTTATCTTTGTTCAAGACACAAACCAATGGTACAAATCAATACCGCGAAAACTAATGATCTAAAAGTCCCTAAATCATGTACCCATGCTCTTTGGACACTATTATATTTATGATGAATTTTCCTTGGTTTTTAGATCAAGAATGAATAATTTACGTCACGCTAGCTAGTTTTGAATTTCCGTAAATAAATCCAATGGTCTCTTAGATAACGAACCAATTCTACCAGCTTGGGGTCGATCCTCGTTAGCCCACCAATCATGGGACCCAATTCTTGACCACTTACCTGATCACTCATGGCATGATGGCAACTAAACCATTCAATGATGATTTACCAAAGGAATCTGCAAACTGGTAGAATGCATTCTTTTGGTGGTGATTTAAATGGCAACAAGTGGGCGTTCTCAGCTACCTTTTGCTTTGGGATGAAATATCGCCAGATCTAGCGTAGTAAATGAATGTCGGCCAGCTCAAACGAGCGATAGAGCTAGTTGAATCACTCGCAGTCGATGCGCTTGGATCGACGACTAATATCCATGCATGAATCATCCATATGTACACCGCCACCGTAGCTAGGCTCCAATGACCACTGGTTTAACTAGTTTACATAATATTTTCTCATATTTTAATAAAAAAGAGAAGAGTTACTCTTAATTAAGAGATAGATTCATACATCCACTTCGAGATTATATGAGAATGACATGTTTAGTCATTTATATTATGAGATATATGCTAAGAGAGCCAGATCATTAGAAGAGTTGCCTCTTAAGAATACTTAGAGCTGGGTGCTAGCTCATACCATTGGAGGAGGCCTTATATGCCTAGTGGCGCGTCTGATCTGCTACACCGTGTGCGCACATTGCATGTCCGCATAGCTCTTAGACTTGGGATATATAATCCGAGTCCTATATCTCAGCCAATATCCATGTCATTAAATTAACGTGTCGTAAAATATTTTGGAAGACATCATACTTGAGTTAATGATGGGAAAGAATAAATACAGAAGATACTATGCAAAACCTAGTGTCCAGCATCAAAACCAATACACCAGACATCACAAGAAACCCATTGGGATGGGTTTTGGTGTTTCCAAGACGTTGAACTCATGTTTCACTTGAGAACAAAATTAAGAGCTAAATAAGATATTTCTTTTTATATTTACAAAAAAATCATGCATTTGAGAGTGTTGGGTCTATACTAGTTTCTAATATGACATGTATTGTAGACACCACCAACAAGAACAATGGGTTGGGATTGTCCTAAGGGCAGTCCCAACCCTCTAGGCTATATAGTTTCTATCATTTAATAGACTGCCGCGTCAACATTTTGGTGATATAAGAAAGGAGTTAGAGAAGATATAAAAGTTGCTATTATGCTGGATATGCCGTTTTTACTAGTGAGATGGTAGAGAGAAGCAAAGAGGGATGAGAGCTTTATCAACGCAACCCGTGCTCCTAGGCAAAGCGCTGAATCATGACTCTCTCTCTCTCTCGTACTAATATTGATAGTTATCCGTATTTGGGTTGAGTTGTTGTTTGTTTGAGCTTTTGGACAATTGTTTTCAGCATAAAAGTTAGACAAACAACAAACTTCTCACCCAACTTTTAAAAACTAAATGATCCTAATAACTGAGTTTATATAAAAATATGAAAAGCACAACTTTCTGAGATTTTCATAGCTTTATGAGCCCATAAAGCTTAGAAGAATCGTCAAAAAGCTATTATTTGCTTTTCAGAACCAAAATCCATCATTAACATTTCAAAAGAGTTTCAAAAGTCAAACAAACTGATCCAAAAATACTAAAATATCACAGATTGTAATTTTAAAGAGGCAAGTTATGAGATTATTTTCCTATATATTCACTATAATATGTTGTATTATTGATGTGACACCTCTGATAGACAAGTGTTTGGCTTTGTTATCGACCCTATTGAGGAGGAAAGAGATACAAATTGTTGTATGAAGGCAAAAAAAGTTGACTTGTGCACCACATATAGACACTACGTACCAAAGGCATGCTAATAGAGCAACTCCTTGGTGAGCGATTTCTAAACTTGTCATGCAGCCATTTAGATCCCTAACTCTCAAAATACAGTTATTGATTCTAAAACTTGTTGAGGTGTGTCGTCTAGGTCCATAATCTTTAAAAATTCATTTTCAAGTTCTCAAACTTATCCCCCAGCATATCATCAGGGTCGTCCCAAACTCTCATAACATGGTGGGAAATAGTGAGATATAGTTGCAAGAATAAGGAGTCTTTTATCTTCTCACGTGTTTGGATTACACCCCTAACGAATTTACAAAAGAATATTTAAAAAAAATTATATACCTAGATGACACCCTGTATACTTTAAAAATGTGTTCCTTAATTCTCTCTCCCCCGCGCGCGCCAGGCCCCGACCGCGCGACAAGTCCCTCATAAATTTCACGATGGCGGAACAGGGAGAGCATTTGTTGCTTTGTACTGGCTGGAAGAATATAGCACTGCCGACTGTGCATGGACCATGTGACCTCGCTCGCCCCTTCGTCCGTCAGCAAGTAGCCAAGTACCCTTCAAGAATCCTTCTTCTCTGGTAATCAAGTTTTTCTTTACTCAGTCTCAGAGGTGTCGTACCGCATGCTACACATATATGAGCTAATATATAACCGGCGAAAAATTTTTTAATAAAGAAACTGAGCGATCAAGTCTGAAGTATCTCATTTTTTTTAGATAATGAAAATATTTCCGGCCTCTGCAATAAATGCACACGTACAGCCAAAATCTTACAAAGTCTTCAGCTTAATAGCTAAGAGAAAAAAAGAGAAAGAATACATTGGAAGAGAAAATAATCATAAGCAATGTCTAATATTAATATTGCCTATCCATCCATTCTTCGAGAAAATATCTAAAGCTTCTATTGTTTGGCTCATCGAATAGACGGTCTCCTTTGTGTCTTCGTGCCGTATTGTTAAATCACAGCCAATATATTTCATGAAAAGGTAGCTTTCAAAGCTCAGAGTTGAGACTATTAGCTCGGGTTCATTGTGTATGTAGGTTGTGTGTTTGAGCATAGTATCGTCGCAGCTGTGTGCAGCTGTTATTGCGTGTGGTAGTGGCCGGGAGCTCAGCAGTGGATCGATCGAGCATCAAAAGCAGTTGCGGCTGTTCCACGTGAAGGGAGGGTCGTTGGATCATCATCATCGCATCAGCAGGCGGCGTCGCAGGACTATTACAGGTGCAACGCTCTAGCTCTCCGGCTCTGTGGCCAGCCGCCAGGACGACCAGCTGGTTGGAGGCAGTACAGCATTTGACGGTGTTACCAGAAAATTAACTGCCGGGGCAGTCCGAGGCCACGCCGCGTGCATTATTACATCAACTTGAGGAAGATCGAGTACATTATTCGTAACAACGACTATTGGGTTTACAGTGCCGGCCGTACGTGAATACAAACTAACGCGCTTAATTACTACGTTGTTTTAGCCAAACAACTTAGATTACATTATTATCGACATCATATAGTACTACTACACACACAATAATATTGGCACGTACTACATTATAACGATGCATTAAGGACGCTTGTGGAGCTAGGCCATGCTGTCTCGATCTCTGCTCGTCCAGGATGCCGGCCGTACACCGCCCAAGACGTACGTCCTGCCCTTGCTGGATCCGATCCGGCCGGTAGTACGTGCATTGATCACATGTCCTTGGCGAGGTCCGGGAGCTGCACCGGGTAGCGGTGGATGCAGTCGACCCACGGCCCGTCGGCGTCGGCCGCCGGCTTGACGCACTCCAGCGCCACGCAGCTGCACTCGAAGCCGGAGCCGAAGGAGATCATCCACACCCGGTCGCCCTTCCTCATCCGCCCCTTGGCCTCCACGTACGCCAGCTCGTACAGCACCAGGCTGCTGGACGTGTTCCCGAACCGGTGCAGCGTCATCCTCGACGCCTCCACGTCCTCGTCGGAGAGCCCCAGCCCTCGCTGCACCTCGTCGATCACCGCCCGCCCCCCCGCGTGGATGCAGAAGTGCTCGAACGCCGTGCGGAAGTCCGGCCGGTACATCCTCACCTTGCCCCGCCAGCTCAGGAGCTTCCGCTTCAGCAGCGACACCGCCACCAGCAGCTGCTCCGACACCGGCAGCACCAGCGGCCCGAACGCCACGATGTTCCTCTTGAGCGCGTTGCCGGCGGTGGTGGTCAGGTCCTTGGAGAGCCGCACGCCGACGAGCCCCCTGTCGTCCTCCTCCTGGAATATGCAGCGGTAGTCGGCGTCCCGGGCGGCGGTCATGGTGCGCACGATGCGCCCCAGCTTGAACCGGGCGCGCTCGGGCGAGTTGGACAGGATCATGGCGGCGGCGCCCATGCGGAAGAGGCAGTTGGGGAGCAGCATGGAGCGCTCCGTGCCCACGTAGTACTGCGACGAGAGGATCTCCATGGACACGGTCAGGACGTGGCTGCCCGGCGGCGCCACCTGCAGGAGGTTCCTGGCCAGGCCCATGGAGATGAGCCCCGCGCCGCAGCCCATCCCGGAGAGGTTCACGGTCTTCACGTCGGCGCGGAGCTTGTAGCGGTTGACGACCATGTCGACGAACACGGGCGTCGGCGTGAAGATGCTGCAGTTGACGATGAGCACGTCGATGTCGGCGGGCCTCACGGTGGTCTTGGCGAACACGTCGTCGACGGCCGAGAAGACGACCTGCTCGGTCTCCTCCCGGGCGGCCTGCAGGCTGCGGTCGGGCGGCATGTAGTGGTACGAGTAGGGCACGCACGTCTCCTCGCCGAGCCCCGACCGCTCCAGGAGCCGGATCGCGAAGGTCAGGCTCTCGTTGTCCACCAGCAGGTAGGGGAGGAGGTGCACGTGCTCCAGGCACGTGGCGAACGGCGCCCGGAACCACGGCTTGGGGAGGAAGCAGCCGTACTCCACGAGGTAGACGTCCCGTGCCCGGCGGGCGCGCCTCAGCTTCGCCAGGGCAGCGAGCAGGATCGCCGCCGTGAGGAGGTGTACGGGCCGCGCTGGGCGTGGAGCCAGCCGGCGAGGTCATGGATGCTGAACGGCCATCCTCTATGGAGGACGGAGGCGGCAAGCGCCACCGCGGCGATGGCGAGGAAGTTGTCGACGACGAGCTGGTACGATTTCTTGAGGAGCTTGCCCATTCTTGATTACTATGCCTTGCGTGTCGTATGGCTTTGTTGCAGGGCGAGTGTCGATCGAGAAATGGAAGTGTGTTGATTTAAAGAGCTAGCTGCAGAGGTGGACGAGTGGTACACCGCCCATCGATCCCACGATGATTCGACATAGTAGTGTCAATAGTAGATGTTAATGCCCTATTTGGATGCTCTGTGATTTTATACACCTGTAATTAACTTCCGGTTGTAAAACTCTGTGCACAAGAATACAGTCAGAATTTTCCTGACCTGTAAAATATCGTTTGGGTAAATGCTGGCAATAGCATCCGTGGAACCGGTATATTCCAACTCCACTCGATTTTGATCCATCCGCCTGGGCGGACCCTTTGTCGTCGATATCAGCATAAAATCAAATTGTTCTTCGTCCTCTTTCCTCAATGCTCCGTCTTCTTATCGGAATTGGTCTTGGACGAAGCATCAGAATCGAACTCACCGCTGCACAAATGAGCCCTTCGCCACCAAGCAAAGATCCCCTTCGGCATACATCCATCCCGGCTACCTGAATCAAAGCTCCCTGACGTCAAGCCTGAGCCCAACGCCGCCCAAAATTCTTGAGCTCCATTGAAGTCCTGGATCGAGGCCCTAATGGCACGAGTTGATGCCGAGGCTGCGCTGAGCTCCCTTGTTCGCTTCTTTCTGTGTCAGATTTTATCCCCGATCTATCTGTGATCTCAAAATTTCTGGATTGAAGTGAGTGCGCGATTGAGAGGTCCCCTAGATGCAAGTCCCGGCATCAGCTTGATAGGCCTGGGTGCTCTGCGGCTATAAACACCACTGGCGCCATGGAAGGCTCGAACCGGGCACCGGCAGGATAGCCGCCGCAGGCGAGCAGAGTAGCAGCAAGAGGGGAGAGACCAGCAGCCGGCGAGGATGGGGGCAGGCGAGCTCGAGGGCCACAAGGTTGGAGGTCTCAAGCGCCGAGCGCCGTGAAGTGTGCGGTAGCCACGCCGGCGCCGGTGGGGAGGAAGACGACTCGGTATAGATCGAGTCGCACCGAAGAGACGACAGAACGAGACCAGACGACGCTCTCGATAGTTGTCGTTTTCTTTTCCTGACCTCCTCACATGATTATTTTTTTACACCGGTATTAGGTTGAACCGGGTGTAATTGTAATGTGCTCACCACTCATCCAAACAGCATTTTGAGATCACCGGTGGAAAATAATTAGGGAGTGTAATTTACCGGTGTTTTACCTTTAAAACCTGCTATCCAAACAGCCCCTAATACTCCGAACATTTAAACTTGTACGGCACTAGTATGTAAGAAAAAACCTTTATGGAAGCCGAAATATATATTTTACCAAAGAGATGCTATATATTTTATGCACAAGCCTGAGTCAAATTCAACCCTTTATAGAAACGCGCGGGGTAATATGGAGTATTTTCTTCTCTAGTGCTTTCTTTTGGGTGTTCGCTTGATGATACATACATACATATATATATATATATATATATATATATATATATATATATATATATATACATGATCATACATTATGTATATATGGCTAATTTGCATACATTATCATGTTGCGCTGAAACAATATAATGCACCACTGATGCATAAACAAATGACATTAGATCATGCATTTTGTAGTACACTCCCCATTCATGCATGTGCAAGTGACGTGCTTGTCATTTTATAGCTGTTTGGAGAGACATCTTTCCGGCCAACAGCTATCCTTTCAGCGAGCGTTCACCAACTTGAGCAGACAGCCCCAACACGGCAACACCTACCTCTTCCTGTTCACTAGCTTATGCCAACCGTATAGCTATTGCGCAGCAGTGCGCCAGTCCGCCTTCACCGAAATACCACATCTCACTATCAGAAAAATCATCATCCGCCCCCGCCTATATGCCTCGGTGCACTCAAGAACCGGTGCTAATGCAACATTAGCACCGGACGTAAAATTGGTGTACCCCCGGGGACCCTTTAGCACCGGTTGGTAACACCAACCGGTGCTAAAAGTCCACTTTAGCACCGGTTGTTGTTACGATCCAGTGCTAAAGGGTCCCCCTCCTTTTCGCACCGGGTGGTATTACGATCCGGTGCTAAAGGGTGACCCTTTAGCACCGGGTGGTGTTACGACCCGGTGCTAAAGGCCCTTTAGTACTGGTTCGTAAATACGACCCGGTGCTAATGTGGGTCTCACATGCTACTTCAAAAGGAGCGCATCTTTTATTCTATCACATGTGCACGCACGCGAGCCAAGAGGTCAGAGTTCGAATCCCACAACACGCAAATATGCAAATATTTTTGGCTAGTGCCCCACCTTTAGCACGGTTATTTGACCCGGTGCTGGCACCCTTTAGCACCGGAAGAGTAGCACCGGTTGGAAAACCCGGTGCTAAAGGGGTTTTTTCAACATGTGCCAATGCAAGTTATTTCGGTAATGTCTGCTTCTACCAAAGACATTCACCACCGATTGCTGTTAACTTAAAAAAATTAACACGGCTGCTTCGTGTGAAAGATTGCTGGCCTTTGGTTTGCAACAACTGCGGTACACAGCGAGCACATGGTAGCACAGGTGTATGGCTATAGCCTAATAGAGATCATACTCCAATTGTTATAGCACAACTTGTTCTCTCCAAATACACATATATTCTAAACTAAGGAATATATTTGTGTGTTTCCACGGGTACCGTGAGCACTATATGTATATACTATTACGCTATAACTTCAAATGTCTTACGAATTGTATAGCCGCTGACAAATCCATCTATATATCCAGAGGTAGAAGGCTGGAGCACGACTTGTGACTACCCGTGTATTGTTGTGGGTAATGTGCTACTACCTTCTATGGATTGCCTTGTTGGGGCGTTCGGTTCAAAGTTGTCACCTTCGATCATTTTGCGCTGATAGGGGTCAAAGTTTCAAGAGGTAAACTGATGAAGCAGGAAATAAGGATTCCATAATTTTGAGATGCGATATGATCACTCAAATTGCTTATAGCCAAGCTCGGTGCAACGAATATGCTGTGTTGTCACCCTCGAAAAGAGTTGTGAACTGGCTCACGACCATTGGAAAAGGCACGAACAAAGGTACAAGGTAGCTTACGGTCCAAGGTAAGATCGATGAGTCACGGTGAAGAATAGTTCAGAAGGAACCATTGAGCACTTGGTCCCCTTTCAGATGATGCTCGAGAACAAGCAGCATCTTCATCACCGAGAAGCACCTACGTCGGGAATGAACTGCTCTGGGGCAAAGTCGCCGAAGGTAGCCGAAGAAGGCGTGAAGCATGATGCAAAAGTCAATTTGTATATATAGCAAAAGTGTGTTAGTACCATATAATACCCTTATTGACCATTTTTGTATAGGCTTGTTCTACATATATGTGTTAGGCGGTCAAGGGCAATGTTGTATTTCTCATCTAGCTTACCAGCCATATAAAAGGGGGTCAACCCCTCTATATGTAAAGGGGAACAACTTTTGTGGGGAAAGTAACTTGTGCATTGCGTCTGGTTCTAGCCTTCGTATTAGATACCAACATGCCTCTAAAATCCGAGAACCATTCAAGTGTTCTAGGATACCGATTATTTTATAGTGGTATTGTGTGGTAACACATTAGTAAATTATATAGGATTTTACATTGTTGCCTTTAAATGGGAGTAGGAGGCATGGCACAGCACAAGACTACAGGAGGTTGGGGACGACGAGCGGTGAGACTGTGAGGTATGGCACAAGGGAGACAGAGAGGTGAGTCTTGAGAGGGTAGCGTGCCTTTTTGTTTTTTGAAAACAGAAATATTTCCGGCCTCTGCAATGGCACAACCAAATTCTTACAACATATTAAGCCTGAGAGCTGATCATCAAAAGCAAAACAAAGTTCACAAATAAAAGGGAGAGATCATAAGCAAAGTCTCTTATAGATTTTCCATCCGTTTTTGGCGAAATATCTAGTCAACGACCTCCAACACACCTTGCTTGTCAATCAGATAGTTTCCCTTATGTCCTCACGCTGCAATAGGGACCAAAACCATAACCAATAAGCTCTGAAGACTGCCTGTATAAAGAGGGTGAACTATTTTTTTCTCAAACACCATATCATCACGAGTACACCAAATTGCCCACAAAAAAGCAGCAATCCCCCACAAAGATCAAACTTATTGTCTTCATATCTATGCTTATTATCCAATTTCCCAACCTATATATGATTAATTGATTTAGAGGGATTAGCCCGATAGGAATATGAACAATTCTCCAAATAGCTATAGCATGCTTATAGTAAAAAAGATATGCTTAATTGTCTCATTACAATCACAGAAACTAAATTTTTTACTATCAGCCTAATTCATCTTTGCTAAATTATCCTTTGTTAAAATAACACCTTTATATGGTTGAACCAAAGGAATTTTTTTATTTCTAGAGGTACTTTGAGCTTCCAATAAATTTTTTAATGAACGGGATATTCTGGTTCATCAAATATTGGTACATAGACTGGACTGAAAAATGATCGTGTTTATGTAGCTCCTAGAGAAAGATGTCCCTATTAGAACAAAGCTGAAAGTTTGCTACTTTAGCCACTAGGTTATTCCAGGTACTATTTTATCTCCAACTATAGCTCTTCGAAAGGAAATATTCAGTGGTACTTGATTCATAACATAGGCACCATAACATAAGGATAATAATGTTATATTATAAAGACTAGATAATTGCTCTTTAAGTGGTTGTGTCCCTACCCAAGTGTCCTCCAAAATCTGGTTTGTGAACCATCGTTTGTTTTGAAGGTTCCACATCCTAGAAAATGTTCTCTAACTTTTAAGAGACCTTTTCACTCAAATATTTATTTCTAAGCAAGGTCCACCAAGTCCCTTCTTCGTTGAGAATATTAAACATCTATTTACTAACTAGGCATCTTTTTTAATCCAGAGATATGTGATTCCTAAACACCCTTGATCCTTGGATGACACAAAATATTCCATTTAGCTAGGCGATATTTTTGTTTATCATTATTGCCTTGGCAAAAGAACTAACCTAGACCGATAAATTTCAATCTCTTAAGAACCCCTTTTGGAATTTCAAAAATGACATCATGAACATAGGTAGACTGCTATGTACTAAATTCAGTAAAACTAGTCTATAAACTCCATATGACGGATGTTTTTCCTTCCAAGTACTCATTGTGCGTTTAAATCTATCCTCAATAACCCCAATCCAGACTGCGGAGTTTGGAGTGGTACATTAGAATTTCTAGTGTACCTAACTTGCATCCAAACAATGAAGTGCACTCTTGCTCATAATGTTTGGCCTCTCCATAGCAAAAAATCTTGCTCCGGTGAAACTTAATTTTAAGGCCTGATAATTCTTCAAAGTCACATATGGTAGCGTGCATGTGAAAAAAAACTGGCCTAGCCACGGGAACAAATCTAAATGCAAATTTAAAGAGAACTACGACTCATGAAGTGAAATTAGGCCAAGGCCTCAAACGAAGCAATAAAACAATCCTCTCTTTAGAAATAGACTAGCGGGAACGCACATGCTCCATACACATGTTTTTTTAAAAAAATGTCTAATTGTCATGCAAGAGATAGACAAGAGTAAAAGACGTTAATTGTCATCTATAACTAGTGGGTATGATATGTGGGCCTCATGCTCAAGCGGTCATCTATGGCTAATGGGTATGATATGTGGGCCTATGCTCAAGCGGCCAGTAAATATCACAGGTGGACTCCCACGCTCAAGTGGCTAGCTAGTGTGCATGATAGGTTGGTCCCACATTGCAGGCGAGGGAGGAAGAAAAAACACCAAATCTCCCGCTCTTTATTTTGGAACTAATAGAGATTCCGCATGCCTCAGGCACATTTTTTTGAAAAAAACCATATGTCTAATCGTCGTGCAAGAGATAGAAAAGAATAAAGCATACTAATCTCCATGCATAGCCATGGGTATGACATGTGAGCCCATGCTTCAATCTGCTAGTGGATATGACGGTGAAGCCACGCTGCAAACGGCTGCAAACGACTAGTATCAGTGGCGTAGCCACGTTGGGGCAAGCTGGGGCAGCTGCCCCAGCTAAATATGTGTCAGTTCGAATACATTCCTTCTTATCCGATGATATTTTTAAGCTTCGTCGGTATTTTTAGATGGCGTCATGGCTAGCAGGTTCTTATTACTTATTAATTTGTGTCTTTATTCTTTAAATTTGAGGATACATCTTTAAACTTCACATAAAATTTGTGTAATTGCAGTATATAGATGTGTAAACTTGTGTATGTTTCATTTTGGTTTGGTACGCCGTTAGAGTCGCCCCAGCTAATTTTTTTTCCTGGCTCCGCCACTGACTAGTATGCTTGATAGATGGACGCCACACTGTAGACGAGGGAGGATAAGAAAAACATCAAATCTCTCGGTATAAGAAAAATAGATAAAAAGACTAGAGTGAGAGTGATATGTGGTGTGCGTGTGTTCAATCACATCAGTCTTTGTAAAATATCAAGTGATTGGATAAGTCTCGCTTATGTGTAAAATGCTCTTAATTTTGCATTTAGCTCGTGCAATAAATTGGAGATTCCAATATACGCTTAACAGCCCACGGTATATGAATCAACAGAAAATTTTAAATTAATTGAAAAGAAAGGATGATTGACTAAACATATAGTATATATCTGACTTACAGTTCGAAAGAAGGTATAGTACCTGGAGGTAAAGAAGTATCCTCCATAGCTGTAAGACTCTCCATGTACTACAGGGATACTCTGGTTTTTTTTGAACGAACCACATGAGACAGTGCGCGTTTCATTGATATAGCAGAAAAAATACAAGCCTACGACCATGTGAGGCCATAGGCAGGAAAACAGAAAAGAAAGATAAAAACAATTGTACTCGTCTGGTTGGATTGGGACATCAATGCGGGGTACCACTCACATCCACACATCGACCGATAGCAAACATAAAGGATGACTGCTGAGAGAAACAAACCGCAGCTCCCACCCACATTCCGCACCCTTGAAGTCATCGAACTCCAACGTGATCCGGCGCTGGTGAAGTGAACAATGGAGGAAGACGACTTCATAGGACGTTGCAGCAATGCAGGACCTATCCGATGGGAAGAAAAACACCGAGTCCGAGCAAAAACAACGCCACAACTCCATGCTCCAGACTCGTTCCTTATGTTGCCGTTGAGATAGCGAGCATGGCCGCCCCGCCTCCAAGGAACTTTACCAGAACAACAAGACAGTCGTCGTGGTTCAACTTCATCACGTTACCTCCTCTCGCACGAAGCAGCCGCCTTCAAATCCGCGGATCAAGGTTGTCACCTATCCTGCCTTCCGACGTTGTACCGCACCGAGTAGGCACAACCATGCTGACCTACCCTCCGTGATCCGCTACATGTCGAGTCGTCTCCCGATGCCGTTGCCCCAAGCGCTATCCTCCAACGTTGTCCCACACCGAACTGACTATTGCGAAGAAAAATTTGTCGACGTGGTCCGCTGCAAGCAGCTGAACGATACCCAAGCGACGACCCTTGATTACCAACAAGAAGATAGGGGCCTCGACGTGAGGTAGCCACACCCTTCCACTTGGCTCACGATGAAGTTGCCAGCACCAGTCGAGGCCGCCAAAGACAGTGGGCCGTCCATGCTGCCAACCGAGTGGGTCTCAAGAGACGACGCCTCCAAGGAGGGCACGACGGCAATAGCGCCACCGTCGCTCATCTAGAAACTAGATAGGGTTTTCACCCAGAGACCACGTGTAGCTGGATGAAGCTCCATAATGACGCTCCCAAGAGAGAAAGCGATGTCCGAGGACGCCGCCGTCATTCCACCAACAGGTAGCGAGGGCTTTCGCCCGGAGCATTCATTCCAGTTGCACACGCGCGACGCAGGAAGATAGCACCACTATCCTGCTACCCCAGCCGGGCAGCGCCTCCGCCGCACCTCACGAGTCATGCTGCAGCATCGTCGCTCCTCTATCACCACGCGCCGCCACCGCCCGACGTGCAGCCTTCTCACGCCGGCAGCCCCGGCCGCCCGCGCACTAGCTCGCCGCTCGCGCACCGGCCGTCAGGGCCTCCTCCGCCGGTCGCACGCCTCATTGCCGCCGCCCGTTGCCCCGCGCACTGGCTGCCGCCCGCGGCTGCACGCCTAGCTGGCCGCTGTCCCACGTGTCGGCCGCCGCCGCCGCCGCAGGACACGAGCTGCCCCGTCCACCGCCACCCGTCGCGCAGCCGCCGCCACACCCGCCACCCGCTAGACGCTGGCTCTGCCGGCCACCACCTCCGAGCGCCCGACCGCAGGCGCCGCCGGCCCGCGCCGTCGTCCCCCGCCGGAGTAGCAGGGAAAGGATCCCCGCCGCCAGCACGACGAGCCCCCGCTGGCGCCCATCTCTCGCTCGTCGTTGCAGATCCGCAAGTGGTGGGGATGGATACGCCCTTGGAGGATGCAGATCAGGTAGCCGGCTTGCCTGAGCTGCTCCCGCCGCGTCGCTCGCTCGGCATCTGGCCACCCGCACGACGTCCACGCCGCTAGCCCCGAGATGCTGCCCCGCCGCCGCCCTCCTCGCGAGGTGCCGGGCTTCCGGCCCATTGCTCAGGCGACGGAGAGGGGGGTAGGAGGAAGGGAGGCTTGGCTGGCGGCGACGCGAACTATACTGAACTTATTTAATCTATACGGCAAGGCCCCTAGTTCATGAAAGGCAAGGGCGTACACTATACTGAACTTATTTAGGCGGCCCACTTTATTTTCAATTAAATAATAAAATTCCAAAACCCATATTTAATCCTAGATAAGAATTTGGAAAAGAGCGACTGCCATGTGCGGGGTCGATCGCTAGGCTCCTCGCGAGGCAAGACGAGCAGTTTTGCCGTAGTAAAATTGCAATTCATTGGAGTAAAGATCTCTAGCATGCCTCATTCATGCCCGATTACTTGATATTTGATTGATTACCTTATCTACAGCACGATTATTTCGTCTACTTCTAACTTTAACTTTTGATCGCCTACACGGACGTACTAGTTTGGACCGATACAACTTCTAGTCCCAAAAACAACGCATCCGGTGTCTTCGGCACTGATCCTGTTTATGGGTAGTAATTATAAGTTTATGATGAATCTAAGTAAGTACATGATAGATGTTTATAGTATACGATATCTTGTTTAGTGTGAGTAGTACTGTTTAATTAGTTCACTCATGAATATCATGTCCTCTTCCTATTTATTACTTCTGGATTAAAATACACAATTTATTCCTGCAATTCCTAATACACTGGACACTGTACCGGCTCTAAGACGTACTGTTCTTCAAAGGCCGGGTAATCAAGCAGATTATGTAAATAATATTCATGCATATACTCGGAGGGCAGTTGACACGATACGACCTTCTTTTTTCTTTGATGATGATGAAGTTTATGAAAATTGAACAATAATATTAATGCAGTTCGTGCCACTGTACGTTACTAGCCTTAAGGCGCTGCTGCAAGCATAGGAAAAGTCCTATATGCTTGCTGGAATGCTGGCCCGGTTCGTTTGATAATTTAATATAGCCAAAACATGCATGTGAGATAGATGCATGGTAGTACGTACACTGTTTATATGATCTACTGCGTTAAGGACCTTGCATTGTCCAGCTAGGTTCTGCTGCGCGTGTCGTGTCATACAGTACACGGCCTTCATTCTTCTCACGATGACTGGCCGGCGAGAGCATACTCCCTCCTCCGTCCCCAAATATAACCGTTAGTTGACTTTCAGACGTCACGTTTAACCATCCGTCTTGTTCAAAAAAATTTATAAAAATATAAAACAAATAAGTCACACTTGAAATATACCTAATGATAAAACAAGTCTTAGCAAAATAAATAATATATTCATAAATTTTTTGAATAAAACAGATGATCAAATGTGATACATGAAAATCGAAAAATGCTTATATTGTGGGACAGAGGGAGTAAGTGCCTTTGCTGTCCAAAGCAGTATACATCACCTTTGATTATGCGCGTCATGTGACATGCTCTTTGTCCGTACACGTGCCCTAGACTGCAATCGTTCATCCGAGATTGTGGTCGATCGGTCAAATTTCACAGAGTTTAATTTTCACGGTGAAACGCTAGTGCGTATGGGTGGCCAGCAGGGAGCGAGTTTCTTTTGGTTTTACATAGCTCTGTACGCCAATGCAAAAAATTTCTTTCCAACATGTGTTGCCAATTACATGATACGTGTGATTTTAGTAGGAGGTCACCACAAAAATAACAATTGCTGAAAGCTTCTGTTTAGCTAAGTGTGAAGGGAGTAAGATGCATTTTGGTTTTCGGCATAGAATCATTTAGTAGCTAGCAACTGGCTAGGATTATTGAGTACTAGAGTTTATACTGATAAAGGCATCTTTAATGTGTAGAACCACCTCTAATTATATAGATTCTCCCCAAAATTATTTGACCTCATATACTGTGTTAGCTGTATAATGTATAGAACCTAGGGTTTTGAATCTATAAATAGGATCCACGACCCTCTATCTCTCTCTCCTTCCCTCTTCACAATGCAAATACATGCAATGGAAATTGCATGGTACTAGAAACTGTTAGATATTTAATAGATAGTTAAGTATTTTCTAGCATATTTTAATTTTGAAAACTAATAGTAATTTACAATGTAAATTAGTGATGTTGTGACGACAGAATATGTGCAAGCGTTTATGTCAATTCTTTAAACTAACACGAATAGAAGGATAAAACATAGGTGGTTCACCATGGGGAGGGCTACTGGTCGGCAGTGGATGCGCTGTCCATCACCCGCTGGAGTATTTGAATTAACCATACTCAACTGGCCTTGCGTGAAGTAGGCGATCTAATTTGGTGTAACGTCGATCTGAGGCAGTGCAGTCCATCTAACAATTTTCTGGAAGTAGTTGTATGGAAGTAGATGGCCGTCAGGAAGCAGTTGTTCGCCTGGCGAAGCTGGAAGTAGTCATACGGGTGAGGAAGATGCCCACTTAGGAAGTAGTCGTTCACATCAAATAGTTGCGAAGTCGTACATTTCCCAAAAACCTTATCTCCCATCTATCCCGAGCAATATCACAAAGGTAGAAATGTTCCGGAGGCCAGCGCGCGCAATGCTTTGCCTTGGGAGTGAGTTATAGCAGCAACAACAAAACAATGAAAGAGAGGGGTCTCGAAACAGCTCGGTGAGGCAAGCGTTGTGGTACACCACTCTACTTTTACCAGCTTCATAGATGGTGTAAGTCCATCTTATAACATGGTTAGGATTCTCCTAACTCCCCATACGGGATTACCTATTTTGTAACTCCCTATCATTAACTAATGGATTTTTAATTCTTATTTAATTCATTAACAATAAATAGATCTGACCTGATTAATCCAACAAAAACTAGTTAAAAAGTGATATTGGCCACCTCTGTATGTCATGATAACCTTTGGTTGAGCTTCATAAGAAGCCGGGTATGGCCACTCGATCATATGCAACAGCTGGTACAAAGTATCTTCAATCAACACAAGGAAAATTTCCGCGTTTTATTTACTTGATTGACTCTTGGATTTCTTGTTACTTTTTACATGTTAGTACTAAGTCTTTCTGGATAGTGGATGTTCTGCTCATCAATTATTGCAAAGATTCCGTATGTATCCTACTGCGAAGAGAGGTAGATTGAAGAACTATGGTCCATGTCTATCTACATGTTTGCAACTCCCACTGTAGTATGTTGTCCCTGTTCGCAGGTCACAGTAGCATGAACTAAGGTCATTCATGGTGGCAAGTTTTATTTCACTGTTTCTAAAAGCGTCGATTACATCAGTGCTAAAGAGGTGTAGGCTGAAGAAATGAAACTAAAGTTTCATAAGATTATCATAGAGCTTAAATACCGCATTACGTTGTACAATGAAACAATAATCAATGGATCGAGTTTCAAATGGTGAAATGGCTTGTTTTATAGCAAATGGGCTGTTGGTGAGTGGTGACAAAAAGGTGCCGAACACCACCAAGTGTCATACTAGCGCATGCCAACGTTAAGTGCTCATAGTCAGTTTTTTTGGGTATTTTTTCTGAAATTTCTAATTACCCTATGCTCTCTTTCTTTGCTCCCAGATAAAAAGGGGAAGGGGGAACGGAACCAAGGGAACCATGGGGTTTTGGTCGCTGGGTTAATAGTTTTTTTTAGAAACATAGTAGTGACGTAGGTGTTGAGAGCATCTCCAAGAAATTAGCTAAAAAGACTAGTCAAATTTACTGAATTAGCTACTCTCAAAAATAGATTTGACTAACAAATAATAGAGTAATACAACAGATTCTGTAAAGATGACTAGTGAAGTAGGCTAGCTCAAAATACCTAGTGAATGAGGTGAGACGGAGAGCCACTAAATTTAAAGGGTCATTTACAGAGTTTGTTGAAAATGTTTTTTCTCTAACAATAGCTAAATTTAACTTTAGAAAACGATTTGGATTGTCTCTTGGAGATGCTCTGACATACATGTATGTATATCTATCTCTATAAATATACGTATATAACTCTAGATTTTTGAGCACCTATGAGATAATGAACCTGATATATTGAGATAGACGAAGTCACAGTAGACCCTAGCTGAGGACATAACATCATTTAAAGAATAAGACCAGTTAAATCAAAAGCTGGATGAAAAGGTTACACCACAGAGAACTCTACAAGCTGAGCTACACTCTAACATTCAGTTTGCCCTTGGATTAATAACCCTTGAATCCCAAACTAATAAGCCTTAAACAATAATTGATTACCATTATTATTGCACCAGAAAAAGAAATGAACTGCAACTAAGTTATTGGCGGCATGTAAAATAAGCTACGAGCTTCAAATGAAAAGCACGTATAAACCGTGAAATTATGGAAAATTGTCACTCGATCAATCAAGTGCACAAACTACTGAAGCGAGATGAGTGGAGCACTAGTATGTTATTCATCTCATATTTGAAACTTGACATTTTTTGCTGCAAAGCGTATGTATATTTATATCATGTTTCCCGAAAAAAAAAAGAGATTTATATCATGTAATTTACTTTACAAGCTTAGGATTTTCCGTTTATTTTATATGATGAATTACTGTTTGAAAACAAAAGTGGGGAGAACCGAGGGAGGTGTCAAATGGGTTCCATGGACAAATCAAAGCCGTAGTATATCCAGGAGCTCATACGTAACACAAACCGAGAAGAGAGGCCATGTAGACGAGCAGATAACGGCCCATGTTGGCCCAATACACCCATGAGCTGAAATATTTCTCCCCACGTGTGACGAACCGGATTCTCACCGACGAGAACCCGACTCTCTGTGCCCTTGAGATAGTCCCAGGAATAGCAGCTATCTCGTACAGAACTCATCTCAGTCGAATATCACATCCATACAGTGATAAAAGATCCATTACATGACATATATTAAAAAAACATAGCGTCCCTTTGGGCTAAATCGACAATAAGAAACAACTGCGCAGCGGTAGCTAGAACAACAGGGTCCACTCCTCCACAGGCATCCTGGAGCGTAGCGCACCCCCTTCAGTCGTACCACCCGTCCTGGTTGAACTCGCGGTCGGGGTCTTCACCTGAGAACCCAAAGTCTGTCCCTAAGGAAATGTGACAGGTTCACGTCACCAACCATAATATGATGCAAGCTTTAAAGTGGCCTATTCTAGGGTATAGAAATAATCAAGGTTTTAGCTAGGGTTTTCTTATGCAGGCAGCAGCAATAACCCAAATTCATCTCACCTCCAACTCCTTCTCTCACATGCACATCTACTCCCAAAACCCACCTGCCAGCTTCACATTTTCCCATCGGGCTCGTCCTGACACAGCAGGTTCCCGCAAACATTATCCACCAACACCTTTCTCTCTCTAGTCGACTCGGTGAGCTCCCTCCCCACCTTGTCTCAACAGCCTCAGCTGCACCAATCTCTCATAACCCAGATCAAAGGATGAGGTAAGAAAGCAGATTCCCATGCTAGTCGGGGCTTCTCAGAAATGGGTTGTCCGTAACCGTGGACACGGCTATACGTATAGTTTACACTTTGCAGAGGTGGCACTCCAGGAATCCATCCGGGCAGCAAGGCTAGTCCGCAACCAACCTGAGACACAGCCCACAGGAAAGACCCTAAACAGTAGCGGCGCCAATCCTATCTCCCTGGGCTCGGGAAACATCCGATCTAACATCGGCCCCAGGGTCGTGAAACCTTCCCACTGGGGCCTGTCGGGGGCCGTGGTAAATCAGGGAGATTACGCCGCAACGAATCCCCCTACACATATCAAGCTCGATTCTCCTACAGTCTCGGCGCCGCACTAGAGTAGGCTTGCTGGAACCCTCCCCATACTGGATATATGGTGAGCACGGTAATCCCAAGTCCAAAGTGGGGGCACGACTCGGTCCTTAATTGCCGGTAAAGCGAGTATCTGCGTCATAAGCGATCCGCCGCAACGGTTCGCAATCGGCACCCATAACAGGTATAGCCGCCCAAACTCCTCAAGTACTCCTCAAGTACCAAAATCCAAGAATCATGTACCTACAACAGGTACTCCGTAGGGACTGCCCGAGTGCAGCCCCTCAGCTCCTCGATCAAACGATCGAGTTGTTATTACTCGCTTACACCGCCTAGCTGCACTACTCCCATACCACCCACAACTCACGCCAAGAGGATCAAATCACAACCATCCCAACACATGCATAGCATAGCATAGCATATATCATGTAGTGAGTAGTAGGTAGCAAGGTAACAGGATAATAACAAAGGTAGTGCAGGTTTATCATGCGAGTAAAGTGAAGCGCTAGCATACTAGTTGCATGTCTAATAGGTATTTCAAAGATTGGTCGGGCGTGAACCTGGGCAAAGGTCTTCGTCCTCGTCAAAGCAGTTGTCGAAGTGGTCCGGCTCCTCCAGACTCTCCGGAGCTCCTAAGGTCGCGGAAAAAAAATAAAATAAGGCACGACTACTAGCAAAGAAACACTAAAATAGCGATGAAAGAATACTCAAATAACACCAAACTCTATACTAACGTGTAGATCATGTTTTTAGAAAAATATAGAAACTGGTTTCATATTTTTCTGAGCTACGGTTGATTTATTATTAATTTTACAAGTTTAAATCATTTTCTGAAAATATTAAATAATTTCCGAAAAAAGAAAACAGACAGAAATTAGCCTGCTGACGTTAGCATGACGTCATGCTCACGTCAGCAGTGGGGTCTGCCTAGGATGACGTCCGTAGTGGGCCCTGTTGACGTCAGCGTTGACGGGTCAACGGTCGACGGTCAGCTCTGGTCAGTGGGCCCCATGTGTCAGTGACTCGCAGAGTATGACATGTGGGTCCCATATGTCAGCGCAGATAAAAGAAAAAGATTAAACGATGGCTGGCCTGGAACTGGGCCGAAAGTGACTGGGCCGAAAAAGTTCAAGGGTGCAAACCAGACTTAAACGCGTACTTTAGGCCCACGAAGGGGGCGCTGCTGGTGCTGCTCTGGTGGACCAAGTCCACTGTGAACCGAGTCAGTGGTTCACGTGAGCCGGGTGCATGGGATTAGGTGTGGCCGACTCGGGATCGTCTGAGCATGGCTGTGTGGCGTGCGGGTGTGGTCCAGCGTGTGGCCACGCCACAGCGCGACGCGAACGCATGCGCGGCGCGCACTGGAGCACGCCGGCGGCGACAGTCGACGGCGGATCTCGCCGGAAAAAGCTCGGCTGGGCTCAAGATCGGTCGGATGGCTTGGCTAGGGTTTGGCGGACTCGCGCGGGGCGAAAAAGTGCTCGGCTTGGGTGCGGTTTGGCCCTCCCGACGTGAATGGCGGCGACACGGCCCTGGCGCCGGCGAGCATCGACGGCGACACGGGATCCAAGTGCAAAGGCGCATGGTTTGGGCTAGGCGAGCGAGCGTGCGGCTCTAGCGACCGCTAGAACGCAGCTAGGTGCGCATGCGCGGGCCTGTGGTTACCCATGGCCGCGCATGGCCTCGGCGTGCACGCACGGCGAGCAGAGCTCGGCCGCGGCAGCCTCGGCTGCAAGGTTCAAGCGACGGCGGGTAGCAAAGGGGTTAGCGGCGACGGGGACCTGCAAAAGAAGATGGCCACGACTCGAAGGTCGGGTCCCAGGGGGCTAGCACGGAGGCGGCGGCGCAACTCGCCGGAAATAGAGAAGAAAGGGGAAAGAAGGCGACGACGCTCACCTAGGGCTAGTAGGGGTACGCTGCAGCTCGGGGAAGTACTCGTCGTGGCTTGGCGAAGCTCGTGCTCCTCTTCCCGTCCTTGGTACGGCTCGGGGTCGACGGTTCCTCGAGCGGCGGCGCTCCGATTCTCAGTGTCGACGCGGGGAAGACGATGGGCTCCACCTCTCCTTGCTCCGGCTTCTCCCCAACTTTCCCCACCCCTCTCCCTCCCTCTCCGCTCACGAACTGGCTTCGGGAAGAAACCCCAAAGGGGTGGCGCAGCTTGGGGAAGAAGAAGGACGGCATGGGTTTTAAAGGGAATGGCGCTAGGATTTTCTGGGCACGGACGACGAGATTGGACGCGATGGGCGGCTTCGGACACGCGTTGCCATCGCAACGGGCCGCACAGGAGGGCGATGGGGCCGGCTGGGTGGTTGGAGACTCACGGGCGCGCGCGAGAGAGAGTGGCCGGCGCGGGGAAGAAGAAAGAGAGGTGAGGGAGAAAGCTGAAAGGCGGGGCCCGCCTGTCAGTGGGAGAAAAGGCGACGCGGAGGCGACGCGGCAGGGGAAAAGGACTGGGCCGCAGCTGGGCCGGATGGCCGAGAGGGCCGGCTGGCTGGTTGGCTCGGGAAGAGAGTTAAGGGGGGATAGCTAGACTTGGCTTCGGGTTTAGGCCCACGAGCAGTTAGATATGTTTGACAATTAGTTTGGTTAGTTAGAGTTTGAATTCAAATATAGAATTTGAATTCAAACCAACCAAAAATCCAATTAAACCCAAATAAATCCAAATCACACTATCTCATCCTTAGCACTTCAAATTGGTTTTAAATTTCAAATTTAAATTGCCTAAGAATTTAGGGAGCAATTAGAAAACCTTCTTATATGATTGTTGACTTGCACAAAATTCACCAAAAATCTTTAAATTCACAATTTTGCACTCAACAAATCCTAGGGTAAATTTAGGGTTGTTACAGTCTCCCCCTCACAAGAATCTCGTCCTCGAGATTTGTGATTACCTATGGTTTAAACAAGTGGGGGTATTTCTCCTTTAGTACTGACTCCTTCTCCCAAGTAGCTTCTCTTTCTGAGTGATTGCTCCACTGCACTTTGCAAAATGGAATAGCTGAGCTTCTGGTCTCTTTCACTACTCTGTCTAGTATCCTCTCTGGGTACTCCAGGTACTCCAAGGTGTCTTGTAGGTCTAATGACTCTGCCTTGATCTCATGTTCTGGTACTCTCAGACACTTTCTCAGCTGGGATACATGGAACATTGGGTGTACTCCCGCTAGTTCCTCTGGGAGGTCTAGCTTGTTGGCTAGCTTCCCTATCCTTTCCAGTATCTGGTACGGTCCAACAAAATGGGGTGCTAGCTTTCCTTTCACTTGGAATCTCTTATGCCCTCTGAGGGGTGACACTTTTAGGTAGACGAAGTCTCCTACTTCGAACTCTAGATCTCATCTTCTTTTATCTGCATAGCTCTTTTGCCGGCTCTGAGCTGCCTTCAGGTGCTCTCGGATCCTGGCCACATTTTCTTCTGCCTCTACAATCATGTCAGGTCCAAAGAATGTTCGTTCTCCCACCTCTGACCACATTAGAGGTGTTCTACATTTTCTGCCATATAGTGCCTCAAAGGGTGACATCTGCAGGCTGGCCTGGTAGCTGTTGTTGTAGGAAAATTCTGCATACGACAGACTCTTCTCCCAGTCTGTGCTATAAGCTAGAACACATGCCCTCAACAAGTCTTCAAGAACTTGGTTCACTCTTTCGGTCTTCCCATCTGTCTGAGGGTGGTAAGCTGTGCTATACTCCAGGGTTGTTCCGATGGCTTGATGTAGGCTTTTCCAGAACTGAGCGGTAAATTGTGGTCCTCTGTCTGACACAATACTTTGTGGTGCCCCATGCAGCTTGGGAATGTTGTCTATATATAGTTCTGCTAGTTTGCTTACTGAGTATGTGCTTTTGACTGGTATGAAGTGAGCTACTTTCGTCAGCCGGTCAACTATGACCCAAATGGCATCATTCCCTTTCTGAGTGCGATGTAGGCCAACCACGAAGTCCATGCTGATATCTTCCCACTTCCATATTGGAATTTCCAGTGGTTTCAGCAGTCCTGCTGGTCTTTGATGTTCTGCCTTGATTCTTCGACAAGAGTCGCACTTGGCTACGTACTCTGCTATGTCCTCTCTCATGTTCTTCCACCAGAACTTATCCTTCAGATCTTGATACATCTTGGTGCATCCTGGGTGTATCGATTACTTGGACTCGTGAGCCTCTGAGAGAATTGTTCTCCTGATTTCCTTGTCCTGCGGTACGCAAATACGGTCTTTCAGCCTTATTGTCCCTGCTTCATCTATTCTGAAGTCAGGTGCCACTCCTCGCTGGATATCCTCTTTTACTTCTTGGATTTCTGGACACTTTTCTTGAGATTCTTTGATTCGGTCTTCTAGGTTGTACTGCACCCTCATTTCCTGGGGCTTTCCTTCTTCTACTAGCTCGAGTTTTAGCATGTACAACTCCTTTGCTAGTTCTGGCTGACTTTCTTCTATCATCAAGTTGTTGCAATAATTCCTTCGGCTCAAGGCATCTGCCACTACGTTAGCTTTGCCAGGATGGTAGTGTATCTCCAAGTCATAATCTTTGATCAGTTCTAACCATCTTCTCTGCCTCATGTTCAGTTCGGATTGAGTGAAGAAATACTTCAAACTCTTGTGATCTGTGTAGATATCGCACTTGTTGCCAATCAGGTAGTGCCTCCAGATCTTCAATGCATGTACCATTGGTGCCAGTTCTAAATCATGTGTGGGGTAGTTTTCCTCATGTTTTCTCAGCTGCCTTGATGCATAAGCAACAACCTTGCCCTCTTGCATTAGAACACATCCTAAACCTTGTCTCGAGGCATCGCAATAGACTACGAAATCCTTGCGAATATATGGCAGTGTCAACACTGGCGCTGTAGTGAGTTTGTGCTTTAGTTCTTGGAAACTTCTTTCACACTTGTCCGTCCACTCGAATGGGACATTGTTCTTGAGAAGTTCTCAATGAATCTTCTGTAGTAACCTGCCAATCCCAGAAAACTTCGGATTTCCGTGACACTCTTCGGTTGCTTCCATTCTCCTACTGCCTCAATCTTTTCTGGGTCTACTGCTACTCCCTCAGCTGTCAACACGTGACCTAAAAAGGCTACTTTCTCCAACCAAAATTCACATTTGCTGAACTTCCCGTAGAGTTGACGCTGCCTTAGCTTCTCTAGCACAATCCTTAGATGCTCCTCATGTTCTTCGGTTGTCTCCGAGTAGACTAGTATGTCGTCAATAAACACCACCATGAACTTGTCTAGTTCCTCCATGAATACCTTGTTCATCATGTTCATGAAGTAAGCAGGTGTGTTGGTCAATCCAAAGGACACAACGGTGAACTCGTACTGCCCGTACCGAGTCACTAAGGCTGTCTTGGGAATGTCGCCTTCCCTAATCTTCATCTGGTGGTATCCCGATCTCAGATCAATCTTACTGAAGTACTTGGCTTTCTTTAACTGATCTAGCAAGTCATCAATCCGAGGTAATGGGTACTTGTTCTTGATCGTCACTGCGTTAAGGGATCGATAGTCTACGCACATGCGCATTGACCCATCCTTCTTCTTCACAAACAACACTGGCGATCCCCATGGGGATGCACTTGGTCGAATTACACCGCTTTCAAGCATCTCTTTCAGCTGCTTCTTGAGTTCCTCCAGCTCTTCCACTGACATTCTGTACGGTCTCTTGGCAATGGGCCCTGTGCCCGGTTGCAACTCGATTATGAACTCTACGTCTCACTCAGGTGGTAATCCTGGTAGTTCTTCAGGAAACACGTCATTGTACTCACACACAACAGGTACTTCCTCAATTGTCCTGTTCTCAATAGAGTATACCAACTGTCTCAGAATACATGTTCTGGATCGCTTCCCTGTTCTTCTTCTTCGTGGTTCCACTGTTACTCTGATTCCACTAGGGTGCGTCAACTCAACTGTTCTGGGTGAGCAACTAATTACTCCTTTGTTCTCTGTAAGCCAATCCATTCCTAATATCACGTCAATTCCGTCTGACTTCAGGACTGTTAGATCTCCTATGAACTCCTGCCCACCTATCATCAGAATAACTGCTGGGCACTCTAAGGTGCACCTAAGCTCTCCTAAGGGAGAAGTAGTGACTATAGGTCTAGCCTTAGGCATAGTCGGGAGTGACTGCTTTCTCACAAACTTTGTCGCGATATAAGATCCAGTTGCTCCAAAGTCAAACAAAATCAACGCTGGAATGCCATTTACTAAAAACTCACCGAGCTCAACGTCAGGAGCGTCCTCGGCTTCTTCCTCTTTCAGGTGGTTGAGGCGTCCCCTCTGCACTGAAGTTGGCTGCCTGTCCTGTCCTCCAGGTGCCGGTGCCTTGGCTGGGGTTTGTTTGTTCTTCTTCTCCGGACAGTCAAAGGACTTGTGACCGGGTTTCCCACAAGCAAAACAGACCACTGTGGTTCCTCCACCAACTCTGGGTGTGTTGTTTGGCTTCCAGTTGGGGTTTCCCTGACCTGAGTAGCTGTTGTTTCTGTTGCCAAAACTGCTATAGTTGTTACCTCTGCTACCAAAGCTGTTGCTGTTACTGCCTCGGTTACCCTGGTAGCTGTTCCTGTTGAACCCTAAGCTTCCTTGGCTGTTGCTCTGCTGAAAGCTTCTCCTAAGCTTGTTTCTTTGGCCACTCCTCGGCCTCTGACTGAGTCTTTGGTTGTGCAACTGTTCAGCCTTTCTTTTCTTCTCTCGCCAAGTATCTTCAAGACCCACTCTTTCCTTCTCAACTGCGATAGCCCTATCGATCAGCACTCTGAGTGACCTGTGTGAACTCGCTGCGAGTGCTGTCCTCAGACCTCTGTGCAAACCACGCTGGAACCAAAACTGCTTCTTCTTTTCAGTGTTGACGTCTTCAGGAGTGTACCTCGACATCTTAGCAAAGTGTCGAGCGTACTCAGCTACAGACAAACCTCCTTGGGTCATTGTCCTGAATTCCATTGCCTTGTGCACCATGACTTGTTCTGGGATGTGGTACTCTTTGAAAGCTTCACAAAACTCTCGCCAGGTGATTTGAGCTGGGTTCGTGTGAGAGTCACAGTAGCTCTCCCACCACGCTTTCGCTGCTCCTTCAAGCTGGTGTGCCGCAAGGGCCACACATTCCTCTTCAGTGTAGTCTATCAGGTCCAGTTTATCTCGATGGTACGCAACCAGTCGTGTGCGTCGAGTGGTTCGTCCGAGTAGTCGAAGGTGGGTGCTTTCAGCCTGATGAACCTTTCAATCTTCCTTTGCAGGTCCTCTTCACAGTGTCCCTGACGGTTCTGGTTCTGGTTTCCCTGTATCTGTTGCATAGCTTGCATCAACTGTGTGTTGGCCTGTGCCATCTGTTGCATCAGCTGTGTTTGAGTAGTCATTACTTCTGCCAAGTTAGGTGGTGGCAGTGGTTGCTAGTCGTTCCGCTGGTTCTGCTGAGGTTCCACTGCTGGTTCTTCCACCTCTGCTTCCTGTCCTCCACCTGGTGCATTGTTCTTGGGCTGGAGCACGCCTACTGCGCGTCCACGACCCCTGCCTCTAACTGCAGCTGTTGCTCTTCTGCGACCACGACCTCTGCCACGTCCTCTGCCTCTATCTGCCATTGCTGCCTCTTCTTGCTCAGCTTCCTCAAAACGTGTAAGCAGTCGGTTGGATCTTCGGATCGACATCTTGTTGTATTTTTTTATAGAGCAGATTTAGTGGCGGTCGGTAAGGCCTAGGTTAACGTAACTAGAGTAGGAGCTGCACACAAGAAATAGACTCAACACTAAAGTACACTCAAGATGAACATCAATAAAACTGCAAGAACAGCCATAAAGATCGATCACTCATTACAGCATTACACCCTAGACATGAGTACTATCCCGAGGCCAGCTCCTGAAACCTTGAGGATTAGTACATCTAAGCGAATGCTACATCGTGGCTGAGCCAAAAGGTGGTCATGATCTACATCTACTCATGAAGATAGATACAAGTCTCATCACTACTGCTGACATCTGCTGATACTGCCTACTGCATCTGTCTCATACTGCTGAAAGTGCTTGTGAGGCACGCTGCCAACCTCACAGCCTCAGTCTCTGTCTGCTCCTTGATCACTGCCTGTCATCGTGGAGAGTGTCCGTGAGGTGCGCTGCAAACCGCACTGTGTCCATCTCAGGTCCTGTCAACTGCTGCTCTAGGTGTGCCAGTTCTTGTCTCAGTCTTGTCATCTCGGGAGTAAGGGTTTGAGTCTCAGGTCGTGGTATCCGTTCAACCCGGCTTGGTGAGATTCTGTAGTTCTCGGTTATGGGTTCAACTCTGTGTTCCTCTGGAAGTCCTTGGTTCGCTGTGATCACCTCTGCCACTCTCTTCCTGTCGGACCTTACCCAACTACTAAGGGTCCTTCGAGCTTCATCTTTTGCCATAATCTGTTGAAGACTCAGGTACTTCATCAGCTGGTAGTTTTGTCCACTCTTCTCCTTGTAACTGTCCACCTCTTCCTGAAGTTCTGAGTTGTGACTGTCCAACCAGTATACTTCTTCCTTTAGTCCTTCTATCTCTTCTTCCTTGGCTGCCAGTGCTTTGTCTTTTTCTGTGAGTTGATCTTCCAGACGGACATCTCGAGCATGGTGAGTTGCTCGGATCAGTCCTGCCAACTGCCTGTTGTTGCAAGCTTCGTATTCAAGGTTTCTGACTTCTCTTGCCTTAGCTTTGAGTCGCTCCTCGAGTAGGGCGATCCTGTTGTCCTTCTCCATCAGCTGGATGTCCTGCTTCCATACCCTCTCTTTCAGCTTGGCAACTTTCTCCTCTAGGCCAATGTTCAAGTACTCCTGCTCAATCATGCACTGAACTGAGGTCCGCAGAGTCACGTTCCGCTCTCGGTTTGCTGCGTGAGCCTGCAAGCTGACTGCGTCTCTGTCTGTTGGATCTTCAAGAGCTCTCCGTAGGTACCGGAAACGAGTGTGGCTGAGCTGGTTCTGGTACACAAGTGTGGCAAGTTTGAGTATCCTCATAGCTATAGTCTGCACTGCCCGACTGAAGGTGCTCTCGCTGGTAGCTGCTCGTAGAATCAGTGACCTTGGTCGTCCAGGTATATTGGGTACTACCATTTGCAACCGGGTGTGTACTCCCTCACCAGGGCCGTAGGTCCAGCCCTCGTAGAAGACGTTGTCCACGTCTATCCCCACTGTACGCAGTACCTCCCTAAGTAGCACTGCCAAACCTCCACAGTCTGCTCCTGTGGTCCTGACCTCCCATCGTTCATCTTCTGTTCCTCTTCCTTCCATCTACCAGACAGTTAGTGGGTTGTTAGTCAGCTAACAAGTTAGTAAGGTAAGGTAAGGGTAAAAGTTTTGTAAATAGTTGAGATGTACTTATATATAGTTTTCAAATAGTCCAAGGGGTTTCATATACAGTAGAGGACTTAGTTAGAGCTTCTGTCCTAAATTTCCGTTCTAAGGGTTACGCACTACGGTCAAGTATGGCTTTGATACCAACTGTGACGAACCGGATTCTCACCGACGAGAACCCGACTCTCTGTACCCTTGAGATAGTCCCAGGAATAGGAGCTATCTCGTACAGAACCCATCTCAGTCGAATATCACATCCATACAACGATAAAAGATCCATTACATGACATATATAAAAAAACATAGCGTCTGGTACAAGCCCTCTGGGCTAAATCGACAATAAGAAACAACTGCACAGCGGTAGTTAGAACAACAGGGTCCACTCCTCCACAGGCATCCTTGAGCGTAGTGCACCCCCTTCAGTCGTACCACCCGTCCTGGTTGAAATCGCGGTCGGGGTCTTCACCTGAGAACCCAAAGTCTGTCCTCAAGGAAATGGGACAGGTTCACGTCACCAACCAAAATATGATGCAAGCTTTAAAGTGGCCTATTCTAGGGTATAGAAATAATCAAGGTTTTAGCTAGGGTTTTCTTATGCAGGCAGCAGCAATAACCCAAATTCATCTCACCTCCAACTCCTTCTCTCACATGCACATCTACTCCCAAAACCACCCGTGAGCTTCACATTTTCCCATCAGGCTCGTCCTGCCACAGCAGGTTCCCGCAAACATTATCCACCAACACCTTTCTCTCTCTAGTCGACTCGGTGAGCTCCCTCCCCACCTTGTCTCAACAGCCTCAGCTGGACCAATCTCTCATAACCCAGATCAAAGGATGAGGTAAGAAAGCAGATTCCCAGGCTAGTCGGGGCTTCTCAGAGATGGGTTGTCCGTAACCGTGGACACGGCTATACGTATAGTTTACACTCTGCAGAGGTGGCACTCCAGGAATCCATCCGGGCTGCAAGGCTAGTCCGCAACCAACCTGAGACACAGCCCACATCAAAGACCCTAAACAGTAGCGGCGCCAAACCTGTCTCTCTGGGTTCGGGAAACATCCGATCTAACATCTGCCCCAGGGTCGTGAAACCTTCCCACTGGGGCCAGTCGGGGGCCGTGGTAAATCAGGGAGATTATGCCGCAACGAATCCCCCTACACATATCAAGCTCGATTCTCCTACAGTCTCGGCGCCGCACTAGAGTAGGCTTGCTGGAACCCTCCCCATACTGGGTAGATGGTGAGCACGGTAATCCCAAGTCCAAAGTGGGGGCACGACTCGATCCTTAATTGCCGGTAAAGCGAGTATCTGCGTCATAAGCGATCCGCCGCAACGGTTCACAATCGGCACCCATAACAGGTATAGCCGCCCAAACTCCTCAAGTACTCCTCAAGTACCAAAATCTAAGAACCATGTACCCGCAACAGGTACTCCGTAGGGACTGCCCTTGTGCAGCCCCTTAGCTCCTCGATCAAACAATCGATTGTTATTACTCGCTTACACCGCCTAGCTGCACTACTCCTCCCATACCACCCACAACTCACACCAAGAGGATCAAATCACAACCATCCCAACACATGCATAGCATAGCATATATCATATAGTGAGTAGTAGGTACCAAGGTAACAGGATAATAACAAAGGCAGTGTAGGTTTATCATGTGAGTAAAGTAAAGCGCTAGCATACTAGTTGCATGTCTAATAGGTATTTCAGAGATTGGTCGGGCGTGAACCTGGGCAAAGGTCTTCGTCCTCGTCAAAGCAGTTGTCGAAGTGGTCAGGCTCCTCCAGACTCTCTGGAGCTCCTAAGGTCGCGGAAAAAAATAAAATAAGGCGCAACTACTAGCAAAGAAACAATAAAACAGCGACGAAAGAAGACTCAAATAACACCAAACTCTACACTAACGCGTATATCATGTTTTTAGAAAAATATAGAAACTGGTTTCATATTTTTCTGAGCTACGGTTGATTTATTATTAATTTTACAAGTTTAAATCATTTTCTGAAAATATTAAATAATTTCCGAAAAAGAAAACAGACAGAAATTAGCCTGCTAACGTCAGCATGACGTCATGCTGACGTCAGCAGTGGGGTCTACCTAGGATGACGTCGGCAGTGGGGCCCTGCTGACGTCAGCGTTGACTGGTCAACGGTCAACTGTCAGCGGTCAACGGTCAGCTCTGGTCAGTGGGCCCCATGTGTCAGTGACTCGCAGAGTATGACATGTGGGTCCCATACTTCAGCGCAGATAAAAGAAAAAGAAAAAGATTAAACGATGGCTGGGCAGGAACTGGGCCGAAAGTGACTGGGCCGGAAAAGTTCAAGGGTGCAAACCTGACTTAAACGCGAACTTTAGGCCCACGAAGGGGGCGCTGCTGGTGCTGCTCTGGTGGACCAAGTCCACCGTGAACCGAGTCAGTGGTTCACGTGAGCCGGTTGCACGGGATTAGGTGTGGCCGACTCGGGATCGTCTATGCATGGCTGTGTGGCGTGCGGGTGTGGTCCAGCGTGTGGCCACGCCACGGCGCGACGTGAACGTGCGCGCGGCGCGCACTGGAGCACGCCGGCGGCGACGGTGGACGGCGGATCTCGCCGGAAAAAGCTCGGCTGGGCTCAAGATCGGTCGGATGGCTTGTCTAGGGTTTGGCGGACTCGCGCGGGGCGAAAAAGGGCTCGGCTTCGGTGCGGTTTGGCCCTCCCGACGCGAACAGCGGCGACACGGCCCTGGCGCCGGCGAGCATTGACGGAGACACGAGATGCAAGTGCAAAGGCACACGGTTTGGGCTAGGCGAGCGAGCGTGTGGCTCTAGCGACCGCAGCGAGTAGAGCTCGGCCGCGGCGGCCTCGGCTGCAAGGTTCAAGCAACGGCGGGTAGCAAAGGGGTTAGCGGCGACGGGGACCTGCAGAAGAAGACGGCCACGACTCGAAGGTCGGGTCCTTGGGGGCTAGCACGGCGGCGGCGGCGCAACACGCCGGAAACAGAAAAGAAAGGGGAAAGAATGCGATGGCGCTCACCTAGGGCTAGTGGGGGTACGCTGCAGCTCGGGGAAGTACTCGTCGTGGCTTGGCGAAGCTCGTGCTCCTCTTCCCGTCCTTGGTCCGGCTCGGGGTCGACGGCTCCTCGAGCGGCGGCGCTCCGATTCTCGGTGTTGACGCGGGGAAGACGATGGGCTCCACCTCTCCTTGCTCCAGCTGCTGTAACACCCTAAAATTCCATCACAAATAAATCATAGCAACTTGGTGGAATTAATTTTCTAAGGACTTAATTAAATTTTTAAATTAATTTGAGCCTAAAAATATTTAAACATCAATTAAATAGTTTTGGAACAATAAGTGCATGTGCATCATATTTAAATTGCATGTCTTTTGTTTGATTTGTGTGAGAATTTCAAAACCATGATAAAGTCCAGAAACGCTCCCTAAACTCTTTCCCAATCTCTCTTTCTCTCCCGCGGCCCATCTCCCTTTCTCTCTTTCTGTTCGGCCCAGCACCACGCGCGTGGCCCCAGCTCTCCCACCCCTCCTTTCTTCCCTTCGCGCGCGGCCCACTCCCTCTTCCGGCCCAGTTTCGGCCCAATCCTCCTCCCCTTCCTTTCACCGCCGCCGACAGGTGGGGACCACCTGTCAGGGGCGTCCCCAACCTCCAGCCGAGCCCCTCCTCTGCCCCGCCGAGCACCGCGCCGCTCGAACTCCCCCGCGCCGCTCCCTCTCCCGCGTCTCTTCCCCTCCTAGCCCACCGAGCTGCAGCAATTGCCACCCCCACTCCAACCCCTCGATCTCCCACTGAAACGCCCGCACCACCGAGCCCTCCCACTGCCGCTCGCCATTGATGGCCGGCCACTCCGACCTCCACCGTGCTGGCCTTCCCACTCCCCTCTCCGCCCTATTTAAACATCGGCTGAGCCCCTGTGCACCGCTTTCCCCCGCACACACCGCCCAAAACCCGAGCCGAAGCTCCAATTCACGCTGCCGCCGCCACCCGAGCGCCGCCTCGTCGTCGATCCATCGCTTCGGCACTGCTCCACCCCGACCAGCCACTCAGGAAGCTTCGCGCTGCGGTAAGGAACACATCAAGCCCCTTCTCGCTCTCTGTTTTGAACTCTAGCACCTCGACGGCCCTCACCGGCGTTCCACCGCCGCCGTTCATCGACGAGAACCTACCCGCGGTCAAAATCATGGCCGGAACTTCGAGTTCGGGGAAATCCCGGCGAGTGCGCCGCCACCCGCCTCTGTTCGCCGTCGATCGCCGCCATCATCGTGCTAGCGCCGCCTAGAACCCCCTAGTCTTGTTCGCCCTGTCTCCCTGATGCCGTAGGGCCAAACCGCGCTCAAAACCGAGCCCGGCAGCTCGAGTTCGAGCATCGCCGGCGAAGTCCCGGCCCGGCGCCGCCGCACGCCGGCGTTCCCGCCGCCGCCCGAATCGTCCCTCTCTGTCAGCCGTCTGATGCTAATCCAACGGCCCATGATCATCCTGACCCGAGTCAACCAGGCCGAGTAACGGTCAGCGCAGGCCATTTTGCAAAAGAGCCCCTACCTTTCTCTGTAATCAACCCGCCGTCATGTTTAGTTCAAAAATAATTAGATTTAGGTCCTGATTTTTACAGAAAACACCCTAAGCTTCTCTGTTTTTATATCCCAAAGCCCAGCCCCTGTCTTTTTACGCGTTAGCCCTCGGGTTCAATGCGTATTTGTGTTTTAGCCCCTAGTTTTCGCAGTTAAGCCCTTGTAAACTTAGTTTCTTTGCCAGCAAGTCCCTAAAAACTTCTTTTCGCCATATCTTTTCCGTTTTAGCTCCGTTTCTAGCGTTCTTGGTGTCCAAACATTCGTCTTTTCGAGCTTGTTAGATTTAGAGGCTTGTTTTAGTCTGTTAGAAATGTTTGATGTACTGTTTTCTTATTGTTTTATTGTTTTAATCGTAGATCTCTTGCCAGTTGCAACCGAGTCGCCCGTCGACGCGGATCAAGAACGACTCTACGAAGAAGATGAAGATTTCTTTGTAGAACAAGGCAAGTGGCCCTCCCCGCATACTCTTTTTGTCCTATATAATTGCATGACAACTAAAATTTACTTTTATTGCATTAAATTGACGGGAACACCTTTTTAAGGATTTACCTAGTCTTTTACCATGCTCCCTTGTACCAACCCTGTTTTAAATAATATTTTGGGTTAGTTTCATCTTAGTGTTGCAATACCTTGGGAATGGTTAAAATAATCTTTATAAAATTATTGATCATGATATCTTTAATAATAAATGTTGGTTAATACAAGAGAACAATTATTCAATCGGAACATGGAGAACCACCCAAGAAAACAGTGCAACCATGGTGTCAAAATGGGCTCTTACATCTAGAAAGCCATGTCATCTTTCAAAATTACCCTATTTTCGCATAAAAATCTAATTTATATTATTTCTTTTTGTTAAAAGATTTCATCATTTTGATTTATTCTATATTGAGTCAGATTTTCTTTTCCTTTGTCAGATGGTTCGTGAGTTCCAGACCGCTCGTGCTGTCACCGGAGGTTCACGCCCTGCTGGACCGTCAGTTCCCCAGCACCCCGAGGAGGCACCAGCTAAGGAGGTCCCGGTTCAGGTACTGCCTGAGGCACAGACAGAGGCACAGGAGGAGGAGTCACCTCAGCTCTTCGACGACACTGTGCTCGAGGTGGACGCCGACGGAGACATGGTGATTCCACCAGCTGCTCCTGTTGCCGGCGACACTGCACCGGACGCTGCTGGAGGTGACCCAGACGACTCTTGGGACGACAGCGACGAGGAGGAGACCAGTGACGGGGATGACCCCGACATGGAGGTTGACGATCAGGAGAACGACAACAACAACGACGAGGAGGAAGATCCAGAGGAGCCTCGCCAGCGTGGTCCGGAGTACCACCTTCACGCCTCATTGGGTGGGACCGGGCAGTTCTGCAGACTACTGGAGGAGCTACTGGGGATTTTAGAGTTCACTCTAAAGCCTCAGTACGTGGTCGAGCACTTCGAGAAGCCCGGCTTGGAGGACTACTACACAGCTCAGGTACACATCCGGGTACCTCAGCCAGAGGCTTCCGGATGGAGGATCCGTTCGACGCACTACAACTATGTTCCCTTCTCCACCAAGGACGCCGCCATCTACGACGCCGCCAGGAGAGCACTCTACTCCTACAACTACCGTTTCCGCGACCAGCTGCACTACTCTGACTTCCGCTACGTACCCAGTCGACCCGTGGGCACTGAGGACATGGTGGTACCCGCTTCTCAGACCGGAGACGACCGGGTGGACGTCCTTGCTCGAGTCACGGCTGCGCTCAACACCGACTTGGAGGGAGCCACCTCCGAGATCGAGGGACTGCACGGGAAGCTCCAGGACGCTCAGGCCAAGATCGCACAGCTCGAGGCTCAGCTTGCAGGGCAGGCACCCCCTGAGGAGATGGTATAGCACTGCACCACGTCTTCTCCTCCGCGCAAGAAGCTTCGTTACGGCACCCCAACTGCTGCAGACTCTCGCTGCAACAGTACAAAACTTGCAAGCACAGCAAAACCAGCCACCGCAACCAGCACCAGCACCACCACCGCCCAGAGACAAGCATAAGGAATTCATGAGCCATCGTCCGCCCACTTACTCTCACTCATCAGATCCATTGGATGCTGATGACTGGCTAAAGGTTGTCACCAGAAAACTGGAAATGACACAGTGCACCGATCGTGAGATGGTGCTATATGCGGCAGGCAGACTTGAAGGACCAGCGGCTGACTGGTGGGATGCATACACCGCTGCACATGCCGCACCACAAAACATCACCTGGCAGGAGTTCAGGGATAGCTTCAGAGCTTACCACATTCCCTCTGGAGTTATGAAGTTAAAGCAGAAGGAGTTCCTCGCACTGAAGCAAGGCAACATGTCAGTCAGCGAGTATCTGGACAAATTTACCCAGTTGTCTCGCTATGCACCTGATGCCAAGAGACAGGAACGATTTCTTGATGGTCTTATAGGGCCGCTCAATTATCAGTTGCAAAGTCACATCTTTCCGGACTTTCAAACTCTTCTAAATAAAGCTATTGGACTGGAAAGCAAGTGCAAGGAAATCGGTGAACACAAACGGAAGTTCCAGGGACAGTCTAGCAGTAACACTCGCCCCCGCTACAATTCCTCTCAGAGTTCTTACTTCCTTTCTGGTGGACAGAATGGAGGGTATCCATAGAACATGCAGTTGCAACGTTCATTTCAGCAGCCACAGCGCTTCAACCAGCAATCACCCCGCACTCCGAATCCTCAACAGAATCGATCAAACAACAACTCAGCTACTCCCCGCCCAAATAATGCCACAGGCGCTCCTGTGAGAAACAATGCTCCAGTACAGCCAAATGGGTGTTTCAAATGTGGGGAATTGGGACATTATGCTAACAGCTGCCCTCAGCGTGGAATGCATACTCCACAGAGAGGCAACGAACAGAGGACTGAGAAACCATCGTCACAAGCGCGTCCAGGAAGCTCAAGTGCACAAGGCAACCGGGCTCCGCGGAATTTTGTTCGTGGAAGGGTGAACCATGTGACCGCCGAACAAGCCCAGGAAGCCCCAGGAGTTGTACTTGGTACGTTCCTTGTCAATTCCATACCTGCAACAATTTTATTCGATTCTGGAGCAACGCATTCTTTTATTACTGAACAATTTGTGGCAAAACATGGCATGGCCATGAGGGCTATGAAAAAGCAACTATTAGTTAGTACTCCCGGCGGAGAAATGCAAGCCAGTTTATTATGCCCACAGGTGACTCTTAACATCATGGGAGTAGATTTCCCAGCTAATCTGGTAGTTCTAAAATCTTGGGGAATAGATATAATTCTGGGAATGGATTGGTTACACCAGTGGGATGGATCTATTCAGTGCCGAAAGAAGTCAGTGCTCTTAACCAGCCCCAACGGAGACATAGTTGAGTATGTGGCAACTCCCTCATTGACAGAAGGTGGAACAATAAATTCTATGGAAGGCAATACTCTGGAAGATATCAAAGTAGTGAACGAATATCCGGATGTATTTCCAGATGATTTACCAGGTATGCCACCTGACCGAGATATTGAATTCAACATTGAACTTTTACCTGGTACTGCTCCTATATCTAAGAGGCCATATAGAATGGATGTTAAAGACTTGGCAGAGCTTAAGAAACAAATAGAAGAATTGTTAAGTAAAGGGTTTATCCGTCCTAGTTTGTCACCATGGGGAGCCCCCACTCTCTTCGTAGACAAGAAAGATGGCTCTAGAAGGATGTGTGTAGACTATCGATCTCTTAATGAGGTCACTATCAAAAACAAATATCCCTTGCTAGGATCGAGGATCTGTTTGATCAGATGAGAGGTGCAAAAGTGTTTTCTAAGATAGATCTGCGATCGGGATATCATCAATTGAGAATTCGTCCGGAGGACATTCCCAAGACAGCTTTCACGTCCAGATATGGGTTGCATGAGTTTACTGTCATGTCATTCGGATTGACAAATGCCCCGGTGTACTTCAAGTATTTGATGAACAAGGTGTTCATGGATTATTTGTACAAATTTGTAGTAGTGTTCATTGACGACATTCTAATATTCTCTCAGAATGAGGAAGAACACGAGGAGCATTTGAGACTTGTATTCTAGAGACTTCGAGAACATCAGTTGTATGCCAAGTTCAGCAAGTGTGACTTTTGGTTAAAGGAAGTTTCATTTCTTGGTCATGTTGTCACCGATGGAGGAATAGCAGTGGATCCAAGTAAAGTTCAGGATGTGTTGAACTGGAACCCTCCAAAGAATGTGTCTGAGATCAGGAGTTTTCTCGGATTGGAAGGTTACTATCGCAGGTTTATTGAAGGCTTCTCAAAGATCGTGAAACCGCTTACAACCTTACTAGAGAAAGGAAAAGAATTCAAATGGAATGATAAATGCCAAGCTAGTTTTGAAGAATTGAAGAAAATGTTGACTACAACCCTTGTATTGATAATGCCCGACATTCACAAAGGGTTTGACGTATATTGTGATGCTTTGCGTCAAGGCCTTGGTTGTGTTTTAATGCAAGAAGGAAAAGTAGTGGCTTATGCTTCCAGACAACTGAGAAAACATGAACAAAATTATCCCACACATGATCTAGAATTGGCTGCTGTTGTGCACACGCTGAAAATTTGGAGACATTACATGATTGGTAACAAGTGTCAGATCTTTACCGACCATAGGAGTTTGAAGTATAACTTCACTCAGAAGGATATCAATCTTAGGCAACGCAGATGGCTAGAATTAATCAAGGATTATGATTTGGATATTCAGTATCAGCCCGGTAAAGCTAATGTTGTGGCAGATGCTTTGAGTCGGAAGAGTCAGGCAAACATGCTTATAGCTCAGTTGAAACTGCAAGAGTTATGTTGGGAAATGGCACGGCTCAACTTAGGAATCGTAGCCCAGAGTGAATCTATGACCTTGGAGGTCGAATCAACACTTGAACAGGAAATCAGAAAAGGGCAGTTGACGGATGAAAAGATCAAAGAATACGAAAAGCTGATTGATTCAGGAAAAGTTCCCGATTTTAAGAGAGATGATCAGGGAACCATATGGTTCAGAAACAGGATATGTGTGCCAGAAGACGATCGCCTACGTGAGACTATACTAAAAGAAGCTCATGATTCGGCATACTCTATTCACCCTGGTAGCACCAAGATGTACCAAGATCTAAAACAGAAATACTGGTGGTACGGAATGAAAAGAGATGTCGCAGCTCATGTCGCCTTGTGTGACATATGCCAACGGGTAAAAGCAGAACATCAAAGACCAGCCGGTTTGATGCAACCACTGAAAGTACCTGAGTGGAAATGGGAAGAAATTGGTATGGATTTCATTGTAGGTTTACCTCGTACACGCGACGGTTATGATTCCATATGGGTTATCGTGGACAGGTTAACCAAGCTTGCTCACTTTATACCAGTTAAAACCACTTACTCAGGAGCCAGGCTAGCAGAGTTGTACATGTCACGAATAGTATGTTTGCATGGAGTTCCTAAAAAGATAGTGTCAGATCGAGGCACTCAGTTTACATCACGTTTTTGGAAGAAGCTACATGAGTCAATGGATACGAAATTGAATTTCAGTTCGGCATACCACCCATAGACGGATGGTCAAACTGAAAGGACGAATCAAATATTGGAAGATATGTTAAGGGCTTGTGCTTTAAAGCATGGAGGTAGCTGGGATAAAAGTTTACCATATGCAGAGTTTGCTTACAACAACAGTTATCAATCTAGTCTCAAGATGGCACCGATCGAAGCCTTGTACGGAAGAAAATGCAGAACACCCTTGTACTGGAATCAAAGGGTGAAAGTCAACTCTTCGGACCAGAAATTATTAAAGAAGTGGAAAGACAAGTGGAGATAATTCATGAAAATCTTAAAACCGCACAATCACACCAAAAGAGTTACGCTGATCCTAAGAGAAGAGAAGTGGTATTCGAGGAAGGAGATTATGCTTATCTCCGAGCATCACCTATCAGAGGATTAAGAAGATTTAATGTCAGAGGGAAGCTATCACCTCGATTTATTGGACCTTTTAAAATATTGGAAAGAAAAGGAGAAGTGGCATACAGGTTGGAATTACTGGCTCGATTATCGGGAGTTCATGATGTGTTCCATGTATCACAGCTGAAGAAGTGTTCAAAAGAGATTAGAGTGGAGCACTTACCACTGTAGGATTTAGAAGTAAAGGATGACTTGACTTATAAGGAATATCCTATCAAAATTTTAGACAAGTCACAGAGAGTCACACGGAGCAAGGTAATAAAAATGTGCAAAGTTCAGTGGAGTAATCACTCAGAAAATGAGGCAACTTGGGAAAGAGAAGAAGAACTTATGGAAGAGTTCCCTCACCTATTCACCGAATCTTCCTGAATCTCGAGACGAGATTCTCTTTAAGGGGGTAGGATTTGTAACACCCTAAAATTCCATCACAAATAAATCATAGCAACTTGGTGGAATTTAATTTTCTAAGGACTTAATTAAAATTTTAAATTAATTTGAGCCTAAAAATATTTAAACATCAATTAAATAATTTTGGAATAATAAGTGCATGTGCATCATATTTAAATTGCATGTCTTTTGTTTGATTTGTGTGAGAATTTCAAAACCATGAAAAAGTCCAGAAACGCTCCCTAAACTCTTTCTCAATCTCTCTTTCTCTCCCGCGGCCCATTTCCCTTTCTCTCTTTCTGTCAAGGGTGTCCCCAACCTCCAGCCGAGCCCCTCCTCTGCCCCGCCGAGCGCCGCACCGCTCGAACTCCCCCGCGCCGCTCCCACTCCCGCGTCTCTTCCCCTCCTAGCCCACCGAGCTGCAGCAATTACCACCCCCACTCCAACCCCTCGCTCTCCCACTGAAACGCCCGCACCACCGAGCCCTCCCACTGCCGCTCGCCATTGATGGCCGGCCACTCCGACCTCCACCGTGCCGGCCTTCCCACTCCCCTCTCCGCCCTATTTAAACATCGGCCGAGCCCCTGTGCACCGCTTTCCCCCGCACACACCGCCCAAAACCCGAGCCGAAGCTCCAATTCACGCCACCGCCGCCGCCCGAGCGCCGCCGCGTCGTCGATCCGTCGCTCCGGCACTGCTCCACCCCGACCAGCCACTCAGGAAGCTTTGCGCTGCGGTAAGCAACACATCAAGCCCCTTCTCACTCTCTGTTTCGCACTCTAGCACCTCGACGGCCCTCACCGGCGTTCCACCGCCGCCGTTCAGCGACGAGCACCGCCACCGTAGCTAATTGGAAGACTAGAACCCCCTGATCACACTCGCCAACTTCCCAGCAACACCCAGAACCTACCCGCGGTCGAAATCGTGGCTGGAACTTCGAGTTCGGGGAAATCCCGGCGAGTTCGCCGCCGCCCGCATCTGTTCGCCGTCGATCGCCGCCATCATCGTGCTAGCGCCGCCGAGAACCCCCTAGTCTTGTTTGCCCTGTCTCCCTGATGCCGTAGGGCCAAACCGCGCTCAAAACCGAGCCCGGCAGCTTGAGTTCGAGCATCGCCGGCGAAGTCCCGGCCCGGCGCCGCCGCACGCCTGCGTTCCCGCCGCCGCCCGAATCGTCCCTCTCTGTCAGCCGTCCGATGCTCATCCAACGGCCCACGATCATCCCGACCCGAGTCAACCAGGTTGAGTAATGGTCAGCGCAGGCCATTTTGCAAAATAGCCCCTGCCTTTCTCTGTAATCAACCCGCCGTCCTGTTTAGTTCAAAAATAATTAGATTTAGGTCCTGATTTTTACAGAAAGCACCCTAAGCTTCTCTGTTTTTATATCCCGAAGCCCAGCCCCTATCTTTTTACACGTTAGCCCTCGGGTTTAATGCGTATTTGTGATTTAGCCCCTAGTTTTCGCAGTTAAGCCCCTGTAAACTTAGTTTCTTTGCCAGCAAGTCCCTAAAAACTTGTTTTGGCCATATCTTTTCCGTTTTAGCTCAGTTTCTAGCGTTCTTGGTGTCCAAACATTCTTCTTTTTGAGCTTGTTAGACTTAGAGGCTTGTTTTAGTCTGTTAGAAATGTTTGATGTACTGTTTTCTTATTGTTTTATTGTTTTAATCGTAGATCTCGTGCCAGTTGCAACCGAGTCGCCCGTCGACACGGATCAAGAAAAACTCTACGAAGAAGAGGAAGATTTCTTTGTAGAACAAGGCAAGTGGCCCTCCCCGCATACTCTTTTTGTACTATATAATTGCATGACAACTAAAATTTACTTTTATTGCATTAAATTGACGGGAACACCTTTTTAAGGATTTACCTAGTCTTTTACCATGCTCCCTTGTACCAACCCTGTTTTAAATAATATTTTGGGTTAGTTCATGCTTAGTGTTGCAATACCTTGGGAATGGTTAAAATAATCTTTATAAAATTATTGATCATAATATCTTTAATAATAAATGTTGGTTAATACAAGAGAACAATTATTCAATCGGAACATGGAGAACCACCCAAGAAAACAGTGCAACCATGGTGTCAAAATGGGCTCTGACCTTAGCCAAGTAATTAGGTGTGCAATTGTATTGATGTCCCTATCCGAAAGGAGCAGAGGGGGTCTGGGGTTAAAGGGGCACAGCCCGGTCCTTTTGGGGTAGCAGCCTTTGCTAAGGTGTTGACCATTAGGGAGGGTTGTGGTCCGCCCTAGCTGTAACTCTTGCGGGTTGTTGGTCTTTTGCATACCTTTGTAACGGCTTCAAAGTGGACCCCTAGCCACTCACCTCGGAAGTGTTTAAGGGCCTTGCAAACCCGGGCAACATGGGGAACACGAGCTATGGTGAAAGTGTACAACCTCTGCAGAGTGTAAAACTGATATATCAGCCGTGCTCACGGTCAAGAGCGGCTTGGACCCTCACATGATAATTGAACTTAAAGATGGAATCTAAATCGTGGTTTTACCCGTGAGTTTTGGAAAAAGGATGTTGTTTCAAATGCTGATGTGGGTTGGTATAAACTTATATCTAGTAAATAGGAAATTGTTAATAAAACTTGATCAACTCTAAAAAGCTCACTGCTCTGAACTATAGCCTATCCTTGTGGCCTTGCATTTTCACCCCGCTTGCTGAGTACCTAGTTAGGTGTACTCACACTTGCCATTGCTGATTCAAAAGAAGGAATTGGAGAAGAATACTACAGCGACTACGATGAGTTCTGAGGCTTGCGTTTCCCCCAGTCAAAATGCCTGTGGAAGATGGAAGCTGAAGACGCTTCGTTTAGCTATCGCTTGTTATTCGATAAAGACCTTCGTGTCTCCCGAGAGTGTAATATTAATATTATTATAAATCTCTTGTACTTTAGAACACTGTGTTTCGATATTACACTCTGTTGTCTATCATATGTGTGTAAACATGATCCTGGCGCACATATGAAACGCACTTGGTTTTCCTTCGAAAATCGGGTGTGACAGCTGCTCCCCAACTTTCCCCACCCCTTTCCCTCCCCACTCCGCTCACGAATTGGCTTCGGGAAGAAACCCCAAAGGGGCGACGCGGCTTGGGGAAGAAGAAGGCCGGCGGCGGGTTTTAAATGGAATGGCGCTAGGGTTTTCTGGGCACGGACTACGAGATTGGACGCGATGGGCGGCTTCGGATACGCGTTGCCATCGCAACGGGCCGCACAGGAGGGCGATGGGGCCGGCTGGGTGGTTGGAGACTCACGGGCGCACGCGAGAGAGAGCGGCCGGCGCGGGGAGGAAGAAAGAGAGGTGAGGGAGAAAGCTGACAGGCGGGGCCCGCCTATCAGTGGGAGAAAAGGCGACGCGGAGGCGACGCGGCGGGGGAAATGGACTGGGCCGCAGCTGGGCCGAATGGCCGAGCGGGCTGGCTGGCTGGTTGGCTCGGGAAGAGAGTTAAGGGGGGATAGCTAGACTTGGCTTCGGGTTTAGGCCCACGAGCACTTAGATAGGTTTGACAATTAGTTTGGTTAGTTAGAGTTTGAATTCAAATCTAGAATTTGAATTCAAACCAACCAAAAATCCAATTAAACCCAAATAAATCCAAATCACACTATCTCATCCTTAGCACTTCAAATTGGTTTTAAATTTCAAATTTAAATTGCCTAAGAATTTAGGGAGCAATTAGAAAACACTCTTATATGTTTGTTGACTTGCACAAAATTCACCAAAAATTTTTAAATTCACAATTTTGCACTCAACAAATCCTAGGGTAAATTTAGGGTTGTTACACCACGCTAGGCCATGAACATGTAAACGTGTTTCTTCTAATCTCATGTTTTTTAATAATGGATAAAAGATTATCCGGCCTTGACCAACTGGCTACAGCCCGAGTTTACATAACTGCGGCACATCCATCTGCGTAGTCACACTTTAAAACAGCAAAGCACACACCACACAAAAGATGAAAGCATTAGTTTGCAATCCTATTACTAAACCTCCATCCATGATGTGCGAAAAAAAAGCATGGCCAAAGCCTCCAAAGCTTGGCAGATGTCTTTTATTGATTGTCTGTCTTCTTCAAGCCGATGAAGCTGTGCCCCGAACCGAAGCCAATATGTGCCCCGGAACAGTACCAGTAAATAAGTTTTTGATGGAGATTTGTCAAAAACCAAGTCATTCCTGCTAAGCCATAGTGCCCAACATAAAGCAGATGCACCTGCCAACATTTGATTTTTCAACTTTTTGCTAAAACCCATAAGCCAGTTACTGAACAAGTCATTGAAACTAGAAGGTTTAGGGCGATTCAGAACAAATTGGACAGCCCTCCAAAGGAATGTAGCCATATGACAATCAAAAAATAAATGTTGTATTGTCTCTTCTTTGGAACAGAACGAGCATAACTTACTTACATTCCAGTTCCTCCTAGCTAAATTATCCTTTGTTAGAATAACACCCTTCTTTAAGTACCACATGAAATTTTTTATTTTCAATGATACTTTCAACGTCCAAATTTTCTTATGATTTTGTACATTACCGTTCTTCATAAGAGCTACATACATTGATTTGACAGAGAATAAGCCAGTTTGAGTTAAATTCCATCTAAAGGCATGTGTACTATCTCTCAACTGTATATGGCTAATACTGGCTAACAAATTATGCCACAAAATTAAATTCTGGCCAACTAAGGCTCTCCTAAAAGGCACATTAAGAGGAATCCTAGAGAAAACCGAGGCAACCTTATCACTCTTCTTTCTAGTAATATTATAGAGTCGGATATTGTTGTTGTAAGGTAAAATTTCCTAACCACTTGACCTCCCAAAACCTGACTTGTTTACCGTCATTTAAATGGAAGGTACCAAAGTTAGTAAATGTTTGTTTAACCTTCATCAAACCCGACCAGAAATGGGAATCTCCTGGTTTTCTCTCAACTTGCGTAATAGTTTGAGCACGCAAATATTTATTATGCAGCAACTGTTGCCACATGCCGTCCCCATTTATCAGATTAAATAACCACTTGCTCAGTAAACACTGATTTTGGACCTCCAAATCTTTGATTCCTAATCCACCTATTTCTTTTGGTTGGCAGAGAATTTCCCATCTAGCCAACCTATATTTCCCTTTATGTCCATCCGATTGCCAGAAAAGCCGAGATCTGTAGTAATTTAGCTTCGCTAACACCCCTTTTGGAATCTCAAAAAAGGAGAGCATGAATACTGCCAGACTACTTAGGATGGAATTAATTAGCACTAACCGTCCTCCTACTGACGTATGTTTGCCTTTCCAACTTGCCAATTTATTTTCAAAATTTTCTTCTATTCCTTTCCAATCCGCGTTACCGAGTTTCCGACAATGCATGAGAATGCCCAAGTATCGAAAGGGGTTTGATCCCGCTTTGCACCCAAATAAATCAGCATACTGTTGCTCACTTTATTTGGCTTGGCCAAAATAGAATATTTCACTTTTGTGAAAATTGATTTTAAGACCCGATAATTGCTCGAACGCACACAGCACCAACTTCATGTTTGTGGCTTTTGCAACATCATGATCCATAAACAGAATGGTGTCATCCGCATACTGTAAGATGGACAATCCACCATCTACTAGGTGCGGGACAACACCAGTGATTTGACCCTCCTCTTTGGCCCTATTAATGAGGATTGCTAACGTATCAACCATAATGTTAAACAAAATTGGTGACAGTTGGTCTCCCTGTCTCAACCTTTTCCATGTCTGGAAATTCTGACCAACCTGGTCGTTTATTTTAATACCAACATGGCCCTGCTGGGTAAAAGCCTCAATCCACTGTCACCACTTGTGTGAAAAACCTTTCATCCTCAAAGTCTACTGTACAAAGGACCACTTGACTTTGTCGTATGCCTTTTCAAAGTCAATTTTAAAAATCACACTATTTTGTTTCTTCCTATGCATTTCATGTATTGTCTCGTGTAACACTACCACTCCTTCCATTATATTCCTCCCTGGCAGGAATGTTGTTTGCGTAGGACTAATGACATTCTGTGCTACCAACGAAATTCTGTTTGTCGCTACCTTTGTGAATATTTTGAAGCTCACATTTAGCAAACATATTGGTCTGTATTGCTGTATTTTAGTGGCTTCTCTGCACTTCGGTAGCAATATTATTGTACCGAAGTTTAGACTAAAAATAGGCAAGGAACCATTATGGAACTCTGTAAATAGAAGTAACAAATCCTCCTTTATAAAATCCCATGAGGCCTGATAGAATTCAATAGGGAAACCATCAGGCCTAGGGGCTTTATTATGTTCCATCTGGAAAAATTACCTCTTTTACATCCTGCTCTGAGAACATTGCTACAAGAGTCTCGTTTTCAATACCCGAGACCTGAGGGATATCTGCTATTCGTGTCTCATCCAATCGGAGATCATTACCCTCCGGGGGACCAAATAGCCCTTTGTAATACGAGGTGATATATCTTTTCAACTCATCATCACATGTAATCAATCTATCCTCACCTTGCAGCTGATAAATTCTCATTTTACGGTATCTTTCGTTTGCTACCAGTTGGAAGTACTTAGTATTGGAGTCTCCCTCCAACAACTCTTTCACTTTCGCTCTTTGGTACCACTTAATCTCCTCTTCTCTTAATAACGCTGCTAGTCTATTTTGACAGCACCGCTTTAAGTCGATCTCCTGAGATGACAAAAGACAGGATTCCGCCTTTCTATCTAAGGAGTCAAGTTTATCAAGTAGCTGTTTTTTCTCCTTCTTATAATGGCCACTTGTGCTCTTAGCCCAGCCCCGCAAGTGCTGGCGTACTTTATGAATTTTAGCTTGCCAACGTTCTATAGGAGTGTCCCCACCCTTTTCATTAATCCACAACTCTTTGATCATATCTAGGAAACCGTCGCGGAGCAGCCAACCTAGCTCGAATTTGAAAGCAGGTTGGTGGCTGCCCGCAGTCGCCTCTCCAGTGTTCAAGAGTAAAGGAGTGTGATCCGAGATATCTCGATTGAGTGCAATAACCATGGACAGTGGAAACTTATGCTCCCACTCCGTAGACATTAGCACCCGATCTAGCTTCTCGTATGTTGGCGTCTGCAGTGAGTTAGCCCATGTGTATTGTCTCCATGACATTAATAATTCTCTCAAATCCAGACCATCAATACGGCATGAAACAGAAACGGCCACCGATGATCAAAATTCTCATTATTCTTCTCATCAGCACTCCGTAAAATATTAAAGTCACCCCCCACAAGGATGGGTAATTCTTCGTGAGTACACAGCTGAACTAACTCTGTTAAAAAAGCTTCTTTAAACTCATGCTGAACTGGATTATAAACTACCACTGGTGCCCACTTGAAGCTGTCAATTTTATTGCACAAGTGAAACTTAATATAATAATCACCCTCATCGATTGCCCCGATATGGAAAACTTCCAAATCAATTCCCAGCAGTATTCCACCAGAGCGACCTTTCGGTTTTTGCAATGGCAGATATAATGTAGATATGTTCGATCAGTTACCGACTAGCGTGGACAGAAAAGAAGAAGGAGGCGACTACATGGAGAGCCCTCTCCAGATAGTCTTATCTGGAGAGCCCCCTAAATATGGCCATCCCACGTGTGGAGATTCTATTTGAGGAAAGTATGGCCACCACCCACTGTCCGGCACTGGCCCACCACCCGACGACGCGAATCAAGGGCGGGAAAAATTACCACCAGCCCGCACGCGAGAGACCGACGCGGGAAATTAGCCCGGAAAAAAATGAGAAGGCCCAAGGCCATCCATCCCCAACCCAAAAAACGTAGAAAAAGAAAACTAAACAGAAAGAAAACCTTTACAATGTTCAAAGATCAGCATAGAGCAGAGGCGATGACGCCCAGATATCAGTTGATACAGACAAAAAAAATCAACAGAAGATCAAATAGGAGTAAAAAACACCATGGTGAACAAGGAGGTACATGTAATGTTACTTCCCCCACTCGTGATATGTTTTTCTTGAAAATTTCAATGACAGTTTGACAGAAAATATCTTAGAACTAGACAAAGATCCGCTTTCACATGCTTGCAACTTCACCAGGAATAGAAATTTAGAGGGATTTGTACTTCCTTGTGTCAGTATTGGCCTTCAAGTTTATATGTGTGACTGCAAAAACAAACATAGGACAGATGGTGAGGACAGATGCCTGCACAAAAAACTAGAAGCATATCTGAATGTTACATTCATTTTTCAAAATAGAGAATAGAATATCTGAATATAGTGCAAAAAAGTTACAAAATGACGAAAGTTACATTCTATAAACTGTCTTTTTTTGGATAATTACTTCTTATATACATAAGTAACTTCCTGCATTTATAACTTAACTCAGTGTCATTTGTGCCTAAGTTACATTCTGTTCAACTGCATTTCCTAGAATATTGACCTCCTATATGCATAAGTTACTTTCTCAATGAATAAATTACTCTATACACAGACTTCTATTATGACAAAAAAGTTATTTGCTGTTCAGGTTCATTGATGGGGTTCTTTGACCTAAACGCCCATCAACAAAGAGTGATTTGGAACAACAAGAAAATAAAGAAAAGTACAAGCCAATTGTTATTTGAACAAGAAAGTGTAGCTTTGGTTGATAGCTTCACAAAACACAGGTAGTACAATATTGTCTGCAAATGCTACTGGAGAGACTCTACCAAGTATTGACTACACTCACAAGGCCATAGGGGCAGCTAATTGTATAGATCAAACAACATCAATTTAAGTTGCTCTAAATCTACAACAAAAGGGGCATTGATGGCGGTAGCATGACTACATTCAGCACAACGAAATGTAAAGTGAATGCAAAACATGGTAACTTCAAGCAGGAACAGATCAAACAACTATTGTGAGAGGCGCTAATGACCAAAACAGATACTATATGAACAAAATAATTAAGTAAAAACAAATGACCAAATAATGCAGGTACATAGTACAAGACTCATACATAAAATCAAAATCATAGTGACAAGTCACATATATTAATTTTTAAAGACGAACAAGAGCTATATAGTAATATGACATAAACTGCTAGCACAACAATAGTAAAATTATTCTTTACAGTTCAAATCAGTGACAAGTTACTTTCTATCTCTTGTGAAACAATGGTAAGTTACTTTCTAAAGACATAAAAGTAGTGACAAGTTGCTTCCTGATTGATATTAAAAAGGGATGAGCTAACTTGTCACTGGGTTTAGAAATACTAACCTACAGAGCACAAGTGTTACTTCTCGGATTTTGTGTGTTCCTTCAGTAAAATCAGTATAGTTATATTTCTCAGATTTTGTCACACAGTATTGATCAATCACAAGGCCTCAGGGGCAACTGATCGCAAAGATCAAACAATAACAATTAAAGATGCTCTTAATCTACAGCAAAAGGGACTTTCAGGGCAATAGCATGACTACATTCAGCACAGTGAAATGTGAAGGGAATGTGAAACATGGTACCTTCAAACAGAGGCAGATCAAACATCTATTGTGAGAGGCGCGAATGACAAAAACGGATATTGCATGAACAAAAAAATAAAATAAAAACAAATGACCAAACAATGTAGGTAAATAGTGCAACACTTATACAGAAATTCAAAACCACATTGACAAGTCGCATCTATTGATTCCTAAGACAAATAGGAGTTGTTGTAAAGAAGAAAAACGAATAAAAACTGAAAAGAATAGTTACATATTCTGAAATGCAAAACAAGAAGAAAAGTAACTTATTGTATCATATATATTAATCCTAAGTTACTTCCTATGTCATATAAAAGTGATAAAGACTTACTACCTGTAATATAAAATTAGCACATGTTTGTAGTCCGTCAAGTCACCCAAGATTTCACAACTCAACAACCATATTCACCACAAAAAACGTAGAATACTAATCAAGCAAACCAAAAAGAACAGGCTAAATGCATAGAAATTACTCCTGGTTCAAATACACAAACAGTGAGAGAGACACAGATACTTCTTTTTTTTCTATTTGGTTCAAATACAAACAGTGAAAGAGATACAGTTGTCATTAATGTGACAAATATCCTCATTTTGATTAAAAAGTTATTTATTCATAAAAGAATAGTGGATGAAGAAGAAATCGCCATCAATTCAAGCTGACAATTGTGTCCTATACAACACCAAAACATACTTGAGCTAAACAGGTAGCAATAAGACTAGGTGGAGGCATTCGCAAAATATAGATTAAAAAATAGTTGTGGGCATATGTGCTCACGCGCAGTGGATAGTGGCAAACTCATATAGCTACAGCACACACACCAACCCACAGCTGGAACTAACCTTAGATTATACGGTACAACCCAGAGGTCACGACAAAGTTGCAACTATAAAAAGTCCAAGCTAAGTACAAATATAGTGGAATTAATGTATTCTTTTATAGCTTTGTGAAAAACTCTTCTGCAATTTAGAATTTTATATAATTTAAGTTATTTTGTATGCCATGTTAACTTTGCATTATTTACATCCTATGTGTTTCAAATTTAGTGGCAAGTTACTTTGTATCACATATGAACGAAAGATAAGTTACTTCCTATGTATAATATTAAATGGAATGTTACTTTGTAGCACATGTATCAAAGATAGGTTACTTTCTAAATCAAAAAAATACTGACAAGTTTACATCATAATTCAACAAAAACATAACAAAGCTACTAACAACACTATTTAAATATATATTTTTTATTTTTAGCATATAATCATACGTCAATAATAGTAGGCACGGTAAAAGCTGCGATGAATTTCACCCATGACCATATACCAATTCATCGGTGAATTTTTTATCAGCCAAGAGTATATGATTTGCGTGATTATTAGGTTCTATTTTGCTAGTCAGACCTACTAATCACTAATATAGCAAGCTTCCAGAGTAATGATTAGGTATAGTGTGGAAAGGTAGACTACATAAATTTAAAACGAAATTGACCAGACCTGATATTAGCTGAGAATCTGATGATGTATAGAATGATGCCATCTACTTGCAGAGTTATAAAAGTTGTTGTTGTTGTCCTTGCCCTGCACATGCAAATGACCATCAATAGATGTTGTAGTTGCACAGGAAATCACACGGTAGCACATGAAGGACTAGTCTCACTAGTTATTAACTAGTCCAACTGCACATACTAGTCAAACCGGGAGATTACAGAGTTATGCTGACTGAAATCTATCATCAGGTTGGCAAAAAAGAGGGATGACCCTGACAACTTCAACCCATATACCACTTGTATTTCAACTCAGTTACAAGTTACTACCTAAGCTGACATAGAAGCCAAAAAAATGAACATATTACTTTAATTTGTGTTTTAACTCAGTCACAAGTTACTTTTTAAATCATGTAAAAAACTAACAAGTTACTTCAAAAAGACGCCTAGTGGTGACTAGTTACTTTGTAGTTCACATAAAAAATATCGGGGGTGGGGGGGGGTACTGACCTATAGTAACAAGCACTACTTATCAGATTTTGCTTGTTTATTCAGTAAAAAATCAATACAGTTCTATTTTTCAGATTTTGTTACACATTCAAGAACCGGCCAACTATACAGTAACGAGACAATACCGATATAGATCAAACAACAATAATTTAAAGATGGTCTGAAACTACAGCAAAAAGGATATTCAGGGCAAAAAGCATATTGTTCTTAATCAAAGAACTATACATTTCATAACAACCAAATTTGACTAGAAAGACACTACATAATTATCACCCAGAAAATAAACATTGTCTCACCTTATAAACCGCAAAAAGGCTAAGCCCCTTTAAAAAGAACAACAAATTAACTACAGAAGATATATTTATCTAAATAGACGTCAATTAGAGAAGATAAAAGGATTCAGTAAGAACCTCTACACAGCAACGACACAGGTAAGATGTTCGAAAAAATACATAAGAAGATGACCAGCTCACCTCTCTAGTGACTGGAGCATTGCCTATACGCCCATAATTTTCAGTTTCAGAACACACAATGAAATACCTTCCACCTTGTAAAGAAGATAAAGTATGTAAGTACAACACAAGTAGAAAATAAAACACATAAAAAGACATTGCTCAACTATCATTTATAAATAAAGGTCAACTATGAAGTATATCACTGAAAAGTTTACTCTATATACCACATAAATGTTCTACAATTTACTTCACGTGTCTATCAAAGTAAGGGTAAGATAAAAAAAAGTTAGTTTATCAACAACATTATTATGAAGACCAAAATAATAAGTAATTTTCTTAGACCGGTAAACCTGTATAAGAAATAATAACAAGCTCAACAGTTAGATGCTTGATGCTTGTGTACTACAGCAATAGCCACCAAACTACTCTAATGGCCGCATCCACGAGAAAGTTCCCAAGTTGTTTATATGCATGCAAATAAAATGTGACCTCAAATATACAGTTACTGATACATGACATAACATTTTGCAAAAAAAAATACCATGAACAATTGCCTGGTTTACTGGTTGAGTGAATAGCGTAGTTGTTGAACTACTAAATTAGTCTCAAACATCTAAGAGGAACAACAAACCCTACACAACTTACTGCAAATCCTAGACTAGTTGGATAACGAATCTAATGGAACAAGTACTCCAAACAAAAAAATTGAGCCCTATTCTAACTTGTCCAAGATGATCCCAATAGTAGATGAAAAATCAATGGCCACAACTAGATCTATATGAATACCAACATGAACAGAGACATCAGATAGTGTTTCATCTACCTCGATCTGCGACCCATCGCATGGATCCTCGTTGAAATCACCGGAAAGCCGTCGAAGGAGCTCTCGCCGGTGTCGAGTCATTGAAGAATACGTCAAGCCGACACCTCGAGTTGAGTTACTAGAGGTCGCACTGATCCAGATCCGCTCTGGCTCCGCTGGGTGTAGCGCCTTCCCTCAACGCGAGAAGCGCGTGGCCTCGGCTTGCCTCCTTCACTCGCTGTCGAGAAGCAGTTGTCCTCCTCTCGTCGTGGTGCACGTGCGCCGCCTCCACTCGTAGTGGCACCTCAACTCGCCGGGACGGAGCGGCACGACGCCTGGCCTCGGCGGCGTGGCGCGCGTCGCCGTCGTGCGCCGCCGCTTGTCGATCCCGTACCCACTCCCTGCGTGTGCTGCCTCCGCTCGCGTCATCTCCGCCGGATCGAGAAGAATGCCGAGAATGAACAGAGGAAGGGGGAGATGGGGAATGAAGAGACGGGTGTGTCTCCCGAAATTTCGAAAGGATTTAGATCCGGCGCTTGCGTCCGCTCAATCCAATAAAAAATAGCAGTCCGTCGCCGACATGTGGGACCCATGATCTGTAACAATGAGTCACGCGTGGCCGCTGGTTTCCGTGGGCTCGCGGGCGTCGAAATAAAAAACGGACGGAGATTGAGAGGGTTCTCGCGATACTTCTAACCGGAGAGCCCTCTCCAAGTAGATTTTGGGAAAGAAGAATACCGAACCCGTTTCCAAATGTAAGGAAACAAGCTACTGTAGGATAAAACTCTTGTCCGTCTCAAATTTGGAAAAGTTCCTATCCACGTCACGTGCACATAGAACAGCCAGCCAAATCAGTATCATACACCACGGCCACGTATTACCACGTCACGGCCGTTCCATGTCCACCCGATCAGAACTCACGGTCCAGATCACAGCTGCCCACACGTCCCTCAGCTATTGGACAAAGCACGTCGGAGGCTCAGAATCAGAATACACACCGCCTCCGAGTCTCCTCCCACCCCGACGCGCCCTGCTCGTATAGCTTCACATATATTCCGACGTTCCCCTACCGGCCTCCTCGTCTTCGTATTTTGTCTTACTCTCGCTCTTAGCAATATCGGCAAGAAATCGACGCGATGGCGCTGTCTCGCGTGTGGGTGCTTCTTCTCACGCTGCTGGCGGTGGATCTCGTAGCTCCGATTCAAACAGCGCCGGCTCGTGGAGCGGCCGCCGGAGGCGCCGACAAGGAGAACACCGACACCGTCATCGGCATCGACCTGGGCACCACCTACTCGTGCGTCGGCGTCTACCGGAATGGCCATGTCAAGATCATCGCCAACGACCAGGGCAACCGGATCACCCCCTCTTGGGTCGCCTTCACCGACTCCGGCGAGCGACTCATCGGCGAGGCCGCCAAGAACCAGGCGGCGGCCAACCCGGAGCGCACCATCTATGACGCCAAGAGGCACATCGGGCACCAGTTCGACGACGCCATGGTGCAGCGCGACATGAAGCTGCTGCCCTACGCCGTCGTCAACCGGAACGGCAAGCCACACGTCCACGTCTAGGTCAGGGATGGCGACGTGCGGGAGTTCAGCCCCGAGGAGGTGAGCGCCATGATGCTGACCAAGATGAAGGAGACCGCCGAGGCCTACCTCGGCGAGAAGGTCACGCACGCCGTGGTCACCGTCCCAGCCTACTTCAACGACGCGCATCGCCAGGCCACCAAGGACGCCGGCGTCATCGCCGGCATCAAGGTGCTCCGCATCGTCAACGAGCCCACCGCGGCCGCCATCGCCTACGACATCGACAAGAAGGGCGCCGAGAAGAACGTCCTTGTCTTCGACCTTGGCGGCGGCACCTTCGACGTCAGCATCCTGGCCATCGACAACGGCGTCTTCGAGGTGCTCGCCACAAATGGCGACACCCACCTCGGCGGCGAGGACTTCGACCACCGCGTCATGGACTACTTCATCGAGCTCATCAAGCGCAGGCACGGCCGCGACATCGCCGGCGACGCCCGTGCGCTGGGGAAGCTGCGCCGCGAGTGCGAGCGCGCCAAGCGCACGCTGAGCAACCAGCACCAGGTGCGTGTGGAGATTGAGGCGCTGTTCGACGGCATCGATTTCTCGGAGCAGCTCACCAGGGCGAGGTTCCAGGAGCTCAACAACGACCTGTCCCGGAAGACGATGGTGCCGGTGAAGACGGCCATGGCGGACGCCGGGTTGAAGAAGGGCGACATCCATGAGATCGTGCTCGTCGGCGGCAGCACCAGGATCCCCAAGGTGCAGCAGCTGCTCAAGGACTACTTCAACGGCAAGGAGCCCAACAAGGGGTCAACCCCGACGAGGCCGTCGCGTACAGCGCCGCAGTCCAGGCGAGCATCCTTAGCGGTCACGTCGACGAGAACACCCAAGATATGGTCCTCCCCGACGTCGCGCCGCTGACGCTGGGCATGGAGACGGTCGGCGTGGTGATGACGAAGCTAATCGCGAGGAACACGGTGGTGCCGACGAAGAAGACGCAGGTGTTCACCACGTACCAGGAAAGGCGGACCACGGTGACCATCAAGGTGTACGAGGGGGAGAGGAGCATGACCAAGGACAACAGGATGCTCGGCAAGTTCTACCTCTCCGGGATCCCGCAGGCGCCTAGGGGCACGCCGCAGATCGAGGTGACCTTTGAGGTGGATGCCAATGGCATCCTCCACGTGAAGGCGGCGGACAAGGGCACCAGCAAGTCGGTGAAGATCACCATCACGAGCTGAGCCAGGACGAGATCGAGCGGATGGTGCGCGAGCCGCGAGGCCGAGGAGTTCGTGGAGGAGGATCAGAAGGTGAGGGAGCGGGTCGACGCGCGCAACAAGCTCGAGACGTATGTCTACCAAGTGAAGAGCGCGGTGGACGATGGCAAGATGGCTGACAAGATGGATGCTGAGGAGGAGAAGGTGGAGGAGGTAGTCAGGGAAGCCAACCAATGGCACGACGGCAACTCAGAGGCTGCAAAGGAGGACTACGAGGAGAAGCTAAGGACCTGGAGGATGTGTGCAACCCTGTCAACGCGGTTTTCCCTCAACCGCGTGTGGGAACACGCGCTATCCAATGCTCCTCCTTCCCCGGCTTCGAGATTCGCGCCCTCTCTCTCTCTGCCCACCCACGCCTCGCCTCGCCTTGGCCGCTCCGCAACGCCTCGGCCGCTCCGCCCACGCGCCGCCGACCCGCCGCCGAAGCTTCACCGCCGACCCCGCCACTCCGACGCGCCTCGCCGTGCCATGTCCGCCGCGCCTCGCCGTGCCATGTCCGCCGCGCGTCGCCACACCATGTCCGCCACGCGCCGCCGCCCCGCCATCGCCCACTCCGCTCCCGCCCGCCTGCCGCCGCTCCGCGCGCACCCGCACCCGCCCTCGCCGGCACGGCGAAGCGGAATCTCGGCGCGGCGGGGCAGAGTAGTGGAGGCGAAGAAGAAGGGCGGCGGTGGGTCGACATGTGCGACATCTTCTTCATCTTCTTCCTCGTGTTCGACGTGCCATGGCGGCGGGGAGAAGAAGGGAGCAGGAGGGCATCTTCTTCCGAGTCGGAGCTCACGTGGCGGTGGTCGGCATCTCGATGGCGCACCGGAGCTCGTGGGCACAACGACATAAGAAGCGGGTCGGCAGGTCGGCGGCGGCGAGTCACGGCGGAGCGGGCGAGGCGTGGCGTGGAGCGGCTGGGCGGGCGGCGGTGCGGGCGGCGCGTGGGCGGAGCCGCTGGGCGGGCGAGGCGAAGCGGCTGGGCGGCGGAGCGCACGAGGAGAATGGGGCATCACGAATCTTAAAGCACTGGGTGGAGGGTGGGAGATAGTGCGTGTGCACACATGCGGTTGTTGTATTGTCCATCCGCAACCCTGTCATCTCTGCAGTGTACCAGAGGTCCGGCGGGACACGGGAAGACAACAACGATGAGGACGATCACGATGAGCTTTAAGCAGTTTTTACTTTATTGTCACTAGCTATTATAGTTTTACAGTCCAATAATTTTGATTTGTAAACTGAGATTTAGTATGATTCTGTTTTTAATATTGTTATATTACTTTTGTCTCTTGATATCAAGTCGAAAATATGTGATCAGTTTTTCTATATATGTATTCCACTAGCATCCTGATAAACATTAAATATTTTTTTCTAAACTGGACGCCTCTGTGTAGATTAAGCCCGTGATGTTGTCAAAATATATTTAACTGTTCCGAATACATAGGCCAACCAAACAAACATTCGGTGGTGTTTAGATGTTGAATTTGGGAGGGTGAATTTGGAAGTATGATGTCACTTCGTAATCATTGCGTCACTGTAGCATTTCGTTTGTATTTGTGAAAAATTGTCCAAAAATTGATTAATTAGGCTCAAAATGTTCGTCTCGCAGAGCACAACAAAACTGTGCAATTAGTTTTTGATTTCATCTACATTTAGTACTACATGCATGTTATGATATTTTGATGTGATAGGGAATCTTCTTTTTGCATAATAAATTTGGGAGTGGAATTTTGGAACTAAACAGGGCCTACCAATGAACTGAATGTTGCGGATAGAACTAATAAAAGTATGGCTAACAAGCAATAATTGTCTAATGAGCATATTTCAGAAACTCAGAACCATCATATAGTATTTTAATTAAAGCACTCTAATTTAATCAGAAAAAACTACCAGTTTATAGAGAAATGAAAATTTGGTATCATTTTGCATTAGATAATTCGTACCACAAGGATATCCCAACTAGTTCTGAGGAAACAAACTGGAAAACCTAAACACAATGCTGCTCAGAGTACATGGAAATACAGCAACGATACACTACCTTGTATATTATAATACTTTCATTTTTTTTGAACAACCGCACGGGACAGTGCGTGTTTCATTAATATAGCAGAAAAAAATACAAGTCCATTACCCTGGAAGGTCATAGAAAGGAAAATAGAAAAGAAAAGAAAAAACAACTTTACTCGCCCGGTTGGATTGGGACATCAACGCGGGGTACCACTCACATCCACACATCGGCCTCGACATCAGAGAGAAACGAACCGCAGCTTCGACCCCCATACCGCACCCTTGCAGTCATCGAAAATCCGACGTGATCCGGCGCTGGTGAAGGAACACTGGAGGCAGACGCCTTCTTGGACGTTGCAACAAAGCAGGACCTATCCGGCGGGATGAAAAATACCGAGTCCGAGCACAATAACGCGCGGGGGCCTCGCCCCCTCCTCCGTTGGACGCCTCCTCTCTTGTGCGCGGGGGCCTCGCCACGTCCGCCACAACTCCATTCTCCGAACTCGTTCCTTATGTTGCCGTCGAGATAGCGAGCATAGCCGCCCCGCCTCCAAGGAACTTTACCCAACAACAGACCGCCATCGTGTTTTCAAATTCAACACGTAACCTTCTCCTGCACGAAGCCGCCGCAGATCAAGGTTGTCACCTGTGTTGTCTTTGACGTTGTACCGCACCGAGTAGGCACAACCATGCTAACCTACCCGCCGCGATCCGCTACAGGCCGAGTCGTCTCCCGATGCCGTTGCCGCAGGCGCCGTCTTCAACGCTGTCCCACACTGAACCGATAATTGCGAAGCAAAGTCGGCCGCCGTGGTCCGCTGCGAGCAGCCGAGCGACACCCATCGATGACCCTTGATCATAGCCGCCTCGACATGAGGTAGTCACACCCTTCTGCTTGCCCCACGGCGGAGTTGCCAATCCTGGTCGAGGCCGCCAAAGACAGTGGGTCGGCCAATCTGCAAACCGAGCGGGTCTCAAGAGACAACGCCTCCAAGGAGGATACGACGCCAATGGCGCCACTGTTGCTCGTCTAGAACCTAGACAGGGCTTTCACCCAGTGACCTCGTGTAGCAGGGATGAAGCTCCATAGAGACGCCCTCAAGAGGGAAAGCGACGTCCGAGGATGCCGCCGTCAGAGGGCTTTCGCCGGAGCATTCATCCCTGTTGCACGCGCGCAGTGCAGGCGGCAGCAACACCGTCCCGGCCACCCAAACTGAGAAGCGCCTCCGCCGCACCCCACGAGTCGTGTTGCAGCCTCATTGCTCCTCTATCGCCCCGATCTGCAGCCCTCTCACGCCAGCAGGCCCGGCCGCCCTTGCCGCATGCGTACTTGCCGTCGTCTCCAGCCAGCGCCGGCTGCACGCTGCTCACCGGCCGCGCACCGCCGGCCGCGGGACCGCCACTCGCCTCGCCTGCAGGCCGCTCCTGGTCGGGCACCCTTTGGCCGCACGTCGCTGGCCTGCGCGCTTCCCCCAGCCGTGCGCCTTGGGCGCTCGCCTTGCCGGCGCAACTCACTGGCCGCGCGCCCGCCGATGGCTCGCCTCGCCGTCGCAACACCGTGCAGCTCGCCTCGGGACCGGCCGCCACCCGCCGCGCTCTCCGCCGCGAGAACCACCAGTTCCGGCCGCGGGGTCTCCGGATCCACACACGCCGGCACTGGATCCGGCCGTCCCCGGCCCGCCGGCGCCGCCGCAGCCGCTTCCTCCGATGATGGAGACCGCGCCCGCTTGACAGAGGAAGTAGAGATTGGACCGCCCCGCCGCTGCCATTCTTGCCAGCCGACCGGACTTCCGGCGGCCAGCTGTAGCGGCGGCGTGGCGAAGGTGAAGTGGAGGGAGGGGGTGGGAGGCGGCGGCGCGCCGCCCGCCCATGTCGCCTGCGCGGGGGCGATGCGGGAGGAGGGGGTGTGTCTTTTTTCCTTTGGCTATTCAATACTTTAAATTTTAAACTTACTACAACTAATTCTTGGTGGACTTTGAGTAGTTTCTAGTCGAATATATTTAATTTTCAAGCATCACTGCCGGTTCTAGTGCTCCATTGTTACTGGTTTTAGAACTGGTATACAGTGTCAAAGGAATGATACAGCCTATATAGTCTATATCACTACCTGTTCGTGGCATACACCGTGTTGACGTTAGTTTCGGCCAACACACGAATCACACTTGAACGTGCGGCGCACGGAGGGGCTCCTTGGTGCTCCTCCACGCAGGTCGGTCAGACCGGTATTGATAGCCGGTCAGACCGGTCTCGTCGGCGATGCCCGACGAGAGACCAACGAACGCCCGCCCGGGAGGGACCCCGTCGGGGCAGGCGCACCTTGGTTTGCCCTAGGCTCGGCAGGCCAGCTACGGCGCCTCCTCATGCCATGGTGACAGAAGAAGGACAGCACATGGGGTTGGAAAAGTTGGGTAAAGGGAACGAAAGGTAAAAAAGATAAAAGTGTAATTGATAGATTCGATTGGGGATATCTCAATCGGCCTTGTCCCTTTATATTTATAGGGTGGGATGGTCTTACCCCATCATAAGTTGAAACCCTAACAAATCTCGTGTTAAAATACAACTCTAACTTGGTTTACACAGCCTAAAACCGGTCTGACCGGATTAGGAACCGGTTTGACCGGTCTGCCCTAGTGCGGAATCTCCCCGAAGTCATAACTCTCTCATCCGGAGTCCAAATTAGGTGTTCCAGATATGCATCTTGATCGTCTCGACGAGAGCTACGCAATGGGGCAGTCCAATTTGCATTTTGACAATGTTTACTAAACCGGTCTGACCGGTTTGTGGATACCGGTCAGACCGGTTTGCACAGGCGTGCCAATTTTGGTCGTCAACATATGCCCCCCTGTTTTTTGGCAAAGCCTGCATGCCAAAAAATAATCTTCTGGACCAAAATTATCTAAGGACCTTGATGAAAAATACACCGCCATATACTAGGATTCTAGATTCTTTATGAATGCTAAAGTAATCGAAATACAATTCTAGTATGATGGAACTGCAATTTCGGCTTTCTTAATAACATATCTAATAATTGAAATCTTGATATGGCCATGGCGGCCAACCGTAGTTCCTTGATGCATCATAAGCATAATATTGATAATTGTAAAAAGAAGGCCAAGGATTATACCATGAATTGTAATTAGATATACTTGGATACGCATTCCATGGCACATGCATCGACGGAATAAATATTGAAGAACAATGAGATGACCGTCGATGCTTCTTTGCTCTTGGTGATGAAGAATACCAACTTTGATCTCCTAACCGATTGCTTTTCTTTTGCTCGGCTATCTTTTGATACTTTTGCAACAACTCAGCAAAACTTGGCCCCTTCTTCATCACCTTGCTGTTTGGTGTGACACTCTCGGCTCTACCAAATTTTTTGGCATGACCGGTTAGACCGGTCGGAACACCGGTTAGACCGGTTCCTTGAGAACCGGCCAATTTGAGATCATGTTGCCCCCCAGCCGAACATGATCGTTGCTCAGCTATATTATTTGCGACATGCTTATCATTGGAGACAATTTGATCAACGTAACTAGCCGATGATTTTACAATCGTCGGCTTTTCTATGTCTAGTGTCAAATCTGAATTTTTATTTAATCTACCATCTTTTTTGACACGATAGACTTGTTTGATCACCTTACGCTTATTTTTTGTGTGGACCGATTCTTTTGATCAAAATGGTCATTATGCATAGGTGATGGCTTATTAATTATCGGCTCCCTATAAGTAATATAATCTGAACATAAATGTCTAGGAAGAGGCGGCATATATGAATTATAATACCAAGGAGAATAAGAATAAGGTATATTAAAACAAAACTCCCATGGCATCGGTGTAGGTGATCCATATGGTCGAAACGACATTGAATTGTGAGAATTATCTCATTGCTGATTCTGATTATGGAACTTCTCTCTAAGAGAAGATTTTGATTGTTTGGAATTTTTAGACCGACTAGCATCATTGACAATCTTTTGTCTTTGAGACTTAGCCGGAAGTTTCTTGTTATACTTCGGCTTTTCTCTTTGATGCTTATGAAGGCCTTTGGATTCAGTGGTTTTCCAAACACCAATCTCGGGCTTTTTAGGTTTAACCATCTTTAGTTTTAATTTATTTTTTGAAACCCTAGATGAGGCGGTTAGACCGGTTTGAGAACCGGTCATACCGGTCACAATGCAACCGGCACCGTTGCCTTTATGTTGTTGCCCCCCCCCCCCCCGAGCGTTGAAGTACTAGACACACTTTCTATGCTCATGCTAGGGGATTTTGGATCAACAATTTCGGCTTGAGACGGCCGATTTGTTTCTTGAACAACAACATCACAATTTGGCAAGTTGCAAGGATCAATAAAAGCACTAGTCGGCTTTTCAATAGCCAACTCTTGATCAAAAGGAATTGAATCTACCTTATCCTCTTGAGTAATCAAAAATTTAACATAGGTAGATAAACGGGTAGATATAGTACCGGAAGATTGTATCTCCTTTAATATGGCGATGGTCGATGGTGGTTGCCACTCTTTAATCTTGATAACACCTTGCTCGGTTCGTATGTAACAGGACATAAATGATTCCTTGCAGATCCGTTTTGCTTCATGCGCATATTCTTCATGTGTTTTTTCATAATCATCTTCATGTGCCACCATATTGCTAGGAATTGCTTCCCCAGCGCAGTCGCCAAAATGTGTTGACGTCAGTTTCGGGCCAACACACGAATCACACTTGAACGTGCGGTGCAAGGAGGGGCTCCTTGCTGCTCCTCCACGCAGGTCGGTCAAACCAGTATTGATAGCCGGTCAGACCGGTCTTGTCGGCGGTGCCCGACGAGAGACCAACGAACGCCCGCCCGAGAGGGACCCCGTCGGGGCAAGCACACCTTGGTTTGCCATAGGCTCGGCAGGCCAGCTACGACGCCTCCTCATGCCATGGTGACAGAAGAAGGACAGCACATGGGGTTGGAAAAGTAGGGTAAAGGGAATGAAAGGTAAAAAAGATAAAAGTGTAATTGATAGATTCGATTGGGGATATCTCAATCGGCCTTGTCCCTTTATATTTATAGGGTGGGATGGTCTTACCCCGTCATAAGTTGAAACCCTAACAAATCTCGTGTTAAAATACAACTCTAACTCGGTTTACACAGCCTAAAACCGGTCTAACCGGATTAGGAACCGGTTTGACCGGTCTGCCCTGGTGCGGAATCTCCCCGAAGCCATAACTCTCTCATCCGGAGTCCAAATTAGGCGTTCCACATATGCATCTTGATCTCCTAACCGATTGCTTTGCTTTTGCTCGGCTATCTTTTGATACTTTTGCAACAACTCAGCAAAACTTGGCCCCTTCTTCATCACCTTGCTGTTTGGTGTGACACTCTCGGCTCTACCAAATTTTTTGGCATGACCGGTTAGACCGGTCGGAACACCGGTTAGACCGGTTCCTTGAGAACCGTCCAATTTGAGATCATGTTGCCCCTAGCCGAACATGATCGTTGCTCAGCTATATTATTTGCGACATGCTTAACATTGGAGACAATTTGATCAACATAACTAGCCGATGATTTTTCAATCGTCGGCTTTTCTATGTCTAGTGTCAAATCTGAATTTTTATTTAATCTACCATCTTTTCTGACACGATAGACTTGTTTGATCACCTTACGCTTATTTTTTTGTGTGGACCGATTCTTTTGATCAAAATGGTCATTATGCATAGGTGATGGCTTATTAATTACCGGATCCCTATAAGTAATATAATCTGAACATAAATGTCTAGGAAGAGGCGGCATATATGAATTATAATACCAAGAAGAATAAGAATAAGGTATATTAAAACAAAACTCCCGTGGCATCGGTGTAGGTGATCCATATGGTCGAAACGACATTGATTTATGAGAATTATTTCATTGCTGATTCTGATTATAGAACTTCTCTCTAAGAGAAGATTTTGATTGTTTGGAATTTTTAGACCGACTAGCATCATTGACAATCTTTTGTCTTTGAGACTTAGCCGGAAGTTTCTTGTTATACTTCGGCTTTTCTCTTTGATGCTTATGACGGCCTTTGGATTCAATGGTTTTCCAAACAACAATCTCGGGCTTTTTAGGTTTAACCATCTTTGGTTTTAATTTATTTTGTGAAACCCTAGATGAGGCAGTTAGACCGGTTTGAGAACCGGTCAGACCGGTCACAATGCAACCGGCACCGTTGCCTTTATGTTGTTGCCCCCAGCGTTGAAGTACTAGACACACTTTCTATGCTCATGCTAGTGGATTTTGGATCAACAATTTCGGCTTGAGACGGCCGATTTGTTTCTTGACCAACAACATCACAATTTGGCAAGTTGCAAGGATCAATAATAGCATTAGTCGGCTTTTCAATAGCCAAGTCTTGATCAACAGGAATTGAATCTACCTTATCCTCTTGAGTAATCAAAAATTTAACATAGGTAGATAGACGGGTAGATATAGTACCGGAAGATTGTATCTCCTTTAATATGGCGATGGTCGATGGTGGCTGCCACTCTTTAATCTTGATAACACCTTGCTCGGTTCGTATATAACAGGACAGAAATGATTCCTTGCAGATCCGTTTTGCTTTATGCGCATATTCTTCACGTGCTTTTTCATAATCATCTTCATGTGCCACCATATTGCTAGGATTTGCTTCCCCAGCGCAGTCGCCAAAATGTGTTGACGTCAGTTTCGGGCCAACACACGAATCACACTTGAACGTGCGGTGCAAGGAGGGGCTCCTTGCTGCTCCTCCACGCAGGTCGGTCGGACCGGTATTGATAGCCGGTCAGACCGGTCTCGTCGGCGGTGCCCGACGAGAGACCAACGAACGCCCGCCCAAGAGGGACCCCGTCGGGGCAGGCGCACCTTGGTTTGCCCTAGGCTCGGCAGGCCAGCTACAACGCCTCCTCATGCCATGGTGACAGAAGAAGGACAGCACATGGGGTTGGAAAAGTAGAGTAAAGGGAACGAAAGGTAAAAAAGATAAAAGTGTAATTGATAGATTCGATTAGGGATATCTCAATCGGCCTTGTCCCTTTATATTTATAGGGTGGGATGGTCTTACCCCGTCATAAGTTGAAACCCTAACTAATCTTGTGTTAAAATACAACTCTAACTCAGTTTACACAGCCTAAAACCGGTCTGACCGGATTAGGAACCGGTTTGACCGGTCTGCCCTGGTGCGGAATCTCCCCGAAGCCATAACTCTCTCATCCAGAGTCCAAATTAGGCGTTCCACATATGCATCTTGATCTCCTAACCGATTGCTATGCTTTTGCTCGGCTATATTTTGATACTTTTGCAACAACTCAGCAAAACTTGGCCCCTTCTTCATCACCTTGCTGTTTGGCGTGACACTCTCGGCTCTACCAAATTTTTTGGCATGACCGGTTAGACCGGTCGGAACACCGGTTAGACCGGTTCCTTGAGAACCGGCCAATTTGAGATCATGTTGCCCCCCAGCCGAACATGATCGTTGCTCAACTATATTATTTGCGACATGCTTAACATTGGAGACAATTTGATCAACATAACTAGCCGATGATTTTTCAATCGTCGGCTTTTCTATGTCTCGTGTCAAATCTGAATTTTTATTTAATCTACCATCTTTTCTGACACCATAGACTTGTTTGATCACCTTACGCTTATTTTTTTGTGTGGACCGATTCTTTTGATCAAAATGGTCATTATGCATAGGTGATGGCTTATTAATTACCGGATCCCTATAAGTAATATAATCTGAACATAAATGTCTAGGAAGAGGCGGCATATATGAATTATAATACCAAGAAGAATAAGAATAAGGTATATTAAAACAAAACTCCCGTGGCATCGGTGTAGGTGATCCATATGGTCGAAACGACATTGATTTGTGAGAATTATTTCATTGCTGATTCTGATTATAGAACTTCTCTCTAAGAGAAGATTTTGATTGTTTGGAATTTTTAGACCGACTAGCATCATTGACAATCTTTTGTCTTTGAGACTAAGCCGGAAGTTTCTTGTTATACTTCGGCTTTTCTCTTTGATGCTTATGACGGCCTTTGGATTCAATGGTTTTCCAAACAACAATCTCGGGCTTTTTAGGTTTAACCATCTTTGGTTTTAATTTATTTTGTGAAACCCTAGATGAGGCAGTTAGACCGGTTTGAGAACCGGTCAGACCGGTCACAATGCAACCGGCACCGTTGCCTTTATGTTGTTGCCCCCAGCGATGAAGTACTAGACACACTTTCTATGCTCATGCTAGTGGATTTTGGATCAACAATTTCAGCTTGAGACGGCCGATTTGTTTTTTGACCAACAACATCACAATTTGGCAAGTTGCAAGGATCAATAATAGCACTAGTCGGCTTTTCAATAGCCAACTCTTGATCAACAGGAATTGAATCTACCTTATCCTCTTGAGTAATCAAAAATTTAACATAGGTAGATAGACGGGTAGATATAGTACCGGAAGATTGTATCTCCTTTAATATGGCGATGGTCGATGGTGGCTACCACTCTTTTATCTTGATAACACCTTGCTCGGTTCGTATATAACAGGACAGAAATGATTCCTTGCAGATCCGTTTTGCTTCATGCGCATATTCTTCACGTGCTTTTTCATAATCATCTTCATGTGCCACCATATTGCAAGGATTTGCTTCCACAGCGCAGTCGCCAAAATGTGTTGACGTCAGTTTCGGGCCAACACACGAATCACACTTGAACGTGCGGTGCAAGGAGGGGCTCCTTGCTTCTCCTCCACGCAGGTCGGTCAGACCGGTGTTGATAGCCGGTCAGACCGGTATTGATAGCCGGTCAGACCGGTCTCGTCGGCGGTGCCCGACGAGAGACCAACGAACGCCCGCCCGAGAGGGACCCCGTCGGGGCAGGCGCACCTTGGTTTGCCCTAGGCTCGGCAGGCCAGCTACAATGCCTCCTCATGCCATGGTGACAGAAGGACAGCACATGGGGTTGGAAAAGTAGGGTAAAGGGAACGAAAGGTAAAAAAGATAAAAGTGTAATTGATAGATTTGATTGGGGATATCTCAATCGGCCTTGTCCCTTTATATTTATATGGTGGGATGGTCTTACCCCGTCATAAGTTGAAACCCTAACAAATCTCGTGTTAAAATACAACTCTAACTCGGTTTACACAGCCTAAAACCGGTCTGACCGGATTCGGAACCGGTTTGACCGGTCTGCCCTGGTGCAGAATCTCCCCGAAGCCATAACTCTTTCATCCGGAGTCCAAATTAGGCGTTCCACATATGCATCTTGATCGTCTCGACGAGAGCTACGCAATAGTGAAGTCCAATTTGCATTTTGACAATGTTTACTAAACCGGTCTGACCGGTTTGTGCATACCGGTCAGACCGGTTTGCACAGGCGTGCCAATTTTGGTCGTCAACACCCCGGTAGTGACATGCACATATTTGATGGAATTTAGTGCTTATGGCCCATTTGGAGCCCATGAAGAAATTTCTAAATTCCTAAATAAATCTCAAAGGCCCATGTGTGCATGAGGAAGTGGTGCAATGGTGCAACCCTTTAGTCCCACATTGCTAGTTGAGAGGAGAGATGACCAACTTAAATTTGGAAGTTGGCTCCACTCCTCCAAGCTATGTGTGTGGAGAGAGAAGGGAAGCTCCACGCGCGCACGCTCGCCTCGCCTCGCCGGGCCGGGTGAAGGGCGCGGGCGCACGACGTCTGCGTGAATGGTCCGCCGAATTCCGGCTCCTCGCCTTGCGGGAGCGCGGCTTCCTTTTGCTATTTTTATTTTTGGTTTCTTGGCTATCAAGTCGGCGAGATATGCGGAGTCCTTATCAGTTTGGGGATCACGATCGCGATGTGAGACCGTGGGCTTCCCTATATATCCGACCCATCGGCCTCTGCCAAAATACATCTAATCGACCTAGGGTTTTTGCCTCCTCTCGCTGCTGCGCCGCCGCTGTAGTCTGCTCCATCCCGATCGTCGGGAGATGGCGAATAAGGTTTTTGGGAAGCGCTCCGCGCGACTGTTCAAGTCTTCGTCATGGCACGTCTTCCGTCAAGATCCGGCGCTGTACGAGCTCGTGGTCTGCAGCGCCGACTCCTGCGTCCTGTTCACACCGTCGGCCACGCTTCGTCAACACCTGTCGTCACGACTACTCCTGCAAGTTCGCTGTACGTACGCCGTGTTCAGATATATTATTTCATCATGTTTTTTGAGTTCTTCATGATGATGATGATGGTTACTAGTATGTTAGAGTGTTGCATGCTAGTATTAATTCGTGCCATGTTTATTTTTTTTCGGATTTTAATCAATAAATTGTCTATGTTTCCAACAATCCAAAAACCTTATTGTTATAGGCAATCTGTTGATATGAGTAATATGACGGCTAGTTTTGTCGATGCGATGAAGCCTGATAAGTTCACTGGTGTGGGCGGCCAGGATCCGTCTCTGGTTTAATGCTATGAACATCTGGGATACGAGGTTGGGCAAACCTGAGGGTGAACTTACTGCTGATGAGCAGAAAAAGTTTGCTGACGCCAACAACCTTTTCGTGGGATGTCTCGTAAGCGTTATCTCTGACCGTCTGGTTGATGCCTACTTGGACATGACCAATGCGAAGGTGCTATGGGATGCTCTGTCTGCGAGATATAATGCAGCAGATGCAGGCTGTGAGCTTTACCTCATGGAGAGTTTCCATGACTTCAAGATGGTGAATAACCGTTCTATGGTCGAACAAGCTCATGAGGTTCAGTGCATTGTCAGGGATCTTGAACTTGCTAAGTGTCCTCTTCCGGACAAGTTTGTGGCTGGGTGCATCATTGCAAAGTAGCCCCCATCATGGAGGATCTTCGCCACTGCTCTGAAGCATAAGAGACAGGAGATATCGATGATAACCTGATAGCGTCTCTGGATGTTGAAGAGAAAGCTCGGAAGAAGGACACTACTGAGAAAGGAGATCATGGTTAGTCCAGTGCCAATCTGGTTCAGAACAAGTTCCCCCGCAAGAACTTCAACAAGAATAAAGGGAACAACAACAACAAGGTTGTCAAGACCACTACCTTTAAGAAGAAGAAGGTGGACAAGGCTGAGATGGACTGCTACACTTGTGGAGAGCTTGGGCATCTCGCCAAGGAGTGTCCAAAGCGTGCAGACCGCAAGGCCAAGGCCAAGCAATCTGGAGCTTCAAAGGATATCAACATGGTGACCACTGGAAATGCTGGAGACGGGTACGGTAATTTACCTACTGTTCTTTCAGTTTTTCTTTCCACATGCTGGTGGCTAGATACGGGTGCTAATGTTCATGTGTGTGCTGAAATCTCCTTGTTTTCTTCTTACCAGGACGTCCAAGATTCCTCCGTGCTGATGGGGAATGGGTCACCTGTTGCTGTTCATGGCATTGGTACGGTGGATTTGAAGTTTACTTCGGGAAAGATCGTGCAGCTGAGGAACGTGCAGCATGTCCCTACTATCAACAAGAATCTTGTGAGTGGGTCGGTCCTTTGCAAGGACAGGTTTAAGGTACGTAGTCTTAGAGTCCAATAAATTAGTCGTGTCGAAACATGGACAATTCATTGGTAAAGGTTATTATTGCGGAGGCTTGTTCCGCTTTTCCCTTTCAGAGTTTTGTAATAAGTCGGTGAACCATATTTGTGGCGACGTTAGTAATGATGCGAGTGTTTGGCCTTCATGCTTATGTCACATTAATTTTGGATTGATGTCTCGACTCTCCAGTCTATGTTTAATTCCGAACTTCACCATTGCCAAAGGTTCTAAGTGCCATAGCTGTGTGCAATCAAAGCAACATCGGAAGCCTCACAAAGCGGCCGAGAAGAGACACTTGGCACGTCTAAAACTCATACATTCTGATCTGTGCGAGATGAATGGTGTGTTGACAAAAGGTGGAAAAAGATATTTCATGATATTAATTGATGACGCGACTAGATTTTGCTATGTTTATTTGTTGCACAATAAAGATGAAGCGTTAGACTATTTTAAAATTTATAAGGCTGAAGTTGAAAACCAACTCGAGAGAAAGATCAAACGTCTAAGGTCTGATCATGGTGGCGAGTATTTTCCTAAGATCTTTGATGAATTCTGTGAGGAACATCGTATTGTTCATGAGAGGACGCCTCCCTATTCGCCCGAGTCAAATGGGATTGCCGAGAGGAAAAACCGCACGTTGACTGACTTGGATTCCATGTTGGACACTGCTGGTTTATCTAAGGCATGGTGGGGGGAGGCTGTATTGACTTAATGTCATGTCCTGAATAGAGTTCCGAACAAGAATAAGGATCAAACTCCGTATGAGATGTGGAGCGGGAGGAAACCATCACTTTCGTATTTGCGCACGTGGGGATGTTTGGTGAAAGTGAATGTGCCTATTCCAAAGAAGCGCAAATTAGGACCAAACAGTGGATTGCGTCTTTCTGGGATATGCTCAGAGGAGCATTGCTTATAGGTTTTTAGTAGTTAAATCTGAGGTACCTGATATGCATGTTGATACTATTATGGAATCTCATGATGCAACATTTTTTGAGAACATATTTCCGTTAAAAGATATTCATAGCATTTCTAGATTTTCCACTGAGATAACTCCTGAACCTCCCGCACCTACCGAGACTTCTGAACAACCAGATAACCTCGAGCATGAGGATGTCCTAGAGAAGGATGACAGTAAAGCTCCTAGAAGGAGCAAGAGACAGAGGATTGCGAAATCCTTTGGTGATGATTTCACTGTGTACCTTGTGGACGACACTCCCACGTCTATTACTGAGGCATATGCATCTCCAGGTGCAGATGATTGGAAAGAAGCTGTCTGTAGTGAGATGGACTCGATTCTTTCTAATGGGACGTGGGAGCTCTCTGAACGACCCTATGGCTGCAAACTGGTGGGTTGTAAATGGGTGTTCAAGAAGAATCTTAGGCCTGATGGTACTGTTGAGAAGTACAAGGCTCGGCTTGTGGCAAAGGGCTACACACAAAAAGAAGGTGAAGATTTCTTTGATATTTATTCACCTGTTGCCAGAATGACTACTATTTGAGCACTACTTTCGTTGGCTGCCTCATACGGTCTTATCATTCATTAGATGGATGTAAAGACGGTTTTCCTGAATGGAGAGTTGGATGAGGAGATCTATATGGATCAACCTGACGGATTTGTAGTGAAGGGTCATGAGAACAAGGTGTGTAAATTGCTGAAATCCTTGCATTGCTTGAAACAAGCACCAAAGCAATGGCATGAGAAGTTTGATAGAACTTTAACTTCTGCGGGCTTTGTCATTAATGAGGCTGATAGATGTGTGTACTATCACCATGGTGGGGGTCAAGTTGTTATATTGTGCTTGTATATGGATGACATACTGATCTTTGGCACAAACATTGATGTGATCAATGAGGTCAAGTCTTTTCTATCAAAGAGATTTGATATGAAAGATCTAGGGGTAGCTGATGTTATTCTGAACATTAAGCTAATCAAGCATGACAATGGGATCACTCTTTCGCAAAGCCCATTATGTAGAGAAGGTTTTGAGTCGGTTTGGCTATTTGGATAGCAAACCTGCTCCAACACCTTATGACCCTAGTGTGATACTCAGAAAGAACAAGAAATTTGCGAAGGACCAAGTGAGATACTCTCAGATCATTGGTTCACTCATATACTTAGCTGACGCAACAAGGCCCGACATATCATATGCTGTGAGCAAATTGAGCAGGTTCATGTCAAACCCAGGTTCTGATCATTGGCATGCACTTGAAAGGGTAATGCGCTACTTAGTGGGGACTATGAGTTATGCGATACACTATTCCGGGCACCCTGCTGTGCTAGAGAGATATAGCGATTCGAACTGGATCTCGGACGCTGATGAGTTGTACGCCACAAGTGGGTATGTGTTTACCCTTGGTGGTGGTGCTATATCATGGAGGTCTTGCAAACAGACCATTTTGACGAGGTCAACCATGGAAGCAGAGCTTACTGCTTTGGACACAGCCACTCTAGAGGCAGAATGGTTGCGTGAGCTCTTGATGGACTTGCCGGTGGTTGAGAAACCAGTACCAGCCATCCTTATGAATTGTGACAATCAAACGGTGATAGTCAAAGTGAACAGTGCTAAGGACAATGCGAAGTCATCAACACACGTCAAGAGACGACTGAAGTCTGTCAGGAAGTTGAGAAACTCCGGAGTAATAAGTGTGACTTATATTCAAACAGATAAAAACCTGGCAGATCCCTTTACCAAAGGGCTATTGAGGGAGATGGGTATGAGACCCGTTTAAGTTGCGAAGTGGTAACCCAACCTATGTGATCGAAGATCCCGTGAAGTAGGACCTGGGAAGAACGAGCTGTCGGTTGACTGAGGAGAGTAAGCTTTCAGATACCCTCTCTTAAGTGAAGATGCAATACTCTCGATTGTTGTAAGGCAGGTTAGCTTTATGCTTTAATGTGGTTCTGTTGGCTTGGATAAGCAAAGATGCTGTCCTATAGGACATTCTTGAAAGAACACACCTATATGAGCCTGACTGTATAACGTCGCAGTCTATGAGATTTGAGTGATCTCTAGTAAGCTCATGAAGAGACCAGAGAGTACGACGTATATGCTCCCACCCGCGGGGTACGCTACTGGCAGCCAGGTACTGGTTCTGTCTTTAAGTGAAACTTATTCGCACAAAACTTGCAATTCAAGGCCTAGTCCATTATCAAGTTGTGGATGAGTGTAGCTTGAAGCTCTAGGCGAGAGTTCAACTTAACAGTCCTTGCTGAAACACTGGTATATAAACAGTAGTGAGAGACAGGCAAAATCTCTGATGGGTATTTGAGATCTGGTGGGGGATTGATGGAATTTAGTGCTTGTGGCCCATTTGGAGCCCATGAAGAAATTCCTAAATTCCTAAATAAATCTCAAAGGCCCATGTGTGCATGAGGAAGTGGTGCAATGGTGCAACCCTTTAGTCCCACATTGCTAGTTGAGAGGAGCGATGGCCAACTTAAATATGGAAGTTGGCTCCACTCCTTCAAGCTATGTGTGTGGGGAGAGAAGGGAAGCTCCACACGCGCGCGCTCGCTCGCTCGCCTCGCCGGGCGGGGCGGGGCGGGGCGGGGCGAAGGGCGCGGGCGCACGATGTCTGCGTGAATGGTCCGCCGAATTCCGGCTCCTCGCCTTGCGGGAGCGCGGCTTCCTTTTGCTGTTTTTATTTTTGGTTTCTTGGCTATCAAGTCGGCGAGATATGCGGAGTCCTTATCGGTTTGGAGATCACGATCGCGATGTGAGACCGTGGGCTTCCCTATATATCGGACCCATTGGCCTCTGCCAAAATACATCTAATCGACCTAGGGTTTTTGCCTCCTCTCGCTGCTGCGCCGCCGCTGTAGTCTGCTCCATCCCGATCGCCGGCATGCACCGGCGAACGAGAGAGCAGGTCTCCGGAACCGATCGTCCTTGTGATCCTGCACCGGGAGAGGGCGAATAAGGTTTCTGGGAAGCACTCCGCGCGACTGCTTCAAGTCTTCGTCACGGCTCGTCTTCCGTCAAGATCCGGCGCTGTACGAGCTTGTCGTCTGCAGCGCCGACTCCTGCGTCCTGTTCGCACCGTCGGCAACGCTTCGTCAACACCTGTCGTCACGGCTACTCCTGCAAGTTCGCTGTACGTACGCCGTGTTCAGATCTATTATTTCATCATGTTTTCTGAGTTCTTCATGACGATGATGATGGTTACTAGTATGTTAGAGTGTTGCATGCTAGTATTAATTCGTGCCATGTTTATTTCTGTTTGGATTTTAATCAATAAATTGTCTATGTTTCCAACAATATTTAACTACTGCAACTGCAAAATGCCTCGACCGTCATGCCAGAGAACTGCGAAGTGCAAACCTATGGACACAGAGTAAAGTAGTAGAAAAACATTATGTGATCTCACGCAGAAGCTGTATGTGGTAATCTCACGCAAAAGGATTTGTTTCTGTATGTAACTGCTATTGATTGGCCACCGATTAGAGGGGCCTGATTTCAATTGTTTGGTGGTGCAGATCATACACTGAGTGAGAGAGGCCAATTGTAATTGAGAACAGTCTTTGAAAATATTACTACCCTGTAACTGAGAAGTCTTTGAAAAGATTACTACCCTGTAACCGAGAACAATCAATGAGCAAGTTGATAGATAGAAATAAATGGCGTCCCTGTGACAACTAATTCCTGATATGGTGGAATTCAGCTGTCCAGCAGTGTTCAAGCAAATGTGATTTTCAGTAGTGCTCAACTAGCATGAAGTTGCAGTTAGTAGTAATGTAGTATACCATTGCAATGGCGAGGACTGATCACTGTCTAATGATAAGACCATATTTTTATATTTTGGAAAATAGCATTCTGATCTCAACAGCTGCAGAATATACCAGGATCGCCCAGACAGCTGATTTTTTTCTAAAAAATGTGTCATATTGAAGCCATTTTTTCATCATAAAATATGGGTAAAAAAGAGAGGGAACTTGAGAGAACATTTGTTCTCTGCATCTGATTATAATTTTATTTCTTGTGAATTGCTGTATGGGCAATATCTGTTGGCAGAGGCAGACAAAGCACCAGATTGCTGTATATATTTTCAGGTTGCAAAAAGGTTTACTATTGTTTTTAACTTTCTTTAGCATACTTTAACTATTTAACTAGGCATGGTCACTGTGTATATCCCCGTTAGGTTTGTTCGGATGTATGAAATATCAATAAAATGAAACAATTTTTGACAAGAAACATGACGTGTAAGGTTATTATTCTCTTGTAGTGCTTAGTATAGCTCACTTGTTTTGAATTCGCAATTTCGCATACCGTTACTAGATAGTAAGCAGCATTCATAATGTCCTTCCATTTTGTTGGCAGAAATCTCTAGTTTAGATCTCGTTGTATGAATTATATGATCATATATTGCAGACTTCAACATTTTCCTGATTGTGACTAATGTTGGTAGATACAAAATTCATTTCTCTGTCTTTCAGGAAAACTGGAGAAATTGTCTAAAAAAGGGAAACCAGTGTCGCCTTGGAAATTGCCTGCAGCGCATCCCTGACTATAGATTCGCATCGGGCAGTGCTTTCCCAAGCTGATGAAGCACATGCAGAAAATAGAAAAACTCTGTCCAGTACCAGGTATATGTATCAATCAGTAAACAGACAAAATTATAACAGGCAACATTGTATTGGAGCTTTTAGCTGAATTTTATAATCATAATGTAAGGAAACTGGCTACATCAAACTACCATTCTGCAGTCAATATCTGAAACACAAGCAACTGAACTTTAGGAACCGAAGATTGACATCAATCGAATGAAAGTGGGGAAACTGAACAATGTGGAATTAACCCTCTAAATTTGCAGAATAAGCCAGACAGCATGTACATGGCCCTTGGTTAGCATGAGTCTAGCAGAAACAAGCATATTTGATAAAAACTGTATCTGCCTGTAGTACACTGTGTGAGTATGAACTATTAAGAACTACGAAACGACCATGGAAAACTGACAAACAATGTGGGAAACAAGTACAGAAAGACAAGCAATTAAGCTGGTTCAGTCAATGTAGCATCAAGGGTGAATCAAGTGAAATGGATTTCAGATAGCAGTTCTACTCGGAATTCTCAAATATGGGCATATGCCAACACCTAGTGATAGTGATAGTGACTAATAGCAGCTTCCTTGAATGCAAACCCGCAGATGCTGCAAAAAGAGGCATATGAAAATGGTGTTGTTCAGCTAATAATCTAGCTACTGCCTGCCACATGGGATATGAAGCACAATCGACGCATTGCACGCACTGCTTGCTCACTTTTGCCGATCGTCAAGCATCTTTCTGCTTCAGCTCGTGGTGCTGGCGTTGCCACCATCGTTGCTCTTCAACTTCTTCAGCAGCGACCACACCCCGGCGTGCAAGAAGGCACGGACAGCCCTCATCTCAAGCCCCTCCACCATGGACATCTTCTTGTCCCGAAAAACACACGCCAATGCCGCGTCCACCCTGCTTGCAGCGGCGCCCACAACCTTGCTCACCTCGACAGGGTAACTCTATGTGTCGAAGGCGGTAGTAGTAGCAGAAGTTTTTTTTCCCTTTCTTCTTTTGCTCATGTGTCTTGGGCGTTCGTTCTTTTCCTTTTTATCTGAGGCCGCTTGGTCGTGTACTTTTTCTTCTCCTTCTTAATAAAATTCGTGCTTCGCACGTTCTCAAAAAAAAGGCAACAAGCGAGCCACCAAGCGCGAGCGCAACCACTGTTATGAACAGCGGCAAATAACGAAGTAATCAAACACAGCGGGACACAAGATTTAACGTGGAAACCCCTTCAATGTAAAGGGGAAAAACCACGGGCACCAGCTAGCACAATCTCACTATATCTCAAGAGTCGGGTTACAATGTCTATGGCGGCTTACAAGAGAATCTAAGTCTCCACGAAACCCTAACAGGGGTATATATATAAGTCTCCACGAAAACCTTCCGGCGACGGGCCTCCGCTGCGCTCCGGCAGAAGCCGGCCTATGTCGTGGATGTGGAATTTGGAACATATCCAACAACCACCTAGTCATCGGTGAGGGTGATCAGCGCGGCCTGCTCATCCACTTACGAAGTGGCGATCCGGTGGCGAGGCGGTTGTAGGTGGCGTCGTGGCGAGCCGCCTGTCGAAGTGGCCGACAAGGTGCGCGAGGTAGTGCGGCCGAGGGTCAGAGGGATCGGCCCGCTCCATCTACACATAGCTCTCCAGCGCATCGTTGAAGCGGCCGTCGCGGGCGGCGAGGAAGGCGACAAGGAGGCGGAGGTCGGCAACACGGCGGCGGGGTCGTCCCTCTTCCGCACGGCGCGCGCCAAGTCGTGCTCGGCGACGCGCAGCGCGGCGCGGACGCGCTCACCGAACAGAGGCGGCGCCCGGAGCACCACGGTGGACAGCAGGGCCTGCGACGCCTTGAGGAGGAAGAAGGGGACCCTTGGGGTCCGGGTCGCTGGCGCTGGTGAGGGCCTTGAACACCGAGCGGAACATTCCATCTCTGCCATCATCTCCCTCGAAAGCCAGGTCCCTCCTCGCCCTCTTTGCTGCGCGCTTCAGCATCGCAGAGACGATGATCTAGAAGACAGACATCTTGGTGACACTCCCATTGATAATCTGCAAGGCAGCAGAGCCGACGCGGCCCTTGGAGCCCGCGACTTCGGCGACCTGTATGCCGCCGAGCATGGCCGTCAGCCATCACGATGCCCATCCGGTAGGACATCTGCTGGCGGGGGCGCTGGTCGTCGGGGATGCACGCGAGGCAGCGGTCGCCCTCGTCGGTGCGTTCGATAAGGTCGCTGATCGCGGAGTAGCACAGGCGCGAGGTGTCACTCTCCCCGGCTTGGCGCATGAGAGCGGGAGCGCGTCGTCGAAGAGGCCATCCTCCATGTCGAGGAGGGTAATGAGGAGGGGGTGCACCACCGCGGCTCTGGTGTCGCCCAGGGCCTCCGCCCTCGCGAGGTCCGTGGGGCCGACGACGTCGTGGAGCGTGCGGTTCGCCCTGCCAGTGTGCGGCAGGTCGCGGAGCTCGGAGGCCCCAAGCGCGTGCGTTGCGTCGAGGAGGAGGTCATGAGGGCCTCCGGAGTGAGCAGCTTGCCGAGGCCCTGGCGCGGGCGGGTGTAATGACCCCAAAAAAAGAGAGAAAAAGAAAAAAGAAAACCCACAGCGGGCCCCACATGTCGGTCTCCTCCACTCCCCGCCGAGTCATCTCCTCACGCGTCGATTGGGCATCACGGGCGGCAAGCGCCACATCGCCGCCGCGCACCGGCTGTGCCTCCGGCATCTCGCGCATCCCTCTCGCCCTCTCCTTCTTTTTAACCAGACCGGTGGCTCCGTGAAAGCCTAGCCCTCCTCTACCAAATCCCCACTACAAGAATAACTCACATCCGCACCCTCATATGCCTCGGTGCACTTAAGATCCGGTGCTAATGTAACGTTAGCACCGGGTGCGAAATTGGGGCGCCCTCGGGAACCCTTTAGCACCGGGTGGTATTACGACCCGGTGCTAAAAGTCCCCTTTAGATCCCCCTCCTTTAGCACCGGGTGGTATTACGACCCGGTGCTAAAGGGTCACCGTTTAGCACCGGGTGGTGTTACGACCCGGTGCTAAAGGCCCTTTAGCACCGGTTCGTAAATACGATCCGGTGCTAATGTAGGTGCGACATGCTACTTCAAAAGGAGTGCATCTTTAATCCTATCACATGTGCTACGTAGGTGAGATGGTTAGGTGGGTGCGCGCGAGCCAAGAGGTCTCGAGTTCGAATCCCGCCACACGCAAATATGCAAATATTTTTTGCTAATGCCCCCACCTTTAGCACCGGTTATTTGACCCGGTGCCCTTTAGCACCGGAAGATTGGCACCGGGTGGGAAACCGGTGCTAAAGGGCTTTCCCATCCGGTGCCAATGTGCATCATTCTGGTAGTGCCCGCAGCCACCTCCATTGCCGCCGCCATCGAGCTTCCCTGCTGGCCCAACTCGGTCTCGCCGGTGAGCTCTCTCATCTATTCCTTGCAGATGGACCTTCCCCTTGAGCTCGCACACCTTCTTAACCCTTTTGCTCCCTCCGCTCTTCACCGTGCAGGTCACCTAGCGGCAAGCCTCCCCCGCGAAGCTGCTGTTCCCTCACCATTGTTGCTGCTCCCAGGTTACCGAGGGTCAGGTGACATGAGCTGGATGCTCCCTTCCCCTCCCTTGTGCAAGTGCTTGTGGTCCTAATGCTGCAGCGCTGAAGCATGACAGCATGTTGGCCGCCCCTCACCTCTGTGCGTGCGTGTCTGTATCTGTGGAGAAGAAGAGGAACGGTAGAAGCTAATAAGAGTTGCTTGTTTATACTTGTTCGTTCAGGAGTTTTGGAAAAATCGTAGTAAAATATTTTTAGATCCAGAAATTGTGATTCTTGTTTTGTTATGTTCCTGTGATGATGAATTTTTATATAAAAATGTAAGTGCACATGCTACTGTTATTTATTTGGAACTGTGAATTTATCTTTGTTTAGATAATGGATTTAAAATCCGGCCTTGACCAAAAGGCTACGGCCCAAGTTTACAACCTAGCAGCACATCCGTCTGCCCACGCACAATTCACTAAAGAAATAAAACACCATGAATGAGGAGACAGTTACAAAGCAATCCTATTGCTAAATCTCCATCCATGGTGGGCGAAGATATGCATTGCCAGCGCCTCCAGATCCTGGCATGCCTCCTTTATTGCATCTCTATCTTGTTCACGCCTTTGTAGCTGCGCCCAAAACAGGAGCCAGTAAGGATGACTCCTTTTTTTAGGTACCACATAAAGACTTTAATTTTAAGAGATACTTTCACCTTCCAAATTGGATTATTTCTATATGCGTTATCATCGGTAACAAGAGCCATATACATAGACTTAACCGTAAACATATCAGAGGGTGTAAGGTTCCATCTAAAGCTGTCCGCCCTATCATTTAGGTGGACATGAGAGATGCTATAGACCAAGTTATACCACAAATTTAAATCCTGTCCCACTAAGGATCTTCTAAAAGACACATTTAGAGAAATTCTAGAAAAAACTATAGCTATTGTGCCATGCTTCTTCCTGACAATATTGTATAAAGAGGGAAACTGTTGTCTAAGCGTGTAATTACCCAACCATTTGTCTTCCCAAAACGTGACTTGGTTACCGTCATTTAAATGGAAAGTACCTAAACTGGTAAAGGTCTGCTTAACCTTCATCAGTCCCGACCAAAAGTGAGAGTCCCCTGGTTTTCTCTCAAGTTGTGTTATTGATTTGGAGCGTAGATATTTATTTTTCAGCACTTGTTGCCACAGCCCATCCTCATTTATGAGCTTAAAAAGTCATTTACTCAACGGACATTTATTCTGGATGTCTAAATTTTTAATCCCTAAACCCCCAACTTCCTTTGGTTGACTCAAGATATTCCATTTAGCTAATCTATATTTCCGCTTATGGTCATCAGACTGCCAAAAGAATCTTGATCTAAAATAATCTAGCTTCTCCAAAACACCTCTCGGGACCTCAAAAAAGGACAACATGAACACTGCTAGACTAGACAGGACAGAATTAATCAATACCAGTCGACCTCCAACAGACATATGTTTCCCTTTCCAGCTGCTTATTTTCTTTTCAAACTTTTCCTCGATTACTTTCCAATCTGAATTATTAAGTCTCCTATAATGCATTGGAATGCCAAGGTATCTAAATGGATAGGAACCAGACTGACATCCAAACAACGCCGCGTACTATTGTTCACACTCTTTAGCCTGTCCGAAACAGAAAATCTCGCTCTTATGAAAATTAATTTTAAGACCAGATAACTGTTCGAATGCACAAAGTAGCAATTTCAAATTTGTAGCATGTGCTACATCATGATCCATAAATAGGATTGTGTCATCTGCATATTGTAAGATGGAGAGACCTCCATCAACTAAATGCGGCACAACCCCTGAGATCTGACTTTCTTCCTTTCCTCTATTGATAATGATTGCTAACATGTCAACAACAATATTAAATAGAATAGGTGATAATGGATCCCCCTGTCTTAGTCCCTTCCAGGTCTGGAAGTTTTGCCCTACTTAATCATTAATTTTTATACCCACGTGTCCCTTCTGAGTAAAAGCTTCCACCTATTTACACCATTTCAGTGAGAAGCCTTTCATTCTCAGGGTCTGCTGAATGAACGGCCATCTCACCTTGTCATAGGCTTTCTCAAAGTCAATCTTAAAAATCACCTGACTCTGATTTTTCCTCTGAAGTTCATGTATTGTTTCGTGTAACACCACAGCACCTTCCATAATATTCCTTCCAGGCAAGAAGGCTGTTTGTGTGGGACTAATAACCTTCTGAGCTACTTGTGAGATTCTGTTAGTTGCCACCATTGTAAATATCTTAAAACACACATTGAGTAGGCAGATCGGTCTATACTGTTGAATCTTAGCAGTTTCTTTACACTTTGGCAACAATATTATCGTACCAAAATTTAAACTATAGAGGGGCATATTCCCTTCATGGAATTCTTGGAACAGCAGCATCGGATCTGCCTTAATGAAGTCCCAGGATGCCTGATAGAATTCGATTGGGAAACCATCCGGACCCGGGGCTTTATTATGTTCCATTTGGAAAATAGCCTCTTTTACTTCCAACTCAGTAAAATTAGACACGAGTACTTCGTTCTCAATTGCAGAAACCTGGGGGATATCGTCCGTATGGGTCTCATCCATATGAAGGTTATTATCCTCTGGAGGACCAAATAAACCTTGGTAATATGTGGTGATATATGATTTTAGTTCATCATCCCCACAGACTATCCGTTCCCCATCCTGTAATTGATAGATTCTGGACTTTCTGTGTCTACCATTCGCAATGAGCTGAAAGTACTTGGTATTTGAATCACCCTCAAGCAGCTCTTTCACTTTCGCCCGTTGGTACCACTTAATTTCCTCTTCTCGCAGCATTTGTGCCAAGCGATTCTGAAGGCAGCGTTTTAAGTCTATCTCCTGTGATGACAAAAGACAAGACTCTGCCTTCTTATCCATACCATCGAGCTTATCTAAAATTTGCTTCTTTTCTTTCTTATATTGACCGCTTGTATTTTTCGCCCAGCCCCTTAGATGTTGGCGAACTCTCCTTATTTTGGACTGCCAACGTTCAAAGGCTGTTTTTCCTCTGTTTTCACTTATCCAAACATCCTTGACCATATCCATAAAACCATCCCGAAGTAACCAGCCCAGTTCAAACTTAAAAACAGGCTGATTACATATCGAAGACGATTCGCCGATATTCAGTAGTAAAGGCGTATGATCGGAGATGTTCCTAGTAAGAGCAATAACCAAAGATAAAGGGAATTTTTGCTCCCATTCTGTGGCCATTAGTACTCTATCAAGTTTCTCGTATGTTGGATTCGGCAAAGAGTTAGCCCAAGTGAATTGCCTGCCCGACAGTTGTAATTCTCTTAAATCCAAACCATCAATTACGGCATTAAATAAAAATGGCCAACGATGATCGAAATTATCTTTATTTTTCTCAGTCGGGCTACGTAGTATGTTAAAATCACCACCTATAAGGACAGGGAGATTCTCATGACTACACATATGGACTAACTCGGCTAGAAAGCACTCTTTATACTCACTTTGTGCAGGACCATAAACAGCTACCAATGCCCACTTAAAGCTGTCACTTTTGTTGCATAAGTGGAATTTGACATAGTAGTCCCCTTCATCGAAGGGTGAATAATGCATGATTAATTGCATGTTGCTCCAGAAATTGCAAATCCAACTTTGTTAGAACCCTTGTCTTTTGCTCTGTATAGATCTGTGGCTCAAGTTTGATGTATGTGCAATTTATCAACTGTTTTAGTTTAATCCACCTTTCTAGATCTGGAACTTGTTGTATCTTTCATAAATTACAAAAAAGTGATAAAATAGTGAGTCCGACTTTATTAATCTTCACTCACTGTCTAGTTTATGAGAAAAATGGTTTTGGCATTATTATGCTCTTTTTAGATGTGTTTCTTGATTCATATGCTCCAGGGCTGCTTGTTTTAATTCAATTGCTGCTATCAAAAAAATAGATATTAATATGAATCCAATTCCATCAAATGCTTTTGTTCATCTTTTGTTGGAATAATTTTACCTTGGAATATTTCTGTTATGTATGTTTTTATTTGAGCAATATCTTGATAGCTAGTCTTATATGCCTAATTAATTGTTTTCCGTATTCCTTGCTTGTTAAATATATTTTCTTGCCTTGTCATGGTTGTGTTTATTTACTTGATGCATTTCATAAGCATTCTAATTTGCATCATTCTAATGCATGCATACATTCATACATTCTAGAGAACGAAACGCCGGAGAGCGAAGCCGTTGAGCCCTCGTTTGAGCCCGAAGTGTTCGTCGAACCCGAGGATAACCAAGGCAAGCCCCTAAGCATATTTCTTAACCCCTTTTACAATAATTTGGTTATTATGCTATACTATGGGTTGCATTTGAGTATCTATCTATTTATGTATTATTGGGTAGCACCTATGTCTTTGATGCACTTACCTTCCTTGAATTTCCTACCAATACCTTGTCGCTTGTATAGTTGGGTTAATGTCGCTTGTCATATGGCCAAATTCCTGTGGAGAGCGGTTCAGATAGCTTTTAGTATTTGTCAACCTCGTAGTTTCAACTACATGTTTAATGATTGGCTAGCGGGGTTTGAGTAAAAAGCTAAAGAATCAGATGTTGGCTGGTGCATCGGCTTTATGTTGGGCATTGTGGCTAACCAGGAATGATATGGTTTTTGACAGATCCTCCAAACAATCTTACTTGTAGGTACTATTCAGAGGAACTTACTGGCTTCGATTTTGGGCGCGGCTTCATCGACATGAACAGGACCGTTAAGTTATTAAGAACGTTTGCCAGACATTAGAGGTGTTGGCCATGCATTTGTTTGCGAACCATGGATGGAGTTTTAGTAACATGATTTCATACTAGCTCTCTTATCAAATGGTGTGGTGTCTTTTCTTTCATTGTGAGTCTGCAGACGTAAGTGGTGCTGGTTTGTAAACTTGGGCTGTAGCCGTTTCGGTCAAGGCTGGATTTTATTTCCATTATCTAAAAAATAGCTGGGTTAATGTTTATTTAATTTGTTAAAGGCTTAGCTATGCTTAGAGTTAGAGAAATGTCACTTGGGTCAAGGGAAGGGAGTTATGGGTTTAAACGTCATTACTATGTTGGATCCGTTTTGTTAATGTTGGAGAAATGGAACATGTTAAAGTTGTTGCGAGACTTAGGCGGATTGTAGGGTCACGAGAAAGGAGTCTCGGTGACATAGGCTGCTTGAGTCGATTAAGGCCCGTCCGTGGATAACATTGTTTTTGAGCACTTTTCTGTGCTACCACATATCTAACATAATGGTAAGGATGAGCACATTAACTTAGTTGTCTTGTTCGTTTGGGGCACGGTCCGAGATGTGTGGCTGTGGGCTATGTAGAGGGACCCAGGGGTGTCCCCGATGGACCTAGTGTTGCCTCCACACAAGATAGGCATGTCTCAAAAGTTCGAGGCTCGTTGGAAAGGGTTGTCATGAGTACCCCCTTGTCCACCTTTGGCCGGGTGGGCGAGACGCATGGTCCTCATGTCGTGTGGGTAAAGTAAGTACACCCTTGCAAGGTTTGAATCAATTCGAATTGCCGCGCTCTCGGTTATGAGCAAGCTCAAAAACATCGGATTCTTCGCTAAGTTATCGTTTGGTTATGCTATTTGTTCCAATATTCATGCTCTATGTTTATATGATGTTGTTCGTGTTAAATCACTAAAACTTGAGGTGGGTTTGGAGAAGATCAATAAAACTTGCTAGTTGTCCATAGGGTGATATCTCACTTGCTAATGGTCAAAATTAAGGCTTGGATGAGATATGCTTTTGCAAACTTTACTTAACCTTAAAGCCGCATTCCTTGCTACATCCATATGCATACTCCTTGTTTATATATTTGTGTATGTCTTGCGAGTACCTTTTTGTACTCATGGTGTTGCGGTTACCAAAGTTGCAGGAGATCCGGAGGTGGTGTTACCCCAATGTCGGTGATGATTAGTTCATGCCACCAATGCTTGCATCGATGGTGTTCTTGGGCAACAACACCATTCATTATCTCTTACTTTCTGCTGAGATTCAATGTACTTGTTAGAGGTTGTTGTTAGGAAGTTTACACCTGAACTCATGATACTCTATTCACCTAAACTCATGATACTCTATTTAAATTTCAGATTTGACATCTTTTATGTTGAACTTGTAAACTTAAGTGTTGAACTCTTATGATGTCTAAAATGTGCCCTCTATGTTCATGTGGTATTGAGAATTTGTAAACGGTATGTGTGCTTGATCTTGGGCATGTTGTGAGCAAATACCGGGACTACCGGGTTTGCTCTCGCTTTAAGTGAATTGGGCTTGATTACGTGTCCTCTAGATGTGGGTTAACACATGGCACATTGAAGCACGAGCACGTGTTAGCTCTCATCTTACTGGAACGTTTGGCGATTCATTTAAATCGAGTGCAAATTGGATGGTTCTTTACAGCGGACGAGGCCGATGTGGCCGGCGGCGGGCGGGGAGGCGGAGGCGAGGAAAAGGCCTGAGAAGAAGCGCGGGTCGGAGGAAGCGAGAGTGCGGGACATGACAGTGGCTGCGATCTTTTTGCGCTTTTGGCATTCAACTGAAGATAGTATCTTGACCTCGTTCCTCACGGACTGGACTTTGGGGACCGTCCCCACGTAATTTTTTTCACACAGACACGCCTGTCCGTCCTCCAGGCAGACTGGGCATTGAGGACCCAAAGCTGGAGATGTACTTCATAAAGGTTGTGTTTAGATCCGTGAAACGAGGGTGAAAAGGGTCAAATCGAACACTGTAACGTACTGTAACACTTTTCATTTGTTTGTGGTAATTGTTGGCTTACCATAATCTAACAAGGTTCAAAAGATTTGTCTCGTCGTGTATATCAAAACTATGCAATTAGTTTTTGAGTAAATTGCGCTCAACATACAACAACTTGGCTTGTAGGTGCAGATTGGTCCAACTTGTAAAATGCTCAATTCGGTCCAATAACTTAACAAGTGGGTGCGGATTGGTCCAATAACTTAAAAAATGCTCAATTTAGTATATTAACTTGGCGTGTAGAGTGCAAATTGGTCCACAACTCATAAAATAGTCAATTTAGTGTAGTAGCTTGGCAAATTGAGACACCTACTGTCCAAATTTTATAACAGTAACGTATTAAGCAAAGTAGATGGACTCGTGGATTTTATTTTGGTTATAATTCTTGTTTATTTCTATTTTGTTGTTACTTCTCAAGTGTGTACATAATTTATTTGTCACTAATCAAAATTAAATTAAATTATAAAATAGACCATTAGCATTACCAAAAGATCAATGTTCATAAGAGAGAATTTAGGGCCTTATGTTTGTCTCATGTATTCAACAGTAATAGAGAAAGCAATTTGGCTTATGTTCTTTTAGCTCATTTTCTATTTCTAAACAAGCATAGAAGACTTTAAAAATATTTATGCCAAGTTTTTGAAAAATATAGTTAATAGTTATCAATATATTGGTTTCTATACAAAGATTCTTATAATCAAACACGTAGAAAACAAGTAGGGCTGACTTATAACTATTAAATCATTACACAAAAAATAATTAATTTGAAGATATAACATAGTTTCCTAAACATCAAAGGTTCTTATCTTGGCCAAATACGTTAACATCACACCGGAAATTAGTGGCCAAATAATACTTAATAATTTATTTTGATGTGAACATACATCTATTGTGACCTAGAGTTAGTATTATGTTGATATTATAACGTTTGGACCGTGGATGCACTAATTTATCAAGTTATTGCACTAAATTGAGTATGTTACAAGTTATTGGACCAATTTGCACCCACATGTCAAGTTATTGTACTAAATTAAGCATTTTGCAAGTTGTTGGACCAAGATGCACCCATTTGCTAAGTTGTTGTATGTTGGGTGCAATTTACTCTTAGTTTTTTTATTTATCTACATTTAATGCTCCATACATACGTCATTTGCTATATTTAATGTTTCGATGTGATGTTGGTGTGATGAAAAGTTAGAAGGATTTAAACACAACCAGAGTTATTTACACGAAATTTGGTTAAATGGGCCAGTTACAGAATTTGTGCTTGAGAAAATGAGAACCTAATGTGTATTGATGCTGTAAATTAATTAAATTAGTTTGCAGCAATGAGTAAGGTGGAGTTGCATTTGCATTGCAAAGAGATCAGAAATTGTGATATCATTAAAAACATGTATAAAGCTAAGCTTTCAAACACAAATTGGTGATTAATTATGAGCAACTACCTTAGCAAAACATAAGGATATGGAGAACCTCATATATCAAAATTGTGTGGTATGTGTTCTACTCCCTCCTCTCATTTTAATGAGCGTATTAGTAGAATCTAAACAAATAAAACTTCATAAACCTAAGCCACTTCACTATTCATCTATTCCTATGTATTACAAGGTTTGCGACCTTTGCAAAGTCTCGTTTAGAGGGTTGCCAACACGGTCTCCAAGAAATCTAGCTGCCTTAAAGCACCAAGTGTAACAAATGCCGACCAGTAAGTCCAGTCTCAGTGCACAGTTTCACTACACGGTTACCCAGATCAGAAATTAGGTATTACATACATGAAACTCTTTCTTCTCTCTCACATGCCACATCAGTACATTTAATATCACGGAACTCCCCATGAAATTAAACCCCCACTAAAACTAGCCTAAAATCAAACTCTAGAACAAGTTACATGTACAGTAGGTCTAAACTCGTACTAATCAAGTCTTCATCTTTGTGATGATTTCCTTAAAATTCCATATCTTTACTTTTGTGGTGTCTTACATTCTTACTCCAAAGATATGTGAACCTTGTCATTAGCTCTGGCAAATTTAAATGGCTGGTTGTAATGTTTTTTCTAGTAATTTTGTAGCAAAGAGCACATAAACCATTTTTTGAAGTTAGGATGCTGGCATTGTCGGCTGAAAACTATTGATCGAAATTTTCATGTGGAGATGAATGAAATAGAGTAAAGCATGGTAATATTCCTCCCTCAATATTTCTTGTGCCTCGAGGAATTGTTTCTGCAGTTGGTCTCATTATTACGTAGTACTATTCATAGCCTGCAAATATGTTAGTTGCTGATGTTCCTGTCTGAGGCTGTGTTCACTTCCCAAATTTTCCTAAAAATTCTCTCTCCAAACTTCACTATTCACCTATCACATTAAATCTCTCTTCTCGTGCATGGAGTATTAAATATAGGTAAATAAAAAAACTAAGTACATAGTTTTGATATACACGACGAGATGAATCTTTTGAGCCTAGTTAGGTCATGGTAGGACAATGTTTACCACAAACAAACGAATCGAGAGATGTGACATTTTCACCGAACTTTCTCTTCCTCTTTTTGACCTAAACACACCATGAATCGAGAGAGTACATTCTGAATGTTGTTAAGTGGAGGGTTATCGCGTCATGGCGTGCCGTTCATATAAGGTTTCCTTTTTTGATTGAGCTAAACTTCGGTCTTCGGAGAAGGAATTGACACTGTTTGGTATCATGAAATACAGAGGCAAAATATGAGCAGTGTAAATAAGTGCTCTTCTGTCATCTGATGCTTCGTCATCATAATCGGTGGTCATCAAATCTCCAATGCATGCAAGTGTGCTTTGTTCCTTGTCTTTAAGTAGGACTGGACAAAATGCTCGAAACTCTTAGCTCGCTCAGATCGCTGCCGGTTCGGTTCGACTCAGCTCGGCTCGGTGCATATTCTTAACAAGCCGAGAGAGTTTTTACTCATTAGTAGAACAAGCGCGTTCGAGCCGGCTCGCGAGCCAAACGAGCTAAAAGGTTTAATAGACTAATGAGTAAATTATTAATTAATAATAATATATGTATATTATATACGTAGTTTGAGATGATGTTATGGTTATATTTTATTATTATAGTATGATAGAGTATATTTTGAAGGTATTAAGACCATATAAATACTATAATTTTTTAAATTATATATATATATTATGAGAATTTTAAATTTAACTCTAGCTCGACATCCACCCCTATCTTTAAGTATCTCAATCATCTTGTCCTATGCTGCCGCCGTGCTCGTGACTAGGGCGAAGGAGCACCTTCGAGTGTGACACAAATCATGTGAAATGCCTGCCTACACTGACAACTCTATAGGATCTCAAGACTGCCCTCTGCGCACCCGGGAAGAACTTTTCGGTCGGTCACCCATTTGACAGCTCTATAGGATCTTAAGACTGTCCTCTGCGCACCCGAGAAGAACTTTTTGGTCGGTCACCCATCCCTAAATTTCTCCGGATCAAGCACGCTTAACCCCCGGAGTTCTTTCGAGATGAGCTTCCGGAGTAGAAGTTGTAACTTGTTGGTATGATTATTCTTATCAACCGTATTAAGCCCTGGGTTGTCACAAAATTTCTCCTAAATTTAAAATCCTCAAGATCATTACAGCTTTAGAAACCCATGAACATCTACAGAGATTCCGATTTGAGTTCATTTCTTAAAAGAACCTTTGTCCAGTGTATCCAGGCATATGTGATTCGATAAGAAAATAGATGCACATACAACAGGCTTACAATGAATACAATGAAGCCTACCGGAATTGTTATCGCAATGTAAGGAAACACGCCTATCTACATCAACATGGTATCCAACAGTCAATCAGAAACAACGGTCTACTTGGAAGGATCAGCAATAGTGCCTAGCAAAGCCCACAGAACACATAAATGAACTTTTGGAGACGAAGATTGGTTGAATGAAACTGGGAAAACTGAAATGTGAAGACTTGTATATAATACTACATCCGTTCCAAATTACTATTCGTTTTTTACTTTTTCGTTTAACGTTTGACCATTCGTCTTATTCAAAAAATTTTACAAGTATCATTTATTTTATATGTGACTTACTTTATCATCGTATATATTTCAAGTATAATTTATTGGTTTGTATATTTGGACAATTTTTTTGAATAAGACGAATGGTCAAAGATCATGAAAAAAAAGTCAACAACGAATAATAATTTGAAACGGAGGTAGTAACAATCTAAAGACCAAGAATAAGGCAAAGAGCAGAAACAAGGCTCTGGGTTAGTATCACCCTGTCTGAACTATCGAGCACAAAGCACTTCCAGAGAACCAAGGTAACTGACGAGTAGTAGTGAAACATTACTACAAGAAGAGCAATTGAAAAGGATATAGCATCAAGGTTCAAGGTCAATAGGTTCATTCACTCATTTGAGATAGAAGTTCTACCAGCTTAGCTTACTGAAGAATACTGTAGCAATTAGCTGCTTAGCATTGACCTAAAAATTACATATTATTTGCTATGATTTATCTTTGTGGAAATTCAAACTGTGGCTCATGTCATATTGAAGATGTACAATTATCATTATTTTATATAGCCAAAAGCTATACAATGGGCTTTATTGTACATCAGATCTTAGTTACTCTCTCCGTGTAGTTCGTTTGACCTTTGACCCTAAGTTTGATCGCTCGTCTTATTCAAAATTTTGTGTAAATTATTATATTTTTTGTGGTGGCTTGCTTTATTAACAATTTTTTTCAAAAATAATTTAAATTTAATTATATTTACATAAATTTTTTAAATAAGATGAGCTATCAAACTTGTGATTAAAAAGTCGAACAAATTATAATTTATAACGAAAATAGTATATGATAGTTCTATTTGGCTGCCCTTATGTCCAAATCCTTACTCCGCGGGTGCGCGTGGAGTGCCGAATGAAAGCAACAATCGTAAAGGCACGACACGCGGAGACTGAGTACTACAAAATAAATTGAAATATAGCCAATTTTTAATATGGATCAACAGTAAAAAGATCTTATCGTCGCTAGTTATTTTTAATCCAAACTAATACCATTTTTCTGACTAGCCAACAATATAATCGAAGTATTATTGGGTTTTTGTGAAACGGCAATGATATAGCACAACAAAACTGAGCACTCTATTACTGACAGGAAAATTGTTCCAAATACTACATGTTAGGAATTGTAAAGAGAACTAGTAACGGGTTGACGTAGATAATAAATTGAGATTGACACAGCCTTCTAGAACTCGTTAATATTTTGTTCCAATATATTTTGTTTCAATATTTCAAATTTCAAATAAATAAAGGAAACGGATGTACTTATTCGAGGCTTCTCGCCCACGCCTAGCCTGACGACTCGGCCCTCCTCTTCTATAAGTACCCCAAAATCCCGCACCATTCCCACCCTCTTGTCTCCATCCGTCTCCGCCCGCACACACGCGGGCGGCGCGCCAAACCCAGACGCAGGCAGCATAGGGTTATATCTCAATCTATTCCTTGTTTCATACGCTGAACTTGCTGCCGTGTTTATCTTGCCTGAAATTGCTTTGGCGTTCCTATGCAGGGGATGGCGTCTCGAGCAGAGGCGGCGGGGCAGGAGTCGTAGGACTCCCAGGTTCTCGTAAGTTTCCTCTCCGTCTCATGCTCTTCTCCGGTCCGGCGGTTCGAATGGGTTGGGCGGCTCGTCGCTGCTCGAGTCGTCGTAGTTAGATCGAGATGTTCTGTTCTTCGAGGATTTCATGCGATTGGGGTCGATTCGATCATCACAGGGCTCGCTTTGTTTTTACACTTTTTTGTGGATTTCTCCGTTTCATCCACGGATTTTGGGGCACTTGTTCCTGAGGGAGGTGGGTTTTAGGGTCAATGCAAGTCTCTCCCTCCGCTTTAATTTCATGGGGGCGATTCGAGTGGGTTCGGACGGTTCCGTGCTGGCGTAATTTTTTTTGGTTAGATCAGATATTCTCCATTCTCGAGCATTTCTACTGACTGGGGTTAATTAACCATCGCTGTGCTCGATTTGCAATATCTAGGGCACTATCACTTTGGCTGAGGGTGGGTTTTAAGGTCGAGCCAGTTCGAGTTTCAGATTCATATTGTACGCAGTAGCTTCTAGTTGGAATCGAGGTGGTTCTACTCTGCTCGAAAACACAGTGGAATGTGTAGTCTAGCGTCACTATGGAGAGGGTTTTCTACTGCTTCGTCACGCTTAATTTGGCCTAGAATTAGTAAGGAACTTTGATTTATGGGGTTTCGAACATTTCTAGCACTTGATTGTTTTAACATTGACCAGTTGGTTTCAGTGATGTCCAATACGTACTGGCGAGTCCATAAGAAGTTCGGAGAAGTTGATGTGCATTTATATAAGCTTTTGGGGTTCAATGTATATAATGTACCTCTGAACAGATTGCTTTATGCGCATAGTTTAGTCATTTCTATTAGTCTCTGATAAATTAATCCTTCCACTGCCTATAAATAACTTATCACACTGTGTCAATTAATTTAGTCTTTCATGTTGCTTAGCAGGGTTGGTACATAACATTCCTCTTTGGATGCTGACATAATCTTCTTCTTTTTTAAATATGAATCCAATAGTACCGATGCCCATGTTATTGAATACCTACATGAGTGGTATTTGTGGCTAGCAATTGGTTTGTTATAGAAGTTTTTTCACCTTTATTAGTTGAGAAGCTATGTGCTTTATTTCAGATTATTGCTCTTGTTTGCCTTGTCCCATAACTTTCTGTATATGCAATCTGTCACATTTTGCCTGGAATGTCTTGTACTCCTTTAGGTTAAGGTTACTTGATCTTATTATGTTTGTCATACCAGATATGTTATGCTATTAATTCAGTTGTATAATGGTTTTATGGGCGTGTTCGGGTTGGGGATCGGAAGCTGGGGGAGGCAATGTAGTTGCTAGGGATATTGTGTCACTGGCCAAGAGGTAGAGATGAGCACTTCTAAAAGAAATTTGCAGGCTAGGTCCACGACAACTAGGAGATACTTTCTTGGATATGATGATGCTTAATCTATGTTTTATTATGAAAAGTTACAGTGAAATCTGTTAGTGAAATCAGTGGTATATTCTGCACTTTTTTTAGAGGATCTGTGACAAGTTTTATGAGTTCGATGGGTCTTCAATTGCTTGAGCATTGAATTATTATTTCAATATCTGTCTGGTTTGGTGGAACCGTAATAGTTTCTCTTTAGTTTTTATCAATCAGACAAGGAGACTTCTTGATATAGCCCTAAACGATGTCCTGTACTTCAGAGGAATAATTCAAGACGGCAGTTTCATGGACAGATACATCCCAGAAATAGGTTACAATTAGCGATAACTTCAAATCCAGTATATATATCTAAAATACTCCCTCCGTTACAAATTATAGTTTGTTTAACTTTCTTTTACCACATGTTTGACTGCTCGTCTTATTCAAAAAATTTGTGTAAATATAGTCAAATTTTAGGCATTTTTGAAGATTTTTTATTAGTAAAGCAAGCCACCACAAAGAGTATGATAATTTGCACAAAATTTTAAATAACACGAGTGGTCAAACTTAGAGTCAAAAAAGTGAAACAAACTACGATTTAAAATGGAGGGAGTATATAGCTGATGTGATAATTTTACCTGAAACTTAGATCTGCAGATAATTTTACCTGCAGATAATTTCATTGACTGGATGGAGAGAGGTGAGATGTCTTGAGTTCACGTTACGAGTTTACTATTTTGTGATCACTACCTATTTTGTTTATTTATAAAAGAAGTCTGTGTTGCATTTTACTTCTTATGGACATTGACTCTGTATCTAACACGTACGCACCTTTGAACGGTATTTTTGTAACTTATACGAGAAATTTAACAATTAGATGATATCTTTTGATGAACATTGTAATGATATATATTCTTGAACAGATCTATTTTGGAATGGAGTTAGCATGTGCACAACTGTTCTAATTTTCGTCTATTTGATTACTTTTGGAATATATTTAGGGGTCAATTATGCTTTGCATAAGAAGTACCTGAAGTGTCTTTCGTTGTTTATCTGCGACAAGGATGGTTGTATACTTGAGGAATACAAATGTAAGTTTCACCCTATAGAATATGGATAACTTGTATTATATATAGGTTGAATTGGGATTAATTGCGACATATTTTCTTACTAAGTCTTAATGTTCATGTACAGTTCAATTTGACTACCCCAATGCAAATGTTGTGGAACTTAATCTCCATATATGTCTCATCATGCTGGGAGAATTTGCATTAAATGTACAACAACTGTTGCAGAAGTTACTGCCGACAAGATGAGGTACTTTCTTACCTTTAATACCTATTTTTGTGTCAGTATGGACAAAAGTAACTTTGCATTCAGAATGTTATTTTGAAAGTTAGTACTTCGCATCAACAAATTTGTATTAGAAACAAACTAGTATTATGATTCTTTAGCGCAGAACTGGTACATAGGTTTAAGCATCTATCTATTGGCAATGATCACTACCAGAATCCTTCACATCCGCACGCCTCCTCCGTCTCGGCCATTTTTGGACCCGGTGCTGATGGGGCTTCAGCACCGGGTCCAACGGCTAGGAGCGGGGGCGGCGCGGAGGTGTGTCAGGGCGGACACATTAGCACCGGGTCGTGGCAAGACCCTGTGCTAATGTTCACCCTTTAGCACCGGGTGCAGCCACGACCCGGTGCTAATGTGCCCGAGGCCTTTAGCACCGGGTCGTGGCTGCACCGGGTGCTAAAGGGTGAACATTAGCACCGGGTCTTGCCACGACCCGGTGCTAATGTGTTTGAATATAGGGGCTTCCTCCTCCCCCGCCCGAGCCAGCTGAACACTTAGGCGCTGTGTTCATGCTGCTCAACCGTGGGAAGGGAGGTGCTGCCCAAATTTTTTTCAAAACTTGTGAAGAATCTACTCATCTAAGGAGCACTATAAGGTACACTCTTTCATTCTCTAATGTTTTATTTAGCTTGAAATCCTTCTATGATTTAGAAATAGAGGGATTTGTGAATCAAAGTAAAGCTAGCTAGAGAGAGTTTGTGTTCTTGGAGGAGAGAGAGGAGAGAGCTTGAGTTTATGGTGGAGAGAGTGTTCATGTTGTGTTTTAAATGGAGAGAGAAGGCAAGCTAGTTAGTATTTTGTTTTGTATGACTTGTGAATAGTTATAAGGCTTATAGTAATGTAGTTTTAGAAATTACTAGAAAATCAATATAAAATGCTAGAAAATCTTATAAATTACTAGAAAATCTTATAAATTACTAGAAAATCTTATAAATTACTAGAAAATCAATATAAAATGCTAGAAAATCTTATAAATTAATAGAAAATCTTATAAATTACTAGAAAATCAATATAAAATGCTAGAAAATCTTATAAATTAATAGAAAATCTTATAAATCTTATAAGGCTTATTGTAATGTTATATTTAATGAATATAGTAATGTAGTTTTAGAAATTTATTTATATAATGGAATATATATTATAATTTGTATTTATTTATATATTAAATTTTTTATCTTTAAATTGTATTGTATATTTGTTATTGGTTAATAATGCAGATGAGTAGACAATGGATGTACGGGGACCCCCACGCTCAGGCGTTTCGTGATGGCCTTAGGACGTTTCTCGATGCCGCCGAGGCTAACAGGATGCCGTCCAGTTTCATGTTCTGCCCATGCACCCATTGTAAAAATATACAATCGTACAAACAAAGAGGTTGTCTTCAGGTGCATTTGATGAGGCACGGTTTCATGAGGAATTATTCTGTTTGGACGAACCACGGTGAAAGAGGAATTCTAATGGATGAAGATGAAGAAGACGAGGCCGATGACGACATTCCGTTATTGGCTCAATACTACGGTTCCTTTGCATATGCTGCAATGGGTGATGCCGATGAGGAAGATGTTGCTCGGGAAGGCGATGCTCAGGAAAATGTTGCTCAGGAAAATGAACCTACTGATGGACTCGGGCAAATGTTGCGTGATGCCGAGAAAGACTGCGGCAATGATAAGGAACTGAAAATGATACAGCGCATGTTGCAGGACCACAAGACTGACCTGTACCCAGATTGCAAAGAGGGGCTAAAGAAGTTGGGTAGCACACTTGAACTTCTGCAGTGAAAGGCAGCAAATGGTGTTACTGATAAGGGTTTCGAGGAGCTACTGAAACTCGTAAAGAAGATTCTTCCAGAGGGTAACACATTGCCATCGACGACGTATCAAGCAAAACATGTTGTTTGCCCTCTCGGTTTGGAGGTGCAGAAGATACATGCGTGTCCTAATGACTGTATCCTCTATCGCGGACAGTACGAACACTTGGATCGTTGTCCGGTTTGCACCTGTGCACGATACAAGATCAGGCGGGACGACCCTAGTGATGTTGGGGGAGAGTGTTATAAGAAAAAAATCCCTGCGAAGGTGATGTGGTATTTCCCTCTGATATTGTATTATATATTTGTTATTGGATAATAATGCAGATGAATAGACAATGGATGTACGGGGACAACCACGCTCAGGCTTTCCGTGATGGCCTCAGGGCGTTTCTCGATGCCGCCGAGGCTAACAGGACGCCGTCCGGTTTCATGTTCTGCCCATGCACCAATTGTCAAAATATACAATCGTACAAACAAAGAGGTTGTCTTCAGGTGCATTTGATGAGGCACGGTTTCATGAGGAATTATTCTGTTTGGACGAAGCACGGTGAAACAGGAATTCTAATGGATGAAGATGAAGAAGACGAGGCCGATGACGACATTCCGGTATTGGCTCAATACCACGGTTCCTTTGTAGATGCTGCAATGGGTGATGCCGATGAGGAAGATGCTGCTCGGGAAGGCGATGCTCAGGAAGATGCTGCTCAGGAAGGTGATGCTCAGGAAGATGGTGCTCAGGAAAATGACCCTACCGATGGACTCGGGCAAATGTTGCGTGATGCTGAGAAAGACTGTGGCAATGATAAGGAACTGAAAAAGATAAAGTGCATGTTGCAGGACCACAAGACTGACCTGTACCCAGATTGCAAAAAGAGCTTAAGAAGTTGGGTAGCACACTTGAACTTCGGCAGTGGAAGGCAGCAAATGACGTTACTGATAAGGGTTTCGAGGAGCTACTGAAACTCGTAAAGAAGATTCTTCCAGAGGGTAACGAATTGCCATCGCCGACGTATGAAGCAAAACGTGTTGTTTGCCCTCTCGGTTTGGAGGTGCAGAAGATACATGCGTGTCCTAATGACTGTATCCTCTATCGCGGACAGTATGAACACTTGGATCATTGTCCGGATTGCAGCTGCGCACAATACAAGATCAGGCGGGACGACCCTGGTGATGTTGGGGGGAGCGTTCTAAGAAAAAAATTCCTGCGAAGGTGATGTGGTATTTCCCTCTGATACCCCGTCTGAAGCGTTTGTTCAGGAACAAGGACCATGCCAAATTGATGCGCTGGCATAGAGAAGAACGTAAGCAGGATGACATGTTGAGATACCCTGCCGATGGATCGCAGTGGAGGAACATCGACAGAGCATTCCCAGAGTTTGATGCTGATGTGAGGAATGTTAGGCTTGGTTTAAGTACCGATGGCATGAACCCTTTTGGTGAAATGAGCACTAGTCATAGCACTTGGCCCGTGAGTGTTTGTATCTACAACCTACCCCCCTGGCTCTGCATGAAGCGGAAGTTCATTATGATGTCAGTGCTCATTGAAGGGCCGAAGCAACCTGGCAACGACATCGATGTGTACCTAAGACCATTGGTTGACGAACTTTTGCAGCTGTGGAAGGATGAAGGTGTTAACATGTGGGATGAGGACAAGCAGGAGCACTTTGCCCTTCGAGCACTGCTTTTCATAAGCATCAACGACTGGCCTTCATTAAGTAACCTATCAGGACAATCAAATAAAGGATATAAAGCATGCACTCACTGTTTAGAGGAAATCGAAAGCATGTATTTGGAACATTGTAGGAAGGTTGTGTACATGGGTCATCGTTGATTCCTTCCAACGAAGCATGAGCCACGAAAGAAATGTGCGCATTTTGGCAGGAATGCTGACCACCGTACAAAGCCGAGACACCGGAGTGGAGAAGAGCTATTTGATATGGTCAAGGACCTACACGTGGTGTTTGGCAAGGGAGACGGAAGCCAGGCTACTCCGACGGGCGAGGATGGTCGTGCCACGATGTGGAAGAAGAAATCTATCTTTTGGGAGGTACCTTATTAGCAATTTTTAGAGGTCCATAACACGATTGATGTGATGCATCTGATGAAGAATCTGTGCGTGAACTTGATAAGCTTCCTGGGTACTTATGGGAAGCCAAAAGATACACTGGAAGCACGTCAGGAGCTGAAACGATTGAAGCAACAGACTGATCTACATCCAGAAAAGAGAGACAAAGGACGCTAGTACTTGCATCCTGCCAGCTTCACTCTCAGCAAAGAAGAGAAGGCAAACATGTTTGAAAGGTTGAACAGTATCAAGGTTCCGTCTTGCTACTCCTCCAATATTAATGGAATAATAAATATGAAAGAGAAGAAGTTCACAAACCTGAAGTCTCACGACTGCCATGTGTTGATGACACAGCTGCTTCCCGTCATACTCAGGGGTGTGCTACCAGTTAACGTGCGGAAAGCCATTGTGAAGCTATGTGCATTTCTAAATGCAATTTCTCAGAAGGTGATCAATCCAGACCATTTAGATCAGCTACAGAACAACGTGGTGCAATGTCTTGTCAGCTTTGAGATGATAATTCCTCCATCCTTCTTCAATATCATGACACATCTATTGGTTCACCTCGTCAAAGAGATTTGTATACTGGGCCCAGTATTTCTACACAACATGTTCCCATTTGAGAGGTTCTTCGCTGTCCTAAAGAAGTATGTCCGTAATCGTTCTCGTCTAGAAGGATGCATTGCTAAGGGATACGAAACAGAGGAGGTCATTGAATTTTGTGTTGACTTTGTTGACGATCTTATGCCGATTGGTGTGCCCGAATCACATCACGAGGGGAGACTTGGTGGAAAGGGCACACTAGGGAGAAGATCGATGGTGATCAAGGACGTTGAGACATTTCGTAAAGCGCACCTCACAGTTTTGCAACAATCAACTTTAGTTGCTCCGTACATCGAGGAGCACATGCAGATTCTTTGGGATGAAAACTCAACAAAGTCTGCGGCCTTCATTCAGTGTCTGCACAATAGTACTTTCACCGCTTGGTTGCGAAAACGTCTTATGGGTGTCGAGGGCATTGATGTGCAGCTAGCTTTTGTAGCTAGGGGTCCATCGAGCACGATCTTGACATTCCAAGGATACGACATCAATGGGTATACATTTTACACAAGATCCCAGGACAAGAAAAGCACCAACCAAAATAGTGGTGTCCGGATCGACGCGACAAACACCAATGGCAATACGAACTCATACTTTGGAGTCATAGAGGAGATATGAGAACTAGAGTATGGACCTTTGAAGATCCCACTGTTCAAGTGCCAGTGAGTGAAGCTGACTGGAGGAGGTGTTAAATTTGATGACTATGGAATGACGTTAGTGGACCTAAACAAGATTGGCTTTCTAGGCGAACCGTTCATCCTGGCCCAAGCTCTCACACAAGTTTTTTATGTGAAGGACATGGCTAGCAAACCGAAGAAAGGGGTGGATAAGAAAGGTGGGGGTAAGCAATTGGACCCATCACAAGACGAGCCAAAGCGTCATATAGTCCTTCCTGGAAAGAGAAAAATCGTAGGAGTTGAGGACAAGACGGATGAAGATTATGATATGCTCGATGGCCTGCCTCCATTCTCGGTGCCTGATGACCCAAGCATCCTGTTAGCGGCGGAGGAGACACCGTATCTACGGCGTGATCACAATCAAGGAAATTTTGTAAAGAGGAAGTTTATTAGTGTCCTAGTAAACGATGATGCCATGTAATTTTCTATTGATTTTCTATTGACTATGTAGTTTTCTATTAATTTTCAATTAATTTATAAGATTTTCTATTAATTTTAAGATTTTTTATTAGTTTCTAAGATTTTCTATTAATTTTCTATTAATTTCTAAGATTTTCTATTAATTTTCTCATTTAATATATATTTTTAATAGGTATAGCATTAGTAACTGAATTAAAACAAGTATTAAAAACTAGTATTAATATAAATATTTTTACCATGTATATTTAATAGGTAGAAAAGAATAAGATAAATAGAAATGAAAAGAATATGGCCAAACAGGCCACACCCAGTGCTAGATACTAGTTTGGAAGTGGCGCGAAATGAAAATAGGCCTTTAGCACCGGGTTGATTTAAAATCCAGTGCTAAAGGCCCCAAATGTTCGTTTGGCGCCTGTAGGGCAAGAGCGTCGCCGACCTCGCCGTCTCCAAGCTTGTCCCCGTGTGATCGACCTCGCCGTCCCTGCGGATCGACCTCGCCGTCCCCGGCCGCCGACCTCGCCGTCGCCAAGCCTGTCCCCGCACCGACCTTGCCGTTGCCCAGCCCGTCCCCGCGCTGACCTCGCCGTCCCCACCGTCCCCGCCGACCTCGCCGTCCCCGCTGCCGCCGGTCCGGCCGCCGCTCCCTCTCTATCTGTGTTCATGCATTATTTTTTTGATGATGTGTGTGATGTGATGCATTACCATATAATAGAAAATTTATATGTTGGAAATGCATATATATGTTGATATTGGAATGAAATTTATATGTTGGAAACTTACATATTGGAAATTTATATATTGGAAATGTATATGTTGATATGTTGGAAATGTTATATGTTGAGATGTTGGAAATTTATATGTTGATATGTTGGAATTGTTTTATGTTGATATGTTGGAAATTTATATATTGGAAATGGATATGTTGATATATAGGAAATGTTATATCTTGATATTGGAAATATATTCGAGTTAATATGTTGGAAATTTATATGTTCATACGTTGGAAATTTATATATTGGAAATTTATATGTTGGAAATTTATATGTTGGAAATTTATATATTGGAAATTTATAGCGAATTCGTTAGCGGACCCGAACCCCTTCGCAAACCCCTTCGCATCGCAAACCTATCGCGAACCCGAACCCTTCGCAAACCCCTTCGCGTCGCACAATCAACCCCTTAGTGAATCCGTTCGTTAAGCGCACTGAACCCCTTCGCGAATCCATTCGCTAAGCGCACCGAACCTCTTATCGTATCCTTTAGCGACCCTTAGCGACCTCTTAGCGAACCCCTTCACGAATCCGTTCGCTAAGCGCATCGAACCCCTTTGCGAATATGTTACAAATATTTGAAATATCTATGCTTTGTATATATTGCTTATCAATTATTTTTAATTCTATAGATTGCGGACAACAACAAGCCTGTCCCACCCATGCTAGAGGACAATGACACGTTCTTAGAGAATCAACTTTTTAATCTTGTATGAAGTGTTGGGACAATGACACGTTCCAACCCCTAAGCATTGATGAAGTGTTGGGGGCCATTGGAAGGGACGACAATATCCAAGGCGACAATGTTGCAAGGGCCAACAATGTCCAGGGCGAACGTGTCCAGGGCAACACTGTTGAAGGGGCCGGTAACGAGCCCTCGTCTAGTCAGGTGTGTATATATAACATAAATTTGTACTGTATATGTCAATTATCTATATCATCTCTATATCTAACATAAATATGTATCGTATATATGTAATTTGTGTAGGCCGCCTCTGCTTCTGCAAGCCGAGCTAAGAAATCCAAACGATCGGCCACGAAGAAGCTGAAGGATGTCAAGTTTCGCATCACTAGAGTGGAGGACGATGGGGAGCCAGTTGAGCCCCCAAAAGTGGCCAGGAAATTTGTATCTTAGTGCAGGGTAGTTGTACGGGATCATGTGCCCATTAGCATCAGAAAATGGAAGTCCACGGACCCCGCTGAGCCGTACGTGCTGCCCAATACAAAGAAGGAGATGCTATGGAGTGAATTAAAGGGAATATTCGAGTGGCCTAGCACTCATGAAGAGCAACTGAGGGATTGGACAATGAAGAAGATGGCAGTTCTGTTTCAGGATCACAAGAAGAAGTTATACTTGAATGTCTCAAAACTGGAGAGCACCCGGATCCTGAGAAGTATGAATCCATCACTGATGAGGATTGGGAAGCATTCCTAGAGTACAAAACCTCCGAAGACGGGGCAACGGCTAGCGCTAGAAACGCTGGCAACGCCTCAAATAAGAAGTACTCCCATAAGATGGGTTCGGTTATAAGGGAAGCATCACTAAATGGGAGAAGATGGAAGAAGATCTATATGGTAGAGGCATCACTCCAGCGACACATGACTGGCCCACACGGTCCAAGCATTGGTACTATGGTCATGGAGGCACCCTAAGCCCAATCGACGGCTCCTTAGTTTTTCCCGAGGACCTGCGAGAACTAGCTCAGCGTCTCCTCGAGATCCTTAGGGCATCTGAGAGGGGAGAATTTGTTTCCGATAGAGACAAAGATGAGCTAACCTATGCCTTAGGGAACAAGGAGCATCCTGGACGGACGCGCGGTGTAGGCACTTCCATCTCATGAAAGAAAGGTTTCAAAGAGGATGAAGCCACCTATAGGAGCCGTTCGAGGAAGAAGGCCGAATATGAGCAGAGGGTGAGGGACCTAGAGCAAACGGTTGCCGCCCAGGGCTCAAGGATCCAGGAAATGGAGTCAGAGATGTAGCGGCGGATGAAGGTAGCAGGGCTGCAGATACAACAAGCCACAGGCGGGACCGGTTCCACAAAGCATGCACCTCTCCAACAAGCCGCAGGCGGGACCGGTTGCACAAAGCATGCACCTCTCCAAGATCCTAATGATGCGGTCCTTATTAGCCCTCCACAACAATATCAAAGCAGTCACGCTTCCACACAGGCCGCCGAACCGGTCCGTTACCCCATGGATGAAATAACTCAACGGACCGCGTGCGAGCTTGTCGTCAGGCAGAAGAACTTAGCTGTGGTGGTACGTAAGCGACTTTAGTAAATACAGGCAGAAAAACTCAATACATTTCACCATAAATACCATTCATTTACTAACTTTCTTTATGACTACTAAATTATCAGGTCGCATACGGTATGACCAAGCGTGTGGAATAAGGGCAAAAATTGCATTGCAATGACATTCCACATGGTTACGTACCAGTTGAGGTGGAGCAAGTCGTTGCCAAGTGGGAAGACTTGGAACTTGACATCCCCGGAGGTGACGGAGAAACAAAACTCGGTCAGTGTTCTCACTGCGTCATTCTATGGAGCAAGGCAGACGTCGTCATAACCGGTACACCTACGGCCACCAACAAGCCTCCGTCGCCTCCCCCGTCTCCAATAGATCCACCGGATCATGATGATTCTCCGGGAGCTCCTGATGCAAGTCCGCCGCAGAGGTCTCCGTCCCCTCCGCCGAAGAGGCAGCGCCGCACTAAAGCCTCCGCCCCCACTCCACCAGGGAAGAAGGTGCAGAAAGCCAAAGAGAAGCCTGCACCAGAGAAAAAAGCGGCTGAGAAGGCTCCAGAAGAGCTCGAAGCCTGGGTGAAAGCAGACACGAAGAGGCAAATAGCAGCGTGGAGGAGCCGAAGCCGAAGCTTGACCCCACTGTCGTCGAGTCATTCTTCAGTAATTTGACCAAGGGTCAACAGAAGGAAGTACCAATGACAAACTATGACCGCTCATTACTGAAATCTCGTCGTAAGCGGAAGACATCGGATAAGGAGGAGGCGGGCCCATCCAAACAAGTTCCTCAGCTCGGCAAGAAACCTCAGCGGTCCTTGGGTCGATTGCCATCTCAGCACGAGCTGAACGTGCAACGACAAATGGACGAGACAGGACTAACCAGAGAGCAAGTCCTGGGGGTAGAAGATGTCCCTGTAAGCACAACATTAAAGTGGCCGTTTAGGCTTGGCGAGCCTTTGGTCCCTCCTGAAATGGAGAGCAACCTACAGACAAAGATGCGCTGATTCCATGAGTGGTACTTGGAAGAATCAAGAAGGAAAAGGCACATGATCAAAGTAGGCGTGAAGGACCATGATTTCTACAATGGCGACGGCGATTTTGTCTGGCTGAGGTTTAAGGATATATATGAGCTGTACCACCGCGACGCCATGGACGTGGATTTGATCGCCTGTTGGACACTGTAAGTACTTTGTTGTTGCTTACAATTCACAGTTTGAAAACAATAATTCCAATCTATGCTGAGGCGGGCTTTATTTATTGCTTAACATATGCTGAATGGAGATTCAAAAATGTTGGAGAGAAGGAATATATGACGTTGGTTTCGTGGATCCTCGAAGGATAAGTGAAGAAATGATAGTGATTAATCCTGAGGAAATATATGGAAACCTATATAAGTATATTGACAAACAACATTATTGCAGCTCCATACTAATACCATACAATATTGAGTGAGTACATATACACGCTTATTCTTATACTGTCTATGTACTATTTCATTTCTGATTATAATATATACATGTATACAGATTCCACTGGTTCCTACTCATATTGTGTCCTGACTCGGGTGTCGTCAACGTCTTTTATTCGTTGCACACTCCAAGAGAAAAACTATAGAACATCATTGACATGATGACAAGGTGATGTATATTTTCCCCTGATTAATTCACCCCTTACACTAGCAATGACTTAATTTTTTTGTTCGCAGGGCGTGGATTCAATTTCATCAAGAACACCCGCGTATTGAACATGAAACACTGACATGGAAGATTGGCTTTCCGGTAAGCAAGTAATTTGTACATGTAGGCCTCGGCTAATATATTATATGAATTTTACTTAGTTTCTTTTGGTCGACAGTGTGCCAAACAGGGGAAGGGAAATAATTTATGTGCATACTATGTTTGCGATTACATGTGGAATTGGGGATATAAAAAGATTACACATCAAGATATTATGGTACGTAATGATAAACACATTTCCATTATTATTAAGTGCACAATTATTGTCTCCAATTCGACGGATGAAATATCTTTCAATTGTTTGTAAATTATAGATGTTGAAGCTGAAGGAAGACTGTCTAGAGCAACAAAGAATCGACGCAATTTCAGAACAGCTCGTCAGATGGATCTGGGACGAGGTCGTCAATCCCCGAGGAGAATACCACGTCCCAATATTGGAGGACGTGCCGGAAAGTTCACCAAGTCAAGCACCATCTTAAGTTGTAAATACAGTTTAAACAATAACTCGAGTCCGATATATATTTTGTAATATATATGTCTTCTATTTGTAATATATATGTCTTCTATTTGATATACAACTAATAATATGAATATAGAGTCGGCCGAATATTTGATATACACGTATTAGATTAGAATATATATACACACACGTATATAAACGTGCATGCATGGCTACTGAAAAAGCAAAAAAAAAAATCCGGGGCCTTTAGCACCGGTTCCAGACACCAACCGGTGCTAAAGGCCCTGCCATCCCTGTTGCGGTGGCAGGCCCTTTAGCACCGGTTGGTGTTTGCAACCGGTGCTAAAGGGACCCTTTAGCACCGGTTATTCCACCCGGTGCTAAAGGGGATTTAGCACCGGGTGGAATAACCGGTGCTAAAGGGCTTTCCCACCCGGTGCAGATATCAACTATTCTGGTAGTGTGTCAATCCGTTTTCCCAACTCCAATAGCGCAGTGCACTGAAAGTAGTATTCATTTCCTAAAATCAGTTAGCATGGTATATGATGCTGCCTTGCTATTATACTGCCAACCCATTAACATGTTAGCTAGTTTTATTTTTTAGTAGAATTTTATAACCATGTAAATTCTCTTTTTACAGTACATGAAATAAGAGATGGCTCAACAAAGGAATGCCTGCATTCAATCAGGGCAGCTTACACTGAACCAGGGCCAAGAGATATGCAGCATAATATGTCCATGAACAGCTGTGAAGAATCTATGAACAAGATGGGGAAAGAATCTATGAAAATGGTCAGTGATCCCAGAAGAGTTCCAATTTTTAACGTAAATTCACAACTTGTCCTATTAGTAATCAAAAGTTTCGAGAACTGTCACTACAAGAATAACTCACATCCGCACCCCTCATATGCCTCGGTGCACTCAAGATCCGGTGCTAATGTGACGTTAGCACCGGGAGTGAAATTAGGGTGCCCCCGGAAACACTTTAGCACCGGTTGCTAACATCAACCGGTGCTAAAGGGTGACATTTAGCACCGGTTGGTGTTAGCAACCGGTGCTAAAGGCCCTCACACTTTAGCACCGGGTTGTAACACGACCCGGTGCTAAAGGGCTACCCTTTAGCACCGGGTCGTGTTACGACCCGGTGCTAAAGGGGGTGTCATATGCTACTACAAAAGGAAAGCATCTTTTATCTCATCACATGTGTAGCGTAGGTGAGATGGTTAGGTGGGTACACGCGAGCCAAGAGGTTCTGAGTTCGAATCCCCGCAGCAACACACATATTTTTTTGACGAATAGGCACCCTTTAGCACCGGTTATTTCACCCGGTGCTAAAGGGGCAGCCCTTTAGCCTCGGATGATCTGCACCGGTTGGGATACCCGGTGCTAAAGCCGGTTCCCAACCGGTGCAGATGTCTGTCATTCTAGTAGTGTGTGTGATGATTGAGCTATACTTTCTTGCAGGAAGCCGAATCCTTTAAATTGATTACAAATTCCTCACCAGTTATGTTCGGAGGATGCCCAGTTTATGTAAGACCAAAAGACCGCTAGTCTGTAATTATTTACTAAGGTTTCAACTAATGTTTTTGTTGTTTGCTGTCTTTTGTCTTTTTGGCACAGAACACTGTTACATGGCGGCTGAATGGTCCTCCGAGGGTAGTCCACAACAGGTATAGAGCCTGTATAGGACACAAAAGGCTGTGGAATATACTGAATGGGAAGCTTTTGGACGTAAGCAGAATTTGGGGTCCTGAAAAGTTTCTATATACAACTGCTATTGATGGAACGTTTCTCTTCACCGTAACTTATGATGATGAAGAAACAGGCGAGACATATTGGGTTACTTTGGTTATTGATGGCAAAGAGGGCTGGAATTATGGATTTTACAATGCCAATGGGCATTTCGAGTACAAAGGCACTCAATCTTTGCGTTACATGACCTGCAGTGACTGGAAAGAACTGAACTTTGAGGGGAATTATGATGACATTGCACCTAAAGGACACAGAAAGATGGAGCTCGATATTGATGCTGTTAAGAGAGCATGCCCATGTCAAGATACGATGGAGAGGATCCAGCACCCTAGGAGGTCCAGATAGCCTGTGGAATCATGGTTAACTACCTTTGTGAGGGATACAAACTCCACCCAGCCTTTGATTTGAACTGCAAATCTCTGGTCACCAGTGGCCACTTCATGGACCCAATAGTATCACAGATTGTGAAGAAATGGATGAAAATGGGTGAAGAAACTTTGCACAATAGTTTGATGAGGCTATATTTTAATGACCCTCAAGGTGTGTATGAAGTCAGGCTTCCTAAGATTCCCGGGATAACCTCTGTTGAAGATGCCGTTGAATGTCTTGGCATATTTCCGTTCAATGCAATTCCGATGCCTCCAAAGGAGTCACGAGCTAGAACATGGCCGTGGAGTCCTTTAGACCCTGGGGCCTTGGAATATGGTGGTGAGCCTCATCATTTAAGCTCCCTTTTCACTGGCAGGTGGCCCTACAACCAACAGGTTTGGTGTCAAATTTTTCTTTGTTTTCTAGTTCGGTTCGCTGATATTCTAATGTGTATTTCCGTGTAATTTATCATGCCTGTCTTGCTTCCTAGTTCACTGATATGCTAATTTATTTTTCCCTCTAATTTATCATGCATGTATCTGTTTGCATCGGATAAGTGAATTGCAAATTTGTCTTGCTTTTTAGTTCACTGAAAAGATAATGTGTATTTCCCTGTAATTTATCATGCCCGTCTTACTTTCTAGTTCACTGATATGCTAATTTCCATCTATTTTGTCATACCTGTCTCTGTTGCAGTTGATAAACGAATTGCCTAGTAAGAACATAGATATATCTGAAGTTGCTAAATTTGCTCTCCGATTCAAACAAAACCAAACATCCAAGAGTCATGTGGTGAAATCACTGGAGGCTCCAACGGTAGCCAATGTGGAGAATCTGAAGCCCTTGGCTGCTCGCGTGGCGCACAAATTGAGGCGGGGTTTAGTACATGTACCTACGCTTTTTAGGGTTCTCAAGAAGTTGATTTTATGTTATACTTACTGAATGTACATATGTAAATGGAAGCCACACAGTAATAAGTAAATGATGATAGAACAGGCAATTTTGCTGAACTTTTAGCATAAACCAGTTCATGGAATTTAATTTGGTATGGTGTAAATTTGCTTAGCCTGATAATTCACGTGATTTTGTTGTGCGCTGGGGTTAATTAGCAATACAGATACATTGTATATATATGTTCGTCATATTGACCTTGAATTGTTCAGTCGGTGAATTCAATGAAATTGACCATTGCTTTACACATGGATTGAATATCTTGGCATAGCTTTATGCAGTATGAATGCTGGTGGGTAGGTGTGTTTCTGACGTGAATATTACGCTTTGTTCTCTTAAATAAAGTGGGGATAATTGCACAATAATTGATTTGATTACACTTCATTCCCTTGCTTCATCGTTGGGGGGTGCTACTAGCCAGTAATAATGTGATGCAAATTTTTCTTCATCATTTATGAACATGATGATACTAACCAAGCGTTGGGTATGCGAGTCTGCTGCTTGCTTTGTTCTTCATAGCCCGAGTATGCAAGCGTTGGATACTAACCAAGCGTTCGTGTGCCCCATTCTCTGCTGAGTTACTTGCACTGTTGACTTCCATTTCTAAATAATTGAACTATGGTTTTTCTACATTTCAGTCACTTCTTGTTCTACGAACCAATGTAAACTACAAAGTTTCTTATGAAGAAATATTCAAGTACTACTGTGCAGAAATATACATTTGACCAGAACACTCAGTTAATTTTTTTGATATCCTTTTAGCTTGACATTCATGTAAATATTTTATATACATTCTTGAAAATAAACATGGTGAGCGAAAATTTCAAACTTTTAATTCCACGTTAGTATACAGGTAAATATTTCAACTCTAGTTAACTGAACATGCATGTAACTATTTATTTTCGCTTTTTTTTGTAAAAAAAGGCTATATGAACATCTATCATATTTCGAGATTTTATAGAATTATTTAGTTCTCTCCTCGCTTCAAATCGAACGGTTTTCGTGAACCGTGTCACAGCCAATGCCTCCAGGGAAAAAATTGGTTTAAAACTCATTCTGGAATAGCACAGTATTAATGTTTTGGACGGAAACATCAGTTCTTAAGCAGTAGAATTCATAAAAAATAACGGAATGAAATCCACCAAAATCAAAACTCAACTTCTGCAACTGCTCTCAAATGTATTCCGATGGACCAGGTGGCAGGCTTGCTTGCTTTGATGCGTATCCTCCCATAAGAGTCAATTTATCTCCAACATCTCTAAAGCTCCGTTTACTATTTTTCTTAGAACCAAATATATTAATTGTGCACAACTAATCACAATCCTATACTGATCCCACCTGCACTGCCGCAAAGACACAAGATCAAGAAGACAACAAGCAGCCCAACCTTCTGCAGGTTAGGGGACACTTGTCTCTTCCCCAAGCTAAGTGGGGAGGCCAACACCAGCCGGACACATGGCACCTCCCCAAGCAAGCCAGGAGGTGCCACACTCCGTCCAGGTCAGACCCGAACAAACCACTCGGTGCGCCTCCTTCCACGTGGAGTCACGGGGCCTGCTGAGGGCGCGTGGCTCTTCCCCGAGCCGTTTGGAGAGGACTAAGAACGCCTGTCAAGATGCATGCTGGCTCTTGGATCCTCGAAGGGTCAAAGACGCCCACGTAGCAGCATCTAAGACCGAAGCCCAAGGGTCAGGCACCCCTATCCAAGTATTGGGCCTTGTGAGAGTGGAGGCCCAGACCTACCTAAGGTGACAAGAGAGGGCTAGCCTGTAGCCCTAGGCCTAGCGGCAGGCCAAGGAGGGAATCGGCGCCAGGCGCACAGGCCCCCAATCGAGTACAAGCTTGGGAGAAGATTAGGTGGCGCCCGATCACATCAGTGCAGTATGGCACTGGTAATCCCACTCCCACATGGTAACACGCTGTAATGATGAGCCTGCCAGACAGCTCTAACAGGTGCAGAGAGGAATAGTGCCAAGGCCAAGCCTCGGCGAGACCGAAGTGACTCGGGCGAGGAAGCAGAAGTAGGCAGGCCCCACACCAGGCCCCACGGTGGACGCTCTGAAGTCGCTAGAAGGAACTCGGAAGCCTCCGAGACATGTTTTCTCCTCCTTTATCTCTGAATGTAACGGACCCCGGACATATATAAGGGGAAAGGGGCCCTCAGCACAGGTAAGCACGCAAAATGACACACGCGAGACACACACACAGCTTTCTACATCCCACAAACATGACACTGTGTAGATCATCCCCTCGATCATGCACTCCGGCTTGCATGTCACCCCCGTTTAAGCCCCGAGGCATCCAAGCTCAAGAAACATGATCTGCCAGAACCAGTATAATCGCTTGTGTTTGCATTGCCTACCATCGCTCGCGTTGGAGAGGCGCCGCAAGGCTACGACAAATTTAACTGCCGACCGTGAGAAGCACCGACACCTATACTGCAGGACTTGCATACATGAAGCAGCTTGTTAAATGTTTAGGTATTTGGTCCGACCTGAAGCGCATCTTCATCGGCAACTTCAAAAGCACCTACAACCGCCCAGTTAACTCTTGGGACCTCAAGAATTGCAGGGAAACGCCGGGTGAATCTCCTCGCGAGTACATCCCGCGCTTCTCCACGTAGTGCAATGAGCTCTTCGATGTCATCAACGCAGACATCATTGGGGCCTTCATCTATGGAACAACGAGCAATCATTGTGTCACACCCCAAAATTTTTGGATTTTGGGATGTGAATTGATAGCATAATTAATACAATGATTTTCTCAATTTTCTAAAAGTTTCCAAGCTTTATATAATTAACCGGGAATTTAGTATAGAAAAATAATTCAAAATAAAATAAGAAAGGTTATAATATTGAGTGCTTTGCATTCATGCCGGTTGCATTTAGTGGTTTTATGTGTAAAGTTTTCAAAAACTCGTTTAGAAGCCTAATTGGAATTTTCTAGAGTTTTATGACATTTATTCCTATTTTCCTTAGAGAAAATTCAAATTTTTGGAGTAGGCTAAAATCTTTTTCGTGAGGTCCAAATACATTATTTGGGTTCCTCATGTCCAAATCTATCTCTAGGATTTTCTTAGGATTTTTGGAGTATTTTTTATAGTTTAAATATGAATTCTAGGCTTATCTAGAATTATTTTATAACTAGGAAAACAATTATTCCGATAATTAAAATCACCATAAATCTTAGTAGACCAGCCTTAGCTCAATGTTGACCTAATTTTCACCCAAATCTATCCTATCACTTTATCCATAGTTTCCACGTTTTAGATTCATTTTAATCTATTTTCGTTGCGATGGACTGAAAGGACCTAAGATTGACTAAAGGGGGGGGGGGGGGGGGTGAATAGTCCAACTGCAAATTTACAACACTCAAAATGCCCTGTTAGTACCAAATTCTGGAGACTCCGGAGATTTGTCCGAAAACTATTGAGTCCTCGAGTTGCCCTTCATTTCCTCTTTTGGTGTGCCTTCTTTCACTTTCATTGTATTACCGCCTACACACAATTCTTCATAGCACATTAGTCTTCCAAGTGACTTGTCATTAATCAACCAAAACTAAGGAGGTCAAATGCACTTTCAATCTCCCCCTTTTTGGTGATTGATGACAACACACTTGGAACTTACATGAGAGCATAAACAATATTTCAATGATTGAATTATGTAGACATGACTTGCCTTCATTACCTTTGAAGATTGCGCTTTTGAGCTTTGGAGTTCTAATCTCATCATTTGGTCTTATGAAGATAGTTTTAATTAAGCAAACATAACGAAAGAATGCACATGACATGATGAGCACAAAACAAATAACAATAGAGAAAGGTTCAATCAGAATGTCCGGAGTTTCCGCACAAATGTGCGGAGTTGCCGCAAAAGTGCAGAGTTTCCGCACATTTTTGCGAAGTGTCCGCACCTTCTATCTAAAAAACTCACAACCATCACAGAAACAATTTAAGCACACTAACATCATGTCCTTGACTGAAAATAAAATGTTCATCACACAAGCATTCAAATCAAATTGTTCTCAAGCCACACTAAGTCTCCAAACTCACAAAGTGCTAATTAAGTCTTATTACAAACCAAGTTCGATACATAAATGGATAGATAACTTTCACTCCCCCTTTGGCATCAAGCACCAAAAAGGAAATGAAATAGTCATGAAGAGCAGCTACTCATCATCATCATCGTCCTCCTCCTCGGTGGTGTTCTCATCTTCATCATCGTCGTCATACTCGCGGTAGTGGAGGGGCTCCTCTTCCTCGGTCTCATCTTTCTCTTCCTCGTCATGGTGACATGAGTGGCGAGGAGGATGAGAAGAGCTGCCGGGCATGGATGGATCAACATTGGCGGCACGAGGGGCTCTAGCTTCTTCTTCCTCATCAGTTGCGTCCCATTCCTCAAAGGGGTTTGGGAAGTCGGGAAGCTCACGGTATGTATCCGTAGGCAATACCAATGAGCTCTTGATCTCAATAATGTCACGCCAATTTTCATTTACTTCAGTTGTTGTGTTCTTGCACAAGCACCAAATGGCCTTGAGTGCCTTCTTGATCATGGATGGCTTGGACGCTCACTAGAGTGAGAACCGGAAGGCTAAAGAGGATGATGGCTAGTGGGAGCATGGGTGCGAGGCTGCCTTGAAGGAGGAGGTGGAGGCCTATTATTTGACCTTGATCTCTTGTGCAAAGGCTCATGAGCAACATCCTTTTGAAAAGTTTTCATGGTGACATTCTCAATCATGTACATGATGTACGGGGCATAGGGCAAATGCTTCCTTGAATCTTCCATAGCTCGCCTTAGCTCATTCTAAATGTAGTCAAATATGCAAAAGGGCTCACCCCCAGGAGCAAGGCGATTGAGAAGGTTTAGAGCATAGAAGTGCAAAGAGTTTGCATCACCTCCCTTTGGATCAATTGTCTCCCTAAAGATAGCATTGAGATGATAGTAGAAGGGGACCAAATTGGATGCTTTGCCTTCATGAGCCAACAAAGGATTGTAGAACATGAAAGTTGCTTCACTTGTCTTGATACGATGCTCATTGTCAATAAAAGTTCTCGCCTCATCTTTTGTACCAAGACCAAGGATCCTAGAGAAAGTCATGTAATCCACACTATAGTGCTCCCCCTCGGTTGTCCAATGTATGGCCACTTGACATGCATCATAATAGTAAGAGCTATGGAATTGACAAAGAATCTCTTGATTCCAATTGTATTGGAACCCCATCAGCTCCCTTAGCCCATAGTTTCTACAAGTGTTGACCACTTGTGGATAAACCCCATCACTTCCTTCCTCAAAGAATTTCCAATCAATCCACTTCATTGGCACAATTGGTGGCTTCCCTGATTTTTTTCATGCATACGGAGAAGTAGAAATCTTGATGGAAGCTGTTCCAGAAATGTGGATCAATACCTTCCATCTTGGCATACCTGTATGCATCCTCTTTCCTTTGCTCCCTCACAGCTAGCTTCTTGCCACTATAGTCCTTTGGCATGTGAGGTGTAGAACCGATAGGACAAATGGGAGCTTTGATTCTTGGATAGGAAGGATTATTCACTTGATCTGAACCAAAAGAAGCTTCGAGGGCGAGGAGGAGTCTGTGGACAAATATCATAAGCAACACCTTTGCCTTTTGGATTTGCACGACGATGAGGAGTGGGATTTGACATTGATTGCATTATGTAAGGAGAAGTTGGTGGCGATCTTGGAGGACCGGGTGCAAAGCGGCGACTCGAGGTTCCTTGATCCACACATTTGCCCTTATCAATCCGAGCACGAGATCGAGTTGTACGAACTTGGGGCACTTCCTCATCACTCTGACTTGGCCTTTGGAGCATAGGATCATGCCGTGCTTTTGATCTTGCTTGCTCAAGTTGAGGACGCCTAGGGTTTAGATTGGGGTTGGAGGCACCTATCTTCTTTCTTGCCATAGCTGCCCACAAGAATGAGAATTAGATATTGACAGCATGAGGTACACGAATATACAATAAAAAATATGTAGGTGTTAGCGTTCTGGCTGGGAAGGTCCGAAGACTCCGCAGAAATCTCCGACAATGTCTGGAGTTTCCGTACCTCCCCAGTCCGAACCCTAAAAATGACATATATTGACTTGTGACCAAGGGATTTCAACCAAAACTTAGATCCTAGGTCTATGGCATCTAAGAAACCTTATCCATCATGGGAAAACCTAAGGAGCATGCTACATTGAGAGATCGGGCAAGGAGAACCTAGGGTACGTTGGAGTAAGAGGAAGGCCGAACTTGAAACCAAATCCAAGATCCCTAGGGGGCAATGCGTCCTTGTGGAAGCCTTCCTTGAAGATGTGGGCGTGATTCCTCGGTTGGAGCTTCAAATCTCAATGGGGGCATCGAGTATGGTGGAGAGGAGGAAGAAAGGGGCTGGCGGCGGTGAAAAAAGAATGAAGGGGTAACTTCCTCGGGGAAAAAATGAGTATATATAGTCGTCACCCAAAAGTCTGGAGTTTTCGCTCTTTTCTTCGGAGTTTCCTCAAGTCCGGAGTTTCTGCTCCCCCTGAATCCAACATGTATTTCACTTGGTGTTTCTCAAGAGATTGACACAGCACTAGAGAAAGGTTTCCTAGGAGCTTGAGAAATCTATCAACTCAGGACCAGCCGTCAAACAAGCAATAGGAGCAATGATCTTGAGTCTCTAGATGGAGAAACACCAATATTTTGAAATCAAATGCACACAATCTTTTTGAAATCCTTTTCAATTTTGAGAAAGACTAGAAAAGAAAACACTCAATTTTGTGTGCAAAGCCTCAAGCCACGTTACGAGAATCCAAGATGTTTAGTTCACTCCTCAAAGCACAAAATCTTGACTCATCTAGTGGTTTAGTGAAGATATCGGCAAGTTGCCTCTCGATGTTTACATGACGTAAAGCAATATCCCCCTTAACCTCATGATCCCGTAAGAAGTGATGGCGAATGTCTATGTGCTTTGTTCAGGAGTGTTGTATGGGGTTATTAGCTATTTTTATTGCACTCTCATTGTCACACAAGAGTGGGATTTTGCTTAACTCACACCCGAAATCACTCAAGGTTTGCGTCATCCGAAGTAGTTGGGCACAACATGAGCCGGCCGCCACATACTCGGCTTCGGCAGTTGACAAAGCAACCGAATTTTGCTTCTTTGAGCTCCATGATACCAAGGACCGACCAAGAAATTGGCAAGTTCGTGATGTACTCTTTCGGTCTACTTTACAACCGGCATAATCAGAATCCGAATAACCAAGTAGACTTTAATCTGAGCCTTTGGGATACCATAAGCCAAGATTAGGAGTGTGCACTAAATACCTAAGAATCCTCTTAACGGCTACCAAGTGACACTCTTTCTGGTTAGCTTGAAACCTTGCACACATGCACACGCTAAGCATGATATCGAGCCTAGATGCACAAAGGTAAAGAAGAGAGCCAATCATGGAGCGATATACCTTTTGATCCACGGCCTTACCTTCCTCATTTAGATAGAGATGTCTACTTGTTGGCATGGGTGTCTTGATGGGCTTAGCATTCTCCATGTCAAACTTCTTGAGCATATCCTTGGTGTACTTGGTTTGACTAATGAAGGTGTCATCCTTGAGTTGCTTGATTTGGAAGCCAAGAAAGAACTTCAACACACCCATCATGGACATCTCGAATCTCTTTGTCATGATCCTACTATCGGTGCCGAGATTGGCCGCCCAACCTCAGCGCCACACAAAATGCGTTGTGTCCCGTCCCCTGACGATTGATGCAAGAGCTAGCACGATGACACAAGGGTTTATCCTGGTTTCGGCCGTGGGGCCATACGTCCAGCAGAGCGTGCTCGTGGCACTGTACTATCTTGCACCGGGGTGCCTGCAGTGGGGGGCTACAAGCATGGTGGGAGAGGAGAAGAGATCTTCAAGTCCCTGAGAGTGAGGGTGAGAATGATTGAGGCAGAGTGCCAATATCATATAAGGTGTTGATTGTGCGCGTGTTCATGTATTCTGGCTCCGATCCCCCTGTGAGGGTGCCCTCCTCCTCCTTTTATAGGCCAAGGAGAGGGGGGGCTTACAAGTATAAACATAGTGTGTGCTACAGAGGGGTGCACTGGAGAGCGTGGCGCAGGGCGTGCAGTCGTCCTTGGTCCCGACAGGGGATTTATGGCGAGTTCTGGTTTCGGCGGGTGTCATAGTCGTCCCCGTGCTTGTCTTGGAATGATTTCGAGAGGTGGTGCGGCCATGGTTTGTGCTCTGTCGTTGTCCGTACGCATAATCGAGGGTTCCCCGTGCTTATTCGAGGGCCTGGCAGCAGGGGAAGGACGGGAGTTGGTAGTACAGGGGTCGGGATGGTGGTCGCTGTTGGCCACAGTGCGTGGCGCGCCCACTTCGCCGGGGGATGGCCGGGAGTTGGTGGATTTGACCCAGCGTTCGTCATCACGGGGCCGCGCCAGACCGGAGTCCGTGCCCTGCCAGCGCCCGTACACTCATCGAGGGTTCCCCACGCCCGTTCGAGGACCGCGCCATGAGGAGAGGACGGAGGCAGGCGGCACAGTGTCTGGGAATGACATCCGCCAGTCCGCACAGGGATGGAGAGTTCGCACAGTGGCTGGAGTTGGCGGAGAAGACTTGGCCAGAGCGGTTCGTACGTTGTGTCTGACCGTGGTTCGCCCCCGGTCGTCGCCCGTACACCCGTCGTGGGTTCCACATGCCCGTTCGAGGGCCACGCCGTGGGGCGAGTTCGCACAGGATCCCGCGCAGTGCCGCGCACATTTGCACAGTGACAGTGAGGCTGCATAGTGACCGGGGCAGGTGGAACAGCGAGCCTTGCGGTGTCAGCTGCGCGGCGTGGGGAGAGATCGCCTTTTGACTTTGGCGCCTGTCCGATGGTGCGGACATTAAATGCCGCTGTCGGACGGGACGCCGGGGTGCGCCGTATTGAGTCGATGGGCGGCCTCGAGCGAGGCGGAGGTGGTTCGCCCGCTCGAGGGGTGCATGACCCTCGAGCGAGGCGGAGTTTGCGTGGTGCCCGCTCGAGGGGTCTAGCGACCCTCGAGCGAGGCGGAGATGGGGTTCGCCCCCTTTGGTACCTTCGACGGGCGAGCCCGGGTGGTCGTGTAACAACCCTAAAAATTCCCTTAGGATTTGTTGAATGCAAAAATGCGGAGTTAAATTTTTTTTTTGAAATTGTGTGCCTGCAAACAAACACATAAGAGTGTCTTCTACTTGTTCCCTAAATTCTTAGGCAATTTAAATTCAAATTAAAAATAATTTGAAGTGCTAAGGACCAAATAGATGTGATATGGAGTTAATTTGTTTTTATTGGATTTTTGGTTGTGTTTGAATTCAAATTCTAGATTTGAATTCAAACAAATACTAACTAAACCAATTAAAACCTAAACCAGACCCTGTTGGGGCGAAACCCCTAGCCCAAGTCCACCTAACCCCCTCGAACTCCCTTTTCCGAGCCAACCAGCCAACCGGCCCAGCCGGCCTTGCGGCCCAGCAGTGGCCCAGCCCTTCGCCACGTCGCCCCCGCGTCCCGCTTCTCACACTGACCGGCCGACCCCGCCTGTCAGTGACACTCGCCGCACAGTGTCATCTTCCCCAACCGACTCCCCTCTCTATTTTCGCCGTCGCGCGCGCTGCTCTCTCTCTCCTCCCGCGCCCGTGAGCGCCAAGCCAATCCCGTCGCTGCGCTCGCGGCCCGTCGCGATGCCGCCACGTGGAAAGGGCACGAACGCCCAAATCGCAAGCCGTCCGCCCCGCGGAGCCCTAGCAGCCGCCGCCCTACTTAAACCCTTGTCGAGCCTCTCCCAGCCCCAGCTGCCGCAGCCCTTCGGGGTTTTCTTCGTCTCCAAGTAGAAGCCAAGGGTGAGAGGTGGAGGGAGGAGTCGGAGGAGGGAGAAGGGAAGCCAAGGAAGGAAGCCGACACTGAAGACCGGAGCGCTGCCGCCCGCCGAGCCGCCGACGCCGAGCCGGACCGAGGACGAGAAGAGGAGCACGAGCACCGGAGGAGCACCGCGAGCCTTCCCCGAGCTGCTGCGTACACCGACTAGCCCCTAGGTGAGCCGCCGTCGTTGACCTCCCATTTCTCCGCTGTCTCCAGCCTAGCGCCGCCGCACCGCCGTTGCTAGCCCCTCTGGGACCCGACCTTCGTGTCGTGGCCGTGTTCATCGCGTGCAGGAACCCGTCGCGCCGCTCTCTGCACCGCAACACGCCGTCGAACGCCCGCTAACCCAGGCCGTCGTGGCGTTGCCGCGCATCGGGGCTGCCCGGCCGGCGCGCACGCCATGGCCGCGGCGCTGTCAAACTCAAGGCTTGAACTGCGCCTGCGAGAGCCAAACGCGCACAGTGCAGCACGAAGCCGAGCCCTTCCTCTGTGCGTTTGGGTGCGTCGCTGTCGCGGAGCCGGCCTTCGCCGGAGCTCCCGTGCCCGCGTCGCCATGCCGAGCGCCATTGCCGTACCGCCGCCGCTCGCGTCGGGAGGGCAAAACCCCAGCCAAGCCGTGGCCCTTCCCTTGCCGTTTGTGCTCGCGAGCACCGAGCCAAGCCGTAGCACCACTTCTTGGACCAAGCCGAGCCATCTCCGGTGATCTCCGCCATCGACCGAAGCCGCTGGCCGCGCACCTGTGCGCGCCGCGTGCGTCGCGTCGCGCCGTGGCCAGGCCACACGCTGGACCACAGCAACACGCCACACAGCCTGCCGCAGAGAATCCTGTGTCGGCCAAAATTTTATCCCGTGCGCCTGGTTCACGTGCACCGCACTCACGGCTCACGGTGGACCGGGTCCACCAGGGCAAATCCAGCAGCACCCCCCCCCCTTCGTGGGCCTAATCTTGCGCTTAAGTCTGGTTTGCACCCTTGATCTTTCTGAGCCCATCCATCTTTCGGCCCAGTTCCAGCCCAGTTTCCCTTTCTCTTTTTCTTTTCTGTTAACTGCGCTGACGCTTAGGGCCCACATGTCATACACTGTGTGTCACTGACCGCTGGGGCCCACTGACCAGAGCTGACCATTGACCAGTCAACGCTGACGTCAGCAGGGCCCACTACTCACATCATCCTAGGCGGACCCCACTACTAACGTCATGCTGACGTTAGCAGGCTAATTTCTATCTGTTTTCTTTTTCGGAAATTATTTAATATTTTCAGAAAATGATTGAAACTTGTTAAATTCATAATAAATCAACCATAGCTCAGAAAAATATGAAACCAGTTTCTATATTTTTCTAAAATCATGACCTACGCATTAGTGTAGAGTTTGGTGTTCTTTCATCACTGTTTTGGTGTTTCTTTGCTATTAGCCGCGCCTTATTTTATTTTTCCGCAACCCTAGGAGTTCTGGAGAGCCAGGAAGAGCCAGACCACTACGACAATTGCTTTGACGAAGACAAAGACTTTTGCCCAGGTTCACGCCCGACCAAACTCTGAAATACCTATTAGACATGCAACTAGTATGCTAGTGCTTTACTTTACCCGCATGATAAACCTGCACTGCCTTTGTTAATATCCTGTTACCTTGCTACCTACTACTCGCTTTATGGAATATGCTATGCTATGCATGTGTTGGGTTGGTTGTGATTTGAACCTCTTGGCGTGAGTTGTGGGTGGTATGGGAGGAGTAGTGCAGCTAGGCGGTGTTAGCGAGTAATAACAACTGGATCGTTTGATCGGGGTGCTTGGGGACTGCACTCGGGCAGTCCCTATGGGGTACCTGTTGCGGGTACATGGTTGTTGGATACTTGGGTTACTTGAGGAGTTTGGGCGGCAATACCTGTTATGGGTGCCGATTGCGGACCGTTGCGGCGGATCGTTTATGACGTTGATACTCGCTTTGCCGACAATTAAGGACCGAGTCGAGTTCCACCTTTGGATGTGGGAATACCGTGCTCATCATCTACCCAGTATGGGGAGGGTTCCAGCAAGCCTACTCTAGTGTGGCGCCGAGACTGTAGGAGATTCGATCTTGATATGTGTAAGGGGGATTCGTTGCGGCGAACTCTCCCTGATTTACCACGGCCCCCGACTGGCCCCGGTGGGAAGGTTTCACATCCCTGGGGCAGATGTTAGATCAGATGTTTCCCGAGCCCAAGGAGACAGGATTGGCGTCGTTACTGTTTATGGTCTTTGCTATGGGATGGGTCTCAGGTTGGTTGCGGACTAGCCTTGCAGCCCGGATGGATTCCTGGAGTGCCACCTCTGCAGAGTGTAAACTATACGTATAGTCGTGTCCACGGTTACGGACGACCCGCTTCTGGTAAGTTCCGACTAGCATGGGAATCTGCTTTCTTACCTCATCCTTTGATTTGGGTTATGAGAGATTGGTCCAGCGTTGCTGATGAGACAAGGTGGGGAGGGAGCTCACCGAGTCGACTAGTGAGCGAAAGGCGTTGCTGGATGATGTTTGCGGGAACCTGCTGTGGCAGGACGAGCTCGATGGGAATGTGAGGATGACGGTTGGATTTGGGGAGCGGATGTGTGTGTGAGGGAAGGAGTTGGTGATGAGATGAATTTGGGTTATTGCTGCTGCTCGCATAAGAAAACCCTGGCTCAAACCTTGATTATTTCTATACCTTAGAATAGGCCACAATAAAGCTTGCTTCATATTATGGTTGGTGACGTGGACCTGTCTCATTTCCTTGGGGACAGACTTTGGGTTCTCAGATGAAGACCCTGACCACGAGTTCAACCAGGACGGGTGGTACGATTGAAGGGTGCGCATTACGCTCAAGGATGCCTGTGGAGGAGTGGTCCCTGATGTTCTAGCTACCGCTGCGTAGCTGTTTCTTATTGTCGACTTAGCCTAGAGGGCTTGTACCAGACGCTATGTTTTATATATGTCATGTAATAAATCTTTTATCATTGTATGGATGTGATATTCGACTGAGATGAGTTCTGTACGAGATAGCTGCTATTCCTGGGACTATCTCGAGGGTACAGGGAGTCAGATTCTCGTCGTTGAGAATTCGGTTCGTTTCAGTTGGTATCAGAGCCATACTTGACCGTAGCGCGTAACCCTTAGATTGGAAACTTAGGACAGAAGCTCTAACTGAGTCCTCTACTTTATATGAAACCCCTTGTACTATTTGAAAACTATATAGAAGTACATCTCAACTATTTACAAAACTTTTACCCTTACCTTACCTTACTAACTTGCTAACTTACTAACAACCCACTGACTGTCTAGCAGATGGAAGCAAGAAGACCAGCAGATGAACGACGGGGGATCAGGACCACTGGTGCAGACTGTGGAGGTTTGACAGTGCTACTGAGGGAGGTGCTGCGTACAGTGGGGATAGACGTGGACAACGTCTTCTACGAGGGCTGGACCTACGGCCCTGGCGAGGGAGTGCACACCTGGTTGCAGATGGAAGTACCCAATATCCCTGGACGGCCAAGGTCAATGATGCTACGGGCAGCAACCAGCGAGAGCACCTTCAGACGGGCAGTGCAGACTATTGCCATGAGGATACTCCGACTTGCCACACTTGTGTACCAGAACCAGCTCAGCCACACCCGTTTCCGGTACCTACCGGGGGCTCTTGAAGATCCAGCTGACAGAGACGCAGTCTGTTTGCAGGCTCACGCAGCTGACCGAGAGCGGCAAGTGACCCTGCGAACCTCAGTTCAGTGCATGATCGAGCAGGAGTACTTAAACATTGGCCTAGAAGAGAAAGTTGCCAAGCTAAGAGAGAAGGTATGGAAGCAAGACATCCAGCTGCTAGAGAAGGACCACAGGATCGCCTTACTTGAGAAGCGCCTCGAAGCTAAGGCAAGGGAAGTCAGAGCCCTGGAGTACGAAGCTTACAACAACAGGCAGTTGGCAGGGCTGATCCGAGCAACTCACCATGCTCGAGATATCCGTCTCGAAGATCAACTCACGGAAAAAGACAAAGCACTGGCAACCAAGGAAGAAGAGATAGAAGAACTGAAGGAAGAAGTATATTGGTTGGACAGTCACAACTCAGAACTTCAGGAAGAGGTGGATAGCTACAAGGAGAAGAGTGGGCGAAACTACCAGCTGATGAAGTACTTGAGTCTTCAACAGATTATGGCAAAGGATGAAGCTCGAATGACCCTTAGTAGTTGGGTAAGGTCAGACAGGAAGAGGGTAGCAGAGGTGATCACAGTGAACCAAGGACTTCCAGAAGAACGTAGAGTTGAACCCAGAACAGAGCACTACAGGATCTCACTAAGCCGGGTTGAGCCGGTACCACTACCTGAGGCTCGAACCCTTACCCCCAAGATGACAAGACTGAGACAAGAACTGGCACCCCTAGAGCAGCAGTTGGCAAGACCTGAGGTGGACACAGTGAGGTTGGCAGCGTGCCTCACGGACACTCACCACGACGACAGGCAGTGATCAAGCAGCAGACAGAGACTGAGGCTGTGAGGTTGGTAGCGCGCCTCACACGCACTTTCAGCAGCATGAGATGGATGCAGTAGGCAGTATCAGTAGATGTCAGTAGTAGTGATGAGACTTGTATCTATCTTCATGAGTAGATGTTTAGACTTGGTAGATCATGACCACCTTTTGGCTCAGCCACGATGTAGCATCCACTTAGATGTACTAATCCTCAAGGTTCCAGGAGCTGGCCTCGAGATAGTACTCATGTCTAGGGTGTAATGCTGTTATGAGTGAACGATCTTTGTGGCTATTCTTGCAGTTTTATTGATGTTCATCTTGAGTGTACTTTAGTGTTGAGTCTATTTCATGTGTGCAACTCCTACTCTAGTTACGCTAACCTAACCATTACCGACCGCCACTATATCTGCTCTATGAAAAATACAGCAAGATGTCGATCCGAAGATCCAACCGACTGCTTGCACGTTTTGAGGAAGCTGAGCAAGAAGAGGCAGTAGTGGCAGTTAGGGCCAGAGGACGTGGCAGAGGTCGTGGTCGCGGAAGAGCAACAACTGCAGTTGGAGGTAGGGGCCGTGGACGCGCAGCAGGCGTGCTCCAGCCCGAGGACAACACACCAGGTAGAGGACAAGAAGTGGAGATGGAAGAGCCAGCAGTGGAGCCTCAGCAGAACCAGCAAAACGACCAGCAACCACCGCCACCGCCTAACTTGGTAGAAGTAATGACTACTCAAACACAACTAATGCAACAGATGGCACAGGCCAACACTCAGATGATGCAAGCTATGCAACGGATACAGGGAAACCAGAACCAGAACCGTCAGGGACAACGTGAGGAAGACCTACAAAGGAAGATTGAAAGGTTCATCAGGCTGAAAGCACCCACCTTCGACTACTCGGACGAGCCACTCGACGCGCACGACTAGCTGCGTACCATCGAGATGAAGCTGGACCTGACAGACTACACTAAAGAGGAATGTTTGGCCCTTGCGGCGCACTAGCTTGAAGGCGCAGCGAAGGAGTGGTGGGAGAGCAACTGTGACTCTCACGCGAACCCCGCTCTGATCACCTGGCTAGAGTTTTGTGAAGCTTTCAAAGAGTACCACATCCCAGAACAAGTCATGATGCACAAGGCAATGAAGTTCAGGACAATGACCCAAGGTGGTTTGTCTGTAGCTGAGTACGCTCGACACTTTGCTAAGATGTCGAGGTACGCTCCTGAAGACGTTAACACTGAAAAGAAGAAACAGTTTTGGTTCCAGCGTGGCTTGCACAGAGGTCTGAGGACAGCACTTGCAGCGAGTTCACACAGGTCACTCAGAGAGCTGATTGACAGGGCTATCGCAGTTGAGAAGGAAATAGTGGGTCTTGAAGATACTTGGCGAGAGAAGAAAAGAAAGACTGAACAGTTGCACAACCACAGACTGAGTCAGAGGCCGAGGAGTGGCCAGAGCAACATGCTCAAGAGAGGCTTTCAGCAGAGCAACAACCAAGGAAGCTCAGGGTTCAACAGAAACAGCTATCAGGGTAACCAAGGCAGTAACGGCAACAGCTTTGGCAGCAGAGGCAACAACTACAACAGTTTTGACAACAGAAACAATAGCTACTCAGGTCAGGGAAACCCCAACTGGAAGCCAAACAACACGCCCTGAATTGGTGGAGGGACCTCAGTAGTCTGCTTTACTTGTGGGAAGCCCGGTCACAAGTCCTTTGACTGTCCAGAGAAGAAGAACAAACAAACCCCAGCCAAGGCACCGGCACCTGGAGGACAAGACAGGCAGCCAGCAACAGCGTAGAGGGGACGCCTCAACCACCTGACAGAGGAAGAAGCCGATGACGCTCCCGACGTTGTGCTCGGTGAGTTTTTAGTAAATGGCATTCCAGCATTGATATTGTTTGACTCTGGAGCAACTGGATCTTATATCTCAACAAGGTTTGTGAAAGAGCAGTCATCCCCGACAATACCTAAGGCTAGACCTATAGTCACTACTTCTCCCTTAGGAGAGCTTAGGTGCACCTTAGAGTGCCTAGCAGTTAGTCTGATGTTAGGTGGGAGGAGTTCGTAAGAGACCTGACAGTCCTGAAGTCAGACGGAATTGACGTGATACTAGGAATTGATTGGCTTACAGAGCACAAATGGGTAATCAGTTGCTCACCCAGAATAGTTGAGTTGACACACCCTAGCGGAGTCAAGGTAACAGTAGAGCCACAAAGAATAAGAACAGGGAAGAGATCCAGAACATGTATTCTGAGACAGTTGGTATAGTCTATCGAGAAAAAGACGATCGAAGAAGTGCCTGTAGTATGTGAGTACCCTGACGTGTTTCCCGAAGAACTACCAGCGCTACCACCTGACCGAGACGTAGAGTTCATAATCGAGCTGCAACCAGGCACATGGCCCATTGCCAAGAGACCGTACAGAATGTCAGTGGAAGAGCTAGAGGAACTCAAGAAGGAGCTAAAAGAGATGCTTGAAAGCGGGGTGATTCGACCAAGTGCATCCCCATGGGGATTGCCAGTGTTGTTTGTGAAGAAGAAAGATGGGTCAATGCGCATGTGCGTAGACTATCGATCCCTGAACGCAGTGACGATCAAGAACAAGTACCCATTACCTCGGATTGATGACTTGCTAGATCAGTTGAAGAAAGCCAAGTACTTTAGTAAGATTGATCTGAGATCGGGATACCACTAGATTAAGATTAGAGAAGGCGACATTCCCAATTCAGCCTTTGTGACTCGGTACGGGCAGTACGAGTTCACCGTTGTGTCCTTCGGTTTGACCAACGCACCCTCTTACTTCATGAACATGATGAACAATGTATTCATGGAGGAATTAGACAAGTTCGTGGTGGTGTTCATTGACGATATACTAGTCTACTCAGAAACAGCTGGAGAACATGAGGAGCATCTAAGGATTGTACTAGAGAAGCTGAGGCAGCATCAACTCTACGGGAAGTTCAGCAAGTGTGAATTTTGGCTGGAGAAAGTAGCCTTTTTGGGTCACGTACTGGCGGCTAAGGGCGTAGCAGTAGACCCAGAAAAGATTGAGGCAGTAGCAGAATGGAAGCAGCCGAAGAATGTCACGGAAATCCGAAGCTTTCTGGGTTTGGCAGGTTACTATAGAAGGTTCATTGAGAACTTCTCCAAGATTGCCAAGCCAATGATCGAACTACTCAAGAACAATGTCCTGTTCGAGTGGACAAACAAGTGTGAAAAAAGTTTCCAAGAGCTCAAGCACAAACTTACTACAACGCCAGTATTGACCCTGCCAGATATTCGCAAGGATTTCGTAGTCTATTGCGATGCTTCGAGACAAGGTTTGGGATGTGTTCTTATGCAAGAGGGCAAGGTTGTTGCTTATGCATCAAGGCAGCTGAGGAAACATGAGGAAAACTACCCCACACATGATCTAGAACTGGCAGCAGTGGTATATGCATTGAAGATCTGGAGGCACTACCTGATTGGCAACAAATGCGATATCTACACGGATCACAAAAGCTTGAAGTATTTCTTCACCCAATCCGAACTAAATATGAGGCAGAGAAGGTGGTTAGAACTGATCAAAGATTACAACTTGGAGATACACTACCATCATGGCAAAGCCAACGTAGTAGCAGATGCCTTGAGCCGAAAGAGTTATTGCAACAACTTGATGATAGAAGAAAGTCAACCAGAACTAGCAAGGGAATTGTACATGCTGAAACTCGAGCTAGTAGAAGAAGGAAAACCCCAGGAAATGAGGGTGAAGTACAACCTAGAAGACCGAATCAAAGAAGCTCAAGGAAAGTGTCCAGAAATCCAAGAGGTAAAAGAGGATATCCAGCGAGGAGTGGCACCTGACTTCCGAGTAGATGAAGCAGAGACAGTATGGCTGAAAGACCGTATTTGTGCACCGCAGGACAAGGAAATCAGGAAAACAATTCTCTCCGAGGCTCACGAGTCCAAGTACTCAGTACACCCAGGATGCACCAAGATGTATCAAGATCTGAAGGATAAGTTCTGGTGGAAGAAAATGGGAGAGGACATAGCAGAGTATGTAGCCATGTGCGACTCTTGTCGAAGAATCAAGGCGGAACATCAAAGACCAGCAAGACTGCTGAAACCACTAGAAATTCCAATGTGGAAGTGGGAAGATATCAGCATGGATTTCGTGGTTGGCCTACCTCGCACTCAGAAAGGGAATGATGCCGTTTGGGTCATAGTTGACCGGCTGACAAAGGTAGCCCACTTCATACCAGTCAAAGGCACATACCCAGTGAGCAAGCTAGCAGAACTATATATAGACAACATTCTCAAGCTGCATGGGGCACCAAAAAGTATTGTGTCAGACAGAGGACCACAATTCATAGCTCAGTTCTGGAAAAGCCTACATCAAGCCATCGGGACAACCTTGGAGTATAGCATAGCTTACCACCCTCAGACAGATGGGCAGACCGAAAGAGTGAACCAGATTCTGGAAGACTTGTTGAGGACATGTGTCCTAGTTTACAGCACAGACTGGGAGAAGAGTCTATCGTATGCAGAATTTTCCTACAACAACAGCTACCAGACCAGCCTGTAGATGTCCCCCTTTGAGGCACTATATGGCAGAAAATGCAGAACGCCTCTAATGTGGTCAGAGATGGGAGAACGAAGATTCTTTGGACCCGACATGATTGTAGAGGCACAAGAAAATGTGGCCAAGGTCCGAGAGCACCTGAAGGCAGCTCAGAGCCGACAAAAGAGCTATGCGGATAAAAGGAGACGTGATCTAGAGTTCGAACTAGGGGACTTCGTCTACCTAAAAGTGTCACCCCTCAGTGGGCATAAGAGATTCCAAGTGAAAGGGAAGCTAGCACCCCGTTTTGTGGGACCGTATCAGATACTGGAGAGAATAGGAAAGCTAGCATACAAGCTAGACCTACCAGAGGACCTAGCTGGAGTACACTCAGTGTTCCATGTATCTCAGCTGAGGAAGTGTCTAAGAGTACCAGAACATGAGGTCAAAATAGAGGCATTAGACCTACAAGACACCTTGGAGTACCTGGAGTACCCAGAGAAGATACTAGACAGAGCAGTCAAAGAGACCAGAAGCACAGCTATCCCATTTTGCAAAGTGCAGTGGAGCAACCATACAGAAAAGGAGGCTACATGGGAGAAAGAGTCACTACTAAAGGAGAGATACCCCCACTTGTTTAAACCATAGGTAACCACAAATCTCGAGGATGAGATTCTTGTGAGGGGGAGACTATAAAAACCCTAAAAATTCCCTTAGGATTTGTTGAATGCAAAAATGCGGATTTAAAATTTTTTGGTGAAATTGTGTGCCTACAAACAAACACATAAGAGTGTCTTCTACTTGCTCCCTAAATTCTTAGGCAATTTAAATTCAAATTAAAAATAATTTGAAGTGCTAAGGACCAAATAGATGTGATTTGGAGTTAATTTTGTTTTATTGGATTTTCTGTTGTGTTTGAATTCAAATTCTAGATTTGAATTCAAACAAATACTAACTAAACTAATTAAAACCTAAACCAGACCCTGTTGGGCCGAAACCCCTAGCCCAAGTCCACCTAACCCCCTCGAACTCCCTTTTCCGAGCCAACCAGCCAACCGGCCCAGCCGGCCTTGCGGCCCAGCAGCGGCCCATCCCATCGCCGCGTCGCCCCCGCGTCCCGCTTCTCCCACTGACCGGCCGTCCCCGCCTGTCAGCGACACTCACCGCACAGTGTCGTCTTCCCCAACTGACTCCCCTCTCTGCTTTTCGCCGCCGCACGCGCTGCTCTCTCTGCTCCCGCGCCCGTGAGCGCCGAGCCAATCCCGTCGCTGCGCTCGCGGCCCGTCGCGATGCTGCCACGTGGAAAGGGCACGGACGCCCAAATCGCGAGCCGTCCACCCCGCGGAGCCCTAGCAGCCGCCGCCCTACTTAAACCCCTGTCGAGCCTCTCCCAGCCCTAGCAGCCGCAGTCCTTCGGGGTTTTCTTCGTCTCCAAGTAGAAGCCGAGGTTGAGAAGAGGAGGGAGGAGTCGGAGGAGGGTGAAGGGAAGCCGAGGAAGGAAGCCGACACCGAAGACCGGAGCGCCGCCGCCCGCGGAGCAGCCGACACCGAGCCGGAGCGAGGACGAGAAGAGGAGCGCGAGCACCGGAGGAGCACCGCGAGCCTTCAACGAGCTGCTGCGTACGCCGACTAGCCCCTAGGTGAGCCGCCGTCGTTGACCTCCCCTTTCTCCCCTGTCTCCGGCCGAGCGTAGTGTTGGCACTCCTTACGGCCTACAGATAAATCCGCAAGCGAACGGATACCGATGTAGCTTTCACCCGGGAGTATTCCAAGGTATCGATTTCCACGGGGAACGAGAAGTGTACTAATCCTAAACTAAGTTGTCCTAGGTAGATGGAGTGGATGAATGAAATGGATGAGGGTGATGACGACAACAAGGAGAGAAGAGAAGAGGTAGGAGGCTAGAGAGGGTACAGGTCTGGTAAGGGTATTCTACCGATTGATTGAGCAGAGCAGAAGATACAGATAGATACTTGCTTCGGGACTACAGAGCCTCCGACACACAGAAAGGGATGAGAAGGGGTGCCAGTTACCCTGAACCTTGGGTCCTAGGACACCGGAACTAACGTGATGGACTACGAAGACCGAAAGGGCTGTCACCACCTTACGGCTACCACCTCCATTGCGATGGGCAGAAACTAAGGTGACGGGCAAGTCTAGGAACCACTCCTACACTAGTCAATAACTACTTATCTCCTATAGCAAGATAAGCACCCAAGCTAAGCAACCAGTATACAGTTATACCAATCAACTAAGCATTGAACGAAGAATGAGACAAGTATATAAAAGTAAGAACTGAATGCTCAATTAATCAAAGAGAGATACAAGAGTTACCAGACATGACCCAGATGTCACTCGAAGCAGAGTCGCATCCGTAGAGGTACAACAGGAAGAGGGGCCGACACTCCGGCTCCTCTCCGGGACGCTCACCTCTCCTCTCTCCCTATTTCTACTGAGTGGCAAAACCTAGCGACGCCTACTCTTCTTCTTCTCTTGTGTTGTGTGTCTTTCAGGTGACCTGGGGGCCTCAATTTATAGGGGAGCCAAGACGGTGGAGGTGGAGTAGCTGCCAAGGCTGCAAAGGGCGGTGCCGGGCCATTCGGCCGAACAAGTCGGTTCGGCCGAACCGAGCAGTTCGGCCGAACTACCACGCAGCACCGCCTTGAACCTGAGGCGGTGCAGAGGCGGTTCGGCATGTGGGGGCGGTTCGGCCGAACTGGGCCATTCGGCCGAACTGGCCCAGTGGCCTGGTTCACTCCCCCGTGCATCCTCTGCCCTGTGGGCCCTCCTGGCTAGCTTCCTGGTGCTTGGCATCGAGTTGATTCGGCACAGGATGATGTGTCGGTGCTCCGAAATGAGTTGGCGGGCGTCCTACGTGGCTTGCACAGACGTTGATTGGTTGTTGTAGACGTGGACGGCTCCCGGCGACCTGTACGGCTAAGGGGGGTAACCGGCCGAATGGGTCGTTCGGCCAATTCAGTCATTTTCGACCCCTATAGCACGTATTTCGCAATGTTGTACCTGCACAAGCGACACTCACCAAAACTCGTGGAACTCCATTAGAAATAAAACCTAAGTACATGGAATGTTGCATACTCTCTCATTTATTCCCGCGTATTGGTGGTCGAATTTGGGTTGTAACGACCGCCAACAAGCTCCCCCAAGCTTGGCTCTTTGCTCGTCCTCGAGCAGAGATAAAACTTAGGCTCGGTGGATCAGGAGTTGCTACAATGTCATTTTTCTTGCAGGTAACTTCATAAACAACTAGTACTCAAACAAATACTTGAATCACTAGCAAGGTATTAATTCACCATTTTACCTATGGGGCTTATAGCAATCTCTTTATCTTGGGCGGTTGAAAGAATGAACAGTTTAACTTAGTTTTATTCCACCCTACTCTTTTCAGGATCCTATCTCGGAGTTTTCACCCTTTTGTGAAAAGACAAATTGTTCCTCATTGGCTCACTCAATCGCTCAAGTGTATTTGAATCCTCACCAAAGGCTTTGCCTTCTTTTCATCCTAACATCTAATTTGGCTTTTGTGTGGCTCGGGGACAAAGGATGAAGGCATACAAGCATCTTATATATTGCTAAGTCAAAGACCGGACCTTAGGAGAATCAAATCACACTCTTAGATCGAGAAGTGCAAGTGAGTGGAATATGCAGAGTGGAATATGAGTGGAATTTGGTGGAACTTCATGGAATGATTGTTCCTCTCCTTTATTTTTCGAGAGCATGGGCTATCTCTTCTTCTTTTTTGCCATGCCTCTTTGGCATGCTGTTCTTTTTCTCATATTTTTGCCATGCCACTTAGCATGCTTTTCTTTTTTTCTTTTTGCATAGCCCATGCCTCTACTTCAAAGATATTTGGAGAGGGAATAAAAGAACATGAAGTTTATTTTTTGTGGAATGGATGATGGCATGGTTTTGCTAACTCCCAGTGTAGGAATTGCAAGTGAGAGGTGGAGTGTTTGTGAATCTCGATCTTAGAAGCATGAAAGATTCCTCACTAAGGTCACAACAATTTGACAAAGCTCACTAAGATGAGAAGCAGCATATGGTAGAAAGTTTAGAACTAATCCTATCATATGGCTCTGGTAGGTATTATGACCAATGAGGAACTTTGTTTTATTTTTGAAAGCATAATCATCCGAGATTTTCACCATACTAAGAGCAGAAATAGAATTCAACCAAAGTATCACTATATCAATCCCCACAACAACCTAGACTTGGAATAAGGCATATGCTCCCACAAGGTTTTCAGGTTCATTTCTACTCATGCCAAATAACTCAAGCATAGTCAAGCAACTAGTTGCAACAAAGTACTAGCAAAATTAATGACAGAGCAACCATTCATCATTTCCAAAGTGAGAGGCATATGATTCATTCCATGCATGGTTGAGAGTTAATTTTATTCAAGGGAAGTATTTTCGATTGAATGACCAAAGTGCTGAGTAGTTCGAAACGTACCTGATGGGGGTGCTCCCCCAAGCTTGGACTCTTCACTAGTAGATTCAACCTTGAAAGGTACTGAGTCAGCTGGTCGGCCTGCTCGTTCTCGTCCTGTTCCTCCACTGTGTCATGCCTGTACTCATGTATCTTTTCGTTAAACAGGACAGTCTCCGGTTGGTTCAAATGCACCAACCGGAGCGACAATTTTATTCTTTTTGCATTCAACTCTAATTTTATTTATTCATCAAGCTAAGGTTGTAAACAAAATGTTTGGAAGGGACATAATTAGAGCACCTCCTAAACAATGATTTGAGCAAAGGGAAATGAATTGGGAAATAAATTGAAACTAATGGTGCTCTACAGGATACAACCATATGACATCTGCTCTATAGATGGAACATAAAGGTCTAGATGTTACGTGGCTTTGGCGAGCCTCTCTGATTTGGCTGTGAATGCTTGGTATAGGACATTGTTCTTGTCCACCTGCCAAGGCTCACCTTCAGTAACCTTCTCATCCTGGTTGCTCAACTTCTGGCATGTTTATGCTAGTTCTTTTTCAGGCTCTTCAACCATGGGTTTCTCTTCTCCCTCCTCCATGGCTTTCTTCGTTGGTGGACTTGTCATACTCATGGAGAGGGAACCCTTGGGTGAGGAAAGGTCTTTGGACAAGGATTGGGTGGTCATGGCAGCTGGGAAATGTGAACACTTGGTCGTGTTCGGGAAAGTGATGGAGGATGGTTTCTGACTTGAGATCGACAAGCAGCTTTCCCAACATTTTCCTAGCGACTTCGAGACAAGATGGGATAGAGATAGGATCAAGGGTCCAAAAGGACGCTCAAGGGGCAAAAGAGGGATCCTTCGGTCGAACCAACATGGTTTGGCCGAATTGTCCTAATTTGCCCAAACTAGAGTGGTCTAGTTTGCCCAAAGTGCTTCAGTGAGTCTATCTCTCTAGTGCCTACCCATCTCATTGACGGTCTTTACAGAGTGTTCTTGATCTTCAGCTTGACCACTAGCTTGGGGGTGTTAAGGTGTGGCTATAAAATGCGGCTCCCCAAAGCTTAGATATTTCCGGGAGTCAATGAGATGGGAGCCCCTATGACTAGCCCAGGGACGCCAAAGCGAGGAAAGATGTTTTCATGGGTCATTTGCTCAGCGTTCCTAGTGGCTGCGGATCGATAGGGCTTTGCTTCTACCCAGTTAGAGACGCTATCTACGGCTACCAGAATAAACTCGTAGTTCTCTGAGTTAGGCAAAGGACCCATGGGGTCTATTCCCCTTACATCAAAGATTTCTACTAAATATTACTGGTGAGTGGCTTCGCGTCTCTTTCTCGAGTTTCTGGCAGTGTGGGCATCACTTGCTAAGTTTCTTAGCTTCTCCATATTGACAGACCTTTATTCTGAACACTCCATAATGTCCTTCAGAAGGTGCTCCATGATATCTCTCCTAGGTTTTATGTGCCTCAGGTGCAGGCATGCATCGTCTGAGTCCATTTTGTATCCAGAAGAGATACGGGTTGTCCCATAGGTGATGTCTGCTCTCGTAAACTAATCTTTTCCTATTTTCACCTAATGGGACGTACCTTAACACCATGAAGTGTCAACTATGGTGGTGTACCACGGCTCTAGTGTTGTGGCCTTGAGGAGCGTATCACCCGGTAAGAAAATCAATGATGGGAAGATCAAACGGGACTTGTACCCGAGACAAAACCAACGGATGAGTATTGGGTTCGCATCCTTTTTGGTCAAAAGGTACTTCAAAGCAGCATGGTCAGAATAGACTATGACCTTTGCCCCAAATAGGTAGGACCGGAATTTGTCTATTACAAACACAACTGCTAAGAGTTTCTTTTCCGTGGTTGCGTAATTGAGCAGGGGCCAGTGAGCATAATGCTTCTTGTCCTTGGTTTGGCCCACAACAGCTCCTATGGCAAAATCGCTCGTATCACACATGATTTCTAGTGGAATGCTCTAGTCATGGGACTGGATGATGGGAGCGAAACTGAGTGCTTTCTTAAGGGTTTGAAAGGAAGCATAGCACTCTTGATTAGAGACGAGAGGGGTTCTTTGGCTATGAGAGTGGTCAATGACCGAGCTACTAGAGAGAAATTTTCGATGAAACACCTATAGAGCCCTGTGTGGCCAAAGGAACTACGAATCCCCTTTACTCGTAGGAGGTGTAGGCATAGGGTCGTATTAGAGGGTATGACAAGGGAAGATGATGGCTCCAGGCTTTGATTCTAGTCTTTCCCATATCAAAGACGAATCTCCGTGACAATTGCCTTACGACCCCAAGATAAGATGAGATAGGGATATGATGAGTATAGAGATTAGGAGTAATCCCTTTGAAGTCTTGGATTGAGTGTCCAAAGACTGACCAATCTTCCTCCATGACCGTGAAAGTCTGTTGGGTTTCAATGTCAGAGAGCTGGTCACTGATGGTCACTGGAGTGTGTTCATCCTTAAAGAGGGAAGCACACTTCAATCCAGAGGGAAAAGGCTTAGGCTCGATTGGAGGATGAATGTCTTCTTCCTCCATAAGGATTTGGGCATCTTCTTCTAGGAAAGGTTGCTCTAAGTCTACTAGAGTTGTTGACATGACTTCCTCTATTGGATCAAGATCGGGGTTTGTCTCTATTGGGGTACTCAAGGAATAGGAATAAGAGACTGGGACAAATTCTTTTCCGATCCTAAGCTCTAGCTGGTTTTGTCACACCCGGTTTTACACAGAAACCCGAATGCTACTATATGTGTGCCCAGGAAGTCCACAGAACACATATAGTTAACAAATATGATAAACAGAGTACATATGCTCGAATAAACTGGTTTTACATCAGAGTTTGACTCAAATAACTAAATAAAACAGCGGAAGTCTCTTTATTAACTCTCTCTAAACAAAGATGAAGACGAAGCCGATAACAAAAACCGATAACCCACGGGGACACCGACTGGTTGAGCACAGCTAGTAGAATGGCAGATCCTCAGGAAATTCAACAGCAGCAGTACCATCTAATCCATCTGTTACCCATCCGGGATTTTGTTGAATAGCAAGTGTAAGTAAATGCCTCACTTAGCAAATACAACACGGATAATGAAGGCTTAAAAGAAAGGCTTGACACGGCTGTACTGCATTAGCAATTTTAGTTGTTTCATTTTAACATCATCATAATCACTACTTTGACGTGAATCCCAGTTGTAACCCAATTAATATAGTGGAGGTGAACATTAAACATTAATAAGCATCATCTTCTAATCAAAAAGGATACATGCCGCTCGTGTCCCTGAGCAAGGCTATCAGGATAGATTATACACTCTGCAGATGTTTCGCCCTTTACCCACTAGTCGCGTAAAAGTTCAAAGGAACTTTGCACCCAACCACGCACATCAACACTTCCGAGGTGTGACTGCATAGGGACGCTACGAGGCTCTTCACAAGACACCCTAACAAAACAGTAGCCGTTATGGTACCACCTAGGCAGCATGACCCAAGGCACCGAGATTGACTGACGCTCATGTCGCAACACGAGGGGGTCAATGGCGTCCAAGCGCGGTAATGAAAACAACAACAAAATAAATAGCGCAACGTGTGGAACCCCCACCATACGGTGGCTCCCAACACGGGACTGTGCCTCACAGGGACATAGCCGACGGATACTGTCACACCCGGATTTACACAGAAACCCGAATGCTTCTATATGTGTGCCCAGGAAGTCCACAGAACACATATAGATAACAAATATGATAAACAGAGTACATATGCTCGAGTAAAATGGTTTTACATCAGAGTTTGACTAAAATAACTAAATAACACAGCGGAAGACTATTTATTAACTCTCTCTAAACGAAGACGAAGACGAAGCCGAAATCCATAATCCACAGGGACTCTGACTGGTTGAGCACAGCTAGTAGAATGGCAGATCTTCAGGAAACTCAATAGCAGCAGTACCATCTAATCCATCTGTTACCCATCCGGGATTTTGTTGAATGGCAAGTGTAAGTAATTGTCTTACTTAGCAAATACAACACGGGTAATGAAGGCTTAAAAGAAAGGCTTGACACGGCTGTACTGCATTAGCAATTTTAGTTGATTCATTTTAACATAAACCAAGATTACTACAATTAAGTGAATCCCAGTTGAAATTCCCAATTAATGAGGTAGAGGTAAACATTAGTCAATAATAAACATCAACTTCTAATCAAAAAGGATCCAGGCCGCTCTTGACCCTGAGCAAGGCTATCATGATAGATTATACACTCTGCAGAGGTTTCGCCCTTTACCCACCAGTCGCGTAAAAGTTCAAAAGAACTTTGCACCCAACCACGCACATCAACACTTCCGGGGTGTGACGGCATAGGGACGCTACGAGGCTTTTCACAAGACACCCTAACAAAACAGTAGCCGTTATGGTACAACCTAGGCAGCATGACCCAAGGCACCGAGATTGACTGACGCTCATGTCGCAACACGAGGGGGTCAATGGCGTCCAAGCGCGGTAAAGAATAACAACAACAAAATAAATAGCGCAACGTGTGGAACCCCCGCCATACGGAAGCTCCCAACACGGGACTGTGCCTCACGGGGACATAGCCAACGGATACTCCGTCCTCGGTGGATCAAACCATACTCTCACCCATGCTTCCCATAACGCCGTCGGCCCGCCGGTAACCACTGTTGAATTAGAGCCGTACAAGTTACTTGTCCAAGACCAGAGCCATTATAGTTCCGGCGGTGGCGACAGGTTCCTGGGTTGCCGCTTTAAGAACCAGTCCTTACGGAGAGACACTAGGGCCAAGCATGAAGCATACACCCTAGCTCCCTGATCCATGTTGCTAAAAAGCAAATTTTAACATTAACATTGAAGTGAACCATTAAGTCAAGATTAACAGTCAAACATTGGTGACAGTAGCGGCGCTTAGCAAAGATCTACCCAAATGCAATAACCCAGGGTAACCAAGGTATAGGATAAACAAAGCTAGGAATAACCTTAATAGGAACAATTTAGACACATGCATATGCAGTAAATAATGTAAAAGTGTGTTTGGGTAGCAAGGATTGTCCGTGCTGTACTTGCCTTCGTCCAACTGCTGCTGTTGCTCTTGCTGCTGCTGTTGGTCTTGCTCCTCGTAACCCTCGAACTCAAATGCGTACGGCTCACCGACTGGACTCATACATCAACACACAAGCATCCATACAAGCCAGTACATGCAAACAATATTATTCTATTAGAACAGTACACCAAACAATAAAAACAGAACAAAAGAAGGCTTAGAAACTAATCTACGCTTCGCTACGAACACGTGAGCGCGAAAATCACTCAAATCGGAGCTAAAACGAAGAAGTTATGGCTTTTCTAAGGTTCAGGGACTTGCTGGCAAAGTTTTAAAAGTTCCAGGGGCTTATTTGCAAAAACTCAGGGGCTAAAACATGATTTTATATAGAAACAGGAGGGTTTATTTGCAAATTAACCAAAACAGGACCTCGGGCACTATTTTTAAATAAGTCAGGGGGTTTTCTGTAAAAATCAGGACTTAATTGTAATTATTTTTGAATAAATTTGGACTGCGGTTTAATTTTGAAAAAGTACAAGGGCTCTTTTGAAAAACGGCTCGGCTGACTGGGGGTTGACCGGTATTGACCCGAGTTGACTCCGGTTGGCTTTCGATCTGGGCCGTCGGATCTAGTGTGGACGACTGAGATTGGATCCAGGGGAGAGGGGTCGCCGGCGGTGACGGAGCTGCGGCGGCGAGCGGCGGCGCTTCGCCGGCGTTGCTCGAAATCGAGCTAGGGGCCTTGATTTGGGACGGGATTTGGCGCTATGTGACCGGGGCAACGCGACGAGTCCTCCAGAGGGGATCATGACGACGACCGCACGGCGAGGACGACGGACGGCGAGCAATGGCGGCAACGGACTCCGGCGACGGCGGTGCAAAGCGAAGGCGGCTCTACGGTGCAAGATTGCCACGGGTTTTGGGTGCTGCGGACGCGGCGTGACCACGTGAACTCGACAGGGCGGGTTCTCGACGATGGTAGCGCAGCAGCGGCGGCCGGCGACGATGAGCAGGAGCGGCGGAGTTCGGGCGATAATGGCGACGGGGCTACGGCGCGCGGAGCAGAGCGAGATCGGGCTTGGGAGCGAGCTTACCACCTGGCGGAGCTTCCCCGGCGGTTGAATCGACCGGAGCGACGGCGAGACGGCGGATCAACGGCGGCGGCGAGCTCGGACTTCGGACGGCGGCGCGAGCTTGGATGGGGCGGCTAGGGCTAGGGTTTTCGGGGCAGGGGGATCGAGAGGCGACGCTGCTATTTGTATGGAGGACGAGGGGAGTCCTGGTGGCCTCGGCGTTCGCGCCGTGGCCGGGCCGGACACCGGCGCCGGGGCCGAATCCAACTCGGACGGAGGAAGGGGACGGGGCTGACCGGTGGCCCCGCCTGGTCAGTGGTTAGGGGTGCGGGGCGGGCCGGCCTGGCTGCTGGGCCGCGGGGTGGCGAAGCTGGGCCGCGAGGGGGCGAGGTGAGGCGGGCCGGTTCGGCTGGGGCGCTGGGCCGCGGGATGGGCCGAGCAGGCTGACGCGAAGCTGGGCCGGAAGCGGCTACGCGGGGCGGGAGGTAGGCCGCTGGGCCGGGCCGAAAGCGGGGCGCAGGAGCTGGGGCGAGCAGGCCGGCAGCGGGCCAAAAGTGGGAGCGCGGGGAGGTGGGCCGCTGCGAAGAGAAAAGAGTAGGAGGGCCAAGATTGGACGGGGAAAAGAGTTTAGGGGGAAAAAGTGGACTCGGCCGCAGAAACTTTTCTAGAGCTCCAAACACAGCGATTCAAATTCGAATTTAAACAGAATTTAAATTCCAACTGAACCACACACAAACAAAACACTATGCAGCCGGCATGAATGCAACAAAAATGTTTCTAACCTTATATTAAATTTTATTTCCCATAAATAATTTATTTTCCTTAGATAAATATGAGCATAAAATTAAATAAAAAGAATTTAATTACTAAATTTTAAAAATAGGCATTTTTAGGGTGTTACAAACCTACCCCCCTTAAGATGAATCTCGTCCTCGAGATTCGGACGTGGATGGGAACAACTGTGGATATTCCGCTCTGAGATCTTCTTCTCTTTCCCAAGTCGCTTCATCCACTGAATGTCGACTCCACTGAACTTTGCACATCCGGATCACTTTATTTCTGGTGACTCTTTCTGACTCCTCCAAAATTCTGACAGGATGCTCCGTATAGGTAAGATCTTCCTCCACATTCAACTCATCAATCGGAATCTGTTCCTCAGGTACTCGCAAGCACTTTTTTAACTGAGACACATGAAACACATCATGTACTCCCGCTAACTTCTCTGGTAGCTCTAACTGATACGCCACCTCACCTTTCCGACCAAGTACCTTGAACGGTCCAATGTATCGAGGTGCTAACTTGCCCTTAACGTTGAACCTCTTCACGCCTCTCATGGGTGACACCTTGAGATACACGAAGTCTCCAATTTCAAAGCTGAGATCTCTCCGTCGGTTATCCGCATAGCTCTTCTGTCTGGATTGTGCTACTTTCAGATTTTGTCTGATTATCTGTACTTGTCGCTCTGCCTCTCTCAGTATCTCAGGTCCGAACACCTGACTTTCTCCCGTCTGATTCCAGAATAGTGGTGTCCTACACTTTCTGCCATACAAAGCCTCAAAGGGTGCCATTTGCAAACTCTTCTGATAGCTGTTGTTGTACGAAAATTCCGCGTACGGTAAACTCTTGTCCCAACTGGCACCATATTGTAGAGCACATGCTCTCAACATATCTTCCAATATCTGATTTGTCCGCTCTGTCTGTCCATCTGTCTGCGGATGGTAAGCTGAACTGAACTGTAGCTTAGTGTCCATAGACTCATGCAATTGTCGCCAAAAGTGCGATGTGAATTGGGTACCTCGGTCTGACACTATTCTTTTTGGTACCCCATGCAAACACACAATCCTCTCCATATACAACTCTGCTAGTCTGGCTCCCGAGTAGGTGGTCTTTACTGGTAGGAAATGCGCCACCTTGGTCAGACGATCCACGATTACCCAGATTGAATCAAATCCCCTCTGAGTGCGAGGTAAGCCAGTGATGAAATCCATACCGACTTCTTCCCACTTCCATTCAGGTACCTTCAGGGGCTGGAGCAAACCTGCTGGCCTCTGATGTTCAGCCTTGACTCTCTGACATGTGTCACATAGAGCTACGTATGTGGCCACATCTCTCTTCAATCCATACCACCAAAATCTCTCTTTGATATCTTGGTACATCTTGGTACTACCTGGGTGTATTGAATACGCCGATTCATGGGCTTCCCTGAGAATTGCATCCCTGATCTGCACTACATCTGGTACACAGATCCTCTTCTCGTACCACAATGTTACTTGGTCATCCACTCGAAAACCAGGGGCTTTTCCTAATGCCACCAGTTCTACGATCTCCTTAATCTTCTCATCTGTGAGCTGTCCTTTTCGGATCTCTTGTTCCAAAGTCGGTTCTACTGCCATCTCGGTGACGCTGGTCACAAATCCCAAACTCATCCTTTCAAACTCTAAACTGAGTTCTTCCGACAAACAATGTCCCGTGATCTTATTCACATAACTCCTTCTACTCAGAGCATCTGCCACCAGATTGGCCTTCCCTGGATGATAATGTATCTCCAAGTCGTAGTCCTTGATCAGTTCTAACCAACGACGTTGTCTCATATTCAGATCTGACTGTGTGAATACATACTTGAGACTCTTGTGGTCAGTGTAAATATCACACTTATGTCCAATCAAGTAATGCCTCCAAATTTTCAAAGCATGCACTACAGCTGCTAACTCCAGATCGTGTGTCGGGTAGTTCTGCTCATGTTTCCTCAACTGTCTCGATGCATAAGCTACTACTCTGCCTTCCTGCATGAGCACACATCCCAATCCTAGACGAGATGCGTCGCAGTAGATAGAGAAGCTCTTGGTTATATCCGGCAACACTAGCACGGGTGCCGTTGTCAACCTCTTCTTTAATTCTTCAAAGCTAACTTGACACTCTTCAGTCCAGACAAACTTGGCATTTTTCTCCAATAACGCCGTCAGGGGTTTAGCAATCTTGGAGAATCCTTCAATAAACCTCCGATAGTATCCAGCCATTCCAAGGAAACTTCTGATTTCACTCACATCCTTAGGCGGACTCCAACTCAACACATCACTAACCTTCTTCGGATCAACTGCCACTCCACCGTTGGATAGTACGTGTCCCAAGAATGCTACTTCCTTCAACCAAAACTCACACTTGCTCAGCTTGGCATACAACTGATGCTCACGAAGTCTCTGCATCACCAACCTCAGATGTTCTTCATGTTCTTCCTCGTTTTTGGAGAAAACCAGAATGTCGTCAATGAACACCACTACGAATTTGTCAAGATAGTCCATGAACACACTGTTCATCAGATACATGAAGTATGCCGGTGCATTTGTCAATCCAAAAGACATGACTGTGAACTCATATAGACCATATCGGGTGGTGAAGGCTGTTTTGGGGATGTCAGTCACTCGTATCCTCATCTGATGGTAACCGGATCGGAGATCGATCTTAGAGAACACACATGCTCCTTTTAACTGGTCGAAGAGATCATCAATCCTTGGCAACGGGTACTTGTTCTTGATGGTCACTTCATTCAAAGCTCGATAATCCACACACAATCTCTGGGTCCCATCTTTCTTATCCACAAACAAAACTGGTGCTCCCCAAGGGGATGAACTAGGACGAATATACCCTTTTGCTAACAATGCCCTTAATTCCTCCTTAAGTTTCTCTAGTTCTTTTACTCCCATTCTATATGGCCTCTTAGCTATAGGTGCAGTACCAGGCTTAAGATCAATAACAAATTCAACTTCGCGGTCTGGGGGCATACCTGGTAACTCATCTGGAAACACATCTGGGAATTCGCACACCACTCTGATGTCTTCCAGTGCTACACCTTCCGCTTGGTAGATCTGATTGTGTCCCACGGGGCTCGCTGCTTGGTACTCCACTTTCTCACCAGTCTTTGCTGTCAGCTGCACTGTCCTTTTGGAGCATTGAATCACTCCATCATATCTGGCTAACCAGCTCATACCCAGAATCAAGTCAAACCCAAGAGTTTCTAGGACTATCGGATTCACCACAAAGTCTACCCCCCTTATTGTGATGGTGATACAGGGGCAACGTAAAGTGGCACGCTGTTCTCCCCCAGGTGAACTAACTACCATGGGGTTCCCCATAGGTTGCAAGATCATCATGTTCTTTTTCACGAAAGCAGCAGATATGAAAGCATGCGAAGCTCCAGTATCAAACAAAACAGTTGCGTGAGACGAGTTGACAGGGAACGTACCCACAACGACATCCGTTGCTCCTTCTGTGGTTTCTGCACCCATGTGGTTGACCTTTCCTCTCGCTGGGTTCTGCTGCTGATTCCCGTTCTGGTTCTGCGGTTGTCCAATCCTCTGATTGTTGTTCTGACCCACGGTGTTCTGAGCCTTGCGAGGACAAGCGCTGGCGTAGTGTCCCAACTCACCACAACCAAAACACCTCGGAGCCGTAGGTGCATTGTTGGTTGGATTGGGGCGTTGGACTGGACCACTCTGTGGCTGGTTCTGAGGACGTTGCTGTGGTAGTGCTGAGGGGTACTGGGGACGTGGCTGGTACTGGGGTCGTTGCTGATACTGGTTGCGGTTCATCAAACCGGACTGTCCCTGGAAACGCTGTGGTGTCACCATCTGTTGGTTTCCTTGCTGAGGGCTGAAGCGAGGGCGAACGTTGCTTCCTGACGGTATGCCTTGAAGCTTCCTCTTCTTTTCTTCCATCTCACGGCGCTTGTGCTCTAGCAGTAGTGCGCTATCCACCAGTTCTTGAAATATGGCGAACCTAGAGCACAGGAGCTGGTACTGGAGTGTATCATGCAGGCCATCACGGAATCGGGTCTGCTTCTTCCTATCCGTATTCACATCCTCTGGAGCATAACGGGCCAACTCAATGAACTTGTCACGATAAGCGGTGACACTCATACCTTCCTGCTTCAATGCCAGGAACTCCTTCTTCTTCAAAGTCATCAGCGCTTCCGGCACATGGTGAGAACGGAAGCTGTCGCGGAACTCCTGCCAAGTGATCTGATCAGGATTGGGGTGAGCATACTGGTACGCATCCCACCAATCCAAAGCTGCTCCCTGGAGCTGTCCACTTCCATACAACACCTTCTCCCGGTCGTTGCACTGTGCGATGTCCAGCTGTCGTTCCACTGCCTTGAGCCAGTCCTCTGCTTGCATTGGGTCGCTAGACTTGCTGAAGGTAGGAGGGCGTCCCTTCATAAACTCGCCCCTTTTATCTCGGGGTTGCACGTAGTGCTGTTGGGGCGGGTTCTGCTGATTCTGCTGCATCAGTGCTATGGTTTGCGCCATCTGTTGTGTCAGCTGAAGTTGCATCTGCATCATCTGCTCCATGGTGAGTGGCGGTGGTGGAGGTGGTGGATTCTGATTCTGATTCTGGTTGCTTCCACTGCCTCCGGGGTTGCTTCTGGTGTTAACCATCTACCATATCAAGAAATCTCCCATCAGTATTCCCGCCAACTGGTATTAGATAACCCATGCCTTGGAAAGATATGATTCAGAGGTATAGAGAGTAAGACAGAGGAGGTGCAAGAAGTCAGCTAACCCAACTATTTATTCACTAATATTCCTTAAACCTTAGTCCTATATCTAGATGGAGATAGACTTGCATCTATGACCATCACAATCATTACAAAGATCCAAATCAAACATAAGCATAATAACAGTAAAATCAAGCACCCAAAGACACGATTCACAGAAGACTCGACAACACTGGTTTTGAAAATCGTAACTAAATGATCTGAAACAGAATCATGGTGGTCTCCTAATGATTTGTCAACCGTTCTAACTAGGCTGCGTTCCTACAGTCAGCACGGCTCTGATACCAATCTGTCACACCCGGATTTACACAGAAACCCGAATGCTTCTATATGTGTGCCCAGGAAGTCCACAGAACACATATAGATAACAAATATGATAAACAGAGTACATATGCTCGAGTAAAATGGTTTTACATCAGAGTTTGACTAAAATAACTAAATAACACAGCGGAAGACTATTTATTAACTCTCTCTCTAAACGAAGACGAAGACGAAGCCGAAATCCATAATCCATAGGGACTCTGACTGGTTGAGCACAGCTAGTAGAATGGCAGATCTTCAGGAAACTCAATAGCAGCAGTACCATCTAATCCATCTGTTACCCATCCGGGATTTTGTTGAATGGCAAGTGTAAGTAATTGTCTTACTTAGCAAATACAACACGGGTAATGAAGGCTTAAAAGAAAGGCTTGACACGGCTGTACTGCATTAGCAATTTTAGTTGATTCATTTTAACATAAACCAAGATTACTACAATTAAGTGAATCCCAGTTGAAATTCCCAATTAATGAGGTAGAGGTAAACATTAGTCAATAATAAACATCAACTTCTAATCAAAAAGGATCCAGGCCGCTCTTGACCCTGAGCAAGGCTATCATGATAGATTATACACTCTGCAGAGGTTTCGCCCTTTACCCACCAGTCGCGTAAAAGTTCAAAAGAACTTTGCACCCAACCACGCACATCAACACTTCCGAGGTGTGACGGCATAGGGACGCTACGAGGCTTTTCACAAGACACCCTAACAAAACAGTAGCCGTTATGGTACAACCTAGGCAGCATGACCCAAGGCACCGAGATTGACTGACGCTCATGTCGCAACACGAGGGGGTCAATGGCGTCCAAGCGCGGTAAAGAATAACAACAACAAAATAAATAGCGCAACATGTGGAACCCCCGCCATACGGAAGCTCCCAACACGGGACTGTGCCTCACGGGGACATAGCCAACGGATACTCCGTCCTCGGTGGATCAAACCATACTCTCACCCATGCTTCCCATAACGCCGTCGGCCCGCCGGTAACCACTGTTGAATTAGAGCCGTACAAGTTACTTGTCCAAGACCAGAGCCATTATAGTTCCGGCGGTGGCGACAGGTTCCTGGGTTGCCGCTTTAAGAACCAGTCCTTACGGAGAGACACTAGGGCCAAGCATGAAGCATACACCCTAGCTCCCTGATCCATGTTGCTAAAAAGCAAATTTTAACATTAACATTGAAGTGAACCATTAAGTCAAGATTAACAGTCAAACATTGGTGACAGTAGCGGCGCTTAGCAAAGTTCTACCCAAATGCAATAACCCAGGGTAACCAAGGTATAGGATAAACAAAGCTAGGAATAACCTTAATAGGAACAATTTAGACACATGCATATGCAGTAAATAATGTAAAAGTGTGTTTGGGTAGCAAGGATTGTCCGTGCTGTACTTGCCTTCGTCCAACTGCTGCTGTTGCTCTTGCTGCTGCTGTTGGTCTTGCTCCTCGTAACCCTCGAACTCAAATGCGTACGGCTCACCGACTGGACTCATACATCAACACACAAGCATCCATACAAGCCAGTACATGCAAACAATATTATTCTATTAGAACAGTACACCAAACAATAAAAACAGAACAAAAGAAGGCTTAGAAACTAATCTACGCTTCGCTACGAACACGTGAGCGCGAAAATCACTCAAATCGGAGCTAAAACGAAGAAGTTATGGCTTTTCTAAGGTTCAGGGACTTGCTGGCAAAGTTTTAAAAGTTCCAGGGGCTTATTTGCAAAAACTCAGGGGCTAAAACATGATTTTATATAGAAACAGGAGGGTTTATTTGCAAATTAACCAAAACAGGACCTCGGGCACTATTTTTAAATAAGTCAGGGGGTTTTCTGTAAAAATCAGGACTTAATTGTAATTATTTTTGAATAAATTTGGACTGCGGTTTAATTTTGAAAAAGTACAAGGGCTCTTTTGAAAAACGGCTCGGCTGACTGGGGGTTGACCGGTATTGACCCGAGTTGACTCCGGTTGGCTTTCGATCTGGGCCGTCGGATCTAGTGTGGACGACTGAGATTGGATCCAGGGGAGAGGGGTCGCCGGCGGTGACGGAGCTGCGGCGGCGAGCGGCGGCGCTTCGCCGGCGTTGCTCGAAATCGAGCTAGGGGCCTTGATTTGGGACGGGATTTGGCGCTATGTGACCGGGGCAACGCGACGAGTCCTCCAGAGGGGATCATGACGACGACCGCACGGCGAGGACGACGGACGGCGAGCAATGGCGGCAACGGACTCCGGCGACGGCGGTGCAAAGCGAAGGCGGCTCTACGGTGCAAGATTGCCACGGGTTTTGGGTGCTGCGGACGCGGCGTGACCACGTGAACTCGACAGGGCGGGTTCTCGACGATGGTAGCGCAGCAGCGGCGGCCGGCGACGATGAGCAGGAGCGGCGGAGTTCGGGCGATAATGGCGACGGGGCTACGGCGCGCGGAGCAGAGCGAGATCGGGCTTGGGAGCGAGCTTACCACCTGGCGGAGCTTCCCCGGCGGTTGAATCGACCGGAGCGACGGCGAGACGGCGGATCAACGGCGGCGGCGAGCTCGGACTTCGGACGGCGGCGCGAGCTTGGATGGGGCGGCTAGGGCTAGGGTTTTCGGGGCAGGGGGATCGAGAGGCGACGCTGCTATTTGTATGGAGGACGAGGGGAGTCCTGGTGGCCTCGGCGTTCGCGCCGTGGCCGGGCCGGACACCGGCGCCGGGGCCGAATCCAACTCGGACGGAGGAAGGGGACGGGGCTGACCGGTGGCCCCGCCTGGTCAGTGGTTAGGGGTGCGGGGCGGGCCGGCCTGGCTGCTGGGCCGCGGGGTGGCGAAGCTGGGCCGCGAGGGGGCGAGGTGAGGCGGGCCGGTTCGGCTGGGGCGCTGGGCCGCGGGATGGGCCGAGCAGGCTGACGCGAAGCTGGGCCGGAAGCGGCTACGCGGGGCGGGAGGTAGGCCGCTGGGCCGGGCCGAAAGCGGGGCGCAGGAGCTGGGGCGAGCAGGCCGGCAGCGGGCCAAAAGTGGGAGCGCGGGGAGGTGGGCCGCTGCGAAGAGAAAAGAGTAGGAGGGCCAAGATTGGACGGGGAAAAGAGTTTAGGGGGAAAAAGTGGACTCGGCCGCAGAAACTTTTCTAGAGCTCCAAACACAGCGATTCAAATTCGAATTTAAACAGAATTTAAATTCCAACTGAACCACACACAAACAAAACACTATGCAGCCGGCATGAATGCAACAAAAATGTTTCTAACCTTATATTAAATTTTATTTCCCATAAATAATTTATTTTCCTTAGATAAATATGAGCATAAAATTAAATAAAAATAATTTAATTACTAAATTTTAAAAATAGGCATTTTTAGGGTGTTACAGATACTCCGTCCTCGGTGGATCAAACCATACTCTCACCCATGCTTCCCATAACGCTGTCGGCCCGTCGGTAACTACTGTCAAGCTAGAGCCGTACATGTTAATTGTCCAAGACCAGAGCCATTATAGTTCCAGCGGTGGCGACAGGTTCCTGAGTTGCCGCTTTAAGAACCAGTCCTTACGGAGAGACACTAGGGCCAAGCACGAAGCGTACGCCCTAGCTCCCTTATCCATGTTGCTAAAAAGGAAGTTTTACCATTAACATTGAAGTGAACCATTAAATCAAGATTAATAGTTAAACAATGGTGACAGCAGCTGCGCCTAGCAAAGTTCTACCCAAATGCAACAACCCAAGGTAATCAAGGTATAGGATAATCAAAGCTAGGTACAACCTTAGTAGGAGCAATTTAGACACATGCATATGCAGTAAATAATGTAAAATTGTGTTTAGGTACACTTGCCTTCGTCAAACTACTGCTGCTGCTCCTGCTGCTGCTATTGGTCCTGCTCCTCGTAACCCTCGAACTCAAACGCATACGGCTCACCGACTGGACTCATACATCAACACACAAGCATCCATACTAGCCAGTACATGCAAACAATATTATTCTTTTAGAACAGTACACCAAACAGTAAAAACAGAACAAAAGGAGGCTGAAAAACTAATCTATGCTTCGCTACGAACACGTGAGCGCGAAAATCACTCAAATCGGAGCTAAAACGGAGAAGTTATGGCTTTTCTAAGGTTCACGGGCTTGCTGGCAAAGTTTTAAAAGTTCTAGGGGCTTATTTGCAAAAACTCAGGGGCTAAAACATAATTTTATATAAAAACAGGAGGGTCTATTCGCAAATTATCCAAGACAGGACCTCGGGTGCTATTTTAAAATAAGGCAGGGGGTTTTCTATAAAAATCAGGACCTAATTCTAATTATTTTTTAATAGATCTGGACTGCGGGTTAATTTTGAAATAGTGGAGGGGCCCTTTTGCAAAACGCTACGGTTGGCGGGTTAATCGGTATTGACCCGGGCTTGACTCGGTCTTGGTTCGATCTGGGCCGTCGGATCAAGCACGAGCGGCTGGGAGGCGGCGGCGCTGGTTGGTGGCGGCGCTGAGCGGTGGCGGCCGCGCATCGCCGGGGAAACGCGCAAGATTGCTACGGGGCACGATTCGGGGCGGGATTTGATGCTACAGGTACGTGGGACGACGGCGAGTTGAGTGGGGGGGTTCTCGTCGGCGGCGGAGCAGCGGAGGTGGCGCGCGACGAACCATGGCGGCGGCGGTGCTCGGGCGGTGACGGCGACGGGGCTATAGCGCGCGAAACGGAGCTAGACCGGGCTTGGGAGCGAGCTTACCACCTGGCGAAACTTTCCCGGCGGTCGGATTGGACGGAGCGACGGCGAGACGACGGGTCGACGGCGGCGGCGAGCTCGGAAGCGGCGGTGGCGATGCGAGCTTGGCTAGGGTTGGGGTTAGGGGCAGGTGGTCGGGCTTCGGGGCGGCGCGGCTACGGCCTTTATGGAGCGGCCGAGGGAGAGTCCGGGGGTCCTTGGTGTGCGTGCCGGGCCACGCCAGACTCGAGCTCGTGGCCGAGCCAGACTCCGTCGCGAGGTCGGGGACGACCCTGACACGCGGGTCCAGCGTGTCAGTGGCTGGAGGCGTGAGGCGGGCCGGCCTGGTGGGCCGCGTCGGGGGGAAAAGAAGGCGGGGGTGCTGCGCGGTCTGCTGGGCCAAGTTGGGCCATTGGCGGGCGGGTTGGGCTAGCGCGGGAGCAGGAGAGCAGGCAGGCCGGCGCGGGGCGAAGCAGGCCGAGCTGGGCCGAAAGCGGCGAGGAGGGGAGCTGGGCCGCTGCGGGGAGAAGAGAAGGAGGAGCAAAATCGGTCGGGGTAAAAGTTCAGGGAGGGAAATCAAACTCGGGCTGCTGCAACTTTTCTACGGCTCCAAACACAACGATTCAAATTCGAATTTAAACAGAATTTAAATTCCAATTGAATCGCACACAAACAAAACACAATGCAGCCAGCATGAATGCAACAAAAATGTTTCTAACCTTATATTTAATTTTATTTCTCATAAATAATTTATTTTCCTTAGATAAATATGAGCATTAAATTAAATAAAAGTAATTTAATTACTAAATTTTAAAATAGGCATTTTAGGGTGTTACAAACCTACCCCCCTTAAGATGAATCTCGCCCTCGAGATTCGGACGTGGATGGGAATAACTGTGGATACTCTGCTCTGAGGTCTTCTTCTCTTTCCCAAGTCGCTTCATCCACTGAATGGCGACTCCACTGAACCTTGCACATCCGGATCACTTTATTTCTGGTGACTCTTTCTGTCTCCTCCAAAATTCTGACAGGATGCTCAGTATAGGTAAGATCTTCCTCCACATTCAGCTCATCAATCGGAATCTGTTCCTCGGGTACTCGCAAGTACTTTTTCAACTGAGACACATGAAACACATCGTGTACTCCTGCTAACTTCTCTGGTAGCTCTAACTGATATGCCACCTCACCTTTCCGACCAAGTACCTTGAACGGTCCAATGTATCGAGGTGCTAACTTGCCCTTGACGTTGAACCTCTTTACGCCTCTCATTGGTGACACCTTGAGATACACGAAGTCTCCAACTTCGAAGCTGAGATCCCTTCGGCTGATATCTGCATAGCTCTTCTGTCTCGATTGTGCCACTTTCAAATTCTGTCTGATTATCTGCACTTGTCGCTCTGCCTCTCTTAGTATTTCAGGTCCTAATACCTGACTTTCTCCCGTCTGATTCCAGAATAGTGGTGTCCTACACTTCCTGCCATACAGCCTGGAATGGTGCCATCTGCAAACTCTTCTGATAGCTGTTGTTGTACGAGAATTCCGCGTACGGTAAACTCCTGTCCCAGCTGGCACCATATTGTAGAGCACATGCTCTCAACATATCCTCCAATATGTGATTTGTCCGTTCTGTCTGCCCATCTGTCTGCGGATGGTAAGCTGAACTGAACTGTAGCTTAGTGTCCATAGACTCATGCAGTCGTCGCCAAAAGGGATGTGGACTGGGTACCTCGATCTAATACTATTCTCTTTGGTACCCCATGCAAACACACAATCCTCTCCATATACAACTCTGCTAGTTTAGCTCCCGTGTAGGTGGTCTTTACTGGGAGGAAATGCGCCACCTTGGTCAGACGATCCACGATTACCCAGAGTGAGTCAAATCCCCTCTGAGTGCGAGGTAAGCCAGTGATGAAATCCATATCGACTTCTTCCCACTTCCATTCAGGTACCTTCAGGGGCTGGAGCAAACCTGCTGGTGTCTGGTGCTCAGCCTTGACTCTCTGTCATGTATCACACAGGGCTACGTATGTGGCCACATCCCTCTTCAATCCATACCACCAAAATATCTCTTTGATATCTTGGTACATCTTGGTACTACCCAGGTGTATCGAATACGTCGATTCATGGGCTTCCCTGAGAATTGCATCCCTGATCTGCACTATATCTGGTACACAGATCCTCTTCTCATACCACAATGTCCCTTGGTCATCCACTCGAAAACTAGGGCTTTTTCTAATGCCACCAGTTCCATGATTTCCTTGATCTTCTCATCTGCAAGCTGTCCTTTTCGGATCTCTTGTTCCAAGGTCGGTTCTACTGCCATCTCGGTGACGCTGGTCACAAATCCCAGACTCATCCTCTCAAACTCTGAACTGAGTTCCTCCGGTAAGCAAAGTCCCGTGATCTTATTCACGTAACTCCTTCTACTCAGAGCATCTGCCACCAGGTTGGCCTTCCCTGGATGATAATAAATCTCCAGGTCGTAGTCCTTGATCAACTCTAACCAACGATGTTGCCTCATATTCAGATCTGACTGTGTGAACACATATTTGAGACTATTGTGGTCGGTGTAAATATCACACTTATGACCAATCAAGTAATGCCTCCAAATCTTCAAGGCATGCACCACAGCTGCTAACTCTAGATCATGTGTCGAGTAGTTGTGCTCATGCTTCCTCAACTGCCTCGATGCATATGCTACTACTCTGCCTTCCTGCATGAGTACACATCCCAATCCTAGACGGGATGCATCACAGTAGATAGAGAAACTCTTGGCTATGTCGGGCAGAACCAGCACTGGTGCTGTTGTTAGTCTCTTCTTCAATTCCTCAAAGCTGACTTGACACTCCTCAGTCCAGACAAACTTGGCATTTTTCTCCAATAACGTCGTCAGGGGTTTAGCAATCTTGGAGAATCCCTCAATGAACCTCCTATAGTATCCAGCCATTCCAAGGAAACTTCTGATTTCACTCACATCCTTAGGCGGATTCCAACTCATCACATCACTAACCTTCTTCGGATCAACTGCCACTCCACCATTGGACAACACGTGGCCCAAGAATGCTACTTCCTTTAACCAAAACTCACACTTGCTCATCTTGGCATACAACTGATGCTCACAAAGTCTCTTCATCACCAGCCTCAGATGTTCTTCATGCTCTTCCTCATTCTTGGAGAAAACTAGAATATCGTCAATGAACACCACTATGAATTTGTCCAGATAGTCCATGAACACACTGTTCATCAGATACATGAAGTATGCCGGTGCATTTGTCAATCCAAAAGACATGACAGTGAACTCATATAGGCCATATCGGGTTGTGAAGGCTATTTTGGGTATGTCAGTCACTTGTATCCTCATCTGATGGCAACCGGATCGGAGATCAATCTTAGAGAACACACACGCTCCTTTCAACTGGTCAAAGAGGTCATCAATACTTGGCAGCGGGTACTTGTTCTTGATGGTCACTTCATTCAAAGCTCGATAATCCACATACATTCTCTGGGTCCCATCTTTCTTATCCACAAACAAAACCGGTGCTCCCCAAGGGGAAGAACTAGGACGAATATACCCTTTTGCTAACAATGCCCTTAATTCCTCCTTAAGTTTCTCTAGTTCTTTTATTCCCATTCTATATGGCCTTTTAGCTATAGGTGCAGTACCAGGCTTAAGATCAATAACAAATTCAACTTCGCGGTCTAGGGGCATACCTGGTAACTCATCTGGAAACACATCTGGGAAATCGCACACCACTCTGATGTTCTTTAGTGCTGGTAGATCTGATTGTGCCCCAAGGGACTAGTTGCTTGATACTCCACTTTCTCACCAGTCTTTGCTGTCAGCTGCACTGTTCTCTTGGAACACTGAATCACCCCATCATATCTGGCTAACCAGCTCATACCCAGAATCAAGTCAAACCCAAGGGTTTCTAGGACTATTGGGTTCACCACAAAGTCTACCCCCTTATTGTGATGGTGATACAGGGGCAACGTAAAGTGGCACGCTGTTCTCCCCCCGGGTGAACTAACTTCCATGGGGTTCCCCATAGGTTGCAAGATCATCATGTTTTTTTTCACGAAAGCAGCAGATATGAAAGCATGCAAAGCTCCAGTATCAAACAAAACAGTTGCGAGAGTCGAGTTGACTGGGAACGTACCCACAACGACATCCGTTGCTCCTTCTGCGGTTTCCGCACCCATGTGGTTGACCTTGCCTCTCGCTGGATTCTGTTGCTGATTCCCATTCTGGTTCTGCGGTTGCCCAACCCTCTGATTGTTGTTCTGACTAACGGCGTTCTGAGCCTTGCGAGGACTAGCGCTGGCATAGTGTCCCAGCTCACCACAACCGAAACACCTCGGAGCCGTAGGTGCACTATTGGTCGGAATGGGGCGTTGGACAGGACCATTCTGTGGCTGGTTCTGAAAATGCTGCTGAGGTATTGCTGGGGGGTACTGGGGACGCTACTGGTACTGGGGACGTTGCTGATACTGGTTGCGGTTCATCGGACCGGACTGTCCCTAGAAACGCTGTGGAGTCACCATCTGCTGGTTTCCTTGCTGAGGATTGAAGCGAGGGTGAACATTGCTTCCTGGCGGTTGGCCTTGAAGCTTCCTCTTCTTTTCCTCCATCTCATGGCACTTGTGCTCCAGCAGTAATGCGCTATCCACCAATTCTTGAAAAAGTGGCGAACCTGGAGCACAAGAGCTGGTACTGGAGTGTATCGTGCAAGCCATCCCGGAATCGGGTCTGCTTCTTCCTATCAGTATTCACGTCCTCTGGAGCATAACGGGCCAACTCAATGAACTTGTCACGATAAGCGGTGACACTCATACCTTCCTGCTTCAATGCCAGGAACTCCTTCTTCTTCAGGGTCATCAGCACTTCCGGCACGTGGTGAGAACGGAAGCTATCGCGGAACTCTTGCCAAGTGATCTGATCACAATTGGGGTGAGCATATTGGTACGCATCCCACCAATTCAAAGCTGCTCCCTGGAGCTGTCCACTTCCATATAGCACCTTCTCCCTATCATTGCACTGTGCAATGTCCAACTGTCTTTCCACTGCCTTGAGCCAGTCCTCTGCCTGCATTGGGTCGCTAGACTTGTTGAAGGTAGGAGGGCGTCCCCTCATAAACTTGCCCCTTTTATCTCTGGGCTGCACGTAGTGCTGTGGAGGCGGGTTCTGCTGATTCTGCTGCGTCAGTGCTATGGTTTGCGCCATCTGCTGTGTCAGCTGGAGTTGCATCTGCATCATCTGCTCCATGGTGAGTGGGGGTGGTGGAGGTGGTGGGTTCTGATTCTGGTTGCTTCCACTGCCTCCGGGGTTGCCTCTGGTGTTAACCATCTATCATAGCAAGATATCTCTCATCAGTATTCTCGTCAGTTGATAATGTATAACCCATGCTTGCAGATGGTGCACAAGAAGATAGCAGTACTTGAAAGGGTATGATTCAGAGATATAGAGAGTGAGACATAGGGAGTGCAAAGGGGATAGATAACCCAACTATTTATTCACTAATATTCCTTAAACCTTAGTCCTATCTCTAGATGGAGATAGATTCTCGTCTATGACCATCACAATCATTACAAAAATCGAAATCAAACATAAGCATAATGGCAACAAAATCAAGCACCCAAAGACATGATTCACACAAGACTCGACAACACTGGTTTTGAAAAACGTAACTAAATGATCTGAAACAAAATCATGGTGGTCTCCTAATGATTTATCAACCGTTCTAACTAGGCTGCATTCCTACAGTCAGCACGGCTCTGATACCAATCTGTCACACCCGGTTTTACACAGAAACACGAATGCTACTATATGTGTGCCCAGGAAGTGCACAGAACACATACAGTTAACAAATATGATAAACAGAGTACATATGCTCGAATAAACTGGTTTTACATCAGAGTTTGACTCAAATAACTAAATAAAACAGTGGAAGTCTCTTTATTAACTCTCTCTAAACGAAGATGAAGACGAAACCGATAACGAAAACCGATAACCCACGGGGACACCGATTGGTTGAGCACAGCTAGTAGAATGGCAGATCCTCAGGAAATTCAACAGCGGCAGTACCATCTAATCCATCTGTTACCCATCCGCGATTTTGTTGAATAGCAAGTGTAAGTAAATGCCTCCCTTAGCAAATACAACACGGATAATGAAGGCTTAAAAGAAAGGCTTGACACGGCTGTACTGCATTAGCAATTTTAGTTTTTTCATTTTAACATCATCATAATCACTACTTTCACGTGAATCCCAGTTGTAACCCAATTAATATAGTGGAGGTGAACATTAAACAGTAATAAGCATCATCTTCTAATCAAAAAGGATCCAGGCCGCTCGTGTCCCTGAGCAAGGCTATCATGATAGATTATACACTCTGCAGAGGTTTCGCCCTTTACCCACCAGTCGCGTAAAAGTTCAAACGAACTTTGCACCCAACCACGCACATTAACACTTCCGAGGTGTGACTGCATAGGGACGCTACGAGGCTTTTCACAAGACACCCTAATAAAACAGTAGTCGTTATGGTACCACATAGGCAGCATGACCCAATGCACCGAGATTGATTGACGCTCATGTCGCAACACGAGGGGGTCAATGGCGTCCAAGCGCGGTAATGAAAACAACAACAAAATAAATAGCGCAACGTGTGGAACGCCCGCCATACGGTGGCTCCCAACACGGGACTGTGCCTCACAGGGACATAGCCGACGGATACTCTGTCCTCGGTGGATCAAACCATACTCTCACCCATGCTTCCCATAACGTCGTCGGCCCGTCGGTAACTACTGTCAAGCTAGAGCCGTACATGTTACTTGTCCAAGACCAGAGCCATTATAGTTCCAGCGGTGGCGACATGTTCCTGGGTTGCCGCTTTAAGAACCAGTCCTTACGGAGAGACACTAGGGCCATGCACGAAGTGAACCATGTTGCTAAAAAGCAAGTTTTACCATTAACATTGAAGTGAACCATTAAGTCAAGATTAATAGTTAAACAATGGTGACAGTAGCTGCGCCTAGAAAAGTTCTACCCAAATGCAATAACCCAAGGTAATCAAGGTATAGGATAATCAAAGCTAGGTACAACCTTAGTAGGAGCAATTTTGACACAGGCATATGCAGTAAATAATGTAAAAGTGTCTTTAGGTAGCAAGGATTGTCCGTGCTATACTTGCCTTCGTCAAACTGCTGCTGCTCCTGCTGCTGCTGTTGGTCCTGCTCCTCGTAACCCTCGAACTCAAACGCGTACGACTCACCGACTGGACTCATACATCAACACACAAGCATCCACACAAGCCAGTACATGCAAACAATATTATTCTATTAGAACAGTACACCAAACAGTAAAAAAAGAACAAAAGAAGGCTCAAAAACTAATCTATGCTTTGCTACGAACACGTGAGCGCGAAAATCACTCAAATCGGAGCTAAAACGGAGAAGTTATGACTTTTCTAAGGTTCAGGGGCTTGCTGGAAAAGTTTTAAAAGTTCTAGGAGCTTATTTGCAAAAACTCAGGGGCTAAAACATAATTTTATATGAAAACAGGAGGGTTTATTCGCAAATTAACGAAGACAGGACCTCGGGTGCTATTTTTAAATAAGGCAGGGGGTTTTCTATAAAAATCTGAACCTAATTCTAATTATTTTTGAATAGATCTGGACTGCGGGTTAATTTTGAAATAGTGGAGGGGCTCTTTTGCAAAATGCTATGGTTGGCGGGTTGACCGGTATTGGCCCGGGGTTGACTCGGTTTTGGTTCCATCTGGGCCGTCGGATCGAGCACGAGCGGCTGGGATCAGATCCAGGGAAGGGGAGGGTCGGCGGCGGCGCTGAGCGGTGGCGGCGGCGCATCACCGGCGAAACGCGCAATAGCGCTACGGGGCACGATTCGGGGCGGGATTAGATGCTACAGGTACGTGGGACGACGGCGAGTTGAGTGGGGGGGGGGGGTTCTCGTCGGCGGCGGAGCGGCGGAGGTGGCGCGCGACGAACCATGGCGGCGGCGGCGCTCGGGCGGTGACGGCGACGGGGCTATAGCGCACAAAACGGAGCTAGACCGGGCTTGGGAGCGAGCTTACCACCTGGCGAAACTTTCCCGGCGGTCGTATTGGACGGAGCGACGGCGAGACGGCGGATCGACGGCGGCGGCGAGCTCAGAAGCGGCGGCGGCGATGCGAGCTTGGTTAGGGTTGGGGTTAGGGGCAGGTGGTCGGGCTTCGAGGCGGCGCAGCTGCGGCCTTTATGGAGGGTCCGAGGGAGAGTCCGGGGGTCCTTGGCGTGCGTGCCGGGCCACGCCGGACTCGAGCTCGTGGCCGAGCCAGACTCCGTCGCGAGGTCGGGGACGACCCTGACACGCATGTCCCTCGTGTCAGCGGCTGGAGGCGTGAGGCGGGCCGGCCTGGTGGGCTGCGTCGGGGGGAAAAGAAGGCGGGGGTGCTGCGCGGTCTGCTGGGCTAAGTTGGGCCACTGGCGGGCGGGTTGGGCTGGCGTGGGAGCGGGAGAGAAGGCAGGCCGACGCGGGGGCGAAGCAGGCCGAGCTTGGCCGAAAGCGGCGAGGAGGGGAGCTAGGCCGCTGCGAGGAGAAGAGAATGAGGAGCAAAATCGGCCGGGGTAAAAGTTCACGGAGGGAAATCAAACTCAGGCTGCTGCAACTTTTCTAGGGGTCCAAACACAACGATTCAAATTCGAATTTAAACAGAATTTAAATTCCAATTGAATCGGACACAAACAAAACACAATGCAGCCGGCATGAATGCAACAAAAATGTTTCTAACCTTATATTTAATTTTATTTCTCGTAAATTATTTATTTTCCTTAGATAAATATGAGCATTAAATTAAATAAAAGCAATTTAATTACTAAATTTTAAAATGGGCATTTTTAGGGTGTTACAGGTTTATTGGTGAATTTTCTAGGATTTTCATGATTGGCCTACTAATAAAGATGGACTAAGTGGAATTTTCAGGTAAGTCAAAGATATGGAAATCCAGGAAAAGTTCAGGGTCCTTAATCTTAACGGGTATGACCCGCAAGATCCCTAAACAGTCGAGGACCCTTCCTGATATGAACCTTAGATGTTTCTGAGATGATGACCATGGTTGTTGACGTAAAATCCGCACCTCACGCCAAGCACACAGCAAGCCGAACAAGCTGGCTTCAAACGTGACCCGGGCTTTTGAATCCGGAAGCGTGCCAGTCAGTTTGCCTGAAAACTAACAAAGGGATAAAACGTTTAGATCAAAACCTGGAACGTGCCGATTGAGACCAGACAGTTCCATATTTACGGCGTTGAAGCCAATCTCGAGAGACATATAGCTATGGACAAGCTATCTGTCAGCAGTTAGAACTTCATTCGGCAATCGGCACAGCATGCAAGGAGCGCACTGCCGAATGCGTGACGTAAGCATGACGAAAGATCGGCTTTCAACCAAATGAACATTGTAACAAATACTCATAGCCGATTAACGAGAAGCAGAGCATGATAGATAAATAAAAGGATGAAACATGATCATAAATTCGCAGTAAACAAAGAATGCATAGGCCGAAAGCAGCACCCGTCAAGCATGATGACAAAACAAGTTAATCCACCGCATGATACGACTTGTTTGTCACCACGCCACTAATCAGATTAGACCAATCCACCGCATGATACAATCTAACCATGAAAAGCTAAAAGCATTCAATGTTTAGTTACGAACCCACAACACAGTCACGAATTTACATTGAAAACAAGAATGCATAGGCCGAAAGCAGCACCCGTCAAGCATGACAACGAACGAGTTAATCCACCGCATGATACAACTCGTTTGAAGCCACACCACCAATCAGATTAGATCAATCCACCGCATGATACAATCTAATCGTGAAAGGCTAAAAGCATTCATTGTCCAATGCAAACCCACGAACACACGTTCACTCGTGAGAGCACTGCCGAATACGGCTATTTAGCCGAATCGGGGTCCATGGCGAAGGAACAAGCCTAATCGGTAAAGATAAATCTATCAGATCGAATCGAATTCTAATCCACCGGATGATTAGCTCTAAGACGACCCAAAAACCTGCATCTACCGCATGATACCCGGTTCTGTCAAGACTGACACGATACCGACAAGTTCGAACCCGCGACACGTAACAACCTAGATCGGTTTCGGATTCGGCTGTGAGGGGATAATTCGTCATGTTATGAAGTATAGCCGATTCTAGCCGATCTAGATTGGGCAAAGGTGTGTTGCATGAATTAAACACATAGTAAAAACGAAGCAACACGGGGTAACTTAATGAATCTGCTAGATCTTGCCGAAATCTAACAGAGCCGATAACTTGGTCCATACTAGATCTTAGCCCACCGCATGGCTCATGACCTAACAGAGGAACCTTCTTGAGACCACAACTTAAATCCACCGGATGATACTAAGCATGGTAACAAGACTACTTGCATCAAAGCTTAAATCCACCGCATGATACTAAGCATGATACAAGGTTGCCGGTACTTACGGAGGTCGACGGATCGATGACTCCTCTCGAAGAACTCGACGACACGACTAAAGGACTCGATGTTGGCACGGGGCCGGTTTGTTGTAAGATTGATTCGTCTGTCTTTTATAGCTGCCATGGGTTTATATTTATACCCAGGTCTTGATACAACTCCTAGTCGGACACGACTACAACACTTGTTTCTAAAAATAAATGACGAATCTTCGTGCCCATATTGCTTTCCTTGTTCGAACCGGCCTTTTCCTTATGTTGACCCACGTCATCATGTCTTCCCGAATGCTACCACTCTTCGCCTGCGGAACCATGCCTCTGCCGAATGATGACGCATTCCCGACCGCAAAGTATCTCTGCCGAACGTTTCAGCCGAATGGCGATGCGTTCCCGACCGCAGAGCATCTTTGCCGAATGCTTCAGAAAAAACCCTTTTAGCCGAATGGCATCCTTCTACCAAATCCGGCCCACATGTCAGCCTCTTCCTGGTGCCAATTTTTGGTGTCAACACATGCCCCTTCAATTTCGGGATAAGAGGTAACTTTTATCTCGGAATTGACCAAAAGCACTTAACATTTCCAAGTTAGTTCTGCTCGGCACCCGCTTCTCCTTCCGAATCTTCAGAGCTCTCATCCGGATCCGAACCCTAAGTCATCGTCTTCCAAGATCCAACCTTCAAATGGCGGACCAAGATCTTGCTCTCCAGGTAAACTTCAATCCCCTCAAGCATGTTCGGCAGTCTTCTTTCGATTTGCATTTTAAATTTCTTCTTATCCCCTTTCATTCTTGATAGGCCCTAGCTGCCGAAATCCTCATCCCTGTTGAGGAAAAATCTCCATCTTATTTCCTCGGTCCCGTAGGAGATTCAGATCCTTCTGAAATCATTGCGGCCGAATCTCAGCGGATTCCTTTTAAGATTTCACTGACAAAACCTCATGAGTGGCAAGACGCTTTCAAGAACTGGCCTTTGCCCCCAATCGCCGGATGGAGAAACTGGTATAAAAGGATGTCTGATGATAAAAGCCCTCAAACACAGAATTGGGATCATTTGCGTATTTCTCATTGCCTGGAGCTGTCATTAGCTGAAACACCAAAGAATGAGAACCTCCTGATTGCAGCTTGCCACTTTTGGTCCAATGGTACAAATACTTTTCTTTTTGGTCATGGCCCAATGTCTCCAACTTTGGCCGATGTCTACATGATGACTGGCCTGAATGTCACAGGAACTGTACACCCATATGATCATAAAGGTTCCTCCAAGCAGACAGGAGTGAAAACAGGGATTGGATATAAGAGATACATTCAGAATCATATGTCTGATGGCCCTCTGACCGATGTTGAATACAGGGCCTTCCTGAATATGTGGCTATGCAGATCAGTCTTTTGTGGCAAAGCCAATGAGCCAACCTTGAATCACATTGTGATGGCTGAAGAGCTGGCTGCTGGAAAAGTCATCCCACTTGGGAAATATCTCCTGGGGAGTGTTTACCATATGCTCAACCAAACCACCCACCTGATGCACACTAACAAGAAGATCCCTTGTGTCAATGGTCCCTGGTGGTTTGTCCAAATGTGGCTGCAATTATACATGCATCAAATTGTTGCTATTGATCTCAACAGCCGAGACTTCCCTTCAATCAATTATAAAGAAGGAGAAACCCGGAGAACCAAAGGTTGTCAAACTTATGGAGAAGCTGCCTCCACTGTATCTATCAACAAAAACATTGGTGAACTGTTTGAGCTCTTCTTCAGAGGTTTTGCCAATCCTCTTTGGTTCCCTTATTTGGACAATGACAATCTTACTCTCCCTTGCGAATTCAGCTTTGAGACTGGATGCACTGATGTACAATCTGTAGCAATTTTTAATGCCTTCATCCAGCCCTGCACCTTGCCAGCCGAATTCTGTGGAGGGAGGCTAGTCCAAAGCACTTATGAATATTATCAGCCAAACATGATGGCTAGACAGTTGGGATGTGGCCAAGTGCCCCCTAGGCTATTCCTCCATGAATTCCTCAGGCCTAGGGAGATAATCAAGGATTTCACAGAAACAAGAAGGACCTTCAACTATAAATGCTGTGGAACCATTTATGCACCTGATCCTTTTGTGCTAATAATATCTGCTCATCCTTCCTTCACTCTCTGGTGGCAAGAATTCCATGATCATATCTTCAACATGCCAATTCATCCCTTCTGCCTTGAATTAATGCCTGATTATCAGCCAACTGCAGAGGTAATATGCTTATTCCTTTATCTATCTTAACAACATTGGCCCCAATTGATTCTGACTTTATTATTTTGCAGGACATAACACCTGCCCCTCTTGCCAGGGTAATTTTATACAAAACTGCAGGCCCAATCTCTGCTTTGGGGCACCAATCCCCTACTTTGGCTCAGCTGATGGCTAGACAAGCTTCCTCAGATCCAATACTCACTAGACCATCATCTGTCAAGAGAAAAACTCTCCTTATAGCTGCTCCTTCAGTTGTAAAGAAGAAAAGAACAAGTAGCAAAATCAAGGTCAGAATCCCTCTTCTTTGACTATAATGCTTTTGGTGTTTTTGCTCAGCTTTATTTCCTTTTGATTTCAGGGCAGAGAACAACAGCTAGCAATCAGTGCAGGTCCTGCCGATGCTTCAATGACTGGTAAAATTTCTCATTATCTCATCTTTAAAGTTCCTTTCCATCGGCATTGATTCCTTTTCAGTTTCAGAGCAAATTTCAATAGACCTAATTTTGGAGAGTCCTCCTTCTCATCAAGAACTAGCTTCAGCTTCTCCTGATGTTCCTCAACTAGAAGCCTCTTCTCCACCAACAGATCTTCCAAGCTCTCCTCAGCATGACATACAAGAATCTTTGCCTGAGCTCGAGCTGCCCTCTCTTTCCATCCAAGAGACCAGGAATGAGGTAGAGATAATTACTCAGTCTTCCAGTTCTTTATCCAATGAATCATCAATAATTCGGCAATATCTTTTTCAGGAGAAAACCACTTCTTCACCCAGCTATTCATTTGCTGTGGATGATTTAATTGCCGAACAAGGGGAAGAGACCTCTTCTGGTCAAACCTTATCAGAGGAGAATCAAGCAAAACTGAAAGAAATCCTCTCTTTTCTGCATAAGGACACTCGGGAACAAGTTACCAATGCTGATCTTTTAAGAGATTTGCTTGAATCAGTTGACCAAGATCTTCCTGCCGATATCAAGACTTCTTTAGATCCAATTTCCAGATTGGATGATCATTTTATCGCAGTGAAGCAAGCTCTGAAGAATCAATCGGCTCAACCAGCCTTGGAGCAAAGGAGAACTTTGGTCAAGCAATCTGTAAAAGACCTGCATACTCAAGTCCAGAATGATAAGGAATTATTGACCAAGCTGGAATCTGAACTTGAAATGAAGGAGATCAGAAAAGCTGCACTTGAAGCCGAATTGAGAAATTTATCGGCCGAAATTGAAGCTGACAAGAAGAAGATAATCGAGCTTCCCAAGTTAACAGAGAGAAGGCGAAAGGAAGCCTTAGCAGCTCTGAACGAAGACAAACAACTCAAAGCAAAGCTGGCTGCTCTGACCAGAACCCAAGAAGCTGATAAAAACTTATTAGAGAACATTAGCAATATGATATCGAATGCCAAAAATGTAATCTCAAAGTTCTTGGGTGTGTGAATTATGTTTGATAGCCGAATGTTTTATTAACCCTGTAATCTTGTCATCCTTTTAACTCTGTTTTCTTTCATTGTGGATGACTCATTCGGCAAAGTTGGCCATAATAGTACTTAGACCCGAAAACGCTTCAACTATGACATAGCCGAATCCCATCCAGTCAAAGCCGAATACGACTCGATAAGAATCCCAAACGACATGAGAACCGATCGGCTGGAAAATCCTTTCCACCTTCCGAACTCTTCGGAATACGTGCCACGATCTTTGGCCACGATTTCCTCTGCGGGTTCTATAAATAAACACCCAGGCAGCCCACAGTTTCTTCACCAAGCTCTTCGCCTTCCAAGTTCTTGCCGGCCCAAGCCATTCTTTTCCCATCCACAGTAATTCCGAGGAATTTCCAATGGCCGACAACAACAGGAGGCGCCCGGCCGCCGACGAGGCCGAAGGAAGTCGTGCCGGCGCTCGCCGCAGGTGAGTAGCTGCTTGCTTTTCTCTGTTCTTCTCGAGATTTCCTCCCTCTCGATCTCTCGAATCGGACGACTACCGCTACACGGACGGCGATGCCCGCCGATTCAAGGCGGAGCGCGACGACTCTCGTCGCGAACTGGAGGCTATCTCCAAGCAAGCCGGGATTGCTGACCTCGAATGGCAGCACGAGCGCAAGCAACTGCTCGAAGTCATTGATGGTGAGTCCTGCAATCTGCTCAATCTCAACCTTGTCCCCCAACTGATATTATTCTGCTGCCCCTTTTGTAAACTTGCAGCGCGTGATGCCGAACTCGATCGGCTGAAGGCGCTGGCGAATGAGCTGGCGAACAAGGTGAATGCTCCTGGGGACACACCAGAAGCTCACCTCGGCGCGGTGGCGGGCCGCATCGATGAGGTGGCCTCGCATGGCATCCGTCTGGGTACTGCCGCAGGCCTAGTCGCCATGTCGACGCACACCAATACCGACTACTCCAGGCTACCGACCGGCTTCACTAATGGTAACCCGGAGGAGATCGACGACATCGAGGCTTCCATAGATCGCCTTGATGCTCATGGCACCGCCATTGCCGATTCCATTCATCCTCAGTCCGTTTTGAACAAGCTATTCCATTAGTTTGTAATAGGGATTTATGGAATTTCGGCAATAAAACTTGTTTTTTGTGATCTTGCATGAACATCTGATGTAGTATATTTTTGTGCTAAGGGCAATACATTCAGTACTGGCCATTTTCCTTTTCTGTCAACATTTGTTCTGAAGGCGATTTCTTCCCGAAAATCGGCTGTTCGGCAAATTAATATATCAATCACCGATCGATTTCAATACTGGGATAATACCTCTTCAAATATCTTCCATTTATAGCAGAATCAAATTCTTCTCCCAATAATGTCTTCAAAATATATGCATTTCCAGGCACGCATCTAACCACTCTGAAAGGACCTTCCCAATTTGGAGACCACTTGCCGAATGCTGCATATTTGGTTCCAATCGGCAATATCGCTTTCCAAACTAGATCACCTTCCGTAAATTGCTTAACTTTCACCTTCTTGTTGTAATACTTAGCAACTCGCATCTTGTTCTTCTCAATATTTTCCAAGGCCCTGAGACGAATCATATGCAAATCTTCTAATTCGTCCATCATTAAATCTTTATAATCTTTAGAACTTAAATCCTTTTGCAACTTTATTCTTCTTGAGTCTAATTGTATCTCCCATGGCAAGACAGCATGATGCCCATACACCAACTCATAAGGAGACGTCTGTGTAGCCCCATGTGGAGCCATTCGGTAAGCCCATAAAGCCTCATTGAGTACCGAATGCCACTTTCTCGGCTTCTGATCAATCTTTTTCTGTATAATTTTAATCATAATCTTGTTAGAAGCCTCTGCCTGACCATTAGCTTGGGCATAATAAGGAGAAGAATTCAATAATTTGATGCCCATACTTTCAGCAAAATCTCTGAATTCTGAAGATGTAAATTGAGTCCCTTGATCAGTGGTGATTGTCTGAGGAATCCCGAATCTGTAAATGATATGTTCCTTAACAAACTCAACCATATTCTCCGACGTCACCTTCTTTAATGGAATTGCCTCAACCCACTTGGTAAAATAATCGGTTGCCAAAAGCACAAACTTATGCCCCTTGCTAGATGGAGGATTTATTTGGCCAATCAAATCTACTCCCCATCCTCTGAATGGCCATGGCTTGACAATGGGATTCAAAACCGATGCCGGAACTCTCTGAATGTTTCCAAATTTCTGACAGTCTTGACATCCTTTATAATATTCAAAACAATCTTCCAACATTGTTGGCCAGTAATATCCAGTTCTTCTAATAACCCACTTCATTCGGTAGGCCGATTGATGTGCTCCACACAACCCATCATGTACTTCACTCATCAGCCTTTTTGCTTCTTCATGGTTTAAGCAATGTAACAGCACTCCATCCAGGGATTTATAATACAAATTATCATCAAGAAGAACAAACTTTAAAGCTTTATACCTGAGCTTTCTAGAAACCTTTCGGGATGGATTCTCCAGATAATCGACAATCTCTTTTCTCCAATCATCTTCTGCCAGATTACTCCCGAATGCATATACATCATTAGCAAAAACCTCTCGAAGCTCTTTATAACCTGATGCACTTTGGGCCAATCTATTTGCCTCTCCATTATCCCCTCTAGGAATGTGTTGTAGAATTACTGACCGAAAGCTCTTCAATATTTCTTTGCATTCTTCATAGTAATTCCTCAAGGTATCACTTTTGCACTCATATTCACCATTCAATTGCTTTATGACCAACTCTGAATCTCCAAAAATTTCAACCGCAATGGCCTTTGCTTCTTTCAAATATTGGAGCCCTTTGAGCAATGCCTCATACTCAGCTTGATTGTTAGTAACAGCAGATTGAATAGGAACAGCAAACTCAAATGTTTCTCCTTCGGGTGAAATTAATAAGATACCTGCTCCACCACCTTTGTTGCATGAAGATCCATCGAAGAATAATACCCAAGGAACAACGTTGAGCAAATTTATCGATGTATCATGATGTTCAGTAATGAAGTCGGCAATAATCTGTCCCTTAACAGCCTTTGCCGATTCAAATCTTAACTCAAATTCAGACAAAGCTAAAATCCATTTGCCAATCCTTCCGTTCAAAATTGGCATAGACAACATGTGTTTTATCACATCAAACTTTGAATACACAATGCATTCGGCATGTAGTAAATAGTGCCGAAATTTTCTACAGGAGTAGTAAACACATAAGCAAAGCTTCTCTATAGCCGAATACCTTGTCTCTGGATCTAATAACTTTCGGCTGAGGTATGCAACCACTCTTTCCTTCCCTTCAAATTCTTGAATGAGGGCCGATCCAATAGTTTGGGCATCGGCCGCCACGTACAACTTGAAAGGCTTGTTCAATTGTGGAGGCACCAATACTGGTGGCTTCTTCATGTACTCCTTTATTTCATCAAAAGCCTTCTGTTGTTCGTCACCCCATACAAACCTTTGATCCTTCTTTATTTTTAACAGTGAGGAAAAGGGCAACACCTTTTGTGACAAGTTTGATATGAACCTTCTCACAAAATTTATCTTGCCAAGCAATGATTGTAGCTCTTTAAGATTATTTGGAGGAACAATTTCATCAATTGCCCTCATGCTTTTCTTACCAACTCCTATTCCTCCTTCATGTATCAAAAATCCCAGAAATTCTCCGGCCGAAACTCCAAAAGCACACTTGTTCGGGTTCATCTTAAGCCCATGTTTCCTGGTGCATTCCAGAGTTTAACTTATGTCGGCCAAATGAGATTCATGATCCAATGACTTGATCACCACATCATCAATATATATTTCCACAATCTTGCCGATCAACTCATGAAAAATATAATTCATAGCCCTTTGATAAGTTGCACCGGCATTTTTCAATCCAAAGGTCATGACAACCCATTCAAACAACCCTATGTGTCCAGGACACCTGAAAGCTGTCTTTACTATATCTTCCAATGCCATATAAATCTGATTGTATCCTGCGTTACCATCCATGAAACTGAGCACTTTGTATCCAGCAGCAGCATCAACCAATGAATCAGCAACAGGCATTGGATATCCATCCATGGGTGTAGCCCTGTTTAAGTCTCTAAAATCTATGCAAACCCTCATCTTTCCATTTTTCTTATAGACAGGAACAATATTAGAGATCCAATCCGCGTATTTACATGGCCGAATGAAATTTGCATCTAGTAATCTTTCAATCTCCTTTTTTACATCGGCCAACACTTCTTCCTTGTAGATTTTTCGGGGTGGTTGCTTGTAAGGCCTGTATCCAGGTTTGATTGGCAACCGATGCTCAACAATAGAATGGTCTAGACCGGGCATCTCCGAATAATCCCAAGCAAAGCAGTCCTTGTATTCCTTTAACAATGTCACCAACTTTTCTTTGAAAACCGAATCCAAGTTAGCACTGATAAATGTCGGCCTTGGCTTGTCACCATCTCCAATGTCCACTTCTTCTAATTTATCGGCCGACACAAATCCACGTCCTAATTTTCCATCAGTTCCATCGATTGGATTTTCCATCAAAAATTACTATGAGAGCCGACTGCTTCAATCGGCTGTTGATCACTGCTGGCTGGTGCCACAGGACCTTCTCCCCAGTCTTTACCTGAGAAACAATCTATGCCTTGATACTCCCAGAAAGCTGGTTCCATATTTGCCACGCTTATTGAATCATCTGCTTGGACAATCTCCACCTCATCATCTATCCACTGAATAAGCTGTTGATGCATAGTAGATGGAATACAACAATTTGCATGAATCCAATCTCTTCCAAGCAGCAAGCTATATGCCCCTTTGCCCTCAATGACAAAGAAAGTCGTAAGCAGAGTCTTGGAACCAATCATCAGATCAACGTGCACGCACCCCTTGGTGTCCGAAAGATTTCCAGCAAAATCATTTAGAATTATGCTCGTTGGTGTCAAATCTCTAGGGCCCATACCAAGCTTCCTGAATGTGGTATATGGCATTACATTGACAGCAGCTCCTCCATCGACAAACATCTTGGTCAATGGTTTGCCATTAACATATCCCTTCAAGTACAGTGGCTTCATGTGCCGATTCTGGTTTGGCTTCTCAAAAACAGCTTGTTTGTTCAACATCAATTGTGCCATTAACCCAAATTGTTCGGCATCATCTACATCGGGCAATACCTCTTCCTGTACAATTTGGTTAGCTGGAGCCATGAATTCATTCGGCAAGAAACATACCATGCATGTAGGAGCCGAATGACCATGTTCGTCAGGCCTGTCTTTTGGGAGCCATATCGATTTCATCCTAGGCCTTGCTTGCTTTAATTCTTGATTCCTCAGGCGTTGAACTCTTCTCTTCTGACTCCTTCTTAAACCAGGTGGGCACCATTGTCCTTCTTGCCAAACATAAGCATGATCTTTCTCTTCTTCATGATCAACCCACTCGTAATCAACATGTCTCTTTCTTGGTTGATCATCAAAACGCCGATCATCACTAGGATGCACCCTACCAATTCTTTCATGGACAGATCGGCGATTGGCAACATTTTGCCTATGTTCGACATACCCATTATTGCACTCAGGACAGTTATTCCTCGTAGGCAGCTTTAAACCCTCGTTCCAACAGTGTCTGAAGAATGCACACCCCCAATGCGCACGTTCCTGCTCTCGAGCGTATTCTTCTTGTTCTTCCTCAAACCTTTCTTCTTCGCGCCTTCTTTTCTCCTCCTCGTATTCACGCCTTTGAAAACGCTCTTTTTCTTGCTGACGTTGCCATTTGTTGAGGAGAATACGTGTAGTAACTCTAGGTTTAAAGGATTCTCCCACTTCAAATCGGCTATTCGGAGACCGAAGATTTTTCTGACGAACCTGTTCAATTGTGATCTGCCGAGTGGGATCAACTGAACCATCCTGTCTTGCCTTCTTTGAGGTTAAAACTTTCAATCTTCCCTTTTCTCCAGATGGAACAGCATTCACCATATTAACCGAGAACCCGATCATATTCTGAGGGAAAGGGTTACTGTCTAATTTCATCTTGTTGTCGAATTTCAGATGTCCTTCCTGGATAGCTTTCTGAATCTTCATCCTAAAGACTCTGCATTCATTAATGGAATGAGAATTTCTATCATGAAACCCACAGTACCTCTTATCTTTCACTCCATCGGGCCGAAGCATAGAATGCCCCTCTGGCAATTTGATTCGGCCTTCTTTCACCAGGAACTCAAATAATTTGTCTGCCTTAGTCACATCAAAATCATATGTTCCTTTCATCTGTTTGATCCATCTTTGAGTCATTGTAACTGGTTCTTTGCTCCACACTATCTCTGCTGCAGCTATCTCCTCGCTATCTTCATATTCATCTTCTTGATCTGCTCTTTCAAGGAATTGGTTATAGATGTCAGCCACATCATTATTTTTAGCAAATCTGACATCTTTCTTGAAACCATACGCCTGGTTACTCATCAAGGCCAATCTGTGCGACAACTGGCCCAGATCATCAAACTCCATCCCGAATAGCTTCTCCCGAATAGTAGGCAGCATTCCAGCTACAGCCATACCAGCTAGTTGATCATCAGGTATATTCAGAGAAAAGCACATACTCTTAGTTTCCCTAAATCTCCTGAGGAACTCTGTAGGTGTTTCATTATTCCTCTGCCTTAAGCTGGTCAAATCAACCAACTTTTTCTCGGTACTGCCAATGTAGTAATGAGCATGGAATTTCTGTTCCAGATCTTTCCAGGTGCAAATCGACTGGGCAGGCAAAGAAGCAAACCATGTAAAAGCTGGACCCGTCAGTGACAAAGGAAAGTATCTGATTCTGAAAGCCTCATCTGCCGAAGCCTCTCCAAGCTGCATCAGATATCGAGCTATATGTTCCACAGTGCTAGTATCATCTTGTCCTGAGAATTTAGTAAACTCTGTAGGCACCTTGACTCTATTCGGCAATGATACCCTTTGGTACCATTCAGGGAAAGGAGACGAGTACATGTATCCCTGATTCTTAGGCTTCAGACCGAATTGATTTTGCAATACATCGGTCATTTTTTGCACCATGAGGTCAATATTGGTATCTTGATTCCCTGGTCTTCCAGCAAGCATACCTGCAGTACCAACATATCCAGGATTCGGGAGGGCGTCGACAGCATTGTAATCCATAAACTCTGAATATCCGTTTCCATATAAATCCCTCTGCAGTCTGTTGTTCAAGGGAGATATCTTGTAAGCAGAAGCAGGCGGATTCCCTGTGGTGCCGAATGCCATATCACCGTATGTGCGAGTTTTCGGCAGTGCAAGCTGAGGATCTTGCCGAATCGGTTGTCCATTTATATCTTTAGCACCAGAACCTCCAGTTTCATCAGCATTTCCTTTACCATGTGGTTTCTGAACTGGTGCTTGAACATTGAAGTATGTCGGACCACCCAATTGCCCATGTATCTGCTCGAAGGGTTTATCCACATGCTGACCAAAAATGCTTATCATTATATGCCGAAAACTGTTTAAGAACGCAGCATTGTGATTGGTCATTGTCTCTCCCAAAGCTTTGTATAACAAGCCTGAGAATCTCTCCCTCTCTTCTTCTTCATTAAGATCAGATTGCCCAGGAAGGAGAACTCTTGGCAGATCAGACTTGAGAAAAGGTGCACCACTCCTGTTCTTGGCGAAAGACAGTAAACATTTGTTAATGAATTGGTTGGCAGCAACCTTTACCATCTGTTGATGTTCTTCAGACAACTCTTCCAAAGTGACATCCATGACGTCGCTCAATTCAGGCATCTTGAAAACTTGTGTGTGTCCCACCGGGCGTGCCAAAAAGTGTGTTGACGTAAAATCCGCACCTCACGCCAAGCACACAGCAAGCCGAACAAGCTGGCTTCAAACGTGACCCGGGCTTTTGAATCCGGAAGCGTGCCAGTCAGTTTGCCTGAAAACTAACAAAGGGATAAAACGTTTAGATCAAAACCTGGAACGTGCCGGTTGAGACCAGACAGTTCCATATTTACGGCGTTGAAGCCAATCTCGAGAGACATATAGCTATGGACAAGCTATCTGTCAGCAGTTAGAACTTCATTCGGCAATCGGCACAGCATGCAAGGAGCGCACTGCCGAATGCGTGACGTAAGCATGACGAAAGATCGGCTTTCAACCAAATGAACATTGTAACAAATACTCATAGCCGATTAACGAGAAGCAGAGCATGATAGATAAATAAAAGGATGAAACATGATCATAAATTCGCAGTAAACAAAGAATGCATAGGCCGAAAGCAGCACCCGTCAAGCATGATGACAAAACAAGTTAATCCACCGCATGATACGACTTGTTTGTCACCACGCCACTAATCAGATTAGACCAATCCACCGCATGATACAATCTAACCATGAAAAGCTAAAAGCATTCAATGTTTAGTTACGAACCCACAACACAGTCACGAATTTACATTGAAAACAAGAATGCATAGGCCGAAAGCAGCACCCGTCAAGCATGACAACGAACGAGTTAATCCACCGCATGATACAACTCGTTTGAAGCCACACCACCAATCAGATTAGATCAATCCACCGCATGATACAATCTAATCGTGAAAGGCTAAAAGCATTCATTGTCCAATGCAAACCCACGAACACACGTTCACTCGTGAGAGCACTGCCGAATACGGCTATTTAGCCGAATCGGGGTCCATGGCGAAGGAACAAGCCTAATCGGTAAAGATAAATCTATCAGATCGAATCGAATTCTAATCCACCGGATGATTAGCTCTAAGACGACCCAAAAACCTGCATCTACCGCATGATACCCGGTTCTGTCAAGACTGACACGATACCGACAAGTTCGAACCCGCGACACGTAACAACCTAGATCGGATAACTTGGTCCATACTAGATCTTAGCCCACCGCATGGCTCATGACCTAACAGAGGAACCTTCTTGAGACCACAACTTAAATCCACCGGATGATACTAAGCATGGTAACAAGACTACTTGCATCAAAGCTTAAATCCACCGCATGATACTAAGCATGATACAAGGTTGCCGGTACTTACGGAGGTCGACGGATCGATGACTCCTCTCGAAGAACTCGACGACACGACTAAAGGACTCGATGTTGGCACGGGGCCGGTTTGTTGTAAGATTGATTCGTCTGTCTTTTACAGCTGCCATGGGTTTATATTTATACCCAGGTCTTGATACAACTCCTAGTCGGACACGACTACAACACTTGTTTCTAAAAATAAATGACGAATCTTCGTGCCCATATTGCTTTCCTTGTTCGAACCGGCCTTTTCCTTATGTTGACCCACGTCATCATGTCTTCCCGAATGCTACCACTCTTCGCCTGCGGAACCATGCCTCTGCCGAATGATGACGCATTCCCGACCGCAAAGTATCTCTGCCGAACGTTTCAGCCGAATGGCGATGCGTTCCCGACCGCAGAGCATCTTTGCCGAATGCTTCAGAAAAAACCCTTTTAGCCGAATGGCATCCTTCTACCAAATCCGGCCCACATGTCAGCCTCTTCCTGGTGCCAATTTTTGGTGTCAACAATGGTTCATCAGGAAGTTGGGCTCGCACCAAGGAGCTAGAGATTATGTTGATTCCGAGGCTCGGGTCATACCCCATTTCTTTGTCCATGCCCATAACTTCACAAAAGATTGTTCGGATTCTCTTGGGCATTTTAATTACCTCGGTCGAGGCTTCCGACTCTTGATGGCAGAGAGACGGCCTAAGTACTCTCTTTGATATTCTAGTGCTTCCTTGTCGGGTGGTGGATCCTTTTACTCTACACATTGTCCCCGTGGGAAACGCATGGTGCAGTCAATGTCATCGAATAGACCATCGTCAAAATCGTAGGGAGTGGTGTAGAGTGGAAGATAGTAGTCCAGGCTAGATTAAGGTTGTGGTTCGAATTGAGCATCGGGTTCTGATGGAATGGAAGCGCTGATATATTTAGATTGTTGGTGTACAAGCTCTTGAGGTTTAGGCTGCTTCTCTTCTTCATCAGGGAGTTCGTCATAGACTCCAGTGTAGGGAGTGTCATCCAGGATGCGCTCCAGGACTATCCTCGCTTCACTAGGAGTCAAATGAAAAAACGACCCTTTTGAAGCAGAGTCCAAGAAAGTTGCGGCTACGAGACAAAGGCCAAGGCTGAAGTGTTGTAAAACAACAGGTTCTGGTAGGCTTAGGTCTGGTCCGGATGCCAAGATTTGCTTGAAACGAGCCCAAGCAGCTCCTAACGACTCTCCCTCTAATTGCTTAAAGGTAAGAACTTCGATTCGGAGGCTGGCTATGTTGGAAATTGGGAAGAAATTTAGGCAGAATTTCTCTCTGAGAGTTTCCCAACTCCCTTCCATAGTACCGATAGCCAGAGAGTACCATTTCTTCGCTCCTCCCGTTAATGAGAACGGGAATAGCTTCCATTTGAGTGTCTCTTGTGTCATGCCCGCAATGGTCAGGCACGAGCAGAGTTGCTCAAACTTGCGCAAATGCGCGTATGGACTCTCGGCCTTCGTTCCTGAGAACGATTGCTCATGAACCATGGTTATGAAGCCGGGACGTAGCTCATAGCCGGGTGTGGATATGGGATGTGATGATGGTGGTGGCTCCAAACAAACGCCCTTTGGAGCTGAGTGTTGGCGTAAGGTAAGAGTGGGATCCATATGGATGGTGGATGGTGGTGGGATACACGGACAACTTGGGTTCAGAATCAGAATAGCTACTGTTCCCCGGCAACGGTGCCAGAAAGCTTGTTGGCACTCCTTACGGCCTACAGATAAATCCGCAAGCGGACGGATACCGATGTAGCTTTCACCCGGGAGTACTCCAAGGTATCGATTTCCACGGGGAAAGAGAAGTGTACTAATCCTAATCCTAGGTAGATGGAGTGGATGAATGAAATGGATGAGGTGGATGACGACAACAAGGAGAGAAGAGAAGAGGTAGGAGGCTAGAGAGGGTACAGGTCTGGTAAGGGTATTCTACCGATTGACTGAGCAGAGAAGAAGATACAGATAGATACTTGCTTCGGGACTACAGAGCCTCCGACACACAGAAAGGGATGAGAAGGGGTGCCGGTTACCCTGAACCTTGGGTCCTAGGACACCGGAACTAACGTGATGGACTACGAAGACCGAAAGGGCTATCACCACCTTACGGCTACCACCTCCGTTGCGACGGGCAGAAACTAAGGTTACTGGCAAGTCTAGGAACCACTCCTACACTATTCAATAACTACTTATCTCCTATAGCAAGATAAGCACCCAAGCTAAGCAACCAGTATACAGTTATACCAATCTACTAAGCATTGAACGCAGAACGAGACAAGTATATAAAAGTAAGCACAGAATGCTCAATTAATCAGAGAGAGATACAAGAGTTACCAGACATGACCCGGATGTCACTCGAAGGAGAGCCGCATCCGTAGAGGTACAGCGGGAAGAGGGGCCGACACTCCGGCTCCTCTCCAGGATGCTCACCTCTCCTCTCTCCCTATTTCTACTGAGTGGCAGAACCTAGCGACGCCTACTCTTCTTCTTCTCTTGTGTTGTGTGTCTTGCAGGTGACCTGGGGGCCTCAATTTATAGGGGAGCCAATACGGTGGAGGTGGAGTAGCTGCCAAGGCTGCAGAGGGCGGTGCCGGGCCGTTCGGCCGAACAAGTCGGTTCATCCGAACCGAGCAGTTCGGCCAAACGGCCACGTAGCACCACCTTGATCCTGAGGCAGTGCAGAGGCGGTTCGGCATGTGGGGGCGGTTTGGCCGAACTGGGCCGTTCGGCCAAACTGGACCAGTGGCCTGGTTCGCTCCCCCGTGCATCCTCTACCCTGTAGGCCCTCCTGGCTAGCTTCCTGGTGCTTGGCTTCGAGTTGATTCGGCCCAGGATGACGTGTCGGTGCTCCGAAATGAGTTGGCGGGCGTCCTACCCGGCTTGCACAGTCGTTGCTTGGTTGTTGTAGACGTGGACGGCTCCCGGCAGCCTATACGGCTAAGGGGGGTAACAGGCCGAACGGGTCGTTCGGCCGACCCATTCGGCCGATTCAGTCATTTCCGACCCCTATAGCACGTATTTCGCAATGTTGTACCTGCACAAGCGACACTCACCAAAACTCTGGAACTCCATTAGAAATAAAACCTAAGTACATGGAATGTTGCATAGTCTCTCATTTATTCCCGCGTATTGGTGGTCGCATTTGGGTTTTAACGACCGCCAACACGCCGCCGCACCGCCGTTGCTAGCCCCTCTGGGACCCGACCTTTGTGTCGTGGCCGTGTTCATCGCGTGCAGGAACCCGTCGCGCCACTCTCTGCACTGCAACCCGCCGTCGAACGCCCGCTAACCCAGGCCGTCGTGGCGTTGCCGTGCACCGGGGCTGCCCGGCCGGTGCGCATGTCAAGCTCAAGGCTTGAACTGCGCCTGCAAGAGCCAAATGCACACAGCGCAGCACGAAGCCGAGCCCTTCCTCTGTGCGTTTGGGTGCGTCGCTGTCGTGGAGCCGGCCCTCGTCGGAGCACCCGTGCCCGCGTCGCCACGCCGAGCGCCATCGCCGCACCGCCACCGCTCGCGTCGGGAGGGCAAAACCCCAGCCAAGCCGTGGCCCTTCCCTTGCCGTTTGTGCTCGCAAGCACCAAGCCAAGCCGTAGCACCACTTCTTGGACCAAGCCGAACCATCTCCGGTGATCGCCGCCGTCGACCGAAGCCGCTGGCCGCGCACCTGTGTGCGCCGCGCGCGTCGCGCTGTGGCCAGGCCACACGCTGGACCACAGCAACCCGCCACACAGCTTGCCATAGAGAATCCCGTGTCGGCCACAATTTGATCCCGTGCACCTGCTTCACGTGCACCGCACTCACGGCTCACGGTGGACCGGTCCACCAGGGCAGATCCAGCAGCACCCCCCCTTCGTGGGCCTAATCTTGCGCTTAAGTCTAGTTTGCACCCTTGAACTTTTTGAGCCCATCCATCTTTCGGCCCAGTTCCAGCCCAGTTTCCCTTTCTCTTTTTCTTTTCTGTTAACTGCACTGACGCTTAGGGTCGACATGTCATACACTGTGTGTCACTGACCGCTGGGGCCCACTGACCAGAGCTGACCGTTGACTGCTGACCGTTGACCCGTTGACCAGTCAACGCTGACGTCATCAGGGCCCACTGCTGACGTCATCCTAGGCGGACCCCACTGCTGACGTCATGCCGACCATTTCTGTCTGTTTTCTTTTTCAGAAATTATTTAATATTTTCAGAAAATGATTTAAACTTGTCAAATATATAATAAATCAACCATAGCTTAGAAAAATATGAAACCAGTTTCTATATTTTTCTAAAATCATGACCTACGCGTTAGTGTAGAGTTTGGTGTTCTTTGAGACTTCTTTCATCACTGTTTTGGTGTTTCTTTGCTAGTAGCCGCACCTTATTTTATTCTTCCGCAACCCTAGGAGTTCCGGAGAGCCAGGAAGAGCCAGACCACTACGACAACTGCTTTAATGAAGACGAAGACTTTTGCCCAGGTTCACGCCCGACCAAACTCTGAAATACCTATTAGACATGCAACTAGTATGCTAGCGCTTTACTTTACTCGCATGATAAACCTGCACTGCCTTTGTTAATATCTTGTTACCTTGCTACCTACTACTCGCTTTATGGAATATGCTATGCTATGCATGTGTTGGGTTGGTTGTGATTTGAACCTCTTGGCGTGAGTTGTGGGTGGTATGGGAGGAGTAGTGCAGCTAGGCGATGTATGCGAGTAATAACAACTCGATCGTTTGATCGGGGTGCTTGGGGACTGGACTCGGGCAGTCCCTATGGGGTACCTGTTGTGGGTACATGGTTGTTGGATACTTGGGTTACTTGAGGAGTTTGGGCGGCAATACTTGTTATGGGTTCCGATTGCGGACCGTTACGGCACATCGCTTATGACGCTGATACTCGCTTTACCGACAGTTAAGGACCGAGTCGAGTTCCACCTTTGGACGTGGGAATACCGTGCTCACCATCTACCTAGTATGGGGAGGGTTCCAGCAAGCCTAATCTAGTGCGACGCCGAGACTGTAGGAGATTCGAGCATGATATGTGTAAGGGGGATTCGTTGCGGCGAAGTCTCCCTGATTTACCACGGCCCCCGACTGGCCCTGGTGGGAAGGTTTCACATCCCTGGGGCAGATGTTAGATCAGATGTTTCCCGAGCCCAGGGAAACAGGATTGGCGTCGTTACTGTTTAGGGTCTTTGCTGTGGGCTGTGTCTCAGGTTGGTTGCGGACTAGCCTTGCAGCCCGGATGGATTCCTAGAGTGCCACCTCTGCAGAGTGTAAACAATACGTATAGTCGTGTCCACGGTTACGGACGACCCGCTTCTGGTAAGTTCCGACTAGCATGGGAATCTGCTTTCTTACCTCATCCTTTGATTTGGGTTATGAGAGATTGGTCCAGTGTTGCTGATGAGACAAGGTGGGGAGGGAGCTCACCGAGTCGACTAGTGAGCGAAAGGCGTTGGTGGATGATGTTTGCGGGAACCTGCTGTGGCAAGACGAGCCCGATGGGAATGTGAGGCTGATGGTTGGATTTGGGGAGTAAATGTGCGTGTGAGGGGAGGAGTTGGTGATGAGATGAATTTGGATTATTGCTGCTGCTCGCATAAGAAAACCCTGTCTCAAACCGTGATTATTTCTATACCTTAGAATAGGCCACAATAAAGCTTGCTTCATATTATGGTTGGTGACGTGGACCTGTCCCATTTCCTTGGGGACAGACTTTGGGTTCTCAGGTGAAGACCCCGACCAGGAGTTCAACCAGGACGGGTGGTACGATTGAAGGGTGTGCGCTACGCTCAAGGATGCCTATGGAGGAGTGGTCCCTGATGTTCTAGCTACCACTGCGTAGCTTTTTCTTATTGTCGATTTAGCCCAGAGGGCTTGGATCAGACACTATGTTTTATATATGTCATGTAATGAATCTTTTATCGTTGTATGGATGTGATATTCGACTGAGATGAGTTCTGTACGAGATAGCTGCTATTCCTGGGACTATCTCAAGGGTACAGGGAGTCGGATTCTCGTCGTTGAGAATTCGGTTCGTTTCAGGTCGCTTGGGCTATGATAAGCTGTGATAGGCCACGACGCCCAGGTGGTTTTTTGGGCCGCCGGTGATTTGGCTTTTTCTGATTAGCATTTTTTAGGGTGATTACCCCGATAGTTAGGGGACCCCTTTGGTATGTCCCCGACAGTAGCCCCCGAGCCTTTGCCGGACTGGAGACCAGTCGGGCGGAGGCTGACGGTTAGCGGGGTCGTTCCCGGGCGTTCTATGGGGATTTCTTTCCTCGTGAATGCGTGTGTCTTTCCACGGGGGCGCGCGAGCGCACCCGCGGGTGTAGCCCCCGAGCCCTTGGAGGAGTGAATGGTGGATTGCAGGGACGGTGCTGTGTTATACGGAACTCGGGGGCGGGCCCTGCATGGTTTTTGACACGTTTGTTTATTCAAGAGGGAGAGGTTGTGCCACAAGGAGCCCCCGAGCCCTTGGCCCAAGCAGGGACGATCGGGGGGGGGGGGGGTGGTCCTTGCCTTTGAGTTACGACCCTCGCTTCCCCTTCGCGGGGGGAGAGGGGTGAGGCCATCCGTGTATCCCTCGAATCGGGCCACGTACACGGATGCCTCGGTGAGCTGCTAGCGGGTAGTTCAAGTGGACGCCTGTGCCCCGTTCATTATGGGTCGGCTCATGGTCCGGAGACTCATCCATAAGATCGCTTGCAAAGGTTTGCTAGGCAGGGCTCGGCCCCCTTCGATGGGGGCCAAGGGCGCGGAAGCTCTCCCTCGATGGGATCCCTTGACTAGCTGCCCGTGTCTTGCCTTGAACACAACAGGGGCGTCCCCAAACTTCGCGTTCGGGGTAAAGTCCGTTGAGCACGCCCGAATCATCCCAGACTCTGTTGATCTGGAGCGCCTGTCGAACCCTTTCGAGGGCCACGCACGACTACTCGCAGGCGCGGTCGTGGCTGACGTGGCGCGGAGTGGGCGAGGCGGGCGTAGTGGGCGCATCTATTTAGGCAGAGTTGGCATGCGTGGGGGGAGGTGAGGCGACGGGTGGTCAGGCACCGCTGTTGCGTCGCTTCGTTTTACCGTGCCGCAGTAAATGCCGTCGCCCACGCGTGTGCCGTTCCCCAGGGTAGGGGGCCCGATTTTCATTGATGATCCGCGCGTGCCGGGTTTGTTGCCGGTGGACTCGTGTGCCGCGGCGGAGTAAATCTTCTCCCTCTCTTATAAATGGAAAATGGGGAGGAGGGGATTATTTACCTTAGCCATTTCGCGCTCCCAGCTCTTCGCCTTGGTCTTCTTTGCGCGCTTGAGCTTGCTGCCGCTCGCCGCTCGTCGCGCCCCCTCTTGCCGCCTCTGCTCCTCGCTCCACCATTCGTCATGGTATTCCTTGAGGGCGTCACCGAGTGGACTCCGTCCACCGCCACCGAGCACATCTTGGAGGGCTTGGTGGCCGACGGGAAGCTCTCGCCGAGGGGCGATTCGGCGCGGCCAGCGTGGATCGTCCCGCCGTTGGCGGCCAGGGCGCCGAACCTGCCGGAGGGGTACATGCTGAGCTTCGTTCATTTTCACGAACGAGGCTTCAACGCACCCGCCAGCTAGTTCATGCGGGGCATCTGCCACTACTATGGCGTGGAGCTCCACAGCTTCGCCCCCAACGCCATTTCGCAGGCGGCGGCCTTCGTTGGGGTCTGTGACGGAGTGCTGGGGATCGAGGCACACTGGGACCTGTGGGTCCACTTCTTCCGCACCGAGCTCAGTACGTCCGGCACGGGGAAAGGGTCGCGCCGGGCCATGTGCGCCGGCGGGCTCACGCTCGCACCATACGAGCCACGGAAGCACCTGTACCCGGCCTGCTAGATGACTACCAACAACAGTGGCTAGGCAAAGGGGCGGTTTTACCTGCGCAACGACGGCTTGGGGCTGCCAGCGTACACTGGCAAGGTCCTGATGGAGAAAGCCGACTCCTGGGGGTACGGCGTCTCCGGCGACGGTCAGCGGAAGAAGCTTCACCCCGCCGTCGATGCCCTTAATTCTTTGGGCGGGATGTTGGTGACCGTGGCCCATGTGCTCACGCACTGCCACCGTCGCCGGGTAGTCCCTCTCATGGAGAGGCGGCTCCCCATGTTCCGGATGACGGAGGATGCCGATCCGGCGGCATTGGCGGCTTCGCACATGTTGCCGAAGCCATTCCTCGAAGAATATGTTGCCGCGAGGGTGCAGGTTGCGGTGCACCCCTACACGATGCCGAACAACCAGAACGACCTATGGTCGATCGGGCTGCACCCAGAAGAGGGCCATATTTTGTCGGTAAGTCGCTATTTCCCCTTTGATTCGTTCGCCGGGTTAAATTCATAGCTTAGGTCTTCTTTTTCCTGATCCGTTGTGGCCTCAGGGAGTGAACTGCCATATCTCCCGATCCCTTGCGCCGACTCCGGAGGTCCGCGCTTCGAACCACACCCGCCACGTCCGTCAGCGGGACGAGAAGACAGCGCGGAAGGCCAGTAGCCAGAGGAGGCAGGCTCGGCGGGATGCGCATGCAACGGCGCTCCGCCGGTGGAGGAGGGATGACGGGTCACCGCCGGTGACCCCAGAGGACTCCCCGGACCCTTCCAGCGATGAGGAGGATGAGGAGATTGACGCCGGTGGGGTGCTGCCCACCCATGAGGAGGAAGAGATGGCGGCAAGCCTTGGTGATGTAGCGCCCGTGGTGGCGCGGACGACGGTCGCACCCGCTCGCCCGCGGCCCCGCGGGCGCATACGACTTCTTCTTCTGCTGTGGGTGCGCCGCGCCGTAGCGGGTCGGATGCAGGAGGCTCGAGGGGTTCGCAGCCCCCGAGCGGGTCGAGGGGGTCCTCGAGTTCGAGGAGGGCTCCCTCATCAGGCGGCTCGAAGCAGAAGTCGCAGGCTTTGCAGGACTGCATCCGGTAGGTCCGCTCTGAGCTGCTCCTTGTGATTTTTCATCATTGTTCGATTTTTTGCTTCATAATTCTCTTTCTCCTTCTTGATCCAGCACCCGTGGCGCCGCCAAAGCAAACCCCAACCTCGCGCATAAGAAGGCATTGAAGGTCGGGGCGCTGGATTCCCCTCATGCAGGGGGATCGCGTTCGCGAGGGACTTCGTGTCCAACGGCGAGGCCTGTGGCCTCTCACGCGGCAGCGGTGCTGGCGGAGCCGACGCCGGGGGTGCAGGACTCCCGGCTGACAGAGGCAGAGCGGGGGAGGACGCCCCCAACGGTGGTCACGGGGCCGGGGCGAGAGGCCCCGGTGTGGACGTGGAGCCGGGGCATGGCGCCCCGGTGATGGACGTGGAGCCAGGGCACGACGCCCTAGTGGAGGTGGGCGAGCAGGGGGGCCATGGCACTGCCGTTGCCCCCACTGGAGAGAGCCAGGGCACGCTTGCGCCGGTCGATAGCGCAGCCGTCCAACCGACCTTGGTTCACGCGCAAGGCGCGGCCCATGGTAGCGATGGCGAACGCGCTCCCCCGGAGGGGATGGCTGCATTTGAGGTGCCGACGGCGCACCCCTTGGTTCGAGGGTTGCCACAGGCGCCGATGACCAGCGGCATGGCCGAGTGGGATACGGCTGATCACGCGTTGCGCCGGGCAGCTCCTTTGGAAAGAGGCGGCGGACAAGGCCGCGTGCATCACGGACCTGTACCCAGCTCACCGTCCGGGCGAGGGAGGCGGAGGCGGCCGCCCGTGCGCACGAGGATGCCAAGGTTCGCGCGAAGCAGGAGTGCAACGCTGAGAGGGGCGTGGCGGACCAGGGGGCCAGGTGTTGGCCACGGCGCTGGAGCAGCTCGAGCTAGAGCGCAAGGCGCGTGAGGAGGCCGAGGCCAAGATGCTGGAGGCGCAGGGCCAGCTCCAACAAGAGCGCGAGGCGCTGACGGTAGATTGGACTCTGGTTGAGGAGGAGCGCAAGGCGCGCGAGGCTGCGCGGTCCCAGCTCGTGGAGGCGATGGCCCAGGCGGAGCAGAAGGCCAAGGAGGCCGAACGGCTGGGCCGCTCGCTCCAAGAGAAGGAGGGCGCGCTGGTGTCACACCCAGATTTTCACAGAAACCCGAATGCTGCTATATGTGTGCCCTACACATAACACATACAACTAACAAATATGATAAATAGAGTACATATGCTCGAATAAAATAGTTTTACATCAGAGTTTACCTAAAACACAATAGAAGTCTAACTCTCTCGACAGGTAGAGCCTCATGTCCACAAGGACACCGACTGGTTGACCACAACTTAGTAGTACGGAAGATCCTCAAGAAACCTCATATGTTACCCATCCGGGATTTTGTTGAACAATAGCAAGCGCAAGTATAACACGGTGTATGAAGGCTTAAAAGAAAGGCTTGACACGGCTGAACTACATTGGCAATTTTAGTTGATTCATTTTATCATAATCCAAATACTACAATTTTATGAATCCCAGTTGTAATCCAATTAATAAAGTAGAAGTGAACATTAATCATAAATAACATCAACTTCTAATCAAAAAGGATCCAGGCCACTCGTGACCCTGAGCAAGGCTATCATGATAGATTGTACACTCTGTAGAGGTTTCGCCCTTTACCCACCAGTCGCGTAAAAGCTCAGAAGAACTTTAAACCCAACCATGCCGAGGTGGTCAAACCTCTTAAACCACACTTCCGAGGTGTGATCGCATAGGGACGCTATGAGGCTTTTCACAAGACACCCTAACAAGACAGTGGCTGCTATGGTACAACATAGGTAGTATGGCCCAAGGCACCGAGAATGATGTACGCCTACAGAGTCCACCATAGGGGGGTCAATCGCGTCCAACGCACGGGTATCCGCCCAACAATGCGCAATGTGCGGAGTTCCCACGCGAGGACTCCCAACACGGGACTGTGCCTCACAGGGACATAGCCGACGTATCTCCCGTCCTCGGTGGATCAAAGCATGCACTCACGAGTGGTTCTCATTGCGTCGTCGGCCCATCGGTAACCACTATCAAGCTAGAGCCGTACAAGCTACTTGACCAAGACCAGAGCCATTATAGTTCTGGCGGTGGCGACAGGCTCCAGGGTTGCCGCTTTAAGAACCAGTCCTTACGGAGAGACACTAGGGCCAAGCACGAAGCGTACGCCCTAGTTCCCTGATCCATGTTGCTAAAAAGCAGGTATTACCATTAGCATTGAAGTGAACCATTAAGTCAAGATTAACAGTTAAGCAAAGGTGACAATAGCTGCGCCTAGCAAATATCTACCGAAATGCATAAACCCAGGTGATCAAGGTACAGGATCAACAGAACTAGGTACAACCTCAAAGGGATAGCAATTTAGACACATGCGTATGCAGTAAATAATGTAAAGGTGTGTTTAGGTAGCAAGGATAGTCCGTGCTATACTCGCCTCAAATCCAGTATAATTAGTCATAGTCTTCAGCTCTTGATCTTGAAACCTCTCGACGACGATCCTCTACTCACAACGAGCGCAAACATGTAACTAAACAAGCAGATAAACAATATACAACTAAGAGCAGTACACCAATCAAAAGAAAAGCTTTAAAAGAGCGCGCTAAAGGATAGGGCTTGGTCCGATGATCACGGGAGCGCAAGAATCGTTGGGAACAATGTTACGGTTGAAAATATACGACTATCAGAAGATTGGAATTATTAAATGACACAACTATATGCTAGATTAATTTTATCTAAAGAAAATCATATGTAAAGGTTATTGCAAATAATTATATTTGAATTTGTAAATTCGAGCTAAAAGCTAATCAAATTTTATTTATAATTGTTGATATATAAATTATACCAAATTAAATATTAAACTTGAAATAAACAAATATTATTTGTGTGAACATCTGAGCGTATAACTTTATATCTCGAGTTGAACTAGTCATATTATTATTGAAAAACATATAATGTTGGTATTAATCAGCCAAGTTAAAGTTTATTTAAGAAAGCTCGGAGTTTACTCTAATTTGGTTTTTAAATTAGAAAAGCTAGTTACCATAAACATTAACCATATTCATATTAGTTTATGAAAACTGAGACATAGCCTAGTTAACTTTAATTTATAAAGCTCATTACATAATTATTAATCAAATTAATATTAACATGAAAACCGAGTATAAACCTTAATTAGATTTTAATTCAAAAAAATACATTTAAATAATCATTAGTCAAATTAATATTAAATAAAATTCAAAAATACATGATTAATAATTATTAGTGCTAACACGTAGTTTGAGTTTATATGAAGCTATCGCAACAAGAACGAAGCAAAACGGATCTAAAACGTAGAAGCTATGGGTTTTTAAAGGTTTCATGGACCTAGTCGTAATTAACCGTAGATGACAGGAGCTAGCAAAGAAGATCTGCAAGACTCAGCAAAGAGTGCCGTAAAAACGACAAAGGCTGGGGTTAGATCTGCAAATGCTGCTCGGGCTGGGTTTATGTGTGAAAGGGGATTTCTCGCAGGGGGTTTTCCGGAAGATTGCCAAGACACAGAAACAGATCTAAAGGTTTTCATTATTCTCCAGGGGCCTAAATGCAAAACTTCCATCTTCCTTATTTACACAGGCAGGGGAGTTGGGCGTGGAGGTCGCCGGCGCTTGGGCGGTTCGGCTCGCCGGCGCTAGGGTGGACAGGGGCTCTAGACGAGAGGCGGAACAGGGAGATGAGATCGAGGGGACCGCGAGGAGGTGCTCACCAACGGCGTAGCTGAACGGAGGCGGTCAGATTTCGGCTTGCGGCGGAGGCCATGGCCGGCGGCGGGGACTTCACGCGGGGGAGGCGCTCCGGAGGCGGTGTGGCGGGGAGGGTAGGTGCTCCGGGCGCGGCTCGACGTGTTGATCCTCGTGGCGGCCTCGGTTTTGCCGGAGGGAGCTCGACGGCGGCTTATCGGGCGCCCATGGCAAACGGCGGCGCTCCTGGCGGTGGCGACTGCACTATGCAGTGCAGGGAGCCAGGCGAGGCGCGACGGGGTGGCGGCTAGGGCAACAGGAGTGCGGCCGAGGGGCTCGGGTCCACCCTCGACGTGCGCGCACGCGCCCGAGTCGGACTCGAGCTTGAATCCGGCTCGGCAGGGGAGAAGGAGTTGGCGGCTGGGGCCCGCGCGACAGAGAGAGATGGAAGACGTGCCGGTGTGGCGAGTTGGGCCAGCCAGAGAACGAGAGAGAGGGAGTAGGCCACGACAGAGAACTGGGCCGGCTCGGTGGGCGGCGGCCCAAGCAGCTGGGCGAAGGTGGGGGAAGTGGGCCGAGGCGGGAGCTGGGCTGGGCCGCGGGAAAGAAAGGGCAAGGGAAAAACTGGCCGAGGGAGAAAGTTCGAGGGGCAAAAGCGAACTCCAGCTCAAGCAACTATTCTAAGGCTCAAACAAACGCAGCTCAAATGCGAATTTGAATTAGATTTAAATTCTCCTTCAAACTACGCACAAACAAAACTCGATGCAGCCAGCATGAATGCAAGGCACTCAATATTAATCCGATATTATTTTAATTTAATTCCGAAAACAAAATTTTCCTATACTAAATTCCCTGTAAGTTATATAAAGCTTGAAAAATTTTAGAAATTTGAGAAAAATATTGCATTAATTACGCTAACAAATCACATCCCAAAATCCAAAAATTTTGGGGTGTGACAGCTGGTCACCGCGGAGGGATTGCTCCAGCAGGAACGTACGGCGCTTACCGATGCCAAGACCCTCTGGAAGGTATGGTTTTGTGTTTTCTTCGCTGCTTTGGCTGTTTCTGTGTTGGAGTTCATCTTGACGTGCCCGATCCTTGTTCAGGGCTGCGGAAGGCCGAGGCCAAGAAGGCGGTCGAGGTTGTGGCCGTTCAGGCTGCCTACTCCGAGGCTCAGGGGGAGCTCGAAACCCTGAGGGATGCTGCCGATGCCGCGTGCCGGGACATCCAGAGTGTCGACATCCCGTCAGGGTCCCTGTCAGAGTCGGCACTGCCCAGCCGCTTGAGGTCCTTGAGAGGCTGCGTGGTGGAGCGCCTCAAGAGCGCTCTTCACCTTGGCCTGAAGAAGGCGCTTGGCGTGGTGTTGACCCACTACGACATCAACCTTGCGGCGGTGGCGCACGACTATTTTATTGATGAAGATCTAGATGACGACGCTGCCCTTGCTGCCCTTGATGAGGCTGATGATAGTGCCGAGGACGCCGCCGCGGCGCTCGCCGCCAAATTCAGGTGCGAGCTCTTTCCAGACGAGGATGTGGATGGAGACGCATGCCCAGACGTCGAGCCCGAGGCCATGGCGAGCCCCGAGGTTGAGGCTGACCCTGAGGTTGACGTCGTGGCGTCCCTCGAGGAGGAAATCACCTCGGTGCCCCATGATGACAACGGTCTTGGGGCTGTCGCGTCGGTTCCTTCGACTGTCGCCGCCGAGGCCGCCACCCCAGGAGGTCCTGATGCTGCTGCTGCGCCCCCACAGGAAGGTGATGCCTGAAAGGCTCGGGCTTAGAGGCCCAGATGTATCTTAGTTTTTAGGAGACTGGCTCTGTACATAAACTAAGTTTGAATTTTGATTGTGTGTTTTGAACTTGTTTGATTGTTCTATTGTGCTCTTTTTGGCCTAGAGAGACTTTGGCTGGGTATTTCGAATCCGCGAGTAATTAAGGCACAGAGTGGAGAGGGAGATGCCGTGTCCCTTCGAGGGCGTAGGCGGTCTCACGGCTCAGCCGGCTCCGGCTTTAGTTAGCTCGCACCCTGCATTTTTCTTTCTAGGTGTTCAAAGATTTAGCACAATTTTCGAAAAAATTGGGACGGTTAGGGGAGTAAACCCCCCTGTAACCCCTGAGGGGGACTTGGCTCTATTGAGACTAGGTCGAGGATAGGGCCAAGTCCTCCTCATTCATGCTATTACTAACAATGTTTCCATGTTTTTTGCAAACTTTTCATCATTGTTGGCTATGAACATGAAGTATTTACAATGAATGCTGAGGGTTTAAGGGTAGAAGCGACGTAGCTGTTGGATGTCCAGGCATTGGGGAAGACCTCGCCTTCCTCGTTCGCCAGCTTGTACGTGGCAGGCTTGAGAACCTTGGCGATGATGAACGGCCCTTCCCATGGTGGAGTGAGCTTGTGGCGTTCTCGATTGTCCTGGCGCAGCCTCAGCACCAGGTCCCCTTCGTGGAGGTCTCCACGCCTCACTTTCTGAGTTTGATACTACCGGAGCGATTGCTGGTAGCGTGCCGAGTGAAGCAGCGCCATGTCTCGAGCCTCATCCACCTGATCCAACGAATTCTCGCGGTTCCACTGGTTCTGTCCTTCTTGGTAAGCCTTGAGCCTCGGAGACCCGTACTCCAAGTCTGTTGGGAGGACGGCTTCGGCACCGTAGACGAGGAAGAATGGACTGAAGCCTGTGGCTCTGCTCGGGGTCGTCCTGAGACTCCAAATCACCAAAGGTAGCTCAGTTACCCATTTCCGGCCAAACTTATTTAGTTTGTTGAAGATTCTTGGTTTCAGACCTTGTAGTATCATGCCGTTGGCGCGTTCTACTTGGCCGTTCGTTTGCGGATGTGCTACGGCCGACCAGTCCACGCGGATGTGGTGGTCGTCGCAGAACTCTAAGAACTTCTTGCCGGTGAATTGGGTTCCGTTGTCGGTGATGGTCGAGTTCGGTACCCCGAACCGGTGGATGATGTCGGTGAAAAACAGCACGGCCTGCTCAGACCTGATGTTGGTGATGGCCCAGACCTCGATCCACTTCGAGAACTTGTCGATAGCCACCAACAGCTGGGTGAAGCCCCCGGGCGTTGGGCGGAAAGGCCCCACGAGATCCAACCCACAGACCGCGAAGGGCCATGTTACGGGGATGGTTTGTAGGGCGTGCGCCGGGAGATGCATCTTGTGTGCGAGAATTGGCACCCATCGCAAGTGCGCACGATTTCATTCGTGTCGGCTACGGCGGTAGGCCAGTAAAAGCCTTGCCGGAATGCATTGCCCATGCGGGTACGCGGTGCCGCGTGGTGCCCGCACACCCCGGCATGGACTTCGCGGATCAACTGTATTCCCTCGGGGATGGAGATGCACCGTTGCAGAATCCCTAAGGCATTGCGCTTATACAACTCGCTGCCGACCGAGACAAAGGTCTTGGCCCTTATGGCGACGCGGCGCCCCTTGGTTCGATCCGAGGGTGTAACACCCTGAAATTCATCACAATGAAATTATAGCAACCCTTTGAATTTTTCTAGGATTTATTAAGGATTAAATAAATTTTCTAGGATTTAATTGGAATTTCTAGCCTTTTATCAATTTAAAAATCACATAAAAATCACCGAAGGTAACTCCTTCTTCTCTCCGACGTCGCCGACCCGGACTCCTCCCCGTGTTCGATTCCGCCGAGACGCCGTGTCCAACTCGGACACGAACGCCTAGGTGAGGCCGAGCCCCATCCCCGGCCTATTTAACTCGGCCGCCGCCTTTGCTGTTTCCCCAACCGAAGCTATCGAGCCGCAACCCGAGCCGCCATCGTCGCCGCCGCCTAGCTCTGCCACCGCGCCGTCGATCCATCGTACCACCACCGTTCAGCCCTTCTCGTCTGCGCCAGAGGCATCGCGTGAACGTGTGGAGGTCGCCCGAGTAGCTTCCCCTCGTTTTCCCCTTTGATTCGGCCGTCGCCCGCGCTCGCCGTCGTTCTCCAGCGCCGTCGGCCGCCGTTCATCGCCGTTCGATGCCGTCGCTGCGTCCCCTTCAACGATAGCTAGCCAGGTGAGCTCGCCATCCTCCCCTCTTCCTCCTCGGCCAACTCCCGTAGGGTCTAGTGCACCATAGCGCCGGGCTCGTGTCACCCGAGAGCTCTACCGCCACGCATGGCGCCGCCGTCGTCGGCCACCGCGTGTGCGCCATCCCAGCCACCAAGACCACCCTAGGTGATCTAGCCATGGGCTCGCGAGTCCGTAGGACCAAGTCCCGTTCCAAACCGAGAAGCCTAGCATGTTCCCGAAGCTTCTCCGGCGAAGCGCCGCCGTCCCGGTCGTCGCCGGCGTCGACTCGAGCAGCCAAGCCATCTTGACCGTCCGATCAAGATCCCACGGCCCAGATTAGATCGAGCATCCAAGTCAAAATAGGTCCATACCGGTCAGCCTTGGATATTTTGCAAAGAAGCCCTCCAAGTTTTGAAAATCAACCCGCAGTCCATCCTAGTTCAAAAATAATTCCAAATAGGTCATTTTTCTTCTGTTTTAGCCCCTGCAAGTTTTAAAATTATGCCCGAGGTCCAAGTTTTGTTATTTTATGGTTTAGCCCTCGAGTTTTTATACAAAATTATGTTTTAGCCCCTGGATTTTCACATTTAAGCCCCTGGAACTTTTAAAACTTTGCCAGCAAGTCCCTGAACCTTAGAAAAGCTATATCTTCTTCGTTTTAACTCCGTTTTAATCCGTTCTTGTTGCATTAGCTTCATATCAACTTAAACCACATGTTAGTACAGTTATTTACCATGACATTTATTTCTGAATTTTATTTATCATTAATTTAATTAAAGGCTATTTTAATGTGTCTTTCTAAATTAAAATATAATTAAGGTTTAAACTCTGTTTTCATGTCAACTATGAATTTGATTAATATTATTCAGTGAGTTTTATAAATAAAAGTTGATAGGTTACAAATATTTTGGTTTCATAAATAATATTAATATGATTAATGTAACTAGATTTTCTAATTTTAAAAGCAAAATTAGAGTTAAACTTCGGTTTTATAAAATAATTATTAATCTGATTAATATCAATGAAAATATGTTTTAATGATAATATGACTAGTTCAACTCGAAATATAAAGTTATTCGATAGTTGCTCTCACATGTTTTATTTCAAATTAATATTTAAATTGGAATAATTTATACATAAACAATTATAAATAAAATGTGATTAGATTTTACTTGGTTTCGTCCAATTATGATTGAACGAACTGAATTAATATTTAACTATCGATTTATTTAATTAAAATTAATCAAGCAATTAGTTGTATGTATCTTTTCAACCGTTGCTCCGTTTTCAGTGATTGTTGCGCTCACGTGACCATAGCATCGAGCCCTGTCCTTCAGCACATTCTTTTAAAGCTTTTGTGTTGTTTGGTGTGTTGTTCTTAGTTGTATGTTGTTTGTTACTTGTCTAGTTGCATGCTTGTGGTTGATAGATTTGGAAGATTTGAAGAAGAAGATTTTGAAGGCTCTGAGCAGCTAAACCTTGGATACAGGCAAGTGTATTATGTCATGCAAATGTCCTAGTAATTATTAATTTCACCACCCATGCATGTTCCTATTTAAGGATTTGCCTAGCCACTATATTTTCCTGTCCCTGAAACTGGGTTATTTAATTAACTTTGATGGTAGATGATGCTTAACTTGCTCAACTGGGATTTGTTAAATGAACCCCTACTCTATGTTCCATATACTCTTTTAAACAATTAATTGGCAAGATCATATCTTTTTAATTGGAACATGGAGAACCACCCAGGAAAACAGTGCAACCATAAGCACCATATGGCTCTGGTCTTGGCTAACTAATTAGAGACTTTAGTGGATGGTAACCTTACCCGAAAGGGGCAAGAGGCGCGGCGGTTGACGAGGTATAGCTCGGTCCTCTTGAGCTGTGGGCTTTGGTAAGAGACAGACCTCATTAGGGAGGGTTATGCTTTGCTTCTGAACCGGAAACCTTAGCGGGTTACTATTTACTAAGGAATCTTTGTAAAGGCCTCGTAGCGTCCTTATGCAGTCACACCTCGGTAGTGTGATTTAAGAGGATTGGCCCCCTCGCCATGGTTGGGTTTAAAGTTCTTTTGAACTTTTACGCAGCTTATGGTGAAAGTGTACAACCTCTGCAGAGTGTAAAACTGTTATAACAGTCGTGCTCACAGTCAAGAGCGGCCTGGACCCTTACATGATAATCATACTTGAACATGATCTAAATCGTGGTTATGTGAATATGTTGGGAATATGACATTCATTAATTTGTGGGTGGTATATACTTTCATTTGCTAGTAAATAGTTGCTTAATAAAACTTGACCAACTAAAAGTGCTTACTGCAGTATGGTCAGCCAACCTTTTGCCTCAGCCTTGTATGTCATATTACATTTGCTGAGTACATCATGTGCTCATACTTGTTGCTTTTCTTTCTTTATTTTATTGCATCTGCTACACCCGGGATGCTGCTCAGATTAGGAGGATTTTGAGGATTTCACTACTGGTTTTGAGGAGTTCTAGGTGAGTCTCCCCCAGTCAATTGCCTGTGGAGTTGGAGTCACTTTTGCTTCGTTAGATGAACGTTTATTTAAGTCTTCCGCTAAGAAAATTGAGTCAACTCTGAGATTGTAATAAATGCACCATAATACTCTTTCGTTATGCATAGTTATGGATATTCACGTGTGACATCTACCATATGTGTGTAAACTGATCCTGGCGCACATATGAGATGCACCTAGTTTTGCCTTTAAAACCGGGTGTGACAGAGGTGGTATCAGAGCTGTGTTGACTGTAGGACGCAAGCCTAGTTAGAAATGGTCATTCTATAAGGATTATTTTTCTTAAATAACCTTTTTCTAAATACCCTTGATCTTATTTTGTTATAACCCTACCCATTGATAATTTATATCCTCCTTGATTGCTTTACTTACCCCCTCATCCTTGCTACTTGTTTATATTCTTCTCAACCTCTCTGTGATCTGAATAGAGATTATTCTTACCCTCTATAATTAGTTAGAATCTACCCACCCAATCTTAATAAACATTTAGATCGATTCGATGCTTAGCTCTTGATTAGGAGTGAATGCTTCGTGTTTGTTTAGTGCTAAGTGTGTGATTTGGATCTTTGTAATGATTGAACTTAATTGTGGAGTGATGACCACAATTGAGTAATTATTAAATAAATAAATTTAGTTAGTTTTGGGTTATCTTGGCCTCTGATCTTAGCCCTTAACCATCACCTTATCCATATAATTGTACCCCTCATATAAATCATGTTATGCGACAATCTGTTCTCGCTGCTGCATGATATCATGGTACTGTCTGAATTATTTCTGGAGATTCAGAACTCCGTTTGACATAAATCCAGTTGGCTTGGATTAATGACTTGATAACATAGGTTCTGGGAATGTTTCGTGATTTTTGGAGGTTCTGTCAGAGAGATATAATGGTTTTATTGGAGCAACCAGAATCTGTCTCGTGGTCCTGACACAGCTCTCTTGTTTATTTTATACCTCGAGCTACAAAATTTAGATTGAGGTCATTCAAGTTGGGTTAGTTTCAGAATTGTATAGTCTACTTTCAGACAAAAGATCATGATTTTTGAATACTCAGAATGAGAGTTACAACTGTTTAATTAGGACGAACAAAATCTGTTTCAGAACTCGATTTTCCAGTCATTGGCAGCTCGTTCTACATCAACTTTTATCTGTCCCCGAGTTAACCTGAAAATAGTTGGGGTAGACTTTCCTGCTGATTTGATAGTCCTGAACTCTGAGGGAATTGATGTCATACTTGGAATGGGATGGTTAGATGCTTTTAATGCGGTGATTCAGTGTGCCAAGAGGTCCGTGTTGTTGACTAGCCCTCAGGGAGAGAAGATTGAATTCGGAGCCACTCAACCCTCAGCTTCAACTTACTCAGTGAATCAGGCCAGTGGTGTTCCTTTGGAGGATATCAGAGTTGTTTGTGAGTTTCCGGATGTCTTCCCAGATGATTTGCCAGGTATGCCACCCGAACGAGACATTGAGTTTATTATTGAGCTTTTACGTGGTACTGCCCCTATTTCTAAAAGACCCTATAGAATGGCTGTTAATGAACTAGAAGAACTTAAGAAAACAACTTAAGGAATTGTTGTATAAAGGTTACATTTGTCCTAGTTCTTCACCTTGGGGAGCACCTGTAATTCTTGTGGGTAAAAAGGATGGTACTCTGAGGATGTGTGTGGATTATCGTTCATTGAATGAGGTAACCATCAAGAATAAGTATCCATTGCCCAGAATTGAAGACTTATTTGATCAGTTGAGAGGAGCTAAGGTTATCTCCAAGATTGACTTGAGATCTGGCTACCATCAGTTGAGGATCAGACGTTCCGACATTCCTAAAACAGCATTCACCACCAGGTATGGGTTGTATGAGTATACTGTGATGTCGTTTGGATTGACAAATGCAACTGCCTACTTTATGTACCTGATGAATAAGGTGTTCATGGAATACTAGGATAAATTTGTGGTGGTATTTATTGATGATATTCTGGGTTACTCTAAGAATGAGGAGGAGCATGAGGAGCATTTGAGGTTGGTGTTGCAGACTCTTAGAGAGAATCAGGTATATGCCAAGTTTAGTAAATGTGAGTTTTGGTTGAATCAAGTGTCTTTTCTTGGTCATGTTGTTACTGATGGAGGTATTGCAGTGGATCCAAGTAAAGTCAAGGATGTGTTGGATTGGGAACCTCCTACCACATTCTCTTAGATCAGAAGCTTTTTGGGATTGACTGGATATTACAGGAGATTCTTTGAAGGCTTTTCTAAAATAGCGAAACCCCTTACTTCGCTATTAGAGAAGGGCAAGGAGTTTGTTTGGTCAGAAGTGTGTCAGACCAGCTTTGAAGAATTGAGAAGGAAGTTGACTACAGCCCCAGTGCTTGCTATGCCAGATATTCACAAGAACTTTGATATCTATTGTGATGCTTCTCGTAGAGGTCTTGGGTGTGTGCTCATGCAGGAAGGCAGAGTTATAGCCTATGCATCTAGGCAGTTGAGGAAGCACGAGTTGAACTATCCTACTCATGATCTGGAGCTTGCAGCTGTTGTCCATGCCTTGGAGATCTGGAGGAACTATATTCTAGGTAACAGATGTGAGCTGTATACTGATCACAAAAGCCTGAAGTACATATTTACTCAGAAGGATCTGAATTTGAGGCAAAGAAGATGGTTGGAGTTGATCAAGGATTATGATCTGGGGATCAACTATCATCCTGGCAAGGCTAATTTGGTTGCTGATGCGTTGAGTAGGAAGTCACAAGTAAATGCAATGTTTGGTCGCCAGTTACCAGCTGAGTTGCTTGCAGAGATGGAAAAGCTGAACTTGGGATTCCCGAATCGGATAGAAGGTGTGACAATGGAAGTTGAGTCTACACTGGAGCAGGAAATTCGGAAGGGTCAGCTTACTGATGAGAAGATAAAGGAAATCAAGGAAACCATGTTAGCAGGGAAAGCTCCCAACTTCACCGAAGATGATCAAGGTACAATTTGGTTTAGAAAGAGGATATGTGTACCGGATATCGAGTCTCTTAGAGAGAAGATATTGAGGGAAGCTCATGATTCCGCATATTCTATTCATCCTGGAAGCACCAAGATGTACCAGGATCTGAAGCAAAGGTATTGGTGGTATGGACTAAAAAGGGATGTGGCTACCCATGTGGCATTGTGCGATGTTTGTCAGAGAGTTAAGGCTGAACACCAGAGACCAGCCGGTTTGCTTCAGCCACTCAAGGTACGTGAATGGAAGTGAGAAAAAATCAGTATGGATTTCATTGTTGGGTTACCCCGCACTCGAGGAGGATATGACTCCATATGGGTTATTGTGGACAGATTAACTAAGGTAGCTCACTTTATACCCGTTAATACTACTTATACCATTGCTAAGTTAGCAGAGTTATACATGTCCAGAATTGTTTGTCTCCATGGTGTACCTAAAAAGATAGTGTATGATAGAGGTACTCAGTTTACATCTAGATTCTGGCAGAAGTTGCATGAGTCTATGGATACAAAGTTGAATTTCAATTCTGCATATCATCCTCAGACAAATGGTCAGACAGAGAGGACTAATCAGATTTTGGAGGATATGTTGAGAGCTTGTGCTTTGAAGCATGGAGGCAGTTGGGATAAGAGTCTTCCATATGCAGAGTTTTCGCACAACAACAGTTATCAGTCTAGTCTAAAGATAGCCCCATTCGAAGCACTTTATGGTAGAAAGTGCAGGACACCATTGTATTGGAGTGAAACTGGTGAAAGTCAGTTGTTTGGTCCAGAGATACTGCAGCAAGCACAAAGACAGGTTCAGATTATCAGAAAGAATTTGAGAACGGCTCAGTCCAGGCAGAAGAGCTATGCAGATACAAGGAGAGAATTAACTTTCGAAGTAGGTGACTATGTGTATCTAAAGTTTCTCCTATTAGAGGCTTAAGAAGGTTTAAGGTGAAAGGTAAATTATCTCCTCGTTTCATTGGACCTTTCAAGATTATTGATAGAAAAGGTGAGGTTGCTTATCAATTGGAAGTTGCCAGCCAGATTGTCTGATGTGCATGACGTGTTTCATACCTCTCAGTTGAAGAAGTGTCTTCGTGTACCTGAGGAAGAATTGTCTTTGGATGAGTTGAATGTGCAAGATGATCTGACTTATATGGAATATCCAGCTAAGATTTTGGAAACTGCTGAAAGAGTTACTAGGAGTAAAGTGATTAAGATGCGTAAAGTTCAATGGAGTCATCACGTGGAAAGTGAGGCAACTTGGGAAAGAGAGGATGAGTTGATGGCAGAGTTTCCTCGGATTTTCTCTAATCCATCCGAATCTCGAGGACGAGATTCTCTTTAAGGGGGGTAGGTTTGTAACACCCTGAAATTCATCACAATGAAATTATAGCAACCCTTTGAATTTTTCTAGGATTTATTAAGGCTTAAATAAATTTTCTAGGATTTAATTGGAATTTCTAGCCTTTTATCAATTTAAATATCACATTAAATAATTATTTTAGTCAAAATAAGTTTTTGTTGCATTCATGCTGTTGCATATATTTTTGGTTGCTAGTAAATCAAGTTGGAATTTAAATTCTGTTTAAATTCGAATTTGATTTTCTTTTGTTTGAGTTTTAGAAAAGTTAAAATAGGCAGAGTTCGTTTTAGCCCCTCGAACTCTTGGCCTAGTCCGTGTTTGCCCCCTCTACTCTTTCCTTTCTCTCCCCGGACGATTCTTTTCCCCGGCCCACTTCGCCACTTACGGCCCAGCGTCGGCCCGCTCCTTCTTCCCTCGTCGCTCTCTCTCACTCTGTCACTAACGCGTGGGGCCCACGCGTCAGCTCCTTCTTCTCCCCGACGTCGCCGACCCATACTCCTCCCCGTGTTCGATTCCGCCGCACCGCCGTGTCCAACTCGGACACGAACGCCTAGGTGAGGCCGAGCCCCATTCCCAGCCTATTTAACTCGGCCGCCGCCTTTGCTGTTTCCCCAACCAAAGCTATCGAGCCGCAACCCGAGCCGCCATCATCGCCGCCGCCTAGCTCTGCCGCCGCGCCGTCGATCCGTCGTAGCACCGCCGTTCAACCCTTCTCGTCTGCGCCAGAGGCATCGCATGAACGTGTGGACGTCGCTAGAGTAGCTTCCCCTCGTTTTCCCCTTTGATTCGGCCGTCGCCCGCGCTCGCCGTCGTTCTCCAGCGCCGCCGGCCGCCGTTCATCGCCGTCCGACGCCGTCGCTGCGTCCCCTTCAACGATTGCTAGCCAGGTGAGCTCGCCATCCTCCCCTCTTCCTCCTCGGCCAACTCCCGTAGGGTCTAGTGCACCATAGCGCCGGGCTCTGTCACCCGAGAGCTCCACCGCCGCGCATGGCGCCGTCGTCGTCGGCCACCGCGTGTGCGCCATCCCAGCCACCCAGACCACCCTAGGTGATCTAGCCATGGGCTCGTGAGTCCGTAGGACCAAGTCCTGTTCCAAACCGAGAAGCCTAGCATGTTCCCGAAGCTTCTCCGGCGAAGCGCCGCCGTCCCGGTCGTCGCCGGCGTCGACCCGAGCAACCAAGCCATCCTGACCGTCCGATCCAGATCCCACGGCCCAGATTAGATCGAGCATCCAAGTCAAAACTGGTCCATACCGGTCAGCCTTGGATATTTTGAAAAGAAGCCCTCCAAGTTTTGAAAATCAACCCGGAATCCATCCTAGTTCAAAAATAATTCCAAATAGGTCCTTTTTCTTCTGTTTTAGCCCCTGCAAGTTTTAAAATGATGCCCGAGGTCCAAGTTTTGTTATTTTATGGTTTAGCCCTTGAGTTTTTATACAAAATTATGTTTTAGCCCCTGGATTTTCACAGTTAAGCCCCTGGAACTTTTAAAACTTTGCCAGCAAGTCCCTGAACCTTAGAAAAGCTATATCTTCTTTGTTTTAATCCGATTTGAGTGATTTTCGTGCTCACGTGTTCGTAGTGAAGCGTAGATTAGTTTGTCGGCCTTCTTTTGTTCTGTTGCTACTGTTTGGTGTACTGTTCTAATAGATTAATATTGTTTGCATGTACTGGCTTGTGTGGATGCTTGTGTGTTGATGTATGAGTCCAGTCGGTGAGCCGTACGCGTTTGAGTTCGAGGGTTACGAGGAGCAGGACTTGCAGGAGCAGCAGCAGCAGTTTGACGAAGGCAAGCATAGCACGGACAATCCTTGCTACCTAAACACACCTTTACATAATTTACTGCATATGCATGTGTCTAAATTGTTGTCCTAATAATGTTATACCTAGCTTTGTTTATCCTATATCTTGATTACCTTGGGTTATTGCATATGGGTAGAACTTTGCTAGGCGTAGCTACTGTCACCTTTGCTTAACCATTAATCTTGACTTAATGGTTCACTTCAATGTTAATGGTAAAATTTGCTTTTTAGCAACATGGATCAGGGAGCTAGGGCGTACGCTTCGTGCTTGGCCCTAGTGTCTCTCCGTAAGGACTGGTTCTTAAAGCGGAAACCCAGGAACCTGTCGCCACTGCTGGAACTATAATGGCTCTGGTCTTGGACAAGTAGCATGTACGATTCTAGCTTGACAGTAGTTACCGAAGGGCCGACGGTGTTATGAGAAGCATGGGTGAGAGTATGGTTTGATCCACCGAGGACGCAGTATCCGTTGGCTATGTCCCCAGGAGGCACAGTCCCGTGCTGGGAGCCTCCGTATGGCCGGGGTTCCACACGTTGCGCTATTTATTTTGTTGTTAATATTTATTACCGCGCTTGGACGCCATTGACCCCCTCGTGTTGCGACATGAGCGTCAGTCAATCTCGGTGCCTTGGGTCATGCTGCCTAGGTTGTACCATAACGGCTACTGTTTTGTTAGGGTGTCATGTGAAAAGCCTCGTAGCGTCCCTATGCAGCCACACCTCGGAAGTGTTGATGTGCGTGGTTGGGTGCAAAGTTCCTTTGAACTTTTACGTGACTGGTGGGTAAAGAGCGAAACCTCTGCAGAGTGTATAATCTATCATGATAGCCTTGCTCAGGGTCAAGAGCGGCCTGGATCCTTTTTGATTAGAAGTTGATGTTTATTATTGTTTAATGTTCACCTCTACTATATTAATTGGGTTACAACTGGGATTCATGTGAAAGTAGTGATTATGATGATGTTAAAATGAAACAACTAAAATTGCTAATGCAGTACAACCATGTCAAGCCTTTCTTTTAAGCCTTCATTATCCGTACTATATTTGCTAAGTAAGACATTTACTTACACTTGCTATTCAACAAAATCTCGGATGGGTAACAAATGGATTAGATGGTACTGCTGCTGTTGAATTTCCTAAGGATCTGCCATTCTACTAGCTATGCTCAACCCGTCGGTGTCACCGTGGGTTATCGGTTTTCGTTATCGGCTTCGTCTTCGTCTTCGTTTAGAGAGAGTTAATAAAGAGACTTCCGCTGTGTTATTTAATTATTTGAGACAAACTCTGATGTAAAACCATTTTATTCGAGCATATGTACTCTGTTTATCATATTTGTTGACTGTATGTGTTCTGTGGACTTCCTGGGCACACATATAGTAGCATTCGGGTTTCTGTGTAAAACCGGGTGTGACATATTGGTATCAGAGCCATGCAGACTGTAGGATCGCAGCCTAGTTAGAACGGTCGATAAAACATTAGGAGACCACCATGATTTTGTTTCAGATCATTTAGTTACGTTTTTCAAAACCAGTGCGGTCGAGTCTTGTGTGAATCATGTCTTTGGGTGCTTGATTTTGTTGTCATTATGCTTATGTTTGATTTGGATTTTTGTAATGATTGTGATGGTCATAGACGAGAGTCTATCTCCATCTAGATATAGGACTAAGGCTTAAGGAATATTAGTGAATAAATAGTTGGGTTAACTATCCCCTTTTGCACTCCCTCTGTCTCACTCTCTATATATCTGAATCATACCCTTTCAAGTACTGCTATCTTCTTGTGCACCATCTGCAAGCATGGGTTATCCAATATCGACTGACGGGAATACTGATGAGAGATATCTTGCTATGATAGATGGTTAACACTAGAGGCAACCCCGGAGGCAGTGGAAGCAACCAGAACCAGAACCCACCACCTCCACCACCCCACTCACCATGGAGTAGATGATGCAGATGCAACTCCAGCTGACACAGCAGATGGCGCAAACCATAGCACTGATGCAGCAGAATCCGCAGAACCCGCCTCAACAGCACCACGTGCAGCCTAGAGATAAAATGGGCGAGTTTATGAAGGGACGCCCTCCTACCTTCAACAAGTCTAGTGACCCAATGCAAGCAGAGGACTGGCTCAAGGCAGTGGAAAGGCAGCTGGACATTGCCCAGTGCAATGACAGGGAGAAGGTGTTATATGGAAGTGGACAGCTCCAGGGAGCAGCTTTGGATTGGTGGGATGCGTACCAATATGCTCACCCCAATCATGATCAGATCACTTGGCAGGAGTTCCGCGATAGTTTCCGCTCTCACCACATGCCGGAAGCGCTGATGACCTTGAAGAAGAAGGAGTTCCTGGCATTGAAGCAGGAAGGTATGAGTGTCACAGCTTATCGTGACAAGTTCATTGAGTTGGCCCGTTATGCTCCAGAGGACGTGAATACTGATAGGAAGAAGCAGACCCGATTCCGAGATAGCCTGCATGATACACTGCAGTACCAGCTCATGTGCTCCAAGTTCGCCACTTTTCAAGAACTGGTGGATAGTGCACTACTACTGGAGCACAAGCGCCGCGAGATGGAGGAAAAGAAGAGGAAGCTTCAAGGCCCACCGTCAGGAAGCAATGTTCGCCCCCGCTTCAATCTTCAGCAAGGAAACCAGCAGATGGTGACTCCACAGTGTTTCCAGGGACAGTCCGGTTTGATGAACCTCAACCAGTATCAGCAACGTCCCCAGTACCAGCAGCGTCCCCAGTACCCCCAGCACCACCTCAGCACCGTCTTCAGAACCAGCCACAGAATGGTCCTGTCCAACGCCCCAACCCGGCCAACAATGCACCTATGGCGCCGTGGTGTTTTGGTTGTGGTGAGCTGGGACACTATGCCAGCGCTTGTCCTTGCAAGGCTCAGAATGCCGTTGGTCAGAACAACAATCAGAGGGTTGGGCAACCACAGAACCAGAATGGGAATCAGCAACAGAATCCAGCGAGAGGCAAGGTCAACCACATGGGTGCGGAAACCGCAGAAGGAGCAACGGATGTCGTTGTGGGTACGTTCCCTGTCAACTCGACTCTTGCAATTGTTTTGTTTGATACTGGAGCTTCGCATGCTTTCATATCTCCTGCTTTCGTAAAAAAGAACATGATGATCTTGCAACCTATGGGGAACCCCATGGTAGTTAGTTCACCCGGGGGAGAACAGCGTGCCACTTTACGTTGCCCCTGTATCACCATCACAATAAGGGGGGTAGACTTTGTGGTGAATCCAATAGTCCTAGAAACCCTTGGGTTTGACTTGATTCTGTGTATGAGCTGGTTAGCCAGATATGATGGGGTGATTCAATGTTCCAAAAGAACAGTGCAGCTGACAGCAAGGACTGGTGAGAAAGTGGAGTATCAAGCAGCTAGTCCCTTGGGGCACAACCAGATCTACCAAGCCGAAGGTGTAGCACTAAAGGACATCAGAGTGGTGTGCGATTTCCCAGATGTGTTTCCAGATGAGTTACCAGGTATGCCCCCAGACAGCGAAGTTGAATTTGTTATTGATCTTAAGCCTGGTACTGCACCTATAGCTAAAAGGCCATATAGAATGGGAGTAAAAGAACTAGAGAAACTTAAGGAGGAATTAAGGGCGTTGTTAGCAAAAGGGTATATTCGTCCTAGTTCTTCCCCTTGGGAGCACCGGTTTTGTTTGTGGATAAGAAAGATGGGACCCAGAGATTGTGTGCGGATTATCGAGCTTTGAATGAAGTGACCATCAAGAACAAGTACCCGCTGCCAAGGATTGATGATCTCTTCGACCAGTTGAAAGGAGCGTGTGTGTTCTCTAAGATCAATCTCTGGTCCGGTTACCACCAGATGAGGATACGAGTGACTGACATCCCCAAAACAGCCTTCACAACCCGATATGGTCTATATGAGTTCAATGTCATGTCTTTTGGATTGACAAATGCACCGGCATACTTCATGTATTTGATGAACAGTGTGTTCATGGACTATCTTGACAAATTCGTAGTGGTGTTCATTGACGATATTCTGATTTTCTCCAAGAATGAGGAAGAGCATGAAGAACACCTCAAGCTGGTAATGCAGAGACTTCGCGAGCATCAGTTGTATGCCAAGCTGAGCAAGTGCGAGTTTTGGTTGAATGTAGTAGCATTCTTGGGTCACGTGTTGTCCAATGGTGGAGTGGTCGTTGATCCGAAGAAGGTTAGTGATGTGTTGAGTTGGAATCCGCCCAAGGATGTGAGTGAAATCAGAAGTTTCCTTGGAATGGCTGGATACTATCGAAGGTTCATTGAGGGATTCTCCAAGATTGCTAAACCCCTGACGGCGTTATTGGAGAAAAATGCCAAGTTTGTCTGGACTGAGGAGTGTCAAGTCAGCTTTGAGGAATTGAAGAAGAGGTTGACAACGGCACCCGTGCTAGTGTTGCCCGAAATAGCCAAGAGTTTCTCTATCTACTGCGATGCATCTCATCTGGGATTGGGATGTGTGCTTATGCAGAAAGGCAGAGTAGTAGCATATGCATCGAGGCAGTTGAGGAAACATGAGCAGAATTACCCGACACACGATCTGGAGTTAGCAGCTGTGGTGCATGCTTTGAAGATTTGGAGGCATTACTTGATTGGTCATAAGTGTGATATTTACACTGACCACAAGAGTCTCAAGTATGTGTTCACACAGTCAGATCTGAATATGAGGCAACGTCGTTGGTTAGAGTTGATCAAGGACTACGACCTAGAGATTCATTATCATCCAGGGAAGGCCAACCTGGTGGCAGATGCTATGAGTAGAAGGAGATACGTGAATAAGATCACGGGACATTGCTTACCGGAGGAACTCAGTTCAGAGTTCGAAAGGATGAGTCTGGGATTTGTGACTAGCGTCACCGAGATGGCAGTAGAACCGACCTTGGAACAAGAGATCAGAAAAGGACAGCTCGCAGATGAGAAGATCAAGGAGATCATGGAACTGGTGGCATTAGGAAAAGCCCCCGGTTTTCGAGTGGATGACCAAGGGACATTGTGGTATGAGAAGAGGATCTGTGTACCAGATATAGTGCAGATCAGGGATGCAATTCTCAGGGAAGCCCATGAATCGGCGTATTCGATACACCCGGGTAGTACCAAGATGTACCAAGACATCAAGGAGAGATTCTGGTGGTATGGATTGAAGCGTGATGTGGCAACCTATGTGGCTCTATGTGACACGTGCCAGAGAGTCAAAGCGAAACACCAGAGACCTGCAGGTTTGCTCCAACCCCTGAAGGTACCTGAATGGAAGTGGGAAGAAGTCGGTATGGATTTCATCACCGGCTTACCTCGCACTCAGAGGGGATTTGACTCAATCTGGGTGATCGTGGATCGTCTGACCAAGGTGGCGCATTTCCTTCCAGTAAAGACCACCTACACGGGAGCTAAACTAGCAGAGTTGTATATGGAGAGGATTGTGTGTTTGCATGGGGTGCCAAAAAGAATAGTATCAGATCGAGGTACCCAGTTCACATCGCACTTTTGGCGACAACTGCATGAGTCTATGGACACTAAGCTACAGTTCAGTTCAGCTTACCATCCGCAGACAGATGGACAGACGGAACGGACAAATCAAATATTGGAGGATATGTTGAGAGCATGTGCTCTACAATATGGTGCCAGTTGGGACAGGAGTTTACCGTACGTGGAATTCTCGTACAACAACAGTTATCATAAGAGTTTGCAGATGGCACCATTCAAGGCTCTGTATGGCAGAAAGTGTAGGACACCACTATTTTGGAATCAGACTGGAGAAAGTCAGGTATTTGGACCTGAAATACTAAGAGAGGCAGAGCGACAAGTGCAGATAATCAGACAGAATCTGAAAGTGGCAGAATCCAGACAGAAGAGCTATGCAGATATCAGACGAAGGGATCTCAGCTTCAAAGTTGGAGACTTCGTGTATCTCAAGGTGTCACCAATGAGAGGCGTGAATAGGTTCAACGTCAAGGGCAAGTTAGCACCTCGATACATTGGACCGTTCAAGGTACTTGGTCAGAAAGGTGAGGTGGCATATTAGTTAGATCTACCAGAGAAGTTACAGGAGTACATGATGTGTTCCATGTGTCTCAGTTGAAAAAGTGCTTGCGAGTACCTGAGGAACAGATTCCAATTGATGAGCTGAATGTGGAGGAAGATCTTACCTATACTGAGCATCATGTCAGAATTTTGGAAGAGTCAGAAAGAGTCACCAGAAATAAAGTGATCCGGATGTGCAAGGTTCAGTGGAGCTGCCATTAAGTGGATGAAGCGACTTGGGAAAGAGAAGAAGACCTCAGAGCTGAATATCCACAGTTATTCCCATCCACATCCGAATCTCGAGGACGAGATTCATCTTAAGGGGGGTAGATTTGTAACACCCTAAAAATGCCTATTTTAAAATTTAGTAATTAAATGGCTTTTATTTAATTTAATGCTCATATTTATCTAAGGAAAATAAATTATTTATGAGAAATAAAATTGAATATAAGGTTAGAAACATTTTTGTTGCATTCATGCTGTCTGCATTGTGTTTTGTTTGTGTGCGGGTCAATTGGAATTTAAATTCTGTTTAAATTCGAATTTGAATCGTTGTGTTTGGAGCTTTAGAAAAGTTGTAGCAGCCCGAGTTTGATTTTCCTCCCTGGACTTTTTCCCCGGCCGATTTTGCTCCTCCTCTTCTCCCGCAGCAGCCCAGCTCCCCGCGCTCCCGTTTTTGGCCCAGCCGCGGCCCGTTCCGCTTCCCCGCCGGCCTGCCTCACGCTCCCGCAGCAGCCCACGCTTCCCCGCTTGCGGCCCAAGTCCGACCCAGCAACCAGCCCGCCTGTCACACCCGGATTTACACAGAAACCCGAATGCTACTGTATGTGTGCGCAGGAAGTCCACAAAACACATACAACTTACAAATATGGTAAAACAGAGTACATATGCTCGAATAAACTAGTTTTGCATCAGAGTTTACCTAAAACACAACGGAAAACTATCTATTAACTATCTTCACAGGTAGAGCCTCAAGTCCACAGGGACACCGACTGGTTGACCCCAGCTTAGAATACAGACGATCCTCAGGAATCTCAGTAGTTGTCTCATTCACTCCACCTGTTACCCATCCGGGATTTTGTTGAATATTGGCAAGTGTAAGTAATTGTCTTACTTAGCAAGTACAACACGGGTATATGAAGGCTTAAAGAAAGGCTTGACACGGCTGTACTGCATTAGCACTTTTAGTTGATTCGTTTTAACATAAACCAAAGTTACTACAAGTACATGAATCCCAGTTGAATTCCCCAATTGGTAATGTAGTAGACATTAAACAGTAATAAATAAATAGCATCTTCTAATCAAAAAGGATCCAGGCCGCTCGTGACCCAGAGCAAAGCTATCATGATAGATTGTACACTCTGCAGAGGTTTCGCCTTTTACCCACCAGTCGCGTAAAAGTTCAAAGGAACTTTGCACCCAACCACGCGGAGGTGGATCAGACCTCACAAATCACACTTTCGAGGTGTGACCGCATAGGGACGCTACGAGGCTTTTCACAAGACACCCTAACGAAACAGTAACCGTTATGGTACAACCTAGGCAGCATGACCCAAGGCACCGAGATTGACTGACTCCCAGGGCGCTCCGAATAGGAGGGTCAATGGCGTCCGGAGCGCGGCACGAAGGCCAGCAACAAAAATAAATAGCGCAACGTGCGGAGCACGGGATTTTGCCTGACGAGGCATAGCCGATGGAAAACCCGTCCTCGGTGCATCAAACCATACTCTCACCCATGCTTCCCATAACGCCGTCGGCCCATCGGTAACTACTGTCAAGCTAGAGCCGTACATGTTACTTGTCCAAGACTAGAGCCATTATAGTTCCAGCGGTGGCGACATGTTCCTGGGTTGCCGCTTTAAGAACCAGTCCTTACGGAGAGACACTAGGGCTAGGCACGAAGCGTATGCCCTAGCTCCCTGATCCATGTTGCTAAAAAGCAAGTTTTACCATTATCATTGAAGTGAACCATTAAGTCAAGATTAATAGTTAAGCAAAGGTGACAGTAGCTGCGCCTAGCAAAGTTCTACCCAAATGCAATAACCCCAGGTAATCAAGGTATAGGGTAAAAAAACTAGGAATAACCTTAATAAGGTAACAGTTTGGACACATGCATATGTAGTAAACAATGTAAGAGGTGTGTTTAGGTAGCAAGGATTGTCCGTGCTGTACTTGCCTCAAATCCAGTATATTTACTCATAGTCTTCAGCTTTTGATCTTGAAATCTCTCGAACGGCCTTCCTCTACTCGCAACAATCAACGAGCACCACAAACAACTAAACAAGCACCGAACAATATACAAGTAAAAACAATACACCATACAATAGAAACATAACAAAGGAAGGCTTTAAAACTAATCTACGCTTCGCTACGAACACGTGAGCGCAAGAATTGCTGAAAACGGAGCAACGGTTTAAAAGATACAACTATCGGAAGGTTTGTATTTAACGAAAGACTATAAGCTTCATTTATTTTTATTTAATGAAAATCATGTATAAATAATGAATACAAATTATATTTTAACCTTTAGAAAGGACGAAGTAAACTTAGTCATATTTTAATTGTAAATATTCAAGTACAATTTATTCAATTTAAAACATCAACTTGAAAAGAAGGATGTGAGAGCATCTAATTGAATAACTTTATGAACCATACTGAACTAATCAATATTATAATCAAAAACACATTTATGTTAATATTAACCAATATTAACATTTATTTATGAAAAGCCGGAGTTTAACTCTAAATTGCTTTTAATTAGAAAAAGCTAGTTAAGTATACATTAATCAAATTAACATCACGAGAACTGAGATTAAAATTAATTATATTTTATTCAGAAATAAATTGAATAATTTATGAATTAATTTTAACATTTAATATAAAGCCGAGTATAAACCTTAATTGGATTTTAATTAGAAAACACATTTAAATAATCTTTAATCAAATTAATATTGAATAAAATTCAGAAACAAATTAGATGTCAATTAACAGTACTAACGAGTAGTTTAAGTGGATATGAATCTAACGCAACAAAAACGGATTAAATCGGAGTTAAAACAGAGAGGTTATGGCTTTTCTAAGGTTCAGGAGCTTGGTGGCAAAGTTTTGAAAGTTCCAGGGGCGTATTTGCAAAAACTCAGGGGCTAAAACATAATTTTATATAAAAACAGCAGGGCTAAAGCGTAAAATAATTTAAACAGGACCTCAGGTGCTATTTTTAAATAAGACAGGGGGTTTTCTGTAAAAATCAGGACCTAATTCTAATTATTTTTGAATAGATCTGGACCGCGGGTTAATTGTGAAATAGTGGAGGGGCTCTTTTGCAAAACGCCATGGTTGACCGGTATTGACCCGGGTTTGACTCGGCCTCCGACTGATGCGGGCCATCGGATTCGGATAAAATGATCCAGATTGGATCTAGAGGAGGGGGGTCACCGGCGGGGAAAGGCTGCGGCGGCGCCGCCTGCGTGCGCGGCGGAGGGTCGCCGGCGAAACGCGCAACGGCGCCAGGAAGCTCGGTTCGGGGCACGGTCTGGTGCTACGGATGCGCGAGACTACGGCGAGTCGTCCGGGGTGGGTCTCGTCGGCGGCGAAGCAGCGGAGGCGGTGGTCGTCGAGCAATGGCGGCGGCGGTCTCCGGCGAGGGCGGCTCGACGCGGGGCGGCGCTACGGAGCTTCGGGAAAAGACGAGAAGGGGCTCGGGAGCAAGCGTACCTCCTAGCGAAGGTCCTGGGGCTGCTCGTCGGGGCGAAACGACGGCGGGTGGCGGGATCGATGGCGGCGCACGAGCTCGAACGACGGCGGCGTTCGAAGAAGGCGGCAGCTAGGGTTGGCGGCGCGAATTTGGGGTGGAGATTGGGCGCAGCGGCGGCGGCTAATTGAGGAGCGGCCGAGGGTGAGTTCGGGTGGGCCTCGGCGTCCGTGCCGTGGTCGGGCCAGACTCCGGTTCGTGGCCGAGTCGAACTCCTTCGGGAGGAAGAAGACGACCTTGACATGCGGGTCCCGCGTGTCAGGGGCTGCGGGCGGAGCTGGGCCAGCTCGGTTGGGCTGTGCGACCGGCTGGCTGCTGGGCCGCGTCGGGGAAGGAAGGCGGGAGAGGGCGGGGCCACGAGGTGGGCTGGCGCGGGAGCGGGAGGCAGGCCGGCGGGCTGGGCCGAAAGTGGCGAAGGAGGGAGCGGGCCGCTGCGGGAAGAAAAGTAGGAGGGGCAAGTTCGGCCGGGGAAAGAGTTCAGGGAGGAAAATCAAACTCGGGCTGCTACAACTTTTCTAGAGCTTCAAACACAACGATTCAAATTCGAATTTAAACAGAATTTAAATTCCAATTGAACCACACGCAAACAAAACATAATGCAGATAGCATGAATGCAACACACACAACATTTTATTTATATTTCGCAAATATTTTTATGTTTTTCTTCAATTACAAATTCCCTGTAAATTAAATTAAATAAAGCTTGAAAAAATTAGAAAATTGGGAAAATTATTGTATTAATTATGTTAAAAATTCACATCCCAAAATTCGAAAATTTTGGGGTTTGACACCGCCGCAGCGCCCCGCACCCCATGTCGCTGACACGCGGGACCCGCGTGTCAGGGTCGTCTTCTTCCTCCCGAAGGAGTTCGACTCGGCCACGAGCCGGAGTCCGGCACGGCCACGGGCACTCACGCCGAGGACCACCCAAGCCACCCTCGTCCGCCCTATTTAAGCCGCTGCCTCCTAATCCCCACCTCAATCCGCACCATCGAACCCTAGCCGCCTCCGCACGAGCTCTCCGCGCAGCCGCCGCCATAGCCGCCGCCCGAGCTCTGCACCGTCGTCGATCCGCCGCGTCGTCGCCGCTCCGCCGCCGCCGACCCTTCCAAGAGCTTCGCGAGAAGGTAACAAACCTTCCCGGCCGCTCCTTGCTCTCTCTCCCCCTCTGACGCGTGCTCGTCGCCGAGCGCTGCCGCCGCCTTTACTCGCCACCCACCTCTGCTGCCGCGCTGTCGTCAATTGGAGCACCCCCGCTCGACTCGCCGCGCCATCCCGCATCCGTAGCACCTCGCTGCGCCCGAAGCCGTGCCCTGTAGCGTGAAAATGCGCTACGCCGGCGAACCTCCGCCGTGCTCGCAGGCAGCGCTGCCGCAGCCCCTCCCCGCCGGCGACCCCCCTCCCCTGGATCTGGTCCCAACCACTCGTGTTAGATCTAATGGCCTAGATCGAAACCAGCCCCGGGTCAAAGTTGACCGGGACAGCCGCGGCCGTTTTGCAAAAGAGCCCCTCCACTATTTCAAGATCAACCCGCGGTCCAGATCTATTAAAAAATAATTAGATTTAGGTCCTGAATTTTATGGAAAACCCCCTGCCTTATTTAAAAATAGCACCCGAGGTCCAGTCTTGGTTAATTTGTGAATAAACCCTCATGTTTTTATATAAAATTATGTTTTAGCCCCTGAATTTTTGCAAATAAGCCCCTAGAACTTTTAAAACTTTGCCAGCAAGCCCCTGAACTTTAGAAAAGCCATAACTTCTCCTTTTTAGCTCCGATTTGAGTGATTTTCGTGCTCACGTGTTCGTAGTGAAGCGTAGATTAGTTTTTCGGCCTTCTTTTGTTCTGTTGCTACTGTTTGGTGTACTGTTCTAGTAGATTAATATTGTTTGCATGTACTGGCTTGTGTGGATGCTTGTGTGTTGTTGTATGAGTCCAGTCGGTGAGCCGTACGCATTTGAGTTCGAGGGTTACGAGGAGCAGGACCAGCAGGAGCAGCAGCATTTTGACGAAGGCAAGCATAGCACGAACAATCCTTGCTACCTAAACACACCTTTACATTATTTACTGCATATGCATGTGTCTAAATTGTTGTCCTAATAAGGTTATACCTAGCTTTGTTTATCCTATACCTTGATTACCTTGGGTTATTGCATATGGGTAGAACTTTGCTAGGCGCAGCTACTGTCACCTTTGCTTAACCGTTAATCTTGACTTAATGGTTCACTTCAATGTTAATGGTAAAATTTGCTTTTTAGCAACATGGATCAGGGAGCTAGTGCGTACGCTTTGTGCTTGGCCCTAGTGTCTCTCCGTAAGGACTGGTTCTTAAAGCGGCAACCCAGGAACCTGTCGCCACCGCTGGAACTATAATGGCTCTGGTCTTGGACAAGTAGCATGTACGACTCCAGCTTGACAGTAGTTACCGACGGGCCGACGGCGTTATGAGAAGCATGGTTGAGAGTATGGTTTGATCCACCGAGGACAGAGTATCCGTTGGCTATGTCTCCGTGAGGCACAGTCCCGTGCTGGGAGCCTCCGTATGGCGGGGGTTCCACACGTTGCGCTATTTATTGTGTTGTTAATATTTATTACCGCGCTTCGACGCCATTGACCCCCTCGTGTTGCGACCTGAGCGTTAGTCAATCTCGGTGCCTTGGGTCATGCTGCCTAGGTTGTACCATAACGGCTACTATTTTGTTAGGGTGTCATGTGAAAAGCCTTGTAGCGTCCCTATGCAGTCACACCTTGGAAGTGTTGATGTGCGTGGTTGGGTGCAAAGTTCCTTTGAACTTTTACGTCACTGGTGGGTAAAGGGCGAAACCTCTGCAGAGTGTATAATCTATCATGATAGTCTTGCTCAGGGTCAAGAGCGGCCTGGATCCTTTTTGATTAGAAGTTGATGTTTATTATTGTTTAATGTTCACCTCTACTATATTAATTGGGTCACAACTAGGATTCTTGTGAAAGTAGTGATTATGATGATGTTAAACTGAAACAACTAAAATTGCTAATGCAGTATAGCCATGTCAAGCCTTTCTTTTAAACCTTCATTTTCTGTGCTATATTTGCTAAGTAAGATATTTACTTACACTTGCTATTCAACAAAATCCCGGATGGGTAACAAATGGATTAGATGGTACCGCTGCTGTTGAATTTCCTGAGGATCTGCCATTCTACTAGTTGTGCTCAACCAGTCGGTGTCCCCGTGGGTTATCGGTTTTCGTTATCGGCTTCGTCTTCATCTTCGTTTAGAGAGAGATAATAAATAGACTTCCGCTGTGTTATTTAATTATTTGAGACAAACTCTGATGTAAAACCATTTTATTCAAGCATATGTACTCTGTTTATCATATTTGTTGACTATATGTGTTCTGTGGACTTCCTGGGCACACATATAGTAGCATTCGGGTTTCTGTGTAAAACCGGGTGTGACAACTCTTAGGCGTGCTAGTACGACGATCCCACGGTGATGACGCCGTTTGGCCCCGGCATCTTCATCTTGAGGTAGGTGTAGTTCGGGACCGCCATGAACTTGGCGTAGCACAGACGTCCGAGGATGGCGTGGTATGATCCTGGGAACCCCACCACTTCGAAGGTGAGGATCTCACTGCGAAAGTTGCTGGGAGTGCCGAAGCAGACGGGCAGGTCGATCTGCCTGAGGGGTTGGACCTGCTTGCCCGGTGTGATGCCGTGGAACGGCACCTTGCTAGGCCTCAGCTGGTCCGTGTCGATGCCCATAAGCTCTAAGCTGCAGGCGTAGAGAATGTTGAGGTTGCTGCCTCCGTCCATCAGCACCTTGGAGAACCGCGTGTTGCCAATGACGGGATCGACGACAAGCGGGTTGTGCCCAGATTTGGGACGTAGTCCGGATGGTCCTCGCGTCCGAAGGAGATGGTCTCGTCCGACCAGGAGAGGTAAGTTGGTGTCGCGGGGTGAACGGAGAAGACTTCTTAGCGTTCACGCCTTCACTCCCGCGACGTCATGTTCGAGGTAGGCCCCCCAGCGATGAAGAACACGTTTTCCACGTGGGGGAACCTGCCGTCATCCGTGTCTTTCTTCGGGTCGTCCTCCTTCGCGAAGGTGCGCTTGTAGTAGCCCTTGATCATCTCGCACTGCTCGAGGGTGTGGCTGACAGGGCCCTTGTGGTACGGGCACGACTTCTTCAGCATCTCGTCGAACAGGCCTCCGCCCTAGGGGGGGCCTCGAGGGCCTTTGCGGTCTCGCTCAACCGCGAGGGCTCGTCAGAGTCCTCACCCTGCTGCTGCTGCCGTGCAGCTCGTTCAGGTTTCTTGCCCTTGCCGCCTCGCTACTGCTTCTTAGCTTTTCCCTTGGACTTGCTGCCCTCCGCGGGCAGCTACTCCGCGCGCTTCCCCATGGTATTGCCGTCGAAAATTGCCCCAACTGCTTCGTCCCCAGAGGTGTAGCTGGTAGCGATATCGAACAGCGCGTTGACACTGGTGGGGTGGTTCTGCCCCAGCTCGCCCACCAGCTCTCGGCACGTCGTGCCTTCGAGGAAGGCGTGGATGATTTCGGAATCACCCACGCTCGGGAGCTCGGTGCAGCGCTTGGAGAAGCGATGGATGAAGTCTCTTAAGGGCTCGTCGGCTGCTTGCCGGCACTGACGCAGGTCCCAGGAGTTCCCACGGTGCACGTACGTGCCCTGGAAGTTACCTACGAATGTCCTGACCAGGTTGTCCCAGTCGTGGATCTGGTTCGCAGGTAGGTGCTCGAGCCATGTCCGCGCCGAGTTCGTGAGGTGAAGTGGAAGGTTGCGGATCATCATGGCATCGTCAGTGGCTCTGCCTAGCTGGCAAGCCAGGCGGTAGTCGTTAAGCCACGTCTCGGGTTTCGTCTCACCCGAGTACTTGGTGATGGTGGTTGGCTGGCGAAAGCGCGGCGGGATGGCGGCCGAGCGGATCTTCCGGCTGAACACAGGGGTTCGTGGAGGTTCCGGCGTCAGGCTCTTGTCCTCCTCGCTATCGTAGCGACCCCCTCGTCGGGGTGCCGACTGCGAGGAGGAGTCGCATCTCGCCTTTTCTTGTTCAGGACGTTGTTGGCGTCGCCATCGTTGATGGTGCCTCGCGTGTCCACGAGTCGATCCTTCGCGGATCTTCTCGTCTCATGGTTGTCAGCCACAAGCGCCTTCCCGTCATTCGTTGGACAGTGAGGCGTCCGCGTGCCCCTTGGTGGGGTGTGGATAGACTGCTCTTTATCCCGCCTGCTCCCTCTGGCCCTCGAGCTAGCCTGGTGGTGCATACCGGAAGCGGAACTTTCAGCCTGTTGGACGGCCGCTTCTTCGACGAGAGCCTGTACTTGGCGTCACATGTCGCGCGCCTCTGGTGTTGATGGTTCGGGCATGGGCCAAATCAGAGTTACCGCGTTGACAAGCTTCTGGCTCGCTCGTGGAAGCATGGCAGGGCAGGCGACGTTGCCGTCATTCATGATGCGCGCCTAGGAGACGCGTCCGGCGGCCTGGGCGCGTTCGCCGTGCTCGGGCTGCCGGGTTTCCAGTGCTGCACGTAGCTCCTGTACTTGCTGGCGCTCTCGTTGGAGTCTCGCTTCTAGCTCTCGCACCTGCGCGAGGTGTGCCTGCACAAGTGCATCTTGTTCGTCGTGTTCGGCGCCGTCGCGTGTCTCATCGTCATCCCCTACGGACTCTGCTTTGCCGTCGGCGACGAAGCATTCCCGCGTGGGGTCGTACTCCCCCTCGCTGGAGTCATCGGAGTAGGTGAGGCAGAAATCCGTGGCATCCTGAAAAGAGGTAAAGGCCTCGTGGTCACGTAGCCCAGTGTAGTCCATGCTCGGGTGCTCCTGGCCGCGCACGCTTTCCCCGTCGTCCGTCTCGGGGAGGGACCCGTCGGGCGAGGAAATGATGAGGTTGCGGATCGAGACAAGCTGGTGTCCCGGTGAATCTTCGTACGCGTTCAGGTTGGCACTGACAGCCACACAGAGGCTCGCAGCTGTGTTGCGCATCCCATAAGGGAGCTGCGCTGGCCTGACCGTATTCTCCCAGCGTGCTCCCTCCGCGTGAGTTGCCGGTGGAGGTGCGCTTTCCTGCGCTGCGGTGGTCAGCCGGAGCAGCAGGTGCACGTCCCAATCAGGGAGGATGACGCGTGGGGCGACGTGCCGCTCCACACGAATCTGCAGCTCGTGCAGTCTTCGACGTCTCCTGAGCTGGGATGGTGTTGGCGATGCCGGCGTCACGGCTTGTACGTTAGGCGCCCTGGAAACGAGTCGCGTGAGGAGGCCCTCACCGGTTGCTTCGAACTCTAGGCTCCCGAACGTGATCCGGTGACCACGCGGAAGCGGGCCGGAGGATCCTGTGACGGATCATGGTGGCATGGCCTCGGCGCGGCTTGCCGTCAAGGGAACTGATGGGTGAAGAGAGTCGATCACAGCGCTCACCCCTACCTGGCGCGCCACTGTCGGTGTCGAGATTGGCCGCCCAACCTCAGTGCCACACGGAATGTGTTGTGTCCCGTCCCCTGACGGTTGATGCAAGAGCTAGCACGATGACACGAGGGTTTATCCTGGTTCCGGCCGCGGGGCCATACGTCCAGCAGAGCGTGCTCACGACACTGTACTATCTTCCACCGGGGTGCCTGCAGTGGGGGGCTACAAGCATGGTGGCAGAGGAGAAGAGATCTCCAAGTCCTTGAGAGTGAGGGTGAGAATGATTGAGGCAGAGTGCCAATATCATATAAGGTGGTGATCGTGCGCGTGTTCGTGTATTCTGGCTCCGATCCCCCTGTGAGGGTGCCCTCCTCCTCCTTTTATAGGCCAAGGTGAGGGGGGCTTACAAGTATAAACACATTGTGTGCTACAGAGGGGTGCACTGGAGAGCGTGGCGCAGGGCGTGCAGTCATCCTTGGTCCCGACAGGGGATTTATGGCGACCTCTGGCTTCGGCGGGTGTCACAGTCGTCCCCGTGCTTATCTTGGAGTGATTTCGAGGGGTGGTGCGGCCATGGTTTGTGCTCGGTCGTCGTTCGTACGCCTGATCGAGGGTTCCCCATGCTATTTCGAGGGCCTCACAGCAGGGGAAGGACGGGAGTTGGCAGTACAGGGGTCGGGATGGTGGTCGCTGTTGGCCACAGTGCGCGGCGCGCCCACTTCGCCGGGGGATGGCGGGGAGTTGGTGGATTTGACCCGGCATTCGTCATCACGGGGCCACGCCAGACTGGAGTCCGCGCCCTGCCGTCGCCCGTACACTCATCGAGGGTTCCCCATGCCCGTTCGAGGACCGCGCCGTGAGGAGAGGACGGAGGCAGGCAGCACAGTGTCTGGGAATGACTTGGCCAGAGCGGTCTATACGATGTGCCTGACCGTGGTTCACCCCCGGTCATCGCCCGTACACCCGTCGTGGGTTCCCCATGCCCGTTCGAGGGCCGCGCCGTGGGGAGAGGACGGGAGCAGGTAAAATAGCGCCACGGAATGACGCCTGCGAGTTCGCACAGAGACGGTGAGGCTGCATAGTGACCGTGGCAGGTGGAACAGCGAGTCCTGCGGTGTCAGCGGCGTGGCGTGGGGCGAGATCACCTTTTGACTTTGGCGCCTGTCCGATGGTGCGGGCATTAAATGCCGCTGTCGGGCGGGATGCCGGGGTGCGCCATAATGAGTCGATGGGCGGCCTCGAGCGAGGCGGAGGTGGTTCGCCCGCTTGAGGGGTGCGCGACCCTCGAGCGAGGCGGAGTTTGCGTGGTGTCCGCTCGAGGGGTCTAGCGACGGGCGAGCCCGGGCGGTCGCTTGGGCCGTGATAAGCTGTGATGGGCCGCGACGCCCAGGTGGTATTTTGGGCCGCCGGCGATTTGGCTTTTTTCGATTAGAGTTTTTGAGGGTGATTACCCCGATGGTTAGGGGACCCCTTTGGTATGTCCTCGACACCTACTAAACTCTTCACACCACACATTGTTAGTAGGGCCAAATATGATGTCATTGACATATATTTGGCACACAAAAATATCTTTATCTTGCTTGCGAGTAAAGAGAGTAGGATCGGCTTTGCCTATCTCAAAACATTTCCTTAGGAGAAAATCCTTAAGGCATTCATACCATGCTCTTGGGGCTTGCTTGAGCCCATAGAGCGCCTTTTGAAGCTTATACACATGGTGAGGATAGTGTGGATCTTCAAAGCCCGGTGGTTGCTCAACATATACCAATTCGGAAATTGGTCCATTGAGAAACACACTTTTCACATCCATTTGATATAGCTTGAAATCATGGTGATTAGCATAGGCAAGTAAAATGCGAATTGACTCAAGCCTAGCTATGGGAGTGTATGTCTCACCAAAGTCCAAACCTTCTATTTGTGTGAATCGTTGAGCTACCAACCTTGCTTTGTTTCTCGTGACTACACCATGTTCATCTTGCTTGTTGCGAAAGACCCACTTGGTTCCTATCACATTTTGCTTGGGTTGTTCCACTAATGTCCAAACTTCATTTCTCTTGAAGTTGTTTAATTCTTCTTGCATCGCCATTACCCAATCCGGGTCTTCAAGAGCTTTTCTACCTTGAGAGGTTCCAATGAAGAGACAAACGAGTAATGCTCACAAAAGTTTGCTAATCGAGAACGAGTAGTTACCCCACTTTGGATACTCCCAAGTATGTTGTCGATGGGATGGTCTCTTTGGACGCTTTGATGAACTCTTGGATGTGGTGTTTGAGCTTGATGTTGAATTAGATCACTCTCATCATCTTCCACTTGATCTTGAGCAGAATTTGGTGCATTATCATCATAGGGTTTGGAGTTTCCGGACATTTGTCCGGAGTTTCCGGACTGTCCCGAGTTTCCGAACATTTGGTTGGAGTTTCCGGACTCTTCAGCAGCGGGTTGTGTAGATGAATCTTCAGCTGCACCTTCTCCTTGATTTTGAGTCTCCTTCTCTTGTGGCCTGATCTCCCCAATAGCTAGCTTCTCAATGGCTTGATGTGGAGCTTCCTCAACTACATCATTCAAATCTATTTGCTCCACTTGAGAGCCATTAGTTTCATCTCTGAGCCAACTACATGGATTCATGTCGGCATAGTGCCATCACTGTGGCATCAGTTTCAAAAGTCCTCATCATTAGATGCCAACGATGAGCACACTCAGGTACGTGAAAAGGGTTTTTGCTTTCTACCTAATAAATTAAAGCAAAGTCCACCAGTTTCCATATGCTTATCTCCATGTGAATATTTCTTGATGCTTCATGCTAACTTTTTATATTTGGGTTTGCTCTGGTTTGAATGTGATCTCTAGAGTACATTCATAAGCTCTTTAAATTAAGCATGGTCCTTAGGTTAATTAGCTTGTCTTAATAAAATTAGACATGGTGTCAAGTTTGATTGATGAACCATTAGAGCAATACTTTTATAGATATTGGTTGTATGTGTGGACTAACCCCTGCAGAAAAAATCATTAAATTTGAATAGGAAGTCCCAAAATCTACTTCACATCAGAGATGAGCCATGGCCATTGATACATTTGAAGCTCAGGGTGGAATAATGTTCCCAGATATGCACACTTTCTAGTACAATTACAAATAACCTGGAATAGGAAGTTGCATCGTTCGAGGCAATCTCTTCAGATCGGGCGATGGCAAGAACTAGTGAAGGAAGGAGAAGTCCCACTCACGGACTTAAAACACAGGCTCTCACCGCGAGGTAAACTGGTATTGTCACACCCGGATTTACACAGAAATCCGAATGCTACTGTATGTGTGCCTAGGAAGTCCACAGAACACATACAGCTTACAAATATGGTAAAACAGAGTACATATGCTCGAATAAAAATAGTTTACGTCAGAGTTTACCTAAAACACAGCGGAAGTCTAACTCTCTCGATAGGTAGAGCCGCAAGTCCATAGGGACATCGACTGGTTGACCACAGCTCAGTATTACGGAAGATCCTCAAAAAATTTCATATGTTACCCATCCAGGATTTTGTTGAATAATAGCAAGCGTAAGTAATTGTCTTACTTAGCAAGTATAGCACGGGCGTATGAAGGCTCAAAAAGGCTAGACACGGCTTGTCAGGGACAAACCCAGGTGGTCCCCTAATCATCGGGGTAATCACCCTCAAAAATCATTAACCGCGAAAGGCCAAATCGCCGGCGGCCTGGATAGGCCACCAGGGCAACGCGGCCCAACGCAACTCGCGGCCCGAAATAGCCGCCCAAGCTCGCCTGACAAAGGAACCCAGGTAGCGACCTCCAACTCCGCCTCGCTCGAGGGTCGCGTGACCCCTCGTCGGACGAACCGACTCCGCCTCGCTCGAGGGCACCCCTCTACCCAGCATGGCGCGCAACGACGTCCCGCCCGACAACGGCATTTAATGCCCGCCCCATCAGGAGGGCGCCAAAGTCAAAAGGCAATCTTTCCCCCACGCCACGCCGCTCACACCGCAGAGCCTGCTGTTTCACCTACTCCGGTCACTGTACGTCCTTGCCGCCACTGTGCAGACGCACGCGGCGCTGCGCAAGGCCCCGTGCGGACTGGCAAGCGTCATTCCGCACCACTGTTCCACCCGCTCCCGTCCTTTTTCCCCAGAGTACCCCTCGAACGGGCGTAAGGAACCCTCGAACGAATATTTGGACAGCAACCAGGTACAGACCCCAGTCAGGCGCGGCCTGGCGATGACGAACGCTGGGTCAAATCCACCAACTCTCAGCCATCCCTTGGCGAGCCGGGCACGCCGTGCACTGTGGTCGACGGCAACCACCATGCCGACCCCTGTGCTGCCAACTCCCGTCCTTCTTCACCTGCCCCGCCCTCGAGTCAACCGGCGACGGGCAGCTGGACACGGACTACTGCAACGACACCCCTCGAAACCACTCCAGGACAAGCACTGGGACGGCCATGACGACCGCAGAAGCCGGGGTTCGCCATAAATCCCCTGCCAGGGCCAAGGACGATCGGACGCCCGACGCCACACTCTCCAGTGCGTACCCCTGTAGCACACATCACGCTTGTACTTGTAAACTCCTCCCCCTCCTTTCTCTCCTTGACCTATAAAAGGAGGAAGGGAGTGACGAGGGCGGGAGAGACAAAAAAGAAAAATGAGACACGAAGACAACAGACACTCAATCACTCTCACACTCGCTTTCAGGGACTTGGAGACTTCTTCTCCTGTCCCATCTTGGTTGTAGCCCCCCTCTGCAAGCACCCCGGTGCAAGATAGTACAACGCCCCGAGTGCACCCCGCTGGACATACGACCTCACAGTCGGAACCAGGATAAACCCTCGCCTCACCGCGCTAGCTCTTGCATCAACCTTCAAGGGACGGGACACAGCGCATTCTGTTTGGCGCTGGGATTGGCCGACCGATCTTAGCACCGACAGTGGCACGCCAAGTAGGGGGGCTGCGCTGTGATCAACCTCACCCGATCAGTCCCCTTGACGGCAGGCCACGCCAAGGCCATGTCGCCACGATCCGCCCCGGGGTCCCCCGGACCACTTCCGCGCGGGTACCGGATCATGTTCGGGAGCCTGGATTTCGAAGCGACTGGTGAGGGCCTCCTCATGCGGCTCGCGTCCAGAGCACCCGGCATGATAGGTATTACCCCGGCACCGCCAACACCGCCCCAGCTCAGGAGACGACGAAGACTGCGCGAGCTGCAGATTCGCGCGGAATGGCGCGTTGCCCCGCGCGTCGTCCTCCCTGATTGGGACGCGCACCTATGGCTCCAGCCCGCCGCCGCCGCAGGTCACTGCGGAGGGAGCGCGCCGGGAAAATGTGGCCGGGTCGGCATCACTTCCACCCGGAATGAGCAACGCGGCAGCAAGTTACTCCTCGGCGATCTGCGCCAGCCTGAGCGCGCAAGAGGATCCGGTGGGTCACCAGTCGGGTCCGACTCGCAGCCTCGGCACTTCCTCGCCCGGCGGGTCCTAGCCCAAGTCAGACGACGGGGAAGATGTGCGCGGTCAGGAGCACCCGGACCTGGACTACTCCGGGTTACGCAACCGCGAAGGCCTCACCACCTTCCAGGCCATTGCGGACTTCTGCCTCACCTGCTCCGACGATTCCAGCAAAGGGGAATACGACCCCACGCGGGAGTGCTTCGTCCTCAACGACGAAGTGGAGTCCGTGGGAGAGGATGAAGAAACGCGCGACGGAGACGGACACGGCAAACCGCCACCAGCGCCCGTCGAGCTAGCGGGTGAAGCCGCACTCGCGCAGGCATAGCTCGCGCAGGTGCGAGAGCTGGAAGCCAGGCTCCAACAGGAGCGCCAGCAGGTATAGGAACTGCGCGCAGCTCTGGAAGCCCGGCAGCCCAAGCGCGGCGAACGCGCGCGAACTGCCGGGCGTATCGCTCAAGCGCGCATCATGGGTGACGGCGACGACGCCGGCCCTGCCATGCCACCACGAGCAAGCCAGAAGCTCGTCGCCGCAGCGACCCTGATTCGGGCCATGCCCGAGCCATCGACACCGGAAGCGTGCAGCATGCGGCGCCAGGTGCAGGCCCTTGTTGAAGAAGCGGCCGTTCAACAAGAGGAAAATTCCGCCTCCCGCATGCGCCACTAGGCCAGTTCGAGAGCCGGAGGAAGCAAGTGGGATAAGGAACAATCCATCCATACCCCACCAAGGGGTGCATGGACGCATCACCGTCCAACAAACGACGGAAGGGCGCTCGTGACTGGCGACCGCGAAGCAAGGAGGTCCGCGAAGGACCAGCTCATGGACACGCGAGGCGCCATCGGCGACGGCGACGCGCGCAACGTCCTGAACAAGAAGAGGCAGGACGCGGCACCTCCTTGCGGTAGGCACCCCCAATGAGGGGGTCGCTACGACAGCGAGGAAGACAAGAGCCCGACGCCGGAACCCCCGGGAACTCCGGTGTTCAGCCGAAAAATCCGTTCGGCCGCCATCCCGCCGCGCTTTCGTCAGCCGACCACCATCACCAAGTATTCGGGTGAGACGAAACACGAGACGTGGCTCAACGACTACCGCCTGGCCTGCCAGTTTGGCGGGGCCACCGACGACGCCATGATCATCCGCAACCTTCCGCTTCATCTCGTGGACTCGGCGCGGACATGGCTTGAACACCTGCCCGCAAACCAGATCCACGACGGGGACGACCTGGTCAGGACGTTCGTGGGTAATTTCCAGGGCACGTACGTGGGCCCCGGAAACTCCTGGGACCTGCGCGGGTGCCGGTAGGCGACCGGCGAACCGCTGAGAGACTTCATCCGCCGCTTGTCCAAGCGCTGCACCAAGCTACCGAGCGTGGGTGACTCCGAAATCATCCACACCTTCCTCGAAGGCACAACCTGTCGGGAGCTGGTGCGCGAGCTGGGGTGAAACCACCCCACCAGCGTCAACGCACTGTTCGACATCGCTACCAACTTCGCCTCCGGGGAGGAGGCTGTCGGGGCGATTTTCGACGGCAAGGCAAAAGGGAAGCGTGCGGAGGAGCTGCCCGTGGAGGGCAGCAAGTCCAAGGGAAAGGCCAAAAAACAGAAGCGGGGCGGCAAGGGCAGGAAGCCTCGCCAGGCCGCGTAGCAGCAGCAGCAGGGCGAGAACTCCGACGATGCCCTCGTGGTCGAGCGAGGCCGTAGAGGCCCTCGAGGCCCCCCACAAGGGGGAGGCCTGTTCGACGAAATGTTGAAGAAGCCATGCCCGTACCATAAAGGCCCCATCACCCACACCCTCGAATAGTGTGGGATGATCAAGGGTTACTTCAGGCGCACCTCCGCGAAGGAGGATGGCCCGAAGAGGGATACGGGTGGTGGTGGCAGCGACGAGTTCCCCCATGTGGAGAATGTCTTCTTCATTGTGGGGCGGCCCACGGCAAACGCAACTTCCCGAGAGCAGAGGCGTGAACACCGAGAGGTCTTCTCCATTCACCTCGTGACGCCAACCTACCTCGCCTGGTCGGACGAGACCATCTCCTTTGGCCGCGAGGACCACCCGGACTATGTTCCAAATCCGGGGCGATATCCGCTCGTCGTCGACCCCATCATCGGCAACACGCGATTCTCCAAGGTGGTGATGGATGGGGGCAGCAGCCTCAACATCTTGTACGTCCACACCTTAGAGCTCATGGGCATCGGCACGAACCAGCTGAGGCCGAGCAGGGCGCCGTTCCACGGCATCGCGCCGGGAAAACGCGTCCAACCCCTCGGGCAGATCGACCTGCCCGTTTGCTTCGGCACTCCTGACAACTTTCGAAAGGAGACCCTCACCTTCGAGGTGGTGGGGTTCCCAGGAGCCTACCACGCCATCCTCGGGCGTCCGTGCTACGCCAAGTTCATGGCGGTCCCCAACTACGCCTACCTCAAGATGAAGATGCTGGGGCCAAAAGGCGTCATCACCGTGGGATCGTCGTACGAGCATGCATACGTGTGTGACGTCGAGTGCGTTGAGGGCGCGGAAGCGCTCGTCTACAGCGAGACCCTGGTGGCAGACCTGGAGAAGATAGCAAATGAAGCCGTCGACTCCGCCAAGAGGCACGCAGGCACCTTCGAGGCTGCGGAGCACACCAAGGCGGTGCCCCTCGACCCTAATGTCCCCAAAGGCAAGGCGTTGAGGGTCGGCACCACCCTCGACCCCAAATAGGAAGCAGTGCTCGTCGACTTCCTCCGCGCCAACGCCGACATCTTCGCGTGGAGACCCTCAGACATGCCGGGGATTCCGAGGGAGGTCGCCGAGCACAGCCTCGACATCCGGCCTCACTCCAAGCCGGTGGTACAACGACTGCGGCGGTTCGACGAGGAAAAGTGCCGCGCCATCGGGGAGGAGGAGCACAAGCTCCTGCAAGCCGGATTCATCAAAGAGGTATTTCACCCGACCTGGCTTGCTAATCCTATTCTAGTTAAAAAGAAAAATAGAAAATGGCGCATGTGCGTAGATTATACCGATTTAAACAAAGCATGCCCTAAGGTTCTGTTTCCCCTGCCTAGAATAGATCAGATAGTAGACTCCACCTCTGGGTGTGAATTGCATTGTTTTCTTGATACTTATCCCGGTTATCATCAGATTAAGATGAAAGAGTCCAACCAGCTTGCGACTTCTTTTATCACCCCGTTTGGCATGTTTTGCTACGTCACTATGTCATTCGGCCACCGAAACGCTGGAGCTACATACCAGCGATGTATGGAACACGTTTTCAGAAGCCACATCGGGCCGACCGTTGAGGCATATGTTGACGATATCGTTGTAAAAACCAGAAAGGCGGACGATCTGGTCAACGATTTGCAAATCACCTTCGTTTGCCTCCGGGCGAACGGGGTAAAATTGAATCCAGAAAAGTGCGTTTTCGGGGTGCCGCGAGGCATGCTATTGGGTTTCATCGTCTCTCAATGAGGCATCGAACCCAACCCCGAAAAAGTCTCGGCCCTGGAACGGATGGGACCAATTCGGGACCTCAAGGGGGTGCAGAGGGTACTGGGCTGCCTCGCAGCTCTCAGCCGTTTCATCTCTCGCCTTGGTGAAAAGGGCTTACCTTTGTACCGGCTCCTAAAAAAGCACGAACGCTTTTCATGGACCCCCGAAGCCCAAAAATCCCTCGACGGGCTAAAAGCGTCGCTCGCGCGCGCACCGATCCTCACGCCGCCGCAGAAAGGCGAGCCCCTCTACCTATACGTGGCTGCGACAACGCAAGTTGTCAGCGCCGTCATCGTTGTGGAAAGGTCGGAGGAGGGCCACGCTCTGCCGGTCCAGAGGCCGGTGTACTATGTCAGCGAGGTGCTAACCGAAACCAAAACACGATAGCCACAGATCCAGAAGCTAATCTACGCTGTAGTGTTCGCGCGGCGAAAGCTGCGACACTACTTCGAGGCCCACCCGGTCACCGTGGTCCCATCTTTCCCTTTGGGAGAGATAGTCCACAACCCGGATGTCTCGGGTAGAATAGCGAAGTGGTCGATGGAGCTCGTAGGGGAAACTCTCTCCTACGCGTCGCGAAAGGCGATAAAATCGCAAACCTTAGTGGATTTCGTCGCGGAGTGGACCGACGTCCAACTTCCACCGCCACAGATTCAAGCCAAATGCTGGACCATGTACTTCGATGGGTCGGTGATGAAAACCGGGGCTGGCGCAGGCCTCCTCTTCGTCTCACCCCTCGGAGAACACATCCGGTACGTGGTTCGCTTGCACTTCCCGGCATCGAACAACATGGTGGAGTACGAAGCCCTCCTCGCCGGGCTCTGCATCACCATCGACCTCGGTGTCAAACGTCTCGATGTCCGGGGAGATTCTCAGTTGGTCATCGACCAAGTGATGAAGAACGCAAGCTGCCACGATGAAAAGATGGAGGCGTATTGCAACGAGGTTCGCCGTCTCGAGGAAAATTCTATAGCCTCGAGCTGAACCATATCGTGCGAAAATACAATGAGGAAGTGGACCAGCTGGCCAAGATCGCGTCAGAGCGAATCACCGTTCCTCCGAACGTCTTCGCCCGCGACCTCGACCAACCCTCCGTCAACTTTGAACCAAAGTCCGGAGCCCTCAGGACGCCCCCGGGGGCTTCGGAGGTCGAGCCCATGGAAGAGGACCCCTCGAAAGAGAGGTTCGAAGCCCTCGACGCTGAAATTTCTTCAGCCGAGGCCATGGAAATCGACGTGGACACGCAACCGCGTGACTGGCGCAGCCCGTACCTCGCGTGGATCGACCGCGGGGAGCTGCCTTCGGACCAAACCGAGGGCCGCCGCATCGCCAGAAGGGCCAAGACCTTTGTCTCGGTCGGTGGCGAGCTGAACAAGCGCAGCGCCTCGGGGATCCTGCAGCGATGCATCCCCATCCCCGAGGGAAGGCAGTTGATCTGTGACATCCACGCCGGGGCATGCGGGCACCACGCAGCACCGCGTACCCTCGTGGGTAACGCGTTCCGGCAAGGCTTCAACTGGCCTACCGCCGTATCCGACGCGAATGAAGTCGTGCGCACCTGCGAAGGGTGCCAATTCTACGCACGAAAGACACATCTCCCGGCGCACGCCCTGCAGACCATCCCGGTAACATGGCCTTTCGCGGTCTGGGCATTGGATGTCGTGTTGCCTTTTCGCCCAGCGCCCGGGGGCTTCACACACTTGTTTGTGGCCATCGACAAGTTCTCGAAGTGGATCGAGGTCCGGGCAATCACCAGCATCAGATCTGAGCAGGCCGTGTTGTTCTTCACTGACATCATCCACCGATTTGGGGTACCCAACTCGATCATCACCGACAACAGCACCCAGTTCACCAGCAAGAAGTTCTTGGAGTTCTGCGGCAACCACCACATTCGTGTGGATTGGTCGGCCGTAGCACATCCGCAAATGAATGGCCAGGTAGAGCGTGCCAACGGCATGATACTACAGGGCCTGAAGCCAAGAATCTTCAACAAGCTGAATAAGTTTGGCCGGAAATGGGTTGCTGAGCTGCCATCGGTGATTTGGAGTCTCAGGACGACCCCAAACAGGGCCACGGGCTTCAGCCCGTTCTTCCTCGTCTACGGCGCCGAAGCCGTTCTCCCAATAGACTTGGAGTAGGGGTCTCCAAGGCTCAAGGCCTACCAGGAAGACCGGAACCAGTGGAACCGCGAGAATTCGCTGGACCAGGTGGATGAGGCTCGCGACGTAGTGTTGCTTCACTCAGCACACTACCAGTAGTCGCTCCAGTGACACCAAGCTCAGAAGGTGCGGCGTCGAGACCTCCACGAAGGGGACCTTGTGCTGAGACTACGCCAGGACAATCGAGGGTGCCAAAAGCTCACTCCGCCATGGGAAGGACCATTCATCATCGCAAAAGTCCTCAAGCCTGGCACCTACAAGTTGGCGAACGAGAAGGGCGAGGTCTTCACCAACGCGTGGAACATCCAACAGCTACGTCACTTCTATCCTTAAAACTCTCAGTATTTCTTGTAAATACCTCATGTTCTTAGTTAACAACGATGAAAAGTTTGCGAAAAAACACGAAAACATTGTTACTAAAAGCATGAACAGGGGGACTTGGTTCTATTTTCAATAAAGCCAAGCCCCCCTCGGGGGCTGCAGGGGGGTTTACACCCCTAATCGTCCCGATTTTTTCAAAAATTGTGCTAAAACTCGAGGCGTCTAGAAAGATGCGGGGCGCGAGCTAACTAAAGCTAGAGCCGGCTGAGCCGTGAGACCGCCTGCGCTCTCGAGGGGATACGGCATCTCCCTCTCCACTCCATTCCTTAATTACTCGCGGATTCGAAATACCCGGCCAAAATCTCTCCAAGCCAAGAGTAGCACAATAGAAACGAGTTCAGAACACACAATCGAAACTCAAACTTAGTTTATGAAAAGAGCCAGTCTCCTAAAAACTAAGATACACTTAAACCTAAGTCTGAGCCTTTCAGGCTTCACCTCCCGGCCGGGGCACGGTGGCGGCCTCGGTATCGACAGTCGAGGGGACTGACGCACGGGCCCCAGGACCATCGTCGTCACGGTGTACCGAGGCGATGGCCTCCTCGAGGGACGCCACGGCGTCAGCTTCATGATCAGCCTCGGTGTCGGGAACGGCTACGACCTCAGACTCGATGACGACGTCCGCGTCTCCATCCTTGTCCTCGCCAGGAAAAAGCTCCTGACTGAACCTAGCGGCAAGTGTTGTGGTGACACCCTCGGCGTTGTCGTCGGCCTCATCAATTGAAGCGAGGGAGGCGTCGTCATCCAGGTCTGCGTCAATGAAGTAGCCGCCCGCCACCGCCGCAAGATCGATATTGTAATGGGTCGACACCACGCCGAGTGCCTTCTTCACGCCAAGGTGAAGAGCGTTCTCGAGGCGCTCCGCCACGAGGCCTTTCAAGGACCTCAGGCGGCTGGGCAGTGACAACCCCGATTGCGATCCCGACGGGATGTCCCGGCACGCAGCATCAGCGGCAGCCCTCAGAGCTTCGAGCTCCCCCTGAGCCTCAGAGTAAGCAGCTCGAGTAGCCACCGCCTCGTCCGCCTTCTCGGCCTCGGCCTTCCGCAACCCTGACAAGGATCGAGCATGTCAGGACAGACTCCAGCGCAAAAAACAGCCAAGGAAGCTAAGAAAAGTGTAAGAACATACCATCCGCTAAGGTCGTCGCCTCGGCAAGCGAGCGGCCCAGCTGTTCAGCCTCCTGGGCCTTTTGCTCTGCCCGGGCCACTGCCTTCGCGAGTTGAGACTGTGCGGCCTCGCGCGCCTTGCGCTCATGCTCGAGCTGGGTCTGCTCCACCGCGAACGCCTCGCGTTCCCGCTGGAGTCGGCCTTGAGCATCCTCACGCACCTTGCGCTCAAGCTCGAGCCGCTCCAACGCCGTGGCCAATTCCCGCTCCGCGCGAGCCTTGGCAACCTTGTGCGCGCGGGCGGCCGCTTCTGTCTCTCTCACCTGGGCGGTAAGCTGGGTTACCTCCATGCCCAGGTCCAGGTTCGCCTGACGGTACCGACAAAGGTCAGCATACAGCTCTGCAATACACGCGGTTTGGTCTGCCGCCTCCTGCCGCAGAAGCTGCACGAAGAGCCATCAGGATTGAGCTACGAACACTAAAACGGCAACGAATTACCGAGCGATGTGGATAAGCATGGGTTTACCTCGAAAAGCTCCAGAGCCTGCCTGGAATGGAGATCGGCGGCGACAGTAATGGCCCGCTCTAGATCCATCCCAACCCGCTCCGCTCGAGCCTACAGCTCGTTCTCCTCTACCATGCCCCGCCAGACTCGAGCGGAGACGCCGGGCTCCTCCGGCCATGCGCTTGGCCCGCGCTGACCCTAACGCAGCGCCGCCTTGGTTGTATCCCACTCCGCCGCTCCCCCAGCCATTGGCGCTGGTGGCAGTTCCAGGGCCAGGGAACACGACGCCTGCAGCGCGGACGCGACCACCCCCGAAAGGGGAGCGCGCCCACCGTCATCATCTTGGGACACGACAGGAGCACGGCCTCTCTGCTCACCCACCATCGGAGTGTCCTGCCCCGGCTCCACATCCACCACCAGGGCGTTCTGCCCTGACTCCATCTCCGTCGGCCGAGGATCTCGCGCCCCCGGCGCCGGCTCCACCAGCACCGATGCGGACGTTGCCGCTGGACGCGGAGTCCCGCGCGAACGTGATCCCCCGGCGAGAGGGGAATCCAACGCTCCAGCCTTCAACGCCTTCTTAGGCGCAAGGTCTGGGTCGGCCCTGGCAATGCCTCGAGCACTGAACCAGGAGGGAAAAACAGTAATTATGAAGCAAAAAACAAACAGGGAGAAAAAATCACGAGAAGCAAAAAAACTACGTCAGGCAGCGGCACGGTCGTCACCTCCTCTTCGCCGGTGCGTGGAGCCCCGCCGATGTCGACTTCCTCCTTCTCCTCGCTGGGAGGGTCTGAGGAGTCTTCTGGGGACGACGGCCGCGTCCCACCGTCCCTCTTCCACCGGCGGAGCGCCGCCAAGTGTGCATCGCGCCGGGCCTGCCTCCTCTGGCTACTGGCCTTCTTCGCCGCCTTCGCACCCCTCTCGCTTTCACGGCGGGCGCGATTCGAAGCACGCACCCCTCTCGCTGTCATCCGGAACAGAGGAAGCTGCCTCTCCATGAGGGGGACCACCCGGCGGCGGTGGGAACACGCGAGCACGTGCGCCACGGACAAACCTGACTCCGCCAAATTGCGAAGGGCGCCGAGGGCAGGGCGGAGCTTCCTCTGTTGACCGTCGCCAGAAACGCCATAGCTCCAGGAGTCGGCCTTCTCAGTCAGGATCTTGCCGGTATACTCCGGCAACCCCAGGACATCATTGCGAAGATAGAACCACCCCTTGGCCCAGCCGCTGTTGTTGGTGGTCATCCTGCAGGCCGGGTACAGGTGCTTCCGGGACACGAGGAACGGCGCACCCCCCTCCCCGCGCCGGACGTGCTAAGCTCGGCGCGGAAGAGGTGGACCCACAGGTCCCAGTGTGCCTCGATCCCCAGCACGCCCTCACAGACGCCAACGAAGGCCGCCGCCTGAGAAATGGCGTTAGGGGCGAAGTTATGAAGCTCCACGCCGTAATAGTGGCACAGGCCCCGCATGAACTGGCTGGCGGGGAGTTGAAGCCCCGCTTCGTGGAAGCGGGTGAAGCTCACCACATACCCCGCCGGCGGGTTCGGCGCCCTGGCCACCAGCGGCGGGACAATCCATGTCGGCCGTGCTGGATCACCCCGAGGCAAGAGCTGTCCGCCGGATGCCAGACCCTCCAGAAGGTGATCAGTGGCGGTGGACGTAGTCCACTCGGTGATGCCCTCAATAACCACCATGACGGACGGCGGAGCGAGAAGCGAAACGCGACGAAGGCGGGCGGAAGGAGCAGAGAACTGTGAGCGGACACAGAGGCGAGAAAGGCAGAGGCGCGCGCTGCTGCAGGGGATGGCGAAAGTAAGTAATCTCCTTCCCCCCAGGCTTTCCTTTTATAAGGAGGCAAGCAGATTCATCCCCGCCGCGGCGAGCAGGGCCACTGACGCATAGGCCAGGCGCGCGCAGCACATCAATGGCAGACCGGGGGCCCCTGTCTTTTTCCCCGAGGACCGGCACGCGCAGACGGCAGCATTTACTGCGGCGTGATAAAACGAAATGGCGCGACAGCAGCGCCTGACCGCCCGTCACCTCACCTCTCCCAGCAGCATTTACTCCCTAACTCCGCCTAAAAAGGCGCACCCACTACACCCACCTCGTCCACTCCGCGCCACGACTGCCACAACCGCGCAGCGGTCGTGCGCGGGCCCGAAAACCGAAACGACCCAACCGCTGGATTCCTTCCAAGGTAAGGCAACGGCGGCCCACCGCCCCGAGGCGTGTGGAAATACTAATCAGGGGATCAAAGCCCAAGCCTCGAAACGGCTCGATGGGCACCCCAGATCAAGCGACGCGAAGGCTGTCGGTCACACTCGACCAACCCTCGAGCCCGCGGCTCGAGGATAAGCCGCACCTTTCGCGAGGCCCCACTGATCAGGAGTACGAAGCCTGGCCCGCGAAAGGGTTCGACAGGCGATCCGGATCGACTGAGTCATGGACGATTCGGGCGTGTTCAACGGACTTTACCCCGAACGCGAAGTTTGGGGACGCCCCTGTTGTGTTCAAGGCCGGACAAAGGCAGCTAGTAGGGGGGATCCCAACGAGGGAGAGCTTCCGCGCCCTCGGGCCCTGTCGAAAGGGACCGAGCCCCACCTAGCAAACCTTTGCAGGTGCTACATGGACGCGTCTCCGGACCACGAGCCGACCCCTAGCGAATGGGGCACGGGCGTCCACTTGAATTACCCGCTAACAGCTCACCGAGGAATCCGTGTACGCTGCCCGATTCGAGGGATGCACGAATTTCCTCACCCCTCTCCCCCGCGAAGGGGAAGCGAGGGTCGCAACTCTAAGACAAGAAGCCTGCCCGACCGACCCCACTCGGGCCAGGGGCTCGGGGGATCCTTGCATCATTCCTCCCTCCTATTATGCGCAAAACACGTCAAAGCCGTGCAGGGTCCACCCCCCGAATTCTGAAAAACTCGACGTCATCCCTGCAATCCGCCACGACAAAAGGGGAGCAGATAACGCAACCGTCGGAAATCAAAGCCCTTGCACGAGTAAACTCACTCCTCCAAGCGCCCCCACGGAAGAACGTGCATAATCGAGAAGGAGTAATCCCCACAGAAGGCCTGGGAACGACCCTGCGGAACCGTCAGCCTCTGCCCGACTGACCCTCAGTCCGCCAGAGGCTCGGGGGCTACTGTAGGAGACAAACCCAGGGGGTCCCCTAATCATCGGGGTAAGCACCCTCAAAAAACATTAACCGCGAAAGGCCAAATCGCCGGCGGCCCGGATAGGCCACCAGGTCAACGCGGCCCAACGCAACTCGCGGCCTGAAACAGCCGCCCAAGCTCGCCTGACAAAGGAACCCAGGTAGCGACCTCCGACTCCGCCTCGCTCGAGGGCACCCCTCTACCCAGCATGGCGCGCAACGACGTCCCACCCGACAACGGCATTTAATGCCCGCCCCATCAGGCGGGCGCCAAAGTCAAAAGGCAATCTTTCCCCCACACCACGCCGCTGACACCATAGAGCCTGCTGTTTCACCTACTCCGGTCACTGTATGTCCTTGCCGCCACTGTGCAGACGCACGCGGCGCTGCGCAAGGCATCGTGCGGACTGGCAAGCGTCATTCCGCACCACTGTTCCACCCGCTCCCGTCCTTTTTCCCCAGAGTACCCCTCGAACGGGCGTAAGGAACCCTCGAACGAATATTTGGACAGCAACCAGGTACAGACCCCAGTCAGGTGCGGCCTGGCGATGACGAACGCCAGGTCAAATCCACCAACTCTCGGCCATCCCCTGCCGAGCCGGGCACGCCGCACACTGTGGTCGACGGCAACCACCATGCCGACCCCTGTGCTGCCAACTCCCGTCCTTCTTCACCTGCCACGCCCTCGAGTCAACCGGCGACGGGCAGCTGGACACGGACTACTGCAACGACACCCCTCGAAACCACTCCAGGACAAGCACTGGGACGGCCAAGACGACTGCAGAAGCCGGGGTTCGCCATAAATCCCCTGCCACAGCCAAGGACGATCGGACGCCTGATGCCACGCTCTCCATTGCGTACCCCTGTAGCACACATCACGCTTGTACTTGTAAACTCCTCCCCCTCCTTTCTCTCCTTGACCTATAAAAAGAGGAAGGGAGCGACGAGGGCGGGAGAGACAAAAAGAATAACTAGACACAAAGACAACAGACACTCAATCACTCTGACACTCGCTTTCAAGGACTTGGAGACTTCTTCTCCTCTCCCATCTTGCTTGTAGCCCCCCTCTGCAAGCACCCCGGTGCAAGATAGTACAACGCCCCGAGCGCACCGCGCTTGACGTACGACCTCACGGTCGGAACCAGGATAAACCCTCGCCTCACCGTGCTAACTCTTGCATCAACCATCAAGGGACGGGACACAGCGCATTCTGTTTGGCGCTGGGGATTGGCCGACCGATCCCAGCACCGACACGGCTTAATTGCATTAGCACTTTTAGTTGGTTCGTTTTAACATTATCCAAGTTACTACAAGTGAATGAAACCCGGTTGAAACCCAATTAATAAGGTATAAGTGAGATTAAGCATAAATAAACATTATCTTCTAATCAAAAAGGATCCAGGCCGCTCGTGACCCTGAGCAAGGCTATCATGATAGATTTACACTCTGCAGAGGTTTCGCCCTTTACCCACCAGTCGCGTAAAAGTTCAAAGGAACTTTAAACCCAACCATGCCGAGGTGGCCAAACCTCTTAAACCACACTTAAGAGGTGTGATCATATAGGGACGCTACGAGGCTTTTCACAAGACACCCTAACAAGACAGTAGCCGTTGGGGTACTACAAGGTGGTGAGTCCTTAGGCACCGAGAACGACGTACACCCACGGAGTCACACCATGAGGGGTTCGATGGCGTCTAGAGCGCGGGTATCACACCCATCAATGCACAACGTCCGGAGTTCTCAATCGCTGAGACTCCCAACACGGGACTGGGTCTAACGAGACCTAGCCGACGGGGCTACCGTCCTCGGTGGAATCGGGAAAATACCCCGTGCCTTGCCTCCCACAACGCCGTCGGCCCGTCGGTAACCACTGTCAAGCTAGAGCCATACAAGCTACTTGTCCAAGACCAGAGCCATTATAGTTCTGGCAGTAGCGACAGGCTCCTGGGTTGCCGCTTTAACAACTGGTCCTTAGGGGGAGACACTAGAACAAAGCACACTGCACATGTTCTAGCTCCCTGATCCATGTTGCTAAAAAAAGCAAGTTTTAACATTAAAGTTGAAATGGACCATTAAGTCAACATTAACAATTAAGTAAAAGGTGACAGTAGCTGCGCATAGCAAAGTTCTACCCATATGCATAAACCCAAGGTAAACAAGTATAGGATAAACAAAAACTAGGTACAACCTTAAGGTACATCAAAATTAGACACATGCATGTATGAAATAATTTATTACAAGTGAGTAGGTAGCAAGGATTGTCCGTGCTATAACTTTCCTCAAATCCAGTATATTTACTCATAGTCTTCATATCTTGATCTTGAAATCTCTCGAACGGCCTTCCTCTACTCGCAACAATCAACGAGCGCAAACAAGCAGCTAAACAAGCAAGCAAACAACGATACACAACTAAGAACAGTACACCAATCAAAAGAAAGGCTTTAAAAGAGCGCACTAAAGGATAGGGCTCGATTCTATGGTCACGTGGGCGCAAGAATCGCTGAAAACGGAGCAACGGTTGAAATGATACAGCTATCAGAGGATTTGTTTTTAGTGAAAGACTATAAGCTTCATTTATTTTAATTTAAATAAAACTATGTATAAATGATGAATACAAATTATATTTTAACCTTCAGAAAAGACAGAGTAAACTTAGTCATATTTTAATTGCAAATGTTCAAGTACCAATTACACCAATTAAAATAGTAAGTTAAAATAAAATATGTGAGAGCATCTAATCAGATACTTTATGAACCATGTTGAACTAATCAGTATTATGACAAAAACATATTTATGTTGATATTAACCACATTAACATTCATTTATGAAAAGTCGAAGTTGAATTCTAATTTGCTTTTAATTAGAAGATATAGGGTTAAATAAACATTAATCAAGTTAGAACTTGTTCATGAAAACCGAGATATAACTTAATTGAATTTTATTTATAAAACTCATTAAATAAGTATTAATCAAATTAATATTATAATGTAAAACCGAGTATAAACCTTATTTAGATTTTTAATTAGAAAAGACATTTAAATAATCTTTAGTCAAATTAATATTAAATGAAATTCAGAAACATGGTTTATGGTAAATGACAGTACTAATTCGTAGTTTAGATTGTTATGAATCTAACGCAACAAGAATCGATCAAAACGGAGTTGAAACGCGTCATCTATGCTTAAAACAACACAACAGGGACCTACGCGTAATTAACCGTAGACTACAGGGGTTAGCTAGGAAAATTACAGAGACTCAGCGAACAGGGCTTGCAAAAAGGTCAGAGCTCGGGGTTAGATCTGCAAAAGTGGCTCGGGCTGGGCTTATGTGTAGGAAGGGAATTTCTTTATGTGCATAGGCAGGGGAGCTCGCCGGCGCTCGGGGGTCGTTGGCTCACCGGCGATTCCGCGGCTTAGGGCGTCTGGGAACTAGCGCAACAGAGAGAGGAGGCTGTGGGGATCGCATGGAGGTGCTTACCACGGGTGGAGGTGGACCTGAACGACGGGGATTCGGCAGGGGGCGGCCAAGTCGGCCGGCGGCGAGGCGCTCACGGGGCGGGGTGGTCCGGTGGTGAGATGGCGATGGCGACCAGCGCCGAAGATGCGGCTCAACTCGGGTAGCTTTCATGGCGACGGATTTGGCCGGTGGTCCTTGAATGCGGCCAAGCGACGACAATGGCGCCGGCGGTGGTGTCGCTCCACGGGCGGTCGTCCTCCCGCGGCGGAATGACGACTCGAAGCAGCGGGGTCGACGCGTCTCGGCGAGGGGAAGGTCTTGGAGGCGACAGCGGGCTCCAATGGCTCTGGGACGCAGCTAATCGGGCGGTGGACGCCGGCGGTGGCGACTTCGAGCTCCAGGCGTCATGGCGGCGGCGCTGAGCAGGGGAGAGCCGGTGGGGGAGGTGGTGGTTGGCTTGGTGTTGAGAGGCCAGAGTTCGGCGATTTAAGTAGGGCCGGGGGGTGTGCATAACGGCTCGGCCACCGAGGTGGTGCAAACGCCGAGGCCGGTGGCGCGCACGCCAAGACAGAGCCGAGCGGCGGTGCAGAGATGCTAGCGAGGCTAGCCGGGCCTTACTGGGCCCGAACCGGGGGAGAGAGAGCGGGCTACGGGGAGGAGCTGGGCTGAGCGCGAAGTGGGCCGACGCGGTGAGGAGAGCTGGTGGGCTGGGTCGCGACAAAGAGAAATAGAAGCTGGGCCGCGTGCGGAGGAGGAGGGCTGCGAGCTGGCGGGAGATGGGCTGGGCCTTGGCGCAGAGAAGCTGCTGGGCTCAAACAAATGCAAATTAAATTCAAATTTAAACAGAATTTAAATTCCAATTTAATTCACAAGCAATCAAAACTCAATGGAGCAGCATCAATGCAACACACACAAAATTTAAACCTATGTTGCTTTAATTAATTTAGAAAACAAAATTTTCCTATACTAAATTCCCTTTTAACTAAACAAAGCTTGGAAAATTTTAGAAAATTGAGAAAATTATTGAATTAATTACGTTAAAAATTCACAACCCAAAATTCGAAAAATTTTGGGTGTGACAGGTATGTATCCATATTTCTCTTTCCAACATTTGATTTCTATCTTTGGATTTGCATATTTACCTTTCCAAATGTGAATCACCATTGCATTAGAATCAAGAGATAGCAAAAAAATGAAGAAAGAGAAATTCTCAGGCAATGGGTGGTTCAGCCGATCTCTCTAGTTTGGCCGAGCCTACCCCTGCGCTCACATGTGCACTAACCTGCAGGGTCATGTCGAGGAAAGCTAGAGGAGTATAGTTGGCCAGGTATACCATTCATATCCAAATCCTTTATCCTGTGCCACAAACTCCACTTGCAATATCCTTTCACCCAGTACTCAAAGCATTCACACCAATCCATCAAGAGCCAAAATTCGTGCGAACCCCATACTTGGTCAGTTCGGCCGAGGTCTCATCCTCGACCGATCCTAACCTTCACCTTCTACCACAAAATTTGCCCCACTAGCAGAAAAGCATGATCTCCACCACTCCACACTGCTGCACACTTCATTCCATCACAATCATGGCAGCATGGGAGTGGTGTGACCCTTTGATCCTTTGGTCATATCATCATATCCACAAAATCCACCAAAGTTCCCATGCTTTAGTGCTAGACAAAGCTTCATGGCTCACAAGTGGAGGCCAACAGTCTGAACATCACGTGGTGTTTAGCCGCGTTCCTCCTCTCACTAGCCTATGGATGATGCTCTAGATGCATGGAGGAAGTTTGCTCCATTGAAGTATGCACTTGTACATTCCTTGAGCACATTTCTCTCTCAATTCTATGCAATGTTTGATTCACTTGCATGAATGAAAACATAAAAACAACAAAAATATTTCCTTTTCCCTTGATTATTATGCTGCTTCTTGAAAATGGTTTGTGGAGGTCTTAACCGACCCCACAAGAAGGACTAAAATTTTTTGAAGGTTAAATCCCTGCAAAAACGACCAACCCCGAGTAACTAAATGCTAAACCTTGATCCTATAGTCCCTCGAGTATTGTCGTTCTAACATTCTGTAGGCATCATCTCGTTGTCTCTGTTCCTAAAGATGATCAAGCACATTCGGTACACGAGCAACAGTGAGGTTAGGGACACTCCCCTATCTCAACGTGTGTCTCAGTATCAATAAAGGCCAAGTCAGAGATCATTGACACCGATGTTCCAAGCCAAGCTTTTGGGAGATGACCGCCACGAGGTAAGTCCCAACCGTACCATTGCAAGCAGTATCTTTGATCTGTTTTTGCTTTCATTTTAGTTTGAATAATAAAAATACCAAAAATGTTTCCCTTGAATAAAATAACTCCCAACTATGCATGGAATGAATCATATGCCTCTCATCTTGGAAATGATGAATAGTTGCTCTGTCATTAATCTTGCAAGTGCTTTGTTTCAACTAGTTGCTTAATAGTGCTTGAGTTAATTGGCATGAGCAATAATGAACCTGAAAACCTTATGGGAGCACATGCTTTATTCCAAGTCTAAGTTGTTGTGGGGATTGATATAGTGAGATTTTGGTTAAGTTCCATTTCTGCTCTTAGTACGGGGAAAATCTCGGAGATTTATTCTTTCAAAATAAAACAAATTCCTCATTGGTCAAAATACCTACCAGAGCCATATGATAAGCTTAGTTGAAAATTTCTACTCATATGCTGCCTGTTATCTTAGTGAGCTTTGTCAAATTGTTGTGACCTTTGAGTGAAGCTTTCATATTCTTAGAGATCGAGAATCACGTACACACCACCCCTCACTTGCAATTCCTACACTGGGAGTTAGCATCCATATTTCCATCATCCATCCACAAAAATAAATGTTCCATATTCTATGATTCCCCTCTCCAAATATTCTTGATAGGCGTGGGCTATGCAAAAATATGAGAAAAAGAAAAGCATGCCAAAGAGCATGGCAAAAAAAATATGAGAAAAAAAGCATGCCAAAGAGCATGGCAAGAATAAGAGAAAAAGAAAAGCATGACAAGTGACATGGCAAAAATATGAGGAAAATAAAAGATAGCCCATGTTCTAAAAAATAAATCGAGGAGAGGAAGAATCATCCCAAGGAGTTCCACCAAATTCCACTCCACATATTTTCGCACACTTGCACTTCTCGATCTTAAGGTGTGATTTGGTTCCCCAAATATCCAGTCTTTGATTTAGCAAAATATAAGATGCATGTATGCCTTCATCCTTGCCCCTGAGCCACGCAAAAAGCCAAATTAGATGTTAGGATGAAAAGAAGGCACGAGCCTTTGGTGAGGATTAAAATACACTTGAGCGATTAAGTGTGCCAATTGAGGAACAACTTAAGTTTTTCAAAACTTGTGGAAAATTCCGAGATAGGATCCTGAAAAGAGCAGAGTGGAATAAAACTGAATTTGTACTGTTCATCCTTTCAACCGCCCAAGATAAGGAGATTGCTAAAAGCCCCATAGGTAAAATGGTGAGTTAAAACTTTGCCTATGATTCAAGTATTTTTTGAGCACTAGTTGTTTATAAAGTTTACCTGCAAGAAAAATGACATTGTAGCAACTCCTGATCCACCGAGCCTAAGTTTCTATATTTGCTCGAGGACGAGCAATGGTCTAAGCTTGGGGGAGCTTGTTGGTGGTCGTTACAACCCAATTTCGACAAACAATACTAGGGAATAAATGAGGCTTTATGCAACATTCCATGTACTTAGGTTTTATTTCTAATAAAGTTTCATGAGTTTTGGTGAGTTCCACTTGTGCAGATGCAATAACGAGAAATCAGAAATGACCAATTCGGCCAAACGACTCCGTTCAGCCGGTTACCCCCTTTAGCCGTACAAAACGAGAAGCACAACCGGAGGCCATCCAAGTCAGCGATGACCAACACTTCTAGGCTAAACCACATGGATCACCGCCACATCACTTCTGGGCTAAACCGACATGAAGACCACCTGGATCAAGCTACCCACGGAGCCCAGGAAGCAAAGGCGGTGCAGGGGGCAGACCTGGGCCTCCAGGCCCATTCGGCCGAACAAGGCGGTTTGGCCGAACCGCCCCCACTGCGCAACCGCCTCTCCAGGGCCAATCCTAGCCCTTGGGGAGCTAAGGCGGTGGATCAGATGGTTTGGCAGAACAGGTCGGTTCGGCCGAACCAATCCGTTCGCCCGAACTGGCCGGAACCGACCCCAGGGTCCCTTGGCGGGTACTCCACCCCCAACTGTCATTGGGCACTATAAATAGAGGTGTCATTCACTTGTATCACACACACCACTTGGGAGCAAGTCTCCATTCATTTCTTTCAAGATGTAGATTTAGGATAGTTCTGCTAGGAGTTAGAGTCAGGGTCGAGCTTCGCTCGGGGTTCCAGAGTCGTCTTCTGGAGTTCTGGTAAACCTCTTGTATCTTTTCCTTTTCTTTATGCAAGACTGAGCATTCAATACATTATCTTCCGCATTTACTTGAGTTATTTGTTCTACATTTATTTCAGGATAATTGTGGAATGTCTAGCCTTGGTTATAGCTGTTGTAGTCTTGCTTTATAAGTTCTCTCCTTAGTTCTTTGTCTCAGCTGGTTTCTCGTTTCTGCTCGATGCTTTCGGTGAATTGTCATTGGGGTATTGCCAGGATTGCTTGCTCTTTCTAGGAGAGTGAGTAGTTATTGCCTAGCGTAGGTGTGGTGCCTAGTCTAGATAGTAACCTTGGTTTGCAACCGAGTTCAACGTACGTGTGGTAGCCGTTAGGTGGTGACATCCCTATATGGCCTACGTAATCCACCACGTTAGTCTCAAAAGTAGGAGCCTCCAGCGGAGGTTAGTGGGAACACTTCTCACCCCTTTCTGTGTGTCGTGTGCACCGCTTCCTGATGCTCAGATAATAGAAATATGAAAGAACCATAGACACCATTCTTCTTGCTAGCCGTAACCTTTGCTAGAGATATCTTAAGGTCAGTGGAAGTACATGGGAATCCTTACCTGACTCGTTGTCCTCCCACTAGCTAGACCGCTCATCTATCTCTATCCTAGACTTATCCTTGTGTGTGTCACATGTATATCACTCCTATTATATCCTTTACCCTCGCCTTGTTGGCCGGTACTTTAATTAGTAGCTACATCCTTGTTAATAGTCAATACTCTTTATCTAATGCTTCCCTGTGGAAATAAATATGATACCTAGGAATATTCCCAGGTGAAATGCTACATTGGTATCCGTGCGCTTGCACGATTTATATCTGTATCATAAGAATACCAATGAACACTCCTTGCACCATTACTGGGATTGGCAATCCTGATAGTGGACTGTAAGAAGTGTCAACAGTAGACCTCCCTTCACACCAAGTCCGGAGGTCTTGTTGTTCCTGATGACGGGGATGAGATTTTTATCACCTTGTTCTTCCTTACCTAATGCCTTGTCATCTTTGTAGCCATACTTCTTCATGTAGCTTGTGCCGAAAGCCTTTGAGTGCTTCTCAAAATCATCTATCTTGAGATGCGGCTTCTCTTTCTTGAGAATACTTGTAAGCCTAGCTATTTCCTTCTTCATTGCTTGAGCTTCGGCAAGGTTAGTATCACAAGATTTTATATCAACATTGTAACATCTTGCACAACCATTACTAGTAGAGGGATTTGAAGACTTGGTTGCATCATTAGAGCATGAAGAGGTGCTATCCCAAAGAGTGTTAAATTGAACTTCAAGTGCCGTGTGTTTGGCATTTAAACATGATAGGTTTTCTTGAAGTGCCTCTTTTTCACTCTTTAGTTTAGCATTTAATTCATTGACTAGAGAAATTCCCTTAGTCAACTTTTCAACATTCTCCTTCTCTTTAGCTAGAGATTCTTCAAGCTTAAGAAGTTTGTCAATCTTAGCATTGAGAAAGTCCTCTTGCTCCTTGAAACCATTTCTTTCTTGGGAGAGGGATTTCTCAAGGGCTATGGATTTCTCTTGTTCATGCCTTATCAACTCTTCTTGAGCCTCAAGTGTCTCTTCCCTAGCCTTCAACTCTCCTACTAATAACATGATTCTATTAGCGGCCTTTTTACCAAATTGCTTAGTTAAGTTTTCAAACATTTGCTCGTCATTCTCATCATCATTATCACTATCATCAAGCTCAAGAGATAGAGATTGGGGAGCTACCTTTATCCCTTTTGCCATGAGGCAAGTATGAGTTGTGTCATTTTCGTCATCGGTGAGCTCACCAAAGAGTGATGTGCTTGTGGTAGTTGAGGCTTGAATTGCAATGGTGGCCACATCTTCATCATCGGAGGTTACTTCCGTTGAGTCCCATTCTTGACCAAGATGTGCTTCACCAACATGCTTCTTCTTCTTCTTGCGCTCTTCGTCCCTCTTGTTTGGTGTGGGACAATCGGCAACAAAATGGCCAATTTTGACACACCCATAGCTTGGTCGGTTTGATTTTCTGTCCGTCTTCCCTTTGAACTTCCCTTTCTTGAAGAAGCCACTCTTCTTGAATGATGTCTTGATGTTCTTCATGAAAAGAGCTAGTTCTTCATCATCATCATCATCATCACTATCACTCTCTTCTTTCACTTCTTCTCTTGGAGTCACTTCAATCTTGACTACTTCTTTGCCCTTGTTCCTGGTTCTTGCTTTGAGAGCAACACCATTTCCCTTCTCAATTTGCTCATAAATTTGTGACATTTGTTGAGCAACTTGAGCTTCCTTGACGATCATGAGATGTTCTTCAATTCTTCCAATGACATCGGTGGGAGAGAATCTTTTGAACCTTCTCTTCTCCTTAATCAAAGTGGGAAGGTTGACATCTCTTGCCATATATGCACATAAGATCTTGTCCACCACCTCTCGGTTACCCCACTTGGTGCTTCCAAGTACACAAATCTTGTTAATGATCTTGTTCAACCTAGTGTACATCTCTTGCGGTGTCTCACTTGGAAACATGACAAACCTATTGAGCTCTCCTTCCAAGGTTCGAATTCTTCCCTCTCTAACATTCCTTGTGCCTACATGATTCATTTGGAGAGTATCCCAAATCTTCTTGGCGGAATGCATTTCATCCACCTTCTCTTTCTCTTCCGGTTCCAAAGCACTAAGAAGAATAGAGGTAGCTTGCATGTTGCGATGAATCTCATGTTCTTGATCCGTGCTAAGCGGAGTGTTGTGATTCGGGTAGATGACACCTGCACACACAATCTTCCAAAAGGCTGGGTGGACCCGGATCAAATGTGCAATCATTTGATTTCTCCATGAGGCATAAGTTGTATCTTTGAAACGAGGAGGTTTGACCACGGAGATAGAAGTGTATGGAGTATAATAACTCAAACGAGAATAATCAAAAGGTATTTGAGGGTTAGACTTATTCTCACGCTTCCTTGTCTCTTCATCTTCATAATCCGAGTCATCTTTGGATGAGAGAGTATCACCAATGACGTCATCATTGTTCTTGGGCTTCTTCTCCGTCTTTGATCCTCCGACTTTGGGATCACCTTCATCCCCTGCCATCTTGATTCTCCAAGCGGTTAAGCTTCAATCTGGAGACCAAAGCTCTGATACCAAATTGAAAGGACCTAAGATGGACTAGAGGTGGGGTGAATAGTCCAACTGCAAATTTACAACACTCAAAATGCCATGTTAGTACCAAATTCCGGAGACTCCGGAGATTTGTCCGGAAACTCCGCACTCAATAGAAATCTCCGGTAACTCCGGACTTTTACCTGAAAAACGAAATCAATGAAGGAAACTTACTTCGACCTTGATTCTTTTGAAATATATGGTACACTAGGAGCTGATCTACTAGTACAAGCAATCAAACTTAGCTCAAGTGCAACGAGAAAGTAGATCGGCCACAAACCCTAAGGAATTTAAGCAAGAACACAATCCAAGTGCAATAGCAAGTAAATCAAAGACAAGGACACAAGGATTTAGTTCCCGGAGTTCAACTTTCACAAAGAAAGCCTACGTATCCGTTGAGGTGCCCACAAAGGGCGGGTTTGTCCACTAAACCACTTCCTCTCCCTAGGATTCGAGAACCCTAGGGCTTATACTTACTTCATGGGGTAATACAAACTTCTTGGGGCTGCCACAACGAGGTTGGAGCTCCCAAGCAATGCCTAGTCGTCTAGGAGCAAAGCTCCAAGAGTAATGAACCCGAAATCCAAGGCTTGACGAAGAACAAAGTGCTCAAGGGATGGGAAATTAACTTGCTTGCACTCAACCTTGCTCTCTCTTCAATCTCTCATCAATCCCCTCACCAAATCTTACTTGGGAGGTCAAGAGGGGAGCAAAGAGGTGTTTTGAATGCTAGAGAGTTGTTTTGTTGCGAGTTAGGTCGAGAGAGATGAATGAGAGGGGGTGAGGGGGTATAAATACCCTTCACCAAAAACTAGTCGTTGTGCTGTTAAAGTGCGGAGTTTCTGCACAATTGTCCGGAGTTTACGAACTTGCTGTAACTCCAAAACAATTTCTAGTTACTCTGCATATCTGCTGATTTTGGGGTTTGGAAACATATGAGTGTGGTTTTCTTTCATCTAACCTATGGCTTATGAGCACTTCATTGTATTAAGTACGGCTTTTCCTATTTAATAGTACGGCTTAATAGTACGGCACCAAGCCAATAAACTTAGAATCCCCCTTAATAGTACGGCTTTTCCTATTTACTCAAGGATAAAAACATCAAGATCAAATAAAACGCTTGAGTCCTCGAGTTGCCCTTCATTTCCTCTTTTGGTGTGCCTTCTTTCACTTTCATTGTATTACCACCTACACACAATTCTTCATACCACATTAGTCTTCCAAGTGACTTGTCATTAATCAACCAAAACAAAGGAGGTCAAATGCACTTTCATGGACTCATATCGACATGAATTACGATTAGAAGTATTATTTAACTTGTTGTAGGATCGAAGCCCTCTAATATAAGCTATCGGAGGGAGGTGAATGATAGCAATAAGTCACAGCGGAGATTTTCACCCTCAAAAACAGATTCTGAAAGGTGCACTAAATCATGTGTAGTTTTTAGACGGTAGCTCCTAAAATCATGATCTTTTTCCATAAGATAGATTATCAAACTATGAAGCTAACCCAATAGTAATCACATTAATCGGATTTCTAGAACTCGAGATATAAAATAAAAAAGCAGACTATGTCATATGGTGACGAGAATTAATCAAAACCCTTTGGATAGCTTTATCTTTTCAACCGCTGCTCCGTTTTCAGCAATTCTTGCGCTCACGTGACCATAGAATCAAGCCCTTCCACTTAGCACACTCTTTTAAAGCTTTTATTTTAATTGGTGTACTGTTCTTAGTTGTATATTGTTTATTTGCCTGTTTAGCTACATGTTGTGCTCGTGTCGTTGATTGCTGCGAGTCGAGGAGTGCCATCAAGAGATTTCAAGGAGAAGAGTTTGAAGATCAAGAGCTAAAGACTATAAGTGATTATACTGGATTTGAGGCAAAGTTATAGCATGGACAATCCTTACTACCTACCGACTTTGTAATAAGTTATTTCATAAATGCATGTCTAAATTGATGTACCTTTAAGGTTGTACCTAGTTTTGATTATCCATCTTGTCCTTTGATTACCTTGGGTTTGTGCATATAGGTTGAATCTTTGATATGCGCAGCTACCGTCACCTATGTTTAATTGTTAATCTTGACTTAATGGTTCACTTCAACATTAATGATAAAATTTGCTTTTTACCAACTTGGTTTAGGGAGCTAGAGCATGTGCTTTGTGCTTTGTTCTAGTGTCTCTCCAAAAGGTATGGTTCTTAAAGCGGCAACCCAAGAGCCTGTTGTCACCGCTAGAACTATTATGGCTTTGATCTTGGTCAAGTAACATGTACTTCTCTAGCTTGCCAGTGGTTACCGACGGGCCGACAGCGTTAGTGGAAACAAGGTGAAAGGGTGTTTTCTAATTTCACCAAGGACGAGAGATCCGTCGGCTATGTCTCGTTAGGCACAGTCCTGTGCTGGGAGTCCCTGTGATAGGGAACTCCACACGTTGCGCATTGTTGGGTGCGATACCCGCGCTCTGGACGCCATCGACCCCCTTATGGTGTGACTCCGTAGGCGTACGTCGATCTCAGTGCCTAGGAACTCACCGCCTTGTTAAACTAACGACTACTGTCTTGTTAGGGTATCTTGTGAAAAACCTCGCAGCGTCCCTATGCAGTCACACCTTGGTAGTGTGATGTTTGCGTGCTTGGGTGCAAAGTTCCTTTCAAACTCCATACGTTTCACCGGGGCACCCTTCTATGGAGTCATCCTCGGAGTTCAGGCTCTCCCCATCAGGAAGATTGATTTGCCAGTCACCTTTGGGGACCAAAACAACTTGCGGACTTAGACTCTTAGGTTCAAGGTCACCGACCTCACGGGTTCCTACCATGCCATCTTGTGACAGCCATTGTTGGCGGTTGTTACAATCCATTTTTGACCACCAATACCCGGGAATAAAAGAGGTTATATGTGACATTCCTTCCATCTAGGTTTATTTCTAATGAAGTTCCATGATTTTTGGTGTGTTTCACTTCTACAGGTGCAATAACAAAAAATACACGACATAGGGATCGGAATTGACCGATTCGGTGAAGCACATCCGGGAGCCGTCCACGTCAGCAATGACCGAGCGACGACCGTGCAGGACACTTGGACCATCGCCACGTCACCTCTGGGGCAAAACAACACAAAGTACATCAACACAAGGCAGCCAAGGGGGTCCAGAAGAAAGAGGTGGTGCAGTGGTGTAGGCCTGGGCTGAACCCCTAGCCTTCGGACAAACCGCCCCTAACACGGGAAACCGACCCCAAGACAGAATAAAGGTTGTAGGAGCTCAAGGCAGTGCATCCCACGGTTCGCCCGAATCCCCTGGATTTGGCTGAACTACTAGGAACCGCCCCCAGCTCCCTTGGCTGGTACTCCTCCTCAACCTCCACTCCAAGCTATAAATGGAGGTGTCCATTTCACTTGTAACACACACTCAAGACAAGGAGCTCATATCCACTTTGTTATAGTAGAGTTAGGATAGTTTAGTTGGGAGTTATAGTTCAGTCGAGCTGTGCCTCAGAGGTTCCGGAGTCGTCTTCAGAAGCTCTGGTTTTAGCTCTTGTATCTTTTCCCTTTTCTTTCTGTAAGACTTTTAGTTATCAATATAGTTTATCTTTGTCATCTTGTCTGAGTTATTTATACTCTGCCTCTACTTTATTCTAATTGCAAGTATTTCGTGTTTAGACTATAGTTGTTGTGATCTTAGTCCTTCCAGTTATTGTTTAAGTCTTTGCCTTGGTGGGGACTTCGTTTCTGCTCAATACTTGGTGAATTGTCACTGGGTATTGATAGGTGTTGGCACTCCTTATGGCCTACAGATAAATCCGCAAGCGGATGGATACCGATGTAGCTTTCACCCGGGAGTATTCCAAGGTATCGATTTCCACGGGGAACGAGAAGTGAACCAAATCTAAACTAAGTTGTCCAAGGGTGGTATGGTGAAGTGGATGACAGAGAGAAGAAGAGAAAGAAGTGATAGGAGGGTAGAGAAGGTATGGGTCTAGAACCTATATCTCCGTTGATCAACTGACCAACCAGGTACTATAGATAGATGCTTGTGTCGGGACACAGAGCCAGTGATACACCGAAAGGGATAAGAAGGGGTATCACCAACCCTGTACATTTGGGGATCCTGCAGGCCGAGCCAGGCGTGATGGGTTACAAAGGTCGTATAGGGCTGTCACCACCTAACGACTACCACCTCCGTGCCAGCTCAGGGACAATCCAAGCTAACCTCAAGTCTAAGCACCGCGCTTATACTAGTCGGCTAGTACCTACCCCGTATACTAAAGATAGGCACCCAAGCTAGACAACTACTATACAACTATACCAATTAATTAAGCAATAAACGAGGAATGAACAAGCATATAAAAGTAGAACTTAATGCTCGATTAATTAGAAGGAGATACAAGAGTTACTAGTCATGACTTGGATGTTACTCGAAGCAGAGCCGCATCCGTAGAGGTACAGGTGGAGAAGAGGGGCCGACACTACGGCTCCTCTCCGGCACGCTCACCTCTCCTCTCTCCCTATTTTCTAAGTATAAGGGTGACAGCGCTTCGCTAGTGGACTCTTCTCTTCTTGTCTATCTTTGAAGGTGAATGGAGGCCTCAATTTATAGTGGCCAAGGGCGGTGCAAGGAAGGGTAGCAGCCAAGGTAGCTGGGAGGCGGTGCCGGTCTGTTCGGCCAAATCCCTCGGTTCGGCCGAACACCAGGGAGTTCGGGCGAATTGCCATGTGGCACCGCCTCAACTCCTACGGCCTAGATCACTGCTCAGGGACGGTTGTAAGGTGGTGGAACCAGTTCGGACGAAAAGGGGCGTTCGGCCAAACCCGTGGAGTTCGGATGAACCGGCCTCTGCACCGCCTTTGTTCCTCCCACGTGATGGATCACATCCTAGGTCGGTTCCTCAGTCTGGGCTGAACTGGAGGCTTTCTGGTAGACTGGCGGGCTTCGGTCGAGATGGACATGGGCCTCTCACATCTTCTGGTCCACTGGGTTGATGGCAGCAGTGGCGATCCATGTGCTTTTTGCCTCAACTTTGGTCATATGCCTCCTAGAATCAAATAAACACCAAAGCTTGTGGAAAATGGTTAGAAATAAGTCCTATAGCTATGGTGCATGGTTCCATTGTGTTTACTTTATACTCGATTGGAGGTTGGGAATCGGTCTGTAACGACCGTCAACAAGCTCCCCAAAACTTAGATCTTTGCTCGTCCCGAGTAAAGAATTGAAATAGGAGCAAGACTAAGATAAGGGTTCTTTCACGAAATGAATAAATACATATTGATTACCTCAAACCTTTCTCCATACATGTGGATTTGAAGTAGCTACTCCTTGGCTCTTTGGTGGTTGATGAATGGAATGGCCCTTACAACAAGATCCATCTTGATCATTCTGCATTCGGGGTTTTCTGATTTTCACAAATAAATGACCCTTGACCTTTCATCCTTGATACTCTCATCTCTCTAGAGTCACTCCTTTTCACTCACTCTCTTTTGCATGTTTTCTTTGGTCTCTCAGGTGGTGATCTTTTCAAGACACATATTTCTGTCAAGTCGAAGATTGGCTCCTCGAGATTATGTCGGTCACCCTTGATCGAATCGCAAGTTTGGAATGAAGAGCTCATTGTTGGTTCTCAGCCTCATGTCCCATGTTCTCTCTTTTTTTTCTTCTTTTCTCTTCTTCCCTTTTGGGAACTTTTTTTCTTTCTTTCTTTTTTTGCATACTTGGACTTTCATGAGTCCTTTATTTTTCTCATCATTCTTCTTCTTCTTTTTCAGGGAATCACCAAGGCATGAGAACTTCTAATGCGGCTCTGATGATAAATATTCTTGCAATTGATCTAGGCAACATGACTATCTCCAGGGACTCAGAATTCAATAAGACATTATACTAGTCATGGCAAGCTTTTCATAAGTGATCTATCAAGTAAATTTGTCAAGTGGATGTAGAGGTATATGGAAAGGATGAAAGGATATGGTATGATTTTATATTTTCAAAATAAATTCACCCGAATACTTGAATGATAAAGAGGTTTGTTTTATCAAGTCATATCACATTTATCAACAACTTAGATTAGGGGATCCTAACATGAAAGATTTCACAGGCATGTGGATACTTAGTTTGAAATGAACAATAGGCACAATTCATGGCATGAAAGATAACCAAGAACGTTTCATTTAAGTGGTCTGTGCAAGGTTCATATATTGAAACATGGTAGAGAGAAACCAAATTGAGAGGAGTAAGGAGTGCAAACCAGCGAGCATGTGCACGAAGTGGTTGAGTCGGGCTAGTTCAGCTAAACCAACCAGCTCGCCCGAATAGGCCAGTTCACCCAAACCAAATGGTTCAGCTGAACGGGTCTTCCTGCGTGTTCTCGTCCTGTTTCTCCACTGGTACTCATGTATCATCTGTTAAAGTGGGCATTCTCTGACTGGCTCAACTGCACCAGTCAAAGCATTATTTTAGACGATTCAAACTAAGGTTTTTATTTTATTCATCAAGCTAAATTTGGGAAAACAAATACTGGAAGGGAAATAAAGAGAGCACCTCCTAAACATTGATTTAAGTAAAGGGAAATTGAATTTGGAAATAAATTTAAACTAATGGTGCTCTAAAATATACAACCACAGGACATCTACTCTGTAGGTGGCTCACAAAGGTCTAGATGTCCTATGGCATTGGCGAGCCTCTTGAATTTGGCTGTGAATGCTTGGCGAAGGACATTGATCCATGTCCATCCACCAAGGCTCGCCTTTAGCGACCTTCAAGCTCTTCAACCAAGGGATCCTCTTCTTCCTCCTCGGAACGTTCCATCACACGACGTTTTCCGTTGATGGTGTTTTGAGAATTTTGTTTGTGATACTCTTGGAGAGAGAACCCTTGGGAGAGAAAAGGTCTTTGGACGAGGATTAGGTGGTCATGGTGGCTAGGAAATGTGAGCACTGGGTTGTGCTCGGGAAAGTGGTGGAGGAAGACGACGGTCTTCGACTTAAATTAAGAATTCTCGATCGAAACACAACTTTCCCGATATTCTGCTCATGACTCTGGGATAAGATGGGATAGAGGTAGGATCTAAGAATCGAATGGATGCACATGGGCAAAGGGTTGCCTTCGGCGAACAATGGTTTGGCCGAAGTGGCCCAGTTTGCCAGAAGCAATGTGGTTTGGTATGCCTAGAGTGCATCGAGGAGCTAATCGTTTCCAGTGCATTCCTATCTCATTAATGGTCTTTTGCAGAATGTTCTTGATCTACGTATTGGATGTTCTGCTGGACCATTAGTTTGGGTGTTGTTGACACTTCTTACGATCCAATATCAGGATTGTGAATCCCGACACTAGATGCAAGGAGTGTTTCAGTGGTTTTCCTTATGGCTAGTAAAATATGTGAATATTTTGCAAGCGCACAGAATCACCGTTGTAGCACTTCACCTGGGAGTATCCTGAGGTATCGTAATTTATATTTCTGTAGGGGAAGCTTATGGCTAGAGTACTAGCAAAAAGATATTCGAGACTACCAGAGAAGGATACTCGTCTAGACAAGACTGGGGATAACGGTATTGGATAGGAGTGGATATACCGTGACACACAGCTCAAGGGAGGCTCAGGTGAGAAAGAGAAGGAATAGATAGTTGGGAGGACAACGAGAAGAGATAGAGGATTCCTGGGTACTTTATCTGTCTATGTCACTCGGGTTAGCGATACAGTGGCTAAAGAGCCAGTACTTAGAGGTCAAGGATAAACTTGTATCTTAGCTTCGGAACAGCAGAGCCTACGACACACCGAAAGGGATGAGAAGGGGTGACATCTACCCTGCACTGGGGGATCCTATAGGCCGAGACGAACGTGATGGACTATGAAGACCGAAAGGGCTGTCACCACCTCACGGCTACCACCTCCATGGACTCGGGGGCAAACTAAGGCCACTGGCTAGTCTAGGAACCACTCCTACACTAGTCAATAACTACTCACTCTGCTAGCAAGAGCAAGAAACCTTATCAATACTGAAATGAACCGGATTCTCAACGACGAGAATCCGACTCACTGTACCCTCGAGATAGTCCCAGGAATAGCAGTTATCTCATACAGAACTCATTTCAGTCTAATATCACATCCATGCAATGATAAAAGATCCAATACATGACATATATGAAACATAGCGGTCTGATACAAGCCCTCTGGGCTAAATCGACAATAAGAAACAGCTACGAAGCGGTAGCTAAATCATCTGGGTCCACTTCCTGCAGGCATCCTTGAGCATAGCACACACCCTTCAATCGTACCACCAGTCCTGGATGAACTCGTGGTCGGGGTCTTCACCTGAAAACCCAAAGTCTGTCCCCAAGGAAGTGGGACAATTTCACGTCACCAACCATTTATGAAGCAAGCTTTAAAGTGGCATATTCTAAGGTATAGAAATAATCAAGGTTTAAGCTAGGGTTTCCTATGCGAGCAGCAGCAATAACCCAAATTCATCTCATCAGCAACTCCTTTCCTCACAAGCACATACACTCCCCAAAACCAACCATCATCCTCACATCCACATCGGGCTCGTCCTACCGCAACAGGTTCCCGCAATAATCATCCGCCAACTCCTTTCACTCACTAGTCGACAAGGTGAGCTCCCTCCCCACCTGTCTCATCAGCAACGCTGGTCCAACCTCTCATAACCAACCAAGGAAGAGGGAAGAAAGCAGAATCCCGGGCTAATCTAGACGCTATTCAGAAAGGTCGTCCATAATCGTGGACACAACTATACGTATAGTTTTCACTCTGCAGAGGTTGCGCTCCTGGAACCATCCGGGTTGTAGACGGTAATGGGCCGTCTAGAGACACAGCCCACAGCAAAGACCCTAAGAAGTAACGGTGCCATACTGTCTCCCTGGGCTCGGGAAACACTCTAAGCTAACAGTTGTCCCAGGGTCATGAAACCTTCCCACCGGGGCCAGTCGTGGGCCGTGGTAAATCAGGGAGAGTACGCCGCAACGAGTCCCCCTTACACATATCAAACTCGAATCTCCTACAGATCTGGAAGCACACTAAGTAGGCTTGCTGGAACCCTCCCCATTCTGGGTAGACGGTGAGCACTGTAGTTCTCACTAGAAGTCATCATCGAACCGGCCCTTAATGATCGGTAAAGCGATTATCAGCATCAAATGCGATCTGCCGCAATGGTCCGCAATCGACACCCATTATAGGTATAGCCGCCCAACTCCTAAAAAGTAACCAAAGTAAACATGTATCCGCCACAGGTACCCATAGGGACTGCTCGAGTGCAGCCCCCAAGCACCCCAATCGAACGATCGGGTTGTTATTACTCGCTTACACTGCCTAGCTGCACTACACCTCCCATACCACCCACAACTCACGCCAAGAGGATCAATCACACCCATCCCAACACATGCATAGCATAGCATAATCCACAAAGTGAGTAGTAGGTAGCAAGGTAACAGGATAATATCAAATGCAGTGCAGGTTTATCATGCGAGTAAAATAAAGCGCTAGTATACTAGTTGCATGTCTAATAGGTATTCCAGAGAATGGTCGGGTGTGAACCTGAGTAAGCTTCCTCTTCCTCCTCAAAGCAGTTGTCGAAGTTGTCCAGCTCCTCCTGACCCTCTGAAACTCCTAGAGTCGCGGAAAGAAAATAAGACGCGGCTACTAGCAAAGAAACACCAAGACAACGAGGAAAGAAGACCCAAGGAACACCAAACACTACACTAACGCGTAGATCGTGTTTTTAGAAAAATATAGAAATTGTTTCATATTTTTCTGAGCTACGGTTGATTTATTAATAATTTTCAAAGTTTAAATCATTTTCTGAAAATATTAAATAATTTACGAAAAAAACAGACAGAAATTAGCCTACTAACGTCAGCATGACGTCATGCTGACGTCAGCAGTGGGGTCAGTCCTGCTGACGTCATCATAGGCCCGGATGACGTCAGCATTGACTCGGTCAACGTTGACCAGTCAACGGGGTCAGCGGTCAGTGGGGCCCACTGGTCAGTCTCAACCCAATCATTGACAGGTGGGGCCCTCGCGTCAGCGCAATTTAAAAGAAAAAGAAAAAGAAGATGAGGTGGCTGGGCTGGAATTGGGCCGAAAGTAGTGGACCGGCCCAACAGGCTTGGGCCTTTGGCCCACGAATGCGAGGTCGAAGGGGCTGGCGCGGTGGACGCAGTCTACCATGCGCCGAGTCAGTGGTTCACAGTGAACCATGTCTATGGGATCAGATGTGGCGGCTGGGATTTTCTGTGGCTGTGCATGTGGCGTGCTGGTGTGGTGTTAGGTGTGGCACGACCACGGCGCGACGCGGATGCGCGTGGTGCGCTCCAACGTGCGGCCGGCGGCGACAGCTTCCACGCCGAACTACTGAAGAAAGGGCCGCCGAGGTTCAGGATCTTGGGCTAGTGCTCGGCTAGGGTTTCGTGAGCATGAACGGCAAGAAGAAGTGGGGAGCTTGGCCGGTGAGACGGCCCCCCGACGCGAGCGGCGGCGGCACGGCCAGGACGCCACGGCGGTTGGCGACGCACGGACAGCAGGCGAAGATCCTCAAGGGCCGGCACGGCAAGCGGTTTGCAGGCGCTCACAGGCTGTGGCTCACGCGCGCGCATGCACGACACGGGCATCCCCGGCGTGTGGCGGCCACAGCGGCCAAGGACGGTAAAGCGACGGTGGTTTGCGGGTGCGACAGCGGCGCGACAAGATCCTGCACAAAAGGATGGCCACGGCTCGAAGGACGGGTCCCAGAAGGGCTAGAACGGCGGTGCAGCGGCGACACGGCTGGAAATAGGGGAAGAAAGGGGAGTGGCGGTGCCGGCTCACCTTGGGTCAAGAAGATGATCGCAGCAGCTCGACGTTGACTTGCGGTACTGCGGTGGCTCGATGGTGTCCCTGGTCCGGCTCCTGCTCGTCGGCTCCACGGACGGCGGCGACCTCGGCTTGGCGACGGCGCGGTGGCGGAGCGGCTAGCTCCACCTCCGCTTCTCCCTTGCGGTTCCCCTCCTCCTCTTCCCTCCTCTCTTCTCCTTCCCCCTCTCTTCTTCTTCTTGCTGGCGAGGAAAACCCCAAGGGGGTTGTGGCGGCTTGAACGGCAGCCGCGGTGGGGGGTATTTGTAGGGCGGCGATGCTAGGGTTCAGCTCGGGCGCGGACAGCGAGGGATGCGGGCGTCCGTGCCCTCGGCCACGTATCGCGATCGCGACGGGCTGCAGCGCTCCTGCCACGGGATTGGCCCGTCGGCGCGGAGGGGAAAAAGAAGAGAGGCGTCGGCGCTGAGAGAGATGAGCAGTTGGAGGGGATAAAGCTGACAGGTGGGGTACACCTATCGGCGAGCGGAAGAAAGGTGAAGGGGGCGCGGTTCGCTGCCGGGCCGGTGTTGGGCCGAAGGCCGGCTGGGTTGGGTTGGCTGGCTGGCTTGAGGAAGAGTTTGGGGATCAAAACCAGACTTCGCGAAAGAGTTTAGGCCCAGGGAAGTTAGATAGGTTTTATGTTAGTTAGGTTAGTTTTTATTTGAATTCAAATTTGAGATTTGAATTCAAACACAACCAAAAATCCAATAAAACCAAAATAACTCCAAATCACTACTATTTGGTCCTTAGCACTTCAAATTATTTTTAATTAAATTAAATTTTGCTTAGGAGCAAAGGGGGCAAATAGAACGCGATCTTATATGTTTGTTTGCATGCACAGCAATTCACCAAAAATTTTTAAATTCCACTCTTTGCATTCAACATATCTTAGGGGAATTTTTGGAATGTTACAGTCTCCCCCCTCACAAGAATCTCATCCTCGAGATTAGTGATTACCTAGGGCTCGAATAGGTGGGGATACTTCTCCCTTAGAACTTACTCTTTCTCCCAAGTAGCCTCCCTCTCGGTAATGTTCCTCCAGAGAACTTTGCAGAAAGGAATTGTGGTACTCCTCATTTCCTTGACTGCTCTATCTAGGATCTTCTCCGTGTACTCAAGATACTCCAAGGTGTCTTGTAAGTCTAAGGCCTCTGTCTTGACTTCATGTTCCGGCAGCCTCAAGCATTGTCAGAGCTGTGACACGTGAAACATCGGGTGTACTCCTGCTAGATCTTCTGGTAAGTCTAGCTTGTAAGCCAGCTTGCCCACTCTTTTCAGTATCTTGTATGGTCCCACAAATCTGGGTGCTAGTTTCCCTTTCACATGGAATCTTTTTGTGCCTCTGAGCGGAGATACTTTCAGGTAAACAAACTCTCCCACTTTAAACTCGAGATCTCTCCTTCTCTTATATGCATAGCTTTTCTGTCTGCTTTGGGCAATTTTGAGGTTCTCTCTTATCTTGGCCACGTTCTCTTCTGCTTCGACTATGACATCAGGACGAAAGAAAGTCCTCTCCCCCACCTCTGACCACATCAGAGGTGTCCTGCACTTTCTTCCGTACAGAGCTTCAAATGGGGACATCTTCAGACTTGCTTGGTAATTGTTGTTGTAAGAGAATTCTGCATACGACAGACTATTCTCCCAGTCCTTGCTGTAGGTCAGCACACATGCCCTTAGCAGATCTTCCAATATCTGGTTTACTCTTTCGGTCTGGCCGTCCGTCTGTGGGTGGAATGCTGTGCTGTACTCGAGAGTTGTCCCGATTTCCTCGTGTAAGCTCTTCCAGAATTGAGCTGTGAATTGAGGACCTCGGTCAGAAACTATGCTTTGTGGTGCCCCGTGTAATTTGAGAATGTTATCAATGTATAGTTCTGCGAGCTTGGGCACGAGGAAGCTGTCCCTGACTGGAATGAAGTGTGCGATTTTTGTCAATCGATCCACTATCACCCAAATTGCGTTGTTTCCCTTCTGAGTGGTAGGCAGTTGTTAGCACTCCTTACGGCCTACAAATAAATCCACAAGCGGACGTATACCGATGTAGCTTTCACTCGGGAGTATTCCAAGGTATCGATTTCCACGGAGAACGAGAAGTGGACTGATTCTAAACTAAGTTGTCCTAGGTAGATGGAATGGGGTCAATGACAACAACAAAGAGAGAAGATGAGTGATAGGAGGGTAAAGAGGGTACGAGTCTGATAGGGGTATTCTACTGATTGATCGAGCAGATCAGAGGATACAGATAGATACTTGCTTCGGGACAAGGGAACCGGTGGACACACCGAAAGGGATGAGAAGGGGTGCCACTATTTCCCAACTTGGGGATCCTACGGACCGGAACTAACGTGATGGGCTACAAAGACCGAAAGGGCTGTCACCACCTTACGGCTACCACCTCCATTGCGACGGGAATAAACTAAGTTAGTCTCAAGTATAGGCACCACGCCTACACTAGTCAACTAATACTTATCTCCTATAGAAAGATAAGCACCCAAGCTAAGCAACCAGTATACAGTTATACCAATCAACTAAACATTGAACGAAGAACTAGCAAGCATAAAAAAGTAAGAACTGAATGCTCAATTAATCAGAGAGAGATACAAGAGTTACCAGACACGACCCGGATGTTACTCGAAGTGAAGCCGCATCCATAGAGGTACAGCGGGAAGAGGGGCCGACACTCCGGCTCCTCTCCGGGACGCTCACCTCTCCTCTCTCCCTATTCTACTAATACAGGTGGTGGAATCGGTCATTTCCGGCCCCTATAGTCCGTGTTTCTCAATTTTGTACCTGCACAATGGACAATCACCAAAACTCATGGAAATAGTTAGTGATAAGCCCTATAGCTATGTTGTGTGTCCCCATTGTGTTTGTTTTATACTCGGTTGGAGGTCGGGAATCGGTCTGTAACGACCGCCAACAAGCTCCCCCAAACTTAAATCTTTGCTCGTCCCGAGTAAAGAAATTAAAACATGAGCAAGATTAAGGTAAGGGTTCTTTCATGACATGAATGTTGCATATTGAATATTCCAAACTTTTCTCCATACCTGTGTGTTTTGCAGTGGCTAATCATTGAGTCTTCGGCGGTTGATATTCGGAACAGCTCTTACAACAAGATCCTCTTGCTCATCCTGCATTCGGGGTTTTTATGGTTTTCACAAATAAATAACCCTTGTCCCTTCATCCCAATTCTCTCAGCTCTCTGGAGCCACTCCTTTTCACTCACTCTCTTTTGTATTTTTCTTTGTCTCTCAGGTGGTGGCCTTGTCATGTCGTGTATTTCTGTCGAGCCGAAGATTGGTTCCCAGAGTGTTCATCATCGCCCTTGGTCAGTTGCAAGTTAAGGATGCAGAGTTCATATCGGTCCTCAGCCTCGTGACCCCTTTTTCTTTTTTTTCTTCCCTTTTTGGGATATATATATTTTTTTTTTCATTTGGACTTTCATGATTCATCTATTTTTCAGGGCATCACCGAGGCATGAGGGCTTCTACTATACTCTGATGATGATTTGCTTGCAACAGATTTGAGACAATGTCTCCGGAGTAAACTCTCAAGTATATGTCTCAGGAGTAAACTCTCAAGTATATGTGTAGATTGGAACTGATATTTTTGGACAGGATGAAGGGTTAGGGTACAATTTTATATTTTTCAAAATGTAAATTCTCCCGAATGATGGAATACACAATTAGTTGTTTTATCGAGACATATCACAACAATCAACAACCTAGATCAGGGGGTTCCTATCATGAGTCATTTTTACAGGCATTAGATACTTGGTTTGAAACAAGCAACAGGCAAATTCATGGCATGAGAGAAAAACCGAGTTTGTTTCGTTTAAATGATGTGAGGCATGCATAGTCCAAAATTTTCGAAACATGACAACATAGGAAACAGAGCATAGGGAGAAGGTGCAAACCAGTGTGCCTGTGCGCGAGCGGGGCGTGGCAGGCCGGTTCGGCCGAACTGGGTGGTTCGCCCGAACCACCTGGTTCGGCCGAACGGGCCTCTACGCGTGTCCTCGGTCGTACTCGCTCCCGTGTCGTTCCTATACTCGTGTATCTCTTTGTTAAACCTGGCATACTCCGGGTGGCTCAAATGCACCAGCCGGAGCATCATTTTTATTCTTTTCGCAAACAACTCTAACTTTATTTATTCATCAAACTAAGGTTGGAAACAAATACTTGAAGGGAAATAAATTCAGAGCACCCTAAACATTGATCTAAAGAGAATTAAATGAATTAATCAAACAACTAGCAAACCAAACTAACTAACGGTGCTCTATCTAAAAGCGAGACAACCGCGGGACACTACTCTGTGGGCGGTCCATAGAGATCCTCGTGCCCCGTGGCCTTGAAGAGCCTCTTGAGCTTCGCACATAGGGCCTTGCGGAGGAGTTCCATCTTGTCCTCCGACTCCATGTGGGCGAGCTCGCCCTCTGCCACCTTCTCATCTAGGTGGTTGATCTTTTGCTGTGCCAGTGTCAGCTCCGCCTTCAGGCTCTCCACGGTGGGCGGCTTTTCCTCCTCTTCTTCACCGTCCTCCTCTTCAGAGAACTCCATGTCCCCAGGTAGCCCTTTGATAGGCGGGGGCTGCCTGTGGCACCGGACTCTGGGGTGGCGCCGTGGAGGAGAGGACTGGGATGAATCCGCCAGCCCCAGCTCGTCCCGGTTCAGCTGCGGGACGAGGACCTTGCCGTATCCCGTAGCGGTGCGTTCACTCTTAATGGTGAACCGCAGCGGGATGTCCGACTTGTACTCCGGTGCCTTTCCATCCTCTTCCTTGGGCACCATCACAGCGAAGTTCGGTACCCTCGAAGAGGATGACGATCTCAAGCGCAGCTGCCCGGTGTTAGGACTTGGTGATGGTGAGCGTGGTGGCTTCTTGATCCCTTTTAGAGGAGCAAGGAGGTCCTCTATGGAAGCACGGCGCGGGGAGTCAGAGCGTGGCGTAGTTGTGCTAGTGGGTGTCCTCCCATGCCTTCCCTCGTCGAGCGAGTCGACGTCGGAGATGCGGTAGGCTTGCTCGGGCCATGGGGATTTGCCGTTACGGCTAGCGGGGCTTGAGCCCCTAGCTGAGGATGTAGCCTTGGAGGAAGAGGAAGGCATGGTGGCTGTGTGTATGGGCTAGAGAGGTTGTAGATGAGATGGAAAGGTCGACAGAGAGTCTTCGGGTTTTATCAGGGAATTCCGATCGGAAAAACGAGTTTCCCGACGTTTTCCTCGCGAGTTTCAGGATAACATCAACTGCAGATGAGTCTAGAGGCAATTATCCACACGGGGGGCCAGGGGACCGGGTTCGGCCGAACCCTAGGGTTCGGGCGAACTGGCCTCTGGGCCCCCAAGGGTGCGAGCCAGGTCGAGTTTTGTTTCTTTGGTCGAGCGTTTTCGAGGTTCTGGAGGTTTTGGCCCGGATGGTTTGGGAATGAAGGTTTGGGCCATAGTTCCGCGGACGGGTTTTTTTTAGAGCTCCACGAACTCGATGAAATCTAAGTCGTCGAGTGGCAGAGGCTCAGGTTCCAGGAAAATCTTTAACCGTTGCCCATTGACCTTGAAAGCGTTCCCCTCCTCGTCTTGCAATGTGACGGCCCCGTGAGGTGCAGCATTAGTCACTGTGAACGGGCCGTCCCATTTGCTCCTTAACTTCCCGTGACCAAAAAGCTTGACACGGGAGTTGAAGATGAGGACCTTGTCTCCCGGCTTGAACGTTTTGACCTTGATCCTTTTGTCATGCCATCTCTTGGTCCGTTCCTTGTATAGCCGGGAGCTGTGGTATGCTCTCTCCCTCGTCTCATCTAGCTCGGCCAGCTGGATCTTCCGTTTAAGGCCGGCATCTGGAAGGTCCATACCCCACTTCCTAATGGCCCAGTGAGCTCTAAACTCCATTTCTACAGGTAAATGACAGGTCTTGCCATAGACTAGTTGATATGGGGTCATGCCTATGGGCGTCTTATAGGTCGTGCGGTAGGCCCAGAGTGCACCTGGAAGTTTATCCTTCCATTGCTTGCCCATCTCATTTACGGTATTTTGCAGAATGTTTTTTATTTGCTTATTGGAAGTTTCTGCTTGACCGCTAGTTTGGGGGTGATAGGGTGTGGCTACGTTATGTTGCACCCCCAAACTTGAGAGATACTTACGGAAGGCTGAATCTATGAAATGGGAGCCGCCATCACTAATGACTATTCTAGGAACGCCAAAACCAGGAAATATAACCTCATAAAACATTCGTCTCGCGCTCTTAGAGTCGGCAGCTACGCAAGGCAAGGCTTCTACCCACTTAGAGACGTAGTCCACTACTACTAGGATGAATTGACAACCCTCGGAGTTTGGGAAGGGGCCCATGAAGTCTATTCCCTAGACATCGAAGATTTCTACTTGAAGATTGCTAGTGAGTGACATTGCGTCTCTAGTATTGATGTTCCCATGTTTCTGGCAGTGGGGGCACCGCATGAAAAATGCTCTCGCATCCTCATACATGCTGGGCCAGTAAAAACCACACTGCCAGACTTTAGCATTGGTCCGGAATGCACCGTAGTGTCCTCCGTACGGGGCTGCATGGCACCTCTCCAGGATTTTATAAGCCTCATGTGCGGGCACGCACCTTCAGAGGAGTCCGTCGCTACATATCCTAAAGAGGTACGGGTCGTCCCAAAGGTGTAGTCGGCTCTCGTAGGCTAGCCGTTTCCTATTCTCTCTAGGGGGAGACATATCCCGTCACCATGTAGTTTACTATGTTGGCATACCACGGATCGCCAGTGGTGACCTTAAGGAGGGTGTCATCCCGCAAGTAGTCGTCAATTGGGAGATCAGACGGGACTTGCATCCGGGACAAATGGTCAGCCACTGAGTTTTCTACTCCTTTCTTGTCTTCTATCTCAATGTCAAATTTTTGGAGTAGAAGAATCCAGCGGATGAGTCTCGGTTTTGCATCCTTTTTGGTCATCAAGGACTTCAGAGCAGCGTGATCTGAATAGACTATAACCTTGGCCCCGACTAGGTAGGACCGGAATTTGTCTATGGCAAATACGACTGCTAAGAGCTCCTTCTTCGTGGTTGCGTAGTTGAGCAGGGGGCCAGTGAGCGTTTTGCTAGCATACGAGATAGCATAATGCTTCTTGTCCTTAGTTTGGCCGAACACAGCTCCTACCGCATAGTCGCTTGCATCACACATAATTTCAAATGGGATGCTCCAGTCGGGAGGCTGGATGATGGGAGCGGAGATGAGTGCCTTTTTGAGGGTGTGAAATGCGGCATAACACTCCTCATCGAAAACGAAGGGGGCGTCTTTGGCTAAGAGATTGGTCAAGGGCCAAGATATCTGGGAGAAGTTTTTGATGAAACGCCTATAGAATCCGGTATGGCCAAGGAAACTACAGATCCCCTTAACGTTTGTGGGAGGTGGAAGTTGCTCGATCACTTCTATCTTCGCTCTGTCTACCTCAATCCCACGTTCCGACACCCTATGTCCTAGGACAATTCCCTCTCGTACCATAAAATGGCACTTCTCGCAGTACAAAACGAGGTGTTTCTCTTCACACCTCTGGAGGACCTTGTCCAGATTTTTCAGACATTCGGTAAAGGACTTTCCGTAAACTGATAAATTGTCCATGAACACTTCCATAATCTCCTCAATCATATCGGAAAAGATAGACATCATGCAACGTTGAAAAGAGGAAGGTGCGTTACATAACCCGAAGGACATTCGCCGGTAGGCGTACGTCCCATAGGGGCATGTGAACGTGGTTTTACTCTGGTCTTCTGGATGGATAGGAATTTGGTGGTACCCAGAGTAACCGTCAAGGAAGCAGAAGAAAGAGTGTTTGGCTAATCGTTCAAGCATTTCGTCTATGAATGGAAGGGGGAAATGGTCTTTCTTGGTGGCCTTATTGAGTCGACGATAGTCGATACACATACGCCAACCAGTGACGATGCGCTGAGGGATGAGCTCTTGTTTGTCATTGCGCAGCACCGTCATTCCTCCCTTCTTAGGAACGACTTGAACAGGACTAACCCATTCACTATTGGGGACATGGTAGATGATCCCAGCGTGAAGGAGTTTGAGAACTTCTTTTTTCACGACCTCTCTCATGGCATTATTTAACCATCAATGAGGTTCCCGAGATGGTGTTGCTTCAGAATCGATCGGGATGCAATGAGTGCAAAGATTTGGGCTAATCCCTTTCAGGTCTTGGAGAGAATATCCTAAGACCAATCGATTTTTCTCCAGGATAGTGATGAGTTGCTGGGTTTCTACTTCGGAGAGCTTATCACTAATGATCACTGGAGTTTGCTTATCCCCAAAGAGGAAAGCATACCTAAGTCCAGGCGGAAGAGGTTTGAGCTCGATTGGAGATGGTTTTGGAGTTTCGTTTGTATCAAGCTCAATCGGAGGATGAGTTTCCTCCTCCTCCGTAAAGAACGGAAGATCTTCTTCTGGAATAGGTTGTTCGAGGTCTAGCAAGGAAGCTGACCTGACTTCCTCTAAAGGGTCAGGATCGGGGTCTGCCTGTATCGGGGTATTCAAAGATTGGGAATAGGAGACAGGGATAAGTTCCTTGCCGACCTCTCTCATGGCATTATTTAACCGTCAATGAGGTTCCCGAGATAGTGTTGCTTCAAAATCGATCGGGATGCAATGAGTGCAAAGATATGGGCTAATCCCTTTCAGGTCTTGGAGAGAATATCCTAAGACCGATCGATTTTTCTCTAGGATAGTGATGAGTTGCTGGGTTTCTACTTCGGAGAGCTTATCACTAATGATCACTGGAGTTTGCTTATCCCCAAAGAGGAAAGCATACCTAAGTCCAGGCGGAAGAGGTTTGAGATCGATTGGAGATGGTTTTGGAGTTTCGTTTGTATCAAGCTCAATCGGAGGATGAGTTTCCTCCTCCTCCGTAAAGAACGGAAGATCTTCTTCTGGAATAGGTTGTTCGAGGTCTAGCAAGGAAGCTGACCTAACTTCCTCTAAAGGGTCAGGATCGGGGACTGCCTCTATCGGGGTATTCAAAGATTGGGAATAGGAGACAGGGATAAGTTCCTTGCCGACCTCTCTCATGGCATTATTTAACCGTCAATGAGGTTCCCGAGATGGTGTTGCTTCAGAATCGATCGGGATGCAATGAGTGCAAAGATTTGGGCTAATCCCTTTCAGGTCTTGGAGAGAATATCTGTTGGCACGAAAACGCGCCAACAAACTCGAGATCGATCGAAAGCGCAGCACGGCCGTCACAACGGCCCATTCCTGATTTCCCTCGGGAAAACCGGTCAGACCGGTTTATAGAACCGGTCAGACCGCTTCTGGTCGGGAGATCGTGAAGACCTAGAAACTCAAGCTCGGGAGGGACCCCGTCAGAGCTCGAGCTAAACTAGGGTTGCTCTAGGGTCGGCAGGCCACCTAGAACGCCTTTGAACGTCGTAGAGACGAGCAAAGAACAGAATATGGGGTTGGAAAAGGATTAGGGTTTGAGAGACAAAAAATAGAAGATAAAAGTGTTGATTCGATTGGGAATACATCAATCGGCCATCTAGCCCTTATATTTATAGGCCGGGGAGGTCTTACCCCTTTCGAATAGGTTACAATATGGGATTAAACTCGGAATCCTAATCCTACTCGAATTACAGAGACAAACCGGTCTGACCGGTTTGGCAAACCGGTCAGACCGGTTTGGCCAATCAGGGCCAATATTGACCGTCAACACATCCAAACCGGTCTGACCGCTTTGACACACCGGTCAGACCGGTTTGGCCTTGACAGGACCAATTTTGACTGTCAACACATGCCCCCCTGCGTTTTTAGTGAACTTGAGAACTAAAAAGCAAGTAATTTCAGAGATTATAATTTATACTAAGGGCGATACAAACAATATATCGGCCATTGATCTTCATGCATCTTGCCAAACACTTGGATAGAATTTCTTCAAATATCTCCCATTGATAGCTTTAGGCAAATGATCTCCCTTGAGTGTCTCTAACATGTAAGAATTCCCAAAGATGACTTTGACAACTTGTCACACCCGGATTTACACAGAAACCCGAATGCTCCTATATGTGTGCCCAGGAAGTCCACAGAACACATATAGATAACAAATATGATAAACAGAGTACATATGCTCGAATAAAATAGTTTTACATCAGAGTTTGTCTCGAACTAAAAGGAAATTACAGCGGAAGACTTTAAACAGAACTCTCTCTAATCCAAACGAAACGAGGCCGAAGTCCACAACTCCACAGGGACACTGACTGGTTGAACACAGCTAGTAGAAAGGCAGATCTTCAGGACACTCGACGGCAGCAGTACCTTCTAATTCATCTGATACCCATCCGGGATTTTGCCCAAATAATAACAACAGCAAGTGTAAGTAACAGAGTTACTTAGCATATACAACACACATTATGAAGGCTAAAAGGTAAAGCTTGACTCGGCTGAACTGCATTAGCATTTTTAGTTGGCTGATTTTAGTTTGATTCGAGGGTCTCTCGAGGGTATTCGAGGGTGTCTCGAAGTTATTCGAGAGTATCTCGAAGGTACAACATTTATGTGAAACCCGGTTGTATTTCCCCAATTAATAAAGTAGAAGTAGGCATTAAACAGTAATAATAAACAGCATCTTCTAATCAAAAAGGATCCAGGCCGCTCTTTGACCCTGAGCAAGGCTATCATGATAGATTGTACACTCTGCAGAGGTTTCGCCCTTAACCCACCAGTCGCGTAAAAGTTCAAAGAACTTTAAACCCTGTCATGCCGAGGTGGATCAGACCCCACAAATCACACTTTCGAGGTGTGACCGCAAAGGGACGCTACGAGGCTTTTCACAAGACACTTTAACAAAACAGCAGCCGTTATGGTACAACCTAGGCAGCATGACCGAAGGCACCGAGATTGACTGACTCCCAGGGCGCTCCGAATAGGAGGGTCAATGGCGTCCAAGTGCGGAAAATAACAACAATAGCAGAATTCAATAGCGCAACGTGTAGAACCCCCGCCATACGGAAGTTCCCACACAGGACTGTGCCTCACGAGGGCATAGCCAACGACTATTCCGTCCTCGGTGGATCAAACCATACTCTCACCCATGCTTCCCACAACGTCGGTGGCCCACCGATAACCACTGTTGAATTAGAGCCGTACAAGTTACTTGTCCAAGACCAGAGTCATTATAGTTCCGGCGGTGGCGACAGGTTCCTGGGTTGCCGCTTTAAGAACAGGTCCTTATGGAGAGACACTAGGGCCAACACAAAGCTTACGCCCTAGCTCCCTGATCCATGTTGCTAAAAAGCAAGTCTTACCATTACATTGAAGTGCACCATTAAGTTAAGATTAACAGTTTAAGCAAAGGTGACAGTAGCTGCGCCTAGCAAAGTTCTACCCAAATGCAATAACCCAAGGTAATCAAGGTATAGGATAAACAAAACTAGGAACAACCTTAATAGGATAACATTTTAGACACATGCATATGCAACAAATAATGTAAAGGTGTGTTTAGGTAGCAAGGATTATCTGTGTTGTACTTGCCTTCTACAAAGTGCTGCTGCTGATCCTGATGCTGCTGGTACCCGGACCCCTCGAACTCGAGTGCGAACGGCTCACCAACTGGACTCTCGAAGGAACACACAAGCATCCAAACAAGCCATTACATGCAAACAATATTAATCTATTAGAACAGTACACCAAACAATAAGAAACAGAAGAAAGAAAACTTCGAAACTAATCTACGCTTCGCTACGAACACAAGAATGCGAAAATCACTCAAATCGGAGCTAAAACAGAGAAGCTAAGGCGTTTCTACGGTTCGAGGCTAAACTGCGAAAGTTTCGAGGGTCAAAACGAAATTTTATTTGAAAATTCGAGGGTTTTACTGTTAAAAGACAAAACCGAGCCTCGAGCACAACTTTTAAAAGCTTGCAGGGTTTAAAACAAAAGAAAAAGGACTCATTTGAAAATACTTTTGAACTAGGTTGGACTGCGGGTTGATTTCGAAAACGTGAAGGCTTCTTTTGCAAAATAGTCAGCTTCGAGGGCACCCTCCGGTTCGAGCAGGGCCTCGAATTGACGCGGCGGCGTTGGATCTAGATCTAATGGCTCAAAACAAAACAGCTTTTCGAGGGATAAGCTGGCTTCGAGGCTTGATGCTAGCGACGCTTGAACACAGCGGCGGAGAACTACTAGGACGACGGCGGATCAAAAATTGGCGTAGAGTACGGCAAGAATCGGAGCAAGAATGCTATGGATAGCTTCGGATTTTCAGGGCGAACCTCCTGGAGTGCTTCCCGACTAGTGCGAAGCTCCGGTGGCGAAGATCGAGGGTGGGTCTCGAGCGAGACGGAACTTTCTCGGCGAGAACGACAGCTAGGGTTGTGGCTTGATTGGAAAGATTGAAAGGAAGATCAAGACGACGGCTATAAATAGAACAGAGTCCGGCCTCAAGTCCAAGTCTTGGCGTACGTGACAAGGAAGGATTCGGCGACGGCGGCAGCGTCGGAGTCGGTCTCGAGACAGAGTCCTAGTCGAAGTCGAGGGTCTAGGAAGAAAACAGCTCGGCGCCAGAAAAAGGAAATTAGAGGGCAAGCCTAAAAGCAAAACTTGAAATTGGATTTTTAAAATCCGATTTGAACTTCAAACAAACGAAACTCAATGCAGCCAGCATTAATGCATCAAAAGTGTTTCTAGACTTATCTTTGATTTTATTTCTCATAAATAATTGTTTTCACTAGATAAATATGAGCATAAATTAAATAAAAGTGATTTAATTACTAAATTTCAAAATGGGCATTTTTAGGCTGTTACAAACCTACCCCCCTTAAGATGAATCTCGCCCTCGAGATTCGGAAGCGGACGGGAATAACTGTGGATACTCTGCTCTGAGATCTTCTTCTCTTTCCCAAGTCGCTTCATCCACTGAATGGCGACTCCACTGAACCTTGCACATCCGGATCACTTTATTCCTGGTGACCCTTTCTGATTCTTCCAAAATTCTGACAGGCTGCTCAGTATAGGTAAGATCTTCTTCCACATTTAGCTCATCAATCGGTATCTGTTCCTCAGGCACTCGCAAGCACTTTTTCAACTGTGACACATGGAACACATCATGTACTCCTGCTAACTTCTCTGGTAGCTCTAACTGATATGCCACCTCACCTTTCTGACCAAGTACCTTGAACGGTCCAATGTATCAAGGTGCTAACTTGCCCTTGACGTTGAACCTCTTCACGCCTCTTATGGGTGACACCTTGAGATACACAAAGTCTCCAACTTCGAAACTGAGATCCCTTCGCCGGTTATCTGCATAGCTCTTCTGTCTGGATTGTGCCACTTTCAGATTCTGTCTGATTATTTGCACTTGTTGCTCTGCCTCTCTTAGTATTTCAGGTCCAAATACCTGACTTTCTCCCGTCTGATTCCAGAATAGTGGTGTCCTACACTTTCTGCCATACAGAGCCTCGAATGGAGCCATCTGCAAACTCTTCTGGTAGCTGTTGTTGTACGAGAATTCTGCGTACGGTAAACTCTTGTCCCAACTGGCACCGTATTGTAGAGCACATGCTCTCAACATATCCTCTAATATCTGATTTGTCCGTTCTGTCTGCCCATCTGTCTGCGGATGGTAAGCTGAACTGAACTGTAGTTTAGTGTCCATGGACTCATGCAGTTGTCGCCAAAAGTGCGATGTGAACTGGGTACCTCGATCTGATACTATTCTCTTCGGTACCCCATGCAAACACACTATCCTTTCCATGTATAACTCTGCTAGTCGGGCTCCGGTGTAGGTGGTCTTTACTGGAAGGAAATGCGCCACCTTGGTCAGACGATCCACAATTACCCAGATGGAGTCAAATCCTCTCTGAGTGCGGGGTAAGCCAGTGATGAAATCCATACCGACTTCTTCCCATTTCCATTCAGGTACCTTCAGGGGCTGGAGCAAACCTGCTGGCCTCTGATGTTCAGCCTTGACTCTCTGACATGTGTCACATAGAGCTACGTATGTGGCCACATCTCTCTTCAATCCGTACCACCAAAATCTCTCTTTGATATCTTGGTACATCTTAGTACTACCTGGGTGTATCGAATACGCTGATTCATTGGCTTCCCTGAGAATTGCATCCCTGATCTGCACCACATCCGGTACACAGATCCTCTCCTCATACCACAATGTTCCTTGGTCATCTACTCGAAATCCAGGGGCTTTTCCCAATGCCACTAGTTCCATGATCTCCTTGATCTTCTCATCTGCAAGTTGTCCTTTTCTGATTTCTTGTTCCAAGGTCGGTTCCACTGCCATCTCGGTGACACTGGTCACAAATCCCAGACTCATCCTTTCAAACTCTGAACTGAGTTCCTCTGATAAGCAATGTCCCATGATCTTATTCACATAACTCCTTCTACTCAGAGCATCTGCCACCAGGTTGGCCTTCCCTGGATGATAATGAATCCCCAGGTCATAGTCCTTGATCAACTCTAACCAACGACGTTGCCTCATATTCAGATCTGATTGTGTGAACACATACTTGAGACTCTTGTGGTCAGTGTAAATATCACACTTATGACCAATCAGATAATGTCTCCAAATTTTCAAAGCATGTACCACTGCTGCTAGCTCTAGATCATGTGTCGGGTAGTTCTGCTCATGTTTCCTTAACTGTCTCGAGGCATATGCTACTACTCTGCCTTCTTGCATGAGTACACATCCCAATCCTAGACGAGATGCATCACAGTAGATAGAGAAGCTCTTGGTTATATCTGGCAACACTAGCACAGGTGCCGTTGTCAACCTTTTCTTTAATTCCTCAAAGCTGACTTGACATTCTTCAGTCCAGGCAAACTTGGCATTTTTCTCCAATAGCGCCGTCAGGGGTTTAGCAATCTTGGAGAATCCTTCAATGAACCTCCGATAGTATCCAGCCATTCCAAGGAAACTTCTGATTTCACTCACATTCTTAGGAGGATTCCAACTCAACACATCACTAACCTTCTTCGGATCAACTGCCACTCCACCATTGGACAACACGTGTCCCAAGAATGCTACTTCCTTTAACCAAAACTCACACTTGCTTAGCTTGGCATACAACTGATGCTCACGAAGTCTCTGCATCACCAACCTCAGATGTTCTTCATGCTCTTCCTCATTCTTGGAGAAAACCAGGATATCGTCAATAAACACCACTACGAATTTGTCCAAATAGTCCATGAAAACATTGTTCATCAAATACATGAAGTATGCCGGTGCATTTGTCAATCCAAAAGACATGACCGTGAAATCATATAGACCATATCGGGTTGTGAAGGCTGTTTTGGGGATGTCAGTCACTCATATCCTCATCTGATGGTAACCGGATCGGAGATCAATCTTAGAGAACACGCACGCTCCTCTCAGCTGGTCGAAGAGATCATCAATCCTTGGCAGCGGGTACTTGTTCTTGATGGTCACCTCATTCAAAGCTCGGTAATCCACACACAATCTCTGGGTCCCATCTTTCTTATCCACAAATAAAACTGGTGCTCCCCAAGGGGATGAACTAGGATGAATATACCCTTTTGCTAACAATGTCCTTAATTCCTCCTTAAGTTTCTCTAGTTCTTTTACTCCCATTCTATAAGGCCTCTTAGCTATAGGTGCGGTACCAGGCTTAAGATCAATAACAAATTCAACTTCGCGGTCTGGGGGCATACCTGGTAACTCATCTGGAAACACGTCTGGAAATTCGCACACCACTCTGATGTCTTCCAGTGCTACACCTTCGGCTTGGTAGATCTGATTGTGTCCCAAGGGGCTAGCTGCTTGGTACTCCACTTTCTCACCAGTCTTTGCTGTCAGCTGCACTGTTCTTTTGGAGCATTGAATCACCCCATCATATCTTGCCAACCAGCTCATACCCAGAATCAAGTCAAACCCAAGTGTTTCTAGAACTATTGGGTTTACCATAAAGTCTACCCCCCTTATAGTGATGGTGATACAGGGGCAACGTAAAGTGGCACGCTGTTCTCCCCCGGGTGAACTAACTACCATGGGGTTCCCCATAGGTTGCAGGATCATCATGTTCTTTTTCACGAAAGCAGCAGATATGAAAGCATGCGAAGCTCCAGTATCAAATAAAACAGTTGCGAGAGTCGAGTTGACAGGGAACGTACCCACAACGACATCTGTGGCTCCTTCGAGGGTCTCAGCTCCCATGTGGTTGACCTTGCCCCTCGCTGGATTCTGCTGCCGGTTCCCATTCTGATTCTGTGGTTGTCCAACCCTCGGATTGTTGTTCTGACCAACGGTGTTCTGGACCTGTCGAGGGCAGGCGCTGGCGTAATGCCCCAGATCACCACATTTGAAACACCTTGGTGCTGTAGGTGTATTGCCGACCGGATTGGGGCGTTGAACAGGACCATTCTGTGGCTGGTTCGAGGGTCGCTGCTGAGGTGGTGCTGGTAGGTACGAGGGGCGCTGCTGATACTGGGGTCGTAGCTGATACTGGTTGTGGTTTATCAAACCGGACTGTCCTTGGAAACACTGCGGAGTTACCATCTGCTGGTTTCCTTGCTGAGGATTGAAGCGGGGTCGAACATAGCTTCCTAATGGTGTGCCTTGCAGCTTTCTCTTCTTTTCCTCCATCTCGCGGCGCTTGTGTTCCAACAGTAGTGCGTTATCCACCAATTCTTGAAAAGTGGCGAACTTGGAACACAGGAGCTGGTACTGGAGTGTATCATGCAGGCCATCTCGGAATCGAGTCTGCTTCTTCCTATCCGTATTCACGTCCTCTGGAGCATAACGGGCCAACTCGATGAACTTGTCACGATAAGTGGTGACACTCATACCTTCCTGCTTCAATGCCAGGAACTCCTTCTTCTTCAGGGTCATCAGCGCTTCCGGCACGTGGTGAGAACGGAAACTGTCGCTGAACTCCTGCCAAGTGATCTGATCTCGATTGGGGTGAGCATATTGGTACGCATCCCACCAATCCAAGGCTGCTCCCTGGAGCTGTCCACTACCATATAGCACCCTCTCCCGGTCATTGCATTGTGCTATGTCCAGCTGCCTTTCCACTGCCTTGAGCCAATCCTCTGCTTGCATTGGGTCGCTAGACTTGTTGAAGGTAGGAGGGCGTCCCTTCATAAACTCGCCCCTTTTATCTCTGGGCTGCATGTAGTGCTGCTGAGGCGGGTTCTGCTGATTCTGCTGCATCAGTGCTATGGTCTGCGCCATCTGCTGTGTCAGCTGGAGCTGCATCTGCATCATCTGCTCCATGGTGAGTGGGGGTGGTGGAGGTGGTGGGTTCTGGTTCTGATTCTGGTTGCTTCCACTGCCTCCAGGGTTGCCTCTGGTGTTAACCATCTATCATAGCATGACATCTCCCATCAGTATTTCTGTCAATCAGTAATAGATATCCCATGCTTGCAGATGGTGTATGGGAAGATAGCAGTAGTTGGAAGGATATGATAGAGAGTAAGACAGAGGAAATGCAAAGGGAATAGATAACCCAACTATTTATTCACTAATATGCCTTAAGCCTTAGTCCTATGTCTAGATGGAGATAGACTCGCGTCCATGACCATCACAATCATTACAAAAATCCAAATCAAACATAAGCATAATAACAGTAAAATCAAGCACCTAGAGACATGATTCACAGAAGACTCGACAGCACTGGTTTTGAAAAGCGTAACTAAATGATCTGAAACAAAAAAATCATGGTGGTCTCCTAAGGATTTATCAACCGTTCTAACTAAGCTGCGTTCCTACAGTCAGCACGGCTCTGATACCAATCTGTCACACCCGGATTTACACAGAAACCCGAATGCTCCTATATGTGTGCCCAGGAAGTCCACAGAACACATATGTAACAACCCTAAAATTCCTATAGGTTTTGTTGAGTGCAAAAATTCGAATTTAAAGATTTTTGGTGGAATTGTGTGCATGCAAACAAACATATAAGAGTGTCTTCTATTTGCTCCCTAAATTCTTAGGCAATTTAAATTCAAATTTAAAATCAATTTGAAGTGCTAAGGATGAAATAGTGTGATTTGGATTTATTTGGATTTATTTGGATTTTTGGTTGGTTTGAATTCAAATTCTAGATTTGAATTCAAACTCTAATTGACTAAACTAATTTCCAAATCTTATTCCTGTTCGTGGGCCGAATTCCCGAAGCTAAAGTCCAAGAAACCACCTTCAACTCTTTCCCCCGAGCCAGCGAACCAAGCAGCCCGCTCGGCCTTTCGGCCCAGCTCGGCCCAGCCATTCACCGCGTCGCCACCGCGTCTCCTTCTCTCCCACTGACCGCCGGACCCCACCTGTCAGCTTTACCTTCCTCCCGCGTCATCTCCTTCCTCGCGACGCCGCGCTCTCTCTCTCTTCCGCGGCGCGCTGCCCGTGATCCAACCACCCGAGCTGTGCGGCCCGACGCGATTGTGCCGCGTGTCCGCGTGCGCTCGAGCCACCCAATCTCGCCGTCCGTGCCCAGGAAACCCTAGCGCCTTCGCCTATTTAACCCGCCGCCGGCCTTCTTCTTCCCCAAGCCGCGCCGCCCCTTTGGGGTTCCTTCCAGATCCAATTCGTGGGAGGGGAGGAGTAGGAGAGGGGTGGGGAAGGTTGTGGTGCAGTTGGAGCAAGGAGAGGAGGAGCCCAGCGCCTTCCCCGCAACGCCGCCGCCGAAGCCATCGCCGCCGCTCGTGGAGTGGTCGAAGGGGAGCCGGACCAGGGACGAGAGGAAGCGCACGAGCATCGCCGAGCCACGACAAGTCTACTCCGAGCTGCAGCGTACCTCTACGAGACCCTAGGTGAGCTAACCGTGGAGCCCCTCCTTCTTCCCCAACTCCGGCCGAGTTCCGCCGCCGTCGTCGTGCTAGCCCCTGGGACCCGACCTTCGTGGCGTGGCCATCCTCTTGTGCAGGAACCCGTCGCCGCTGTCGCACCTGCAGACCGCCGTCGCCCTGTTCCCCGCAGCCGAGGCCGCCGCGGCCGAGCTCTGCTCGCCGCGCGCGCGAACGCCGAGGCCGTGTCGCGGCCACAGGCAGCCGTGGACCCGCGCACGCGCACCCCTGTAACGCCCGTGTCATCGCGTATCAACTCGCGTTGGTGTCGCGCGTGTGAAACCCCAGCCAAGTCGAGCCGTCCGAGCCGTGTCACTCTCGCGCGTCGCCAGCCGCCATGGATCCATGGCCGCGCCGCCGCCGCTCGCGACGGGAGCCAAAGCCAAACCCTAGCAGAGCCCCTTTTCACCCTGTCCGTGACCACCGAGCCCTAGCGAAGCTAGCCCGGCCAATCTTGAGCCCAGCCGAGCTGTTTCCGGCGATAACCGCCGCCGACCGACGCCGCCGGTCGCGCTCCGGTGCGCGCCGCGCGTGCGCTGCGTCGCGCCGTGGCGAGGCCACACGCAAGACCACACCAAGTCGCCACACAGCCGCGCACAGACGATCCCAGTTCGGCCACACCCAGATCCCATGCACCCGGCTCACGTGGACCACACTCACGGTGCACCGTGGACTCAGTCCACCAGGCCAGATCCAGCAGCCATCCCTTTGTGGGCCGATTGTTCGCGATTAAGTCTGTTTAACCCCCTTGAACTCTTCCGGCCCAATCGCTTTCGGCCCAATTCCAGCCCAGCCATCGTTTATTCTTTTTCTTTTAACAGCGCTGACATATGGGACCCACCTGTCATACTCTGCGAGTCACTGACACATGGGGCCCACTGACCAGAGTTGACCCGCTGACCGTTGACCCCCGTTGACCGTTGACCGGTCAACGCTAACGTCAGCAGGGCCCACTGCTGACGTCATCCTAGGCGGACCCCACTGCTGACGTCAGCATGGCATCATGCTGACGTCAGCAGGCTAATTAATTGTCTGTTTTCTTTTTCGGAAATTATTTAATATTTTCTGAAAATGATTTAAACTTCAAAAATTAATAATAAATCAACCGTAGCTCAGAAAAATATGAAACCAGTTTCTATATTTTTCTAAAATCATGATCTACGCGTTAGTGTAGAGTTTGGTGTTGTTTGGGTCTTCTTTCGTCGCTGTCTTAGTGTTTCTTTGCTAGTAGCCGCGTCTTATTTTGTTTTCGCGCAACCCTAGGAGCTCCGGAGAGTCAGGAGGAGCCGGACTACTACAACAACTGCTGTGATGAGGACGAAGACCTTTGCCCAGGTTCATGCCCGACCATCCCTGAAATACCTATTAGACATGCAAACTAGTATGCTAGCGCTTTACTTTACTCGCATGATAAACCTGCACTGCCTTTGTTATTATCCTGTTACCTTGCTACCTACTACTCACTTTATAAATATGCTATGCTATGCATGTGTTGGGATGGTTGAGATTGATCCTCTTGGCGTGAGTTGTGGGTGGTTTGGGAGGAGTAGTGCAGCTAGGCGGTGTAAGCGAGTAATAACAACTCGATCGTTGATCGAGGTGCTGAGGGGCTGCACTCGGGCAGTCCCTATGGGGTACCTGTTGCGGATACATGGTTACTGGTTACTTGGGGTTTGGTACTCGGTGAGTACCAGAGGAGTTTGGGCGGCAATACCTGTTATGGGTGCCGATTGCGGACCGTTGCGGCGGATCGCTTGTGATGCAGATACTCGCTTTACCGAACAATTAAGGACCGAGTCGTGCCCCCACTTTGGACTTGGGAAATACCGTGCTCACCATCTACCCAGTATGGGGAGGGTTCCAGCAAGCCTACTCTAGTGCGGCGCCGAGACTGTAGGAGAATCGAGTTTGATATGTGTAGGGGGGATTCGTTGCGGCGTAATCTCCCTGATTTACCACGGCCCCCGACTGGCCCCAGTGGGAAGGTTTCACGACCCTGGGGCAGATGTTAGATCGGATGTTTCCCGAGCCCAGGGAGACAGGATTGACGCCGTTACTGCTTAGGGTCTTTGCTGTGGGCTGCGTCTCAGGTTGGTTGTGGACTAGCCTTGCAGCCCGGATGGATTCCTGGAGTGCCACCTCTGCAGAGTGTAAACTATACGTATAGCCGTGTCCACGGTTACGGACGACCCATTTCTGAGAAGCCCCGGCTAGCATGGGAATCTGCTTTCTTACCTCATCCTTGATTCGGGTTATGAGAGATTGGTCCAGCTGAGGCTGTTGAGACGAGGTGGGGAGGGAGCTCACCGAGTCGACTAGCGAGTGAAAGGTGTTGGTGGATAATGAATTGCGGGAACCTGCCGTGGCAGGACGAGCCCGAAGGGGAAATGTGAGGCTGATGGTTGGTTTTGGGGAGCGAATGGATGTGTGTGTGAGCAGGAGTTGGTGTTGAGATGAAATTGGGTTATTGCTGCTGCTTGCATAAGAAACCCTGACTTAAACCTTGTTTATTTCTATATCCTTAGAGTAGGCCACCTTTAAAGCTTGCATCATATTATGGTTGGTGACGTGGACCTGTCCCATTTCCTTGGGGACAGACTTTGGGTTCTCAGGTGAAGACCCCGACCACGAGTTCAACCAGGACGGGTGGTACGACTGAAGGGAGCGCGCTACGCTCAAGGTTGCCTGTGGAGGAGTGGACCCAGTTGTTCTAGCTACCGCTGCGCAGATGTTTCTTATTGTCGTTTTAGCCCAGAGGGCTTGTACCAGACGCTTTGTCTTTATATAAGTCATGTAATGAATCTTTTACCGTTGTATGGATGTGATATTCGACTGAGATGAGTTCTGTACGAGATAGCTGCTATTCCTGGGACTATCTCAAGGGTACAGGGAGTCGGGTTCTCGTCGGTGAGAATCCGGTTCGTCACAGTTGGTATCAGAGCCATACTTGACCGTAGCGCGTAACCCTTAGAATGGAAACTTAGGACAGAAGCTCTAACTGAGTCCTCTATTTTATATGAAACCCCTTGGACTATTTGAAAACTATATATAAGTACATCTCAACTATTTACAAAACTTTTACCCTTACCTTACCTTACTAACTTGCTAACTTACTAACAACCCACTAACTGTCTGGCAGATGGAAGGAAGATCAGCAGATGAACGATGGGAGATCAGGACCACAGGAGCAGACTGTGGAGGTTTGGCAGTGCTACTGAGGGAGGTGCTGCGTACAGTGGGGATAGATGTGGACAACGTTTTCTATGAGGGCTAGACCAACGGACCTGGTGAGGGAGTACACACCCGGTTGCAGATGGTAGTACCCAATATCCCTGGACGACCAAGGTCACTGATGCTACGAGCAGCTACCAGCGAGAGCACTTTCAGTCGGGCAGTGCAGACTATAGCTATGAGGATACTCCGACTTGCCACACTTGTGTACCAGAGTCAGCTCAGCCACACTCGTTTCCGGTACCTACCGCGAGCTCTTGAAGATCCGACAGACAGAGGCGCAGTCAGCTTGCAGGCTCACGCAGCAGACCGAGAGCGGAACGTGACTCTGCGGACCTCAGTTCAGTGCATGATAGAGCAGGAGTACTTGAACATTGGCCTAGAAGAGAAAGTTGCCAAGCTGAAAGAGAAGGTATGGAAGCAAGACCTCCAGCTGATGGAGAAGGACAACAGGATCGCCTTACTTGAGGAGCAACTCAGAGCTAAAACAAGGGAAATCAGGAACTTGGAGTACGAAGCTCGCAACAACAGGCAGTTGGCAGGACTGATCCGAGCCACTCACCATGCTCGAGATGTCCGCCTGGAAGATCAGCTCACAGAAAAAGACAAGGAACTGGCAGCCAAGGAAGAAGAGATAGAAGGTCTGAAGGAAGAAGTATACTGGTTGGACAATCTCAACTCAGAACTCTAGGAAGAGGTGGATAGTTATAAGGAGAAGAGTGGACGGAACTACCAGCTGATGAAGTACCTGAGTCTTCAATAGATTATGGCAAAGGATGAAGCTCGAAGAACCCTTAGTAGTTGGGTAAGATCAGACAGGAAGAGAGTGGCAGAAATGATCACAGTGAACCAAGGACTACCAGAAGAACGCAGAGTTGAACCCAGAACAGAGAACTACAGAGTTTCACCAAGCCGAGTTGAGCTGATATCACCACCTGAGGCTCGAACCCTTACTCCCGAGATGACAAGACTGAGACAAGAACTGGCACACTTAGAGAAGCACTTGATAGAACCTGAGATGGACATAGTGAGGTTGGCAGCGCGCCTCACGGACACCCACCAAGACAACAGGCAGTGATCAAGCAGCAGACAGAGACTGAGGCTGTGAGGTTGGCAGCGCGCCTCACAGGCACCTTCAACCGTATGAGACAGATGCAGTAGACAGTATCAGCAGATGTCAGCAGATGATGAGAGTTGTATCTATCTTCATGAGTAGATGTTTAGACTTAGTAGATCATGACCACCTTTTGGCTCAGCCACGATGTAGCATTCGCTTAGATGTACTAATCCTCAAGGTTCTAGGAGCTGGCCTCGGGATAGTACACATGTCTAGGGTGTAATGCTGTAATGATTGATCGATCTTTTTGGCTGTTCTTGCAGTTTTATTGTTGTTCATCTTGAGTGTACTTTAGTGTCAAGTCTATTTCATGTGTGCAGCTCCTACTCTAGTTACGCTAACCTAACCCTTACCGACCGCCACTAAATCTACTCTATGAAATATACAGCAAGATGTCGATCCGAAGATCCAACCGACTGCTTGCACGTTTTGAGGAAGCTGAGCAAGAAGAGGTAGCAATGGCAGCTAGAGGCAGAGGACGTGTCAGAGGTCGTGGTCGCGGAAGAGCAGCAGTTGCAGTTAGAGGCAGGGGTCGTGGACGCGCAGCAGGCATGCTCCAGCCCGAGAACAACGCACCAGGAGAAGAACAAGAAGTGGAAATGGAAGAACCAGCAGTGGAACCTCAGCAGAACCAGCAGAACGAACAGCAACCACCGCAACCGCCTAACTTGGCAGAAGTAATGACTACTCAGACACAGCTGATGCAACAGATGGCACAGGCCAACACACAGATGATGCAAGCTATGCAACAGATGCAGGGAAATCAGAACCAGAACCGTCAGGGACACCGTGAAGAGGACCTACAAAGGAAGATTGAAAGATTCATCAGGCTAAAAGCACCCACCTTCGACTACTCGGACGAACCACTCGATGCACACGACTGGTTGCGTACCATCGAGACGAAGCTGGACCTGACAGACTACACTGAAGAGGAATGTGTGGCCCTTGCGGCGCACCAACTTGAAGGAGCAGCGAAAGCGTGGTGGGAGAGCTACTGTGACTCTCACGCAAACCCAGCTCAGATCACCTGGCAAGAGTTTTGTGAAGCTTTCAAGGAGTACCACATCCCAGAACAAGTCATGGTGCATAAAGCAATGGAGTTTAGGACAATGACCCAAGGAAGTTTGTCTGTAGCTGAGTACGCTCGACACTTTGCTAAGATGTCAAGGTACGCTCCTGAAGACGTCAACACTGAGAAGAAGAAGCAGTTTTGGTTCCAGCGTGGTTTACACAGAGGTCTGAGGACAGCACTCGCAGCGAGTTCACACAGGTCACTCAGAGAGCTGGTTGACAGGGCTATCGCAGTTGAGAAGGAAAGAGTGGGTCTTGAAGATACTTGGCGAGAGAAGAAAAGGAAGGCTGAACAGTTGCACAACCACAGACTAAATCAGAGGCCGAGGAGTGGCCAGAGCAACATGCTCAGGAGAGGCTTTCAACAGAGCAACAACCAAGGAAGCTCAGGGTTCAACAGAAACAGCTACCAGGGTAACCGAGGCAGTAACAGCAACAGTTTTGGCAATAGAGGTAACAATTACAACAGCTTTGGTAACAGAAACAACAGCTACTCAAGTCAGGGAAACCCCAACTGGAAGCCGAACAACACACCCAGAATTGGTGTAGGGACCACAGTGGTCTGTTTTGCTTGTGGGAAGCCCGGTCACAAGTCTTTTGACTGTCCGGAGAAGAAGAACAAACAAACCCCAGCCAAGGCACCGGCACCTGGAGGACAGGACAGGCAGCCAGCAACAGCGCAGAGAGGACGCCTCAACCACTTGACAGAGGAAGAAGCCGAGGACGCTCCCGACGTTGTGCTCGGTGAGTTTTTAGTAAATGGCATTCCAGCTTTGATATTGTTTGACTCTGGAGCAACTGGATCTTATATCTCGACGAAGTTTGTGAGGGACCAGTCACCCCCGACAATACCTAAAGTTAGACCTATAGTCACTACTTCTCCCTTAGGAGAGCTTAGGTGCACTTTAGAGTGCCCCGCAGTTAGACTGATGATAGGAGGCCAGGAGTTCGAAGGAAACTTGACAGTCCTGGAATCGGATGGAATTGACGTGATACTAGGAATGGATTGGCTTACAGAGCACAAAGGAATAATCAGTTGCTCACCCAGAACAGTTGAGTTGACACACCCTAGCGGAGTCAAAGTAACAGCAGAGCCACAAAGAAGAACAGGGAAGAGATCCAGAACATGTATTCTGAGACAGTTGGTATACTCCATTGAGAAACAGGCGATCGAAGAAGTACCTGTAGTATGTGAGTACCCGGACGTGTTTCCCGAGGAACTACTAGGACTACCACCAGACCGAGACGTAGAGTTCATAATTGAACTGCAACTAGGCACAGGGCCTATTGCTAAGAGGCCGTACAGAATGTCAGTGGAAGAGCTGGAAGAGCTCAAGAAGCAGCTGAAAGAGATGCTTGAAAGCGGTGTGATTCGACCAAGTGCATCCCCATGGGGATCGCCAGTGTTGTTTGTGAAGAAGAAAGATGGGTCAATGCGCATGTGCGTAGACTATCGATCCTTGAACGCAGTAACGATCAAGAACAAGTACCCATTACCTCGAATTGATGATTTGCTAGATCAGTTGAAGAAAGCCAAATACTTCAGTAAGATTGATCTGAGATCGGGATACCACCAAATGAAGATTAGAGAAGGTGACATTCCCAAGACAGCTTTTGTAACTTGGTACGGGCAGTACGAGTTCACCGTTGTGTCTTTTGGATTGACCAACGCACCTGCTTACTTCATGAACATGATGAACAAGGTATTCATGGAGGAACTAGACAAGTTCGTAGTGGTGTTCATTGACGACATACTAGTTTACTCAGAAACAGCCGAAGAACATGAGAAGCATCTGAGGATTGTACTAGAGAAGCTGAGGCAGCATCAACTCTATGGGAAGTTCAGCAAATGTGAATTTTGGCTCGAGAAAGTAGCCTTTTTGGGTCACGTGTTGACAGCTGAGGGCGTAGCAGTCGACCCAGAAAAGATTGAGGCAGTAGCAGAATGGAAGAAGCCGAAGAGTGTCACGGAGATCAGGAGCTTTCTGGGATTGGCAGGATACTATAGAAGATTCATTGAGAACTTCTCCAAGATTGCCAAGCCAATGACCGAACTACTCAAGAGCAATGTCCCATTCGAGTGGACGGACAAATGTGAAAGAAGTTTCCAAGAACTCAAGCACAAACTCACTACAACTCCAGTATTGACCCTGCCAGATATTCGCAAAGATTTCGTAGTCTACTGCGATGCTTCAAGACAAGGTTTGGGATGTGTTCTGATGCAAGAGGGCAAGGTTGTTGCTTATGCATCAAGACAGCTGAGGAAACATGAGGAAAACTACCCCACACATGATTTAGAACTGGCAGCAGTGGTACATGCATTGAAGATCTGGAGGCACTACCTGATTGGCAACAAGTGCGATATCTACACGGATCACAAAAGTTTGAAGTATTTCTTCACCCAATCTGAACTAAACATGAGGCAAAGAAGATGGTTAGAACTGATCAAAGATTACGATTTGGAGATACACTACCATCCTGGCAAAGCTAATGTCGTGGAAGATGCCTTAAGCCGAAAGAGTTATTGTAACAACATGATAATAGCAGAAAGTCAGCCAGAACTAGCAAAAGAGTTGTACATGCTGAAACTTGAGCTAGTAGAAGAAGGAAAACCCCAGGAAATGAGGGTGAAGTACAACCTAGAAGACCGTATCAAAGAAGCACAAGGAAAGTGTCTAGAAATCCAAGAAGTAAGAGAGGATATTCAACGAGGAGTAGCACCAGACTTCCGGATAGATGAAGCCAGGACAGTATGGCTGAAAGATCGTATTTGTGTACCACAGGACAAGGAAATCAGGAGAACAATTCTCTCAGAAGCTCATGAGTCCAAGTACTCAATACACCCAGGATGCACCAAGATGTATCAGGATCTGAAGGATAAATTCTGGTGGAAGAAAATGAGAGAGGATATAGCAGAGTATGTAGCCAAGTGCGACTCTTGTCGAAGAATCAAAGCAGAACATCAAAGACCAGCAGGACTGCTGAAACCACTGGAAATTCCAATGTGCAAGTGGGAAGATATCAGCATGGACTTCGTAGTTGGCCTACCCCGCACTCAGAAAGGAAATGATGCCATTTGGGTCGTAATTGATCGATTGACGAAAGTAGCTCACTTCATACCTGTCAAAAGCACACACTCAGTAAGCAAACTAGCAGAGATATACATAGACAACATTCTCAAGCTGCATGGGGCACCAAAAAGTATTGTGTCTGACAGAGGACCCCAATTCACAGCTCAATTCTGGCAAAGCCTACATCAAGCCATCGGGACAACCTTGGAGTATAGCACAGCTTACCACCCACAGACAGATGGGCAGACTGAAAGAGTGAACCAGGTTCTTGAAGATTTGCTAAGGGCTTGTGTTCTAGTTTACAGCACAGACTGGGAGAAGAGTCTATCCTATGCAGAATTCTCCTATAACAACAGTTACCAGGCCAGCCTACAGATGTCACCCTTTGAGGCACTATATGGCAGAAAATGCAGAACACCTCTAATGTGGTCAGAGGTGGGAGAACGGACATTCTTTGGACCTGACATGATTGTAGAGGCAGAAGAAAATGTGGCCAAGATCCGAGAGCACCTGAAGGCAGCTCAGAGCCGACAAAAGAGCTATGCAGATAAAAGGAGACGAGATCTGGAGTTCGAAGTAGGAGACTTCGTCTACCTGAAAGTGTCACCCCTCAGAGGGCATAAGAGATTCCAAGTGAAAGGAAAGCTAGCGCCCCGTTTTGTTGGACCATACCAGATACTGGAGAGAGTAGGAAAGCTAGCCTACAGGCTAGACCTACCAGAGGAACTAGCGGGAGTACACCCAGTGTTCCATGTATCTCAGCTGAGAAAGTGTCTGAGAGTACCCGAACATGAGATCAAGACAGAGGCATTAGACCTACAAGACACCTTGGAGTACCTGGAGTACCCAGAGAGGATACTAGACAGAGCAGTCAAAGAGACCAGAAGCACAGCTATTCCATTTTGCAAAGTACAGTGGAGCAATCACTCAGAAAGGGAAGCCACTTGGGAAAAGGAGTCAGTGCTGAAAGAGAAATACCCCCACTTGTTCAAACCATAGGTAATCGCAAATCTCGAGGACGAGATTCTTGTGAGGGGGGAGACTGTAACAACCCTAAAATTCCTATAGGTTTTGTTGAGTGCAAAAATTCGAATTTAAAAATTTTTGGTGGAATTGTGTGCATGCAAACAAACATATAAGAGTGTCTTCTATTTGCTCCCTAAATTCTTAGGCAATTTAAATTCAAATTTAAAATCAATTTGAAGTGCTAAGGATGAAATAGTGTGATTTGGATTTATTTGGATTTATTTGGATTTTTGGTTGGTTTGAATTCAAATTCTAGATTTGAATTCAAACTCTAATTGACTAAACTAATTTCCAAATCTTATTCCTGTTCGTGGGACAAATTCCCGAAGCTAAAGTCCAAGAAACCACCTTCAACTCTTTCCCCCGAGCCAGCGAACCAAGCAGCCCGCTCGGCCTTTCGGCCCAGCTCGGCCCAGCCATTCACCGCGTCGCCACCGCGTCTCCTTCTCTCCCACTGACCGCCGGACCCCACCTGTCAGCTTTACCTTCCTCCCGCGTCATCTCCTTCCTCGCGACGCCGCGCTCTCTCTCTCTTCCGCGGCGCGCTGCCCGTGATCCAACCACCCGAGCTGTGCGGCCCGACGCGATTGTGCCGCGTGTCCGCGTGCGCTCGAGCCACCCAATCTCGCCGTCCGTGCCCAGGAAACCCTAGCGCCTTCGCCTATTTAACCCGCCGCCGGCCTTCTTCTTCCCCAAGCCGCGCCGCCCCTTTGGGGTTCCTTCCAGATCCAATTCGTGGGAGGGGAGGAGTAGGAGAGGGGTGGGGAAGGTTGTGGTGCAGTTGGAGCAAGGAGAGGAGGAGCCCAGCGCCTTCCCCGCAACGCCGCCGCCGAAGCCATCGCCGCCGCTCGTGGAGCGGTCGAAGGGGAGCCGGACCAGGGACGAGAGGAAGCGCACGAGCATCGCCGAGCCACGACAAGTCTACTCCGAGCTGCAGCGTACCTCTACGAGACCCTAGGTGAGCTAACCGCGGAGCCCCTCCTTCTTCCCCAACTCCGGCCAAGTTCCGCCGCCGTCGTCGTGCTAGCCCCTGGGACCCGACCTTCGTGGCGTGGCCATCCTCTTGTGCAGGAACCCGTCGCCGCTGTCGCACCTGCAGACCGCCGTCGCCCTGTTCCCCGCAGCCGAGGCCGCCGCGGCCGAGCTCTGCTCCCCGCGCGCGCGAACGCCGAGGCCGTGTCGCGGCCACGGGCAGCCGTGGACCCGCGCATGCGCACCCCTGTAACGCCCGTGTCATCGCGTATCAACTCGCGTTGGTGTCGCGCGTGCGAAACCCCAGCCAAGTCGAGCCGTCCGAGCCGTGTCACTCTCGCTCGTCGCCGGCCGCCATGGATCCATGGCCGCGCCGCCGCCGCTCGCGACGGGAGCCAAAGCCAAACCCTAGCAAAGCCCCTTTTCACCCTGTCCGTGACCACCGAGCCCTAGCGAAGCTGGCCCAGCCAATCTTGAGCCCAGCCGAGCTGTTTCCGGCGAGGCCACACGCAAGACCACACCAAGTCGCCACACAGCCGCGCACAGACGATCCCAGTTCGGCCACACCCAGATCCCATGCACCCGGCTCACGTGGACCACACTCACGGTGCACCGTGGACTCAGTCCACCAGGCCAGATCCAGCAGCCATCCCTTCGTGGGCCGATTGTTCGCGATTAAGTCTGTTTAACCCCCTTGAACTCTTCCGGCCCAATCGCTTTCGGCCCAATTCCAGCCCAGCCATCGTTTATTCTTTTTCTTTTTCTTTTAACAGCGCTAACGTATGGGACCCACCTGTCATACTCTGCGAGTCACTGACACATGGGGCCCACTGACCAGAGTTGACCCGCTGACCGTTGACCCCCGTTGACCGTTGACCGGTCAACGCTGACGTCAGCAGGGCCCACTGCTGACGTTATCCTAGGCGGACCCCACTGCTGACGTCAGCAGGCTAATTAATTGTCTGTTTTCTTTTTCGGAAATTATTTAATATTTTCTGAAAATGATTTAAACTTCGAAAATTAATAATAAATCAACCGTAGCTCAGAAAAATATGAAACCAGTTTCTATATTTTTCTAAAATCATGATCTACGCGTTAGTGTAGAGTTTGGTGTTGTTTGGGTCTTCTTTCGTCGCAGTCTTAGTGTTTCTTTGCTAGTAGCCGCGTCTTATTTTGTTTTCGCGCAACCCTAGGAGCTCCGGAGAGTCAGGAGGAGCCGGACTACTACAACAACTGCTGTGACGAGGACGAAGACCTTTGCCCAGGTTCACGCCCGACCATCTCTGAAATACCTATTAGACATGCAAACTAGTATGCTAGCGCTTTACTTTACTCGCATGATAAACCTGCACTGCCTTTGTTATTATCCTGTTACCTTGCTACCTACTACTCACTTTATAAATATGCTATGCTATGCATGTGTTGGGATGGTTGAGATTGATCCTCTTGGCGTGAGTTGTGGGTGGTTTGGGAGGAGTAGTGCAGCTACGCGGTGTAAGCAAGTAATAACAACTCGATCGTTGATCGAGGTGCTGAGGGGCTGCACTCGGGCAGTCCCTATGGGGTACCTGTTGCGGGTACATGGTTACTGGTTACTTGGGGTTTGGTACTCGGTGAGTACCAGAGGAGTTTGGGCGGCAATACCTGTTATGGGTGCCGATTGCGGACCGTTGCGGCGGATCGCTTGTGATGCAGATACTCGCTTTACCGAACAATTAAGGACCGAGTCGTGCCCCCACTTTGGACTTGGGAAATACCGTGCTCACCATCTACCCAGTATGGGGAGGGTTCCAGCAAGCCTACTCTAGTACGGCGCCGAGACTGTAGGAGAATCGAGTTTGATATGTGTAGGGGGGATTCGTTGCGGCGTAATCTCCCTGATTTACCACGGCCCCCGACTGGCCCCGGTGGGAAGGTTTCACGACCCTGGGGCAGATGTTAGATCGGATGTTTCCCGAGCCCAGGGAGACAGGATTGGCGCCGTTACTGCTTAGGGTCTTTGCTGTGGGCTGTGTCTCAGGTTGGTTGCGGACTAGCCTTGCAGCCCGGATGGATTCCTGGAGTGCCACCTCTGCAGAGTGTAAACTATACGTATAGCCGTGTCCACGGTTACGGACGACCCATTTCTGAGAAGCCCCAGCTAGCATGGGAATCTGCTTTCTTACCTCATCCTTGATTCGGGTTATGAGAGATTGGTCCAGCTGAGGCTGTTGAGACGAGGTGGGGAGGGAGTTCACCGAGTCGACTAGCGAGTGAAAGGTGTTGGTGGATAATGAATTGCGGGAACCTGCCGTGGCAGGACGAGCCCGAAGGGGAAATGTGAGGCTGATGGTTGGTTTTGGGGAGCGAATGGATGTGTGTGTGAGCAGGAGTTGGTGTTGAGATGAAATTGGGTTATTGCTGCTGCTTGCATAAGAAACCCTGGCTTAAACCTTGTTTATTTCTATATCCTTAGAGTTGGCCACCTTTAAAGCTTGCATCATATTATGGTTGGTGACGTGGACCTGTCCTATTTCCTTGGGGACAGACTTTGGGTTCTCAGGTGAAGACCCCGACCACGAGTTCAACCAGGACGGGTGGTACGACTGAAGGGAGCGCGCTACGCTCAAGGTTGCCTGTGGAGGAGTGGACCCAGTTGTTCTAGCTACCGCTGCACAGATGTTTCTTATTGTCGTTTTAGCCCAGAGGGCTTGTACCAAACACTTTGTGTTTATATAAGTCATGTAATGAATCTTTTACCGTTGTATGGATGTGATATTCGACTGAGATGAGTTCTGTACGAGATAGCTGCTATTCCTGGGACTATCTCAAGGGTACAGGGAGTCGGGTTCTCGTCGGTGAGAATCTGGTTCGTCACAACATATATATAACAAATATGATAAACAGAGTACATATGCTCGAATAAAATAGTTTTACATCAGAGTTTGTCTCGAACTAAAAGGAAATTACAGCGGAAGACTTTAAACAGAACTCTCTCTAATCCAAACGAAACGAGGCCGAAGTCCACAACTCCACAGGGACACTGACTGGTTGAACACAGCTAGTAGAAAGGCAGATCTTCAGGAAACTCGACGGCAGCAGTACCTTCTAATCCATCTGATACCCATCCGGGATTTTGCCCAAATAATAACAACAGCAAGTGTAAGTAACAGAGTTACTTAGCATATACAACACAGATTATGAAGGCTAAAAGGTAAAGCTTGACTCGGCTGAACTGCATTAGCATTTTTAGTTGGCTGATTTTAGTTTGATTCGAGGGTCTCTCGAGGGTATTCGAGGGTGTCTCGAAGTTATTCGAGAGTATCTCGAAGGTACAACATTTATGTGAAACCCGGTTGTATTTCCCCAATTAATAAAGTAGAAGTAGGCATTAAACAGTAATAATAAACAACATCTTCTAATAAAAAAGGATCCAGGCCGCTCTTTGACCCTGAGCAAGGCTATCATGATAGATTGTACACTCTGCAGAGGTTTCGCCCTTAACCCACCAGTCGCGTAAAAGTTCAAAGAACTTTAAACCCTGTCATGCTGAGGTGGATCAGACCCCACAAATCACACTTCCGAGGTGTGACCGCAAAGGGACGCTACGAGGCTTTTCACAAGACACTTTAACAAAACAGCAGCCGTTATGGTACAACCTAGGCAGCATGACCCAAGGCACCGAGATTGACTGACTCCCAGGGCGCTCCGAATAGGAGGGTCAATGGCGTCCAAGTGCGGAAAATAACAACAATAGCAGAATTAAATAGCGCAACGTGTAGAACCCCCGCCATACGGAAGTTCCCACACGGGACTGTGCCTCACGAGGGCATAGCCAACGGCTATTCCGTCCTCGGTGGATCAAACCATACTCTCACCCATGCTTCCCACAACGTCGGTGGCCCACCGATAACCACTGTTGAATTAGAGCCGTACAAGTTACTTGTCCAAGACCAGAGCCATTATAGTTCCGGCGGTGGCGACAGGTTCCTGGGTTGCCGCTTTAAGAACAGGTCCTTATGGAGAGACACTAGGGCCAACACAAAGCTTACGCCCTAGCTCCCTGATCCATGTTGCTAAAAAGCAAGTTTTACCATTTACATTGAAGTGCACCATTAAGTTAAGATTAACAGTTTAAGCAAAGGTGACAGTAGCTGCGCCTAGCAAAGTTCTACCCAAATACAATAACCCAAGGTAATCAAGGTATAGGATAAACAAAACTAGGAACAACCTTAATAGGATAACATTTTAGACACATGCATATGCAACAAATAATGTAAAGGTGTGTTTAGGTAGCAAGGATTATCTGTGTTGTACTTGCCTTCTACAAAGTGCTGTTGCTGATCCTGATGCTGCTGGTACCAGGACCCCTCGAACTCGAGTGCGAACGGCTCACCAACTGGACTCTCGAAGGAACACACAAGCATCCAAACAAGCCATTACATGCAAACAATATTAATCTATTAGAACAGTACACCAAACAATAAGAAACAGAAGAAAGAGAACTTCGAAACTAATCTACGCTTACTTACGAACACAAGAACGCGAAAATCACTCAAATCGGAGCTAAAACAGAGAAGCTAAGGCGTTTCTACGGTTCGAGGCTAAACTGCGAAAGTTTCGAGGGTCAAAACGAAATTTTATTTGAAGATTCGAGGGTTTTACTGTTAAAAGACAAAACCGAGCCTCGGGCACAACTTTTAAAAGCTTGCAGGGTTTCAAACAAAAGAAAAAGGACTCATTTGAAAATACTTTTGAAAATACTTGCGGGTTGATTTCGAAAACGTGAAGGCTTCTTTTGCAAAATAGTCAGCTTCGAGGGCACCCTCCGGTTCGAGCAGGGCCTCGAACTGACGCGGCGGCGTTGGATCTAGATCTAATGGCTCAAAACAAAACAGCTTTTCGAGGGATAAGCTGGCTTCGAGGCTTGATGCTAGCGACGCTTGAACACAGCGGCGGAGAACTACTAGGACGACGACGGATCAAAAATTGGCGTAGAGTACGGCAAGAATCGGAGCAAGAATGCTATGGATAGCTTCGGATTTTCAGGGCGAACCTCCTGGAGTGCTTCCCGACTAGTGCGAAGCTCCGGTGGCGAAGATCGAGGGTGGGTCTCGAGCGAGACGGAACTTTCTCGGCGAGAACGACAGCTAGGGTTGTGGCTCGATTGGAAAGATTGAAAGGAAGATCAAGACGGCGGCTATAAATAGAACAGAGTCCGGCCTCAAGTCCAAGTCTTGGCGTACGTGACAAGGAAGGATTCGGCGACGGTGGCAGCGTCGGAGTCGGTCTCGAGACAGAGTCCTAGTCGAAGTCGAGGGTCTAGGAAGAAAACAGCTCGGCGCCAGAAAAAGGAAATTAGAGGGCAAGCCTAAAAGCAAAACTTGAAATTGGATTTTTAAAATCCGATTTGAACTTCAAACAAACGAAACTCAATGCAGCCAGCATGAATGCATCAAAAGTGTTTCTAGACTTATCTTTGATTTTATTTCTCATAAATAATTGTTTTCACTAGATAAATATGAGCATAAATTAAATAAAAGTGATTTAATTACTAAATTTCAAAATGGGCATTTTTAGGGTGTTACACAACTCTATAAGGCCCTTCCCAACTTGGTGACCACTTACCAAACTTGTTGCTTTTCATCCCAATAGGCAAGATCGTCTTCCAAACAAGTTCACCAATTTGAAAATATTTTCCTCGCACCTTCTTGTTATAAGCTTTAGCAACTCGAAGTTTATCTTTCTCAATCTCCTTCAAAGCTTTTAATCGTTTGTCGGTTACCACATCAATATTGTCCAACATCAAATTGTGGTAATCGACAGCATCAAGGTCATTTTGCTTAGCCAATCTATAAGCGTCCAGATTCACCTCAACAGGTAAAATGGCCTCTTGACCATAAACAAGCTCAAAAGGAGTAACTTTAGTAGTACCATGTCTAGATATACGATCAGCCCATAATGCCTCAGATAAAACCTCATGCCATCGCTTAGGACTATCTGCTATCTTTTTCTTGATTAATTTGATCAAAGTTTTATTACTTGACTCGGCTTGTCCATTAGCCTGAGCGTAATATGGAGATGAATTGAGTAATTTAATTCTATAGGTTTTGGCAAATTCACGTACCTCTTTAGACATAAAGGAAGTACCTTGATCCGTTGTCAAAGTTTGAGGAATGCCGAATCTATGAATAATATTATGTGTAACGAACTCAATTACCTCCCGGTGCGTCATATTCTTCAAAGGAATCGCTTCGGTCCACTTAGTAAAATAATCCGTAGCAACCAACACAAAACGATGTCCTTTTGATGATGGAGGATTAATTTGTCCAATGAAGTCCAATCCCCAACCTCGGAACGGCCATGGCTTAATAATAGGATGCATCAATGCAGCAGGAACAAGTTGCAAATTTCCAAATTTCTGACATTCTTCACACCCTTTGTAATACTTGAAACAATCCGCCATCATAGTGGGCCAATAGAAACCGGCTCGCCTAAGTAACCACTTCATCTTTGGAGCCGATTGATGTGTACCACAAATACCTTCATGGACCTCACCCATGGAAACTTTGGCCTGATCCGAATCAAGACATTTTAACAACAAATCTTCGGCGTTTCGACGATAGAGTTCATCGTCAAGCAAAACATATTTAAATGATATTCGCCGAATATTTCTGTCTGCACCACGACTAGGATCTCTCAAATAAGTAATTATAGGTACTCTCCAATCCTGATCTTCAACTTTGGATTGATTAGCATCATCCAAAGGATTTTTGCTTCTGTCAGGAGACGAAGCGGTCAGACCGGCTCTGGCAGTCAAACCGGTCTGACCGGTTTCTGAAACCGGTGTGACCGGTTCGTCCAGAACCAGAACCTCGGCTTTTGTTTGCATCGGTTTTTGGAGATAGAAATATTTCTTTGCAACCATATAACCAGATGCTTTCTAAGCCAGAGTATTTGCCTTGCCATTCTTTTCTCTTGGAATATGTTTGATAATAAATTCATCAAAAGAAGCAATGATATCAAGGCATCTATCAAGATATGCATTTAATGAACCATTATAACATTGGCATACCTTTGATACTTGTTGTACCACCAGGAGCGAATCACCAAAAGCTTCAACATGCTTTACTCCCATGTCTTGCAAAAATTCCAAGCCAAATAGAAACGTCATATTCAACTTGATTATTGGTTCGTTTTTCTTCCAATCGGTTTGAGAATTCAAAGACGGCACCATTTGGAGATATCAAAACAGCACCAATTCCTTGCCCATCATTGCAAACCGATCCATCAAAGTAAAGCTTCCATGTGGTACAAGCAATATATCCGACGTCGAAGTTGTTTGTATCATTTATCCGATGCTCAACAATAAAATCAGCTACAATTTGGCATTTCATTGATTTTAAAGGTTCACAAGCCAAATCATACTCAACTAAAGCATAAGCCCATTTACCGACTCTCCCGCTAGCAATCGGCTTTTGCAACATATGTTTAATCACATCGGTTTGACACAACACGATGCAAGTACTAGATAATAAATAATGTCTCAATTGAGTACAAGCATGATACAAGGATAAACACAACTTCTCAATGAAAGTATACCTTGTTTCTGCATCAGTAAGACGTCGGCTTACATAAGCAATCACATACTCCTTGTTGCCGATTTCTTGGGTCAAAACAGCTCCAATAGTTCTATCTTCAGTCGCCACATAAAGTCTAAATGGAACGCCTCGCTTAGGCGCCCTAAGCACCGGTGGTGAAGACAAATATTCTTTGATTTTCTCAAAAGCTTCTTGCTGTTTTGCCCCCAGGTAAAATCGGCTTCATCTTTCAACCGAAGTAAAGGAATAAAAGCATCAACCTTTCCAGACAAGTTAATTATAAATCTTCTCAAGAAATTTACCTTGCCTAGAAACCTTTGCAAATCTTTTTTGCAAGTAGGAGCTTCGACTTTCTTCATAGCTTCAATTCTCTTGGGATCAACTTCTATACCGTTCTCATGAATGACAAACCCAAGAAACTTTCCAGCCGAAACACCAAAAGCACATTTGAGTGGATTCATCTTCAAACCATACCGTCGCATCCTTTCAAGAGCAAGTCTTAAATCAGCTAAATGAGAATTCAAACCATCCGATTTAACTACAATATCATCAATATACACTTCCACGATAACACCAAGTAAATCATGAAAGATTAAGTTCATAGCCACTCTAAATATCATCTCTGATAAGTTGCGCCGGCATTCTTTAATCCAAAAGTCATAACCACCCACTCAAATAAACCAATAAATCTCGGACATTGAAAGGCCGGCCATGAATATTTGATTATATCCGGCATTACCATCAAGAAAACTAACAACACGATGTCCAGAAGCTTCATTGATTAAGACATCGGCTATAGGCATAGGATATGAATCTTTTGGAGTGGCTTTATTAAGATTTCTAAAATCAATGCAAACTCTAAGTTTTCCCGAATCTTTCTTTTCAACGGGAACAATATTAGAGATCCACTCCGCATAACGACAAGTCCGAATAAAACCAGCATCTAATAAGCGATTAATCTCTTCTTTTATTCGGTCATAAATAGCGGGATTAAAACGTCTAGCCGATTGTTTAAAAGGTCTAAAACCGGCTTTTATTGGTAAACGATGCTCAACTAAGTCACGACTTAAACCAGGCATCTCACGGTACTCCCAAACAAAACAATCGACATACTCTTTCAACAAATTTATTAACTCGGCTTTAAACTCAGCCGATAAATTTTTGTTTACAAAAGTAGGCCTAGGAATAGTACCGTCACCAATATCTATTTTTTCTAAAGGATCAGCTGATGTAAAACCTTGTCCCAGCTTATCCATATCACCAAGATCTTCAATGGCTTCGAACGTACCGGCCGAATGTTCTCGATAATGATCAATTCGGTCTTGAAGCCACTGTCCAGACGCAAACCGGTCTGACCAGTTCCCAGAAGCGGTCTGACCGGTTTGGCTCGATCGGCGCTATTCAGATCCAAACCGGTCTGACCGGTCTCCAGAAGCGGTCTGACCGGTTTGTTCCTGCTGATTTTGTTGCTTCATTAATTACAACAAGTAATTCAACCGATTTTCCATCGGCTTTAATGTAGCAGGAACAAAGCCATCTTTAGTGCAACTTATCAACTCATAGTCGGTCAAATCCATGCCCGACAAACATTGGACTTTATCATTTGCACTAAGAGAGTCGGAATCGGCCGTTGCAACGAAGGAAGAAGTGTCACCATGGACAATCTCAACTTCATCGCTGATCCACTGAATGAGGTATTGATGCAAGGTAGATGGAATGCATTTATTGGCATGAATCCAATCTCGACCAAGGATTAAACTGAAGTTACCTTGCACCTCAGAGACGAAGAAGGCTGTAGCAATAGTCTTGCTCCCGACGGTCAATTCCATGGAAGCCACTCCCTTGGCGCCAATGGGATCACCTCCACCAACTCCACTGACCGTCATGTTCGTCTTGATCAGTTCTTCGTCTTTTCCGCCAATCTTCTTGTAGAGAGAGTATGACATGAGATTTACAATAGCTCCACCATCAACCAACATACGAGAAATTGGTTTCCCATTGATGTGCCCCCTCATGTACAAAGCCTTAAGATGATTCTCTGATTCACTAGGCTTTTGAAACATATCATCTCGCGGCCCAAGTTGAAGATGAGAAACTTCCTCCTCCGGCACCACATAATAATCAGAAGATAAATAGACAACATTAATTTCCATGTTGTCACGCTCGGGAGAAGGCTCAAAATCAACCAATTCTTCATCTTCAACCACTGGAGAAATTGATGGAGTAGCTTCGATGGTTGAAGAAGTAGCAGCCCCCGCTTCTGTCATCAAACCGGTCTGACTGCTTTCAGACACCGGTCTGACCGCTTCTGCAGCGGTCAACTGACTAGAACCGGTCTGACCGGTTACAGAAACCGGTCTGACCGCTTCTGCAGCGGTCGGCTGACCCAAACCGGTCTGACCGGATTCAGAAACCGGTCTGACCGGTTGTGCTGCTGACTGCACAACGGGTTTAGCTTTCCATATCTTGGCCTGAGGGATCATGGGCCTATATTTGTTGAAGTACTCATCCCTCATCTTCTCAGCTTCCTGTTCCCTTTTTCTTTGTTGCGTAGGCGTTGTAGCTTTCGCTTCTGTGTATGAGTCAACCCAGAAGGACACCATCTTGGTTGAAACACTTTCTTTACGCCCTTGCTACTGCTGGCTTCATGATCATTAACCATGACCGGCCTTTTGATTGGAACAGGAGCCGAATCTCCAATGACCATCGGCTTTGTACCCAAGTCTTGTATAGCCACTGGAATTTCACCAATTTTTATAAATTTATTGGCTTGGGCTTGCACATCCTCCTTCTTCTCTTTGATACGGTATTCTTGTCTAGGAGGAATATGATTTCTCTGCTCAGACCGAAACCGGTCTGACCGGTTCATGTAACCGGTCTGACCGCTTTGATGAGCAGCTGAAAAACCTGATTGGTATGAGCCCAATCGGTCATGTACAGAGCCACCATGACGCTTGTAACTTGTAGGATCAATCCAACGCTGTGGTGACCTCTGTCTCTTTTTTGTTGGCCGATCAACTTGAACGGCCTTTGTGTACTTGTTCATGAGCTGAGAGAAAGTAGGTCCTTGCTTCAGAACCTTCCCTTGAATTTTTGGCTCATTGAATTTCCAAGTACCCACTTCCGGGCGCTTAGGCTTGAAAGTTCTTGGACGGTCTGGAGACAAACCGGTCTGACCGGTTTGGGAAACCGGTCTGACCGGTTTCGCCTGACTGGCAAACCGATTCTTTTCCAAGGAACTTTCTTGCCCCCCGGGTCTTGATGTGTTAATAGTGATCTTCAGAGACTCTTTTCCATCAAGAGTCCTCCCAACCATCACTGTTCTGACCGGAACTTTGTCATCGACTTTTTCCGGTCTTGGATCTCCAATCACCACATTCTTTCCTTTAGCTCCATCGGCTTGTTCCGGCCGAATCAGCATCTTGGTGTTCACATCCAAGGTATGAACAGGGAAAGGAGTCTTGTCAACTTGCATTTCGGCGAGCACCAATCGACCTTCATTAAGGGCCGATTGTACCTATCGTCGAAAAACATTACAATCGTTGGTTGCATGAGAAAAAGAATTATGCCACTTGCAATATGCACGATTTTTCAATTGATCGGCTGGTGGAATTGCATGAGAAAGTTTAATAAAGCCATTCTTAAGCAATTCATCAAAAACACGATCACATTTGGCTACATCAAAAGTAAATTTCTCTTCTTGCCGATTTTTCTGAATAGGCTTTAGTGAAGGACAAGAACTAGGTTTTCTTTTTGATGACCAAACAAATTCAGCGGCATAAATTTCCTTATCATCATCCGAACTATCAGAATCATTGTCAACAATATGTATGTTCGAACGATGAGGTTTAGCAGATTCTTTCGAATTTTTAAACTTAAGTTCTAGACTCATGGCCTTCATTTGCAAGTGATTAATCGTAAGAAAATCAGAACCTTCCAATTTCTCCTTGTAATGAGACCGCAAGCCCGCAAAAGCTAAATCTGCTAAATCCTTTTCGGAAACAGTTATGTTAAAGCATCGGTTCTTAACATCCTTGAATCTTTTAAAGTATTCAAGAACTGATTCTTCTCGGCTCTGTTTAACCGATGTCAAATCAGACAGTTTTGCCTCATTTTCTCCGCTAAAGAAGTGATCATGAAATCTACGCTCCAATTGAGTCCAATTATGAATAGAATTAGGAGCAAGCGAAGAAAACCATGAAAAGGCAGTTCCAGTTAAAGATAATGAGAATAACCGTATACGCAATGCCTCATAAAAAGATGCCTCTCCTAATTGCAATATATATTGACTAATGTGTTCCCAAGGAGTTCTATTATCTTCACCACTGAATTTAATGAAATCGGGAACACGCCAACCATTACGATAAGGAACCAAATCAAATTCAGGCGGATACGGTTTCTGGTATAAACGTGAGCTACCCAATTCAAGCCCGAGTTTTGTTCTAAGTGTGTTAGCTATGTCTTCTTTAAACTTAGCTAACTCGGCTTGATATTTCTCATCACCTCTGTTTTGTGGAATGCGGGGAACATTATACATAGTATTTTGAGAAGTACTCGGAATCGGCGCGTGAAACGAGCCAGATCCGTGGGGTATACTTCCCTGAGTGCGTGGAATAGTATAAACAGGACCAGAAGTATTTGCATTAGCCACAACCATCGCACTCGATGCTCCTGCACCCATGGAACCGGTCTGACCACCAGAGGGGGCCAAACCGGTCTGACCGGTTGTACAAACCTGTCTGACCGGTTCGTGGACCGAACCAGGGTGAGATGTCTGTCCCGCATAAAAATTCATCGGCATACCCAAATTATGATCTAAAACAGATTTTGGTACGTCTGATGAGCTAGGTAATTCATTAGTTTCTAAATTATTTTTACCCTTATCAGAATTACCCGTCATACTAGCAATTAATTCACTAGTAACAGTTTGTGCAGCAAGTAATTTGTCATCCATCATGCGAGAAATTTGTTGCATTAAATCAGAGGATTCGCCAGTTACCTTAGGAATTTCCTCGACATGGTCTTCCACCAACTTGAAAGCTGGCATGACGAATTCCTCAACTCTCTTGACAAGACCACCACGATCTTTCTTGAAGCCCTTCAAGAATTGAGCTCTGAAGTGCTCTTCAGCAATTAAGTATCGCTTCCGCTCCTCTTCTGTGAGCTCTTCCATCGTCGCGGTGATGATGTTATCTTTGTCAAGATCACACTTTGATCCAGACATGATTGGAGTAGATTGAATCGGTTATAGCACCAGATTAATCTTCCCCAGCGGAGTCGCCAAAAAGTATGTTGACACGAAAACGCGCCAACAAACTCGAGATCGATCAAAAGCGCAGCACGACCATCACAACGGTCAAGTCCTGAGCTCCTCGGGCAAACCGGTCAGACCGGTTCCTGAAACCGGTCAGACCGCTTTCAGGCAGGGGCTCGTGAAGACCTAGAAACTCAAGCTCGGGAGGGACCCCGTCGTAGCTCGAGCTGATCTAGGGTTGCTCTAGGGTCGGCAGGCCACCTAGAACGCCTTTGAACGTCGTAGAGACGAGCAAAGAACAGAATATGGGGTTGGAAAAGGATTAGGGTTTGAGAGACAAAAAATAGAAGATAAAAGTGTTGATTCGATTGGGAATACATCAATCGGCCATCTAGCCCTTATATTTATAGGCCGGGGAGGTCTTACCCCTTTCGAATAGGTTACAATATGGGATTAAACTCGGAATCCTAATCCTACTCGAATTACAGAGACAAACCGGTCTGACCGGTTTGGCAAACCGGTCAGACCAGTTTGGCCAATCAGGGCAAATATTGACCGTCAACACATCCAAACCGGTCTGACCGCTTTGACACACCGGTCAGACCGGTTTGGCCTTGACAGGACCAATTTTGACTGTCAACAATATCCTAAGACCGATCGATTTTTCTCCAGGATAGTGATGAGTTGCTGGGTTTCTACTTCGGAGAGCTTATCACTAATGATCACTAGAGTTTGCTTATCCCCAAAGAGGAAAGCATACCTAAGTCCAGGCGGAAGAGGTTTGAGCTCGATTGGAGATGGTTTTGGAGTTTCGTTTGTATCAAGCTCAATCGGAGGATGAGTTTCCTCCTCCTCCGTAAAGAACGGAAGATCTTCTTCTGGAATAGGTTGTTCGAGGTCTAGCAAGGAAGCTGACCTGACTTCCTTTAAAGGGTCAGGATCGGGGTCTGCCTCTATCGGGGTATTCAAAGATTGGGAATAGGAGACAGGGATAAGTTCCTTGCCGACCTCTCTCATGGCATTATTTAACCGTCAATGAGGTTCCCGAGATGGTGTTGCTTCAGAATCGATCGGGATGCAATGAGTGCAAAGATTTGGGCTAATCCCTTTCAGGTCTTGGAGAGAATATCCTAAGACCGATCGATTTTTCTCCAGGATAGTGATGAGTTGCTGGGTTTCTACTTCGGAGAGCTTATCACTAATGATCACTGGAGTTTGCTTATCCCCAAAGAGGAAAGCATACCTAAGTCCAGGCGGAAGAGGTTTGAGCTCGATTGGAGATGGTTTTGGAGTTTCGTTTGTATCAAGCTCAATCGGAGGATGAGTTTCCTCCTCCTCCGTAAAGAACAGAAGATCTTCTTCTGGAATAGGTTGTTCGAGGTCTAGCAAGGAAGCTGACCTGACTTCCTCTAAAGGGTCAGGATCGGGGTCTGCCTCTATCGGGGTATTCAAAGATTGGGAATAGGAGACAGGGATAAGTTCCTTGCCGATCCTAAGCTCCACTAGCTGGTTTATTGGTGCTTTTTCCAGAATCTTCAAGATTGGCCTGCCTATGAAGATGGGATGTGAGGAATTTTTCGGTAGGTCAAAGATGTGAAAATCCCTGAAGAGTTCAGGGTCGTTGACATTAACGGGTGTGACCCGTGAGATCCCCAAACAGTCCAGGATTCTTCCTGGAGTAAACTGAAGTCGTTTTTGAGAAGACGACCATGATTTATCAGGGAATTCGGTTTGCACCAAAGAGCTAGAGATTATATTGATTCCGAGGCTCGGGTCATACCCAATTTCTCGGTCAAGGCCTATGATCTCACATAATATCCTTTTGGTTTTTCTGGGCATCTTGACCACCTCGGTCGAGGCTTCGGCCTCTTCTAGCCACTCCCAACTCATGACAGCAAAGAGACGTCCTAGGTACTCCCGCTGATATTCTAATTCCTCTTTGTCGGGGGCCTGATCCTTATGCTCTACATGTTTTTCCCTTGGGAAACTTGCTGCACTCCCGATGTCTTCGAATAAATCATCATCAAAATCATAGAGAGTGGTGTAGAGTGAATCAAAATGGTACGGGCTGGAATATGGTTGTGGTTCGAATTGAGCTTCAGGTTCTAATGGAATGGAAGAGCTAATTGTAACACCCTAAAAATGCCTATTTTTAAAATTTAGTAATTAAATTGCTTTTATTTAATTTAATGCTCATATTTATCTAAGGAAAATAAATTATTTATGAGAAATAAAATCAACTATAAGGTTAGAAACATTTTTGTTGCATTCATGCCGGCTGCATTGTGTTTTGTTTGTGTGCGGTTCAATTGGAATTTAAATTCTATTTAAATTCCAATTTGAATCATTGTGTTTGGAGCTCTAGAAAAGTTGTAGAAGGCCGAGTTCAGTTTCGCCCCGCCGGCCTGCCCCTCTCTCACTGCCGCGCCAGCCCGCCTCCCCTCGCTCGCGGCCCACCTCGCAGCCCAGCAGCCGCCTGTCGCGCAGCCCAGCCAGCCAGCCCATCGCAGCGCCCCCCCTTCCACGCCGACTGACATGCGGGTCCCACGCGTCGGCCCCGTCTCCTTCCTCCCGACCGAGTTGGACTCGGCCCCGGCCATGGTGTCCGGCCCGGCCACGGCACGGACGCCAAGGGCCACCAGGACTCTCCTCGGCCGCCCTTCAAATAGCGCCGCCGCTACTCCCAATCCCCATCTCAATTCGCGCTGCCGACCTTCCGCCGCTCGAGTTCGCATCGCCGCCGTCGTCTTCAAATCGGCCGCCGCCGTCGATCCGCCGGACCCGCGCCGCTCTGTCGCCAACAACTGCCGGGGCAGCTTCGCGTGGTGGTAAGAGTGCTCCCGAGCCCCTCTTTGCCCTCTCTTCCCCTCTGTCGCAGGCCAGACGTCGTCACCCGAGCGCCGCCGCCGCCTCCGCTCATCGCGCGCCACCGTCGTTGCTCCGCCGTCGTCGAGACCCACCCTGTCGAGTTCATCGCGTCACCCCGAAGCCATAGCGCCAAATCCCGTCCTAAACCGAGCCCTCTAGGCTGTTCCCGAGCCTCGCCGGCGAAGCACCGCCGCCACTGCCCAGCGCCGCCGCTGCCGACACCCCTTCCCTAGATCTAATCCCCGCCGTCCAAAACAAATCCCACGGCCCAGATCAAACCGAGCTGAGTCAACACCCCGGGTCAATACCGGTCAACCCGAGTCAGCCACTGCCGTTTTGCAAAAGAGCCCCTGACCTTTTTCAAAATTAACCCGCGGTCCAGATTAGTTCAAAAATAATTACAATTAGGTCCTGATTTTTACAGAAAACCCCCTGCCTTATTTAAAAATAGCACCCGAGGTCCTGTTTTGGTCAATTTGCAAATAAACCCTCCTGTTTTTATATAAAATTATGTTTTAGCCCCTGAGTTTTTGCAAATAAGCCCCTGGAACTTTTAAAACTTTGCCAACAAGCCCCTGAACCTTAGAAAAGCCATAACTTCTCCGTTCTAGCTCCGATTTGAGTGATTTTCGCGCTCACGTGTTCGTAGTGAAGCGTAGATTAGTTTCTAAGCCTTCTTTTGTTCTGTTTTTATTGTTTGGTGTACTGTTCTAATAGATTAATATTGTTTGCATGTACTGGCTTGTATGGATGCTTGTGTGTTGATGTATGAGTCCAGTCGGTGAGCCATACATGTTTGAGTTCGAGGGTTACGAGGAGCAGGACCAACAGCAGCAGCAGGAGTAGCAGCAATAGTTGGACGAAGGCAAGTATAGCACGGACAATCCTTGCTACCTAAACACACCTTTACATTATTTACTGCATATGAATGTGTCTAAATTGTTATCCTATTAAGGTTGTTCCTAGTTTTTGTTTACCCTATACCTTGATTACCTTGGGTTATTGCATTTGGGTAGAACTTTGCTAGGCGCGGCTACTGTCACCTTTGCTTAACTGTAAATCTTGATTTAATGGTTCACTTCAATGTTAATGGTAAAACTTGCTTTTTAGCAACATGGATCAGGGAGCTAGGGCGTATGTTTCATGTTTGGCCCTAGTGTCTCTCCGTAAGGACTGGTTCTTAAAGCGGCAACCCAGGAACCTGTCGCCACCGCTGGAACTATAATGGCTCTAGTCTTGGACAAGTAACATGTACGACTCTAGCTTGACAGTTGTTACCGACGGGCCGACGGCGTTATGGGAAGCATGGGTGAGAGTATGGTTTGATCCACCGAGGACGGAGTATCCGTTGGCTATGTCCCCATGAGGCACAGTCCCGTGTTGGGAGCTTCCGTATGGCGGGAGTTCCACACGTTGCGCTATTTATTTTGTTGTTGTTATTCTTTTCCGGGCTTGGATGCCATTGACCCCCCTCGTGTTGCGACATGGGCGTCAGTCAATCTCGGTGCCTTGGGTCATGCTGCCTAGGTTGTACCATAATGGCTACTGTTTCGTTAGGGTGTCTTGTGAAAAGCCTCGTAGCGTCCCTATGCAGTCACACCTCGGAAGTGTTGATGTGCGTGGTTGGGTGCAAAGTTCCTTTGAACTTTTACGCGACTGGTGGGTAAAGGGCGAAACCTCTGCAGAGTGTATAATCTATCATGATAGCCTTGCTCAGGGTCAAGAGCAGCATGGATCCTTTTTGATTAGAAGTTGATATTTATTGTTGTTTAATGTTCACCTCTACTTCATTAATTGGGATTGCAACTGGGATTCACTCAAAAGTAGAATTCTTGGTTTAAGTTAAAATGAATCAACTAAAATTGCTAATGCAATACAGCCGAGTCAAGCCTTTCTTTTAAGCCTTCATTATCCGTGTTATATTTGCTAAGTAAGTCATTTACTTACACTTGCTATTCAACAAAATCCCGGATGGGTAACAGATGGAATAGTTGGTACTGCTGCTGTTGAATTTCCTGAAGATCTGCCATTCTACTAGCTGTGCTCAACCAGTCGGTGTCCCTGTGGATTATGGTTATCGGCTTCGTCTTCGTCTTAGTTTAGAGAGAGTTAATAAAGAGTCTTCCGCTGTTTTATTGAGATATTTGAGTCCAAATCTGATGTAAAACCCCTTTTATTCGAGCATATGTACTCTGTTTATCATATTTGTTATCTATATGTGTTCTGTGGACTTCCTGGGCACACATATAGAAGCATTCGGGTTTCTTTGTAAATCCGGGTGTGACAGATTGGTATTAGAGCCGTGCTGACTGTAGGATCGCAGCCTAGTTAGAACGGTTGATAAATCCTTAGGCGACCACCATGGTTTTGGTTTTAAATCATTTAGTTACGTTTTTCAAAACCAGTGCTGTCGAGTCTTGTGTGAATCATGTCTCTAGGTGCTTGATTTTACTGTTATTATGCTTATGTTTGATTTGGATTTTTGTAATGATTGTGATGGTCATAGACGCAAGTCTATCTCCATCTAGATATAGGACTAAGGTTTAAGGAATATTAGTGAATAAATAGTTGGGTTATCTATTCCCTTTGCATTTCCTCTGTCTTACTCTCTATCATATCTTTCCAACTACTCCTATCTTCCCATACACCATCTGCAAGCATGGGATATCTATTACCGATTGACAGAAATACTGATGGGAGATGTCTTGCTATGATAGATGGTTAACACCAGAGGCAACCCCGGAGGCAGTGGAAGCAACCAGAATCAGAATCAGAATCCACCACCTCCACCACCCCCACTCACCATGGAGCAGATGATGCAGATGCAACTCCAGCTGACACAACAGATGGCGCAAACCATAGCACTGATGCAGCAGAATCAGCAGAACCCGCCTCAACAGCACTACGTGCAACCCCGAGATAAAAGGGGCGCGTTTATGAAGGGACGCCCACCTACCTTCAACAAGTCTAGCGATCCAATGCAAGCAGAGGACTGGCTCAAGGCAGTGGAAAGGCAGCTGGACATTGCACAGTGCAATGACAAGGAGAAGGTGCTATATGGAAGTGGATAGCTCCAGGGAGCAGCTTTGGATTGGTAGGATGCGTACCAATATGCTCACCCCAATCGTGATCAGATCACTTGGCCGGAGTTTCGCGACAGCTTCCGTTCTCACCACGTGCCGGAAGCGCTGATGACCCTGAAGAAGGAGTTCCTGGCATTGAAGCAGGAAGGTATGAGTGTCACCGCTTATCGTGACAAGTTCATTGAGTTGATCCGTTATGCTCCAAAGGACGTGAATACTGATAGGAAGAAGCAGACCCGATTCCGAGATGGTCTGCATGATACACTCCAGTACCAGCTCCTGTGTTCCAAGTTCGCCACTTTTCATGAACTGGTGGATAGCGCACTACTGCTGGAGCACAAGCGCCGTGAGATAGAGGAAAAGAAGAGGAAGCTCCAAGGCACACCGTCAGGAAGCAATGTTCGCCCCTGCTTCAATCCTCAGCAAGGAAACCAGCAGATGGTGACTCCATAGCGTTTCCAGGGACAGTCCGGTCCGATGAACCGCAACCAGTATCAGCCACGACCCCCGTACCAGCCACGTCCCCAGTACCCCTCAGCACCACCTCAGCAGCGTCCTCAGAACCAGCCACAGAGTGGTCCTGTCCAACGCCCCAATCCGACCAACAATGCACCTACGGCTCTGAGGTGTTTCGGTTGTGGTGAGCTGGGACACTATGCCAGCGCTTGTCCTCGCAAGATTCAGAACACCGTTGGTCAGAACAACAATTCGAGGGTTGGACAACCGCAGAACCAGAATGGGAACCAGCAGCAGAACCCAGCGAGAGGAAAGGTCAACCACATGGGTGCAGAGACCACAGAAGGAGCAGCAGATGTTGTTGTGGGTACGTTCCCTGTCAACTCGACTCTCGCAACTGTTTTATTTGATACTGGAGCTTCGCATGCTTTCATATCTGCTGCTTTCGTGAAAAAGAACATGATGATCTTGCAACCTATGGGAAACCCCATGGTAGTTAGTTCACCCGGGGGAGAACAGCGTGCCACTTTACGTTGCCCCTGTATCACCATCACAATAAGGGGGATAGACTTTGTGGTGAACCCGATAGTCCTAGAAACCCTTGGGTTTGACTTGATTCTGGGTATGAGCTGGTTGGCAAGATATGATGGGGTGATTCAATGCTCCAAACGAACAGTGCAGCTGACAGCAAAGACTGGTGAGAAAGTGGAGTACCAAGCAGCTAGTCCCACGGGACATAATCAGATCTACCAAGCCGAAGGAGTAGCACTGGAAGACATCAGAGTGGTGTGCGAATTCCCAGACGTGTTTCCAGATGAGTTACCAGGTATCCCCCCAGACCGCGAAGTTGAATTTGTTATTGATCTTAAGCCTGGTACTGCACCTATAGCTAAGAGGCCATATAGAATGGGAGTAAAAGAACTAGATAAACTTAAGGAGGAATTAAGGGCATTGTTAGCAAAAGGGTATATTTGTCCTAGTTCGTCCCCTTGGGGAGCACCAGTTTTATTTGTGGATAAGAAGGATGGGACCCAGAGAATGTGTGTGGATTATCGAGCTTTGAATGAAGTAACCATCAAGAACAAGTACCCGCTGCCAAGGATTGATGATCTCTTCGACCAGTTGAAAGGAGCATGTGTGTTCTCTAAGATCGATCTCCGATCCGGTTACCATCAGATGAGGATACGAGTGACTGACATCCCCAAAACAGCCTTCACCACCCGATACGGCCTATATGAGTTCACTGTCATGTCTTTTGGGTTGACAAATGCACCGGTATACTTCATGTACTTGATGAACAATGTGTTCATGGACTATCTTGACAAATTCGTAGTGGTGTTCATTGATGATATTCTGGTTTTCTCCAAGAATGAGGAAGAACATGAAGAACATCTGAGGTTGGTGATGTAGAGACTCCGTGAGTATCAGTTGTATGCCAAGCTGAGCAAGTGTGAGTTCTGGTTAAAGGAAGTAGAATTCTTAGGTCACGTGTTGTCCAATGGTGGAGTGGCAGTTGATCCGAAGAAGGTTAATGATGTGTTGAGTTGGAATCCGCCTAAGGATGTGAGTGAAATCAGGAGTTTCCTTGGAATGGCTGGATACTATCGGAGGTTCATTGAAGGATTCTCCAAGATTGCTAAACCCCTGACGGCATTATTGGAGAAAAATGCCAAGTTTGTCTGGACTGAGGAGTGTCAGGCTAGCTTCGAGGAATTGAAGAAGAGGCTGACAACAGCACCCGTGCTAGTGTTGCCGGATATAACCAAGAGCTTCTCTATCTACTGCGATGCATCCCGTCTAGGATTGGGATGTGTACTCATGCAAGAAGGCAGAGTAGTAGCTTATGCATCGAGGCAGTTGAGAAAACATGAGCAAAACTACCCGACACACAATCTGGAGTTAGCAGCTGTGGTGCATGCTTTGAAGATTTGGAGGCATTATCTGATTGGACATAAGTGTGATATTTACACAGACCACAAGAGTCTTAAGTATGTGTTCACTCAATCAGATCTGAACATGAGGCAACGTCGTTGGTTGGAATTGATCAAGGACTACGATCTGGAGATTCATTATCATCCAGGGAAGGCCAATCTGGTGGCAGATGCTCTGAGTAGAAGGAGCTACGTGAATAAGATCACGGGACATTGCTTATCGGAGGAACTTAGTTCAGAGTTTGAGAGGATGAGTCTGGGATATGTGACCAGCGTCACCGAGATGGCAGTAGAACCGACCTTGGAACAAGAGATCCGAAAAGGACAGCTCACAGATGAGAAGCTCAAGGAGATCGTGGAACTGGTGGCATTAGGAAAGGCCCCTGGTTTTCGAGTGGATGACCAAGGAACATTGTGGTATGAGAAGAGAATCTGTGTACCGGATATAGTGCATATCAGGGATGCAATTCTCATGGAAGCCCATGAATCGGCGTATTCAATACACCCCGGTAGTACCAAAATGTACCAAGATATTAAAGAGAGATTTTGGTGGTACGGAATGAAGAGAGATGTGGCCACATACGTAGCTCTATGTGACACGTGTCAGAGAGTCAAGGCTGAACATCAGAGGCCAGCAGGTTTGCTCCAGCCCCTGAAGGTACCTGAATGGAAGTGGGAAGAGGTCGGTATGGATTTCATCACTGGCTTACCTCGCACTCAGAGGGGATTTGACTCAATTTGGGTAATTGTGGATCGTCTGACCAAGGTGGCGCATTTCCTTCCAGTAAAGACCACCTACACCGGAGCCAAACTAGCAGAGTTGTATATGGAGAGGATTGTGTGTTTGCATGGAGTACCAAAAAGAATAGTGTCAGATCGAGGTACCCAGTTCACTTCGCACTTTTGGCGACAACTGCATGAGTCTATGGACACTAAACTACAGTTCAGTTCAGCATACCATCCGCAGACAGATGGGCAGACAGAACGGACGAATCAGATATTAGAAGATATCTTGAGGGCATGTGCGCTACAATATGGTGCCAGTTGGGACAAGAGTTTACCGTACGCTGAATTCTCATACAACAACAGCTACCAGAAGAGTTTGCAGATGGCACCATTCGAGGCTCTGTATGGCAGAAAGTGTAGGACACCACTATTCTGGAATCAGACGGGAGAAAGTCAGGTATTTGGACCTGAGATACTAAGAGAAGCAAAACAACAAGTACAGATAATCAGACAAAATCTGAAAGTGGCACAATCCAGACAGAAGAGCTATGCGGATAACCGACGGAGGGATCTCCGCTTCGAAGTTGGAGACTTCGTGTATCTCAAGGTGTCACCAATGAGAGGCGTAAAGAGGTTCAACGTCAAGGGCAAGTTAGCACCTCGATACATTGGACCGTTCAAGGTACTTGGTCGGAAAGGTGAGGTGGCATATCAGTTAGAGCTACCAGAGAAGTTAGCGGGAGTACATGATGTGTTCCATGTGTCTCAGTTGAAAAAGTGTTTGCGAGTACCTGAGGAACAGATTCCGATTGATGAGCTGAATGTGGAGGAAGATCTTACCTACGCTGAGCACCCTGTCAAGATTTTGGAGGAGTCAGAAAGAGTCACCAGAAATAAAGTGATCCGGATGTGCAAGGTCCAGTGGAGCCGTCATTCAGTGGATGAAGCGACATGGGAAAGAGAAGAAGACCTCAGAGCTGAATATCAACAGTTATTCCCATCCACATCCGAATCTCGAGGGCGAGATTCATCTTAAGGGGGGTAGGTTTGTAACACCCTAAAAATGCCTATTTTTAAAATTTAGTAATTAAATTGCTTTTATTTAATTTAATGCTCATATTTATCTAAGGAAAATAAATTATTTATGAGAAATAAAATCAACTGTAAGGTTAGAAACATTTTTGTTGCATTCATGCCGGCTGCATTGTGTTTTGTTTGTGTGCGGTTCAATTGGAATTTAAATTCTGTTTAAATTCCAATTTGAATCGTTGTGTTTGGAGCTCTAGAAAAGTTGTAGAAGGCCGAGTTCAGTTTCCCTCCCTGAATTCTTTTTCCTGGCCGATTTTGCTCCTCCTATTTTTCTTCCCCGCAGCGGCCCAGCTCCCCCTGCCCAGCTTTCGGCCCAGTCTGGCGGCCTGCTTGGCCCCGCCGGCCTGCCCCTCTCTCACTTCCGCGCCAGCCCGCCTCCCCTCGCTCGCGGCCCAGCAGCCGCCTGTCGCGCAGCCCAGCCCGCCAGCCCACCGCAGCGCCCCCCCCCCTTCCACGCCGACTGACATGCGGGTCCCACGCGTCGGCCCCGTCTCCTTCCTCCCGACCGAGTTGGACTCGGCCCCGGCCATGGTGTCCGGCCCGGCCACGGCACGGACGCCGAGGGCCACCAGGACTCTCCTCGGCCGCCCTTCAAATAGCGCCGCCGCTACTCCCAATCCCCATCTCAATTCGCGCTGCCGACCTTCCGCCGCTCGAGTTCACATCGCCGCCGTCGATCCGCCGGACTCGCGCCGCTCTGTCGCCAACAACTGCCGGGGCAGCTTCGCGTGGTGGTAAGAGTGCTCCCGAGCCCCTCTTTGCCCTCTCTTCCCCTCTGTCGCAGGCCTGCCGTCGTCACCCGAGCGCCGCCGCCGCCTCCGCTCATCGCGCGCCACCGTCGTTGCTCCGCCGTCGTCGAGACCCACCCTGTCGAGTTCATCGCGTCACCCCGAAGCCATAGCGCCAAATCCCGTCCTAAACCGAGCACTCTAGGCTGTTCCCGAGCCTCGCCGGCGAAGCATCGCCGCCACTGCCCAGCGCCGCCGCTCGTCGCGCCGCCGCTGCCGACACCCCTCCCCTAGATCTAATCCCCGCCGTCCAAACCAAATCCCACGGCCCAGATCAAACCGAGCTGAGTCAACACCCCGGGTCAATACCGGTCAACCCGAGTCAGCCACGGCTGTTTTGCAAAAGAGCCCCTGACCTTTTTCGAAATTAACCCGCGGTCCAGATTAGTTCAAAAATAATTACAATTAGGTCCTGATTTTTACAGAAAACCCCCTGCCTTATTTAAAAATAGCACCCGAGGTCCTGTTTTGGTTAATTTGCAAATAAACCCTCCTGTTTTTATATAAAATTATGTTTTAGCCCCTGAGTTTTTGCAAATAAGCCCCTGGAACTTTCAAAACTTTGCCAACAAGCCCCTAAACCTTAGAAAAGCCATAACTTCTCCGTTCTAGCTCCGATTTGAGTGATTTTCACGCTCACGTGTTCGTAGTGAAGCGTAGATTAGTTTCTAAGCCTTCTTTTGTTCTGTTTTTATTGTTTGGTGTACTGTTCTAATAGATTAATATTGTTTGCATGTACTGGCTTGTATGGATGCTTGTGTGTTGATGTATGAGTCCAGTCGGTGAGCCGTACGTGTTTGAGTTCGAGGGTTACGAGGAGCAGGACCAACAGCAGCAGCAGGAGCAGCAGCAACAGTTGGACGAAGGCAAGTATAGCACGGACAATCCTTGCTACCTAAACACACCTTTACATTATTTACTGCATATGCATGTGTCTAAATTGTTATCCTATTAAGGTTGTTTCTAGTTTTTGTTTACCCTATACCTTGATTACCTTGGGTTATTGCATTTGGGTAGAACTTTGCTAGGCGCAGCTACTGTCACCTTTGCTTAACTGTAAATCTTGATTTAATGGTTCACTTCAATGTTAATGGTAAAACTTGCTTTTTAGCAACATGGATCAGGGAGCTAGGGCGTATGTTTCATGTTTGGCCCTAGTGTCTCTCCGTAAGGACTAGTTCTTAAAGCGGCAACCCAGGAACCTGTCGCCACCACTGGAACTATAATGGCTCTGGTCTTGGACAAGTAACATGTATGGCTCGAGCTTGACAGTGGTTACCGACAGGCCGACGGCGTTATGGGAAGCATGGGTGAGAGTATGGTTTGATCCACCGAGGACGGAGTATCTGTTGGCTATGTCCACGTGAGGCACAGTCCCGTGTTGGGAGCTTCCGTATGGCGGGGGTTCCACACGTTGCGCTATTTATTTTGTTGTTGTTATTCTTTTCCGCGCTTGGATGCCATTGACCCCCCTCGTGTTGCCACATGGGCGTCAGTCAATCTCGGTGCCTTGGGTCATGCTGCCTAGGTTGTACCATAACGGCTACTGTTTCGTTAGGGTGTCTTGTGAAAAGCCTCGTAGCGTCCCTATGCAGTCACACCTCGGAAGTGTTGATGTGCGTGGTTGGGTGCAAAGTTCCTTTGAACTTTTACGCGACTGGTGGGTAAAGGGCGAAACCTCTGCAGAGTGTATAATCTATCATGATAGCCTTGCTCAGGGTCAAGAGCATCCTGGATCCTTTTTGATTAGAAGTTGATATTTATTGTTGTTTAATGTTCACCTCTACTTCATTAATTGGGATTGCAACTGGGATTCACTCAAAAGTAGAATTCTTGGTTTAAGTTAAAATGAATCAACTAAAATTGCTAATGCAATACAGCCGAGTCAAGCCTTTCTTTTAAGCCTTCATTATCCGTGTTATATTTGCTAAGTAAGTCATTTACTTACACTTGCTATTCAACAAAATCCTGGATGGGTAACAGATGGAATAGATGGTACTGCTGCTGTTGAATTTCCTGAAGATCTGCCATTCTACTAGCTGTGCTCAACCAGTCGGTGTCCCTGTGGATTATGGTTATCGGCTTCGTCTTCGTCTTAGTTTAGAGAGAGTTAATAAAGAGTCTTCCGCTGTTTTATTGAGATATTTGAGTCAAACTCTGATGTAAAACCCCTTTTATTCGAGCATATGTACTCTGTTTATCATATTTGTTATCTATATGTGTTCTGTGGACTTCCTGGGCACACATATCGAAGCATTCGGGTTTCTGTGTAAATCTGGGTGTGACACTAATGGATTTGGATTGGACTGCTATTGGCTCTTTAGGCTCAGGTTCAGGCTGCTTCTCTTCTTCATCGGGGAGTTCATCATAGATTCCAGTGTAGAGAGTGTTGTCTAGGATACGATCCAGGACTATCCTCGCTTCACTAGGAACCAAATGAAAGAATGACCCTCCAGAATCAGAGTCCAAGAAAGTGGTGGCTACGGGACAGAGGCCAAGGCTGAAATGTTGTAAAACAACAGGTTCTGGTAGGCTTAGGTCCGGTCCTGAGGCCAGTATTTGCTTCAAACGAGCCCAGGCAGCTCCTAACGATTCTCCCGTTAATTGCTTAAAGTTAATGATTTCCGCTCCGAGACTGGCTATCTTGGAGACTGGGAAGAAGTTTAGGCAGAATTTTTCCTTGAGGACTTCCCAGCTCCCGTCCATACTACTGACAGTTAGAGAGTAGCATTTCTTTGCTCCTCCCGTCAATGAGAATGGGAATAGCTTCCATTTGAGTGTCTCTTGTGTCATGCCCGTAATGACGAGACACGAACAGAGTTGCTCAAACTCGCGCAAATGCGCCTATGGACTCTCGTCACGCGTTCCTGAGAACGATTGCTCACGAACCATGGCTATGAAGCCGGGACGTAGCTCATAGCCGGGTGTGGATATGGGAGCCGAATGTTGACGTAAGGTGAGAGTGGAATCCATATGGTGGATGGTGGTGGGATACACGGACAACTTGAGTTCGGAATCAGAACAGCTACCGCTCCCCGGCAACGGCGCGAGAAAGCTTGTTAGCACTCCTTACGGCCTACAGATAAATCCGCAAGCGGACGGATACCGATGTAGCTTTCACCCGGGAGTATTCCAAGGTATCGATTTCCACGGAGAACGAGAAGTGGACTGATTCTAAACTAAGTTGTCCTAGGTAGATGGAATGGGGTGAATGACAACAAAGAGAGAAGATGAGTGATAGGAGGGTAGAGAGGGTACGATTCTGATAGGGGTATTCTACTGATTGATCAAGCAGATCAGAGGATACAGATAGATACTTGCTTCGGGACAAGGGAACCGGTGGACACACAGAAAGGGATGAGAAGGGGTGCCACTATTTCCCAACTGGGGGATCCTACGGACCGGAACTAACGTGATGGGCTACAAAGACCGAAAGGGCTGTCACCACCTTACGGCTACCACCTCCGTTGCGACGAGAATAAACTAAGTTCCACCTTACTCCTACACTAGTCAACTAATACTTATCTCCTATAGAAAGATAAGCACCCAAGCTAAGCAACCAGTATACAGTTATACCAATCAACTAAGCATTGAACGAAGAACCAGCAAGCATATAAAGTAAGAACTGAATGCTCAATTAATCAGAGAGAGATACAAGAGTTACCAAACATGACCCGTATGTTAATCGAAGTGAAGCCGCATCCATAGAGGTACATCGGGAAGAGGGGCCAACACTCCGGCTCCTCTCCGGGACGCTCACCTCTCCTCTCTCCCTATTCTACTGATACAAGTGGTGGAACTTAGCAACACTCACTCTACTCTTGTGTTGTGTGTGTTTGCAGGTGAAACCAAGCCTCTATTTATAGTGGCAGAGGTCAGTTTGGAGGTTGAGCACCGGCCAAGCAACTGGGAGCATATTCGGGCAGATTCGGGCGAAGATCCCGGTTTGGCCGAACTCCCCGGTTGGCATCCTACGGCCTGAATCACGCCCTAGAGGTGGTTCCCTGGTTCGGCCGAACCCACGTGTTCGCCCGAACTGGGCTCGGCCTAGTGCTGCACTGCCTTGAGCTTGCACGCATGGTGGGCCAGCTCCTAGGGTCGGTTGGCAGGTCGGTTCACGTCCTGGGCTGGGCCGGAGGCCTTCTGGTTGACTTCGGGGTCTTTGTCAGGTTGAGTTTGGCCCCAGGGTGAAGTGGTGGAAGCCCGGGATGAGTTGGCGCTGACGTGGACGACTCCCGGTTGCTTGCACGGTTAAGGGGGGTAACCGGCCGAATCGTGTCGTTCGGCCGAATCGGTCATTTTCGGCCCCTATAGTTCGTGTTTCTCCATTTTGTACCTGCACAATGGACAATCACCAAAACTCGTGGAAATAGTCAGTGATAAGCCCTATAGCTATGGTGTGTGTCCCCATTGTGTTTGTTTTATACTCTGTTGGAGGTCGGGAATCGGTCTGTAACGACCGCCAACAGCAGTCCCACTATAAAATCCATACTGATATCTTCCCATTTCCACATCGGGATTTCCAGAGGCTTCAGCAGTCCTGTTGGTCTTTGATGTTCTGCCTTGATTCTCCTGCAAGAATCGAACTTGGCAACATACTCTGCTATGTCTTCCCTCATTTTCTTCCACCAGAACCTATCCTTTAGGTCTTGATACATCTTGGTACATCCTGGGTGGATGGAGTATTTGAACTCGTGAGCTTCTGCCAGAATGGTCCTTCTGATCTCTTGATCCTGAGGTACACAAATACGGTCTTTCAGCCAAACTATGCCTGCTTCATCCACTCGGAAGTCAGGTGCTACTCCTCGCTCGATATCCTCTTTTACTTCTTGGATTTCTGGACACTTTACTTGAGCTTCTTTGATTCGGTCTTCTAGGTTGTACTTCACCCTCATTTCCTCGGGTTTTTCTTCTTCCACTAGTTCGAGTTTTAGCATGTACAACTCTTTTGCTAGTTCTGGCCGGCTATCTTCTATCATCAAGTTGTTGCAGTAGCTCTTTCAGCTCAGGGCATCTGCCACCACGTTGGCTTTGCCGGGGTGGTAGTGTCTCTCCAAATCATAATCTTTGATCAGTTCTAACCACCTTCTCTGCCTCATGTTTAGTTCAGACTGAGTGAAGAAGTACTTCAAACTCTTGTGATCTGTGTAGATATCACACATGTTGCCAATCAGGTAGTGCCTCCAAATCTTCAAAGCATGTACCACTGCTGCCAGTTCTAGGTCATGTGTGGGGTAGTTCTCTTCATATTTCCTCAACTGCCTTGATGCATAAGCAACAACCTTGCCTTCTTGCATCAGGACACACCCCAGACCTTGTCTTGAAGCGTCGCAATAGACTACGAAGTCCTTGCGAATATCTGGTAGAGTCAACATGGGTGTAGTAGTGAGCTTGTGCTTGAGTTCTTGGAAACTGCTCTTGCACTTGTCTGTCCACTCAAACGGAACGTTGTTCTTGAGTAGCTCGGTCATTGGCTTGGCAATCTTAGAGATGTTCTCAATGAATCTTCTATAGTATCCTGCCAGACCAAGAAAGCTTCGGATTTCCGTGACACTCTTCGGCTGTTTCCATTCTGCTACTGCCTCAATCTTTTCTGGGTCTACTGCTACGCCTTCAGCTGTCAGTACGTGGCCTAAAAGGCTACTTTCTCCAGCCAGAACTCACACTTACTGAACTTCCCGTAGAGTTGGTGTTGCCTCAGCTTCTCTAGCACAATCCTTAGGTGCTCCTTATGTTCTTCGGCTGTCTCTGAGTAGATCAGTATATCATCGATGAACACCACCACGAACTTGTCCAGTTCTTCCATGAACACCTTGTTCATCATGTTCATGAAGTATGCCGGTGCATTGGTCAAACCAAAAGACACAACAGTGAACTCGTACTGCCCGTATCGAGTTACGAAGGCTGTCTTGGGAATGTCGTCTTCTCTGATCTTCATCTGGTGGTATCCTGACCTCAGGTCAATCTTACTGAAGTACTTAGCTTTCTTCAACTGATCTAGCAGATCATCAATTCGAGGCAGCGGGTACTTGTTCTTGATTGTTACAGCGTTCAGAAATCGATAGTCTACGCACATGCGCATAGATTCATCCATCTTCTTCACAAATAGTACCGGTGATCCCCATGGGGACACACTTGGTCGAATCAACCCACTTTCCAGCATTTCTTTCAGCTGTTTCTTGAGTTCCTCCAACTCTTCCATAGACATTCTGTACGGTCTCTTGGCAATAGGCCCTGTGCCTTGTTGCAGCTCGATTATGAACTCCACATCGCGGTCGGGTGGTAGTCCTGATAGCTCTTCGGGAAACACATCAGGGTACTCACACACTACAAGCACTTCTTCGATTGACTTGTTCTCAATCGAGTACACCAACTGTCTCAGGTTGCATGTCCTGGGCTTCTTTGCTGTCCTTCTTCTTTGTGGCTCTACTGTTACCTTGACCCCGCTAGGGTGTGTCAACTCAACTGTCCTGGGTAAGCAACTGATTACCCCGTGGTGCTCCGTAAGCCAATCCATTCCTAGTATGACGTCAATCCAGTGAACTCCTGCCCTCCTATCATCAGACTAACTGCTGGGCACTCTATGGTGCACCTAAGCTCTCCTAGGGGAGAAGTAGTGACTATAGGTCTAGCCTTGGGTATTGTCGAGGGAGACTGTTCTTTTATGAACTTGGATGAGATATACGATCCAGTTGCAGTAGAATCAAACAGTATTAAAGCTAGAATACCGTTTACTAGGAACTCACCGAGCACGACGTCGGGAGCGTCCTCAGCCTCTTCCTCTGTCAAGTGGTTGAGGCGTCCCCTCTGTGCCGAAGCTGGCTGTCTGTCTTGTCCTCCAAGTGCTGGCGCCTTAGCTGGGGTTTGCTTGTTCTTCTTTTCTGGACAGTCAAACGACTTGTGTCCGGGCTTCCCACAAGCAAAGCAAACAACTGAGGTCCCTCCGCCAACTTTAGGCGTGCTATTTGTCCTCCAGTTTGAGCTCCCCTGTCCTGTGTAGCTGTTGTTTCTGTTGCCAATGCTATTGTAGCTTCTGCTCTTGTTGCCAAAGCTGTCGTTGTAGCTGCCTATGTTTCCTAAGTAGTTGCTATTCCTGTTGAACCCTGAGCTTCCCTGAATGTTGCTCTGCTGAAAGCCTCTTCTGAGCATGTTGCTTTGACCGTTCCTCGGTCTCTGGCTCAACCTGTTGTTGTGCAGTTGTTCAGCCTTTCGCTTTTTCTCCCTCCACGTGTCTTCTAGACTCAATCTTTCCTTCTCCACTGCGATAGCCCTGTCGATCAGTTCTCGGAGTGACCTGTGGGAACTCGTTGCGAGTGCTGTCCTTAGTCCTCTGTGTAAGCCATGCTGAAACCAAAATTGTTTCTTCTTTTCGGAAGTGACGTCCTCAGGGGCGTATCTCGACATCTTAGCAAAGTGTCGAGCGTACTCAGCTACAGACATACCGCCTTGGGTCATTGTCCTGAACTCCATTGCCTTGTGTACCATGACTTGTTCTGGGATATGGTACTCTTTGAAAGCTTCACAAAACTCTAGCCAAGTGATCTGAGCAGGGTTCGCGTGAGAGTCACAGTAGCTCTCCCGCTACGCCTTTGCTGCTCCTTCTAGCTGGTGTGCCGCAAGGGCCACACACTCCTCTTATGTGTAGTCTGTCAGGTCTAGTTTGGTCTCTATGGTACGCAGCCAGTCGTGAGCATCAAGTGACTCGTCCGAGTAGTTGAAGGTGGGAGCTTTCATCCTGATGAACCTTTCAATCTTCCTTTGCAAATCTTCTTCTCGGTGGCCCTGGTGGTTCTGGTTCTGGTTTCCCTGGATCTGTTGCATAGCTTGCATCATCTGAGTGTTGCCATGTGTCATCTATTGCATCAGCTGAGTTTGAGTAGTCATCACTTCTGCTAAGTTGGGCGGCGGTGGTGGCTGGTTGTTCTGCTGGTCCAACTGTGGCTCCACCACCGGTTCTCCCATTGCCACCTCTTATTCTCTACCTCCTACTGCGTTGACATCGGGCTGGAGCATGCTGGCTGCGCGTCCACGGCCCCTGCCTGCGGCGGGTGCTCTCCCTCATCCACGGCCTCTGCCACGACGTTTGCCTCTTTCTGCCATAGCTGCCTCTTCTTGCTCAGCTTCCTCGAAATGGGCTAGCAGACGATTGGATCTTCGGATCGACATGTTGCTGAAATCCAAGGAACAGATATCGTGGTGGTCATGCAATGGTCAAAGATAGTGGAATCTATAGTAGGAGCCGCACACATGAAAAGACTCAACACTAAAGTACACGCAAGGTGAACACCAATTAAAACCGCAAAAACAGCCACAAGGACCGATCACTCATAACAGCATTACACTCTAGACATGAGTACTATCCCGAGGCCAGCTCCCGGAACCTTGAGGATTAGTATATCTAAGCGTATGCTACATCACGGCTGAGCCAAAAGGTGGGCATGATTTCTACTCTAAGCAACCACTCTTGAAGATAGATACATGACTCATCACAACTCGATACATCTGTTGAATCTGATTGCTACTTCTGTCACTGCCTCCTACCACTATAAGTGTCTCTAAGGCGCGCTGCCAACCTCACAGTCTCATCCTTTATCTGTCACTCCTATCACTGCCTGCTGCTGTAGATGCCTATGAGGCACGCTGCCAACCTCACAGTCTCTGCCTCTGACCCTGCAATATGTGCTTCCATAGGTGCCAACTCCTGTGCCAGTCTTGCTGCCTCGGGCGTGGAAATTCCGATTTCTGGTAGCAGTATCGGCTCTACCCGGCTCGGTGTGACCTGGTAGTGCTTTGTACGGGGCTCGACCTGCGTGCTTCATGAAGTTCTTGGTTCAGTGAGATCATTTCTGCCACCCTTTTTCTGTCAGACCTCACCCAACTGCTGAGGGTTCTTCGCGCTTCATCCTTTGACATTAGTTGTTGAAGGTTCAAGTACTTCATGAGCTGATAGTTTCGGCCATTCTTCTCCTTGTAGCTATCCACCTCCTCCTGAAGTTCTGAGTTCTGGCCATCCAACCAACTCACTTCTTCTTTCAGTTCCTCTATTTCTTCTTCTTTGGCGGCCAGGGCTTCATCCTTTGCTACGATATGGTCCTCAACCCAGATATCGCGAGCTTGCTGAGTAGCTCCGATCAACTCGGCCAAGTACCCTCTGCTGGTAGATTCATACTCAAGTGCATAGATCTTCTGCTCTTTTGACTCCAAGCGCCGTTCAAGCCAAGCAATCTTTCTATTCTGGTCCATAAGCTGGTTCTCTCTGCTCCACACCTTTTCCCTCAGTCTGACTACTTTCTCTTCCAGGCCCACGTTCAGGTACTCTTGCTCAGTCAAACACTGCACGGTGGTCCGCAGGGTCGCGTTCCTTTCCTGGTCAGCTGCGTGTGCCAGGAGGTTGACTGCAGTTCTGTCTCCTGGGTCTTCGAGTGCCTGTGGTAGGTACCGGAAGCGGGTGTTGCGAAGTTGGCGCCTGTACACAAGAGTAGCAAGTCTGAGTATCCTCATGGCCACCATCTGAACAGCCCGAGTGTAGGTGTCTTCACTGGCAGCTGCCTAGAGCCTCATTGACCTCACCATCCCTGAAACTGGTGGTATTGTCATCTGCAACTTTGTCAGTACCCCTTCTCCTGGCCCGTAGACGTAGCCCTCGTAGAAGACGCTGTCAACGTCAACTCCCACCTCCTGACGTACCTCTCTCAGCAAAACTGCCAGGCCTCCACTAGCTGCACCGGTAGTCCGGATCTCCCGGCGTTCATCTGCTTCTCTTCTCACTGCCATCTGCCAGTCAGTTAAAGGGGTTGTTAGTAAGTTAGCAAGGTAAGGTAAGGGTAAAACAGTGTAAATAGTTGAGATTTACTTAGGTATAGTTTTGAAACAGTCCAAGGAGTTTCATATAAAACGAGAGACTCAGTTAGAGCTTCTGGCCTAGGTTTCCAGTCTAAGGGTTACGCGCTACGGTCAAGTATGGCTCTGATACCAACTGAAACGAACCGGATTCTCAACGACGAGAATCTGACTCCCTGTACCCTCGAGATAGTCCTAGGAATAGCAGCTACCTCATACAGAACTCATTTCAGTCGAATATCACATCCATACAATGATAAAAGATCCAATACATGACATATATGAAACGTAGCGGTCTGATACAAGCCCTCTGGGCTAAATCGACAAACAGAAACAGCTACGAAGCGGTAGCTAAATCATCTGGGTCCACTTCCTGCAAGCATCCTTGAGCATAGCGCACACCCTTCAATCGTACCACCAGTCCTGGATGAACTCGTGGTCGGGGTCTTCACCTAAGAACCCAAAGTCTGTCCCCAAGGAAGTGGGACAGGTTCACGTCACCAACCATTTATGAAGCAAGCTTTAAAGTGGCCTATTCTAAGGTATAGAAATAATTAAGGTTTAAGCTAGGGTTTCCTATGCGAGCATCAGCAATAACCCAAATTAATCTCATCAACCACCCCTTTCCTCACAAGCATATACACTCCCCAAAACCAACCATCATCCTCACATCCACATCGGGCTCGTCCTGCCGCAACAGGTTCCCGCAATAATCATCCGCCAACTCCTTTCACTCACTAGTCGACAAGGTAAGCTCCCTCCCCACCTGTCTCATCAGCAACACTGGTCCAACCTCTCATAACCAACTAAGGAAGAGGCAAGAAAGCAGAATCCCGGGGTAATCTAGATGCTATTCAGAAAGGTCATACATAACCGTGGACACGGCTATACGTATAGTTTTCACTCTGCAAAGGTTGTGCTCCTGGAACCATCCGGGCTGCAGACGGTAATGAGCCGTCTAGAGACACAGCCCACAGCAAAGACCCTAAGAAGTAACGGTGCCATACTGTCTCCCTGGGCTCGGGAAACACACGGAGCTAACAGCTGCCCCAGGGTCGTGAAACCTTCCCACCGGGGCTAGTCGGAGGCCGTGCTAAATCAGGGAGAGTACGCCTCAATGAGTCCCCCTTATACATATCAAACTCGAATCTCCTACAGATCTGGTACTGCACTAAGTAGGCTTGCTGGAACCCTCCCCATTCTGGGTAGACGGTGAGCACTGTAGTTCTCACTGGAAGTCGTCATCAAACCGGTCCTTAATGATCGGTAAAGCGAGTATCAGCATCAAACGCGATCCGCTGCAACGGTCCACAATCGGCACCCATTATAGGTATAGCCGCCCAACTCATTGTTGGCGGTCGTTACAGACCGATTTCCGACCTCCAACCAAGTATAAAATTAACACAATGGGGACACACACCATAGCTATAGGGCTTATCACTGACTATTTCCACGAGTTTTGGTGATTGTCCAATGTGCAGGTACAAAATGGAGAAACACGTGCAATAGGGGACAGAAATGACCAATTTAACCAAACGACACAATTCGGCCAGTTACCCCCATAGCCGTACACGACACCGGGAGCCGTCTACGTCAGCGACAACACGGTAGTGACATCACATGACACGTAGGCGACCGCCATTTCATCCAGGGCCAATTCAACTTGAAGCCAAGCACTAGGAAGCTAGCCAGGAGGGCCCACAGGGCAGAGGATGCACGGGGGAGCGAACCAGGCCACTGGGCCAGTTCGGCCGAACAGCCCAGTTCGGCCGAACCGCCCCCACATGCCGAACCGCCTCTGCACCGCCTCAGGATCAATGCGGTGCTACGTGGCAGTTTGGCCAAACTGCTCGGTTCGGCCGAACCGGCTTGTTCGGCCGAACGGCCCGGCACCGCCCTCTGCAGCCTTGACAGCTACTCCACCTCCACCATCTTGGCTCCCCTATAAATTGAGGCCCCCGGTCACCTGCAAGACACACAACAGAAGAGTAGAGTGCAGGCAAAGCACTGTTAGTTCTCCACTTGTATCAGTAGAGATAGGGAGAGAGGAGATGTGAGCGTCCCGGAGAGGAGCCGAAGTGTCGGCCTCTCTTCCCGCTGTACCTCTATGGATGTGGCTTCACTTCGAGTAACATCCGGGTCGTGTCTGGTAACTCTTGTATCTCTCTCTGACTAATTGAGCATTTAGTTCTTACTTTTATATGATTGCTGGTTCTTCGTTCAATGCTTAGTTGATTGGTATAACTGTATACTGGTTGCTTAGCTTGGGTGCTTATCTTACTATAGGAGATAAGTATTAGTTGACTAGTGTAGGCGTGGTGCCTATACTTGAGACTAACTTAGTTTATTCCCGTCGCAACGGAGGTGGTAGCCGTAAGTTGGTGACAGCCCTTCCGATCTTTGTAGCCCATCACGTTAGTTCCGGTCCGTAGGATTCCCCAGTTGGGAAATAGTGGCACCCCTTCTCATCCCTTTCTGTGTGTCAATCGGTTCCCTTGTCCCGAAGCAAGTATCTATCTGTATCCTCTGATCTGCTCGATCAATCAGTAGAATACCTCTACCAGACTCGTACCCTCTCTACCCTCCTACCTCTTCTCTTCTCTCCTTGTTGTCGTCATCCACCTCATCCATTTCATTCATCCACTCCATCTACCTAGGACAACTTAGTTTAGGATTACTACACTTCTCGTTCCCCATGGAAATCGATACCTTGGAATACTCCTGGGTGAAATCTACATCGGTATCCGTCCGCTTGTGGATTTATCTGTAGGCCGTAAGGAGTGCCAACAAGCTTTCTGGCGCCGTTGCCGGGGAACGGTAGCTGTTCTGATTCTGAACCCAAGTTGTTCGTGTATCCCACCACCATCCACCATCCATATGGATCCCACTCTTACCTTACGCCAACACTCGGCTCCAAAGGGCGCTTGTTTGGAGCCACCACCATCATCACATCCCATATCCACACCCAGCAATGAGCTACGTCCCGGCTTCATAGCCATGGTTCGTGAGCAATCGTTCTCAGGAATGAAGGCCGAGAGTCCATACGCGTATTTGGGCGAGTTTGAGCAACTCTGCTCATGCCTGACCATTGCGGGCATGACTCAAGAGACACTGAAATGGAAGCTATTCCCGCTTTCACTAGCGGGAGGAGCAAAGAAATGGTACTCTCTGGCTGTCGGTACTATGGAAGGGAGTTGGGAAACTCTCAGACAGAAATTCTGCCTAAATTTCTTCCCAATTTCCAAGGTAGCCAGCCTCCGAATCGAAGTTCTTACGTTTAATTAATTAGAGGGAGAGTCGTTAGGAGCTGCCTGGGCTCGTTTCAAGCAAATCTTGGCATCCGGACCAGACCTAGGCCTATCTGAACCTATCATTCTCCAACATTTCAGCCTTGGCCTCTGTCCCGTAGCCACCACTTTCTTGGACTCTGCTTCAAAAGGGTCGTTTTTTCATTTGACTCCTGGTGAAGCGAGGATAGTCCTGGAGCGTATCCTGGACGACACTCCCTACACTGGAGTCTATGACGAACTCTCCGATGAAGAAGAGAAGCAGCCTAAACATAAAGAGCCAGTACAGTCCCAATCCAAACCAATTAGCTCTTCCATTCCATCAGAACCCGATGCTCATTTCGAACCACAACCATATTCTAGCCTGGATTATTATCATCCACACTACACCACTCCCTATGATTTTGATGACGATCTATTCGATAACATAGGGAGTGCAACAAGTTTCCCATTGGAACAATGTGTAGAGCAAAAAGATCCACCCCCCGACAAGGAAGCATTAGAATATCAAAGAGAGTACTTAGGCCGTCTCTCTGCCATCAAGAGTCGGGAATGGCTAAACAAGGTGGAAGCCTCGACCGAGGTAGTTAAAATGCCCAAGAGAATCCGAACAATCTTTTGTGAAGGTATGGGCATGGACAAAGAAATCGGGTATGACCCGAGCCTCGGAATCAACATAATCTCTAGCTCCTTGGTGCGAGCCCAACTTCCCAATGAACCATGGTCATCATCTCAGAAACATCTAAGGTTCATATCAGGAAGGATCCTCGATCATCTAAGGGTCATACCCGTTAAGATTAACGACCCTGAACTTTTCCTGGATTTTCATATCTTTGACCTACCTGAAAATTCCACTTATTCCATCTTTATTGGTAGGCCAATCATGAAAATCCTAGAAAATTCACCAATAATCCAGCTAGAGCTTAGGATCGGAGAAGAACTCGTCCCTGTCTCTTGTTTCTACTCCTTGAACACACCTATAGAGGTAGATCCCGATCCTGATCCTAAAGAGGAGGTCATGTCAACATCCTTGATAGACTTAGAGCAACCTTTCCTAGAAGAAGATGCCCAATTCCTTATGGAGGAAGAAGACATTCATCCTCCAATCGAGCCTAAGCCTCTTCCCTCTGGATTGAAGTGTGCTCCCTTCTTTAAGGACAAACAAACTCCAGTGACCATCAGTGACAAACCCCCTGGAACCCAACAGACTTTCACTGTCCTGGAGGAAGATCGGTCAGTCTTTGGACACTCAATCCAAGACTTCAAAGGGATTACTCCTAACCTCCATACTTATCATATCCCTATCTCATCTTACCTTGGGGTCGCTAGGAAGGTGTCACGAAGATTCGTCTTTGATCGGGGAAAGACTAGAATCAAAGCCTGGAGCCATCATCTTCCCTTGTCATACTCTCTAATACGACCCTATGCCTACACCTCCTACGAGTAAAGGGGATTTGTAATTCCTTTGGCCACACCGGGCTTTATAGGTGTTTCATCAAAAATTTCTCTCTAGTAGCCCGGTCGTTGACCAATCTCTTAGCCAAGGAAACCCTCTCTTCTCTGATCAAGAGTTCTCTTTTACACCCTCAAGAAAGCACTCAGTTTCGCTCCCATCATCCAGTCCCACGACTAGAGCATTCGACTAGAAATCATGTGGGATGCGAGCGATTTTGCCATAGGAGCTGTTGTGGGCCAAATCAAGGACAAGAAGCATTATGCTCACTGGCCCCAGCTCAGCTATGCAACCACGGAAAAAGAAACTCTTAGCAGTTGTGCTTGTTGTAGACAAATTCCGGTCCTACCAAGTTGGGGCTAAGGTCATAGTCTATTTAGACCATGCTGCTCTAAAGTATTTCTTGGCCAAAAAGGATGCGAACCCAAGACTCATCCGTTGGGTCTGTCTCGGGCACAAGTCCCGTTTGATCTTTCCATCAGCGATTTTCTTACAATGTGATACGCTCCTCAAGGCCACAACACTAGAGCCGTGGCACGCCACCATAGTTGACTTCATGGTGTTAGGGTACGTCCCATCAGGTGAAAATAGGAAAGGATTGGTTTATGAGAGCAGACTTCACCTATGGGACGATCCGTATCTCTTCTGGATACAAAATGGACTCGGACGATGCATACATGCACCTGAGGCACATAATACCTGGGAGAGATATCATGGAGCACCTTATGAAGGACATTATGGAGCGTCCAGAACAAAGGTCTGGCAATATGGAGATGCTAAGAAATTTAGCAAGAGATGCCCACACTCCCAGAAACACGGGAATATAAGAGACGCAAAGCCGCTTACTAGTAGTCTTCAATTAGAAACCTTTGGTATATGGGGAATAGAGCCCATGGGTCATTTCCCTAACTCAGAGAACTACGAATTTACTCTGGTAGCCATAGATCCCGTCTCTAACTGGCTAGAAGCCAAGCCCTACCGAGCCGCAGCCACCAGGCACGCTAAGCAAATGTGCCATGAAACATCTTTCCTCGCTTTGGCGTCCTTGGGCTAGTCATAGGGGCTCCTATCTCATTGACTCCATCTCGCAGAAATATTTAAGTTTGGGGGAGCCACATTTTATAGCCACACCTTCTCACCCCCAAACTAGTGGTCAAGCAGAACATCTAACACTCACATCAGGAACGTTCTGCAAAAAGATCGTCAATGAGATGGGTGTGCACTAGAGAGATAGACTCCGTAAAAGCACTTTGGGCAAACTAGACCACTCTAGTTTGGGAAAATCAGGACAATTCGGCCAAACCATGTTGGTTCGACCGAAGGACCCCTCTTTTGCCCCCTAAGCGTCCTTTTTTACCATTGATCCTATCTCTACCCCATCTTGTCTCGAAGTCGCTAGGAAATGTTGGGAAAGATGCTTGTCGATCTCAAGTCAGAAACCATCCTCCATTACTTTCCCAAACACGACCAAGTGTTCACATTTTCCAGCCGCCATGACCACCCAACCTTATCCAAAGACCTTTCCTCACCCAGGGGTTCCCTCTCCAATAGTATCACGAGCAAAACTGTCAAAACCCCTAAAGCCTTCTGATTGAACATCCCAAGGAGGAGGAAGAAGAGGAGCCCATGGATGAAGAGCCTGAATGGAGATTTGGTGCAAACACACCAGAAATTGAACAATCTCGGTGGGAAGGTCATCAAAGGCGAGCCTCGGCAGATGGACAAGGATGACAAGATCAATGTCCTCTGCCAAGCACCCATAGCAAAATTTAAGAGGCTCGCCAAAGCCACGTAACATCTAGACCTTCACGATCCATCTATAGAGTAGATGTCATGTGGTTGTATCCTGTAGAGCACCATTAGTTTCAATTTATTTCCCAATTCAATTTCCCTTTGCTTAAATCATTGTTTAGGAGGTGCTCTCTTTATTTCCCTTCCAATATTTGCTTTTCCAAATCTTAGCTTGATGAATAAATAATGTTAGAGTTGAATGCAAAAGGAATAAAATTGTCACTCCGGTTGGTGCATTTGAGCCAACCGGAGATTGCCCTGTCTAACAGAAAGATACATGAGTACAGGCATGATACAGTGGAGGACCATGACAAGAACATGCAGGATGACCCGTTCGGCTAAACCATTTGGTTTGGACGAATTGGCTTGTCTAGGCGACCTTGTTGGTTCAGGCAAACCAGCCAGACTCAACCACTTCGCATGCACGCACGCTGTATAATGCCTTGCACGACATCCGAGAGCAGGCCGACCAGCTGACTCAATACCTTTCAAGGTTGAATCCCTACGAGTGAAGAGTCCAAGCTTGGGGGAGGACCCCTATCAGGTACGTTCTGAATTACTCAGCACTTTTGTCATTCAATTGAAAATACCAAAAATATTTCCCTTGAATAAAATTAACTCCCAACTATGCATGGAATGAATCATTTGCCTCTCACTTTGGAAATGATGAATAGTTGCTCTGTCATTAATTTTGCTAGTACTTTGTTGCAACTAGTTGCTTGACTATGCTTGAGTTATTTGGCATGAGTAAAAATGAACCTGAAAACCTTGTGGGATCACATGCTTTATTCCAACTCTAGGTTGTTGTGGGGATTGATATAGTCAGACTTTGGTTGAACTCTATTTCTATTCTTAGTATGGTTCAAATCTCGGATGTTTATGTTTTCAAAACAAAGTTCCTCATTGGTCAAACATTCCTACCAGAGCCATATGATAGGATTAGTTTCAAACTTTCTACTCATATGTTGCTTGTTATCTTAGTGACCTTTTGTCAAATTGTTGTGACCTTTGAGTGAAGCTTTCATATTCTTAGAGATCGATATCCACGTACACACACCACCTCTCACTTGCAATTCCTACACTGGGAGTTAGCAAACATTTTCCATCATCCATCCACAAAAATAAAATGCTTCATGTTCTATGATTTCCCTCCCCAAATATTCTTGATAGAGACATGAGCTATGCAAAAAGAAAAAAAGCATGCCAAAGAAGCATGGCAAAAATAAAAAGAAAAAGAAAATCATAGCAAAAAGAAAGAGAAAAGCATGTCAAGTGGCATGGCAAAAATATGAGAATAAAAGATAGCCCATGTTCTCGAAAATAAATCAAGGAGAGGGAGATTCATCCCAAGGAGCGCCACCATATTCCATTCCACCATATTCCATCCCACCATATTCCACTCCATATATCCCACACACTTGTACTTCTCGATCTTAAGGTATGATTTGTTTCCTCAGAGATCTGGTCTTTGACTTAGCAAAATATAAGATGCTTGTATGACTTCATTCTTTGTCCCCGAGCCACACAAAAAGCCAAATTAGATGTTAGGATGAAAAGAAGGCAAAGCCTTTGGTAAGGATTCAAATACACTTGAGCGATTGAGTGAGCCAATGAGGAACAATTTATCTTTTCACAAAAGGGTGAAAAACGCCGAGATAGGATCCTGAAAAGAGTAGAGTGGAATAAAACTAAGTTAACATGTTCATCCTTTCAACCACCCAAGATAAGGAGATTTCTATAAGCCCCATAGGTAAAATGGTGAATTATACCTTGCTAGTAATTCAAGTAAAAATTTGAGTACTAGTTGTTTATAAAGTTACCTACAAGAGAAATGACATTGTAGCAACTCCTGATCCACCGAGCCTAAGTTTTTATCTTTGCTCGAGGACGAGCAAAGAGCTAAGCTTGGGGGAGCTTGTTGGCGGTCGTTACAGACCGATTTCCGACCTCCAACCAAGTATAAAATGAACACAATGGGGACACACACCATAGCTATAGGGCTTATCACTGACTATTTCCACGAGTTTTGGTGATTGTCCAATGTGCAGGTACAAAATGGAGAAACACGTGCAATGGGGGACAGAAATGACCGATTTAGCCGAACGACACGATTCGGCCAGTTACCCCCATAGCCGTACACGACACCGGGAGCCGTCTACGTCAGCGACAACACAGCAGTGACATCACATGACACGTAGGCGACCGCCATTTCATACTAGGCCAATACAACTTGAAGCCAAGCACTAGGAAGCTAGCTAGGAGGGCCCACAGGGCAGAGGATGCACGGGGGAGTGAACCAGGCCACTGGGCCAGTTAGGCCGAACAGCCCAGTTCGGCCGAACTGCCTCTACACCACCTCAGGATCAAGGCGGTGCTACGTGGCAGTTCGGCCGAACCGGCTTGTTCGACCGAACGGCCCAGCACCGCCCTCTGCAGCCTTGGCAGCTACTCCACCTCCACCGTCTTGGCTCCCCTATAAATTGAGTCCCCCGGTCACCGGCAAGACACACAACACAAGAGTAAAGTGCAGGCGAAGCACTGTTAGTTCTCCACTTGTATCAGTAGAGATAGGGAGAGAGGAGAGGTGAGCGTCCCGGAGAGGAGCCGAAGTGTCGGCCCCTCTTCCCGTTGTACCTCTACGGATGTGGCTTCACTTCGAGTAACATCCGGGTCGTGTCCGGTAACTCTTGTATCTCTCTCTATTTAATTGAGCATTTAGTTCTTACGTTTATATGCTTGCTGGTTCTTCGTTCAATGCTTAGTTGATTGGTATAACTGTATATTGGTTGCTTAGCTTGGGTGCTTATCTTTCCATAGGAGATAAGTATTAGTTGACTAGTGTAGGCGTGGTGCCTATACTTAAGACTAACTTAGTTTATTCCCATCGCAACGGAGGTGGTAGCCGTAAGGTGGTGACAGCCCTTCCGGTGTTTGTAGTCCATCACGTTAGTTCCGGTCCGTACGATTCCCCGGTTGGGAAGTAGTGGCACCCCTTCTCATCCCTTTCTGTGTGTCCACCGGTTCCCTTGTCCCGAAGCAAGTATCTATTTGTATCCTCTGATCTGCTCGATCAATCAGTAGAATACCTCTACCAGACTCGTACCCTCTCTACCCTCCTACCTCTTCTCTTCTCTCCTTGTTGTCGTCATCCACCTCATCCATTTCATTCATCCACTCCATCTACCTAGGACAACTTAGTTTAGGATTAGTACACTTCTCGTTCCCCGTGGAAATCGATACCTTGGAATACTCCCGGGTGAAAGCTACATCGGTATTCGTCCGCTTGCGGATTTATCTGTAGGCCGTAAGGAGTGCCAACACTCCTCAAAAGTAACCAAAGTAAACATGTACCCGCCATAGGTACCCGTAGGGACTGCTTGAGTGCAGCCCCCAAGCACCCCAATCAAACGATCGGGATGTTATTACTCGCTTACACCGCCTAGCTGCACTACACCTCCCATACCACCCACAACTCACGCCAAGAGGATCAATCACACCCATCCCAACACATGCATAGGATAGCATAATCCATAAAGTGAGTAGTAGGTAGCAAGGTAACAGGATAATATCAAAGGCAGTGCAGGTTTATCATGCGAGTAAAATAAAGCGCTAGCATACTAGATGCATGTCTAATAGGTATTCCAGAGATTGGTCGAGCGTGAACCTGGGTAAGCTTCCTCTTCCTCCTCAAAGCAGTTGTCGAAGTTGTCCAGCTCCTCCTGACCCTCCGGAACTCCTAGAGTCGTGGAAAGAAAATAAGACGCGGCTACTAGCAAAGAAACACCAAGACAGCGAGGAAAGAAGACCCAAGGAACATCAAACACTACACTAACGCGTAGATCATGTTTTTAGAAAAATATAGAAATTGGTTTCATATTTTTCTGAGCTACGGTTGATTTATTATTAATTTTCAAAGTTTAAATTATTTTCTGAAAATATTAAATAATTTCCAGAAAAGAAAAACAGACAGAAATTAGCCTACTGACGTCAGCATGACGTCATGCTGACGTCAGTAGTGGGGTCAGTCCTGCTGACGTCATCGTGGGCCCGGATGACGTCAGTGTTGACTCGGTCAACGTTCAGTGGGGTTAGCGGTCAGTGGGGCCCACTGGTCAGTCTCTACCCAGTCAGTGACAGGTGGGGCCCTCGCGTCAGCGTAGTTTAAAAGAAAAAGAAAAAGAAGAAGAGGTGGCTGGGCTGGAATTGGGCAGAAAGTAGTGGACCGGCCCAAAAGGCTTGGACCTTTGGCCCACGAACGCGAGGCCGAAGGGGATGGCGCGGTGGACGCAGTCTACCATGCGTCGAATCGGTGGTTCATGGTGAACCAGGTCTATGGGATCAGATGTGGCGGCTGGGATTTTCTGTGGCTGTGCATGTGGCGTGCTGGTGTGGTCTTAGGTGTGGCACGGCCACGGCGCGACGCGGACGCGCGCGGTGCGCTCCAACGTACGGCCGGCGGCGACAGCTTCCACGACGAACTACTGAAGAAAGGGCCGGTGAGGGTCGGGATCTCCAGCTAGGGCTCGGCTAGGGTTCCGTGAGCATGAACGGAAAGAAGAAGTGGGGAGCTTGTCCGGTGAGACGGCCCCCCGGCGCGAGCGGCGGCGGCGCGGCCAGGACGCCACGGTGGCCGGCGACGCACGGACAGCAGGCGAAGATCCTCAAGGGCCAGCGCTGCGAGCGGTGTGCAGGCACTCACAAACACGAGGCCAGGCCTCGGCCGCGACTGTGGCTCACGCGCGCGGGGGGAAGGCTCTCGGCCTGCCCGCGGCGCGGCCATGGCGCGCACGCACGGCACGGGCATCCCCGGCGTGTGGCGGCCACAGCGGCCAAGGGCTCGATTGGAGGATGAATTTCTTCTTCCTCCATAAAGAATTCCTCAGGGATTGGTTGCTCTAAGTCTGTCAAAGATGTTGACATGACTTCATCTATAAGATCAGGCTCGGGGTCTGCCTCTATAGGTGTGTTCAAGGAATAGGAATAAGAGACCAGGATGAGTTCTTCTCCGATCCTAAGATCTACTAGTTGGTTCCATGGTGTGTTTTCCAAGATTTTTAGGATTGGCTTAGCAATAAAGATAGAATGTGTGGAATCATGGGGTAGGTCAAAGATGTGGAAATCCATAAAATGTCCGGGGTCATTAATCTTAATGGGTGTGACCCGCAAGATCCCTAAACAATCGAGGATCCTTCCCGATCTGAACCTTAGACGCTTTTGAGATGATGACCATGTTTCATCGCGGAGTTGAGCTCGCACCAAAGAGCTAGAAATGATGTTGATTTCGACGCTCGGATCATACCCGGTTTCCTTGTCTATGCCCATAACTTCGCAAAATATTATTGTAACACCCAGCCTTCCACGAGCCGCCCCGCACAGCCCTTCCGAGGTGTGCGCACACGTACACATAGCACCTTGCTTACACTTTCGTCCTCGCTTCATGTAAAAGGGTTAACCCGAATGTGCTATGGCTGGAAGACAAAGGCTTATAAGTGCATCCCGCACTCATGGGCCGGTACCGGCCATACAAACTGGGCCGGGTGTGACATACACCCCCCTCAAAGAACCCGACGTCCTCGTCGGCGCAACTCACCCACACGGGCAAATATCCAGGAACGTTCCCCCTTAGCGCACGATCATACGTCCAGTGCCGGCATCATAGTCCATGCCGATATGCCCTACCTGGGCCACACGCGCCATGCGCCCTGTGCCCGCACACTGACCCGTACGCGCAACCGCGAGGGTCGGCTATGATACCATTTGTAACACCCCACCTTCCATGAGCCGCCCCGCACAACCCTTCCAAGGGGCGCGCACGCGTACACATAGCACCCTACTTATAAGTTGCCTCCACCCTTACTAAACTAGCAATGTGGCACTAAACACGTGCATCCCGCACTCATATGGGCCACTACCGGGCCATACAAACTGGGCCGGGTGTGACAATTCTTCGGATCTTCTTGGGCATTTTAAAGACCTCGGTCGAGGCTTCAGCCTCATCTAGCCAATCTCGACTCATGATAGCAGAGAGACGTCCTAAATATTGTTTGTGATATTCGAGTTCTTCCTTATCGGGAGGTTGATCCTTTTGCTCTACACGTTGTTCCAATGGGAAACTTGTTGTACTCCCGACGTCATCAAATAGATAATCGTCGAAATCATAGGGAGTGGAGTAGAGTGGATCATAATAATCCATGCTAGAATATGGTTGTGGTTCAAAATGAGCTTCAGATTCTGATGGAATGGAAGAGCTGATAGATTCTTCAGGTTCAGTTTCATGCTGCTTCTCTTCTTCATCGGGAAGTTCATAATAAACTCCAGTGTAGGGAGTGTCGTCCAGGATACAATCCAGGATTAGCCTCGCTTCACTGGGGGTCAAATGAGAGAACGACCCTCTTGAACCGGAGTTCAAGAAAGTGGTGGCTACAAGATAGAGGTCAAGGCTGAAATGTTGTAGAACAACAGGTTCTGGTAGGCTTAGGTCCGGTCCTGAGGCCAGAATTTGCTTGAAATGAGCCCAGGCAGCGATTCTCCCTCTAATTGTTTAAAGGTAAGAATTTCGATTCGGAGGCTGGCTACCTTGGAAGCTGGGAAGAAATTTAGGTAGAATTTATCTATGAGAGTTTCCCAACTCCCTTCCATATTTCCGACAGCTAGAGAGTACCATTTCTTTGCTCCTCCTGTCAATGAGAACGTGAATAGCTTCCATTTAAGCGTCTCTTATGTCGTACCCGCAATGACGAGACACAAACAGAGTTGCTCAAACTCGCACAAATACGTGTATGGACTCTCAGCATTCGTTCCTGAGAACATTTGCTCTCGAACCATGGCTATGAAGCCGGGACGCAGCTCATAGCCGGGTGTCAATATGGGATGTGATGATGGTGGTGGCTCCAAACAATCGCCCTTTGGAGCCGAATTGTGACGTAAGGTAAGAGTGGAATCCATGTGGATGGATGATGGTGGGTGTGGTAACCCAAGTTTTAAAACCATTAAATTAAAAGGAATAGCAGCAGTTTTTGACCTTAAAACACCATTTGACATAAGTCATCAAACTCCTGTTAACCAACAATAAACCAATGTGACCAAAAACAATTTGTCAATTTCTTGCACTCTATAAAGTGGTCATGGACATAAGCATGTTTATTTTAGAAACAAACCTATAGGGAGGTTAGGAACAAAAGTTCAATTTAATTTAATTACAAAATTTGAATTCAAAGCTTATTTGAATAGGATTTGAAAATCACTTTGCTTTTGTATGATCTAGTACTTAAATAAAAAACCGTACAACATGAAAGTTGGAGAGAATAAACTTTGACACAACTTCCATTTTGGGAGATTTTGGAGTTTCAATAGAAATTAAGAAGCAATCGCTAGTCAACTACAGTTTTCCCCGGTCAAACTCTCTCTTTCTCCCTCCCCTGTTTTTCCATCCTATCGTGCTCGTGCTCCAGCCGTGACCCTGGCATGACACCGCGCCACCGCACGGCACCGCCGGCCATCCCACGCACCAGGCCGAGCCAAACCTAGAGCCTGGCACGTTCCCCGCGAAGCCGACCCCACGTGCCAGCCTCTTCTTCCCCACTCGCCAGCGCATGAACCCGTTCCGCAACGCCACGCCTGCGCGTCCGCCGCGCCGCACGCCCGAGTCGACCGTCGTAGCTCGTCGTCTCCACATGGCCGGTGACGCCTGGCCGTTGCGTCGCGCCGAGCCAGTGAGCAACTGCGACGCGACCATACCGCTCGACCTCCCCACTCGCGCATAGCAGCGATCTTGCTCCTCTGCCGCGCATCGGCAGCGGCCAATGCCACAACGCCCCGACGCGCCCAATCCACCATGCACCGAGCCAAACAGCAAGCAGCAACTCCTCGACCACTCACTCGCGCACGCGATCCCCCTCGTCCGTGCCCGTATCGCCCTCCCCCAGCTCGACCGTGCCACGCGGCCGCCGAGCTCTACTAATGGCACCATTAACATCGGGGAAGCTCCTCAACGCCGTTCCATGCCCCTACGGCCATCTGGACCCTGTTGGCGGTCGTTACAACCCAAATACGACCACCAATACTCGGGAATAAATGAGCTTTTATGCAACATTCCATGTACTTAGGTTTTATTTCTAATAAAGTTCCACGAGTTTTGGTGAGTGTCACTTGTGCAGGTACAACTATGACAAATACGTGCTATTGGGGCCGAAAATGACCGGATCGGCCGAACGACTCCGTTCGGCCGGTTACCCCCCTTAGCCGTACAAGTCACCGGAAGTCGTCCACGTCAATTATGACCGAGCAACCACATCACACGCCACGTGGACGACCGCCATCTCACCCCGAAGCACCGACACGTCAACTTGGGCCCACACGACACGAATCCCTTCAGAAGAAGGCGGCCCAAGACATCCAGGGCACAGAGGCGGTGCAGGGGAGGGCCGGCCACGGGCCGGGCCTGTTCGGCCGAACAGAGGCGGTTCTGAAAGTGCATCTAGGCACTTATATGTTTTGGTGATTTTGGATGACAACATGATTTGTATTAACTAGTTTGCTTAAGAATATGAGCAGGGTTTATTCTTTTGGATATTCAAGTAAAATGGTTGATTGAAGAATAAAGGCTCACTATTGGTATAAAAACTTATGAGAAGCAAACAAGTGGATGCAATCCCAAGCAACTAAGTAATACAATGACAAGTGAAGTGAAATGACAAATGAGACATGGTCTTATGCAAATTAGTTGATCTCATCAATAAGAGACTTGTCAAAGGTTTTGGGATAAATCATTTGAAGAAATTAGGATTTCTTTGGGCTTGATCCATGGCAATGGTTATATTCAAATGAGACATGATTCTATGGTTAGTATATGGTCTCAAGTAGATTGATGCTTATGGTCAAGTTAATCGCCAAAGAAAATATTGAAGACATTTCAAATCAATTGAAGACTTGGAATTCAATGTGGTATTCATGATGATGCAATGCAAAGCGAAGCTTAATTTGGCAAGAGAGGATGGAAGGGATCAAGCTAAATGGGAGTGACATTGCTAACAAAGTGAAGGGCAAGTTGGTCTTGTAGCCGAGGGACTTTGTTTGTGGAAAGGTCTAACATCATAGTTTGGTTTCTATACGTCGATCAAGTCATATCAAGTGAAGCAATGCGAAGCATCTAATCTTTATTGATCATATAGTGCAATGGCTTATGAATTGTTTCATACAATGGAAATCCTAAGCCATTGGCTCAAGATTGGATTTACTCAAGCAAGATAAAGATGTTGAAGCCCTCAAGATGAAGATGATCAAGTATGGCATCAATGAAGATATAAAAGCTCAAGTTGTAGATTCTATTTAATGTTTTTAATCTTGAGTTTAGGAATGTCGTACTATCAAGAGGGATGCAACATTAGTTGTTTTGATTACACCAAAAAGTGCTCATAGTTCAACCCATGTGAGATAGCCTTGAGAGTGGTGTCATACAGGGACTTAGTGTGCTGAGTCCACCCAAACCGGTCTGACCGGTTTAGGACTCAGGTGTGCTGAGGGGACCAAAATCGGTCTGACCGGTTTTGGAAAGCGGTCTGACCGCTTTTGGGGACTGTGTGCTGAGTCGACCCAAACCGGTCTGACCGGTTTGGGACTCTAACAGGTATAACGGTTACTTTGGTTTGAAAACTGGTCTGACCGGTTTGGGAAACCGGTCTGACCGGTTTCCAACGGCTATAACGGCTAGTTTGTGTTGTGTGGGGTACTTATACCCCATACCCCTCTCTTGTGAGGGGTGCTGGTTCACTTGCCTTTGTGGCTCGTCCCTAGCCTTCTCAAGCACCAGCAAGCTCTCCCCAAAACTCTCTCTGTGAGAGTTGATTGATTTTGATCATATCATTTGATTTGGGTTGAGGGATGTATGTGTTGTGAGCTATAGATAGCAAGAGTGAGCTAATTGCAGCTATTGAGAGCATATCCATAGTCTTGAGCACTTCCGGTGAAGTCTAGCAATCATTGAAGCATTTGTTACTCTTGGAGGTGAATCCTCCTAGACGGTTAGGCGTCGCCGGTGAGCTACCTCGTGTGTGGGATGCCACGGATCGGTTGTAAAGGCTGGCCTTGCCTCCTTCGTGGAAAAGGGTCAAAAGTTAGTGGAATCCGAGGAAAGTGGCTTGGAGTAGATAAGCCCGCCTTTCGTAGGCCCTCAACGGAGACTAGGATTCATCGTGTCTTTGTGACAGCCTTTGTGGCAGCGGTGAACTTCGAACTTCGCGAAAACATTTCCTTGTCTCTTGATTTACTTCACAAGTTCATTTCTAGCATATCTATTCGCTTCCGCATCGTTCTACTTGGGTGTGCTCTACTTGTGTGCAGGGACTAAGTGGACCTGCTTGTTATCATCTACAGGAGACCATCACCAAGTTTGGTTTGTGCTAGAACTCATAGAGGGGGTCAATTCACATAATCGATTTTCTCTGTGGCAAACCGGTCTAACCGCTTTACCAAAGCGGTCTGACTGCCTGAAGCGGTCTGACCGGTTTTGGAAACCGGTCTGACCGGTTTCTGTACTAACTGTGTGAAAAAGTTTGTAATTTGCAGATTCACCTATTCACCCCCCTCTAGGTGACATCAAGGTCCTTTTAGGTTCGGCCGGACCGCCCCCAGGCCAGCACCGCCTCCCAGGGGTCAATCCTGGCCCTTGGAGCCTAGGACGGTGGGATGGAGGGTTCGGCCGAACCCTCTGGTTCGCCCGAACCGCCTCCCTCGGCCGAAACGGCCGGCAACCGCCATCCAACTCCCTTGGCGGTTACTCTACCCCCAACCGTCCTTTGGCACTATAAATAGAGGGTCACACTTCACTTGTAAACACACACCAAGCCAAGGAGGTCATTTCCACTTTCATTCTAGTAGAGTTAGGATAGTTTAGTTGGGAGTTAGAGTTGAGTCAAGCTTTGCCTCGGAGGTTCTAGACTCGTCTTCAGAAGCTCTGGTATCAGCTCTTGTATCTTTTACTTTTCCTTTTGCAAGACTTTGAGTTATCAATATAGTTATCTTTATCTTATTACTTTTGTCATTTATAGCTTGCTTCTACTTTCTTCTAGTTGCAACTATATCTTGTTTAGACTATAGTTAGTTATAGTTCTAGTGCTTGTAGTCTTGTTTAAGTCTTTGTCTTGGCTGGTTCTTCGATCTTGCTTGATACTGGAGGTGAATTGTCACCAAGAGTATTGACAAGGTTACTTGCTCTTGCTAGCAGAGTAAGTAGTTGTTGACTAGTGTAGGAGTGGTTCCTAGCCTAGCCAGTGGCCTTAGAGTATTCCCGTCGCAATGGAGGTGGTAGCCATGAGCTGGTGACAGCCCTTTCGGTCTTCGTAGCCCATCACGTTAGTTCCGGTCCGTAGGATCCCCCAGTTGGGAAATAGTGGCACCCCTTCTCATCCCTTTCCGTGTGTCACCGGTTCCCTTGTCCCGAAGTATGCAGGAGTCTAGTCGTCTATCTCTTCTCGTTGTCCTCCCAACTATCTATCTCTTCTCTCCCTTACCTGAGTATCCCTTGAGCTGTGTGTCCGGTATATCCACTCCTATCCAATACCGTTATCCCCTGTCTTATCTAGTCGTGTACCCTTCTATGATAGTCTCGAATATCTGTTCACTAGTATTCTTGCTAAAGCTTCCCTGCGGAAATATAAATTACGATACCTCGGGATACTCCCAGGTGAAGTGCTACAGCGGTGATTCTGTGCGCTTGCAGAATATTTATATATTTTACTAAGCCATAAGGAAAACCATTGAAACACTCCTTACCCCAGTACCAGGATTCTCAATTCTGATATTGGATCGTAAGAAGTGTCAACAGACCCCCAAGGCTTCGTCGTTAAGCCTCCATCCTCCCTCCTATAGCCTATAAAAGCACCCCTAGGCTGCACATTGGCGCCGCCGAGCTTGCCGTTGCCATTCCCGCCGCTCTACCGCCGCCGATCCAGCTTGTCGTGGGCAGCACCCTCCGCACCACCAAAGCCCAAACCGACGCCACCATGGAGCTCCCTGACACTTAGCGCAGCTCCCCGGCCACACAAACTCCTGTCCCTGCCGGACAGGGACCCCATTGTTAAATTTTAAAACTTGAAGGGACGTGAACGTAAGAAACCAAGGACTGAACCGTAAAATCTGAGTTAAGTTTTTGGTTTGAACACAGTGAATTTTGAAAAAAGATTAAAAATCGTATAAGAATCATAAAAATGCAAACTTAATTTTTTGGGGTTCTGTGAGTCTGGTACACACTTTTGCAAAGCATGCACAAATTTTTTTTGTGTTGTTTTCAAATGAAAAATCATTCTATGGTAAGTTACTTTTGTGTATAACTTGAGCTACACAAAAGCTTTGGGTCTAAATTTTGGATATGTTATTCCTCACTGTATGTGTAGCTCACTGTTCAAAAATCGCCAAAAAATATGAACACTAGCTCCTGTTTTGTATTTATTTCCTTTACAAGTCATGCTGTAATAAAACATTTGTGGAAATTTATCTGCTCAGTAAAATAGGCTCAACTTTTTATGGTAGGTAAGTGATGATGTTAGTAGTGATCAGTAAATTTTATAGCTAAATACAGTAGGTTCTACTATCTGAGTTTGAATAAAAGATTAAAATGTTAATTTTGCTAAATGTGTAGTCATGAACATATGGTATGATGCAAACCTTTCACCCATGTCTTGCTTTTCTGTTTCCTTTATGTAATGCTACTGTTAAGCTTTTATATATGTACACAATCACCATCAAAAAGAAAATAAAAGAGAATCACCTCATCTACAACACTACTTTTGTGAATATGAAATAATTTTGTTTTGTTATCTAGGTGAATATGGCCACAATCCCACCTCATGATTTTTGGTAAGTTTAATAACCAGTTTTGTTTATACAAGTGTTTAATTAAAATCCTATAAACGTGCATTTCATCTAGACTCTAACATCGCTGACGGGAACTACACCCTCATGCCGGAGAACGAGGAGCCAGAAGGAGCCTTGAACTCGACCGAGACCGAGAAAGACCCGAACGAAGGTTTGGAAGGGCCCAAGGCCAGCATTGAAACGGAAGGCAAGCACCGGAGCATAACCCGGTTTATTCTAAAAACTTCACACCAATTCTATATTTAATTTCTTATGGTTGTGCATTAGGTCTAAGAGTTGTTTAAAACCTTAGTTGCATTATCCATACGATCCCAAGTGGCTTACAAATAGAGTTTCGTAATAATGGCTATGCTAATAAATACCCGGTAGAAGTCGAGTGATTTCCTGTCACTCGCGAGTTATAGGAGTTGATGTGTTTACTTATGTTGGAATCACAAGGATTGATGGGCAGGGCTTGGGATTGATTATTTGGGTGGATGTTGATGCCCCGTCCGTCTAGTTAAAATTTTGCTATGGTCGAAATGTGTCGGCGTTAGTGGTCAAGCTTTTGAACGTACTAAACACATGCTGAGAAATATGGTAATCAGTAAGCCCATGTACCTGATTGAACCGGGGCGTGGCTTTAGCCTGCTACCCCTGGAATGGGATTCCTTTGCCTGCAGCATATGGGTACAAGTGCGGCCACGGCACGGCGTCGTTCCGGGGACCATTGGGGCCTTGTATCCAAGGGATGCGGGGTCTGTACATAAACCGGGGATTGATGAGAACGGTTGATAATGTGTCGACCCGTAGTGGTCATGCATGTCGTGTGTTTAGGTCCACCTTGTAAGGTTAACAAATCGATTCGAATCGTTTGTCTCTCACAACTACTGAGACTGCTTGATCACAATTTTGCACTGTGTAACAAGTTGAACATGAGCTGGATATTGGATCTATGTTGTTCCTTAATTTGCTTGTACAACATGCTTTTTTAGTATAAATGCTCATTTAGAATGGTTATATCCACTGGAATCTTGAAAATAAAAATTGAAAGAAAGGATCCACTTATAGATGCTTTTGGCAAAAAAACTCCTCAGCCAAAAAGCCTGGCACGTCTAGAATTTTCTATTTGTCGGGTAAGTCTTGCTGAGTATTAGTATATTTAGCCTTGCTTGTGGCTAATTTTTCAGGTACTCTAAATCAAATGGTTGCTAGTCTGATTTGGCCAACCCAGCTCCCTCCGGGTTGGTCAGTCGAGTGGGACCCGTCCTCAGATGGCGAGGAACGTGGTGAATGATGTCATGAGAGGCTTCCTCGTGATGTCATTAGTTTCGGCGAATAAATTTCATTTGCTTTCGTTGTTTTCCTTTGAACTCTGAACTACTTCATTTTGAACTCGGTTTGTAATAATGGCAAGTGAACCACCTTGATGTAATAAATGGATTGATGTAATCCCTGGGCTCATCTTCATACGAGTATTGGTATGCTTTGTTTCGATCTCGAAATACGTGGTTGTATCGGGTGAAACCTGACAGACAGCTGTCTTCATCCAATTTAAGTGTCGGATCGCATTTAAGGCGATATAAGAGCACTTTTGCTGGGTTGGGATGAGCGGTTCTGCCACAGCTGGTATCAGAGCCGAAAAGCTACACCAGGGAAAGCAACAAGCCTTAACATGTGCTTTTTGATAAAACTTACCCACAAAAGTTATGTTTTACAAAAGGCGTTGGCTCATTAAGGAAAAAGATAGAACCTGAAGCCCTAGGGGATGATGGGAATAATCAGGTGGCTACTAATTTATAAACTGACTTCCAGCACATTTACTTTCAAGCAAGTTACTTTCATGTAACGACGCAACTACGCCATGGTAAGTAGGTAAGCATTCTGGTACTCATAGTCGGTTAGGCTCGCACATGTGTTTTATACGGGCGCCTATCCTACCGCGCGGTGCGCAACAGGATGCGACTCAAGCTTAATTCAAAATAGCTTGTCGCCACCGGCTGCAGGTGATAAGGTTGTAGTGATCCCTCGATCATTAAAATTGGACCCATTTTAGTATGCGGTGCATCCATGGGTAGTTAATATGTTGCCTGAGTCAGGAACATATGAATAGTGTCCATGCATTGTAGAACGCATGGATGCCAATCCTATAAGGGATGGTAATGAATGTGGACGCTTTCGTGAGTGCTGGTACGAAAGGTTCAAATGGATATATCTTGTTTTTAGATGCAGGTACACTAACTATGTTAGCTTAAGGACGAGTAGTGCTTCGGCTAGTTATTATAGGGAGTGACGTACAAATGCCACCGAAATAATGCCTAAATCCAAATTTATTTGGATAGTGAGATCATGAGAGGACGAATAGGTCATTTATGCATCATGTTGTGAATTCACCAAAATGCAAGTGCTTTCACAAAAATATTTAGTGGGTAAACCGATGAAATGAAAGCCATCAGCGAAAAATCACTAAAAGCTTACTTTATGCCCTCAATGGTTATGTATATTTCTTGCTGCGAATTACTGAAAACCATGTTTGAGAAGACTATGTAAAATCTGTGAGAAATTAACTTATTGATATGCTATAAAAATTGGTTACAATACCCAAAATGTGGCTGTACCTTGTCTTTTAAAATAGAAATAATTTTTGCTCCAATAATATCTTGTTGATAGAACTGCTGTTTACTTTTTTTGCTGTACCTTCTATTTCTCAGTATGTCTGCAATTGTGTTGTTTCAAGTTAAGCATGATTAGTCAAGATACCACTTAATACAAATTCTTAATCTCTGTTCCTTGAAACCATACAGTCAGCAGCCACCAAATACGGTCTTTTCCTACACCTTTTGGTCTGAACTTATATTTAGTAATGCAACTTCACTTTTAATTTGGGCTGGTTAATGTTCAAAAATGTAGAAAAAGGTTATAAGCTCTTAAAGGTCTAGATCCATGAGACATAAGTGCATCTGTCCAGTACCTGTAAACAAAAACCTTAAGCTATCAAATTGGTTCAGATTTGACCATTACCATTGAAAGGTCCTGTACATTTTCTTTCAATTAGTAATCAGTCAAAAATAACAAAAATGGTGAATGAAAAACTTGCTCAAATAATTTTGTAGGATCACCATTTTGGTGTTGCGAGTACTTGTGTAATGTTAGCAGCTTATTTAAATTAAAAAAAATTTGCATGCTGATTGACTGTATAATTTCAGAGGTGTAACTGAATTATAGTTAACTCAAAACCTGCAACAACACTAGTAAGCCAAGTAAAATCTAAATAACCTACAGGTGTTTAATAAGCGTGTAAGCCTTGCTTAGAAATGTTGTCATATAACCATGTCATGAAGGTGCTGTAGCTAGAAATGAAGCTGGGTATACACTAATCATATTTTTTGGCAACTTAGATACTAAGTACCATTATTGGTCAAACTGCGAAATCCTGTCAGGTTTAGCCTGAGTTCTGTAATTTAATATTTCGATCACTTAAAACTGGTTCCTGGTAAAAGTGACCAATAAGAAGGTTGTTTGTTATAGAGTTGCTTTGGTGCTGTCAAAATTTTGTGTCATTTGGACAACTGTACTGGGAGTTAGGCCTAAAACAGTAAAAGTAGGTCTGCCTGAGAATAGTCAGAGAGTGCTGAATAACTATTGCTGTGCTTAAAAAGTTTCTGAGTATTAATTTTTCGACCCTCAAAAACTCATTTCTGGAAAAAATGATCAACATGAAAAATGTTCATCTAGGAATGGTCTAGCTGCTATCAAAAATTGGTGGTAATTGGATAAGTGAGCAGAGAGATATGATCAAACTTATAGCACCATGTCGGTCTGAAATTTTCAGGAAAGATTGAAATAGATAGGGTCATAAATTAAGGTATTAAAAGGACATTATTGGCTATACCAAAGGATAAAGAAATTGTTCTTACTTAACTTAGTAGTGTTTTTGCAAGAATACAGGCGATTTAAGGATAGATCCTATCAGATAGGTCAGGTGTCCAAACTGCTGTCCAAAAGTGAGCGTTTCTTATCAGAAATCATTAATACACCTTATCTCACACCTTGGCCTCATGAATTGCAGATGGACAACCTGGTTTTCTTTGAAATCGACGGGCAGGGCCGGGTACACTCCAACTGCCTACACATGGAGGGATTCCCGGCTATCCTTTGGAGCGTGCTCAACTCGGTGGGATACAATATTCCACCAATGAAAGGATGGGGGGTACCCTGCTGGCCGCCCCTACGAAGAGATGGGGGTACCCTGCTGCCACATGCAGCTTACGGTTCCACCCCATCCGGAACACCCGGAGTGGCCCTCCCTTAATTTGGAAATCTTGGGATATAGTCTAGAGGATGCTTGGGAAACTGCTGCACTTACGGCACTCACAAATTTTTGCCATCACCATCCTCATTTGGTAGCAGTAAACCCAATTGGGCTATTTCCCGCAGCAGATGAGCATGACCCTTTGTGGCTGGACCGTATCAGCCATCTGGAGCTGTTAGGGTACCTCTGCCCTCAGGAGACAATCCTCACATCCACACGATGCATGAATGCATTGTATAGGCTGCAAGCTTGCCAAGGAGTGGCGGTGGCCCATCTCTCCAACCTAGCACAAGCCAATTTGATGATTGGAGATGGTCAGGCTCAAATTGCTCAACTCACCGCCCAAGTGGGTGTGTTAGAGATGGAGGCCGAAGGTTTGGCGGATGAAGTAAATGAAAGGATTGAAATGAACGACCTACTGCAGGACCAAGTCCATGACCTACAAGCAGATTTAGCGGATGCAAATGAGAAGATTGCCCAACTTCAGGGGCAGCAGGCACAGCAGGTTCCCCCTGAGGTTTAGGACTTGGAAGGGGAGGAACCAGAAGTAGTAGATGAAGCATCAGACATCGAGTTCGAGCCGGGGGCATGATAGCATTGAGGGAAAAATATAACTCTAGTGCAGCCTAGTTTGAGTTAGGAAGTAGTTAACATCTAGTGGTGGTTAGTCGCTAGTGCACAAACTCCTCCTAGATTAGCCTAACTTTTGGACAGTGGGATGTAGGCTAACTTAGAGTCGAGTTACTCTTTTGTAATTAGTGCACGAGGTTGTAATTATTTGTTAACGGGGCCTGTCCCGAGGAACCTCTATTTGTAACTATGTGGAACTGCCCTACTCGCAGCTGAACCGAAACAATGTCGTTAGACGTGCTTCCTCGCAAATCTGGGCTTGGTGATGAATACCAAAGTTGTGGGTTATGTTATAATCTGTGTGATGACAAATTTCAGCATAATTAATGTAGCCTAGAATAAATTAGGTTAATATATCTAAAGTGCACTTTTCTGAAAAACTGCAGCACAGCAGAACCATAATTAATTCTTTCTATCACTTTCGCCTTTGAATCTCACCCAGGCCCGAATACCAAAAATGTTGTAAATCATGTGGACTGTCTACCCACCAAATTTCAGAATTGTTTGATCATTCTACATAAAGTTATGTCCTAATTACTACAGTTGACCACTGAAATTTCAGATAAAACAACAGGGTATAAAAATCCAGTTTGGCCTATCTTAATCATGGATTTGGTTCCTAAGTTGAATATCAAAAGTTAAGATGCTGAGGTTTTCTAGCTACATAGAAAAGATAATTTTTTTTGGATGAGTAGAACTGAAGATATGAAGTTATTTTCGAAATACAATGCTCTGTCCAAAAATTTTTCTGTGAGCATCGTACAATTCATTAATGTCTCTCATTAATTCCTATGAAAAGTCAGATATTATTGGGACCATTGGACTAATGAGAAGACTTTGAATTTCAGATGGTGGGTCCCACAAGGCAAACGCCATAGGGGTTTAATGGAGCAGGAGGGAGTGGGCAAAACCCACCCTCCATGGAGGCGTTCATGGCTGCTCAAGTAGAACTACTACAGCAGTTAGTCCAAGGCCAACAACAACAGAGGGGCAGCTACGTATAAAGATTTTTTGGACATCAAGCCTCCCATATTCAGCCAAGCTGAAGAGCCTCTGGATGCGAATGCTTGGATTCGCACTATTGAATCCAAGTTTTCTTTATTGACAGCTCCTTGTTCAGATGAAAACGAGGTCGCTATGCTGCACAGCAGCTTCGCAGTACGGCTCGCTTGTGGTGGGAAAGTCATTTTACTTCATATCCTGCCGGCCATGTTGTGACATGGACGGAATTCAAAGATGCTTTCCGCGATCACCATATTAAAGAAGGATTGATGGAGAGAAAATTAAATGAATTCCTCACTCTCACTCAAGGAACCCGCATTGTGCTGCAGTATTCACAGGCTTTCAACGGTCTTTGTCAATACGGGTTATAATGTTGACACTGATGCCAGGAAGCATGATCATTTCCGCCGTGGACTTAATACCAAGCTCAAAGAACGCCTCGACCCTATCAAGGCGAACACTTACAACGAGCTGGTGAATCTGGCCATCACTCAGGAAGATTGTATCATGGCACACCGTGCTGAGAAGAAGAGGAAGGCACCATCCGGATCCTCGAGTGCTCCACCACGGAGGTATCCGTTTGTGCGTAATGCTCCTTCGAATGCTGATCAGAGGCCTCCTCCTCGGGGGCGCTGGATTGTCAAGCCACCACCACAGCAGGGAAATTTTCGGCCATCAAATCCTCATCCTAATGGCCCAAGGCCGAATGTGCAGCAGCCAAGTCGTTCTGGAAATTTCAATCATTGCTTCAATTGTGGGAGTACTAATCATTTTGCTCGAGAATGCGCCAGAACAGGCAGCAGAATAAGGCCCAAGGGTCAAAGCCCAGCAGCAACAACAACAAAGGCAAGAGGCCGGTCGTGCAGGTGCGCCAAGGGCGATTGAACTTCACCACTCTCGCTGATCTTCCCGAGGGTGCTCCAATTATGACAGGTACATTTTCTATTCAGAATCGGCCTGCAGTTATTTTATTTGATTCAAGAGCCTCACATAGTTTTATCAGTACAAAGTTTAGTGGAAAATGTGGTCTAGGTTTCACTCATACAAAAAGTGCATATATGATCACAACACTGGGTGGAAAAATTGCTTCTAATCAAATCACATGTCGTGTGCCACTTAAGGTGGACAGTCAAATCATTCCAACCCATCATATTATTCTAGGAATTGAGGACATAGATGTTATCTTGGGTATGAATTGGATGACTCAACATGGAGTCACTCTAGATATTATGGCACGAGCCGTTGAAATCAACTCACCCACACATGGAATCACTACTCTTTATCTGCCACGTCAAAAATGCATAAACTCTTGTGCATTTGCAATGAAAGAAATACAACTAGAAGATATTCATGCGGTATGTGAGTATGTTGATGTTTTTCCGGACGATTTACCTGGAATGCCACCAGACAGGGACATTAAGTTTGTCAATGAATTACAGCCAGACACTGCTCCCATATCAAAAAGACCTTATCGAATGCCACCAAAGGAACTAGCTGAATTAAAAATCCAACTACAAGAGCTTCTAGATAAAGGTTATATTCGACCTAGTTCCTCACCTTGGGGTTATCCCGCCCTCTTTGTAAAGAAGAAAGATAACAGTCTCAGGTTGTGTGTAGACTACCAGCCTCCCAATGCAGTCACCATTAAAAATAAGTATCCATTGCCTCGCATTGACCTTCTTTTCGATGAGCTAGTGGGAGCTAAGGTCTTTTCAAAAATTGATCTCTGTTCTGGCTATCACCAAATCAAAATCCGGCAAAGTGTTATTCCTAAGACTGCCTTCTCTACTTGCTATGGGCTGTATGAGTACCTGGTGATGTCATTTGGTCTCACTAATGCTCCAGCTTATTTCATGTATCTCATGAATTCAGTCTTTATGCCAGAACTTGATAAATTCATCGTGATTTTCATTGACGATATTCTCATATATTCCAAAAATGAAGAACATGCTCGGCACCTTCACATTGTTCTTCAGCGTCTTCGTGATCATCAGCTTTATGCTAAATTCTCCAAGTGTGAATTTTTGCTAAAAAGTGTAAAATTCTTGGGGCACACCATGTCAAGTGATGGAATTGCTGTTGATCCCAGCAAGGTGCAAGAAGTGATGGATTGGAAGCCGCCCACTTCAGTTCATCAAATTTGGAGCTTCCTAGGTCCAGCAGGGTATTATCGTCGGTTTATACCAGACTTTTCAAAAATTGCTTAACCCATGACTGAATTGCTGAAGAAAGGAGTCAAGTTTGTATGGAGTGAAAAATGCATGGAAGCCTTCCACACTCTAAGAAAACTCTTGACTTCAGCACCCGTTTTAGCTGAACCAGACAACTCAAAGCCATTCGATGTCTATTGTGACGCTTCGGGTACTGGACTCGGATGTGTGCTCATGCAAGAGCGTCAGGTTATTGCTTATGCATCACGGGCCCTTCGTCCACATGAGAAGAATTATCCTACACATGATCTTGAGCTAGCGGCAGTTATTCATGCCTTAAAAATTTGGAGGCATTATCTCATGGGAAATCATTGCAACATCTATACCGATCATAAAAGTCTTAAATATATTTTCACTCAAGCTGATCTGAATTTAAGACAAAGACAGTGGTTGGAATTAATTAAAGACTATGATCTGGAAGTACATTACCACCCTGGGAAGGCAAATGTGGTAGCAGATGCACTTAGTCGAAAGGCTCATTGTCATTGTTTTTCCGTAGAGAAAATATCGGAAACCATATGTCAAGAAATGAGGAAACTCAATTTGGAAATTGTTCCTCAAGGTAGCATGAATCACATAGCACTTGAGCCTACTTTGCAAGATCAAGTGATCCTAGCACAATTGAAGGACAAGGGCATTAAAATAATCAAACATAAATTGTCACAAGAGGATCCTAAATATAAATGTTTCCACCAAGATTGGAAGGGAGTTTTATGGTTTGAAGATCGCTTAGTCGTTCCAAAGAACCTAGAACTCCATAAGCAAATCTTAGATGAAGCACACTGCTCCAAGTTCTCTATTCGTCCAGGCAGTAGTAAAATGTATCGAGATCTCAAGCAACAATTCTGGTGGACTAGGATGAAAAGACAAATTGCTAAATATGTGTTGGAATGTGACACCTGTCAAAGGGTAAAGGCAAGCCACCTATCCTGGTGCTCGCACCTTTTCCCGGGATTTACCGACGCTATGCGTTAAGTGGTAAGCGGCGTTCCCGTCGACAACGAGGCGCCATTGGTGACTTCAGGAATCTCCAGATCTGCCGGGTGCCCAGTCCTTCAGAGGTGCTCATAGGGGTAGGGTTTGCGTACCTGTATTCACAGGTGTGAGTGTAGTGCTCAGCCAACCATCCACAGACTGATGGTCAAACTGAAAGGGTAAATCAAATTCTTGAAGACATGCTTCGTGTGTGTGTTCTTCGTTATGGCAAAAATTGGGACAAATGTCTACCTTTAGCAGAATTCTCTTATAACAACAGCAATCAAACCAGTTTTAAAATGGCACCTTTTGACGCATTCTATGGCCGAAGGTATCGGACACCATTAAGCTGGTCCCAAGTAGGAGAACGAAGAGTGTTTGGACTAGACCTAGTAACTGAAGCGAGGTCAAGGTTATTCAAAAACATCTCCAAGCAGCTCAATCAAGGCAAAAGAGCTACTTCGATAGAAGATGTACCCCTTTAAAATTCAAAGTTGGTGATTACGTTTATATTAAAGTATCACCAACGAAGGGTGTACAGATATTTGGGATCAAGGGAAAATTAGCCCCGAGATACATTGGACCGTATGAGATCATCAAAGAATGTGGCCCAGTGGCTTATCAAGTGAAACTCCCTGATCAATTATCAGCTATTCATGATGTTTCCCATGTCTCTCAAATCAAAAAGTGCCTTCGAGTCCCAGACGAAGTGATTGAACAAAAGGAAGTGTGGATATAACCAGATATATCATATGTGGAATTTCCTATTAAAATCCTTGATCAGAAGACGGCAAGTGGTAAAACTGTTTAAGGTACAATGGAATCATCGTACTGAAGATGAAGCCACATGGGAAACCAAAGAGTTCCTTAACAAAAATTTCTGGGGATTTCTTCTCGTACACGAAGGTACGACTATTCCATAGATCCAACTATCTCCAATCTTGAGACGTGATTTCTTTTAAGGGGGGTAGGCTATGGTAACCCATGTTTTAAAACCTTCAAATTAAAAGGAATAGCAGCAGTTTTTGACCTTAAAACATCATTTGACATAAGTCAAACTCCTTTTGACCAACAATAAACCAATGTGACCAAAAACAATTTGTCAATTTCTAGCACTCTATAAAGTGGTCATGGACATAAGCATGTTTATCTTAGAAACAAACCTATAGGGAGGTTAGGAACAAAATTTCAATTTAATTTAATTACAAATTTTGAATTCAAAGCTTATTTGAATAGGATTTGAAAATCACTTTGCTTTTGTATGATCTAGTACTTAAATAAAAAATCGTACAACATGAAAGTTGCAGAGAATAAAATTTGACACAACTTTCATTTTGGGAGATTTTGGAGTTTCAATAGAAATTCAGAAGCAATCGCTAGTCAACTGCAGTTTTCCACGGTCAAACTCTCTCTTTCTCCCTCCTCTGTTTTCCCTTCCTGCCGCGCTCGCGCTCCAGCCGCGACCCTGGCGTGGCACCGTGCCGCCGCACGCCACCGCCGGCCATCCCGTGCACCAGGCTAAGCCAAACCTAGAGCCTGGCACGTTCCTCGCGAAGCCGACCCCACCCGCCAGCCTCTTCTTCCCCGCTCGCCCGCGCACGAACCCGTTTCGCAATGCCGCGCCCGCGCGTCTGCTGCGCCGCACGCCCGAGCCGACCGCCACAGCTCGCCATCTCCACGTGGCCGGTGACACCTGGCCGTTGCGTCGCACCGAGCCAGTGAACAACTGCGACGCGACCATACTGCCCGACCTCCCCACACGCGCACAGTAGCGATCTTGCTCCTCTGCCGCGCACCGGCAACGGCCAATGCCGCAGCGGCCCAACGCGCCCAATCCGCCGTGCACCGAGCCGGACAACAAGCAGTAGCTCCTCGACCACTCGCTCACGCACGCAATCCCCCTCGTCCATGCTAGCATCGCCCTCCCCCTAGCCCGACCGTGCCACACGGTCTCCGAGCTCTGCAAATGGCGCCATTAACGTCGGCGAAGCTCCTCAGCACCGTTCCATGCCCTGATGGCCATCTGGACCCCAAGGCTTCGATGTTAAGCCTCCAACCTACCTCCTGTAGCCTATAAAAGCACCCCCAGGCTGCACATTGCCGTCGCCGAGCTCGTCGTTGCCATTCCCGCCGCTCTGCCGCTGCCGATCCAGCTCATCGTGGGCAGCACGCTCCGCGCCACCAAAGCCCAAACTGACGCCACCATGGAGCTCCCTGACACCTAGCGCAGCTCCCCGGCTATTCAAACTCCTGTCCCTACCACTCTAGAGCTTTTCCCCCATTTCGTCGTCGCCGCCGTCCGCCGCCTCCACGCGGGCAGGTGCGTATCGGTCGTCACATCCTAAACCGAGAACAACACCAGACTCCTCATCTCCCCACGAAGCTAGCCAACCCGTCGTTCGAGCCCGTAGACCATCCATGGCACCGGCGTGAGCTCGCCGGAGCTGCTAGATCCATCGCACTGCCGTCCGCCGCCGTCGAGCCGTCTCCGACCTCAAGACCTACCCCAATTGACTTGGGGTAAGCCACTGAACCTTATAGACTAGATCAAGTCGAGTCTTGGGGCCCACATCACCGGAATCAAACTAGCGCCACCGCCGGCCGACCAGGGACCCATTGTTAAATTTTAAAACTTGAAGGGACGTGAAACGAACCGGATTCCCAATTACGAGAATCCGACTTCCTGTACCCTTGTGATAGTCCCAGGAACAACAGCTATCAAGTACAGAATTCATTTCAGCGGAAATCACATCCATACATTGATTAGGGGCCATCAAACATGATATAGATACATAACGGTAAGGTACAAGCCCTCTGGGCTAAACGACAAAAGGGAAACACTACGCAGTGGATAGCTATAAGCTTATGGTGCTTCGGGCCTTCACCTCCACAGGCATCCTTGAGCGCAGCGCACAGCCCTCATTTGCATCATCCGTCGTGGTTGATCTTGTACTTGGAGTCTTCTCCTGTGTACCCAAAGACTGTCCCCAAGGAAATGGGACAAGTCCACGTCACCAACCATAATATGCAGCAAAGCTTTATAGTGGCCTATACTAGTAATAAAATATTCAAGAAGATTAAGCTAGGGTTTCCTAAGCGCAAGCAGCAGCAAAAACCCAGTTCATCTCATCCCCAAATACCATTCCTCACAACCACATACTCTCCCCAAACCACCCATCATTCTCACAACCACATCGGGCTCGTCCTGCCTCAACAGGTTACCGCAATAAACATCCACCAACTCCTTTCAGTCACTAGTCGACTCGGTGAGGTCCCTCCCCACCTTGTCTCAACAGCCTCAGCTGGTCCAACCTCTCATAACCCTAATCAAGGATAAGGTAAGAAAGTAGAATCCCATGCTAATCTGGATGGATCAGATGCGAGGTCGTCCATGACCGTGGACACGGCTCTACGTATAGTTTTCACTCTGCGGAGGTTGTACTCCAGGAACCACCCGGGCTGCGAGCTGGTGCCCCAACTTGAGACGCAGCCCACAGCAAAGACCCTATAAAGCAACGATACCATCATGCTTCCCTAGGCTTGGGAAACATCCGCACGCTAACATCTGCCCCAGGGATGTGAAACCTTCCCACCGGGGCCAGTCGGGGGCAGTGGTAGATCAGGGAGACTACGCCGCAACGAGTCCCCCTTACACATATCAAGCTCGATCCTCCTACAGTCCTGGTACCGCACTAGATAGGCTTGCTGGAACCCTCCCCATTCTGTGTAGATGGTGAGCACTGTAATTCCCACTTCCGAAAAGGCATCCTGATGCGGTCCTTAATTGTCGGTAAGGCAAGTATCAGTATCAAAAGCGATCCACCGCAACAGTCCGCAATCGGCACCCATTACAGGTATGGCCACCCAAACTCCTCAAGTACTCCTCAAGTACCAACATCAAAGAACCATGTACCCGCAATAGGTACTCCGTAGGAACTGTCCGAGTTCAGTTCCCAAGCACCCCGGTCAGTTGACCGGGTTGTTATCACTCGCCTCCACCGCCTAGCTGCACTACTCCTCCCAAGCCACCCAACTACTCCTCCCAAGCCACCCAACTCACGCCAAGAAGATCAATCACAACCATCCCAACACATGCAAGCATAGCATTCTCATATAGTGGATACTAGGTGGCAAGGATACAGGATAGATAAAAGGCAGTGCAGGCATATTATCATCATGCGAGTAAAGTAAAGCGCTAGCATATTAGTTTGCATGTCTAATAGGTATTTCAGAGAATGGTTGGGCGTGAACCTGGGCATTGCTTGTCCTCTTCATTCCGGTAGTTCATGTAGTCGCCAGCATCCTTCCGCGACTCCGGAGCTCCTAATTACGCGGAAATAAAATAAAGACGGAAACTACTAACAAAGAAACACCAAAACAACGAAGCAAGAACACTCAAACAACACCAAACTCTACACTAACGTGTAGGTCATGATTTTAGAAAAATATAGAAACTGGTTTCATATTTTTCTGAGCTACGGTTGATTTATTATGAATTTTCTAAGTTCAAATCATTTTCTGAAAATATTAAATAATTCCGAAAAGAAAAACACTCAGGTTAGGACACGTGGAAGCACCAGAGCATGCCACGTCATCACTGCTGATGTCAGCATGACATCATCAGTGGGATCGGCTTTGCTGACGACATCGTGGGCCCGGATGACGTCAGCGTTGACTTGGTCAACGTTGACCAGTCAACGGTCAGTGGGTCAGCGGGGTCAGCAGGGCCCACTGGTCAGTCACCTAGGTCGCTGTCAGGTGGGGCCAGGCTGTCAGCGCGGGAGGAAAAAGAAAAGGATTAAAGGCTTCGCGGGCTGGTCATGGGCCGAAAGATCTGGGCCAGAAGAGTTCATGGTGGTAAACTGGACTTGGGTGCAAACTTTAGGCCCACGGGTTGGAATTGGCTGGGCGCTGGCTCGGTGGACTGGGTCTTTGTACACCGAGAGGAGGGTCCCCGGTGGACCGGGTTCACAGGTGCACGGGGCACCGGGCTCATAGGATCAGGTGTGGCCACGCTTGGATCCTCTGTGGTTGGCTAGCTGGGTGTTGGTGTGGTCCAATCTGTGGCCGATCGCCGCACGACGCGCGCGCGACAGCGTTCACGCGACGTGGCCGGAGCGCGGCGGCGCTGCCGCTCTGGCTCACCGGACGGTTTCGGATCGACGGCCTTTGGCTCGGGTAGAGGTCGGCAAGGCTCGGCTTCAAGGGAGGAAACTTGGGCTAGGGTTCGCGAAGGTGGATGGCAAGGAGGAGAGGGGCTCCGAACGGCGTAGTGGCTCCCCGACATTGGGAGCGCAGCGGATGGCCGGTGCACTGCGGCGGCCAGAAAACGGGGTGCAGGGCTGCGGGTGGTTTGGCTCTAAAAGAAGGCGAGCGCTAAGCACGGCGAAGCGGCTTGGCACACACGCGCGCGGGTGAGGGTCTAGCCCTGCCCGCGGCGCGGGCGGGTAACGCGCGCACGCGCCGGGCATTCCTGGGGTGCGGCGGCCACGGCGGCCGAGGAGGGAAGCACGACAGCGGGTTTGCGACGGTCGGCCGGTGGAGCGAAGGGGTCCTACACAGAGAAAGATGGTCGCGGTACGATGACCGGATCCCAGTGGCTGGAGTGGTGGCGCGGCAGCGTCGACACACTGGAATAGGGAAAGAACAGGGGAGGCAAGGCGGTGCTTACCCTGGGGCGAAGAAGAAGAGCGTGGCTGGCTTGATGAAGACACGGTTCGACGGCGGCTCGACGACGTTCCCCTCCCCGCGCTCCACTGATCCGGCTCCGGCTCCTTGGCAGTGGCGGAGGCCCTTGGCGTCGTTGGTGGCTTCGGCGTCGTCGTGGGGAGGCGTCCCCACAGCTCCTCGCGAGTTCCTTCCTCACCCTTCTTCTTCTCCAGCACCAACTCCCTCTCCTCGCCCCTCGAACCAAGGAAGAAGAACACCCCAAGGGGGGCGGCGGTGGCTGAGCAGGGGAAGGCGCCGAGATGGGGTTAAATAGGGAGCCGCGACTAGGGTTCCGTGGTTTCGGACAGCTGGAGATGCTCGGGAGGTGCTCCTGTACACGCGGCGACATCCAGACGGCTGAGCGGGACGGAGCAGGTAGGTGGAGGCGCTCACGCGCAAGGCACGGGCGAGCGCCCGCGGTTGCGACGCGGTGGGGAAGAAGGGGATCTGGGAAGAGAAAGCTGGCAAGGGGGTCCCACCGGTCAGTGGCAGAGAGAAAAGGAGGGGCGCGGGTGTGAGTTTGGGCCGCTGCTGGGCCGATTTCCGAGCGGGCTGCGGCGCTAGGGAGAGAAGGAAGGCAGGCCGGGCTGTGCTGTTTAGCAAACTCGGGAAGAAGTTGAGGGGTGCGAATCAGACTTGAGGAAGGGTTTCGGCCCAACGAGGGTTAGCTAGGTTAGGTTTAGCTTTTGTTAATTGATTTGAATTCAAATCTAATTTGAATTCAAATCCAAACCAAGAACCACAAAACCAAATAAAAACCAAATCAAACTATTTTTATCCTTAGCACTTCAATTCAAATTTTAAATTAAAATTAAATTGCCTAGGAATAAAGGGAGCAAATAGAAGGCATTCTTATATGTTTGTTTGCATGCACAACAATTCACCAAAAATTTTGAAATTCACATTTTTGCATTCAACAAATCCTACGCAATTTTTTGGGATGTTACAGGATGTGAACGTAAGAAACCAAGGACTGAACTGTGAAATCTTTGGTTTGAACACATTGAACTTTGAAAATAGATTAAAAATCGTATAAAAATCATAACAATGCAAACTAAAATTTGATGGGTTCTGTGAGTCCAGATACACACATTTTGCAAAGCATGTACATACTTTTTCTGTGTTGTTTTCAAATGAAAAATCATTCTATGATAAGTTACTTTTGTGGATAACATGACCTACACAGAAGCTTTCGGTCTGAATTTTGGATATGCTATTCCTCACTGTATGTGTAGCTCACTGTACAAAAATCGCCCAAAAATATGAAAACTAGCTCATGTTTTGTATTGATTTCCTTTCCCATCCGTGCTGTAATAAAACATTTGTGTAAATTTATCTACTCGGTAAAATAGGCTCAACTTTTTATGGTAGGTAAGTGATGATGTTTGTAGAATTCAGTAAAATTTATAGCTAAATACAGTAGGTTCTACTATCTGAGTTTGAATAAAAGATTAAAATGTTAATTTTGCTAAATGTGTAATTTCATGAACATATGGTATGATGCAAACCTTTCACCCATGTCTTGCTTTTTTGTTTCCTTTATGTAATGCTACTGTTAAACTTTTATATATGTACACAGTCACCATCAAAAAACAAATAAAAGAGAATCACCTCATCTACAACACTACTTTTGTGAGTATAAAATAATTTTGTTTTGTTATCTAGGTGAATATGGCCACAATCCCATCCCATGATTTTTGTTAAGTTTAATAACCAGTTTTGTTTATACAAGTGTTTAATTAAAAAACCTATAAACATGCGTTTCATATAGACACTAACATCGCTGACGGGAACTACACCCTCGTGCCGGAGAACGAGGAGCCAGAAGGAGCCTTGAACTTGATAGAGACCGAGCAAGACCCGAACCAAGTTTCGGAAGGGCCTAAGGCCGCCATTGAAACGGAAGGCAAGCACCGGAGCATCACCCGGTTTATTCTAAAAAATGCACACCAATTCTGTATTTAATTTCTTATGGTTGTGCATTAGGTCCAAGAGTTGTTTGAAACCTTAGTTGCATTATCCATAGGATCCCAAGTGGCTTACAAATAGAGTTTTGTAATAATGGCTATGCTAATAAATACCCAGTAGAAGTCGAGTGATTTTCTGTCACTCGCGAGTTATAGGAGTTGATGTGTTTACTTATGTTGGAATAATAAGGATTGATGGGTGGGGCTTGGGATTGATTATTTGGGTGGATGTCGATGCCTCGTCCGTCTAGTTAAAATTTTGCTAAGGTCGAAATGTGTCGGCGTTAGTGGTCAAGCTTTTGAACGTACTAAACACATGCTGAGAAATATGGTAATCAGTGAGCCTATGTACCTGATTGAGCCAGGGCGTGGCTTTAGCCCGCTACCCCTGGAATGGGATTCCTTTGCCTGCATTATATGGGTACAAGTGCGGCCACGTCACGCCGCCGTTCCGGGGACCGTTGGGGCCATGTGTCCAAGGGATGCGGGGTCTATATACAAACCGGGGATTGATGGGAACGGTTGATAATGTGTGGACCCATAGTGGTCATGCATGTCGTGTGTTTAGGTCCACCTTGCAAGGTTAACAAATCGATTCGAATCGTCTGTCTCTCGCTGCTACTGAGACTGCTTGATCACAATTCTTCACTGAGTAACAAGTTGAACATGAGCTCATTTAGAATGGTTATATCCACTGGAATCTTGAAAATACAAATTGAAAGAAAGGATCCACTTATAGATGCTTTTCGCAAAACAAACTCCTGAGCCAAAAAGTCTGGCAAGGCTATAATTTTCTATTTGTCGGGTAAGTCTTGCTGAGTATTAGTATACTCAGCCTTGCTTGTGGCTAATTTTTCAGGTACTCTAAGTGAAATGGTTGCTAGTCTGATTTGGCCAACCTAGCTTCCTCCGGGTTGGTCAATCGAGTGGGACCCATCCTCGCATGGTGAGGAACGTGGTTAATGATGTCATGAGAGGCTTCCTCGTGACATCATTAGTTTAGACGAATAAATTTCGTTTGATTCCGTTGTTTTCCTTTGAACTCTGAACTACTTCATTTTGATCTCAATTTGTAATAATTGCAAGTGAACCACCTTGATGTAATAAATGGATTGATGTAATCCCTGGGCTCGTCTTCATACGAGTATTGGTATGCTTTGTTTCGATCTCGAAATACATGGTTGTATCGGGTGAAACCCGACAGACAGCTGTCTTCATCCAATTTAAGTGTCGGATCTCATTTAAGGCGATATAACAACACTTTTATTGGGTTGGGATGAGCAGTTCTGCCACGGTGGGGATACACGGACTACTTAGGTTCGGAATCAAAACAGCTAGCTTTCCCGGGCAACGGCGCCAGAAAGCTTGTTGGCAATCCTTACGGCCTACAGATAAATCCGCAAGCGAACGAATACCGATGTAGCTTTCATCGGGAGTATTCCAAGGTATCGATTTCCATGGGGAACGAAAAGTAAACTGAATCTAAACTAAGTTGTCTAAGGGTAGAGAAGGTACGGGTCTAGAACCTATATCTCCGTTGATCAACTGACCAACCAGGTACTACAAATAGATTCTTGTGTCGGGACACAGAGCCAGTGATACACAGAAAGGGATGAGAAGGGGTATCACCAACCCTGTATCTTTGGCGATCCTGCAGGCCGAGCCAGGCGTGATGGGTTACAAAGGCCGTATATGGCTGTCACCACCTAACGGCTACCACCTTCCTGCCAGCTCAGGGACAATCCAAGCTAACCTCAAGTCTAAGCACCGCGCTTACACTAGTCGGCTAGTACCTACCTCGTATACTAAAGATAGGCACCGAAGCTAAGCAACCAGTATACAACTATACCAATCAACTAAGCAATGAACGAGGAACGAACAAGCATATAAAACTAGAACTGAATGCTCAATTAATTAGAAGGAGATACAAGAGTTACCAGACACGACCTGGATGTTACTCGAAGCAGAGCCGCATCCGTAGAGGTACATGTGGAGAAGAGGGGCCGACACTCTGGCTCTACTCCGGCACACTCACCTCTCATCTCTCCCTATTTTCTAAGTATAAGAGTGGCAGTGCTTCACTAGTGGACTCTTCTCTTCTTGTCTGTCTTTGCAAGTGAATGGAGGCCTCAATTTATAGTGGCCAAGTGTCACACCCGGATTTACACAGAAAACCGAATGCTGTCATATGTGTGCCCAGATGTCCACATAACACATATAGCTTACAAATATGGAAATCAGAGTACATATGCTCGAATAAAATACTTTTACATCAAAGTTTACCTCAAACACAGCGGAAATCTATTTATTAACACTCTCGTCAGGTAGAGCCTCAAGTCCACAGGGACACTGACTGGTTGACCACAGCTTAGTAGTAAGGCAGATCTTTAGGGAATTTAGTAGCCGCAGTCTCATTCATTCCATCTGTTATCCGTCCTGGATTTTGTTGAATAATGGCAAGCATAAGTAATTGTCTTATTAGCAAGTATAACACGAGTATATGTAGGTTTAAAAGAAAGGCTGGACACGGCTGAACTGCATTGGTAATTTTAGTTGATTCATTTTATCATAATCCTAATTACGCTTAGGGCACAACGTGAGGGGGTCAATGGCATCCAGAGCGCGGCAACACATGCCAACAACAAATTAAAGAGCACAACTGGTGGAGCTCCCGCACTCATGGTGGCTCCCAACACGGGACTGTGCCTAACAAGACATAGCCGACGGATCATCCGTCCTCGGTGGATCAAACCATACTCTCACCCATGCTTCTCATAATGTCGCTGGCCCGTCGGTAACTACTGTTAATCTAGAGCCGTACAAGTTACTTGTCCAAGACCAGAGCCATTATAGTTCTAGCGGTGGCGACAGGCTCCTGGGTTGCCGCTTTAAGAACCAGTCCTTACGGAGAGACACTAGGGCCAAGCACAAAGCGTACGCGCTAGCTCCCTGATCCATGTTGCTAAAAAGCAATTTTAACAATAAAGTTGAAATGGACAATTATATCAAGATTAATAGTTAAGCAAAGGTGACAGTAGCTGCGCCTAACAAAGTTCTACCCATATGCAAAAACCCGAGGTAATCAAGGTATAGGATAAACGAAACTAGGTACAACCGTAAAGGGGTAACAATTTAGACACATGTGTATGCAGTAAATAATGTAAAGGAGGTGTTTGGGTAGCAAGGATTGTCCATGCTATACCTGCCTTCCTCAAACTGTTGTTGTTGCTGCTGGTCCTGCTCCTCGTAACCCTCGTACTCGAACTCCAACGCGTACGGCTCACCGACTAGACACAAGAATCATCACACAAACATTCACACAAGCCAGTACATGCAAACAATATTATTCTATTAGAACAGTACACCAAATAGTAAAAACAGAACAAAAGGAGGCTGAAAAACTAATCTACGCTTCGCTACGAACACGTGAGCGCGAAAATCATTCAAATCGGAGCTGCGGTTGAGAAAATACCGCTATCGAAGGATTTGGATTATAAAAGAAAACAACTATATGCTGAATTTATTTTAATTAAATAAAATCATATGTAGGTTATTTAATCAATTGTATTTGAATTTGTAAAGTTGAGCTAGAACTAACCATATTTTATTTCTAATTGTTTATATAGGATTTATACAATTCAACATTTAACTTTAGTAAAACAGGCATGTGAGAGCGGCTAATCGAATAGTAAGATATTCGTGTTCAAATAGTCAATATTATATTTGGAATATATTAGTGTTGATATTATTCAAATTAATATTTAATTATAAAAACTAGGAGTGAAACTCTAATTTGCTTTTAATTAGAAAAGCTAGTTAAATAAATAAACATTATTCAATTTAACATTGGTTTGCAAAAAAACGAGATATGACCTATTTAGTTTTATTTACAAAAAGATATTAAATAATATTATACTCACCAAATTAATATTAACATTAATTGTGAAAATCGTGGTAGAAACCCTAAATTTCTTTCAATGTAATAATGAATAAAAATTCAGAAACAATTTGTATGTTAAGCAACAGCACTAACGCGTAGTTCAAGTTGACATGAATCTAACGCAACAAGAACGGGTCAAAACGGATCAAAAACGTGGAATCTATGGGATAAACAAGGTTGTAGGTGTGACGAACCGGATTCTCACTACCGAGAACCCGACTCCCTGTACCCTCGAGATAGTCCCAGGAATAGCAGCTATCTCGTACAGAACTCATCTCAGTCGAATATCACATCCATACAACGATAAAAGAACCATTACATGACATATATAAAAACACAGCGTCTGATACAAGCCCTTTGGGCTAAATCGACAATAAGAAACATCTGCGCAGCGGTAGCTAAAACATCAGGGACCACTCCTCCACAGGCATCCTTGAGCGTAGCGCACACCCTTCAGTCGTACCATCCGTCCTGGTTGAACTTGTGGTCGGGGTCTTCACCTGAGAACCCAAAGTCTGTCCCCAAGGAAATGGGACTGGTCCACGTCACCAACCATAATATGATGCAAGCTTTAAAGTGGCCTATTCTAAGGTATAGAAATAATCAAGGTTTGAGCCAGGGTTTTCTTATGCAAGCAGCAGCAATAACCCAATTTCATCTCATCACCAACTCCTTCTCTCACACGCACATCCACTCCCCAAATCCCACCATCAACCTCACATTTTCCCATCGGGCTCGTCCTGCCACAGTAGGTTCCCGCAAACACTATTCTCCAACACCTTTCTCTCTCTAGTCGACTCGGTGAGCTCCCTCCCCACCTTGTCTCAACAGCCTTAGCTGGACCAATCTCTCATAACCCAAATCAAAGGATGAGGTAAGAAGGCAGATTCCCATTCTAGTCGGGGCTTCTCAGAAATGGGTCGTCCGTAACTGTGGACGCGGCTATATGTATAGTTTACACTCTGCAGAGGTGGCACTCCAGGATTCCATCCGGGCTGCAAGGCTAGTCCGCAACCAACCTGAGACACAGCCCACAACAAAGACCCTAAACAGTAACGACGCCAATCCTGTCTCCCTGAGCTCGGGAAACATCCGATCTAACATCTGCCCCAGGGTCGTGAAACCTTCCCACCGGGGCCAGTCAGGGGCCGTGGTAAATCAGGGAGATTATGCCGCAACGAATCCCCCCTACACATATCAAGCTCGATTCTCCTACAGTCTCGGCGCCGCACTAGAGTAGGCTTGCTGGAACCCTCCCCATACTGGGTAGATGGTGAGCACGGTATTTCCCATGTCCAAAGTGGGGGCACGACTCGGTCCTTAATTTTCGGTAAAGCGAGTATCTGCATCACAAGCGATCCACCGCAACGGTCCGCAATCGGCACCCATAACAGGTATTGCCGCCCAAACTCCTCAAGTACTCTCCGAGTACCAACCCTCAAGAAACCATGTACTCGCAACAGGTACCCCATAGGGACTGCCCGAGTGCAGCCCCTCAGCACCTCGATCAACGATCGAGTTGTTATTACTCGCTTACACCGCCTAGCTGCACTACTCCTCCCATACCACCCACAACTCATGCCAAGAGGATCAAATCACAACCATCCCAAAACATGCATAGCATAGCATATTTCATAAAGTGAGTAGTAGGTAGCAAGGTAACATGATATTAACAAAGGCAGTGCAGGTTTATCATGCGAGTAAAGTAAAGCGCTACCATACTAGTTGCATGTCTAATAGGTATTTCAGAGAATGGTCGGGCGTGAACCTGGGCAAATGTCTTCGTCCTCGTCAAAGTAGTTGTTGTAGTGGTTCGGCTCCTCCTGACTCTCCGGAGCTCCTAAGGTTGCGTAAAAATAAAATAAGACACGACTACTAGCAAAGAAACACTAAAATAGTGACGAAAGAAGACCCAAATAACACTAAACTCTACACTAACGCGTAGATCATGTTTTTAGAAAAATATAGAAACTGGTTTCATATTTTTCTGAGCTACGGTTGATTTATTATTAATTTTTGAAGTTTAAATCATTTTCTGAAAATATTAAATAATTTCTGTAAAAGAAAAACAGACAGAAATTAGCCTGCTGACGTAAGCATGACGTCATGCTGACGTCAGCAGTGGGGTCCGCCGAGGATGACGTCAGCAGTGGCCGTTGACTGGTCAACGGTCAACGGGTCAGCGGTCAACGGTCAGCTCTGGTCAGTGGGCCCCAAGTGTCAGTGACTCTCAGAGTATGACATGTGGGTCCCATACGTCAGCGCAGTTAAAAGAAAAAGATTAAACGCAGGCTGGGCTAGAACTGGGCCGAAAGCAACTGGGCCGAGGAAAGTTCAAGGGTGCAAACAAGACTTAAAGTGCAAGATTCGGCCCACGAAGGGGCGCTGCTGGTGCTGCTATGGTGGACCAAGTCCACCGTGAACCGAGTCAGTGGTTCACGTTAGCCAGGCGCATGGGATCCAGGTGTGGCTGACTCGGGATTTTCTGTGGCTTCGCGTGTGGCGGCTTGGTGTGGTCGCTCGTGTGGCGTGGCCACGACGCGACGCGAACGCGCGCATGGGTGCACGACCAGCGGCGACGGTCGGTGGTGGTTCTCACCGGAAAAGCCTAGGCTGGGCTCAAGATCGGTCGGAGAGGCTCGGCTTGGGTTCGGCGAACACGTTCGGGGAGAAAAAGGTGGGTGACTGGGTGCGGTTTGATCCTCCCGACGCGAACAGCGGCGGCACGACCATGGACGCCGGTGAGCTACAACGGCGACGCGGGATTCAAGTGCAACGGTGCACGATTCGGGTTAGGCGTGCGAGCGTGCGGCTCTAGCGACCGCTAGAACGCAGTTAGGTGCGCATGCGCGGGCCTGTGGCTGTCCACGGCCGCGCATGGCCTCGGCGTTCGCGCGCGGCGAGTAGAGCTCGGCCGCGGCGGCCTCGGCTGCGGGGAACAAGGCAACGAAAGGTTGCAGGTGCGACAGCGGCACGAAGGGGGGTTCCTGCACATGCGACATGGCCACGACTCGAAGGTCGGGTCCCAGGGGCTAGCAATGGCGGTGAAACTCGCCGGAGACAGGGGAGAAGAAGGGGCTCCGCGGTTGGCTCACCTAGGGGCACGTCGAGGTACGCTGTAGCTCGGGGAAGGGCTCGCGGTGCTCCTCCAGTGCTCGTGCTCCTCCTCCCGTCCCAAGTCCGGCTCCTCCTCGGCGGGTCCACGGACGGCGGCGTCGGCTTCGGCGGCGGCGACGCGGGGAAGACGATGGGCTCCTCCTCTCCTCTCACGAATTGGATCGGGATGAAACCCCAAAGGGGTGGCGCGGCTTGCGGAGGAAGAAGGTCGGCAGTGGCTTTTAAAGGGGATGACGCTAGGGTTTCTGGGCACGGACGGCGAGATGGAGTGCTCGGGCGCCCGCGGACACGCGTCCGCGTCGCATCGGGCCGCTCAGGGGGCGATGGGACCGGCGGGGCAGTTGGAGCTCACGGGTGCGCGGCCGCGGAAGAGAGAAGCGGCGCGGGGAAGAAGATGACGCGAGGAGGGAGAGATGGCTGACAGGTGGGGTCCGCGCGTTAGAGATAGAAAGAGACGCGGCGGGGACGCGGTGAGGGGCTAGGCCGTGCTAGGCCGAAAGGCCGAACGGGCTCCTCGGTGGGTTGCCTCGGGGAAAAGAGTTGGAGGGTGTTAGATGGACTTTGGCTTCGGGAAATTGGCCCACGAACAGTTAGAAGAGTTAGGAAATTAGTCTAAATAGTTAGAGTTTGAATTCAAATCTAGAATTTGAATTCAAACCAACCAAAATCCAGTTAAATCCAAATAACTCCAAATCACACTATTTCATCCTTAGCACTTCAAATTGATTTTAAATTTCAAATTTAAATTGCCTAGGAATTTAGGGAGCAATTAGAAAACACTCTTATATGTTTGTTGACTTGCACAAAATTCACCAAAAATTTTTAAATTCCCATTTTTGCACTCAACAAATCCTATAGGGAATTTTAGGGTTGTTACAGTAGGGACCTAAACGCAATTAACTATAGCTTCCAGGGACTAGCTCGGAACATTTCAAAGACTCAGGCTGCTGGCACTGGGCTCCCCTAAGCGTTCCCTCAGGAACGTTTAGGGGAAAACCCCCTGCAGCGGTGTCCTCTACCAGGTTTGCTATGGCAGCGGAGGCCACCGCTTTCGCCAAACCCAGTGGAGGTAGCGGGGTCCGCTACCCCGCCACGGTGGCAGCGGGCCCACCACTGCCACGCCGCCTTGGCCGCCGCGCCGCGCTCGGAGGGGAGGGAAGCAGCAGGAGGAGGAGGCGAAGCTGGCCGCGTCGCCTCCTCGACCTTTCTCCCGACGCCGACCCGTCCCGGCCATGCCACTGCCGCTGCCGCCGCTGCTCCATGTGCGCCACCGCGGCCAGCTGCGCCGCATCCGCCATGCTCCACCGCCGCCGCTCATGCTTGCGCCGCCGCATGCGCCACGCTCCACCGCCGCCGCTCGTGCTTGCGCAGCCACAACAGCGAGCTCCCGCAGGAGGAGGCGTCGGCCGCGGGAGTCGACAGGCACCGTGCTGCACGCGGATGGCGCCGGGAGGAAGCCAACGCCGAGGCGGTGGCGGCGGAGGGATAAGAGGAGCAGCTGCGCTGCGAGGTCTGACGCCGCTGGTCGCCTACCTCCTCGCACCGCTGCTCCCGCTTGCGCTCCCGCCAGGGCCCGCGCGTTGGCGTCCTCCGTGCTCCGAAGGGCTGCCGCCTACTCCTGCGCCGGAGCTAGAGATGGCCGGTGTGGCTGCCGCGCCTCCGACGGTGTCACGGGCGGCGGGGCCGGCGTGGAGAGCGCGGACGGCTGGATGCGGCGCGCCGGAGGGGAGGCAGCGGCGCAGGGGAGGGGAAGGGCGGCGGAGGGAGGGAGGGAGCCGGGCACCGCGCTGGCCCAGCTCGCGCCCGCGGCCTCCAGCTCCCGTCGGGGAGAATAAAAAAAAGAGGGGGATGGTGATTGGAAATAAAAGGGGAATAAAATATGTGATAGTTGGGATCAAGGAGATGTATTGGGAGATATGGGTACGGGGAAAATTAGGATAGGGGAAGGAATCTTGATGACCAGGATATAATATTCCATTTAGGGGAGGAAAATAGAGGAAGACGAGTGCGAATAGCCTCAGCGTATAGTTACCGAGAATGGATGGTTCCTCGGGGTTAGATCTGTAAAAGATCAGGAGCTCGGGCTGGATTGAAAAGGGTCTAAACTTTTAGGGGGTTATCGGCAAAAGCTCCATGAGCTTCCACGGTCGGCGGCTCTGATCAACCTGCTCGCCGGCGCTATGGGGGGTGGGGGTCCTGGGCGAGGCACGCGAGGGAGAGAGGAGACAGAGGGGAACACGTGGGGGTTCTCACCATGGGCAGAGGCGCAGGAGGTTGGGCGGCAGTCGTCCCGCGGCGGAGACAGAAGGCCGGCGACGAGGGGCTCGCGCGGCGGAGCTCCTCCGGCAGTGAAGAGGCGACGAGAAGGTGCGGATGGCGTGCGGCTCGTCAAGGGGAACACCCTGGTTGCAGGGTTCTTCGTTGGTGATGACCGAGGCATCCGGAATCCGATGAGGACGGTGGCGGCTGGGACCTTCCCGTGGGTGGCGAGCTCTGACGATGGGACGACGACTTGAAGCGGCGGCAAAGCCCCGGCTCGGCAAGGTGAAGGTCTTGGCGGCCTCGGCTTCACCCGGCATGCCGCGGACTCGGCGAATTGCGGGCAATGGCGGTGACTTGGAGCTCCGGCGGCGGCGGCGCTCACAGCTAGGGTTTTGAGGCGCGGGTGCGGGAAAATGGGTCGAGGCGAGGGCAGCCGCGGCTAAATAGGCACGGGAGGTTGCTAAGGAGGCCCACGCCTCGGCGTGCGAGCCACGGTGGCAGACGCACTCAGCTCCACCAAGTTCGGCGGGAGGTTGGGGATGACTTGCGGGGCCCGCTCGTCAGCGAGGGAGAGGAGGGGGCGGCTGCGTGCTGGGCTGTCGTGGAGAGGAGCTGGGCCGGGGCGCTGGGCCAGAGGCGGATGCGGGGGCTGCCGCGGCGAGCTGGGCCAGGCGGAGCTGGGCCGCGAGCTGGCGGGGAGGAAGAAGCTGGGCCGGGGGCCCAAGCGGAGGCGGGGTCGCGCGTGGGGAGCGGCTGGGCCGCGGGGCGGGCTGGAGATTGGGCCGAGCGAAGGGAGTGGGCCGCTGCGGGAAGGAAAGAAAGAAGGGGGAGCAAGCTCGGCCTAGGAAAAGAGTTCAGGGAGGAGAATCGAACTTTGGTCAAAACAACTTTTCTAAAGCTTCAAACAATGCAATTCAAATTCGAATTTAAATTAGATTTAAATTCCAATTAATTTGCACACAACCAAAACTCTATGCAGCAGCATGAATGCAACAAAGATGTTTTAAACCTTATATTTGGTTTTAATTCCCAAAAATAATTTATTTACCCTATATTAATTATGAGCACTTTAATAAAAAGCATATTAATTACTAAAATTTTTAAATAGGCCTAATTTAGGGTGTTACACCAAGGACGGTGCAAGGAAGGGTAGCAGCCAAGGCAGCTGGGAGGCGGTGCCGGGCTGTTCGGGCGAATCCATGTGGCACCGCCTCAACTCCTACGGCCTAGTTCACTACTCAGGGTCAGTTGTAAGGTGTGGAGCCAGTTCGGATGAACTGGGGCGTTCAGCCGAACCCGTGGAGTTTGGCTGAACCGCCCTCTGCACCGCCTTCGTTCCTCCCACGTGCTGGATCACCTCCTGGGTCGGTTGGCAGGTCGGTTCCTCGGTCTGGGCTGAACCGGACTTGGGCCTCTCCTGTCTTCCGGTCCACTGGGTTGATGGCAGCCACAACGATCCATGTGCTTTTTGCCTCAACTTTGGTCATATGCCTCCTGGAATTAAATAAACACCAAAGCTTGTGGAAATGGTTAGAAATAAGTCCTATAGCTATGGTGCATGGTTTCATTGTGTTTATTTTATACTCGGTTGGAGGTCGGGAATCGGTCCGTAATGACCGCCAACAATAGGACTGCTTGCTTCTGTTAGCGGAGTGAGTAGTCGTTGTCTAGTGTAGGTGCGGTACCTAGACTAGGTGGTGACCTTAGTTTATTCCTAAGCTGGCACAGAGGTGGTGGTTGTTAGGTGGTCACAACACTATACGACCTTTGTAGTCCATCACGTCTGGCTCGACCCGTAGTATCCTAGAGTGCGGGGTTGGTGGCATGCCTTCTCATCCCTTTCTGCGTGTCGGCGACCCCGTTGTCCCGAAGCTAAGGTATTAGAGTTATCCTTGATCTCTTAGAACTAGTCTCTCAACTTCTGTATCTCTATTCCCGAGTAACCCAGATAGACCAAGTACCCATGATTCCTCTTCCTCTTCTCGTTGTCCTCCCATCTAGCTAATCCTTCTCTTTCCAATCCGAGCCACCCTTGAGCTATGTGTCATGGTATATCCACTCTTATCCAATACTGTTATCCCCCTTCCTTGATAGTTGTGTACCCTGCTCTGATAGTCTCAAATATCGGTTTACTAGTATTCTTGCTAAAGCTTCCCTATGGAAATATAAATTATGATACCTCGGATTACTGTTTGCGCTCCTTACGGCCTACAGATAAAACCCCAAGCGGACGGATGGAATGGAGTGGATGAAGTGGACGACAACGAGAGTATTCCAAGGTATCGATTTCCACAAGGAACAAGACGTGAACTAATTCTAAACTAAGTTGTCCAAAGTTGATGGAATGGAGTGGATGAAGTGGACGACAACAAAGTAAAGGGAAGAGAAGCAATATGAGGGTAGAGAAGGTACGGGTCTGGAGCTAATGTCCTTCCCTAACTAACTGAGCAGACGGACTCTACTGATAAATGATTGAATGGGGACAACAGGGCCATCAACACGCAGAAAGGGATGAGAAGGCGTGCCACCAACCCCGCACTCTGGGACCCTGCGGGCCAAGTCAGGCATGATGGACTACGTAGGTGGTATAGGGTTGTCACCACCTAACGACTACCACCTCCGTGCCAACTCAGGAACAATCCAAGCTAACCTCAAGTCTGAGAACCCGCTTACACTAGTTGGATAGTACCTACCTCCTATAGAAAGGTAGACACCCAAGCTAAGAAACCAGTATACAATTATATCAATCAACTAGGCAATGAACGAGGAACCAACAAGCATATAAAAGTAAGAACTGAATGCTCAATTAATCAGAGAGATATACAAGAGTTACCAGACATGACCCGAATGTTACTCGAAGCAAAGCCGCATTCATAGAGGTGCAGCTGGAAGAGGGGCCGACACACCGGCTCCTCTCCGGGACACTCACCTCTCCTCTCTCCCCATCTTCTAAGTATGAAAGTAGTAGCGCTTCGCTGATGAGATGTTCTCTTGTGTTGTGTGTTGTGTAGGTGAAAGAGGGCCTCTACTTATAGCAGACAAGGACGGTGCAAGGAGGAGTAGCAACCAAGGCAGCTACGAGGTGGTGCCGTGCCGTTCGGTGGAATCCCTCGCTTCGGCCGAACTACCATATGCACCGACCTTGTTCCCTACGGCCTGGATTGGCTGCTGGGAGGCAGTGCTGTGCTGGGGGTGGTTCAGCCGAACCGCCACAGTTTGGCTGAACTGGGCTTCTGGCCCAGCAGCGACCCTGCACCACCTCTCCCTTCTGGACCTTCTGGGTTGCTTCTCCTTGGTGATCTTCATGTTGTTTTGGCCTAGAGGTGATGTGGCGGTGGTCCACGTGTCTTGTCTGGTCACTGCTTGGTCATCGCTTGTGTGGATGTCCTCCGGTTGTGCTTCGCATCGTGTACGGCTAAGGGGTAACCGGGTGAACCGTGTTGTTCAACCGAATTGATCAATTCCGACCCCTATAGCATGCACTTGTCCATATTGCACCTGCACAATGGATAATTACCAAAACTCATGGAAATGATTAGAAATAAACCCAATAGCTATGGTGCATTATTCTGTTGTGTTCATTTTATTCTCGGTTGGAGGTCAGAAATTAGGCCGTAACGACCGCCAACAAGCTCCCCCAAACTTAGATCTTTGCTCATCCCGAGTAAAGAATTGAAAATAGGAGCAATTCTAAGATAAAGGTTCTTTCATGACATCAACAATTGCATATTGAATATTCCAAACCTTTCTCCATACCTGTCGATTTGAAGTGGCTATCCCTTGGATCTTTGGGCAGTTGATGAATGGAACGGCTCTTACAACAAGATCTGACTTGGTCATCCTGCATTTGGGGTTTTTTGATTTTTCACAAATAAATGACCCTTGTCCTTTCATCCATAATGTTTTCATGCTCTCTGGAGTCACTCCTTTTCACTCTTTTGTATGTTTTCTCTTTGTCCCTCAGGTGGAGATCTTATCAATACATATATTTCTGTCAAGTCGAAGACTAGTTCCTGGAGATGTGTCAATTGCCTTTGATCAACTTCCAAGTTTGGGATGGAGAGTTCACTGTTGGTCCTCAGCCTTGTGACCCCTTCTTTCTTGTTTCTTGAATCTTTGGACTTTCATGAGTCCTTTATTTTTTTCTAGGGTATCACCAAGGCATGAGGACATCTAATGCAACTTTGATGATAAATATATGGTTGCAAATGATCTGGGGCAACAAGACTGTCTCCAGGGACTCAAAATTTGATCGCACCGGTGGGTGTGAACGGGTCAAACATTGACGGTTCGCAGGCGAGCAGCACGGGAAGTCAGCTCGACCCATCGGGCTGCGAGCGGCTGTCCTCTCATGCCGTCCTCCATTCAGTGAGAACGGGACGGCGAAGGCGAGGCACATAGCCTGCTTGGCTTGCAGGGATCCACCGATCCGGCTTGCTAGGCTCGAGCCTTTGGCTGAGGACTGATCTTTGGAAGAAGATGTGGATGCCATAGTGGCTAGGAGGCAGGAGTTTTCTATTGAGGTAATGATGAGAGATGACGGGGGTCTCTCTGTTTTTATCGTAGAATTCCCGATCGAAAAACGACCTCCCCGACGTTTTCCTCCCGGTTTTCTGAATGGGCTCGGTTGTAGATGAGATGGGAGAGGATTATCCGCATACCGGGCGAGGTACGTCGGTTAGGCTGAGCTTGGTTCGGCCGAACTGGCCTCCGGGCTCCATTGCATGCGGGCCGAGCCCTAGTGCCAAATTCAAGGTCATGACTTTGAGTGTTGAGGCTCAAACTTTGAGTCTTGCCATAAACCAATTGGTATGGGGTCATCCCGATGGGCATTTTATATTCCGTACAGTATGCCCAGAGTGCGTCTAAGAGTTTATCTTTCCAGTGCTTGCCTATTCACAGTGGCGGAGCTGCAGCCTAGGCCGAGGCCCTAGTCACCGGGCCAATTTTTGCACACTGTAGCAGGTACTGTAGCAAAGAATATGGCCCGTTTCCTATGCTATAGCGAATGCCGGCCTTAGTCGTTGGCCCGGCCCAGCTCCGCCACTGCCTATTCATGTATCGTCTTTTGTAGAATATCCTTGATCTGTTCGTTAGATGTTTCTGCTTGACCACTAGTCTAGGGGTGATAGGGTGTAGCCACATTGTGCTGCACCCCCAAACTTGAAAGATACCTTTGGAAGCCTGAGTCGATGAAGTGGGACCCACCATCGCTAATGACTATCCTAGGAACGCCAAAATGAGGAATGATGATTTCATGAAACATTCGTCTGGCATTCCTGGAGTCCGCAGCTATGCATGGTAGGGCTTCTACCCACTTAGAGACGTAATCTACCGCTACCAGGATGAACTGGAACCCTTCTGAGTTGGGGAAAGGACCCATAAAATCGATTCCCCAGAAATCGAAGATCCCTACTTGAACGTTACTGGTAAGTGCCATTGCGTCTTTAGCATTTATGTTTCCATGTTTCTGGCTGCGGGAGCACCTTCCCTTAGAAGCAGCTCATTTCGATGAGCCCAGTCTTTCCCGTCGTTGACCCAGCTTCATGGAGTATGGCCAGCAAAACGATTCGTGAGTTCTCTACTCGATATAGCGAGAACGTGTGAATCGGTCCAGCTCCGCCAGTCAGAGATGGTAACTTCGAGCTCAAGCCAGCCCTCATCAATATGGTGCAGGCTAGCCCATTCTGTGGCAAGCCACACGAAGATGCCAATGCTCATCTTCAGCATTTTCTAGAGATTTGCAACACCTTCACCATACGCGGGGTAAGCATCGATGCCATTTTCCTTCGTTTATTCCTATTTTCAATACTAGGCAAGGCAAAACAATGGTTTTATGCTAACCGCGAAGCCATAGACACTTGGGAAAAATGTAATAGCGCAGTTTTCCTAAAATTCTTACCCGTTGGGAAAACCAATGCCCTCCGGAATAAAATTGCTAACTTCCAGCAGTTAAAAGATGAAACAGTCCCGAAGGCATGAGATCGCCTCCAGGACTATATATCTGCTTGTCCTCACCATGGTATGCAGAGTTGATTCATCATCCAAACTTTCTATCACAGGCTTAGAAGCTCTGCCCGTGAATATTTGGATGCCGTTGTAGGAGGTTCTTTCTTCTCTCTTGAGGAGAGTCGTGCATGTGATAACCCAGGAATTGAGACCTTTAAATTAAAATGGATAGGAGTTAATTTTTGACCTTAGGCACATGTTTGACCTAAGTCAAACTCATGTTGACCAATGCAAATCAATGTGACCCAAAACAAATTTTCAAATACTGCATCCTTTGAGGTGGTCATGGTCAAAAGCATAGTGATCATAAAAGCAAACTTAAACAGTAACCAGGGTCAAAAGATTGATTCAATGTGATTCCAACTTTTGATTTTCAACTTTATTTGAATAGTATTTAAAGACCACACTTTTGCTGCCTATTATATGGCTCAATTCAAAAATCGTCCAACATAAAAGTTGTAGAGAAGGAATTTTGGCACAACTTTCATTTTGGGAGATTTTGAAGTTTAATGTAAAATCAGTTGGAATTCGAAGGTCAAACATACTCAATCGCTGGTCAAACATCTCCCCCTTCCCCTGTTCCCCTGCTCCCGAGCGCCATCGCGCTCCCGCTCGGCGCCGCCGCGCCGCCGTGTCGTGTGCCCGCGGTTTCCCACATCACTCTAACCCACCTGCCGGCCTCTCCTCCCTGCTACCCTCTCCTTGCGAGCGCGCTTCCGCCCAGCACCGGTGCGCCATGCGCCACGCGGCCCGCGAACTCTGCCGACAAGCTAGCCATGCGGAACAACAAGCAGCCGGTTTCGCCCACTCCTCTGCGTCCGAGAGGCCTTCACCCGCACAAAGCCGCTCCACCGCCAGCCCAACATAGCCACGCGGCCGTCGGACCCTAACCATGGTGCACCACGGCCGCCAGCGAGGCCCCGACGCGCGTCCACTGATCCGCCGTCCAGTTGGCCACCAAAGCTTCACTTTGTAGGCTTCCTCTCACCCCAAGTCGCCTATAAAAGGAGCCGCAGGCCGCGCATTGGCTTCCCCGAGCTCGCCGTCGCCATTTCCGCCACTCCGCCACCGCCGATCCACCTCTCCGTGGGCAGCCCGCTACGAGCCATTCCAGCTCAGCCCGAGCCTACCATGGGACTTCCAGTGACCTAGCGCAGCTCCCCGGCCCCTCAAAGCTCTTCTCCCATCGCTCTCGAGCACCACCGCCGCTCACCGTCGTCGCAGTCCGCCGCCTACAAACCACTACAACCTAAACCAAGCTCACCAGCACATTCCTCACAACCCCACGAAGCTTCCCGACCTGTTCCTCGAGCTCCCCGAACCTCACAGCATCGGCGCAACCTCGCCCGAGCACCATAGATCCGCCTCGCCTCCGTTCGCCGCCGTCAAGCTATCTCCGTCCACGAGACCGCTTCCAATCGAACCGTGGTGAGCTCGCGATGCCTTCGGTACCGTGGTGAGCTCGCGATGCCTTCGGAACAAGTCGAGCATAGGGCCCCACATCACCGGAATCGAACGCACGCCGCCGCCGGCCGGTGAAGGACCCTGTGTGAAATTTTAAAACTTGTAGGGTTCTGAACGCAAAGAACCAGGGACCTATTCGTAAAACGTATGTTAAGTTTGATTTGAAAAACAGTGAACTTCAAAATTCAATTAAAAATTGTATAAACATTGTAAAAATACAAACTTAATTTTTTTTGGACTCAGTGAAGCTAGCCCTACAACTTTTGCAAATAAATTATATAGTTTTTCTGTGCAGTTTTTGCGCTAAAAATAAAATAATATTTTAGATCTATTATGCATAACTTGATCTACACATAAGCTTTGGAGCTGAATTTTTGATATGTTGTTCCTTATGCTATGCCTAGATCACCGTACACAAAGAACCTAAAACTATGACATTTAGCCTACTGTTTTCTATTTATTTAGTTTCTAGCCTTGCAGTAGTAAAAGATTTTTAGTAAATTAAATACTCAGTAAAATATGCTCAACATTTTATGGTAGGTTAGTAATGATGTTAGCAACGCTCAGTAAATAAGATATATAACTACAATATGTCCTGCTACCTGAAGGTAAATAACAGAATAAATGTACACAATCACTATAAAAAAGGAAATGAAAGAGAATCATCATTAAAACAACCTTACTTTTATAAATATAAAAAGTTGGTCATGATATCTAGGTGAATATGGCCACAAATCTACCCATGCATTTGTTAAGTTCAATAACAAGTTTTGTTTATGAAAATGTTTAATTAAAATCCTATGAACATGCATTCAATGTAGACACTAACATCACTGACGGGAACTACACCCTCATGACGGAGAACGAGGAGCCAGAAGGAGCCTTGAACTTGATCAAGACCGAGCAAAACCCGAATCAAGGTTCGGAAGGGCCCAAGGCCAGTGTTGTGCAGAAAGGCAAGCCCCGGAGCATAACCCGGTTTATCTAAAAATTCTGCAATACTTTATGTACTTATGTTTGTGCACTTAGGTATAAGAGTTGTTTGAAACCTTAGTTGCATTATCCATAGGATCCTAGGTGGCTTACCAGTATAGGCACGTGGTAGTGGCTATGCTAATAGGTAGAAGTCGAGTGATTTCCTGTCAATCGTGAGTTAGAGGAGTTGATTAGTTTATTTATGTTTGAATCACAAGGATTGATGGGCGGGGCTTGGGATGGATTGTTTGGGATGATGTTGATGCCCCGTCCGTCTAGTTAAAATTTGCTAAGGTCGTAACATGTCGGCGTTGCTGGTCAAGTTTTTGAACGTACTAAACACATGTTGAGAGATTTAATGGTAATCAGTAAGCCCAATACTTGATTGAACACGGGCGTGGCTGATCTCCACTACTCTTGGAATAGGTTTCCTATGAGTACTCATATGGGTGCATGTGCGGCAAGGCACGGTGTCGTTCCGGGGTCCTTGAGCCTTGTATCCTAAAGGATGTGGACTCTGATCACAAACCGGGGATTGATGGGAACAGTTGATAATGTGTGAGCCCAGCATGGTCATGCATGTCGTGTGTTTAGGTCCACCTTGCAAGGTTAACAAATCAATTCGAAACTCAGTCTCTCGCAATTCTGCATTGAGTAACAAGAGAAATGTTGGATAAGATAAATGGATTATCTTGTATTAATGTATTGCACCACCATGTTTGTTTAGTTTTAGTGCTCACATAGAATGGTTATATTCATTGGAATCTGGAAAATAAAATTTGGAAGTAAGGATCTACTTATAGACGCTATTGACAAAACAAACCTCTCAGCCAAAAAGCCTTGCATGTCTAGGAGGATTTAGTCTTTCACCTGTCGGGTAAGTCTTGCTGAGTATTAGTATACTCAGCCTTGCTTTTGGCTAATTTTCAGGTACTCTTGTTGATATGGTTGCTAGCTTGACTTGGCCGTCCCAACTCCCTCCGGGTTGGACTGTTGAGTGGGACCCGTCCTCAGAGGTCGAGGAACGTGGTGAATGATGTCACGAGAGGCTTCCTTGTGATGTCACATGTATCGACGAGTAGACTTCATTTGTTTCCATTGTTTCATGTTGTACTCTGAACTACTTTATTTCTGAACTTGGTTTGTAATAAAATAATATGGACCTTCATGTTCTAATAAATGTTGGATTGATGTAATCCCTGGGCTCGTTTTCATGCGAGTGTTTGTATGCTTTGTTTCGATCTCGAAATACGTGGTTGTATCGGGTGAAACCCGACATACAGCTATCTTGATCCAATTTAAGTGCCGGATCACATTTAAGGTGATATAAGTACACTTTTATTGGGCTGAGATGAGCAGTTCTGCCACAGTGCAAAGTCCCTTATAGAGAAGATGGTTGAGAACCAAGGTTGGTCCGATGATCGTGCCCAACCAAGGACCCGAGGAGTTCACCAAGTTGAAGCTCTAGACATGCTCGCTGCCAAGATGGACCTCCTAATGAAGAAGTTGGAGGCCCCTACTCAAGAAACGGTGAAAGTCATGGACGCTCACATGACTTGTGAGGTCTGTGGCAATATCGGCCATTCGGGGAATGACTGCCCTGAGATGCGAGAAGATGCCCACTACGTCAACAACTCAAACAACAACGGGTACCGACCGAACAACTACGGCAACCAAGGCTGGAATTCGCGCTCAAACCTCCCATTTGAGAGGCCTCAACAAAGGTAACAACTTCAATTCCAATCATTTCAATAATAATCAGCCATCACTTAGAGATTTAGTGTTTAGCCAAGGTAAAATCACTGAGAATATCAATAAAAAGCTTGTTGCTAATGATAAAATCCTGGAAAGCATAGACTCTAGACTGGATTCATTCTCTTATGCTATTAAAAGTCAACTGAGCTTTAATTAAATGATAGAAACTCAAGTTGCTCAGTTAGCTACATCTTTACCTTCGTGTGTGTCGGGGAAAATTGCTGGGCAATCAGACAATTGTCCCCGTGACAAGGTTAAAGAGGTCACCATGAGAGGGGGTAAGACCACTCAGGACCCGCCATATTCTAATGGTGCAGATAAAAAAGGCAGCCACTCCAGCCAATCATAGCGAACAGGAGGAGGCTGCAGCAGAACCTCAAAAGACCAGCCCTCAGAAGGAAACAAAGACGTCCCCTCACAAATTCTATGACATAACTGTGCTGTCATTCCCAAGAAGATGTCACAAACCAACGGTGGATGAAATATTTAGCAAATTTATTGAGGTAAATCGAAAATTATACTACCTCCGTTCCAAATTACTATTTGTTGTTGACTTTTTTTCATGATCTTTGACCAGTCATCTTATTCAAAAAATTTGTCCAAATATACAAACTAATATGTTATATTTAAAGTATATATGATGATAAAACAAGTCACATACAAAATAAATTATACTTGTGAAACTTTTTGAATAAGACAAATGGTCAAACATTAAACGAAAAAGTCAACAATAAATAGTAATTTGGAATGGAGGTAGTACGTCAATATTCCATTACTTGAAGCTATGCAGGTTCCCACATATGCCAAGTATCTAAAGGACATCCTCAACAACAAAAGGGCAATGCCTACCACCTTGGTAATTAAACTAACCGAAGCTTGCAGCACAGCCATTTTAAATGACCTCCCAGATAAGAAGAAGGACCCAGGATGTCCTACCATTGCGTGTTCCATCGGGGTGCAACAATTCGACCACGCCCTGTGCGACCTTGGAGCAAGCGTTAGCATCATGCCCAAGGTAGTGTTCGATAAACTGAACCATACTTCCTTGTCCCCTACTACTATGTACTTGCAGCTAGCGGATCAATCGATTCGCTATCCCGCGGGAATAGCCGAGGATATTCCGATTAAAATCTGGGAATTCTTCGTGCCCGTGGACTTTGTGGTGCTCGGTATGGAGGTTGACATGAAGACACCTCTCATTCTTGGGAGGTCATTTCTGAGTACCGCCAATGCAAACAATGACGTAGGAGCCGGAGAAATCGGTTTGAACATCAACGGCAAGGAAGAAAAATTCTCGTTCAATCCCAGGGTGGAGAAATGCTCTCAGGTGTGTATTGATCCAATTTAAGATTCCACTAACCTGGAAAGGTCAAGGCGGTTGCATCCAAGCCACAGATGGATAGTCTTGTGGCCACCATGAAGCAACACTGGGAGAATGAATGGAAACGTCCTGCGCCACCAACACAGAAGAAGACAAAGAAGGTGTGGCGGAAGAAGGTTGCACCGTCTGAACCATCTAGTCGGGGATCGGACGGTGACCAAATTAACTGAAGACAGGAGGGAGTCCTGCTCGCGGACTTTAAACACGAGCTCTCACGGCGAGGAAAACCGTTATGTATCTCATGTTTCCCTTCCAAATTTTAATTTTAATCACTGCATTTGCATGTTTTCCTTTCCAAAATAAATGAACCACTTGTGCAAATAATTTGAAAGAGAGTAGAAAATTGCAAGCATGGTTAAAAATAAATGGAGAGCGTGATGAATTTTATTTGAATTCGGTACATTTTGTAATTCCCATAATTTTTACCCTTTTTCAAAAGTTCTCCATTTATGTCCTATCATCACCAACCAGCACAAAACATATTCACCCCACTTCACATGGCTACTGTCACACCTGGATTTACACACAAACCTGAATGCTGCCATATGTGTGCCCAGGATGTCCACATAACACATATAGCTTACAAATATGGAAATCAGAGTACATATGCTTGAATAAAATACTTTTACATCAGAGTTTACCTAAAACACAGCGGAAGTCTATTTATTAACACTCGTCCGGTAGAGTCTCAAGTCCATAGGGACACCGACTAGTTGACCACAGCTTAGTACTAAGGCAGATCTTTAGGGAATTCAGTAACCGCAGTCTCATTCATTCCATCTGTTACCCGTCCGGGATTTTGTTGAATAATGGCAAGCGTAGGTAATTTTCTTATTTAGCAAGTATAACACGTGTATATGTATGCTGAAAAGGAAGGCTGGACATGGCTGAACTGCATTGGCAATTTTAGTTTATTCATTTTATCATAATCCAAATTACTACAATTATATGACTCCAAGTTGTAACCCAATTAATAAAGTAGAAGTGAAAAGTAGGCATAAATAACATAATCTTCTAATCAAAAAGGATTCAGGCCGCTCGTGACCTTGAGCAAGGATATCATGATAGATTTACACTCTGTAGAGGTTTCACCCTTTACCCACCAGTCGCGTAAAAGTTCAAACGAACTTTAAACCTTTTGTCTAGGAACCACTCCTACACTAGTCAACAACTACTTACTCTACTAGCAAGAGCAAGCAACCTTGTCAATACTCTTGGTGACAATTCACATCCAGTATCAAGCAAGATCGAAGAACCAGCCAAGACAAAGACTTAAACAAGAACTACAAGCACTAGAACTATAACTGACTATAGTCTAAACAAGATATAGATGCAACTAGAATAAAGTAGATGCAAGATATAAATGACAAAGGCAAAGTGATAAAGATAACTATATTGATAACTCAAAGTCTTACAAAAGGAAAAGTAAAAGATACAAGAGCTTATACGAGAGCTTCTGGAGATGACTCCGGAACCTCCGAGGCAAAGCTCGAGTCAACTCTAACTCCCAACTAAATTATCCTAACTCTACTAGAACAAGTGGAATGAGAGAGCTCCTTGGCTTGGTGTGTGTTTACAAGTGAAGTGTGACCCTCTATTTATACTTGGACATGGCGGTTGGAGGCTGGGTAACCGCCAATGCAACCAGGGGGTCGGTTCCCCTGATTCGGCCGAAGATCCTGGTTCAAGGGCCAGGATTGCACCAGTGGAGGCGGTTTGGGCAGGGGGTCGGTTCGGCTGAACTGACCTGTTCGGCCGAACGGGCCTGGCCCGTGGCCAGCCTTCCCCTTCGCCGCCTCTGCTCTGTGGGCCTTCTGGGCTGCCTCTAGGTGATGTGCTTCATGATGTATGGGTCCATGTTGATGTGACAGTGCTTCGGGATAAGATGGCGATCATCCATGTGGCACACATTGTGTTTGCTTGGTCATCGGTGATGTGGACGGCTCCCGACGGCCTGTACAGCTAAGGGGGGTAACCGGCCGAACGGAGTCGTTCGGTCGATTCGGTCATTTTCGGCCCCAGTAGCACGTATTTGTCGTAGTTGTACATGCACAAGTGACACTCATCAAAACTCGTGGAACTTAATAAGAAATAAAACCTAAGTACATGGAATGTTGCATAAAACCTCATTTATTCCCGAGTATTGGTAGTTGGATTTGGGTTGTAACGACCGCCAACAGTGAGTTAAAAACTTTGCCAATGATTTGAGTATTCTAGAGTACGAGTTGTTTATAAATGTTACATGCAATATACTGACATTGTATTAACTCCTGATCCATCGAGCCTAAGTTTCTATCTTAGCTCGAGGACGAGCAAAGGTGTAAGCTTGGGAAAGCTTGTTGGCGGTCGTTACAACCTATTTTGACCACAATTACTCGGGAATAAAAGAGGTTATATGTGACATTCCATGCACTTAGATTTATTTCTAATCAAGTTCCACGAGTTTTGGTGTATTTCACTTGTGTAGGTACAATAACAAGAAATACGTGCTATAGGGGTCTGAAATGACCGATTCGGCCGAACGACTCCGTTTGGCCGCTTAACCCCGTTAGCTGTACATGACGCAAAGCACAACCAGGAGGCCATCCACGTTAGCGGTGACCAAGCTATGACTGTGCAAGCCACATACATCACTGCCATGTCATCCCAGGGCCAAATCAACACGAAGGACAACACCAGAAGCTAGCCAAAAGGGGTCCAGGACCAAAGGCGATGCTAGGGAGGCCGGCCACAGGCCAGGTCCAGTTCGGCAGACCCCAGCATGAAACCGCCTCCTAGGAGTGCATCCTGGCCATAGGAGCAAAGGACGGTGCATCCCATGGTTCGCCCGAACTAGGGAGTTTGGCCGAACCAAGGCGGTTCGCCCGAATCCCCTGGATTCGGCCGAACCAACCGGGGCACCGCCTCTCACTCCCATGGGTGCCACTCCACCTCCACTGACGTGCTCAAGCTATAACTAGAGGAGTACTTCACTTGCATCAACACACAGGAGCTCTCTTTCCACTTGTTTTAGTAGAGTTCGGATAGTTTAGTTGGGAGTTAGAGTTGAGTCAAGCTATGCCTCGGAGGTTCTGGAGTCGTCTTTAGAAGCTCTAGTATTAGCTCTTGTATCTTTTCCTTTTCCTTCTGCAAGACTTTGAGTTATCAATATAGTTATCTCCGTTCTCTTGTCTTTTCATTTATAGTCTGCTTCTACTTTATTCAAGTTGCTCTATATCGTGTTTAGACTATAGTCAGTTGTAGCTCTAGTGTTTCTAGATCTTGTTTAAATCTTTGTCTTAGCTGGATCTTCGATCTTGCTTAATACTTCTGGTGAATTGTATCACTGGGGTATTGACAAGGTTGATTGCGCTTGCTAGCAGAGTGAGTAGTTGTTGACTAGTGTAGGTGGGGTTCCTAGACTAGACAGTAGCATTAGTTTGCCCATGAGCCTGCGGAGGTGGTAGCCTTTAGGTGGTGATAGCCCTATACGGCCTACGTAGCTCATCATGTTCGTCTCGGCCTGTAGGATTCCAGAGTGCAGGGTTGGTGGCACCCCTTCTCATCCCTTTCTACGTGTCGTCGGTTTTGTTGTCCCGAAGCTAAGACTTTAGAGTTGACCTGACCTCCAAGTGCTGGCCCTTTAGCGACCGTATCTCTAAACCTGAGTGACATAGACAGGTAAAGTACCCAGGAGTCCACTACCTCTTCTCGTTGTCCTCCCAGCTAACTATTCCTTCTCATTCATACTCGAGCCTACATTGAGCTGTGTGTCACGGTATATCCATTCCTATCCAATACCGTTATCCCCTATCTTGTATAGTCGTGTACCGTTCTCTGATAGTCTCGAATATCTGTTTGCTAGTACTCTTGCCATAAGCTTCCCTGCGGAAATATAAATTATGATACCTCAGATTACTCACTGGTGAAGTGCTACAACGGTAATTTTGTGCCCTTGCAGAATATTTATATATTTTACTGAGTCATAAGAAAAACCACTAAAACACTCCTTACCCCAGGGTCACACCCAGGATTATACAAAAACCCAAATGCTGCCATATGTTTGCCCAGCAAGTCCACAGAACACATACAACTTACAAATATGGTAAACATAGTACATATGCTCCAATAAAATAGTTTTACATCAGAGTTTACCTAAAACACAGCAGAAGTCTAACTCTCTCGACAGGTAAGGCCTCAAGTCCATAGGGACACCGACTTGTTGACCACAACTCAGAAGTACAGAAGATCCTCAAGAAATTCAGTAGCAGCAGACTCATTTACTCCATCTATTAACCATCCGGGATTTTGTTCAATAATGACAAGTGTAAGTAAACATTTACTTAGCAAGTATAGCACAGGTGTATGAAGACTCAAAGTATAGCACAGGTGTATGAAGACTCAAAGTAAGGCTAGACACGGCTGAACTGCATTGGCACTTTTAGTTGATTCGTTTTAATATTATCCAAGTTACTCCAAGTGTATTAAATCCCAGTTGCAACCCAATTAATAAAGTATAAGTGACATTAAGTAATAATAAACATCATCTTCTAATCAAAAAGGATCCAGGCCGCTCGTGACCCTGAGCAAGGCTATCATGATAGATTTACACTCTGCAGAGTTTACCCACCAGTCACGTAAAAGTTCAAATGAACTTTGCACCCAACCACCCAAACATGACATTTCCAAGGTGTGACTACATAGGGACGCTACGAGGCTTTTCACAAGACACCCTAACAAGACAGTAGTGACTAGTTTAACAAGGCAGTGAGTTCCTAGGCACCGAGATCGACGTACGCCTACGGAGTCACACCATAAGGGGGTCGATGGTTCAGAGTGCGGGCATCGCACCCAACAATGCGCAACGTGTGGAGTTTCCCATTGCAGGGACTCTCAGCACGGGATTGTGCCTAACGAGACATAGCCGACGGATCTCCCTTCCTCGATGGAATCAGAAAACAACCTTTCACCTTGTTTCCACTAACGCCGTCGGCCCGTCGGTAACAACTAGCAAGCTAGAGAAGTACATGCTACTTGACCAAGACCAGAGCCATAATAGTTCTAGCGGTGGCGATAGGCTCCTAGGTTGCCGCTTTAAGAACCGGACCTTACGGAGAGACATTAGAACAAAGCACGAAGCACATGCACTAGCTCCCTAAACCAAGTTGCTAAAAAGCAAGTTTTATCATTAATATTGAAGTGAACCATTAAGTCAAGATTAACAATTAAACATAGATGATAATAGTTGTGCATAGCAAAGATTCTACCCATATGCATAAACCCGAGGTAATCAAAGGACAGGATAATCAAAACTAGGTACAACCTTAAAGGTACGTCAATTTAGACACATGCATGTATGAAATAATTTATTACAAAGTGGGTAGGTAGCAAGGATTGTCCGTTCTATAACTTGCCACAAATCCAATATAATCACTTATAGTCTTCGGCTCTTGATCTTCAAACTCTTCTCCTTAAAATCTCTTGATGACACTCATCTACTCGCAACAATCAACGACACGAACACAATATGTAGCTAAACAAGTGCACAAACAATATACAACTAAGAATAGTACACCAATCAAAAAAAAAGCTTTAAAAGAGCGTGCTAAGTGGAAGGGCTCGATTCTATGGTCACGCGAGTGCAATAATTGCTGAAAACGGAGCAACGGTTGAAAAGACAAAGCTGTCGGAAGGATTTTGATTAATTCTCATCACCATCTGACATAGTCTGCTTGTTTATTTTATATCTCGAGTTCTAGACATAGTCCAATTGGGTTAGCTTCATAGTTTGATAATCTATCTTTTGGAAAAAGATCACGATTTTAGCAGCTACTGTCTAGAAACAACACATGATTTAGTGCACCTTTCAGAATCTGTTTTTCAGGGTGAAAATCTCCGCTACGAGTTATTGCTATCATTCACCTCCCTCTGATAGCTTATATTAGAGGGATTCGATTGTACAACAAGTTAAACCATGAGGAAAATCCTAGAGATAGATTTGGACATGAGGAACCCAAATAATGTATTTGGTCCTCATGAAAAGGATTTTAGCCTACTCAAAAATTGGAATTTTCTCTAAGGAAAATAGGAATAAATGTCAGAAAATTCTGCAAAATTCCCAATAGGCTTCTAAACACGTTTTTGAAAACTTTACACACATAAAACAACTAAATGTAACCGGCATGAATGCAAAGCACTCAATATTATAACATATGTTATTTTATTTTGAATTATTTTTCTATACTGTTAATTATATCAAGCTTGGAAAATTTTAGAAAATTAAGAAAATCATTGTATTAATTATGCCATCAATTCACATCCCAAAATCCAAAAATTTTGGGGTGTGACACCCAGTACCGGTATTTAAAATTCTGATACTGGATCGTAAGAAGTGCAACAATAGGCTCTAAGTCCATCAAGGTTGTCTCCTAAAAAAAGTCCATCAAGGTTGTTGACATGACATTCTCTATGGGATCAGGATCAGGATCTATCTCTACTGGGGTGTTCAAAGAATGAGAGTAAGAGATAATGACAAGTTCTTTTCTAATCCTAAGCTCTACTAGTTGATTCATTGGTGTTTTTTCCGGTATCTTCAAAATTGGCCTCCCGATAAAGATAGAATGAGTGGAATTTTTGTGTAGGTCGAAGACATTGAAATCCAGGAACATCTCATGGTCATTAATCTTAATGGGTGTGACCCGCAAGATCCCCAAACAGTCAAGGATTCTTCCCGATGTGAACCTTAGGCGTTTCTGAGACGATGGCCATGGTTCTTTGGGGAGTTGGTTTGCACCGTGGACCTAAGATTATATAGATTCTGAGGCTCGGGTCATATCCGATTTCTTTGTCATTTCCCATAACTTTACAGAATATTCTTCGGAACCATTTAAGCATTTTGACAGCCTTGATCGAGGCTTCAGGCTCTTCTGGCCATTCCCGACTCATGATAGCAGAGAGCCGTTCTAAGTACTCTCTCCGATATTCAAGTTCTTCCTTGTCGGGAGGTTTATCCTTTTGCTCTACACGTTGTTCCAATGGAAAACTTGTTGCACTCCCGATGTTATCAAATAGATCATCATCAAAGTCATAGGGAGTGGTGTAGAGTGGATCATAATAGTCATGGCTAGGGTATGTTTGTGGTTTGAAATGAGCTTCAGGTTCTAATGGAATGGAAGAGCTAATTGATTTGTATTGTAGGTGTATAGGCTCTTCGGATTCATGTTGTTTCTCTTCTTCATCAGGGACTTCGTCATAGATTCCAGTGTAGGGAGTTCAAGAAAGTGGTGGCTACGGGACAGAGGCCAAGGCTGAAATGTTGTAGAATTATATGTTCTGGTAAACCTAGATCTGGTTCGGATGCCAGAATTTTCTTGAAATGAGCCCATGCTGCTCCAAACAATTCTCCCTCTAATTGTTTAAAGGTAAGAATTTCAATTCAGAGGCAGGCTACCTTGAAAGCTGGAAAGAAATTTAGGCAGACTTTCTCTCTTAAGGGTTTCATAACACCCTTCTATATTTCCAACAGCTAGAGAGTACCATTTCTTTGCTCCTCCCATTAGTGAGAATGAAAATAGCTTCCATTTAAGCGTCTCTTGTGTCATGCCCGCAATGACGAGACCCGAACAGAGTTGCTCAAACTCGCACAAATGCATGTATGCACTCTTAGCATTCATTCCTGAGAATGTTTGCTCTTGAATCATGGCTATGAAACTGGGACGCAGCTCATAGCCGGGTGTGAGGATAGGATGTGATGATGGTAGTGGCTCCAAACAATCGCCCTTGGAGCTGAATGTTGACGTAAGGTGAGAGTGGAATCCATATGAATGGATGGTGGAGATACACTGACAACTTGGATTCGGAATTAGAATAGCTACCATTCCCCATCAACGGCACTAGAAAGCATGTTGGCACTCCTTACGGCCTACAGATAAATCCGCAAGCAGACGGATATCGATGTAGCTTTCACCCGGCAGTATTCCAAGGTATCGATTTGTCACACCCCAAAATTTTCGAATTTTGAGATGTGAATTTTTAGCATAATTAATACAATGATTTTCTCAATTTTCTAAAAATTTTCAAGCTTTATTTAATTTACAGGGAATTTATAATAGAAAAATAAAAAAAATATTTGCGAAATGGAAATAAAATGTTGTGTGTGTTGTATACATGTTGGCTGCATTGGATTTTGATTATGTGTAGTTGAAATCAGAATTTAAATCTAATTTAAATTCGAGTTTGAATCGCCTCGTTTTGAGCCATAGAAAAGTTGTTTCGACCAGAGTTCGTTTTCGGGCCCTGGACTTTTCCTAGGTCCGTTTCTGCACCCTGAAGTTTTCCCCGGTCAGCCCAGCCCCTCCTTCCTTTCTTCCCTACCGAGCCGGCCCAACCCTTCCCCCAGCCCAACTCGCGCGCGGCCCCAAGCCGAAGCCGGGCGGCCCACCTGCAGCTCCCCAGCCCACAGCATACCGCGCGCGTAGGCCACCCTGCCGAAGTCAGCGCCGCCGTCGCCACCGCAACTGCAGCGCCGCCGCCGCCATCTCAGCGTTCGCGCCACGCCCAGGCCCGCGCCCCTATAAAGCCGCAGCCGCGCCTCGCACCGCCCGGCTCCTTTTCCACGCAGCGCCCGCACAACCCTAGCCGAGCCGCCACCGCAAGAAGCGCAGTCCACCGCCGCCGCCGAGACAAGCAGAGCGCCGCCGCCGGCTTCATCTACCGCAACTCGTCGCGTCCAGTAGCCGCCGGGACGAGCCGCCACCGCTACGAGGACGAGCCGCGCCCGGAGCACCTATCCTCACCGCCAGACCGCCGCCGTAGCGCCTCCCCCACGTGAAGCCGAGCTCCGCCGTTGCCATTGCTGGCTGTCTCACCGCCTCGGTCGGCGCTAGACGAAATGGACGCCACCACGAGCTCCGCCGCCCTTCCCCCTCGCCGTTCGGCCTCCGGAGGAGTATCCCCGTGAGAGCACCTCGCCGCCGGCCGACTTTGCCGCCTCCGGCCTATTCCGGCCAGCGCTGTCCACATCTGCCCATGGTGAGCACCTCCACGCGATCCCCTACTCCTCCCCTCTCTATTGCGCCCCTCGCCGGAGCCTTAGCCCCACCCAATCTCTGGCGACGCGGACGAGCAGAGTCGGCGCCACTAGAAGCTCTGCTCCGACCGAAGGTAGGAGATGGCATTCTCGCGTTTTAGCCCCTGAAGAATCGAGTAAACATTTGATATGTTTCTGTGTCTTGGCCATCTTGTAGAAAACCCCCTAGAACTATCAAACTTCTGCACATAAATCCCACCCGAGCACTTTTCCTAATCTAGCCCCTGTTGTTTATCCATTTAGACGCATTGATCACCGAGTCTTGGAAAACTCTTCTGCTAACCCTCCAAATCTATGGTTAATTATGCCTAGGTCCCTACAACCTCGTTTTGTGCATCAAATCCACGTTTTAACTTCAAGTTAATCCGTTTTCGTTGTGTTAGATTCATGTCAACTTAAACTACACGTTAGCACTATCATTTAACATATCACTTATTTTCTGAATTTTAGTAATTAATGCCTATTCAATCATGTTTTTCTAATTAAAAGCTAATTAAGGATTATACCACAGGTTTAATAATAAATGCTAATTTGATTAATTACTTATTCAATTAGTTCTGGAAATAAACTTCAATTAAATTATATCTCAGATTTTCATAAATAAATTCTAATTTGATTAATGTTTATTCAAAACTATCTTTTCTAATTAAAAGCAAAATAGGGTTTACATATATCGGTTTTGTGTAATACTTATTAATTGGATTAAATATATTGAATCATGTTTTCAGAATAACATTTAATTAGAGTTATACCTCGGCTTTATAAAATAATATTAATTTGATTAATGCTTACTTTAACTAGTTCTTTCTAATTAAAAGTAAATTAGAATTTCACGTTGAGTTTTCATAATTAAATATTAACTTTATTAATATCAACATTAATATGTTCTAAATATAATATTAATTAGTTAAACACGAAATATCTTATTATTCGATTAGTCTCTCTCACATGCCTGTTTTACTAAGTTAAATGTTGAATTGTATAAATCCTACATCCATAATTAGAAATAAAATATTGTTAGTTCTACCTCGACTTTACAAATTCAAATATACATGATTAATTGTAACCTAGGATATTTCTCTGAAATAACCTATATGTTTTTATTTAATTAAAATAAACTCAGCATATAGTTGTTTTCTTTTATAATCCAAATCCTTAGATAGCGGTATCCTTCCAACCGTAGCCCCGTTCTCAGCGATTCTTGTGCTCTCGTGACCGTAGAACCAAGTCATATCCTTTAGCGCGCTCTTTTAAAGGTTTTCCTTTGATTGGTGTATTGTTCTTAGTTGTATATTGTTTGTTGCTTGTTTAGTTGCTTGTTGTGCTCGATGATTGTTGCGAGTAGAGGAAGGCCGTTGTTGGCACTTCTTACGATCCAATATCAGAATTGAGAATCCTGGTACTGGGTTAAGGAGTATTTCAGTGGTTTTCCTTATGGCTTAGTAAAATATAGAAATATTCTGCAAGCGCACAGAATCACCGCTGTAGCACTTCACCTGGGAGTATCCCGAGGTATCGTAATTTATATTTCCGCAGGGAAGCTTTGTTAAGATTACTAGTGAACAGATATTCGAGACTATCAGAGGAGGGTACACGACTAGACAAGACAGGGGATAACGGTATTGGATAGGAGTGGATATACCGGACAAACAGCTCAAGGGACACTCAGGTAAGGGAGAGAAGAGATAGATAGCTGGGAGGACAACGAGAAGAGAAAGAGGACTCCTGGATTCTTTATCTACCTATGTCGCTCTAGCTTAGAGATATAGCGGCTACAGAGCCAGCACTAGGAGATCTGGGATAACTCTAATGTCTTAGCTTCGGGACAAGGGAGCAGTGAACACACAGAAAGGGATGAGAAGGGGTGCCACTATTTCCCAACTGGGGAATCCTACGGACCGGAACTAACGTGATGGGCTACGAAGACCGAATGGGCTGTCACCACCTCCCGGCTACCACCTCCGTTGCGACGGGAATAAACTAAGGCCACTGACTAGCCTAGGAACCACTCCTACACTAGACAACGACTACTTACTCTGCTAGCAAGAGCAAGCAACCTTGTCACCTCCAGTATCAAGCAAGATCGAAGAACCAGCCAAGAAAAAGACTTAAACAAGACTACAAGACTAGAACTATAACTGACTATAGTCTAAACAAGATATATTTTCTACTAGAATAAAGTAGAAGCAAGATATAAATGACAAAGGCAAAGTGATAAAGATAACTATATTGATAACTGAAAGTCTTACAAAAGGAAAAGTAAAAGATACAAGAGCTAATACCAGAGCTTCTGAAGATGACTCCGGAGCCTCCGAGGCAAAGCTCGACTCAACTCTAACTCCCAACTAATCTATCCTAACTCTACTAGAATGAAAGTGGAAATGAGCTACTTGGCTTGGTGTGTGTTTACAAGTGAAGTGTAAGGTCCTATATATAGTGCTCCAGGGTTGGTTCAGGTAGGGTAATGGCCAAGGGAGGGGGCAGAGGCGGTTGCCGGCCGTTTCGGCCGAACACCCGATCCACCTATGGCCGAGATGCATCCCCTGAAGTCGGTTGGGCAACTGGGGGCGGTTCAGGCAAAACCCCCAGTTTGGCCGAACTGGGCTGGGAGCCCAGGCCCGCCCCATTGCACCGCCTTCGGCTCTGGGTCCCTCCTGGGCCGGCCTCTACTACTTGGACTTGTCTTGATTCGGCCCAGGTTGACGTGTCGGTGCTCCGGGACGTGTTGGCGGTCATCCATGTGTCGTGCATCATGTTTGCTTGGTCATCGGTGACGTGGACGGCTCCCGGTAGTCTGTACGGCTAAGGGGGTAACCGGCCCAACGGAGTCGTTCGGCCGATTCGGTCATTTTCGGCCCCAATAGCGCGTATTTGTCATAGTTGTACCTGCACAAGTGACACTCACCAAAACTCGTGGAACTTTATTAGAAATAAAACCTAAGTACATGGAATGTTGCATATAACCTCATTTATTCCCGAGTATTGGTGGTTGGATTTGGGCTGTAACGACCGCCAACAAGCTCCCCCAAGCTTAGCTCTTTGCTCGTCCTCGAGCGAAGATACAAACTTAGGCTTGGTGATTTAGGAGTTGCTACAATGTCATTTCTTTTGCAGGTAACTTATAAACAACTAGTCCTCAAAAATACTTGAATCATAGGCAAAGTTTCAAATCACCTTTTTACCTGTGGGGCTTATAGCAATATCCTTATCTTGGGCGGTTGAAAGGACGAATAGTTTAAACTCAGTTTTATTCCACTCTACTCCTTTCAGGATCCCATCTCGGAATTTTTTCACAAGTTTTGAAAACTACAAATTGTTCCTCATTGGCACACTCAATCACTCAAGTGTATTTGAATCCTCACCAAAGGCTTGTGCCTTCTTTTCATCCTAACATCTAATATGTCTTTTTGTGTGGCTCAGGGACAAAGGATGAAGGCATGCATGCATCTTATATTTTGCTAAGTCAAAGACCGGATCTCTAAGGAGACAAATCACATCTTAAGATCGAGACGTGCAAGTGTGTGGATATGAATGGAGTGGAATGGAATATGGTGGAACTCCTTGGATGAAACTCCCTCTCCTTGATTTATTTTCGAGAACATGGGCTATCTTTTATTCTCATATTTTTGTCATGCCACTTGGCATGCTTTTCTTTTTTCTCTTTCTTTTTGCCATGCTCTTTGGCATGCTTTTCTTTTTCTCTTATTTTTGCCATGCTTCTTTGGCATGCTTTTCTTTTTGCATAGCCCATGTCTCTATCAAGAATATTTGGAGGGGGAACTCATAGAACATGGACCATTTATTTTTGTGGATGGATGATGGAAAATGTTTGCTAACTCCTAGTGTAGGAATTGCAAGTGAGAGGTGGTGTGTGTACGTGGGTCTCGATCTTTAAGAATATGAAAGCTTCACTCAAAGGTCACAACAATTTGACAAAGCTCACTAAGATAACAAGCAGCATATGAGTAGAAATTTTCAACCAAGCTTATCATATGGCTCTGGTAGGTATTTTGACCAATGAGGAACTTGTTTCAATTTGAAAGCATTAATTTCCGAGATTTTCCCCGTACTAAAAGCAGAATAGAATTTAACCAAATTCTCACTATATCAACCCCCACAACAACTTAAACTTGGAATAAAGCATGTGCTCCCACAAGGTTTTCAGGATCATTTTTACTCATGCCAAATAACTCAAGCACAACCTAGCAACTAGTTGAAACAAAGTACTTGCAAAATTAATGACAGAGCAACTATTCATCATTTCCAAGGTGAGAGGCATATGATTCATTCCATGCATAGTTGGGAGTTATTTTTATTCAAGGGAAATATTTTTTTGGTATTTTCATTTTTTTAATGCAAATTATCATGAAGGAAAATGAAAGGGAAATTAAAACATCAAAGTGCTGGATAAATCGGGATATGCCTGGTGGGGGTCCTCCCCCAAGCTGGGACTTTCACTGGTAGGGGTTGAGCCTTGAAAGGTACTGGCTCAGCTGTTCTGCTTGCTCGCGGACGTCATGCTGGATGGACGCTACCATCCCACTATTCTCGTGATGGTACTGAGAATGGCGGGCTAGCGTGTCTTGAATCTCTCGGGTACGGTCTTCGATGAGCTCGACTCGGTCGGAGATGTAGGACAACTCCCGGCCGTAGTCGAAGCGTGCGGACTGTGAGTATCCGGGGTAATATGGCTGGGAGGCACTGTCGTACCCTCCTCCATACCGACTCCTGGACCACTCGGAGTCCGTGTACTAGCCGTAGTCCCAACGTCCTGAGGTGAAGTAGTTCGACTCCTAGTGTTGCCCGGAGCCTCCTGCTCCGGACGTCCCAGCACTGGTGTACATGTCGTAGGTGGCCTCAAAAGCGGAAGTGTGTCGGTGCGGCATTTGTGGTGCATCTTCCGGCTCCTGTGAGGTGGCGAGCCCAGCATCACGCCTGGCTCGTCCCCTCGTGACAGGTCCGTCAACTGCAACGATGTGCCGAGCGGGCTCTCTCCAAGGTGGAGAATCGTCTGACTCGATCCTCAACTGAAGAGTTAGTTTCGGCGTGGTATGCAACCTTAGTGCTGCACAGGGCAAAGGCACTTCAGTTGTATATCCATGGTAAATCATTGCCATTGTTGCGTGAGGCGTCCGCCGTATCATGTGGGCCTTCACGAAGTGCTCGGTATCCACGACGGAACACGCTGTCTCGATGTACGTGAGCCGGGCGACTTGAAGGATGCCCAGGTGGTTAGCGAGGCGAGTGACTAGAGAAGTCATCGCCATGCTACCTGTACGAGAAATATGAGACAGCCAGTGACCAACCATGTCTTTCACAGGTGAGTAGGGAATTTGCTTGACCATGGTGAAAAGAACCCGCAACTCGATTGTGTTGACAGGGCACAAATCTGCCTGGGGGAATACCGTCATAGACACGCAACGATGCATGAAACGCAAAGTGAGGTTATGTATGATGTTCGTGCGTGGCGCATGATAGTTGGTATTCCCCGAAATCTTTTTCCAAAATGCCACCCAGTCAAATCTTTTAAGCGCTTTGTTCGGGTCTAAGGAACAACGGCTTGAAAATCCAAGACCCAAACTAAAATCCCTCCAAGAGCAGAAGGACTCTTGGTTGAAGAATTGGAAACGAATCCCCCCAGTTTCAGAAACCAAAGTCGAGAGGAATTCAAGGGTGAGCAGGTTCGAACCTTCTTCATTGATGTGCCAGAAATTCTCCCAGCCAATGGCTTGGAAGATTTCTGTGAACTCTACGTCCATCCTCGTGTCCCTGAGCAAATCTTGCTCAAACACACGGGTGTGCTCGAACTCCTTCAGCCGAAGCTCGTTGAAGGTGTTCTGCTCCCGTTCTGTTCCTGAGGTTGATGTCACTCTCGCTCAGAAGCTGCCTGGCCGGGGGCGTGGCATGGCCCCATCCCGAGCCGGCTGCTCCGTACTCATCCGTGTCCATCCGGCTCGAGCCTCGGGACGGAGCTGGGGAGCTCCCAGCATCGTCCGATTGTCGGCCTAGCCGGGCGGAACGACGGAGCGACGTGAAGAACTTCGACATGATTCCTGCAAAAGGTTAGTGCAACAACAACTACCCGAAGGACTGAATAAATATGGTTAGCACAAGAAAATCAAGTCAATCATTAAAGATAGTTAGTCGTTCTTGCGGGGATGAAAACCACCACAATAAGTTAGTCGTTCTTGTGGGTGTCGGTGACCACCACAAAATCGTCCAGAAATACAGCACAAAGATCACAACAAAAGCAAAATATATATAATTTTTGGGATTTTCTAGTGATGCAAGTAAACCAAAACTTGAGCAAGAACTTGTGAAGAACTTGAGCAAGCACTAGAGCAAAGAACTTGAGAGAGAGGGAGAGAGCGCTTAGCAGAATTTTTTTCTGAGTGAATGAGTGTGTGAGGAGCTCACAAGCTTGCACCAGCATTTATAGGCTGAGGGGGGGCAGGCCCCTGGTTCGGCCGAATGTCCTGGTTCGGCCGAACCGGGCAGGTGTGGCCCGGCCACTCCATGTGAGTGCAGCCCCCTCCTTTGCTTTGATTCCACGCCAAAATGTGTGGCCACAAAATTTTTATGTCATGTGAGTGGAGTTAGTGGTAGCTGAGATGCAAAATTGACATGATCAAAGTGGATTTTAGTGGAGTCACCCCCATGCTGCCATGTTTGTGATAATTGGTGAGTGTGCAGCAAATTTTAGTGGGGTAGCCATGTTTGGTGCTGGTTGGTGGTGATGGTAAATAATTGGAGATGTTCTAGAAGGGATGAAAATGATAAAAGTTACCAATTACATCCACCCTAGGTAAAATTTCATCATGCGTCCAATTATTTCTAACCAAGCTTGCAAAATTTTCTACTCTCTCTCAAATTAATTACTCAAGTGATTCATTTATTTTGAAAAGGGAAACATGCAAATGCAATTGAGAATTTAAAAATTGGAAGGGAAATATGGGATACATACCGGTTTTCCTCGCGGCGAGAGCTCAGCTTTTAAGTCCGCGAGCGGGACTTCTCCTGTCTTCAGTTGCTTGTGTCATCGTCCGGTCCCGGAGTGGATGACTCGGACAATGCAACCTTCTTCTGCCACATTTTCTTGTTCTTCTTCTTTGGTGTCAGTGGCGGTGGGATCGGCGTCTCTGGAGAATTCCTTAGGGCTTGTTCTTCCTCGTATTTCTTTACAAGGAAATCCATTTCTTCTGCACTTGTCGGTTTTGTCGGCTCGTTCCACTTGAGCTGCTCACCACCGAGTATTTCCAGCTCTCCATTAATGAGAGCCTTAAGGAAACACTCGGCGCTCCTCTGCTCCGGTGTGAGTGGCTTTGCCTTCTTCTCTTCCCGGGTTGAAACTTGAAGTAAGTCAACCTTCCGTCGATACGGAACGAGATTTCTCTCACATCCATATCGATCCTAGCCCAGGTGGTGTTCAAGAATGGTCGGCCCAACACAAGGGGAAACGAATGCTCATTCCCCGTGTCGAGGACAACAAAGTCCACATGGACATATCGTCCCCAGATCCGGACCGGTACATTCTCAATCATCCCCTCGGGTAGCGGATGCTTGAGTCCGCAAGCTGTACCTGGGCAGTAGTAGGTGACAAAGTAGGGTAGCGTAATTTCTTAAATAATACCTTAGACATGATGTTGACGCTTGCCCCCAGATCACAGAGTGCATCATCAATGCGACGATTCCAGATCGTGGACTGAATGATGGGCACTCCGGGATCTTCCTTCCTATCTTGAGAGGTCTTGATGATCGCCCTTTTTGCAGCTCTCGGCAGGTAGGTCCATCTTGGTGTCAGCACTTGGATACGTGCGACCTTCCCTGCATGGTTAGTACGGAAGACACTACGAGGCATCTTACCATGCCTTGTAGTGACGACTTTCACTGTCTCGATGGAAGGTTCGGGTTGCCCCGGAATCTTCCCCGATTCAGTGACAGGAACAGCAGCAGCTAACTGAGCGACTTGAGTTTCTATCATTTTATTAAAGCTCAGCTGATTTTTCATGGCGGAAGAAAACGATTCCATCCTAGAGTCTATGCTTTCCAGAGTTTTATCATTAGCAGCAAGCTTTTTATTGATGTTTTCAATTATTTTCATCTGGCCAAACACAAGATCTCTAAGAGACGGCTGATTATTAAAATTGCTGGAATTGAAATTGTTACCTTGTTGAGGCCTCTCAAAAGGGAGGTTTGGGCACGGATTCCAGCCTTGGTTGCCGTAGTTGTTCGGTCGGTACCCGTTGTTGTTGGAGTTGTTGACATAGTGGGCATCTTCTCGCGTTTCGGGGCAGTCATTCCCCGAGTGGCCAGTGTTGCCACAGACTTCGCAGGTCATGCGAGCGTCCATGGCTTGCACCATTTCTTGAGCAGGGTCCTCCAGTTTCTTCATCAGGAGGTCCATCTTGGCAGCGAGCATGTCCAGAGCTTCAACTTGGTGAACTCCTCGGGTCTTTGGTTGAGTCCGGTCATCGGACCAACCTTGGTTCTCGATCATCTTCTCTTTGAGGGCCTTCGCACGACTCTCCTCAAGAGAGAAGAACAAGCCTCCAGCAGCAGCATCCAGGTACTCACGGGCAGAATTTCTCAGCACGTTATAGAAAGTTTGGATTATGAACCAACTCTGCATACCATGGTGAGGACAAGCAGAAATATAGTCCTGGAGGCGATCCCATGCCTCTGGGACTGTTTCATCTTTTAGCTGCTGGAAACTAGCTATTTTGTTCTGGAGGGCGTTGGTTTTCCCAACCGGAAAGAATTTTAGCAAGAAAGCGCTAGTGCATTTATCCTAGGTATCTATTGCTTCGCGGTTAGCATAAAACCATTGTTTCGCCTTGCCTAATAATGAGAATGGAAATAAACGAAGGCGAATGGCATCGATACTTACTCCGCGGATGGTGAAGGTGTTGCAAATCTCCAGGAAATGCTGGAGATGAAGCTGGAGTCAAAACGGGAAGGACTGGGTTCGTCGGAAGGAGTTGCTTCTGAGGAGGTACAACATGGGGTCGTACTTTCTTCACAAGTGACTCAGGATTTTCTTGGAAGTTTGAAGGTAGTTGGAAACCAGTCATGCACTGCTCTGTTCCACAAAGACCAATGAACAGAGCAAGGATAAACCCGCTTGAGTAGCGGTACTCAACTAAGATAGCTCAAGATAAAAATTCAAAAGTAATCTAGCCAAAGACTTCCCCGGCAATGGCGCCAGAAATGCTTGTTGGCACTTCTTACGATCCAATATCAGAATTGAGAATCCTGGTACTGGGTAAGGAGTGTTTCAGTGGTTTTCCTTATGGCTTAGTAAAATATAGAAATATTCTGCAAGCGCACAGAATCACTGCTGTAGCACTTCACCTGGGAGTATCCCGAGGTATCGTAATTTATATTTCTGCAGGGAAGCTTTGGCAAGATTACTAATGAACAGATATTCGAGACTATCAGAGGAGGGTACACGACTAGACAAGACAGGGGATAACGGTATTGGATAGGAGTGGATATACCGGACACACAGCTCAAGGGACACTCAGGTAAGGGAGAGAAGAGATAGATAGCTGGGAGGACAACGAGAAGAGATAGAGGACTCCTGGATTCTTTATCTACCTATGTCACTCTAGCTTCGAGATACAGCAGCTACAGAGCCAACACTAGGAGATCTGGGATAACTCTAATGTCTTAGCTTCGGGACAAGGGAACCAGTGAACACACAGAAAGGGATGAGAAGGGGTGCCACTATTTCGCAACTGGGGAATCCTGCGGACCGGAACTAACGTTATGGGCTACGAAGACCGAAAGGGCTGTCACCACCTCCCGGCTACCACCTCCGTTGCGACGGGAATAAACTAAGGCCACTGACTAGCCTAGGAACCACTCCTACACTAGACAACGACTACTTACTCTGCTAGCAAGAGCAAGCAACCTTGTCAATACTCTTGGTGACAGTTCACCTCCAGTATCAAGCATGATCAAAGAACCAGCCAAGACAAAGACTTAAACAAGACTACAAGCACTAGAACTATAACTGACTATAGTCTAAACAAGATATATTTGCTACTAGAATAAAGTAGAAGCAAGATATAAATGACAAAGGCAAAGTGATAAAGATAACTATATTGATAACTGACAGTCTTACAAAAGAAAAAGTAAAAGATACAAGAGCTAATACCAGAGCTTCTAAAGATGACTCCGGAGCCTCCGAGGCAAAGCTCGACTCAACTCTAACTCCCAACTAATCTATCCTAACTCTACTAGAATTAAAGTGGAAATGAGCTCCTTGGCTTGGTGTGTGTTTACAAGTGAAGTGTAAGGTCCTATATATAGTGCTCCAGGGTTGGTTTACGTAGGGTAATGGCCAAAGGAGGGGGCAGAGGCGGATGCCGGCCGTTTCGGCCAAGAGGGTCGGTTCGGCCGAACCCTAGCATTCTGCCGAACACCCGATCCACCGCCTCAGCCACCTATGGCTGAGATGCATACCCTAGAGTCAGTTCGGCAACTGGGGGCGGTTCGGGCGAACCCCCCAGTTCAGCCGAACTGGGCTGGGAGCCCAGGCCCGCCCCCCTATACCGCCTTCGGCTCTGGGTCCCTTCTGGGCCGGCCTATACTGCTTGGACTTGTCTTGATTCGGCCCAGGTTGACGTGTCGGTGCTCCAGGACATGTTGGCGGTCGTCCACGTGTCGTGCATCGTGTTTGCTTGGTCATCAGTGATGTGGACGGCTCACGGTAGTCTGTACGGCTAAGGGGGGTAACCGGCCGAACGGAGTCGTTCGGCCGATTCGGTCATTTTCGGCCCCAATAACGCGTATTTGTCGTAGTTGTACCTGCACAAGTGACACTCACCAAAACTCGTGGAACTTTATTAGAAATAAAACCTAAGTACATGGAATGTTGCATATAACCTCATTTATTCCCGAGTATTGGTGGTCGGATTTGGGCTGTAACGACCGCCAACAGCCGTTTGGGAGATTCAAGATCAAGAATTGAAGAGTCTGAGCAGCTGTATAATGGAGCTAAGGCAAGTATAGCACGGACAATCCTAGCTACCTAAACACACCTCATACATTATTTACTGCATCCGCATGTGTCTAAATTGTTACCCTTTTAAGGTTGTACCTAGCTTTGTTTATCCTATACCTTGATTACCTTGGGTTATTGCATTTGGGTATAACTTTGCTAGGCGCGGCTACTGTCACCTTTGCTTAACTGTTAATCTTGACTTAATGGTTCACTTCAATGTTAATGGTAAAACTTGCTTTTTAGCAACATGGATCAGGGAGCTAGGGCGTACGCTTCGTGCTTGGCCCTAGTGTCTCTCCGTAAGGACTGGTTCTTAAAGCGGAAACCCAGGAACCTGTCGCCACCGCTGGAACTATAATGGCTCTGGTCTTGGACAAGTAGCATGTACGGCTCTAGCTTGAAAGTAGTTACCGACGGGACGACGGCGTTATAGGAAGCATGGGTGAGAGTATGGTTTGATCCACCGAGGATGGGGTATCCGTCGGCTATGTCCCCATGAGGCACAGTCCCGTGTTGGGAGCCACCGTATGGCGGTGGCTCCACACGTTGCGCTATTTATTTTGTTGTTGATATTCTTTGCCGCGCTTGGACGCCATTGACCCCCTCGTGTCGCTACATGAGCGTCAGTCAATCTCGGTGCCTTGGGTCATGCTGCCTAGGTTGTACTATAACGGCTACTGTTTCATTAGGGTGTCTTGTGAAAAGCCTCGTAGCGTCCCTATGCGGTCACACTTCGGAAGTGTGATTTGTGAGGTCTGATCCACCTCCTCGTGGTTGGGTGCAAAGTTCCTTTGAACTTTTACGCGACTGGTCGGTAAAGGGCGAAACCTCTGCAGAGTGTAAATCTATCGTGATATCCTTGCTTAGGGTCACGAGCAGCCTAGATCATTTTTTATTAGAAGATGATGTTTATTTATGCTTAATGTTACTTACACTTTATTAATTGGGTTGCAACTGGGATTTCATTCATTTGTAGTAACTTGGATAATGTTAAAATGAACCAACTAAAAGTGCTAATGCAGTTAAGCCGTGTCAAGCCCTTTTTCAGCCTTCATACCCCATGCTATACTTGCTAAGTAAGACATTTACTTACGCTTGCTATTGTTCAACAAAATCCCAGATGGGTAACAGATGGTGTTTCTTGAGGATCTTCCGTACTTCTGAGCTGTGGTCAACCAGTCGGTGTCCTTGTGGACTTGAGGCTCTACCTGTCGAGAGAGTTAGACTTCCACTGTGTTTTAGGTAAACTCTGATGTAAAACTTTTTTTATTCAAGCATATGTACTCTGTTTATCATATTTGTTAGTTGTATGTGTTCTGTGGACTTCCTGGGCACACATATAGCAGCATTCGGGTTTCTCTGTAAATTCGGGTGTGACACGAATTCACGAGGAACGAGAAGTGAACTAATTCTAAACTAAGTTGTCCATGGATAATGGAATGGAGTGGATGAAGTGGATGTCAAGAAAGAAAAGGGAAGAAAAGCGATAGGACGGTAGAGAAGGTATGGGTCTGGAGCTAATGTCCTTCCCTGACTAACTGAGTAGATGGACTCTACTGATAAATGCTTTAATGGGGACAATGGGGCCACCGACACCTATAAAGGGATGAGAAGACGTGCCACCGCCAACCCCGCACTCTGGAATCTTGCGGGCCAAGTCAGGCATGATGGACTACATAGGTCGTATAGGGTTGTCACCACCTAATGACTACCACCTTTGTGCCAACTCCGGAACAATTCAAGCTAACCTCAAGGCTAAGAACCGCGCTTACTCTAGTCGGATAGTACCTACCTCCTATAGAAGGGCAGGCACCCAAGCTAAGCAACCAGTATACAATTATATCAATCAACTACGCAATGAACGAGGAACCAACAAGCATGTAAAAGTAAGAACTGAATGCTCAATTAATCAAAGAGAGATACAAGAGTTACCAGACACTACCCGGATGTTACTCAAAGCAGAGCTGCATCCGTAGATGTACAGCTGGAAGAGGGGCCGACACTCCGGAACCTCTCCGGGACGCTCACCTATCCTCTCTTCCTATCTTCTAAATATGAAAGTGGAAGAGCTTCGCTAATGAACTCTTCCCTTGTGTTGTGGTTTGTGAAGGTGACCAATATATCCTTTTATAGCTGGAGAAGGATGGTGGCAGTGGAGCAGCGGCCAAGGCACTACAGGGCGGTGCCCAGCTAATTCGGCGGAACAAACCAGTTCGACCGAACCGAGCAGTTCGGCCGAACTGCTACGTTGCACCGCCTTGGTGCTGAGGCGGTGCAGAGGCAGTTCAGCACATGGGGTCAGTTCAGCCTCACTGTGGATTTCGGTCGAACTGGGCTTCTGGCCCAGCAATGCCCCCCTACACCACCTCTCCCTCCTGGACCTTCTAGGCTGCTTCTCCTTGGTGATCTTCATGTTGTTCTGACCCAGAGGTGATGTGGCGGTGGTCAACATGTCTTGCCTGGTCACCACTTGGTCATCACTTGCGTGGATGGCCTTCGGTTGTGCTTCGTGTCGTGTACCGCTAAGGGGGATAACCGGCCGAATCGTGTCGTTCGGGTGAACTGATCAATTCTGACCCCTTGTTGACACCAAAAATTGGCACCAGGAAGAGGCTGACATGTGGGCCGGAATCGTCGAAGAGATATCATTCGGCGAAGGAGTTTTCTCCCCGAGGCATTCGGCAAAGACGTTCTGCGGTCGGGAACGCGTCGTCATTCGGCAGAGGCATGGTTTCGCAGGTAAAAGCGGTAGCATTCGGGAAGGCGTGATGACGTGGAAAAACATAAGGAAAAGGCCGGTTCGAACAAGGAACGCAATATGGGCACGAAGATCTGTCATTTATTTTTAGAAACAAGTGTTGTAGTCGTGTCCGACTAGGAGTTGTATCAAGACCTGGGTATAAATATAAACCCATGGCAGCTGTAAAAAGGACGAATCCAATCAATCATACAACAAACCGGCCCCGTGCCAACATCGAGTCCTTTAGTCGAGTCGTCGAGTTCTTCGAGAGGAGTCATCGATCCGTCGACCTCCGTAAGTACCGGCAACCTTGTATCATGCTTAGTATCATGCGGTGGATTTAAGCTTTGATGCAAGTAGTCTTGTTACCATGCTTAGTATCATCCGGTGGATTTAAGTTGTGGTCTCAAGAAGGTTCCTCTGTTAGGTCATGAGCCATGCGGTGGGCTAAGATCTAGTATGAACCAAGTTATCGGCTCTGTTGGATTTTGGCAAGATCTAATAGATTCATTAAGTTACCATGTGTTGCTCTGGATTTTACCTTCGTGTTTGATTCATTACAACACTCCTTTGCCCAATCTAGGTCGGCTAGAATCGGCTCTACCTCACGATGCGATGACTTATCCTTTCATAGCCGAGTCCGAAACCGATCTAGGTTGCCACGTGTCGCGGGTTCGAACTTGTTGGTATCGTGTAGATCTTGACAGAACCGGGTATCATGCGGTAGATGCAGGTTTTTGGGTCGTCTTAGAGCTAATCATCCGGTGGATTAGAATTTGATTCGATCTGATAGATCTATCTTTATCGATCAGGCTTGTTCCTTCGCCATGGACCCCGATTCGGCTAAATAGCCGTATTCGGTAATGCTCTCACGAGTGAACGTGTGTTCGTGGGTTTACATTGGGCAATGAATGCTTTTAGCTTCTCATGATTAGATTGTATCATGCGGTGGATTAATCTAATCTGATTAGTGGCGTGGTGTCAAACAAGTCGTATCATGCGGTGGATTAACTTGTTTGTTATCATGCTTGACGGGTGCTGCTTTCGGCCTATGCATTCTTGTTTCGATGTAAATTTGCGACTGTGTTGTGGGTTCGTATTAAACACTGAATGCTTTTAGCTTTTCATGGTTAGATTGTATCATGCGGTGGATTGATCTAATCTGATTAGTGGTGTGGTCCCAAACAAGTTGTATCATGCGGTGGATTAACTTGTTTGTTATCATGCTTGACGGGTGCTGCTTTCGGCCTATGCATTCCTTGTTTACTGCGAATTTATGATCATGTTTCACCCTTTTATTTATCTATCATGCTCTGTTTCTCGTTAATCGGCTATGAGTATGCGTTACAATGTTCATTCGGTTGAAAGCCGATCTTTCGTCATGCTTACGTCACGCATTCGGCAGTGCGCTCCCTGCGTGCCTTGCCGATTGCCGAATGAGGCTTTAACTGCTGACAGATAGCTTCTCTGTAGCTATGTGTTGTTCGAAACTGGCTCCGTAGCCGCAAATATGGAACTGTCTGGTCTCACCCGGCACGTTCCAGGTTTTGATCTAAACGTTTTTGTCCCTTTGTTAGTTTTCAGGCAAACTGACTGGCACGCTTCCGGATTCAAAAGCCCGGGCCACGTGTGAAGCTAGCTAATTCGGCTTGCTGTGTGCTTGGCGTGAGGTGCGGATTTTACGTCAACACACTTTTTGGCACGCCCGGTGGGACACTCACAAGTTTTCAAGATGCCTGAGTTGAGCGACATCATGGACGTTACTTTGGAAGAATTGTCTGAAGAGCATCAACAGATGGTAAAGGCTGCTGCTGATCAATTCATTAACAAATGTTTGCTGTCTTTCGCCAAGAACAGGAGTGGTACACCGTTTCTCAAGTCCGATTTGCCAAGAGTTCTCCTTCCTGGGCAGTCTGATTTTACTGAAGAAGAAGAGAGGGAGAGATTCTCGAGCTTGTTATACAAAGCTTTAGGGGAAGCAATGACCAATCACAATGCTGCGTTCTTGAATAGCTTTCGGCATATAATGGTAAGCATTTTTGGTCAGCATGTGGATAAACCTTTCGAGCAGATACATGGGCAATTGGGCGGCCCGACATACTTCAATGTTCAAGCACAAGCTCAGAGGCCACATGGTAAAGGAAATGCTGATGAAACTGGAGCTTCTGGTACTAAAGATACAAATGGCCAACCGATTCGGCAAGATCCTCAGCCTGCACTGCCAAAAACTCGCACATACGGTGATATGGCGTTCGGCACCACGGGAAATCCACCTGCTTCTGCTTATAAGATATCCCCTCTGAACAACAGGCTGCAAAGGGACATGTATGGAAACGGATATTCAGAGTTTATGGATTACAATGCTATCGACGCTCTCCCGAATCCTGGGTATGTTGGTACTGTAGGCATGCTCGCTGGAAGACCAGGGAATCAAGATACCAGTATTGACCTCATGGTGCAAAAAATGACCGATGTATTGCAAAACCAATTCGGTCTGAAGCCTAAAAATCAGGGGTACATGTACTCATCTCCTTTCCCAGAATGGTACCAAAGAGTATCATTGCCGAATAGAGTCAAGGTGCCTACAGAGTTCACTAAATTCTCAGGACAAGATGATACTAGCACTGTGGAGCATATAGCTCGATATCTGATGCAGCTTGGAGAAGCTTCGGCAGATGAGGCTTTCAGAATCAGATACTTTCCTTTGTCACTGACGGGTCCAGCTTTTACATGGTTTGCTTCTTTGCCTGCTCAGTCGATTTGTACTTGGAAAGACCTGGAGCAAAAATTCCATGCTCATTACTACATTGGCAGTACCGAGAAAAAGTTGGTTGATTTGACCAGCTTAAGGCAGAGGAATAATGAAACACCTACGGAGTTCCTCAGGAGATTCAGGGAAACAAAGAGCATGTGCTTTTCTCTGAACATACCTGATGACCAGCTGGCTGGTATGGCTGTAGCTGGCATGCTACCTGCCATTCGGGAGAAGCTATTCGGGATGGAGTTTGATGATCTGGGCCAGTTGTCACACAGATTGGCCTTGATGAGTAACCAGGCATATGGTTTCAAGAAAGATGCCAGATTTGCTAAAAATAATGATGTAGCTGACATCTATAACCAATTCCTTGAAAGAGCAGATCAAGAAGATGAGTATGAAGATAGCGAAGAGATAGCCGCAGCAGAGATAGTGTGGAGTAAAGAACCAGTCATGGTGAATCAGAGGTGGATTAAACAAAATAAGGGCAACTATGATTTTGATGTAACTAAGGCAGATAAATTATTTGATTATCTTGTAAAGGAAGGCCGAATCAAGCTACCAGAGGGGCATTCTATGCTTCGGCCTGATGGAGTGAAAGATAAGAGGTACTGTGGATTCCATGATAGAAATTCTCATTCCATCAATGAATGCAGGGTTTTTAGAGTGAGGATTCAGAAAGCTATCCAAGAAGGGCATTTGAAATTCGACAATAAGATGAAGTTGGACAGTAACCCGTTTCCTCAGAACATGGTTGGTTTCTCAATCAATATGGTGAGTACTGCCGATAGGGAAAAAATGAGAGTCCTGACATCGAAGAAAGCAAAGCAGAGTGGCTCAGTAGATCCTAATCGGCAAATCACGATCGAACAGATTCGGCAGGAGAGACCTCGCTTCCCGAATAGCCAATTTGAAATTGGGAATTCTTCTAAACCCAGAGTCACATCGCGTATTCTCCTCAATAAGTGGCAACGTCAACAAGAAAAAGAGCACTACCAGAGACGTGAATACGAGGAGGAGAAAAGAAGGCGCGAAGAAGAAAGGTTTGAGGAAGAACAAAAGGAATTCATCCGAGAGCAGGAACGTGCGCATTGGGGGTGTGCATTCTTCAGACATTGTTGGAACGAAGGTTTGAAGCTTCCCACATGGAATAATTGTCCTGAATGCAATAATAGGTATGATGAATATAGGCAGGAAACTGTCAATCGCCGATCTGTCCATGAAAGAATTGGCAGGATGCATCCTAGTGATGATCGGCGTTTTGATGATCAACCAAGAAAAAGGCATGCTGATTACAAATGGGTTGATCATGAGGAAGAAGAGGATCATGCTTATGTTTGGCAGAAAGGACACTGGTGTCCACCTGGTTTAAGAAGGAGCCAGAAGAGAAGAGTCCAACGCCTGAGGAATCAAGAATTGAAGCAGGCGGGAACCAGGATGAAATCGATATGGCGTCCAAAAGACAGGCCTGACGAATCTGGTCATTCGGCTCCTACATGCATGGTATGTTTCTTGCCGAATGAATTCATGGCTCCAGCTAATCAAATTGTACAGGAAGAGATATTGTCAGAAGTGGATGAAGCCGAACGATATGGGTTAATGGCACAATTGGTATTGAATAAACAAGCTATTTTCGAGAAGCCAGTCCAGAATCGGCACATGAAGCCACTGTACTTAAGAGGATATGTCAACGGGAAGCCACTGACGAAGATGTTTGTTGATGGTGGAGCTGCTGTTAATGTGATGCCATACAATACATTCAGGAAACTTGGCATGAGCCCTGGAGATTTAACGCCAACAAGCATAGTGTTGAATGATTTTGCTGGGAATCCTTCGGACACCAAAGGGTGTGTACATGTAGATCTGATGATTGGGTCCAAGATTCTGCTTACAACCTTCTTTGTTATAGAAGGCAAAGGGGCATATAGCTTGCTACTTGGAAGGGATTGGATTCATGCGAATTGCTGTATTCCATCTACTATGCATCAACAGCTTATTCAGTGGATAGATGATGAAGTGGAAATTGTCCCAGCAGATGATTCAATTAGCGTGGCTAATGTGGAACCGGCCTTCTGGGAGTATCAAGGCATAGATTGCTTCTCAGGTAAGGACTGGGGAGAAGGTCCTGTTGAGCCAGTCAGCAGTGATCAACATCCGATCAAAGCAGTCGGCTCTTTTAGCAATTTTTAATGGATAATCCAATCGATGGAACTGATGGGAAGCTAGGATATGGATTTGTATCGGCTGATAAATTAGAAGAAGTAGACATTGGAGATGGTGACAAACCAAGGCCGATATTCATCAGTGCTAGCTTGAATTCGGTTTTCAGGGAGAAGTTGATTGAGTTGTTAAAAAAATACAAAGATTGCTTTGCTTGGGATTATTCGGAGATGCCTGGTTTAGATCGTTCCATTGTTGAGCATCGATTGCCGATCAAGCCTGGGTATAAACCTTACAAGCAACCACCCCGGAAAATCTACAAAGATGAGGTGTTGGCCGATGTGAAGAAGGAAGTGGAAAGATTAATAGCAGCAAATTTTATTCGGCCGTGCAGATATGCAGAATGGATCTCTAATATTGTTCCTGTGTACAAGAAAAATGGGAAGATGAGAGTTTGCATAGATTTTAGAGATCTGAACAGAGCTACACCCATGGATGGATATCCAATGCCCGTTGCTGACTCGTTGGTTGATGCTGCTGCTGGATATAAAGTGATTAGTTTCATGGATGGTAACGCAGGATACAATCAAATTTTTATGGCATTGGAAGATATAGCGAAAACGGCTTTCAGATGTCCAGGACATATAGGGTTGTTTGAATGGGTTGTCATGACGTTTGGTTTGAAGAATGCTGGTGCAACTTATCAGAGAGCTATGAACTATATTTTTCATGAGTTGATCGGCAAGATTGTGGAGATATATATCGATGATGTCGTGATTAAGTCATTGGATCATGAAGCACATTTGGCCGACATAAGGAAAACTCTAGAATGCACTAGGAAACATGGGCTCAAAATGAACCCAAATAAATGTGCTTTTGGAGTTTCGGCAGGAGAATTTCTGGGGTTTCTGGTGCATGAAGGAGGAATAGGAGTTGGCAAGAAAAGTATGAAAGCCATTGATGAAGTTGTTCCTCCAACTAATCTTAAGGAATTGCAGTCACTGCTTGGTAAGATCAATTTCGTAAGAAGATTCATATCAAACTTATCACAAAAGATGTTGCCTTTCTCTTCACTGTTAAAGGTCAAGAAAGATCAGAAGTTTGTATGGGGCGACGAACAACAAAAGGCTTTCGATGAGATCAAGGAATACATGAAAGAACCACCAGTATTGGTGCCTCCACAGCTAAACAAGCCTTTTAAGTTGTACGTGGCGGCCGATGCCCAAACTATTGGATCGGCCCTCATACAAGAGTTCGAAGGAAAGGAAAGGGTAGTTGCATACCTTAGCCGAAAGCTGCTTGATCCCGAAACAAGGTATTCGGCTACTGAGAAGCTTTGTTTATGTGTTTACTACTCCTGTACAAAATTTCGGCACTACTTGCTACATGCCGAATGCATTGTGTATTCAAAGTTTGATGTGATAAAACACATGTTGTCTATGCCAATTTTGAACGGAAGGATTGGCAAATGGATTTTAGCTTTGTCTGAATTTGAGTTAAGGTTTGAATCGGCAAAGGCTGTTAAAGGACAGATTATTGCTGATTTCATTACTGAGCATCGTGATTTATCAGTCAATTCGCTTGAAATTGCTCCTTGGGTATTATTCTTCGATGGCTCTTCGTGTGACAAAGGTGGTGGAGTAGGTATTTTGTTAATTTCACCAAAAGGAGAGGTATTTGAATTTGCTATTCCTATTCAACCTACTGTCACTAATAATCAAGCTGAGTATGAAGCGTTGCTCAGAGGACTTCAATACTTGAGAGAAGCAAAGGCCATTGCGGTTGAAATTTTTGGAGATTCAGAATTAGTCATAACGCAACTGAATGGCGAATATGAGTGCAGAAACGAGGTCTTAAGGAATTACTATGAAGAATGCAAGCAAATCTTAAAGGAGTTTCAGTCGGTAATTCTGCGGCATATTCTTAGAAAAGATAATGAAGGGGCAAACAGATTGGCTCAAAGTGCTTCGGGTTATAAAGAGCTTCGAGAAGTTTTTACTAATAATGTACATGCTTTCGGGAGTAATCTGGCAGAAGATGATTGGAGAAAAGAGATTGCCGATTATCTGGAGAATCCATCCCGAAAGGTTTCTAGAAAGCTCAGGTATAAAGCTTTAAAGTTTGTTCTTCTTGATGATAATTTATATTATAAATCCTTGGATGGGGTGCTGTTACGTTGCTTAAATCATGAAGAAGCAAAAAGGCTGATGGGTGAAGTACATGATGGATTGTGTGGAGCACATCAATCGGCCTACCGAATGAAATGGGTTATTAGAAGAACTGGATATTACTGGCCGACAATGTTGGAAGATTGCTTTGAATATTATAAGGGATGTCAAGACTGTCAGAGATTTGGAAACATTCAGAGGGTTCCAGCATCGGCTTTGAATCCCATTATCAAGCCATGGCCATTCAGAGGATGGGGAATAGATTTGATTGGCCAAATAAATCCTCCATCGAGCAAGGGGCATAAGTTTGTACTTTTAGCAACAGATTATTTTACCAAGTGGGTTGAGGCGATTCCATTAAAGAAGGTGACATCGGAGAATATGGTTGAATTTGTTAAAGAACATATCATTTACAGATTTGGAATTCCTCAAACAATCATCACAGATCAAGGGACTCAATTTACATCTTCAGAGTTCAGAGATTTTGCTGAAAGTATGGGCATCAAATTGTTGAATTCTTCTCCTTATTATGCCCAGGCTAATGGTCAGGCAGAGGCTTCTAACAAGATTATGATTAAAATTATACAGAAGAAGATTGATCAGAAGCCGAAAAGGTGGCATTCGGTACTCAATGAGGCTTTATGGGCTTACCGAATGGCTCCACATGGGGCTACGCAGACGTCTCCTTATGAGTTGGTGTATGGGCATCATGCTATCTTGCCATGGGAAATACAATTAGACTCAAGGAGAATAAAGTTGCAAAAGGATTTAAGTTCTAAAGATTATAATGATTTGATGATGGACGAGTTAGAAGATTTGCATATGATTCATCTCAGGGCCTTGGAGAATATCGAGAGGAACAAGATGCGAGTTGCCAAATATTACAACAAGAAGGTAAAAGTCAGGCAATTTGCAAAAGGTGATCTAGTTTGGAAAGCAATATTGCCGATTGGTACTAAATACAGTACATTCGGCAAGTGGTCTCCAAACTGGGAAGGTCCTTTCAGAGTGGCCAGATGCGTGCCTGGGAATGCATATATCCTAAAAACTTTACTAGGAGAGGAATTTACTGCTGCTATCAATGGGAGATACCTGAAGAACTATTATCCTAGTATTGAGATTGATCGCTGATTGAAATGTTCAATATCAGAATGACTGAGACAGCCGGCATTCGAGAAGGAGCCGTCTTCAGGACAAATATTGACAGAAGAAAAATGGCCAATACCAGAGTGTGTTGCCCTTAACACAAAATATATTGCATCAGGAGTTCATACAAGATCACAAAAGATAAGTTTTATTGCCGAAATTCCATAAATCCCTAGTACAAACTACTGGAAGAGCCTGTTCAAAACAGACTGGGGATGAATGGAATCGGCAATGGCGGCACCATGGCCATCAAGACGATCGATGGAGGCGTCAATGTCTTCGATGTCTTCTGGGTTGCTGTTGGCGAAACCAACCGGCATCCTGGAATAGTCAGTGCCGGTGTGCGTCGACATGGCAACGAGACCCGTAGCAACGCCCAGGCGAACGCCATGGGAAGCCACCTCGTCGACACGACTTGCCACTGCACCGAGGCGAACTTCTGGTGTGTCCCCAGGAGCATTCACCTTGTTCGCCAGCTCCTCCACCAGCGCCTTCAGTCGATCAAGTTCAGCATCACGCGCTGCAAGATTACAAAGGGGTAACGGATTAATATCATTTGGAGGACAAGACTGAGATTGAGCAGATTACAGGACTCACCATCAATGGCTTCGAGCAGCTGCTTGCGTTCATGCTGCCATTCAAGATCAGCAATCCCAGCTTGCTTGGAGACAGCTTCCAACTCGCGGCGAGTATCGTCACGCTCCGCTTTGAATCGGCGGGCATCGCCGTCTGTGTAGCGGTAGTCGTCCGATTCGAGAGATCGATTGGACGAACTCGAAGAGTTGGACGCCGCGGGAGCAGCGGCTGGAACTGCAACTGGCGCACCAGCACCGGCAATCCATTGGATTACCCTAAGAGAACAAAGAGATTCGTCAAGAAAGAGAAAGGAAATCTCGAGAAGAACAGAGAGAAGTAAGCAGCCGATCACCTGCGGCGAGCGCCGGCGCGGCTTCCTTCGGCCTCATCGGCGGCCGGGCGTCTCCTGTTGTTGTCGGCCATTGGAAGTTCCTCGGAGTTACTGTGGATGGGGAAAAGAATGGCTTGGGCCGGCAAGAACTTGGAAGACGAAGAACTTGGTGAAAACTATGGACTACCTGGGTGTTTGTTTATAGAACCCGCAGAGAAGATCGTGGCCAAAGATCGTGGCGCGTATTCCGAAGAGTTCGGAAGGTGGAAAGGATTTTCCAGCCGATCGGTTCCCATGTCGTTTGGGATTCTTATCGAGTCGTATTCGGCTTTGACTGGGTGAAATTCGGCTATGTCGTAGTTGAAGCGTTTTCGGGTATAATGCTATTATGGCCGGCTTTGCCGAATGGGTTATCCACAGTGGAGAAAAAGCAAAGATTGGTGAGACTACAAAGTTGGTAAGACATTCGGCTAATTAAATATTCGATACAACTACACACCCAAGTACTTGGAGATTACATCTTTAGCATCAGATATCATTCTATTAATGGTCTCCAAAAGATTTTTGCCTGCTTCTTGGGTTTTTATCAGAGCGGAGAGCTTCGTTTTGAGCTGTTTATCTTCAGTTAGAATTGCCGATGCTTCCTTTCGTATTTTCTCTGTCAGATCAGGGAGTTCGGCTAACTTCTTCTCGTCAGCTTCAATTTCGATTGACAGAATCCTCAATTCAGCCTCTAGTTTAGCTTTTCTGGTCTTCTTCAGATCAAGTGCTGGCTGCAGTCTAGCTGACAATTCTTTATTACTCTGAGCTTGAGTATACAAATCTTTCAAGGATTGCTTAGTTATGGCTCTTCTTTGTTCTAAAGCTGGTTGTAAAGATTGACTTTTCAGAACCTGTCTGACTGCAGCAAAATGTTGATCCAATTGAGAGATTGGTTCCAAAGAAGCTTGAATGTCAATAGGAAGGTTGTGTTCAATGGGCTCGAGCATATCTCTCAGAAGATCAGCATCCTTGACTTGATCCTGGATGTCTTTGTGCAGAAAGGAGAAGATTTCCTTTAGTTTTGCCTGGGTTTCTTCTGATAAAGCCTGATTAGAAGAAATTTCCTCTACTTGTTCGGCAGCAAGATCATCCAAAGGAAATGAGTAGCTGGGTGATGAAGTTATTTTCTCCTGGAAAGAGATATTGCCGAATTAATGATTATCCATTGAATAAAGAACTGGGAAGGCTGAGTAATTATCTCTACCTCATTCCTGATCTCTTGAATGGAGAGAGAGGGTAGCTCAAGCTCAGGCAAAGATTCTTGTATGTCGTGCTGAGGAGAGCTTAGGAGATCTTTTGATGGGGAAGAAGCTTCTGGCTGAGGAACATCAGGTGAAGCTGCAGCTGGTTCTTGATGAGAAGAAGAACTCTCCAAGATTGGGTCCATTGAGATTTGCTCTGAAACTAAAAAAAAGAATCAATGCCGATGGAGAGGAACTTTAAAGACAAAATAGTGAGAAATTTTACCAATCACTGAAGCGTCGGCAGGTCCTGTGCTAATGGCCAATTGCTGTGATTTGGCCTGAAATCATAAAGGAATAGAAATGAGCAGAATGAAATTAGCATTTTTACTCGAGGAAGGAGAAATTTGACCTGTGCAATTATTTTGCTGCTTGTTCTTTTCTTCTTTATAGCCGAAGGGGCAATTAGAGAAGATGTTTTCCTCTTGGCAGCAGGTGGTGCAGCGAGAATTGGATCCAGACTGGCAGGCCTGGACATTACTTGAGCCAAAGAAGGGGAGTGATGCCCCAGAATAGATATTGGGCCTGCAATGTTATATGCAATTGCTCTGGCCAGAGGGGCAGGGACTGTGTCCTGCAGGATAACAGAGTTACAAGTCGATGAAAGAGGACATTATTGGAAAAACAGATGGATTATAAGCATATTTACCTCTGAATTCGGCTGATAGTCAGGCATCAAATCAAGGCAGAGAGGGTGAACTGGCACATTGAAGATATGATCATGGAGTTCTTGCCACCAAAGGATGAAAGAGGGATGAGCAAGTGCTGTTGGCACAAAAGGTTCGATCTGGTAGATGGCTGCACAACACTTGTAGTAAAAAATTCTTCTTGTTTCTGTGGAGTCTTTGATGATCTGCCTAGGCTTGAGGAATTCATGGAGAAATGATCTTGGGGGCACTTGGCCACATCCTAATTGCCTGGCTACTATATTCGGCTGGTAATATTCATATGAACTTTGAACCAGCCTTCCTCCACAAAATTCGGCTGGTAAGATGCAAGGCCGAATGAAAGTATTGAAAATTGCTGTGGACTCTGCATCTATGCATCCAGTCTCGAAGCTGAATTCACAAGGGAAAGTGAGATTGTCATTGTCCATGTGTGGGAACCAGAGGGGATTGGCAAAGCCTTTGAAGAAAAGTTCAAACAGTTCTCCAATGCTCTTATTAATAGCAATAGTGGAGGCTGCTTCCCCATAGGTTTGACAGCCTTTGGTGCTCTGGGCTTCTGCTTCCTGGTAATTGACCGAGGGGAAATGTCGGCTGTTGAGGTCAATGGAGACAATTTGGTGCATGTACAATTGCAGCCACATCTGGACGAACCACCAGGGACCATTAACGCAGGAAATTTTCTTGTTGGTGTGCATCTGATAAATGGTTTGATGGAGCATGTGATAGACACTTCCCAGGAGATATTTCCCGAGAGGGATAAATGTGCCTGCAGCCAGGTCTTCGGCCATTACTATGTGATTCAGAGTTGGCTCATTGGCTTTACCACAGAAAACAAATCTGCACAGCCACATATTCAGAAAGGCCCTGTATTCAACATCAGTCAGAGGACCATCATGCATGTAAGTCTGGATGTATTTCTTATAGCCGACTCCAGTCTTCACCCCTGTCTGTTTGGAAGAACCTTTGTATCTGTATGGGTGTGTTATCCCTGTGATGTTCAGGCCGGTTATCATGTAGACATCGGCCAGGGTTGGAGTCATTGGTCCGTGACCAAAGAGAAAAGCATTCATGCCATTGGACCAGAAGTGACAAGCTGCAATCAGGAGATTTTCATTCTTGGGTGTTTCGGCTAGAGATAGCTCCAAGCAATGAGAAATACGAAGGCTGTCCCAATTCTGCGTCTGGGGGCTTTTATCTTCAAGAATCCTTTTGTACCAGTTTCTCCAGCCGGCGATTGAGGGCAGAGGCCAGTTCTTGAATGAATCTTGCCATTCGTGAGGTCTCGTCAGTAAAATCTTGAAAGGGACCCTCTGAGATTCGGCCGCGATGATTTCGGAAGGATCTGAATCCCCTACAGGGCCGAGGAAGTAGGACGGAGCTTTTTCCTCAACAGGGATGAGGATTTCGGCAGCTAGGGCCTATCAAGAATGGAAAGAGGTAAGAAGAAATTTAAAGATGCAAATCGAAAGAAGAATGCCGAATGTGCTTGAGGGGGTTGAAGTTTACCTGGAGAGCAAGATCTTGGTCCGCCATTTGAAGATTGGATCTTGGAAGTCGATGACTTAGGGTTTGGATCCGGATGAGAGCTTTGAAGATTCAAAAGGAGAAGCGGGTGCCGAGCAGAGCTAACTTGGAATGTTAAGTGCTTCTGGTCAATTCCGAGATAAAGTTACCTCTTATCCCGAAATTGAAGGGGCATGTGTTGACACCAAAAATTGGCACCAGGAAGAGGCTGACATGTGGGCCGGAATCGTCGAAGAGATATCATTCGGCAAAGGAGTTTTCTCCCCGAGGCATTCGGCAAAGACGTTCTGCGGTCGGGAACGCGTCGTCATTCGGCAGAGGCATGGTTTCGCAGGTAAAAGCGGTAGCATTCGGGAAGGCGTGATGACGTGGAAAAACATAAGGAAAAGGCCGGTTCGAACAAGGAACGCAATATGGGCACGAAGATCTGTCATTTATTTTTAGAAACAAGTGTTGTAGTCGTGTCCGACTAGGAGTTGTATCAAGACCTGGGTATAAATATAAACCCATGGCAGCTGTAAAAAGGACGAATCCAATCAATCATACAACAAACCGGCCCCGTGCCAACATCGAGTCCTTTAGTCGAGTCGTCGAGTTCTTCGAGAGGAGTCATCGATCCGTCGACCTCCGTAAGTACCGGCAACCTTGTATCATGCTTAGTATCATGCGGTGGATTTAAGCTTTGATGCAAGTAGTCTTGTTACCATGCTTAGTATCATCCGGTGGATTTAAGTTGTGGTCTCAAGAAGGTTCCTCTGTTAGGTCATGAGCCATGCGGTGGGCTAAGATCTAGTATGAACCAAGTTATCGGCTCTGTTGGATTTTGGCAAGATCTAATAGATTCATTAAGTTACCATGTGTTGCTCTGGATTTTACCTTCGTGTTTGATTCATTACAACACTCCTTTGCCCAATCTAGGTCGGCTAGAATCGGCTCTACCTCGCGATGCGATGACTTATCCTTTCATAGCCGAGTCCGAAACCGATCTAGGTTGCCACGTGTCGCGGGTTCGAACTTGTTGGTATCGTGTAGATCTTGACAGAACCGGGTATCATGCGGTAGATGCAGGTTTTTGGGTCGTCTTAGAGCTAATCATCCGGTGGATTAGAATTCGATTCGATCTGATAGATCTATCTTTATCGATCAGGCTTGTTCCTTCGCCATGGACCCCGATTCGGCTAAATAGCCGTATTCGGTAATGCTCTCACGAGTGAACGTGTGTTCGTGGGTTTACATTGGGCAATGAATGCTTTTAGCTTCTCATGATTAGATTGTATCATGCGGTGGATTAATCTAATCTGATTAGTGGCGTGGTGTCAAACAAGTCGTATCATGCGGTGGATTAACTTGTTTGTTATCATGCTTGACGGGTGCTGCTTTCGGCCTATGCATTCTTGTTTCGATGTAAATTTGCGACTGTGTTGTGGGTTCATATTAAACACTGAATGCTTTTAGCTTTTCATGGTTAGATTGTATCATGCGGTGGATTGATCTAATCTGATTAGTGGTGTGGTCCCAAACAAGTTGTATCATGCGGTGGATTAACTTGTTTGTTATCATGCTTGACGGGTGCTGCTTTCGGCCTATGCATTCCTTGTTTACTGCGAATTTATGATCATGTTTCACCCTTTTATTTATCTATCAGGCTCTGTTTCTCGTTAATCGGCTATGAGTATGCGTTACAATGTTCATTCGGTTGAAAGCCGATCTTTCGTCATGCTTACGTCACGCATTCGGCAGTGCGCTCCCTGCGTGCCTTGCCGATTGCCGAATGAGGCTTTAACTGCTGACAGATAGCTTCTCTGTAGCTATGTGTTGTTCGAAACTGGCTCCGTAGCCGCAAATATGGAACTGTCTGGTCTCACCCGGCACGTTCCAGGTTTTGATCTAAACGTTTTTGTCCCTTTGTTAGTTTTCAGGCAAACTGACTGGCACGCTTCCGGATTCAAAAGCCCGGGCCACGTGTGAAGCTAGCTAATTCAGCTTGCTGTGTGCTTGGCGTGAGGTGCGGATTTTACGTCAACACCCCTATAGCATGTATTTGTCTATATTGCACCTACACAATGGATAATCACAAAAACTCATGGAAATGATGAGTATTGAACCCTATAGCTATGGTGCTTTATTCCATTGTGTTCATTTTATACTCGGTTGGAGGTCAGAAATCAGGCCGTAATGACCGCCAACAGCAGTCCCATTCCGGAAAGTAGTGCGCAATGGGAGGCCTTAATTGGGGAAGACGACCGCTCACCTACCGCGAAGAACATGCCCTCAAAAGGCGCGCACTGATCAGATGGCAGGACTAGCCTCACGCCACTTCGAAACCATGTCAGAGGGAACCTGACAGTCTGAAGGACATGAAGAAGCTCCGAGTACCCTCTCCAAGTACACAAGAAGACAAGTCTAAGGTCCAAGAGAAGGTCGAGCCCTCCCCATACCCGGTCGGTGGAATGAGAGATGCGCCTGAAGAATTTGCTCGCGTGAGCCCGCTGATAGTAGAAGATGACGACAAGACAGTTTACTGATCCATTCAAAGGAACCTTCCAGCCGAATGCACAAAGCACTCGACTAGAGGCTCGGGGGCTAGAGCCACTAGGTTTGCTCAGCGCAAACCCAGTAAAGGACCACCAACGAAGTACAAGAGACCCCCATGGAGCAAAGCCCCAAGCGGGTTTCGGGGGCTACTGTGGGATACCTGTACCAGGGGTACTGATCCCACCTTCACTGTCGCAAAGACACAAGACCAAGAAGACAACAAACAGCCCAACCTTCTGCAGGTTAGGGGACATTTTTCTCTTCCCCAAGCTACATGGGGTGGCCTACACCAGCCGGACACTTGGCACCTCCCCAAGCAAGCCAGGAGGTGCCACACTCCATCCAGGTCAGACCCAAACAAACCACTAGGTGTGCCTCCTTCCACGTGAAGTCACGGGGCCCGCTGAGGGTGCGTGGCTCTTCACCGAGTCGTTTGTCGAGGAAGAGGAACACCTGTCAAGATGCATGCTGGCTCTTGGATCCTCGAAGGGTCAAAGACGCCCATAGGTCAGGCACCCCTATCCAAGTATTGGGCCTTGTGAGAGTGGAGGCTCAGACCTCCTAGCGGTAGGCCTAGGAGGGAACCGGCGCCAACGCATAGGCCCCCAATTGAGTACAAGCTTGACCCCCGAGCCCTATCTAGAGCTCGGGAGAAGATTAGGTGGCGCCCGATCACATCATTGCATTACGACACTGGTAATCCCACTCCCACACGGTAACACGCTGTAATGATGAGCATGCCAGATAGCTCTAACAGGTGCAGAGAGGAATAGTACCAAGCCCAAGCCTCGGCAAGACCGAAGCAACTCAGGCGAGGAAGCAGAAGCGGGTAGACCCCACAGTGGGCCCCAAAGCGGACTCTTTAAAGCCTCTCGGAGGCACTCGAAAGCCTCCAAGCCCTGTTTTCTCCTCGTTTATCTCTGATTTCTGAATGTAAATGACCCCCAGACATATATAAGGGGACAGGGGCCCTCAACACGGGCAAGTGTTGGCGGTCGTTACAACCCAAATCCGACAACCAATACTCGGGAATAAATGAGGTTTTATGCAACATTCGATGTACTTAGGTTTTATTTCTAATAAAGTTCCACGAGTTTTGGTGAGTGTCACTTGTGCAGGTACAACTACGACAAACACGTGCTATTGGGGCCGAAAATGACCGGATCGGTCGAATGACTCAGTTCGGCCGGTTACCCCCCTTAGCCGTACAAGTCACCGGAAGCCGTCCACGTCAACTATGACCGAGCAACCACATCACACGCCACGTGGACGACCGCCATCTCACCCCAAAGCACTGACACATCAACTTGGGCCCACACGACATGAATCCCATCAGAAGAAGGCAGCCCAAGACATCCAGGGCGCAGAGGCGGTGCAGGGGAGGGCCGGCCACGAGTTAGAGTTGAGTCGAGATTTGCCTCAGAGGTTCCCGAGTCGTCTTCAGAAGCTCTGGTATAAGCTCTTGTATCTTTTACTTTTCCTTTTGCAAGACTTTGAGTTATCAATATAGTTATTTTTATCTTATTACTTTTGTCATTTATAGCTTGCTTCTACATTATTCTAGTTGCTACTATATCTTATTTAGACTATAGTTTGTTATAGTTCTGGTGCTTGTAGTCTTGTTTAAGTCTTTATCTTGGCTGGTTCTTCGATCTTGCTCGATACTGGAGGTGAATTGTCACCAAGAGTATTGACAAGGTTGCTTGCTCTTGCTAGCAGAGTAAGTAGTTGTTGACTAGTGTAGGAGTGGTTCCTAGCCTAGCCAATGGCCTTAGAGTATTCCCGTCGCAACGGGGGTGGTAGCCGTGAGGTGGTGACAGCCCTTTCGGTCTTCGTAGCCCATCACGTTAGTTTCGGTCCGTAGGATCCCCCAGTTGAGAAATAGTGGCACCCCTTTTCATCCCTTTTCGTGTGTCACCGGTTCCCTTGTCCCGAAGCTAAGACAATAGAGTTAACCCAGATCTCTTAGTGCTGGCTCTGTAGCCACTGTATCTCTAAGCTAGAGTGACATAGGTAGATAAAGTATCCAGGAGTCCTCTATCTCTTGTCGTTGTCCTCCCAACTATCTATCTCTTCTCTCCCTTACCTGAGTATCCCTTGAGTTGTGTGTCCGGTATATCCACTCCTATCCAATACCGTTATCCCCTGTCTTGTCTAGTCGTGTACCCTTCTCTGATAGTCTCGAATATCTATTCACTACTATTCTTGCCAAAGCTTCCCTGCGGAAATATAAATTACGATACCTCGGGATACTCCCAGGTGAAGTGCTACAGCGGTGATTCTGTGCACTTGCAGAATATTTATATATTTTACTAAGCCATAAGGAAAACCATTGAAACACTCCTTACTAAAGTACCAGGATTCTCAATTCTGATATTGGATCGTAAGAAGTGTCAACAAGCATTTCTAGCGTCGTTGCCAGGGAAGCATTTGGCTAGATTAATTTTGAACTGTTATCTTGAGCTATCTTAGTTGAGTACCGCTACTCAAGCGGGTTTATCCTTGCTCTGTTCGTTGGTCTTTGTGGAGCAGAGCAGTGCATGACTGGTTTCCAACTACCATCAAACTTCCAAGAGAATCATGAGTCACTTGTGAGGAAAGTGCGACCCCGTGTTGTACCTCCTCAGAAGAAACTCCTTCCAACGAGCCCAGTCTTTCTCGTCGTTGATCAGGCTACATCGAGGATGGCAACAAAGACGATCCGTGAGTTCTCTGCTCCATCGAGCGAGAACGTGCGTGTCGGACCAGCTCCGCTAGTCGGAGATGGCAACTTTGAGCTCAAGGCAGCTCTCATCAACATGGTTCAGGCTAGCCTGTTCTGCGGCAAGCCACACGAAGATGCCAATGCTCATCTCCAGCATTTCCTGGAGATTTGCAACACCTTCACCATACGCGGAGTAAGTATCGATGCCATTCGCCTTCGTTTATTTCCATTCTCATTATTAGGCAAGGCAAAACAATGGTTTTATGCTAACCGCGAAGCTATAGACACTTGGGATAAATGCACTAGTGCTTTCTTGCTAAAATTCTTTCCAGTTGGGAAAACCAACGCCCTCCAGAACAAAATAGCTAGTTTCCAGCAGTTAAAAGATGAAACAGTCCCGGAGGCATGGGATCGCCTCCAGGACTATATTTCTGCTTGTCCTCACCATGGTATGCAGAGTTGGTTCATAATCCAAACCTTCTATCACGGGCTGAGAAGTTCTACCTATGAGTACCCGGATGCTTCTGCTGGAGGCTCGTTCTTCTCTCTTGAGGAGAGTCGTGCGAAGGCTATCATAGAGAAGATGGTCGAGAACCAAGGTTGGTTCGACGACCGGACTCAACCGAATTCCCGAGGAGTTCATCAAGTTGAAGCTCTAGACATGCTCGCTGCCAAGATGGACCTCCTGATGAAGAAACTGGAGGCCCCTGCTCAAGAAACGGTGCAAGCCATGGACGCTCGCATGACCTGTAAAGTCTGTGGTAACACTGGACATTCGGGGAATGACTGCCCCGAAACGTGAGAAGATGCCCACTACGTCAACAACTCCAACAACAACGGATACCGACCGAACAACTACGACAATCAAGGCTGGAATTCGCGCCCAAACCTCCCGTTTGAGAGCCTCAACAAGGTAACAATTACAATTACAGCAATTTCAATAATCAGCCGTCTCTTAGAGATCTTGTGTTTGGCCAGATGAAAATAACTGAAATATCAATAAAAAGCTTGCTCTAATGATAAAACTCCGGAAAACATAGACTCTAGGATGGAATCATTTTCTTCTGCTATGAAAAATCAACTGAGCTTCAATAAAATGATAGAAACTCAGATTGCTCAGTTAGCTGCTTCTTTGCCTTCACCCGTAGCGGGAAATTTTCTGGGCAACCAGACAATTGTCCCCGTGAAAAAGTTAAAGCGGTTACCACGAGAGGGGGTAAGACCACTCGGGACCCGCCATATCCTGACAGTGCAGGTAAAATTGCAGCCACTACAGACAGTGATAGCGAAGAAGAGGAGGCCACACCAGAACCACAGAAGACAAGTCCGCAGAAGGAAGTAAAGGCGGCCCCTCACGAGTTTTACGAACCAAATGTTCTGCCATTCCCCAGAAGATGCCATAAGCCGACGGTGGATGAACAATTTAGCAAATTTGTTGCGGTAATTCAAAAATTATATGTCAATATCCCATTGCTTGAAGCTATGCAGGTCCCCACATATGCCAAGTACCTGAAGGACATCCTCAACAACAAAAGGGCGCTGCCAACCACCGAGGTAATTAAACTAACCGAAGCATGTAGTGCAGCTATCTTGAACAATCTTCCAGAAAAGAAAAAGGACCCAAGCTGCCCTACTATTGCATGCTCGATCGGGGAGCAGCACTTCAACCATGCCCTGTGCGATCTTGGAGCAAGCGTCAGCGTCATGCCCAAGGTAGTATTCGATAAACTGAACTATTCTTCTTTGTCCCCTACGACCATGTATTTGCAGCTAGCGGATCAATCGATTCGCTATCCCGCGGGAATAGCCGAAGATATTCCGGTGAAAATCCAGGAATTCTTCGTACCTGTGGATTTCGTGGTGCTCGATATGGAGGTCGACACGAAGACACCTCTCATCCTCGGGAGACCATTCTTGAGCACCGCCAATGCAAACATCGATGTAGGAGCCGGAGAAATCAGCTTGAACATCAACGGCAAGGAAGAAAAGTTCGCATTCAAGCCCAGGGTGGAGAAATGCTCTCAGGTATGCACTGATCCAATTCAAAATTCCAATAACCTGGAGCAGGTCAATGTGGTTGCATCCGAACCACAATCTTTAGAGACGCCGATCCCGCCGCCACCAACACCAAAGAAGAAGAACAAGAAAATGTGGCGGGAGAAGGTTGCATCGTTCGAGTCATCCACTCCGGGACCGGACGATGACAAGAGCAATTGAAGACAGGAGAAGTCCCGCTCGCGGACTTAAAAGCTGAGCTCTCGCCGCGAGGAAAACCGGTATGTATCTCATGTTTCCCTTCCAATTTTTAAATTTTCAATTGCATTTGCATGTTTCCCTTTTCAAAATAAATGAACCACTTGAGTAATTAATTTGAGAGAGAGTAGAAAATTTTTACAAGCTTGGTTAAAATAAATGGACACATGCTGAAATTTGATTAGAGAGGGTGTAATTTGTAACTTTCTTCATTTTCACCCCTTCTAGAACATCTCCATTTATTTACCATCATCACCAACCAGCAACAAACATGCCTACCCCACTAAAAATTGCTGCACACTCACCAATTATCACAAAACATGGCAGCATGGGGATGACTCCACTAATTTCTACTTTGGTCATGTCACATTTCAATCTCACCTACCACTAAAATCCACTAAAAATGTCCTTGGAAATTGATGGCCGCACAAACTTGGAGTAGAAACAAAGGCATGTGAGTGCTGCACTCACATGGGAGTGCCCTGGCCACCAGGCCTGGTTCGGGGAACCAGGGCCTTCGGGCGAACTGGCCAGGCCACTCCCCTCGGCCTATAAATGCTGGTGCAAGCTTGTGAGCTTCTCACACACCCTCATTCACTTCCATTCTGAAAATTTCTGCTAGGAAGCTCTCTCTCTATCTCTCATTTTCTTGCTCTAGTTCTTGACAAGTTCTTGCTCAAGTTTTGGTTCCCTTGCATCACTAGAAAAAACCAAAAATATTTTGCTTTTGTTGTGATCTTTGTGCTGAAATTCTGGACGCGTTTGTGGTGGTCTCCGACACCCACAAGAACGACTAACCTTTTGTGGTGGTTTTCATCCCCGCAAGAACGACTGACTTGATTCTCTTGTGCTAACCTCATATATTCAGTCCTTCTGGTAGTTGTTGTTGCACTAACCTTTTGCAGGAATCATGTCGAAGTTCATCTCTGCACTCCGTCGTTCCACCCGGCTAAGCCACCGCACGGACAATGCTGGGAGCTCCCCAGCCCTGTCCCGTGGCTCGAGCCAGATGGATGAGGACGAACAAGAAGCCGCCGGCTCGGGATGGGGCCATGCCACGCCCCCGGCCAGGCAGCTCCTGAGCGTGAACGACATCAACCTCAGGACGGAGCGGGAGCAGAACACCTTCAACGAGCTTCGGCTGACGGAGTTCGAACACACCCGTGTTTTTGAGCAAGACTTGCTCAGGAAAACGGGTATGGACGAGGAGTTCCCAGAGATTTTCCAGGCCATTGGTTGGAAAAATTTCTAGCACATCAACGAGCAAGGTTCGTACTTGCTCACCCTCGAATTTCTTACGACTTTGGTTCCGGAAAATGGGGGGTTCGCTTTCGATTTTTCAACCAAGAGTTCTTTTGCTCTTGGAGGGATTTCAGTTTAGGTCTCGGGTTTTCAAGTCGTTGTTCTTTAGAGCCGAACAAAACGTTGAAAAGATTTGATCGGGCTGCATTTTGGAAAAAGATTTTGGGGAGTACCAATTGTCATGCACCTTGCACGAACAGTATTCATAACCCCACTTTGTGTTTCATGCATCGATGGGTGTCTATGACGGTATTTCCCCGGGCAGATGTGCGCCCTGTTAACACAATTGAGTTGCGGGTTCTTTTTTCTATGGTCAAGCAAATTCCTTATTCAGCTGTGAAAGATATGGTTAGTCACTAGTTGTCTCACATTTCTCATGTGGGTAGCATGGCGATGACTTCTCTAGTCACTCGCCTTGATAACCATCTGGGTGTTCTTCAGGGTGCCCGGCTCACTTACATTGAGACAGCGCGTTCCGTCGTGGATGCCGAGCACTTCGTGCAAGCCCACATGATATGGCGGACGCCTGATGCAACGCTGGTTATGATTTACCATGGCTATACAACCGAAGTACCTTTGCCTTGTGCAGCACTGAGGTTGTATACCACTCCTAAACTAACACTTCAGTTGAGGACCGAGTCGGACGATTCTCCACCTTGGAGAGAGTCCGCTCGGCACAGCGTTGCAGGTGATGGACCAGTCACGAGGGGACGAGCCACGCATGACGCCGGGCTCGCCACCTCACAGGAGCTAGAGGATGCATCACAAATGGTGCACCGACATACTTCCGCTTTCGAGGCCACCTATGACATGTACACCGGTGCTGGGACATCTGGAGCAGGAGGCTCTGGGAAACACCAGGAACCGAACTAGTTCGCCTCAGGACACTGGGACTATGGCCAGGACACGGACTATGAGTGTTCTGGGAGCCGGTATGCAGGGGGTTACGACAGTGCCTCCCAGCCATACTACCCCGGATACTCGCAGTCCGCGCACATCGACTACGGCCGGGAGCTGTCCAACATCTCCGACCGAGTCGAACTCATTGATGACCGTACCCGAGAGATCCAAGACACGCTAGCCCGCCATTCTTAGTACCACCAAGAGAATAGCGGGATGTTAGCGTCCACCCAGCACGACGTCCACGAGCAAGCGGATCAGCTGAGCCAGTACCTTTGAAGGTTTAATCCCTACCAGTGAAGAATCCAAGCTTGGGGGAGGACCCCCACCAGGTACGTCCCGACTTACCTAGCACATTGGTCATTCATTTGCATTTCCTTTCCCTTCATGCTTTGCATTTAAAAAAAATGAAAACATCAAAAATATTTCCCTTGAATAAAATAACTCCCAACTATGCATGGAATGAATCATATGCCTATCATCTTGGAAATGATGAATAGTTGCTCTGTCATTAATTCTGCAAGTACTTTGTTTCAACTAGTTGCTTAATAGTGCTTGAGTTAATTGGCATGAGTAAAAATGAACTTGAAAACCTTGTGGGAGCACATGCTTTATTCCAAGTCTAAGTTGTTGTGGGGATTGATATAGTGAGAATTTGGTTAAGTTCTATTCCTGCTCTTAGTACGGGGAAAATCTCGGAGATTTATGCTTTCAAAATGAAACAAGTTCCTTATTGGTTAGAATACCTACCAGAGCCATATGATAAGCTTAGTTGAAAATTTTTACTCATATGCTGCTTGTTATTTTAGTGAGCTTTGTCAAATTGTTGTGACCTTTGAGTAAAGCTTTCATATTCTTAGAGATCGAGATCCACGTACACACACCACCTCTCACTTGGAATTCCTACACTGGGAGTTAGCAACCATTTTCCACCACCCATCCACAAAAATAAATGCAACATGTTCTATGATTTCCCTCTCCAAATATTCTTGATAGAGACATGGGCTATGCAAAAAGAAAAGCATGCCAAAGAAGCATGGCAAAAATAAAAAAAGAAAAGAATGCCAAAGAGCATGGCAAAAAGAAAGAGAAAAAGAAAAGCATGCCAAGTGGCATGGCAAAAATATGAGAATAAAAGATAGCCCATGTTCTCGAAAATAAATCAAGGAGAGGGAGATTCATTCCAAGGAGTTTCACCATATTACATTCCACCATACTCCATTCCACCATATTCCACTCCATCCATATCCCACACACTTGCACTTCTCGATCTTAAGGTATGATTTGTTTCCTCAGAGATCCGGGCTTTGACTTAGCAAAATATAAGATGCATGCATGCCTTCATCCTTTGTCCCTGAACCACACAAAAAGCCATATTAGATGTTAGGATGGGAAATAAGGCACAAGCCTTTGGTGAGGATTCAAATACACTTGAGTGATTGAGTGTGCCAATTGAGGAACAATTTGTAGTTTTCAAAACTTGTGAAAAACTCCGAGATGGGATCCCGAAAAGGGTAGAGTGAAATAAAATTGAATTTAAATTGTTCATCCTTTCAACCACCCAAGATAAGGAGATTGCTATAAGCCCCATAGGTAAAAAGGTGAATTAAAACTTTGCATCTGATTCAAGTATTGTTGAACACTAGTTGTTTATAAAGTTACCTGCAAAAGAAATGATATTGTAGCAACTCCTGATCCACCGAGCCTAAGTTTATATCTTTGCTCGAGGACGAGCAAAGAGCTAAGCTTGGGGAGCTTGTTGGCGGTCGTTACAACCCAAATCCGACCACCAATACTCGGGAATAAATGAGGTTTTATGCAACATTCCATGTACTTAGGTTTTATTTCTAATAAAGTTCCACGAGTTTTAGTGAGTGTCACTTGTGTAGGTACAACTACGACAAATACGTGCTATTGGGGCTGAAAATGACCGGATCGGCCGAACGACTCCGTTCGGCCGGTTACCCCCCTTAGCCATACAAGTCACCGGAAGCCGTCCACGTCAACTATGACCGAGCAACCACATCACACGCCACGTGGACGACCGCCATCTCACCTCGAAGCACTAACACATCAACTTGGGCCCACATGACACGAATCCCATCAGAAGAAGGCGGCCCAAGACATCCAGGGCGCAGAGGCGGTGCAGGGGAGGGCTCGGCCCGTGGCCGGGCCCGTTCGGCCGAACAGAGGCGGTTCGGCCGAACCGCCCCCAGGCCAGCACCGCCTCCCAAGGGTCAATCCTGGCCCTTGGATCCTATGATGGTGGGATGGAGGGTTCGGCCGAACCCTCTGGTTCGCCCGAACCTCCTCCCTCGGCCGAAACGGCCGGCAACCGCCATCCAACTCCCTTGGCGGTTACTCCACCCCAACCGTCCTTTGGCACTATAAATAGAGGGTCACACTTCACCTGTAAACAGACACCAAGCCAAGGAGCTCATTTCCACTTTCATTCTAGTAGAGTTAGGATAGTTTAGTTGGGAGTTAGAGTTGAGTCGAGTTTTGCCTCGGAGGTTCCGGAGTCGTCTTCAGAAGCTCTGGATAAGCTCTTGTATATTTTACTTTTCCTTTTGTAAGACTTTGAGTTATCAATATAGTTATTTTTATCTTATTACTTTTGTCATTTATAGCTTGCTTCTACTTTATTCTAGTTGCAACTATATGTTGTTTAGACTATAGTTAGTTATAGTTCTAGTGCTTGTAGTCTTGTTTAAGTCTTTGTCTTAGCTGGTTCTTCGATCTTGCTTGATACTGGAGGTGAATTATCACCAAGAGTATTGACAAGGTTGCTTGCTCTTGCTAGCAGAGTAAGTAGTTGTTGACTAGTGTAGGAGTGGTTCCTAGCCTAGCTAATGGCCTTATAGTATTCCCGTCGCAACGGGGGGTGGTAGCCGTGAGGTGGTGACAACCCTTTCGGTCTTCGTAGCCCATCACGTTAGTTCCGGTCCGTAGGATCCCCCAGTTGGAAAATAGTGGCACCCCTTCTCATCCCTTTCCGTGTGTCACTGGTTCCCTTGTCCCGAAGCTAAGACAATAGAGTTAACCCAGATCTCCTAGTGCTGGCTCTATAGCCACTGTATCTCTAAGATAGAGTGACATGGGTAGATAAAGTATTCAGGAGTCCTCTATCTCTTCTCGTTGTCCTCCCAACTATCTATCTCTTCTCTCCCTTACCTGAGTATCCCTTGAGCTGTGTGTCTGATATATCCACTCCTATCCAATACCGTTATCCCCTGTATTGTCTAGTCGTGTACCCTTCTCTGATAGTCTCGAATATCTGTTCACTAGTATTCTTGCCAAAGCTTCCCTGCGGAAATATAAATTACGATACCTCGGGATACTCCCAGGTGAAGTGCTACAACGGTGATTCTGTGCGCTTGCAGAATATTTATATATTTTACTAAGTCATAAGTAAAACCACTAAAACACTCCTTACCTCAGTACCAGGATTCTCAATTCTGATATTGGATCGTAAGAAGTGTCAATAGCAAGCACGCAAAAGTGACACACGCGAGACACACACAGCTTTCCACATCCCACAAACACGACACTGTGCAGATCATCCCCTCGATCACGCACTCCGGCTTACAAGCGACCCCCTTATAAGCCCCGAGGCATCCAATCTCAAGAAACACGATCGCCCCAATCTGGACATAGGGACATTCTGACCGAACCAGTATAATCTCTTGTGTTTGAATTTGAAAGGACCTTGATGTCACCTAGAGGGGGGTGAATACGTGAATCTGCAAATTTACAAACTTTTTCACACAGTCAGCACTGAAACCGGTCAGACCGGTTTCCCAAACCGGTCAGACCGGTTTCAGGGAGAGAAACCAAACAATGTAAATACCCCCTCTACGAGTTCTAGCACAAACCAAACTTGGTGATCAACTTCTATAGATGATTTCTAGCAAGTTCACTAAGCACTTGCACACATGTAAAGCACAACCAAGTAGATCGAAGCGGAAGAAAATGTAAATGCTAGAATTGAACTTGTGAGGCAAACCAAATGAGAGACGCGATGATTTGTTCCCGAAGTTCGGATTCACCGCTGCCACTAAGGCTCAACCAAGGCACGATGAACCCTACGTCTCCGTTGAGGGCCTACGAAAGGCGGGCTTATCCACTCCAAGCCACTTTCCTCGATTCCACTAACTTGTGACCCTTTTCCACGAAGGAGGCAAGGCCGGCCTTTACAAACAATCCGTGGCTCACCACAAACACGGTAGCTCACCGGCGACGCCTAGCCGTCTAGGAGGCTTCACCTCTAAGAGTAACAAATGCTTCAAGTAGATGCTAGACTTTACCGGAAGTGCTCAAGCTATGGATTTGCTCTTGCTGCTGCAACTAGCTCACTCAATCTTTCTTTTGCTCACACACAATAAATCCCTCAACCCAAATCCAAAGATATGATCAAAATCAATCAACTCTCACAAAGAGAGGTTTGGGGAGAGCTTGCTGGTGCTTGGGAAGGCTCTAGGCGTGCAAGAATGGCAGGGGAACCAGCAGCCCTCAAAGGAGAGGGCCAAGGGGTATAAATACCCCACTCCACAAAAACTAGCAGTTATGACAGTGAAAAACCGGTCAGACCGGTTTTCAAACCAAACTAGCCGTTGTGCCTGTCAGATCCCAAATAGGTCAGACCGGTTTGGGTCGAGCCAGCACACTAATTTCCCAAGGTGTTTTTCTCTCAAGGCTATCTCACATGGGTTGATCTATGAGCACTTTTGGTGTTGTCAAATAACTAATGTTGCATCCCTCTTGATAGTACGACATTCCTAAACTTAAGATAAAAAAACAATAAAAGAGTTCTTCTACTTGAGCTTCAATGTCTTGATTATTGCCATACTTGATCATTCTCAACTTGAGGGCTCACAACATTCTTTTCTTGCTGAGCAAATCCAACTTGAGCCAATGGCTTAGAATTTCCAAGGATATGAACCAATTCATAAGCCATTCCAATATATGATCTAAAAGAATTAGATGCATTGCATAGCTTCACTCAATAAGGCTTGATTAGCACATAGAGACCAAACCATGATGCTAGTCTTCACCCTAGCAAAGTTCCTCGGCTACAAGACCAACTTGCCCTTCTCTTTGCTTGGTACCTGGACACTGCCATCTAGCTTAATCCCTTTCACCATATCTAGCCACTTTGAGTCTCACTTTGCTTTGCATCATTATGAATACTACTTTGAAATCCATGTCTTCAATTAACTTGAAATATGTCCAATATTTCCTTCTATGTTGTCTTTAGTAAATAACTTGTCCATAAGCTTCCATGCACTTGAGACCATATACTAACCATAGAATCATGTCTCATTTTGAATGTAACAATTGTCATGGATCAAGCACAAAGAAATTCCAATTTCCTCAATTAGATTGTCCCATAATTGCTAGACAAGCTTCTTCTTGTTGAGACCAATCAATATGCATAACACTATGTCTCTTTTGTCACTTTCACATGCTTGCCTTTATTCACATTATCATACTATGGGATCACCATTACTTGTTTGCTTTTATGTCATTATTTTCAATAAAGAGCAATATTCTTCTCAACAAATATATTACATGAATATCCACAAGAATAAAACCCTGCTCATATGCTTAAGCAAACAAGTTAAATTACTAATCATGTTGTCATCCAAAATCACCAAAATATATAAGTGCCTAGATGCACTTTCAGAATTGCCTACCATTGCTAGCCATGGAGAGCTGCCGCAAGGCTATGACAAATTTAACTACCGGCCGTGAGAAGCACCAACACTATATCTAGGTGTATAGTATGTAGAAAAGTCACGATGTGTTATATTACATAATCTAATTGTACTTATTTGGTTTAGGATGGTTTGACTTTTCCAAGAAAGAATGACTTATAATCAAAACGGAACGGTCCCTTGTGGGTTATGGACTGGGAAATCATATTCGTTACCTAAATCCATTGTTTGCATAGAATTGGGTTTGGATTCAGTGGGCCCCGCAAGCTTTATCTTTTTTTTCTAAAATATAGTATTACACTCATAGGACTATCGTGGCTCAATTCTTAGGACATATCACATCTTCCGTTTGCGCCGCCCTAGAGAGACAAATCTCTAATCTCCCTAGGACGCTGCATCAATTAACTAGCTAGCCTCTAAAATATCATATAATACAAATTAGATTAAATTTTTTTTGTCTCGTCTACGGTGGCATTCGCCAATGAGCCAAGGTCCTCATCAATATGGTCTTTGTCAACATGCAACCACCGCCACTTCATCCACATCCTACATGTCATGTACTTTGACAAACAATTTTGTAAGACGCTTCATCGACGACGGCAACGACTGCGTCATCTACAACAGCAAAAGACTGTGTCAGTATGTCGTCCTCTAACGTATGCAGGATGCAATTATCCTCCCATACGTAAACCCAATCACCCGCTAACATATGCAAGACACTCACGACGGCCTCCTCTGCCATATGCAAGACAACATCGTCCTCTCTGCCATATGCAAGAAGCCCACAAGGGCATCATCTGATATATATATATATATATATATATATATATATATATATATATATATATATATATGCCATCTATAATTGCAGCTCTGTCTTTACAACATAGCGTTGATTTTTGCACCTTCGACTATGTACAGCTACATTGACGACGACCACTATTCGACTATGTACATGTTGACACCAAAAATTGGCACCGGGAAGAAGCTGACATGTGGGCCAGATTTGGTGGAAAGATACCATTCGGCTAGGAGGCTTTGCTGGAGCATTCGGCAGGAGACGCTCTGCGGTCGGGAGCGCGTCGTCATTCGGCGGAGGTGAAGCATTCGGTAAAGATGCTCTGCGGTCGGGAACACGTCGTCATTCGGCAGAAGCGCTGATCGTATGGAAAGAGTACTCGGGAAGGCGTGATGACGTGGAATAAAAAGAAAGGCCGGTTCAACAAGGAATGCGACATGGACACGAAGATTCATCGTTTATTTTAGGGATAAGTATTGCAGTCGTGTCCGACTAGGAGTTGTATCAAGACCTGGGTATAAATATAAACCCATGGCAGTTGAGAAAAGGAATCGAACCAATCAATACAACAAACCGGCCCCGTGCCAACATCGAGTCCTTTAGTCGAGTCGTCGAGTTCTTCGAGAGGAGTCATCGATCCGTCGACCTCCGTAAGTACCGGCAACCTTGTATCATGCTTAGTATCATGCGGTGGATTTAAGCTTTGATGCAAGTAGTCTTGTTACCATGCTTAGTATCATCCGGTGGATTTAAGTTGTGGTCTCAAGAAGGTTCCTCTGTTAGGTCATGAGCCATGCGGTGGGCTAAGATCTAGTATGGACCAAGTTATCGGCTCTGTTAGATTTCGGCAAGATCTAACGGATTCATTAAGTTACCCCGTGTTGCTTCGTTTTTACTATGTGCTTAATTCATGCAACACACCTTTGCCCAATCTAGATCGGCTAGGATCGGCTTTGCTTTATGGTGCAACGATTTATCCCCTCATAGCCGAATCCAAAACCGATCTAGGTTGCCACGTGTCGCGGGTTCGAGCTTATCGGCATCGTGTAGATCTTGACAGAACCGGGTATCATGCGGTAGATGCAGGTTTTTGGGTCGTCTTAGAGCTAATCATCCGGTGGATTAGAATTCGATTCGATCTGATAGATTTATCTTTACCGATTAGGCTTGTTCCTTCGCCATGGATCCCGATTCGGCTAAATAGCCGTATTCGGCAGTGCTCTCACAAGTGAACGTGTGTTCGTGGGTTTGCATTGGACAATGAATGCTTTTAGCCTTTCACGATTAGATTGTATCATGCGGTGGATTGATCTAGTCTGATTGGTGGTGTGGCCTCAAACGGGTTAGGTGCTGCTTTCGGCCTAACATCGTTTGTTGCCATACTTGACGGGTGCTGCTTTCGGCCTATGCATTCTTGTTTTAATGTAAACTCGTGACTGTGTTGTGGGTTCGTAACTAAACATTGAATGCTTTTAGCTTTTCATGGTTAGATTGTATCATGCGGTGGATTGGTCTAATCTGATTAGTGGTGTGGTCACAAACAAGTCGTATCATGCGGTGGATTAACTTGTTTTGTTATCATGCTTGACGGGTGCTGCTTTCGACCTATGCATTCTTTGTTTACTGCGAATTTATGATCATGTTTCACCCTTTTATTTATCTATCATGCTCTGTTTCTCGTTAATCGGCTATGAGTATGTGTTGTAATGTTCATTCTGTTGAAAGCCGATCTTTCGTCATGCTTACGTCATACATTCGGCAGTGCGTTCCTTGCGTACCTTGCCGATTGCCGAATGAGGTTTTAAATGCCGACAGATAGCTTCTCTGTAGCTATATGTCTTTCGAGATTGGCTTCAACGCCGCAAATATGGAACTGTCTGGTCTCACCCGGCATGTTCCAGGTTTTGATCTAAACGTTTTTATCCCTTTGTTAGTTTTCAGGCAAACTGACTGGCACGCTTCCGGATTCGAAAGCCCGGGCCACGTTTGAAGCCAGCTTGTTCGGCTTGCTGTGTGCTTGGCGTGAGGTGCGGATTTTACGTCAACACACTTTTTGGCACGCCCGGTGGGACAAACACAAGTTTTCAAGATGCCTGAGTTGAGCAACATCATGGATGTCACTTTGGAAGAGTTGTCTGAGGAGCATCAACAGATGGTAAAGGTTGCTGCTAGTCAATTCATTAACAAATGTTTACTGTCTTTCGCCAAGAACAGGAGTGGTGCACCTTTTCTCAAGTCCGATCTGCCAAGAGTTCTCCTTCCTGGGCAATCTGATCTTACTGAAGAAGAAGAGAGGGAGAGATTCTCGGGCTTGTTATACAAAGCTTTGGGAGAGACAATGACCAATCACAATGCTGCGTTCTTAAACAGTTTTCGGCATATAATGATAAGCATTTTTGGTCAGCATGTGGATAAACCCTTTGAGCAAATACATGGGCAATTGGGTGGCCCGACATACTTCAATGTTCAAGCACCAGTTCAGAAACCACATGGTAAAGGGAATGCTGATGAAACTGGAGGTTCTGGTGCTAAAGATATAAATGGACAACCGATTCGGCAAGATCCTCAGCTTGCACTGCCGAAAACTCGCACATACGGTGATATGGCATTCGGCACCACAGGGAATCCGCCTGCTTCTGCTTACAAGATATCTCCCTTGAACAACAGACTGCAGAGGGATTTATATGGAAACGGATATTCAGAGTTTATGGATTACAATGCTATCGACGCCCTCCCGAATCCTGGGTACGTTGGTACTGCAGGCATGCTTGCTGGGAGACCAGGGAATCAAGACACCAGTATTGACCTCATGGTGCAAAAAATGACCGATGTATTGCAAAATCAATTCGGTCTGAAGCCTAAAAGTCAGGGATACATGTACTCGTCTCCTTTCCCTGAATGGTACCAAAGGGTATCATTGCCGAATAGAGTCAAGGTGCCTACAGAGTTTACTAAATTCTCAGGACAAGATGATACTAGCACTGTGGAACATATAGCTCGATATCTGATGCAGCTTGGAGAGGCTTCGGCAGATGAGGCTTTCAGAATCAGATACTTTCCTTTGTCACTGACGGGTCCAGCTTTTACATGGTTTGCTTCTTTGCCTGCCCAGTCGATTTGCACCTGGAAAGACCTGGAACAGAAATTCCATGCTCATTACTACATTGGCAGTACCGAGAAAAAGTTGGTTGATTTGACCAGCTTAAGGCAGAGGAATAATGAAACACCTACAGAGTTCCTCAGGAGATTTAGGGAAACCAAGAGTATGTGCTTTTCTCTGAACATACCTGATGATCAACTGGCTGGTATGGCTGTAGCTGGCATGCTGCCTGCCATTCGGGAGAAGCTGTTCGGGATGGAGTTTGATGATTTGGGCCAGTTGTCGCACAGATTGGCCTTGATGAGTAACCAGGCATATGGTTTCAAGAAAGATGTCAGATTTGCTAAAAATAATGATGTAGCTGACATCTATAACCAATTCCTTGAAAGAGCAGATCAAGAAGATGAGTATGAAGATAGCGAGGAAATAGCTGCAGCAGAGATAGTGTGGAGCAAGGAACCAGTTACAATGACTCAAAGATGGATCAAACAGATGAAGGGAACATATGATTTTGATGTAACTAAGGCAGACAAATTATTTGAGTTCCTGGTGAAAGAAGGCCGAATCAAATTGCCAGAGGGGCATTCTATGCTTCGGCCCGATGGAGTGAAAGATAAGAGGTACTGTGGGTTTCATGATAGAAATTCTCATTCCATTAATGAATGCAGAGTCTTTAGGATGAAGATTCAGAAAGCTATCCAGGAAGGACATTTGAAATTCGACAACAAGATGAAACTGGACAGTAACCCTTTCCCTCAGAATATGATCGGGTTCTCGGTTAATATGGTGAATGCTGTTCCATCTGGAGAAAAGGGAAGATTGAAAGTTTTAACATCAAAGAAGGCAAGACAGGATGGTTCAGTTGATCCCACTCGGCAGATCACAATGGAACAGATTCGCCAGAAAAATCTTCGGTTCCCGAGTAGCCGATTTGAAGTGGGCGAATCCTTTAAACCTAGAGTTACTACACGTATTCTCCTCAACAAATGGCAGCGTCAGCAAGAAAAAGAGCGTTTTCAAAGGCGTGAATACGAGGAGGAGGAAAGAAGGCGCGAAGAAGAAAGATTTGAGGAAGAACAAGAGGAATATGCTCGAGAACAGGAACGTGCGCATTGGGGGTGTGCATTTTTTAGACACTGTTGGAACGAAGGTTTAAAGCTGCCTACAAGGAGTAATTGTCCTGAGTGCAATAATGGGCATGTCGAACATAGGCAGGGAACTGTCAATCGCCGATCTGTCCATGAAAGGATTGGCAGGGTACATCCTAGTGATGATCGGCGTTTTGATGATCAACCAAGAAAGAGACATGCTGATTTCAGATGGATTGATCATGAAGAAGAAGATCATGAGTATGTTTGGCAGAAAGGACAATGGTGTCCACCTGGTTTAAGAAGGAGTCAGAAGAGAAGAGTCCAACGCCTGAGGAATCAAGAATTAAAGCAAGCAAGGCCTAGGATGAAATCGATATGGCTCCCAAAAGACAGGCCTGACGAACATGGTCATTCGGCTCCTACATGCATGGTATGTTTCTTGCCGAACGAATTCATGGCTCCATCTAATCAAATTGTACAGGAAGAAATATTGCCCGATATAGATGATGCCGAACAATTTGGGTTAATGGCACAATTAATGTTGAACAAACAAGCTGTTTTTGAGAAGCCAACCCAGAATCGGCACATGAAGCCACTATACTTGAAGGGATATGTTAATGGCAAACCATTGACCAAGATGTTTGTCGATGGAGGAGCTGCTGTCAATGTAATGCCATATACCACATTCAGGAAGCTTGGTATGGGCCTTAGAGATTTGACACCAACGAGCATAATTCTAAATGATTTTGCTGGAAATCCTTCGGACACCAAAGGATGCGTGCACGTTGATCTGATGATTGGTGCCAAAACTCTGCTTACGACTTTCTTTGTCATTGAGGGCAAAGGGGCATATAGCTTGCTGCTTGGAAGAGATTGGATTCATGCAAATTGTTGTATTCCATCTACTATGCATCAACAGCTTATTCAGTGGATAGATGATGAAGTAGAAATTGTCCAAACAGATGATTCAATAAGCGTGGCAAATATGGAACCAGCTTTCTGGGAGTATCAAGGCATAGATTGTTTCTCAGGTAAAGACTGGGGAGAAGGTCCTGTGGCACCAGCCAGCAGTGATCAACAGCCGATCGAAGCAGTCGGCTCTCATAGTAATTTTTGATGGAAAATCCAATCGATGGAACCGATGGAAAATTAGGACGTGGATTTGTGTCGGCCGATAAATTAGAAGAAGTAGACATTGGAGATGGTGACAAGCCAAGGCCGACATTTATCAGTGCTAACTTGGATTCGGTTTTCAAAGAAAAGTTGGTGACATTGTTAAAGGAATACAAGGATTGCTTTGCTTGGGATTATTCGGAGATGCCCGGTCTAGACCGTTCTATTGTTGAGCATCGGTTGCCAATCAAACCTGGATACAGGCCTTACAAGCAACCACCCCGAAAAATCTACAAGGAAGAAGTGTTGGCCGATGTGAAAAAGGAGATTGAAAGATTACTAGATGCAAATTTCATTCGGCCATGTAAATACGCGGATTGGATCTCTAATATTGTTCCTGTCTATAAGAAAAATGGAAAGATGAGGGTTTGCATAGATTTTAGAGACCTAAACAAGGCTACACCCATGGATGGATATCCAATGCCTGTTGCTGATTCATTGGTTGATGCTGCTGCTGGATATAAAGTGCTCAGTTTCATGGACGGTAACGCAGGATACAATCAGATTTATATGGCATTGGAAGATATAGTAAAGACAGCTTTCAGGTGTCCTGGACACATAGGGTTGTTTGAGTGGGTTGTCATGACTTTTGGATTGAAAAATGCCGGTGCAACTTATCAAAGGGCTATGAATTATATTTTTCATGAGTTGATCGGCAAGATTGTGGAAATATATATTGATGATGTGGTGATCAAGTCTTTGGATCATGAGTCTCATTTGGCCGACATAAGGAAAACTCTAGAATGCACCAGGAAACATGGGCTTAAGATGAACCCGAACAAGTGTGCTTTTGGAGTTTCGGCTGGAGAATTTCTGGGATTTTTGATACATGAAGGAGGAATAGGAGTTGGTAAGAAAAGCATGAAGGCAATTGATGAAATTGTTCCTCCAACTAATCTTAAAGAGCTACAATCATTGCTTGGCAAGATAAATTTCGTGAGAAGGTTCATATCAAACTTGTCACAAAAGGTGTTGCCCTTTTCCTCACTGTTGAAAATAAAAAAGGATCAAAAGTTTGTATGGGGTGACGAACAACAGAAGGCTTTCAATGAAATAAAAGAGTACATGAAGAAGCCACCAGTATTGGTGCCTCCACAATTGAACAAGCCTTTCAAGTTGTACGTGGCAGCCGATGCTCAAACTATTGGATCGGCCCTCATTCAAGAATTTGAAGGGAAGGAAAGAGTGGTTGCATACCTTAGCCGAAAGTTACTAGATCCAGAGACAAGGTATTCGGCTATAGAGAAGCTCTGCTTATGTGTTTACTACTCCTGTACAAAATTTCGGCACTACTTACTACATGCCGAATGCATTGTGTATTCAAAGTTTGATGTGATAAAACACATGTTGTCTATGCCGATTTTGAACGGAAGGATTGGCAAATGGATTTTAGCTTTGTCTGAATTTGAGTTAAGGTTTGAATCGGCAAAGGCTGTTAGGGGACAGATTATCGCCGACTTCATTACTGAACATCATGATACATCAATAACTTTGCTTAACATTGTTCCTTGGGTGTTATTCTTCGATGGATCTTCATGCAACAAAGGTGGTGGAGCAGGTATCTTATTAATTTCACCCAAAGGAGAAACATTTGAGTTTGCTGTTCCCATTCAATCTGCTGTTACTAACAATCAAGCTGAGTATGAGGCATTGCTCAAAGGGCTCCAATATTTGAAAGAAAAAGATGCCATTGCGGTTGAAATTTTTGGAGATTCAGAATTGGTCATAAAGCAATTGAATGGTGAATATGAGTGCAAAAGTGATACCTTGAGGAATTACTATGCAGAATGCAAAGAAATATTGAAGAGCTTTCGGTCAGTAATTTTACAACACATTCCTAGAGGGGATAATGGAGAGGCAAATAGATTGGCCCAAAGTGCATCAGGTTATAAAGAGCTTCGAGAAGTTTTTGCTAATGATGTATACGCATTCGGGAGTAATCTGGCAGAAGATGATTGGAGAAAAGAAATTGCCGATTATCTGGAGAATCCATCCCGAAAGGTTTCTAGAAAGCTCAGGTATAAAGCTTTAAAGTTTGTTCTTCTTGATGATAATTTGTATTATAAATCCCTGGATGGAGTGCTGTTACATTGCTTAAATCATGAAGAAGCAAAAAGGCTGATGAGTGAAGTACATAATGGATTGTGTGGGGCACATCAATCGGCCTACCGAATGAAGTGGGTTATTAGAAGAACTGGATATTACTGGCCGACAATGTTGGAAGATTGTTTTGAATATTATAAAGGGTGTCAAGATTGTCAGAAATTTGGAAACATTCAGAGAGTTCCGGCATCGGCTTTGAATCCCATTGTCAAGCCATGGCCATTCAGAGGATGGGGAATAGATTTGATTGGCCAAATAAATCCTCCATCTAGCAAGGGGCATAAGTTTGTGCTTTTGGCAACCGATTATTTTACCAAATGGGTTGAGGCAATTCCATTAAAGAAAGTGACGTCAGAGAATATGGTTGAATTTGTTAAAGAACACATTATTTACAGATTCGGGATTCCTCAGACAATCACCACTGATCAAGGGACTCAATTTACATCTTCAGAATTCAGAGATTTTGCTGAAAGTATGGGCATCAAATTGTTAAATTCTTCTCCTTATTATGCCCAAGCTAATGGTTAGGCAGAGGCTTCTAACAAGATTATGATTAAAATTATACAGAAGAAGATTGATCAGAAGCCGAGAAAGTGGCATTCGGTACTCAATGAGGCTTTATGGGCTTACCGAATGGCTCCACATGGGGCTACACAGACGTCTCCCTATGAGTTGGTGTATGGGCATCATGCTATTTTGCCATGGGAGATACAATTAGACTCAAGGAGAATAAAGTTGCAAAAGGATTTAAGTTCTAAAGATTATAAAAATTTAATGATGGATGAATTAGAAGATTTGCATATGATTCGTCTCAGGGCCTTGGAGAATATTGAGAGGAATAAAGTGCGAGTTGCTAAGTATTACAACAAGAAGGTGAAAGTTAAGCAATTCACAGAAGGTGATCTAGTTTGGAAAGCAATATTGCCGATTGGAACCAAATATGCAGCATTCGGCAAATGGTCTCCAAATTGGGAAGGTCCTTTTAGAGTGTTTAGATGCATGCCTGGAAATGCATATATTTTGAAGACATTATTGGGAGAAGAATTTGCTTCTGCTATAAATGGAAGATATTTGAAGAAGTATTATCCCAGTGTTGAAATCGATCGGTGATTGATATATTAATTTGCCAAACAGCCGATATTCGGGAAGAAATCGCCTTCAGAACAAATGTTAACAGAAAAGGAAGATGGCCAGTACTGAATGTATTGCCCTTAGCACAAAATATACTACATCAGATGATTCATGCAAGATCATAAAAGATAAGTTTTATTGCCGAAATTCCATAAATCCCTAGTACAGACTAATGGAATAGCTTGTTCAAGACGGATTGGGGATGAATGGAATCGGCAATGGCGGCGCCATGAGCATCAAGGCGATCTATGGAGGCCTCGATGTCGTCGATCTCCTCCGGGTTACCATTAGTGAAGCCGGTTGGTAGCCTGGAGTAGTCGGTGTTGGTGTGCGTCGACATGGCGACTAGGCCTACGGCAGTGCCCAGACGGATGCCGTGCGAGGCCACTTCATCGATACGGCCCGCCACCGCGCCGAGGCGAGCTTCTGGTGTGTCCCCAGAAGCATTCACTTTGTTCGCCAGCTCGTTCACCAGCACCTTCAGCCGATCGAGTTCGGCATCACGCGCTGCAAGTTTACAAAAGGGGCGACAGATTAATATCATTCGGGGGATGAGATTGAGATTGAGCAGATTGCAGGACTCACCATCGATGACTTCGAGCAGTTGCTTGCGCTCGTGCTGCCATTCGAGGTCAGCAATCCCGGCTTGTTTGGAGATAGCCTCCAGTTCGCGACGAGAGTCGTCGCGCTCCGCCTTGAATCGGCGGGCATCGCTGTCCGTGTAGCGGGAGTCGTCCGATTCGAGAGATCGATTAGACGAACTCGAAGATGCCGCAGGAGCAGCGGCTGGAGCTGCAACTGGCGCACCAACGCCAGCAATCCATTGGATTACCCTGGAAGAACGAAAAGATTCGTCAAGAAAGAGGGAGGAAATCTTGAGAAGAACAGAGAGAAGCGAGTAGCTACTCGCCTACGGCGGGCACCGGCACGACTTCCTTCGGCCTCATCAGCGGCCGGGCGCCTCCTGTTGTTGTCGGCCATTGGGGTTCCTCGGAATTACTGTGGATGGGGAAGAGAATGGCTTGGACCGGCAAGAACTTGGAAGGCGAAGAACTTGATGAAGAAACCGTGGGCTGCCTGGGTGTTTATTTATAAAACCCGCAGAGGAAATCGTGGCCAAAGATCGTGGCACGTATTCCGAAGAGTTCGGAAGGTGGAAAGGATTTTCCTAGCCGAATGACTCCCATGTCGCTTGGGATCCTTGCCGAATCGTATTCGGCTTTGACTGGGTAAGATTCGGCTGCGTTAAGTTAAAAGCATTTTTTAGCTTAATATTATTTGTGGATGATCTTGCCGAATGATTTGTTCGCAATGATGGAGAAGAAAAGTTAACAGCTACGAATTCACAAGATGAGGCAATTATTCGGCTACAGGTTATTGGTTACAAGTTACAAACCCAAGTATTTTGAAATTACATTTGTGGCATTGGAAATCATGTTGCTAATGTTGTCTAACAAGTTTTTGTCAGCTTCTTGGGTTTTAGCCAGAGCCTTGAGCTTTGCCTTGAGTTGTTTATCCTTGTTCAGAGTGGCTGAAGCTTCTTTTCGTATTCTTTCTGATAACTTGGGAAGCTCAGCAATATTCTTCTCGTCAGCTTCAATTTCGGCCGATAAGCGTTGCAATTCGGCTTCAAGTGCAGCTTTCCTGGCCTTTTTGCTCTCAAGATCAGATACCAGCTTGGTCAACAGCTCATTATTCTCTTGATCTTGAGAGTGCAGGGCTTTTACTGACTGCTTGATCAGAGATCTTTTTTGCTCTAAGGCTGGCAGAGAAGATTGATTGCTCAAGGCTTGCATCACTGCTGCGAATTGCTGATCCAATTGAGAGACTGGCTCCAATGCGGTCTTGATGTCAGCTGGGAGTTCTTGATCAATGGAGTCCAGTACGTCTCTTAATGAAACAGCATGTGTAGCTTGGTCTTGGATGCTCTTATTCAGTAAGGCTAAGATGTCTTTCAGCTTTGCTTTGGTTTCTTCTGATAAATCTTGGCTAGAAGTAATCTCTTCTCCTTGTTCGGTAACCCAGTCATCCACAGCAAAGGAATAGCTGGGTGATGAAGTGGATTTCTCCTGAAAAGGGTTCTTGCCGAATTAGTAAAAGAGTTGCCGAATGAGAGAGAGTCAAGAGAATTGAATGATTATGTTTACCTCGGCCCTGGCTTCCCGAGTGGGAGATGGAAGTGTTTTGAGTTCCATGATGGGAGTTTGTGTATCTGGCTGAGGAGAAACCGGAGTGTCAATTGAAGAGGATTCTATTCCTGTTTCTGGAAGGGGCAGCAAAGCTGAAGACGAATCATGAGGAAGGGAAGAGCTTTCCAAGGCAGGATCTGTTGAAGCTTGTTCTGCAGTTGACAAGGGAGTAAATGCCGATGACAAGAAATTAAGAAAAATGAAGTGGTAGGTTTTTTACCGTCCAATGAGGCATCGGCAATTTCTATGCTAGCCAACCATTGCTGAGCTTTGGCCTGAAAAAACAAGGAAAGATGAAGTTGAGCAGAATATTATTGACATCATGGCCGAAGAAAGAGAGATCTGACCTGGATGATTTTCTTGGGAACCACTTTTCTTTTCTTTGTGCCTGAGGAGGCTGCCAGGACAAGGGTCTTCCTTTTGACAGATGATGGCCTGGTGATTTTTGGATCCAGGATAGCTTGTCTGGCCATTATTTGAGCTAAAGTTGGGGATTGATATCCCAGAGCTGAGATTGGGCCTGCTGCCTTGTATACAATTGCCCTGGCAAGAGGGGCAGGTATGATGTCCTGCAAAGATGGTAAAGTCAAGGTCAAGTTGGATCTTTATTTGATTGAAAGTGAATAAAAGCTGAACATATTACCTCTGAACTTGGTTGGTAGTCTGACATCAACTCGAGACAGAGAGGATGAATTGGCACATTGAAGATATGATCATGAAATTCTTGCCACCAGATTATGAAGCTAGGATGTGCAAATATTATTGGCACAAAGGGCTCAGGTGCATAGATTGTGTCACAGCATCTATAAGGGAAGATTCTTCTTGTTTCTGTGGCATCTTTGATGATTTCCCTAGGCTTGAGAAATTCATGAAGGAATAGCCTTGGGGGCACCTGGCCACATCCCAATTGCCTGGCTGCTATGTTCGGCTGATAGTATTCATATGTGCTCTGAACTAGTCTTCCCCCATGAAATTCGGCTGGCAGGATACAAGGATGGATGAAAGCATTGAAAATTGCTATAGAATGTACGTCAGTGCATCCAGATTCAAAGCCGAATTCACAGGGGAGGGTGAGATTGTCATTGTCCAGATATGGAAACCAGAGAGGATGATCAAAGCCTTTGAAGAAGAGCTCAAATAATTCACAGATATTTTTGTTGATGGATACAGTAGAAGCAGCTTCTCCATAAGTTTGACAACCTTTGGTCTTCTTGATCTCTCCCTCTGCATAGTTGATGGAAGGGAATTCTCTGCTGTTGAGATCAATGGCAATAATCTGATGCATGTACAGTTGTAGCCACATCTGGACAAACCACCAGGGACCATTCACACAAGGTATTTTCTTGTTGGTGTGCATCAATTGGGTAGTTTGATTAAGCATGTGATAGACGCTGCCCAGGAGGTATTTTCCCAATGGGATGAGTTTACCAGCAGCCAGTTCTTCAGCCATCACGATGTGGTTCAGAGTTGGCTCATTGGCTTTGCCACAGAAGACATACCTGCACAGCCACATATTCAGGAAAGCCCTGTACTCTACATCGGTCAAGGGGCCATCAGACATATAGTTTTGGATGTATCTTTTATATCCAACCCCTGTTTTGACTCCTGTCTGCTTGGAGGAGCCCTTGTGGTCATATGGTCGAACAGTTTCTGTTATGTTCAGACCAGTCATCATATATACATCGGCCAAGGTGGGAGACATTGGACCATGACCGAATAAAAAGGCGTTGGCACCATTGGACCAGAAGTGGCAAGCTGCAATCAGAAGGTTCTCATTCTTGGGTGTTTCAGCCAATGACAACTCCAAGCAGTGAGATATGCGCAGACGATCCCAGTTCTGTGTTTGGGGGCTTTTATCATCTGATATTCTCTTGTACCAATTCCTCCAGCCTGCAATCGGGGGCAGAGGCCAGTTCTTGAAAGTGTCTTGCCACTTGTGAGGATTGGCCAGAGAGATCTTGAACGGGATCCTTTGGGATTCGGCTGCGATGAATTCAGAGGGATCTGAATTCCCTACAGGGCCGAGAAAATACGATGGAGATTTCTCTTCAACAGGGATGAGGATTTCGGCAGCTAGGGCCTGTCAAGCATGGAAAAGGATAAAGAGACTTGAGACAGGAATCAAGAAAAGATTGTCGAATGAGCTTGGAGAGATTAAAGTTTACCTGAAGCGCGAAATCTTGATTCGCCATGAAGAGGTTGAGTCTTGAAACGCTGATGACCTAGAGTGCGGATCTGAGCGGAAGCCTCGTGGATTCAAAGGAGAATGGCGGATGTCGAGTAGAGTTGGCTTGAGAATGTTTGGTGCTTGTGGTCAATTCCGAAATAAAGATCACCTTTATCCCGAAATCGAAGGGGCATGTGTTGACACCAAAAATTGGCACCGGGAAGAAGCTGACATGTGGGCCAGATTTGGTGGAAAGATACCATTCGGCTAGGAGGCTTTGCTGGAGCATTCGGCAGGAGACGCTCTGCGGTCGGGAGCGCGTCGTCATTCGGCGGAGGTGAAGCATTCGGTAAAGATGCTCTGCGGTCGGGAACACGTCGTCATTCGGCAGAAGCGCTGATCGTATGGAAAGAGTACTCGGGAAGGCGTGATGACGTGGAATAAAAAGAAAGGCCGGTTCAACAAGGAATGCGACATGGACACGAAGATTCATCGTTTATTTTAGGGATAAGTATTGCAGTCGTGTCCGACTAGGAGTTGTATCAAGACCTGGGTATAAATATAAACCCATGGCAGTTGAGAAAAGGAATCGAACCAATCAATACAACAAACCGGCCCCGTGCCAACATCGAGTCCTTTAGTCGAGTCGTCGAGTTCTTCGAGAGGAGTCATCGATCCGTCGACCTCCGTAAGTACCGGCAACCTTGTATCATGCTTAGTATCATGCGGTGGATTTAAGCTTTGATGCAAGTAGTCTTGTTACCATGCTTAGTATCATCCGGTGGATTTAAGTTGTGGTCTCAAGAAGGTTCCTCTGTTAGGTCATGAGCCATGCGGTGGGCTAAGATCTAGTATGGACCAAGTTATCGGCTCTGTTAGATTTCGGCAAGATCTAACGGATTCATTAAGTTACCCCGTGTTGCTTCGTTTTTACTATGTGCTTAATTCATGCAACACACCTTTGCCCAATCTAGATCGGCTAGGATCGGCTTTGCTTTATGGTGCAACGATTTATCCCCTCATAGCCGAATCCAAAACCGATCTAGGTTGCCACGTGTCGCGGGTTCGAGCTTATCGGCATCGTGTAGATCTTGACAGAACCGGGTATCATGCGGTAGATGCAGGTTTTTGGGTCGTCTTAGAGCTAATCATCCGGTGGATTAGAATTCGATTCGATCTGATAGATTTATCTTTACCGATTAGGCTTGTTCCTTCGCCATGGATCCCGATTCGGCTAAATAGCCGTATTCGGCAGTGCTCTCACAAGTGAACGTGTGTTCGTGGGTTTGCATTGGACAATGAATGCTTTTAGCCTTTCACGATTAGATTGTATCATGCGGTGGATTGATCTAGTCTGATTGGTGGTGTGGCCTCAAACGGGTTAGGTGCTGCTTTCGGCCTAACATCGTTTGTTGCCATACTTGACGGGTGCTGCTTTCGGCCTATGCATTCTTGTTTTAATGTAAACTCGTGACTGTGTTGTGGGTTCGTAACTAAACATTGAATGCTTTTAGCTTTTCATGGTTAGATTGTATCATGCGGTGGATTGGTCTAATCTGATTAGTGGTGTGGTCACAAACAAGTCGTATCATGCGGTGGATTAACTTGTTTTGTTATCATGCTTGACGGGTGCTGCTTTCGACCTATGCATTCTTTGTTTACTGCGAATTTATGATCATGTTTCACCCTTTTATTTATCTATCATGCTCTGTTTCTCGTTAATCGGCTATGAGTATGTGTTGTAATGTTCATTCTGTTGAAAGCCGATCTTTCGTCATGCTTACGTCATACATTCGGCAGTGCGTTCCTTGCGTACCTTGCCGATTGCCGAATGAGGTTTTAAATGCCGACAGATAGCTTCTCTGTAGCTATATGTCTTTCGAGATTGGCTTCAACGCCGCAAATATGGAACTGTCTGGTCTCACCCGGCATGTTCCAGGTTTTGATCTAAACGTTTTTATCCCTTTGTTAGTTTTCAGGCAAACTGACTGGCACGCTTCCGGATTCGAAAGCCCGGGCCACGTTTGAAGCCAGCTTGTTCGGCTTGCTGTGTGCTTGGCGTGAGGTGCGGATTTTACGTCAACAGTACAGCTACATTGACGACGACCACTACATCGACCACGGCCACTACGTCATCATGATCAGCTACATCATCAACAACTCATCCCCGATAAACTCCAGTCAGAGCGGCCATATCATCTATAACACTCCTGCTATGACTATGGGAGGGTATAGAGGAGAGATAAGGGACAACACTAAAGGAGACGAAGACACCATTTAGAGTCGGACCATCCATCAGAAATGCAGTTGATGATGGCGAAGCAAATAAGACCACATTATCGTTTGCTTCACTCTCGTTATGACCGAGGGCACTATCATTCGCTTCACTCCCGCTACGACTGAGGGTGAATATTAAAGTATGAGTTACAATAGAATAAGACTACAATATATTTAAATAGGAGTCCACATGTAATCGTATATGACTCATGAGCTTGGAATAAAAGTTCATATGACCCTAAATGTCAAGCCGTCACAACCCATGCCGTATCTTCATTTCTCTTTATTTATCACCCACCATCCAAACATCACCATTCTGCTTTCGAGCCCAGGAAAGGCCTGGAGTCAGTTTACAATTCTTAGGGGCAGCCAAACAGGTTCATGCAGAAAGCCATGAAATTCAGCACGCACCAAACCGACCCTGAATGTCAGTTCCGGAACAAAATCAGTACGTAACGCATCCGTCCAGTGGTAGTCAAACCCAAACTGGCCCCCTAGTGTCAGTTCCGGAACAAAATCAGTACATAACGCATCCGCCCAGTGCTAGTCAATAATAATATTGGCAAACACTTGCTCGAAACATACTAGATATTCAAATACTGGACCAACATTCACGGAGACAAGCGAGCTCAAGATTTGTCAGTCGACTAGCACATCCATATATCTTAGTTTAATCATTATCTAAAAAATATCTTAGTTTAATCTAAGAGACGATAATGCAACATTGTTTTTAATGTTTTTACCACTTCAACAGCATCACAATACCCCACGAGACAGCATACAGAAACCTTCTGAAGCCACTAACTGATCAAGAATACCATATGCCCATGTTGAAGCTGAATTTCTGTCAACTTCAAATTGTGGACCAAGTCACCTTCACCGAGATATTGGCGAGTTCATGCTTTATCTGCCGGTAAGAACATCCATGTAGCATAGCTTTAAAAGAACGATGGCACTCAACATTATTGTTACCTAACTTGAACTTCAATATCATCAGATCATCCCAAGTGACAGCAAGCACAAACCTTCTCAAGCCACAGGACTGCTTAATGGTGCCATGAAAAAGCTGAATGTCTTCGTAGTCCTCATCAACATAAACAAAGGAACCCAGAGAAAAACTGAAAGCAGTATGCACTTCTGATATGACAACTTCTATTGTTGCCTCCACTGCATGCTCAATACATGCTAATGATATGTCAACAGCACCACAATTGCCCTTAATGCGATGTTTGACTGGTCTCCACGATCTGCGTTCGTTGCATTTTATTGCGCCATCTATCAACTGCAGATCATCTTCCTCTTGCATTCCATTCTTGATCCTCATATCAAACTCTATCAAAACTGGGGAAACCATTTTGATGCCTCTCTTAGGGCCAGTCATTTGAATGAGAGAACCCTATAAAATTATTGTCATTATTTAATAGCTCTATAAAGAAAATAACAAATATCTAAAACTAGAAACTATCATAACTAGCCATGTACCCAACGGTTTTCAATAAATGCATGAATATTAAACTCATCTAAAATAAAATAACGAGTCCCACGAAACAAACTTGGCATGTGAAAATCTTTATATTTCAATAAAAATAAGAAAATATAATACAAAGTTAACAAACAACAAATAGGCAAGCTGCACACAAATTCACATCCGATCAACAACAGTATAAAACTCAGGCTGCGTATTATCAGAAGCATACATCCACCCTCATGACCAATATACCACCAACAACTTAAACTATTTGTAAGTACAATGCTGAAATTTCAGTTTTAATAATAACCAGTCAAAATGAAATTATATACATGAAAGAGCTAAGATATTTGTTGTGCTCAGTTCCTGCTATACATCTTCATAATCTTCATAAGCATATAAAGGAATTAAAAAGAATTTTGTAATGTATTATGTTGTTGCCTTAGGCCCAAACGAATACTGCTTAATTATGTTTATAAAGTAACATGTGCACTAGACATCCTTACACTAAAAACCTCTATGAGATAGGTCATGGTACTCAGAAAACCCGCATCAGTCCCAAACCTCCATAAAGTGATTTATTAGATAAGGAGCCCATGCTGGGTTGCTCAATGTTACGAGAAAGAAGGCCATTCTATGAGGCGTTAAACAATGAAATGGTATGCATCTATTTATACCTACACTAATCATGGACTGTGAGGAAGCACTCACATTAATCAGACAAATCGAGCCATCCATCAATGTTACGGCAGTCGTAGATTATTTTATCTAAAATTCTTTCTTGTCCCACGTTTTCTAGAATCCAGGAGTATTAATACCCGGATGGGAGGTATCCAAATCATGAAAAGAAACAATATATCTCACGGAAGGAGAAACATTCAATTAAATAATTTGTCCCAACAATCTATAAAGCGCGACAAAAATTGCAATTGGTGGAGCAGCCTACAAATATAGGCCACGCAATCATGACTGGAAGGTCAAGAGAAGTAGCCATGATGGACTCTTGAAGAGCGATTATAGCTGTGTCAGGTCCGGTCTTCAAAGCGTGCAGAGCAACCAGGTCCAGTTTTCAAAAGTGTGCAGAGAAAGCCACTAACAGGCGGCAAGGGAAGAGAGGCAGCCAGGATATTGGGATGCTTGTGACAAAGAATAAATGCATTCATGTGTAAAAGAATATGCATGCAACAAGAATTTGGAGAACGTCTTTATTGGGTTGGGAGGTGCAGCCATGCAAATTCATCGTCAACGCCAAAGAGAGCACAATAAACTTGGCAAGCTTCAGGTTGGCCTTACTGCTGGGGGCTATTCTGCCACTTGCTGACAAAGAGGCAGGACACTAAGCAACCTCCATAATCATGAGGAAGTGCCTAAGACACTAATTCTGGTTTGAGCTGTAGTTGTCTCATTGAGCTGAATGCAAAGCCATCTATTGTGGTCCCAACAAGCCCTCCATGCACAATCTGATTTCATGGAATTTGAAAAATCCAGGTCTCACTGGTTAAGTTGATGCATGTCTGCCCACTCACAATCAGGGTGATTTGTACATGTTGTCCTGAGTCACATAAATCTTCTCGAGGTTAAACCATGCAGTAATATCTTGCATTCATAAAAATGTTTTGGATGGCTGAGAAATAAAAAAACGCAATCAGCGAAATAAGCAAACATTAGGAGCATGCAAAGAGCTAAAGGCACATAGCTAGATATGACATGTAAGCACACAAGTCAACTCATTAAAAAAAGTTAACTTTACAATGTCACAAGGAAAAAAGTTATAAAACAATATATAAAGAAAAAAAGATATAACACATAATTTTTTAATGAATATAAATCTAAGCATATCATACAAAACTAAAGGTAAATTCCAATTTTTGTAATAAAACATCAACAAATATCTATATAATGAAAACATTGAGAAATACCGTTGGAATAAAACTTCAGAGTGTTGTACTAATCTTCAAATTATACATTATATCCCATCCAGCCATTGAACATATTTTATTTGGGTACCATACATAAAAGCTGATTTTTCTCTCATAACGAGCTTATACAAACAGTAACTATGTCAATGCAAACCATGAATTTTTGCTAATCACATAGATAAATAGCAAAAAAGAATAAAAAGATTTCAACACGATTCCGTATTGACGTGCCACAACAATGACTTAGAAGCTATTTTATACTTTTCAATGTTTACATACAGATACATGTGGTGTAATATAATATTGAGGAAGCCATGCCTGAGCTTATGTTGGAGTTTCAGTCTTGATCGAGATAATCAAATTGTCGATGTATGAAAATCATTCATAGTGTTTGTATTAATTGAGAGAGTACAGGGATTAGAGATATGTTTACTGTTTCATCAGCACATTTCTTTACACAAATTAAAACGTTAAGAATGGAGGCAATGCTTTACTGTTAAAAATGGAGGCATACTTAAACATGTTATGTAGCAGGAACAAAAGTTGGGATAGCTGCAAGCGGCAACTTTTATCTGCATAGGGTTTGTGGAGGAAGCAGATTCTTTTGTGCTGCAGAAATAAGATACCACGCTGGTGTTGCTGTGAACATGATATCTGAATATATCTCAAGATTATTCGATGTTCATTGGAGTCTACAGTTTTTTATCCCCAAGGAGAATTGTTAGGTTTAAGATCAGCCACTTCAGGCTGCTGAATGTTTGTTCCTGATAGTCAAATACAGTTTGAGAGAATCAATTAATAGCATCAAATTTGCAGCCGTGTGTGAATGCAACGAATTTGCAGTACCTTTGCCGCAGCTAAAATGTATTTGAAATCATGCCAGCAGCTGTGAGTTACTTAAAATAGGTAAGTATTCATGTAATGTAAAATCAGCGAAAAACAACAAACTAGCTTATGCTTATGTGCTATTCCCTCAAATCCCAAATGTACTTGTTTGTCTTTCCTATTACTTTTCAAGATGTATGTAGTCACAAGATTTCTAGCCATTTGCCCCCCACCCCCCAATTTTGTCGTATGCCCTTCCTAATTAAATGATAGCTCTTGTGAATAAATGAGTTATCTTTTCCAATGCGCAATGGTTGCATGTTGTGCATGTGTTTATGGGCAAAATGTATGCCCAACGGAAGAAGCACCAACTGGCGTCCACAACAAACTACAGTTGCCTGAGTTATGATTTTGTTTATCAGGTTATTGGTTTGTTGGCTTCTAGTCAGGAGATTTGGTTTGTTAGCTTGGAGTTAGCTAAAGTTGTTAGGACCAACTCCATAAGATGAGATCGAAGAAGCAGCAACCGGCGCCCACAACAAACTAGAGTCGGCTGAGTTATGTTTTTGTTTATCAGGTTGTTGCTTTGCTAGCTTCTAGTCAAGAGATTTGGTTTGTTAGGAGTTAGCTAAAGGTTTTAGGGCGAACTCCATATGATGAGAATGGCAGAACACTTGAGATTAAGCAAGGAAGAATTAAACCTACATGATCAGCTGTTGAGAGCCTCCCTAGTGACGGCGTGAACATGTCATTGCTCTTTGCTACTTCTATCCACAAAACTGACCATAACATCACAGAACACTATGGCCGTTTCAATATGTTCTTCAATATTGGCCAAACTCTAGAAAATCAAGATTTCAGAACAGAGGTGTCAATGGTTGGGGAAAAAAACATAACTAAAAGCATGCCTGGGAGTGCTTAAGTTTCATGAGGAGGCTTGGCGAATCGTTTAGGCCCCTAAGTGGCCAAAAAAGCATGAAAGCGTGGGAGGGGAGCATGGGTGGGAGGATAGGAAAGGTAGGGAAGGTGGCAGAGGGTAAGAGTGATGGCCAACCCAGGAGATGTAGATGGCCATGGCACCGGCAGTGCGATTGGAAAGGCAGCTGTCTGAAGTGTTTTTTTCTGTGAAATCGAAGTTATGGAGTGAAGAGAGGTACGTTGCTGTTGATTTTGCTAATCCCTGGGGCAGAAAACAGCAGGCCAATGGCCCCTATATTCCTAATTTACTTAATTTTTTTCTTTTCCTTTTAATTTGTGTTGCAGGCTTGCAGCTGTTTGGATCAGCCATGTATATATATCAATATGCATGGATACACAACTATAAATGATTGTGCAACAGAATATCTTATATGAATTTCTATTTTTTTATTTTATAAATCTAATACACACACAAACCCCCCTTAGGGTAGCAGTTATTCTTTTTCTTTTAATTTGTGTTGCAGCTGTTTGGATCAGCCAATATGCATGGTTATACAACTATAAATGATTGTAAAATAGAATATCTTATATGAATTTCTATTTTTTTATTTTATAAATCTAATACACACACAAACCCCCCCCTTAGGGGTAGCAGTTATTCTGCACCAGTAGCTATACTGTGCACACATACTAAACAAAATTTCAGTAGTAACTTCGGACCACGATTACTGATGGACACAAACTACTACCGGATGTGGTTTGTATACTCGATTCAGTAGTTCGCGGCCAGTTTACAGCAGTTCAGTATAATATTCTACACCTAAGGTAAATGTTTTGAATTTTATACAATGATTGCACACTAGAATATCTTATGTGAATTTGTATGGTCTCAGGTCTGCCATGCATTCTCAATGATTGTCACATTCTGTGCTACCTAGAACCCATCATATTGGCCTTAATATGCACCAGTGCCTCCGAATCTTGCACCCAGCAGAAAAAATACACAAGACTTGATGGCATTTAACCTACATTCGGTCACACAAGGCACTAAGCAGTGGCCCTGCGCCTGCCTGAAGCCTTATTGAACATTGAATAACTCTATTAAAAAACAAAAACTAGGGCCACAAGTAATACAATATTTCCATTTTCTATCCCATATACTCAACTCTCTATCCCAGATTTTATATATGATTTAAAAGAGATTAAGAGGCCACAACAAGCACCTATCCATATGTAGGTTGAATCTCATTTCTTCTATGCATATGATATGATTGACTTATATTGTAATAATAACAATGATCAATCAATTACTAAAGATTAGAATTGTACCTTCTTCACGATAACAGGATCATCCCTGTTATGTTTTAAAACATAGTTAAGCATGCAATCCCTATCATCTCGCGCTGCTATATACCCATATAATTGTATGGAGTCATTGCTGATGGAACACTCAGCCAGTGTCAATGAGAAAAATTGCAACATGTTTCTTGGAAAATACAACATCCTTTCGGTTGCCTTTGAAAACATCATTGGCTCCAACCGGGCTTCATCAAAGATTATAATAATTGTTAGTTCATAAAGTAGATAAATCATATATTAAAAAACATTAAACAATTATTTGTCCTACATATTGTACTGAGTTGCGGAGAACCAATGCCTAAAGAATATTGCCAGTTAACTCAACATACGCATGGAAAAATGCCATTATGTTTCACAAAAATCCTAAGCACAAGTTTATGATCTTAGGAGTTTACTTATGCATTTGGTTTTTCCAAAATTGACCAAAATAGCTAGGCCAACTATAACATATACTCTTGTAAAAATAAAGAAAATGGTACGGATATAACCTCAGACCCCAAGTAGAAAACATGTCAATTAATCACATGAATGTCAAATGCCCTAAATATAAAGGGCATCTAGTACAAGCCCATAACGTGAACACATATGCAAAAAAACAATCCGTCAACTTGATACAATTTGGACGGACCGTATCTGAGGCTGGAGTTTGCCGCCAAACATGGGCTGACTTTGGGCCCAGGCAAATTAGCAGAATGAGTCCGATCATGAGACACCTCTAGACTCAAGAGATCCCTCAAGACATCCAGACGTTCACCAATACATACTTGTACAACAAAAACTAATTTCGAGAATATAGAAAAAAAGTTTAAAGGGATTTGGTCATTTGGGTGCATACTCTCATTGCGGTCAGTAACATCAATATCAAACCAGTTTTCCTTGAAAAGCTCGTTCTTGTATATAGCACCATCACGGTGGCTACTATTTGCAATGATAGACGGGAACCATATATCACCAGCTCCTGTTGGATTGTTACCCATGACCTCACTAGTTACCTTCTTCGCACGGGCTACCTTCTTCCCCATCTTTGTAGTATCTATGCATTTCGTAGAGGCGCGAGCGAAAGGGATTCTGGAGCGTGGCTTATTTGCCTTCTCCTGCTTGCAACAGGGTGCACAAGCAAATCTATCACAAGAGTACACAAAAGGTCAATCTTAGCATCGAACTCCAATAAGATGTATACTATCACAGAACGTGAAGTTCTAACCGTATTAGTACCAAAACTGAATCGATTTCTAATATTTCCAATTCTGATTCGACATAATAGCAATTTTATATTCCAACAAATAACAAAATCGTCTTTTCCGCGTTATGTGGAGCGAAAAAGAACAGACATTTAGTTTCCTTTCTCTTCAAAAATCAACATAAAATCCAGATCCAAAAGTTCATCGCAAGGCGCAAGATTATCACGATACAAGTTCGGAACTAAAAAGTGGAAAGAGGCCAGGACAGACCGGGAAAGACGATCTAGATGCCGGTTGGAATAGACTGATGTTTTTTCAGTGAGCGAAGCATCTCGTCGCGCAAGCGCTGGAGGCCAGCAGCGAGGAGGAGCGGAGGCAATTCCGCCGACGCTAGGGAGCCGACCTTCAAGCGCTGGAGGCCACCAACGAGTCGGATCGGAGCCGACTCTGCCGCCGCGAGGTCGCCGGCAGACACCAATAATCGATTGTGAGAGGCTTTGCATCTCCACCGCCTCTGCTATCCTGGAGATTGGGTGGCGGCTCTTTAGACCCGGAGAGGTGGCGAGATTTTTTTTTAATTAAGGAAGGTGAGGACTGGGGAGATCTTTTGGAAGACCCAACGGAGCAAAGCGTACCGTCACCGATGATAGTAAGGGTCTCGGAACCGAGGATTCTCAAAAAAACATAGTAATAGGAAAAAAATATAGGAATAGGAAAAACATAGGAACTGATGTGCATATAACTTGCAATCCTATGTGGTTTGAGAACATAGAAAATTTTGTTACATAATGTTTCGATACAACATAGAAAAAACACAAGGAAAGTTTTCAAGAGGTTCGACCGCATGTTAGATTTCCTCCAAAATTATAATGGATTGGGTCATTTCATAGGAATTTTGAAGGATTTCAAGATAGCCAATTCTTTGTTCCAAAGGGCTACATAGGAAAAATTCTTATAGGATTTCATCCAAAGGCCTAAGCCAGCTTTATATATAAAGCAAATGGATACAACTGTTCAGGTTTTAAAAGGGTCTCACGCCCCAAATTCTGTTTTAAAAGGGCCTCGCACCCCAAATTCTTATAGGATTTCAATCCTACAAAATTCCTCCATAAATCCTATGTTCCAAAGGAGGCCTAAAGGTGTGTTAGTGCCCGTGTGTTGCTACGGATATGATTCATAGAGCAAAGATAAATTGGGCATACGAAAATTCAATTTTGATGGCCGTAGGGTCACACCAAAATCTATGAAAGTTAGTACTTTTGTTTTTCGCAAAAAACAAAGGTGTGACATTATGACATTTTATTTTTGCATATTTCATTCAAACATTATCATTTATATATTTCTCCACAAATGATTTTAGATCTTTATACTATTACGTACACTCGCATTATCTAGTTTGATTGAATTCAGTAGTTTAGCGTGATGGCCCAACCTGCCACATCAGGAACACATCAGGAACAGATGAGTCGAGTCTAATTAAATGCCTGTGTAATTTCAATTATTTCTAAAGCAAATGGAAACCGAGACAGCATGTAAGAGCCACAAATCAATGTCACCTCAAGGGCTCAAATACAATCATATGATGCAATAAATCCTACATTTAAGAAACATTAGTTATCATTTGAGAAAAATGCTTGGCTCCATCAAAAAATTGTAACAGAAAGGTGTAATAAACCATAATTTTTCATAACCTTTGAAGAATCCAGTGTCACCTAGGAAGCTATCAACATCGACCATCTCGGTTATCTAGTAATCCGATTCCATCCCTTTTGTTCTGCTCATTCTAAAATCTAAGAAAACAAGCAATGTATTCATACTTTTCTAGTATTGTAGTTACCATCACATGTAGCCTTTTGTATTCAAATTTTGCAGGTTTTCCTTCGTGTAACCAAATGAAGTATTTCTCTTTAAGTTCAAGGTCAAAAGTCAAAGCTAAGAAAAGGAGACTATGCAGAATTTAGGAAGGCAATCAGAGCTAGATATATACATAAAGTTACAGTTAAATTCAGATAAAAATGTATAGAAGTTCTTTACTCCTATCCATCATAGCCGCAATGAGGCAAGCCGCTCCGCACTTCCTGCTATTCCGCATGCATCTTTGACAACCGTCCGTACCAAGTAACAGATACAAAGTGCCTATGCATCTCTCATTTTTTTCTCCTGGATCATTAGCCCCGCTCTCTTGGCTCAGTACTGATGGGGTGACCGCACGCCGTTGCCATGCTTCCTCTGAACTCTAAAAGATACAGACTTGCATCTTTGTCCGACTTGCAAGGATGAAACACAATCCTGCAATTCAGCCGGAACAGTGCACAATAACTCGACATATCGACATCACTATATATTTTCATTGCTAAACAATGACCTAATTAGTGCCAACAGTTCAACACATCTGATAAGCAGAACAATGGCCTTATCAGCTGTTCAACATCAATTTGTAGACAAAGCATTCAGATTAAAAAAATGGAATGATCGTTATAACCAGTAACCAAGTGTAACACAAGTCCTGAACTGTATTGCCACATGACAGGTAATAAGCTAGATGACTAATATCCTCTTTAATTTTTGCTGATCCTTACAGTAGTTTGAACAATAACACACCAAATTCAGTAGAGTTATGCGCAGATGTTTAAATATCATAAAAAGCTTGCATCTTCCATAATGCAGTCACGATCATTTGGCTCCTTCAGAGTTGACACCTTCAGTTGGCAGTCTCGTCACATGATTGTGCTTCAGTCTAAAGACACAAATACGATGGCCCTTTCCGTACCTATTATTACACAGATCAAGTTGATTAATTCAAAGCCATTGCTATTCCAATCTTGACCATACTTAGTAGCTAGCTAATTTAGTGAATATAGATACAGGACACAATCTTAAATGAGCATCACAATGATAGTGAATACATAGTTGCACATTACCAGGACTAACTGTCTTTATGTTAACTGTACGATTTTCCACACAAGCTATCAGGCAAACCACATCAAATTTCACAGCAAGAAAGCAGTGCAAAGAAGCAAGCTCCTTTCAGCCATACCAGTTCAAAAAAATAAAAAAAATATCGGAGAAAAAACAAACCAAACATAATCTAATGAAGTTGCGTATTCACTAACCAACCTGTAAGGGCAGTGCAATAAAATAAATTATCCTCTGTATTTCTACAGTAAATTTAAGCAACTTCATTACAAGATCTCTAGAAGTACTGCATCAAAAAGTGGTAAGGGGACTAATTGTTTCAGTATCTTTCAAAGTAACCCTTTCCATACTAACAACAAAAGTGAGAAACTAACAGTGGTTTCCTTCTTTAGTATCTCCACTGGGAAAATCTGCTAATGCTTCCAAAGCAGACATACCCAAAAAAGTTATTGCATTTCCCCAGGCCGTAATTCTTAGTAGTAGAGATTTAGCATCTACAGTCTCACTCAGTTTCATAGATCAAGAAATGGTTATGGAACAATATAACACAAAATGAACAAACATTTGAATTCGACCTGTTCTCATGTGCCGCTACCAATATCATAGAAAACAATTGAAACTGAAACCTCACCTGCTTGGCAAAGATATAGCCATCCTGTTGAACCTTCCAAAGAGGAAGAGCCCCGTTGAAGAAGATGGTTTGCCGAATCTCACATAAGGAGCCAAGAGCCCCACAAGAGCAATATCAACAGCCACTCCAACCAAAAGATCAGCAGCATACAGCTCAAACTCTTCCCAGAAATCCTTCCCCCTCTTCTGCACCTCTGCAAATGTGGCGCAGCAAGAGTTAATTACAATCTGCACCACCACCAAAGTCAGTTTAACAGCTACAGAACTACTGAAACTACTCACACTCTGATCACTTAAATAACTGACCAATAGCGGCCACCTCAGTTCCAACTTTGAAGAGGAATGACGGGTCGGCGAGCACCAGGTTGTGGAGCATCGAGAAGGCCCGGATCATTGCCTCCAGCGGCCACGGCGCAGCCTGCGCAGATCAACTAAAAAAGGAATGAGAAAAACGGCCAGGTTCACACCTTCCATCCACAAATTCCCAGCAATTCGAGTACCTGTAGATCAAAGTAGCGGAGTAACAGGACTTCCCGGATGCCGGCGTCAGATGGGTTGCCCTTCAGGCGTGGCTGCCGCTCGGGGTTCAGCGAGGGAGGGGCGTGGAGCGGTGGATGGGTACCGGAGGGGGCGGCGTGGGTGGGAGCCGGCGGAGCAAGGGCGGCGTGGAGGAGAGGTTCAGGGAGAGGCGGCGCGGAAGGAGAGAAAGAGGGAGGGCCGTCCGCCGAAGGAAGCCATCCGCCGCCACCGGGACGGCGAAGGTGAGGGGAAGGGCTTCGGGCAGAGGCCGCTCCCACCGCCCCTGCTCGGCCACCCGCGGCCGGGCCTTGCCAAGTGCGTGGAGCAGGGGCGGCGAGGCTGGGAGCCGGCGGAGAGGACGGCGCCGGAGCGAGCCGGTTGAGGGGGCGGCGTGGGTGGGGTGTAGGGGTGGATGTCGAGCCGATCATTTTGGCTCGGCACGCTCGGCTCGGCTCGCCTCGTCAAGGAAACGAGTAAAAATCCTGACTCGGCTCGGCTCATTAAGCACGTGAGCTGGCTCGTTAAGCTCGTTGAGCTAGAGTTAAATTTAAAATTATCATAATAATATATAGTTAAAAAATTATAGTATTTATATAATCTTAATATCTCTAAAATCTGCTCTACCATACTATAATAATATAATATAACCATAACATCATATATAACTACGCATATAGTATACATATATTATTGTTAATTAATAATTTGCTCATTAGTCTATTAAACCTTCTAGCTCGTTTGGCCCGCGAGCAGCTCGTGACCCGGCTCGAACTCGCTCGTTATACTAACGAGCAAAAACTCCTGCTCGGCTCGTTAGGAATATGCACCGAGCCGAGCCGACTGCGATCCGAGCGAGCTAACGAGCTTCGAGCATTTTGTCCAGCCCTAGTGGGGTGGAATTAGGGGGGTTCGCGGAGGGGGCGACGGGGCGAGGGTTTTGCGGAGTGCGGGGGTTTGGCGGCGGGTGACGTCGGTCTGCAGGCGGGCGGGCAGGGACTCGATGGCAACCATAGGATCCGATTTTAACGCATATGAGGATCACGGGAGGGATTAGATGGCAGATGGAAGGAGAGGGTGGACGCAATTCCCCAACGCAGTCTTATTAGGAGTAGAGAAGAGAAGTAGAGATATATACATACTCCCCTATTTCCTTCCCCTAGTATATTATATATCCTGCTCATCAAGATTCATTCCTGTATCCCAATTTCTCCCGCACCCATTTCTCCTCTATCATCTCCCCTATACCAACTACCCATACGTGAGACCCATGTCTCAAGATGTTTTTCTATTTCTCTCCCCATCCATCCCTCTCCATTTTCTGCGGACCCCGCCTCCTGCCGCTTCCCGACGCCTCGCCCCTCCGCCGCCCACCGGACCCCGCCTCCTGTTGCGCGGTCTCACGACCATCTCGCCGCTCCCGCTTCCCGACGCCTCGCCCCGTCCGCCACCCACCGGATCCTGCCTCCTGCTGCGCGGACTCACGGCTATCTCGCCGCTCCCCATCTCGCGCGGCTCGGCGGCGGCGGCGGCAGCTCCAGGACCGCCGCGCTGCCGGCATCCCCGGCGACTATCGAGCGATTTGACTACGCGGAGCTAGAGGCGGCGACCTCCGACATCGCGGACCCCGCGCCGCCCTGAGGTGGACAACGAGATCTGCATCCTCTTCTCCCTCCGCGGCCCACACATCGTCAACCTCCTCGTCTTCTCCGACCCTCGGGCAGCCCCGGGCCACGCCGCGCACCTCCCCTACCCTCTCCCCACGCCTCGGCCAGATCTGCGCGTGGCGGCTGCGGAGCGGGCCCAGGCGGCGGCCAGGGCCGGCCGGGCCAAGGCGGCGTCTCCGTCCTCTGCCGCTTCCTGTGCGCCACTCGACGTCCTTGGTATCTCCGTCGCGCCAACTTCGGCTTCTTCCTCAACTGCGGCCCGTCCCCGCGCCCCCCCCCATTCGTGCGCACCGCAGGCGTCACGCTCGGCTTCGGCTTCCTCCCGGCGGCGCCTGCGAGCTCAGGCTTCTCGTCGGGGAGACAGTTGAGCGCCTCGCTGGCCCAGGTACATGCGATGGAGCACGGCGGCGGGCAGCGCGCGGGTGGAGCTGCGGGACGAGAGGGGAGCAGCGGGGCAGTTGGGTCATGTGGGCCCGCTACCACGGTGGCGACGTAGGGGACCTCCTCGGCCTCTACCAGATTTGGAGGAGGCGAGGCCTTCCGCGGCGGTAGTGGAAGCCTCCCAGGAGCCCGTGCAGCGGTTTGGTCCGGTAAGATCTTCTGGAAGAGATGTTAGCGGCCCCCAGTGCGGGCAGCCTTAGGTCCTTGTTTAGTTCTCCAACTTTGCACCCAAATTCCACTACGCAAAAAGAAGATTTCCATCATATCAAAATACCGGCACATGCATGGAGTATTAAATGTAGATAAAATCAAAACTAGTTGCATAGTTTTGTTGTAGTTTGCGAGACGAACATTTTGAGCCTAATTAATCAATGTTTGGAGAATTATTCATAAGTACAAACAAAATGCTACAATGCCGCAATAATGGCAAAATGCCAACTTTGGCACACCAAAGGTGGGAACTAAGCATCTGTTTGATTCCAGGGACATGTGGGATGGGGACGTCCCAATATAGGAATACACCGCCAAGATGCGGGGTGAGCCAGTGCCCCAAAATCGAGCGGACGCGGCATCCCACTTCGGCACCATTCCTCCTCCGTCTGGCTACACCAACATGCTCAGGCCTGGAGCTCCACCTTAGTTGGCGGCGTGGCCTTGAGCTCCTTGCCTACGGCTAGCAGAGGCGGCGAGGCCTTGAGCTCCTCCTGGCCCATGGACGGCGTAGAGCTCCACCATGGCGAGCTCCGCCTCGGCGGCATCGCTGATCCGAGCTTCGCCTCGGCCCACTGGCAGCCCGTGCGGACGGTGGATGCGCGGCGCGTGCGACCGACGGAGGGGCGACGCCCCGAGCTCCACCCGACTCGATTTGCGGCCGGCCGAGGCGGCACGTCTGGACGGCGGAGGCGCGGTGCCCCGAGCTCTGCCCGGGCTCGACTTGCGGTGCGTCCGGACGGCGGAGGGCATGGCCGCCAGCGCAGTCGGGGCAAGCGCGCCGCGGCTGCCGCAGCTTTGGGGGCGCCAGTCGCACGGGCACGGCCACTAGCGCGGGCGGGAACAGGCCCGTGGCCGCCGTCGTGGATTGCCGCCACAGCTTGGAGGCCGCCGGCGCAATGCGAGCCTAGCTTCGCCACCTAGAGACCAAGCTCCGCCGTCAGGCCATGAGCGCGGCACATGGGTCAGGGCGTCGTGGGGTCGGGCGGCGTAAGACGGGGCAACTGGGGGCCGGGCGGCACGGACGGGGTGGTCAGGGGCTAGGCGGAGGAGAGGATGATAATGTACCAAAATATAAAAAGAAAAAGGTATTTTTCATTTGAGAATGACATGTGGTGCCTACTAGGTGTTGTATCTAACAATGTTAAAAGATCATCCATCCCATTTTCTCCATCTCTCAAACCAAACAAAAAACAGGGACGAATCTATCCCTCTCAACCAAATATGAAACAGGATCGTCCCATCCCATAAATCAAGGGACGGGACTGTCCTGTCACACCCGGATTTCTACAGAAACCCGATTGCTGCTATATGTGTGCCCAGGAAGTCAATATAACACATATAGCTAACAAATATGATAAACAGAGTACATATGCTCGAATAAAATAGTTTTACATCAGAGTTTACCTAAAACACAGCGGAAGTCTAACTCTCTCGACAGGTAGAGCCTCAAGTCCACAGGGACGCCGATTAGTTGACCACAGCTTAGTAATACGGAAGATCCTCAAAAAAAACTTCATCTGTTACCCATGCGGGATTTTGTTGAATAATAGCAAGCCTAAGTAAATGTCTTACTTAGCAAGTATAGCACAGGTGTATGAAGGCTCAAAAAGGCTAGACACAGCTTAACTGCATTAGCACTTTTAGTTGGTTCGTTTTAACATTGTCCAAGTTACTACAAGTGAATGATCCCCAGTTACAACCCAATTAATAAGGTATAAGTATAAGTGACATTAAGCATAAATAAATATTATCTTCTAATAAAAAAGGATCCAGGCTGCTCGTGACCCTGGGTAAGGCTATCATGATAGATTTACACTCTGCAGAGGTTTCATCCTTTACGCACCAGTCGCGTAAAAGCTCAAATGAACTTTAAACCCAACCGTGATCGCATAGGGATGCTACGAGGCTTTTCACAAGACACCCTAACAAGACAGTAGCCGCTGGGGTACTACAAGGCGGTGAGACCCTAGGCACCGAGATCGACTTACGCTTACGGAGTCCACTATAAGGGGGTCGATGGCGTCCAGAGCGCGGGTATCGTACCCAACAATGCACAACGTGCGGAGTTCTCAATCGCTGAGACTCCCAACACAGGACTGTGCCTAACGAGACATAGGCAACAGATCATCTGTCCCGGGTGGAATCAGGAAACACCCCATGCCTTGCCTCCCACAACGCCGTCGGCCCGTCGGTAACCACTGTCAAGCTAGAGCCGTACATGCTACTTGTCCAAGACCAGAGCCATTTGTTGGCGGTCGTTACAACCAAAATCTGACCACCAATATCGGGATAAAATTCCACGAGTTTTGGTGAGTGTCACTTGTGTCGGTACAATTACGACAAATACGCGCTATTGGGGCCGAAATTGACCGAATCGGCCGAACGACTCCGTTCGGCCGGTTACCCCCTTAGCCGTACGAGTCACCGGGTGTCGTCCACGTCAACGATGACCAAGCAAACACGATGTGCAACACGTGGACGACAGCCAACTCATCCCGGAGCACCGCCATGTCAGCTTGGGCCCATACAACACGAACCTCATCAGAAGAAGGCGGCCCAGGACATTCAGGATGCAGAGGCGGTGTGGGGGAGGGCCGGCCACGGGCCAGGCCCGTTCGGCCAAACAGAGGCGGTTCGGCTGAACCACCCCCAGGCCAGCACCGCTTCCCAGGGGTCAATCCTGGCCCTTGGAGCCTAGGACGGTGGAACGGAGGGTTCGGCCGAACCCCTTGGTTCACCCGAACTGACTCCCTCCGCCGAAACTGCCGGCAACCACCATCCAACTCCCTTGGCCGTTACTCCACCCCCAACCGACCTTTGGCACTATAAATAAGAGGTGTCACTTCACATGTAAACACACACCAAGGCAAGGAACTTATTTCCACTTTCATTCTAGTTGAGTTAGGATAGTTTAGTTGGAAGTTAGAGTTGAGTTGAGCTGTGACTCGGAGGTTCCGGAGTCGTCTTCAGAAGCTCAGGTATAAGCTCTTGTATCTTTTCCTTTTCCTTTTGTAAGACTTGAGTTATCAATATAGTTATCTTTATCACTTTGCCTTTGTCATTTATAGCTTGCTTCTACTTTATTCTAGTTGCATCTATATCATGTTTAGACTATAGTCGGTTCTACTTGTTTAAGTCTTTGTCTTAGCTGGTTCTTCGATCTTGCTTGATACTGGAGGTGAATTGTCACCAAGAGTATTGACAAGGTTGCTTGCTCTTGCTAGCGGAGTAAGTAGTTATTGACTAGTGTAGGAGTGGTTCCTAGACTAGTCAGTGGCCTTAGTTTACCCCCGTCGCAACGGAGGTGGTAGCCGTAAGGTGGTGACAGTCCTTCCGGTCTTCGTAGCCCATCACGTTAGTTCCGGCCTGTAGGATCCCCCAGTGTGGAGTTGGTAGCACCCCTTCTCATCCTTTCCTGCGTGTCATAGGTTCCATTGTCCTGATGCTACGACATTAGAGTTAACCCAGACCTTCTAGTGCTGGCTCTCTAGCCGCTGTATCTCTAATCCGACTGACTTAGACAGATAAAGTACCCAGGATCCTCTATCTCTTCTCGTTGTCCTCCCAACTATCTATTCCTCCTCTTTCCTATCCGAGCCTCCTTTGAGCTGTGTGTCACGGTATATCCACTCCTATCCAATACCGTTATCCCCTGTCTTGTCTAGTCGTGTGCCCTTCTCTGATAGTCTTGATTATCTATTTGCTAGTAATCTTGCCAAAGCTTCCCTGCGGAAATATAAATTACGATACCTCGGAATACTCCCAGGTGAAGTGCTACAGCGGTGATTCTGTGCGCTTGCAGAATATTTCTATATTTTACTAAGCCATAAGGAAAACCACTGAAACACTCCTTACACCAGTACCGGGATTCTCAATTCTGATATTGGACCGTAAGAAGTGCCAACCAACATTTCTGGCGCCGTTGCCGGGGAAGTATTTAGCTAGATTACTTTCAAATATTTTTCTCGAACTATCTTAGTTGAGTACCACTACTCAAGCGGGTTTATCCTTGCTCTATTTCGTTGGTCTTTGTGGAGCAGAGGAGTGCATGACTGGTTTCCAACTACCGTCAAACTTCCAAGAGAATCCTGAGTCACTTGTGAGGAAAGTGCGACCCTGTGTTGTACCTCCTCAGAAGCAACTCCTTCTAACGAGCCCAGTCTTTCCCGTCGTTGACCAGGCTACATCGAGGATGGCAACTAAGACGATCTGGGAGTTCTCCGCTCCATCAAGCGAGAACGTCCGTGTCGGACCAGCTTCGCCAGTCGGAGATGGCAACTTCGAGCTCAAGCCAGCCTCATCAACATGGTTCAGGCTAGCCCGTTTTGTGGCAAGCCTCACGAAGATGCCAATGCCCATCTCCAGCATTCCCTAAAGATTTGCAACACCTTCACCATTCGCGGGGTAAGTATCGATACCATTTGCCTTCGTTTATTCCCATTCTCATTATTAGGCAAGGAGAAGCAATGGTTTTATGCTAACCGCGAAGCTATAGACACTTGATAAAAATGCACTAGCGCTTTTTTGCTAAAATTATTTCCAGTTGGGAAAACCAACACCCTCTAGAATAAAATTGCTAGTTTCCAGCAGTTAAAAGATGAAACAGTCCCGGAGGCATGGGATCGCCTCCGGGACTATATTTCTGGTTGTCCTCACCATGGTATGCAGAGCTGTTTCATAATCCAAACATTCTATCATGGGCTGAGAAGCTCTGCCCGTGAGTATTTGGATGCTGCTGTTGGAGGCTCGTTCTTCTCTCTTGAGGAGAGTCATGTGAAAGCCCTCGTATAGAAGATGGTCGAGAACCAAGATTGGTCTAATGACCGGACTCAACAGAAGACCCGAGGAGTTCATCAAGTTGAAGCTCTGGACATGCTCGCTGCCAAGATGGACCTCCTGATGAAGAAGCTGGAGGCCCCTGCTCAAGAAACAGTGCAAGCCATGGACGCTCGCATGACCTGCGAGGTCTGTGGAAACATTGGCCATTCGGGGAACGACTGCTCCGAAACACGAGAAGATACCCACTACATCAACAACTCCAACAACAACGTTATCGACCGAACAACTATGGCAACCAATGTTGGAATTCGTGCCCAAACCTCCCATTTGAGAGGCCACAACAAGGTAATAATTTCAATTCCAGCAATTTCAATAATCAGCCATCGTTTAGAGATCTTGTGTTTAGCCAGATGAAAATGACTGAAAATATCAATAAAAAGCTTGCTGCTAATTATAAAACTCTGGAAAACATAGACTCTAGGCTAGAATCGTTCTCTTCTGCTATGAAAAGCCAACTGAGCTTTAATAAAATGATAGAAACTCAAGTTGCTCAATTAGCTGCCGTTGTTCCTGTCACTGACTCAGGGAAGATTCCGGGGCAACCCGAACCTTCCATTGAAACTGTAAATGCTGTCACTACGAGGAAGTGTAAGATGTCTCATAGTGTGCTCCGTACTAACCATGCAAGGAGAGTCACACACATCCAAGTGCAGACACCAAAATGGACCTACCTGCCAAGAGCTGCTAAAAAGGCGATCATAAAGACCTCTCCGGAAAGGAAGGAGGATCCCGGAGTGCCCATCATTCAGTGCGCGATCTGGACTCGTCGCATTGATGATGCACTCTGTGATTTAGGGGCCAGCGTAAACATCATGTCCAAGGTATTATTTAAGAAATTACGCTACCCTACTTTGTCACCTACCACTGCCCAGGTACAGCTTGCGGACTCAACAATCTGCTACCCCGAGGGGGTGATTGAGAATGTTACGGTCCGAATTTGGGGACACTATGTCCCTACGGACTTCGTTGTCCTTGACACGGGGAACGACTGTTCGTTTCCCCTTGTGTTGGGTCATCCATTCTTGAACACCGCCCGGGCTAGGATTGACATGGACGCGAGAGAAATCTCGTTCCGTATCGACGGAATGTTGACCTACTTCAAGTTTCAACCACGGGAGGAGAAGAAGACAAAGCCACGCACGCCGGAACCAAGGAGCGCCGAGTGTTTTCTGAAGGCACTCATTAATGGAGAGATTGAAATACTCGGTGGGGAGCAGCTCAAGTGGAACGAGCCAACAAAACCAACAAGTGCGGAAGAGATGGATTTCCTCGTGAAGAAATACGAGGAAGAGCAAGCCCTCTGGAACTCTCCAGAGGAGCCGATCCCACCGCCACCGACAAAGAAGAAGAACAAAAAGATGTGGCGGAAGAAAGTTGCAACTGAAGATAGGAGAAGTCCCGCTCGCGCACTTTAAAGCTGTGCTCTCGCTGCGAGGAAAACCGGTATGCATCTCATATTTCCCTTCCAAATTTTTAATTTCATCATTGCATTTGCATGTTTCCCTTTCCAAAATAAATGAACCACTTGAGTAATTAATTTGAGAGAGAGTAGAAAATTTGCAAGTTTGGTTAGAATAAATGGACACGTGCTGAAAATTTAAATTGAAGTGGGTGTAATTTGTAACTTTCATCATTTTTACCCCTTCTAGAACATCTCCATTTATTTACCATCACCACCAACCAGCACCAAACATGTTTACCCCACTAAAAATGGCTGCACACTCACCAATTATCACAAACATGGCAGCATGGGGATGACTCCACTAAAATCCACTTTGGTCATGTCAAATTTGCATCTCACCTACAAAAATCCACCAAAAACTTCATGACCTAGTGTTGGATCTATGAAAATTTTTAGTGCTAGTGGGGGGCATGAGTGGGCAGCACCCACATGGTCATTCGGCCGAATGCACTGGTTCACTCGAACCAGGCAGTTCGGCTGAACCGGCCAGCTGCTGCCCCTCGGCCTATAAATGTTGCCCCTCTTGCTGCTGCCTCCTTGCACCATTCACTCACTTCCATTCTGAAAATTGCTGCTAGGAGCTCTCTCTCTCTCTCATTTTCTTGCTCTAGTTCTTTACAAGTTCTTGCCAAAGTTCTTGCTCAAGTGTTGGTTCCCTGGCATTGTTAGAAAAACCCAAAAATATTTCTGCTTTTGTTAATCTTTGTGCTGAAATTCCGAACGTGTTTGTGGTGGTCACCGATGTTGGCACTCCTTACGGCCTACAGATAAATTTGCAAGCGAACGGATACCGATGTAGCTTTCACCCGGGAGTATTCCAAGGTATCGATTTCCATGGGAAACGAGAAGTGAACTAATCCTAAACTAAGTTGTCCAATGGGTGGAGTGATGGAGTGGATGACAACAAAGAAAAGGAAGAAAGAGCGATAGGAGGGTAGAGAAGGTACGAGTCTGGTAATGAGGTTCTTCTGACTAACTGGGCAAGACAACTCCTACAGGTACTTGCTTACTTCGGGAAACGGAGCACCCAACACTTAGAAAGGGGTGAGAAGGGGTGTTGGTGAACAACCGCAGAACGCTCCTACAGCCGAGCCGGACGTGGTGGACTACGTAGGCCGTATAGGACTGTCACCACCTAACGGCTACCACACAACCGTGGACTCAGGCGCAGACCAAGCTAACCTCAAGTCTAGGCACCACACCTACACTAGTCAGTTAGTACTTATCTCCTTAAGAAAGATAAGCACCCAAGCAGAGCAACCAATATACAATTATACCAAGTAACTAAGCATTGAACGAGGAACATGCAAGCAAATAAAAGTAAGAACTTATGCTCAATTAATCAGAGAGAGACACACGAGTTACCAGACACGACCTGGATGTCACTCAAAGCTGAGTCGCATCCGTACAGGTACAGGTGGAAGAGGGGCCGACACTCCGGCTCCTTTCCGGCACGCTCACCTCTCCTCTCTCCCTATCTTCTAACTATGGAAGTGGCAGCGCTTCGCTAACGCTTCTCTTCTCTTGTGGTGTCTTGATGCAGGTGAAGGAGGGCTCTATTTATAGCTAAGCAAGGATGGTTGAAGAGGAGTAACGGCCAAGGCTGCTCAAGGCGGTGCTGGCTGATTCGGCCGAACTTGCCGGTTCGGCCGAACTGCCAAGTGGCACCGCCTTGGTGCTGAGGCGGCTCAGGGTCGGTGCAGCACTTGGGGGCGGTTCGGGCGATTTGGTGGATTCGGCCGAACTGATGGATTCGGCCACACTGGGCTTTTGGCCCAGTAGTGCTCCCCTCCACCCCCTTTCCCTGCTGGACCTTCTGGATTGCTTCATCTTGATGGGCTTCATGTAGTTTTGGGCCCAGAGATGATGCGATGGTTGTCCACTTGTCGTTCTTGGTCACTGCTTGGTTGTCAGTGATGTGGATGGCCTCCCGATCATGCTCTGCATTGGGTACGACTAAGTGGGGTACTCGACCGAATTGTGTCATTCGGCCGATTCGGTAATTTCCGACCCCTATAGCATGTGTTTCTTCATTTTGTACCTGCACAATGGTCATTCACCAAAACATGTGGAGATAGTTAGTGATAACCCTATAGCTATGGTGTGTGATTCCATTGTGTTCATTTTATACTCGGTTGGAGGTCGGAAATCGGTCTGTAACGACCGCCAACAACCGACACCCACAAGAACGACTAACCTTTTGTGGTGGTTCTCATCCCCGCAACTATCTCGGACGACTGATTTGATTTTCTTATGCTAACCTCATATATTCAGTCCTTTGGGTAGTTGTTGTTGCACTAACCTTTTGCAGAGCCATGTCAAAGCTCGTCGCTGCACTCCGTCGCTCCGCCCGGTTGAGCCGATGCACTGACAACGCTGGGAGTTCCCCAGCTCCGTCCCGTGGCTCGAGCCGGATGGACACCGACGAGCAGGAAGCAGCTGGGTCGGAGTGGGGCTATGCCACTCAGCCGGCCAGGCAGCTCCTCAGTGAGAACGACATCATCATCCGGACAGAGCGGGAGCAGAACACCTTCAACGAGTTCGAACACACCCGTGTCTTCGAGCAAGACTTTCTCAGGAGAACGGGTATGGACGAGGAGTTCCCAGAGATTTAACAGGCCATCGGCTGGGAAAACTTCTGGCGCATCAATGAGAAAGAGAGAGCCCGCTCGGCACAGTGTTGCAGGAGAAGGACCGTTCATGAGAGGACATGCCAGGCGTGACGCCGGGCTCGCCATCTCACAGGAGCCAGCATCTTCACCGACAATACCGCACCGACACACGTCTGCTTTTGAGGCAGCGTTCGACGCATACGGCAGTGCTGGGATGTCTAGAGCAGAAGGCTCTGGATAGTCCCAGGACCCAAACTACTTTGCCTCAAGTCGCTGGGACTATGCTCAAAGTACGGACTCTGAGTACTCCCTGGGTTGGTATGCAGGTGGGTACGACAGTGCCTCCCAGCCTAACTTCCCTGAGTACTCTCAGTCCGCACGCTTTGCTAACCCCAGGAACTATGATTACGTTTGGGAGTTGTCCTACATCTCCGACCGGATCGATGTCATCGACGACCGGACCCACGACATGCAGGATACGCTAGCCCACCATTCTCAGTATCACCAAGAGAATAGCGGGATGGTAGCATCCATCCAGCACGACATCCGAGAGCAGGTGGATCAGTTGGCTTAGTAGCTTTCAAGGTTCCAACCCTACCAGTGAAAAGTCCAAGCTTGGGGAGGACCCCATCAGGTATGTCCAAGATCTATCCAGCACTTTGATTTTACAGCTTCCTTCCATTTCCCTTCCAGTGCATCGAAAAAAAGCCAAAAATTTTCCCTTGAATAAAATAACTCCCAACTATGCATGGAATGAAACATAGGAAATGATGAATAGTTGCTCTGTCATTAATTTTGCAAGTACTTTGTTGCAACTAGTTACTTGATAATGCTTGAGTTATTTGGCATGAGTAAAAATGAACCTGAAAACCTTGTGGGAGCATATGCTTTATTCCAATTCTAAGTTGTTGTGGGGATTGATATATTGAGAATTTGGTTGAGTTCTATTTTTGCTCTTAGTACGGTGAAAATCTCGAATGTTTACGCTTTCAAAAAAATAAAATAAAGTTCCTCATTGGTCAAAATACCTACTAGAGCCATATGATAAGCATTGTTGAAAAGTTTCTACCCATATCCTTCTTGTTATCTTAGTGAGCTTTGTCAAATTGTTGTGACCTTTGGGTGAAACTTTCATACTCTTAAAGATCGAGATTCACATACACACCACCTCTCACTTGCAATTCCTACACTGGGAGTTAGCAAACTTTGCCATCATCCATCCACAAAAAAATAAATGCTCCATGTTCTATGATCTCCCTCTCCAAATATTCTTGATAGAGGCATGGGCTATGCAAAACATGGCAAAAATAAAAATAAAAGCATGCCAAAGAGCATGGCAAAAAGAAAGAGAAAAAAGAAAAGCATGCCAAGTGGCATGACAAAAATATGAATAAAAGATAGCCCATGTTCTCGAAAATAAATAAAGGAGAGGAAGAATCATCCCAAGGAGTTCCACCATATTCCATTCCACCATATCCCATTCCACCATATTCCACTCCATCCAGTCCACACACTTGCACTTCTCAATCTTAAGGTGTGATTTGATTCCTCAAAGATCCAGTCTTTGACTTAGCAAAATATAATATGCATGCATGCCTCATCCTTTGTCCCTGAGCCACACAAAAAGCCAAAATAGATGTTAGGATGAAAAGAAGGCACAGGCCTTTGTGAGGATTTAAATACACTTGAGTGATTGAGTGTGCCAATTGAGGAACAATTTATAGTTTTCAAAACTTGTGGAAAAACTCCGAGATGGGATCCTGAAAGAGTAGAGTGAAATAAAACTGATTTTGAACTGTTCATCCTTTCAACCGCCCAAGATAAGGAGATTGCTATAAGCCCCATAGGTAAAATGGTGAATTAAAACTTTGCCGTAGATTCAAGTATTTTTGAGTACTAGTTGTTTATAAAGTATACCTGCAAGAAAAATGACATTGTAGGAACTCCTGATCCACCGAGCCTAAGTTTCTATCTTTGCTCGAGGACGAGCAAAGGTCTAAGCTTGTGGAAGCTTGATGGCAGTCGCTACAACCCAAATCCGACCACCAATACTCGGGAATAAATGAGGCTTTATGCAACATTTCATGTACTTAGGTTTTATTTCTAATAAAGTTCCACGAGTTTTTGTGAGTGTCACTTGTGCAGGTACAACTACGACAAATACGCGCTATTGGGGCCGAAATTGACAGAATCGCCCGAACGACTCCGTTCGGCCAGTTACCCCCCTTAGTCGTACGAGTCACCGGGAGTCGTCCACGTCAATGATGACCAAGCAAACATGATGTGCAACACGTGGACGACAGCCAACTCATCCCGGAGCACCGCCACGTCAACCTGGGCCCACACAACATGAACCCATTAGAAGAATACGGCCCAGGACATCCAGGACGCAGAGGCGGTGTGGGGGGGCGGCCACGGGCCAGGCCCGTTCGGCCAAACAGAGGCGGTTCGGCTGAACCACCCCCAGGCCAGCACCGCTTCCCAAGGGTCAATCCTGGCCCTTGGAGCCTAGGACGGTGGAACGGAGGGTTGGGCCGAACCCCTTGGTTCACCCGAACTGACTCCGTCCGCCGAAACTGCCGGCAACCACCATCCAACTCCCTTGGCCGTTACTCCACCCCCAACCGACCTTTGGCACTATAAATAAGAGGTGTCACTTCACTTGTAAACACACACCAAGGCAAGGAGCTTATTTCCACTTTCAGTCTAGTAGAGTTAGGATAGTTTAGTTGGGAGTTAGAGTTGAGTCGAGCTGTGCCTCGGAGGTTCCGGAGTCGTCTTCAGAAGCTCTGGTATAAGCTCTTGTATCTTTTCCTTTTCCTTTTGTACCAGGAGCCCTCTATCTCTTCTCGTTGTCCTCCCAGCTATCTATCTCTTCTCTCCCATACCTGAGTATCCCTTGAGCTGTGTGTCCGGTATATCGACTCCTATCCAATACCGTTATCCCCTGTCTTGTCTAGTTGTGTACCATTCTCTGATAGTCTCGAATATCTGTTCGCTAGTGTTCTTGCCAAAGCTTCCCTGCGGAAATATAAATTACGATACCTCGGGATACTCCTAGGTGAAGTGCTACAGCGGTGATTCTGTGCGCTTGCAGAATATTTATATATTTACTAAGCCATATGGAAAACTACTGAAACACTCCTTATCCCAGTATCAGGATTCTCAATTCTGATATTGGATTGTAAGAAGTGTCAACAATACCGACGGTTATTATTGTTGCGAATTGGTTCAATCTTATGGCGACGACGCATAGTTGGTTGCGTGAATCTCTTCGTGTATGGCGACGACACATAGTGTTGCCATTTCGTTGGATCGTATGTCAATGAACCATATTTGGTTGCGTGAATCTCTTCGTGTATGGCGACGACAATTAACATCGCGATTTGGTTGAAGCATAATGCGTTGATGACCCCTAGTTGGTTGCATTTTAGCTCAAGCATATGGCGATGGATTACGACTCCGTTGTGATAGCCTACATACGAATTGCAATGGCAGGTATCGTATTGTGACACGATTCTTTCATTGTAACATAGTTTGTTTGCAACAGACCAAACAGGTCACAAAAACCACTATCGCAACGACGCCTTCCGTTGCAATAACCTATGTTGCAACGCTACTGGTCATCGCTACTTCACCTAATTGCATCGCCAGGCACCATCTCAACACGTTCTTTTTATTGCGACACCGGTTTGGAACCGTTGCAGCAACATATTGCGACGGAGATAATTGCGACGCCTGCCGACGGAATGAATCTGTCGTAATCTCTATGTATCGCGACCACAACCCTCATATAGCGACCAATTGGAGATGCCGCGAACAGCACCCAACGCTGTAGTGTCTGCAGGGTGGGGCTGGGGCTAGCGCGAGTGCGAGCAGGAGCACGCGAGGACGGGCTGCGGTGGCGGTTCAGCGTGCTAGCAGGGGAGAGGGAGGGGATGATGGGTGGGGCCGGGATGTCAGCGGGAGATGGGGAGGCACCTGGGCACTGGTGCGTCTTCGGCGAGTGCAGAAGGGGAGGGGAGGGGAATTGGGCTGCGGCCCAGCTAGCAGGGGGAAGAGGAGAGGGGTTGGTCCGGCTGCGGGGAAAGGGAAAGGGGAAGGGGTTTGGGCCGGGGATGGCTATGGGCCAGGGCGGGGTGGCTCGGGTGGGGAGGTTGTTTGGGCCAAGGAGGACCTGGTGTCCTATAGGTTTTGGTTTAGGTATTTGATTTAAGAAAAGAGATAAAAGAAAAATGGGCAAGGCCTTATATAAATAATATTCGGCCCATATATTTCGGAAATTACTAATCCTTAATCCAACACACTAACGAACTACTCGGGTTTTATAAATGTTTTGAAATCCACATTTTCCAATCAACAAAACTATGCAGAAGCATGAATGCAACAATCACTTTATATTCATAGCCTATATTAATTAGATTTAAATTTAGAAAATATTATTTTATTTTAAATAATTATACACACTTTCCATTTAATTCTAACAAATTTTAGAAAATTTTAAAAACCTAGCAAATTCAAAACTAGGGTGTTACAAATACTACCCCACTTAACAGGAATCTCGTCCCGAGATTCAAGTAGAAGCTAGAGATAGATGCAAGGATGGTATAGTGTTTCTTGGGAAGAATCGGTTTATGAACTCCTTCGTGTGCTTTTTCGGTAGCGATCCACATGAGCATCTTCGAGTGTAACACTTTGTCTAGCTAGAATCTCGATCTCTTCATGGGTAGAACAAGGAAGAGACAATAAAAGAAAAGGTGACAGGTATTGCCAATGATAGAGAAGAAGAACTCGGCTATCTATTTATACATATATAACCAACTGATGTCATTGCGGACAAGAGTCCCACAACACATCAACACTCAAACAAAGATTCAAATCAAACAAGGCCACAATAACGGACATACAATGGCAACCAAGAGCACACTAACATATCACATGTCCTTAAAAGAGCACACTATCAAATATAATCCTTAACAATCGATCTATCGGCAAAAGAAAGCATGGGTGAAGCCTATTATAACTCGAAAGCAAGAACTACGGAGGATTCAAGAGCTCTTGTTGCCTTCGATGTTGATGGTGAAGCTCTCTTGATCGAGATTTTCATCTCGAGTCATGATGTTCTTCAAGTTGAGGGTGACATGTTGTGTAGTATCTTCTCTTGATCTTGTGATGAGGATAGGGGGCAACAACTAGATATTTTGAATAAGAGAGGAATCAGAAATTCATTTACTTGAAATAGCAGAATAGATGAGTTCAGAGTGCAAACAGCGAGGCAAATAGTCAAGGAGGTGAAGGTTTTCAAAACAAGTTGAAAATATGACCTTAGCGAGAACCATTTCTATCTAGGCTTGCGTCCTACAGTCAATATAGCTCTGATACCACTTTTGTCACGCCCGGTTTTTAAGGACAAAACTGAACGCACCCTTTATGCATGCCCAGGATCAAAATTCATGCATAAAGTGACATCATAAGTGAATAACAGAACAATATCAATTACAAAGCGTATATTAATAAAAATGACCAGAGGGTCTTAAAGAAAATTGCACAATCGTAACTCTAATCGTAAGGGAGGGCTCCATAATCCACAGGAACGTCGACCGGGGGCACGCCAGCCTAGTACTCCAAGTCTTCACTAATGGCTCCTTCTCCAGGTCTTCTCAATCGAGCTCCTTTGTAACACTATCTGAGCAACAGCAGGGGGAGACACGGCAGGGGGTTCAAAGGAGAAGGGTGAGTACACCTGGAGGCGTGTACTCCGCAAGTGGGGGAAATAAATGACATGAATGGCTTATAAACAAGGAATGCTGTTTCGGTGGACTGCAAAGCTCATATTTTAGTTGGTAAAGATTTAATTAAGCACCTAAGATTAATAGTGTTTCGGCTTCCCAAAACCAAACCCAACTTAAGGTTAAACCAACATATAACTAACCAAACCATAGTTAACCACCACTGTGATCGGCCTAACCAACTAACCATGTGAGGGTCGAGGCCGCTCTTGACCATGAGCACGGCTGTTATAACAGTTTTTACTCTGCAGAGGTTGTACACTTCACCATGAGTCGTGTCTCACCATTCACTGGGGGAAGCTAGCCCCCCTCACATTTCTGAGATGTGAGTGCTACGCGGTGCACTACGAGGCTGTTACTAGGTTCATCAGTGTGCATTAATCCACTCAGGGTTCGGGTACCCATCATTGTGCTGTGCTTGAGTCCACCCCAGCCCCAACAGCTTAACGCAGACCACTAGATTTCCAGATTTCCCCTAGTCACATAGCCAAGACCATTGCCCATCTAGTTCTCATGGTTGTACTGTTGTCCTGGGTGGCTACTCCATAGATCAATCCTTATTTATCCTTGGCTCAGGCAACATCCCTCTCTTCACAACCTCGCATCAAACCCAACTCGCCTGAGCCACCTAAGGTTCCAGGTTGCTAAAAAGATTACCCACTCAATGTTGCATAATTCATTAATCAAGATTAATTATAACCCATTCCATGTTGAGCAGGCTAAGCATATGCTACCCATAAAAAGATACCACTAAAGGCTTCAAGGAATGTCATGAAAAAGCTAGTAAACAACCTATATAGGATTCCCATCAAAGTGACATATAATGCAAGAAGCATAAATAAAAGGTGATAATATGTAAAATAATAAAGGCGCAAGAGTCAAGATGATCAAGACATTTGCCTCTTTTCCAAAGTCTCCCTGCTCAGAAGCCTTCCTCGGCATAAACAAATCACCTAAAAATAACATACATGTACTACTAAGAACAATACACCAAGCAATAACAAAATAGTTTTTGAAAACATAATGCTAGCTAACACTAGCTACAACGAACGCAAAGGAACGGGAAACGCTTAAAACGGAGCTACGCTTGAAAAGATAAAGCTAACGAACATTTGAATTATATACAAAAGGGACAACTATGTGATGCATTAATTTTAATTTATGAAATCATGTGTAAAGGATATTTCAAAGAAATAGCCATGTTAGAATTACTCAAATTATTTTAATTCAATAGCGAAGTAAATCGTAGTCATATTTTATTTACAAATATTTGCATATAGATTAAGCCATTTAACATTTAACTTGAAATAAATTAAAAGCACGTGAGAAGGTCTAATCGAATTATTTCATGTGTCGTGTTCAACTAAACAAGTTATAAATTAAAAATACATTTATGTTGGCATTATTCAAATTAGCATGAATTTATCAAAAACTGTTGTATAAACCTAAACAAGTTTTATTTACAAAGTTGACTGAAAGGAAATTAACCAATTTAATATTTAATTTAATTTTATGAAACATAATCATCGTGCAACTACACTTGTAAACGATAGCCCACATTAAAAGAGGACCATCGCAACAAGAACGGACTAAAACGGAGCTAGGACGCAAAACCTACAAGCTAAAACGTGATTTAACTATTTTCTGGAATTTTATTAACACCTAAAAGAATTTTATTAGGCTAAAACTAATTTTTACAGCATTGACAATGATTATAATATTTTTAGAACAAAATAAACTAATTTATGACATCATATATGAAATTATGATATCAACAAGGCATTTTATACAAGATTTAAATAGGTTTTGCATTTTTATTAAATTAACAAGGGCTATATTATAATATTCAGAAAGTTTCAAGGTCTATTATGTAAATTATACAAGGGTTAGTACATAAATGTTGTAAAACAGTGAAATTACAAGGGTTTATATGTTATTTACACATACTAGGGGCCTAAACATAATTAACTATAACTCCAGGGGCTAGCAAAGGAGTTTCCTAAGACTTAGTGCACAGCCGGCAGAAGATCTAGCTTCTGCAGGGGCTAATCCGCAAAATGGCCGCTGCTGACTAAGTTGACCGGGCGTCGGATGATCTGGACCATCCGATCTAAAACGTGTTGCTGTGATTTTATGTTGTGAAGGGGTACGCAGCTTCTAATCAGAGCCGCTGGCGGCCAGATGGACGGCTAGGGGCACGCCGGCCACCAGAGGCGGCGCCGCCGCCGCGCACAGGAGCGGCCGCGGCGGGGGATCGCCAGAGACGCGCGGTTCTCGAGCTACGGAGCTCCGTTTCTTGCACGGGTTGTCCCTAGAGCGAGAGGAGGAGATGGCGAACCTTCCTAGGGTGATCATGTCGTCGATTTCGCGGTGGAGAAGGGTCGTCGACGGCGCGGGGCGGACAGGGTCGCGAGCGCGCGTGGGGGACGGGGCTCCAGCCTTGGTCTCGTGTGCCTTAGCGTCGTGGAGGTCTCCTGGTGGTCCTGTGTGCGAGATAGAGGGGAAAAAGAAGGTGAGCAGGGCACCAATGTGGAGATCGGGGCGGCGGTGGAGCTCCTCACCGTGGCAGCGAAGAACGGCCAATTCGCCAGCGATGGTGGGTGAGGGGTTCGGTTGGTGGCGCAGTGAGGCAAAGGGGAGGGCTAGGGCCCTTGGCTGGCCTTTTGTAGGCGTTAGGATGGAGCGGGTGCGTGGCAATTCGAGGAGGCGGCGGTCATGGCCATGAATGGCCGTTAATGGCCATCACTGCCATTGCTGCGCGCGGGAGAAGGGGAAACGGGCAGGGCGACAGTTGAGGGGGAGGCTCTGCAGGGTGGGGCTGGGGCTAGGGCGAGCGCGAGTGGGAGCACGCGAGGACGGGCTGCGGCGGCACGGCGGCGGCGGTTCAGTGCGCTAGCAGGGGAGAGGGAGGGATGACGGGCGGGCCCGGGGTGTCAGCGGGAGAGGGGGAGGTGCCTGGGCGCTGGGGCATCTTCGTCGAGTGCAGGAGGGGAGGGAAGGGGAATTGGGCCTGGGCGGGGTGGGCTCGGGTGGGGTGGTTGTTTGGGCCAAGGAGGACCTGGTGTCCTATAGGTTTTGGTGTAGGTATTGGATTTAAAAATAGAGAGAAAAGAAAAATGGGCAAGGCCATATATAAATAATATTCGGCCCATATATTCCAGAAATTACTAATCCTTAATCCAACACACTAACAATCCACATTTCCAATCAAAAAAACTATGCTGAAGCATGAATGCAACAATCACCTTATATTTATAGCCTATATTAATTAGATTTAAATTTAGAAAATATTATTTTATTTTAAATAATTATACACACTTTCCATTCAATTCTAACAAATTTTAGAACATTTTAAAAACCTAGCAAATTCAAAACTAGGGTGTTACAGCGGGTTGAATTTTCAAAAGTGCAGGGGCTCTTTTGCAAAAGTGGCTCGGCTGACCGGGATTGACCGGTATGGACTTGGTTGACTCAGGGTTGGTTTAGATCTAGGCAAAGGATCTCAGATCGGACGACTGAGAACAGATCGGGGTTTGGGGTCGTCGGTGGCGGCGTTGGCTGGCGGCGGCGCTGGGCGGCGCCGGAGCATCGCCGATGAAGACGCGGACGCGTGCTACACTACACGGTTTCGAGCGCGGGCTGCACCTACGGCTGTGGGCGGAGAGGTGAATCTACCAGAGGGGTTCACGGCGGTGGCGACGCAGCGGAGGCGGCTGACGATGACGAGCAGCGGGCGGCGGACTCCGGCGAAGGCGGCGCGACGACGGCAGCACGATGCGGGGCACGGAAACGAACGAGAGGGGGTTCAGGGGGACCGTTACCTCACCGCGAAGCTCCTGGCGTAGCTGGCTGGGGCAGAGCGGCAACGCAACGATGTGGTAGAGAGCTCCGGAGGGCGGTGCACAGGGAACTCAAGCGCAGCTGGCGGCTAGGGTTGTGGCGCATGTTGAGATGAGGCTTGGAGGCGGCGGGGCCTCGGGTTTTATAGGGCGGGCACAGGGCAGCTCGGGTGGCCCTCGGCGTGCGCGCCCGGCCCTGGTCGGACTCGAGCTCGAGTCCGGCTCGGCGGGGAAGACGAACCCGATCAGCGGGTCCCACGCGTCAGAGGTGCAGTGCGGATGCGGGCCGGCCTGGTGGGCCGTGCTGGGCCTGGAAGCGGGCGGAGATGGCTGCGGGGAGGGGGAAGGCTGCTGGGCCGGCGGGGAAACGGGGCGGGCCACGAGCTGGGCAGGAAGCGGGGAGACGGGAGCTGGGCTGCGGTGAAAGGAAAAGAGGGAGGGGGAGAATCAGCCCGAGAAAGAAAGTTTAGGGGGCAAAAGCGAACCAGGGCTGAAACAACTTTTCTAAAGCTCCAAACAATGCAATTCAAATTCAAATTTAAACTAGGTTTAAATCCCAATTGAATGGCACACAACCAAAACTCAATGCAGCCAGCATGAATGCAACAAAAATGTTTCTAACCTTATATTTGATTTTAATTCCAAGAAATAATTTATTTACCCTATATTATTCATGTGCACTGTTGGCACTTCTTACGATCCAATATAAGAATTGAGAATCCTGGTGCTGGGTAAGGAGTGTTTCAGTAGTAAAATATATAAATATTCCGCAAGCGCATAGAATCACAGATGTAGCACTTCACCTAGAAGTATCCCAAGGTATCGTAATTTATATTTCCGCAGGGAAGCTTTGGCAAGAATACTAGTGAACAGATATTCGATACTATCAGAGAAGGGTACACGACTAGACAAGACAGGGGATAACGGTATTGGATAGGCGTGGATATACCGGACACGCATCTCAAGGGATACTCAGGTAAGGGAGAGAAGAGATAGATAGCTGGGAGGACAACGAGAAGAGATAGAGGACTCCTGGATACTTTATCTACCTATGTCACTCTAGCTTAGAGATACAGTGGCTACAGAGCCAACACTAGGAGATCTGGGTTAACTCTATTGTCTTAGCTTCGGGACAAGGGAACCGGTGACACATGGAAAGGGATGAGAAGGGGTGCCACTATTTCCCAACTGGGGATCCTACGGACTGGAACTAATGTGATGGGCTACGAAGAACGAAAGGCTATGACCACCTCACGGCTACCACCTCCGTTGCGACGGGAATAAACTAAGGCCACTAGCTAGTCTAGGAACCACTCCTACACTAGTCAACAACTACTTACTCTGCCAGCAAGAGCAAACAACCTTGTCAATACTCTTGGTGACAATTCACCTCCAGTATCAAGCAAGATCGAAGAACCAGCCAAGACAAAGACTTAAACAAGACTGCAAGCACTAGAACTTTAACTAACTATAGTCTAAACAAGATATAGATGCAACTAGAATAAAGTAGAAGCAAGCTATAAATGACAAGGGCAAGAAGATAAAGATAACTATATTGATAACTCAAAGTCTTGCAAAAGGGAAAGTAAAAGATACAACTATGGAGGCAATGCTCGACTGAACTCTAACTCACAACTAAACTATCCTAACTCTACTAGAATGAAAGTGGAAATGAGCTCCTTGGCTTGGTGTGTGTGAAACCGGGGCTTGGACACCTCCTTTTATAGCAAGTGATGGCGGTTGAGCTTGGGGAACCGCCAAGGCAGCTGGAGGCGGCAGGGAGGCGGTTCGGCCGAACTCCCCGGTTCGCCCGAACCGAGGGATGCACCGCCTCGGCTACCAAGGGCCAGGATGCAGCCCCAGGGTCGGTTTGGCAGCTGGGGGCGGTTCGGCCGAACACTCCAGTTCGCCCGAACTGGGCCCGAGGCTCAGGCCCGCCCTCCTGCACCGCCTCTGCTCTGTGGACTCCCTGGGCCGGCCTCAAGTGGTGTACTTGGTGCTGTGTGGGCCCAGGTTGATGTGGCGGTGCTCCGAGATGAGTTGGCGGTTGTCCACGTGGCGTGTGATGTGGTTGATGTGGACGGCTCCCGGTGACTTGTACGACTAAGGGGGGTAACCGGCCGAACGGAGTCGTTCGGCTGATTCGTTCATTTTCGGCCCCAATAACACGTATTTGTCGTAGTTGTACCTGCACAAGTGACACTCACCAAAACTCGTGGAACTTTATTAGAAACAAAACATAAGTACATGGATCAGGAGTTGCTACAATGTCATTTCTTTTGCAGGTAACTTTATAATCAACTAGTACTCAACAATACTTGAATCATAAGCAAAGTTTTAATTCACCTTGTTACCTATGGGGCTTATAGCAATCTCTTTATCTTGGGCGGTTGAAAGGATGAACAGTTTAAACTCAGGTTTATTCCACTCTACTCTTTTCAAGATCCCATCTCGGAGTTTTTCACAAGTTTTGAAAACTACAAATTGTTCCTCAATTGGCACACTCAATCACTCAAGTGTATTTGAATCCTCACCAAAGGCTTGTGCCTTCTTTTTCATCCTAACATCTAATATGGCTTTTTTGTGTGGCTCAGGGACAAAGGATGAAGGCATGCATGCATCTTATATTTTGCTAAGTCAAAGACCGGATGTCTAAGGAAACAAATCATACCTTAAGATCGAGAAGTGCATGTGTGTGGGATATGGATGGAGTGGAATATGGTGGAATGGAATATGGTGGAACTCCTTGGGATGAACTTCCCTCTCCTTGATTTATTTTCGAGAACATGCGCTATCTTTTATTCTCATATTTTTGCCATGACACTTGGCATGCTTTTCTTTTTCTCTTTCTTTTTGCCATGCTCTTTGGCATCCGGGATTTTGTTGAATATTGGCAAGTGTAAGTAATTGTCTTACTTAGCAAATACAACACGTGTATATGAAGGCTTAGCAATTTTAGTTGTTTCATTTTAACATCATCATAATCACTAACTTTCATGAATCCCAGTTGTAACCCAATTAATATAGTAGAAGTGAGCATTAAACAATAATAAATATCATCTTCTAATCAAAAAGGATCCAGGCCGCTCTTGACCTTGAGCAAGGCTATCATGATAGATTATACACTCTGCAGAGGTTTCGCCCTTTACCCACCAGTCGCGTAAAAGTTCAAAGGAACTTTGCACCCAACCACGCGGAGGTGGATCAGACCTCACAAATCACACTTCCGAGGTGTGACCGCATAGGGACGCTACGAGGCTTTTCACAAGACACCCTAACGAAACAGTAGCCGTTATGGTACAACCTAGGCAGCATGACCCAAGGCACCGAGATTGACTGACTCCCAGGGCGCTCCGAATAGGAGGGTCAATGGCGTCCGGAGCGCGGCACGAAGGCCAGCAACAAAAATAAATAGTGCAACATGCGGAGCACTGGACTTTGCCTGACGAGGCATAGCCCACGGAAAACCCGTCCTCGGTGGATCAAACCATACTCTCACCCATGCTTCCCATAACGCCGTCGGCCTGTCGGTAACTACTGTTACATTAGAGCCGTACATGTTACTTGACCCAGACCAGAGACATTATAGTTCCAGCGGTGGCGACAGGTTCCTGGGTTGCCACTTTAAGAACCAGTCCTTACGGAGAGACACTAGGACCAAGCACGAAGCATACGCCCTAGCTCCCTGATCCATGTTGCTAAAAAGCAAGTTTTACCATTAACATTGAAGTGAACCATTAGATCAAGATTAATAGTTAAGCAAAGGTGACAGTAGCTGCGCCTAGCAAAGTTCTACCCAGATGCAATAACCCAGGGAAATCAAGGTATAGGATAAACAAAACTAGGTACAACCTTAATAGGAACAATTTACACACATGCATATGCAATAAATAATGTAAAGGTGTGTTTAGGTAGCAAGGATTGTCCGTGCTGTACTTGCCTCAATTCCAGTGTATTCACTTAGTCGTCGGGTCTTGATCTTCAAACTTGACAGCACTTGAAGTGTGTTCCTTCGCTTGATGACGTTCCTCTACTCACGGCAATCATCGGCACAATCATACAAGCAAACAATATACACTAAGAACAGTACACCAATCAAAGGAAAAACTTTAAAAGAGCGCGCTAAAGGATAGGGCTTGGTTCTATGGTCACGTGAGCGCAAGAATCGCTGAAAACAGAGTTACGGTTGGAAAGATACGACTATCGGAAGATTTGAATTATTAAATAACACTATTATATGCTTGATTGATCTTAAGTACAGAAAATCATAAATAGAATTATCTCAAATAATTATGTTTGAATTTGTAAAACCGGGTTAAAACTTAATCTCATTTTATTTATAATTATTTATGTACAAATTAAATATTAACATGAAATAAAATATGTGAGAGCATCTAATTGAATAACTTTATGAACCGTATTGAACTAATCAATATTATAATCAAAAACATATTTATGCTAACATCAACCAATATTAACATTTATTTATGAAAAGCCGGAGTTTAACTCTAAATTGCTTTTAATTAGAAAAAGCTAGTTAAGTAAACATTAATCAAATTAACATCACGAGAACTGAGATGAAACTTAATTATATTTTATTCAGAAATAAATTGAATAATTTATTAATTAATTTTAACATTTAATATAAAGCCGAGTATAAATCTTAATTGGATTTTAATTAGAAAACACATTTAAATAATCTTTAATCAAATTAATATTGAATAAAATTCAGAAGCAAATTAGATGTCAATTAACAGTACTAACGAGTAGTTTAAATTGATATGAATCTAACGCAACGAAAACGGATTAAATCGGAGTCAAAACGAGAAAGATATGGCTTCTCTAAGGTTCAGGGGCTTGTTGGTAAAGTTGTAAAAGTTCCAGGGGCTTCTTTGCAAAAAACTCAGGGCTAGAACATAATTTGATATAAAAACAGTAGGGTTTATTTGCAAATTAACTAAAACAGGACCTCGGGTACTATTTTTAAATAAGGCAGGGGGTTTTCTGTAAAAATCAGGACCTAATTCTAATTATTTTTGAATAGATCTAGACTGTGGGTTGATTTTGAAAAAGGGCAGGGGCGCTTTTGCGAAAAGGCCAGGGTTGACCGGTATGTGTATAGTTGACTCAGGTTGGCTTTTGATCTGGGCCGTTGGATTGAACACGGGTGGCTGGGATCGGATCCAGGGGAGGGGAGAGTCGGCGGCGGCGCGGCGAGCAGCGGCGCTGAGCGGCTGCGGCGGCACTTCGCCGGCGAGGGGCAAAAACGCACTGCGGAGCACGGTATTGAGCGTGGGCTTCACCTACGGCTGCGGGTTGGCACGACGAGTCTAGACAGGGGGTTGTGGACGAGCGGAGAGCGACGGGGCGAGCTCGCGACGAGCTATGGCGGCGGCGGAGCTCGGGCAGTGGCGGCGGGATCACAGCAGAGGGAGGGAGAGAGCAGGGAGTGGCTCGGGAGCACGAGTACCTGCTGGGGAAGTTCCTTGGGCGGTTAATTTGGCCGGAGCGGCGGCAGGACGGCGGATCGACGGCGGCCGGCGGACAGTGGCGTCGGGGTGTGCCGGCGATGGTGTTCCGGGGCGAAGGAGGGGTCGAGCGGGGGCTGGGCGTGCTCCTGATGGCCTGGCGATGTTGTTCCGTGGGTCGGCCGGCGCGGAAGGGTGGCGGAGCGGCGAGTCGACGACAGCGAGCTCGGAAGCGGCGGCTATGGCGGCGGCTGTGCGGAGAACTCGAGCGGGGTTGGCGACGCGAATTAGGATGGGGATTAGGGGGCGGCGGCTTAAATAAGACGGATGTGGATGGCTCAGGTGGCCCTCGGCATCCGTGCCGTGGCCGTGCCGGACTCCGGCGCGTGCCCGGGTCGGACTCGGCTGGAGGAGGGAGACGGGGCTGACGCGTGGGTCCCGCGTGTCGGTCGCGTGGAGGGGGGGCTGCGGTGCTGGGCCGTCTTTGGTCGCGGCTGGGCGGGTGAGGCTGCTGGGCCGAGCGGCTTGTTGGGCCGGGGGAGAGAACGGGCCGGGGACGGCTGGTGGTGGGCCGTGCGAACGCGCGAGCGGCCGAGGCTGGTTTTGCGCTGGCGTTGGGCCGATGCTAGCGGGCCGAGGCGGTGGGCTCGGCTGGCCGGGCTGGCGCGGGGAAAGAAGAAAGGAGGGGAAGGCTGGGCCGAAAAAAGAATTGAAGGAGCAAAACCAGGCCGGGGAAAATAGCTAAGGGGGCAAAAGCGGACTCAGGCCTAAAGAACTTTTCTAGGGCTCAAACAAAGGTGATTCAAACTCGAATTTAAATCAGATTTTAAATTATTTGAACTACACACAATCAAAACTCAATGCAGCCAGCATGAATGCGACAAACATAATATTTATTTATATTTCACAAATCTTTTTATTTATTTTTACTTATATATATATTTTTTACAAATTCCCTGTAAATTAAATAAAGCTTGAAAAATTTTAGAAAATTGAGAAAATTTATTATATTAATTATGTTAAAAATTCACATCCAAAAATTTGAAAATTTTGGGGTGTGACAGCCGTCAGATCCAAAACCGAGGGCCCTGATCGAGTCAACCCCGGGTCAATCAAACCCATACCGGTCAACCCCCGAGTCAGCCGCGCCACTTTTGCTAAACAGCCCCTGGCCTTTTTTGAAATTAACCCGTGGTCCAAATCTATTCAAAACTAATTAGATTTAGGTCCTTAATTTTATGGAAAACCCCCTATCTTATTTAAAAATAGCACCCGAGGTCCTGTCTTGGTTAATTTGCGATTAAACCCTCCTGTTTTAATATAAAATTATGTTTTAGCCCCTAAGTTTTTACAAATAACCCCCTGGAACTTTTAAAACTTTGCTAGCAAGCCCCCAACCGTAGAAACGCCATAACTTCTCCGTTTTACCTCCGATTTGAGTGATTTTCGCGCTCATGTGTTCGTAGCGAAGCGTAGATTAGTTTCTAAGCCTTCTTTTGTTCTGTTTTTACTGTTTGGTGTACTGTTCTAATAGAATAATATTGTTTGCATGTACTGGCTTGTGTGGATGCTTGTGTGTTGCTTCGTGAGTCCAGTCGGTGAGCCGTACTCGCTTGAGTTCAAGGGTTACGAGGAGCAGGACCAGCAGCAGCAGCAGTAGTTTGAGGAAGGCAAGTATAGCACGGACAATCCTTGCTACCTAAACACACCTCTTACATCATTTACTGCATACACATGTGTCTAAATTGTTACCCTTTTAAGGTTGTACCTAGCTTGTTTATCCTATACCTTGATTACCTTGGGTTATTGCATTTGGATAGAACTTTGTTAGGCGCAGCTACTGTCACCTTTGCGTAACTGTTAATCTTGACTTAATGGTTCAATTCAATGTTAATGGTAAAAATTGCTTTTTAGCAACATGGATCAGGGAGCTAGGGCGTACGCTTCGTGCTTGGCCCTAGTGTCTCTCCGTAAGGACTGGTTCTTAAAGCGGCAACCCAGGAACCTGTCGCCACCGCTGGAACTATAATGGCTCTGGTCTTGGACAAGTAACATGTACGGATCTAGCTTGACAGTAGTTACCGACGGACCGACGACGTTATGGGAAGCATGAGTGAGAGTATGGTTTGATCCACCGAGGACGGGGTATCCGTTGGCTATGTCCTCGTGAGGCATAGTCCCGTGTTGGGAGCCACCGTATGGTGGGGGCTCCACACGTTGCGCTATTTATTTTGTTGTTGATATTCTTTGCCGCGCTTGGACGCCATTGACCCCATCGTGTCACTACATGAGCGTCAGTCAATCTCGGTGCCATGGGTCATGCTGCCTAGGTTGTACCATAACGGCTACTATTTCATTAGGGTGTCTTGTGAAAAGCCTCGTAGCGTCCCTATGCGGTCACACCTCGGAAGTGTGATTTGTGAGGTCTGATCCACCTCCGCGTGGTTGGGTGCAAAGTTCCTTTGAACTTTTACGCGACTGGTGGGTAAAGGGCGAAACCTCTACAGAGTGTATAATCTATCATGATAGCCTTGCTCAGGGTCACGAGCGGCCTGGATCCTTTATGATTAGAAGATGTTGTTATTTATTATCGTTTAATGTTCACTTCTACTATACTAATTGGGTTACAATTGGGATTCATGTAAATGTAGTGATTATGACGATGTTAAAATGAAACAACTAAAATTGCTAATGCAGTACAGCCATGTCAAGCCTTTCTTTTAAGCCTTCATTATCCGTGTTGTACTTGCTAAGTAAGACATTTACTTACACTTGCTATTCAACAAAATCCCGGATGGGTAACAGATGGATTAGATGGTACTGCTGCTGTTAAATTTCCTGAGGATCTGCCGTTCTACTAGCTGTGCTCAACCAGTCGGTGTCCCCGTGGGTTATCGGCTTCATTTTCGTTTAGAGAGAATTAATAATGAGACTTCCGCTGTTTTATTCATTTATTTGAGTCAAACTCTGATGTAAAACCATTTATTTTATTCGAGCACTGTATTCTGTTATCATATTTGTTCGCTATATGTGTAATGACTTCCTGGGAACACATATGGCCGCAATTCGGGTTTCTATGTAAATCCGGTTGTGACAGATTGGTATCAGAGCCGTGCTGACTGTAGTATCGCAGACTAGTTAGAATGGTCGGTTAGATTTTGCTTTATCCTTGCTCTCTCTATTCTACTTAGATTTGTGTTGGGTTTATCTTTAAAATGGTGCTGTGTTTTCTCTCCCCTCTGTCTATTGCAAAGATTCTTAGGCATTCTTTCCTCTCTGCTTCCTCCTTCTTTTCAGCAGTGGATGGCTCGCACGAAGTTGACCGCACGCAAGACAACCTGTGGCTACCTTCCGCCACGCATCCCTGACGAGGCATTAGGCGGTGGATACCAGGACGCCTACCGTGTGTGGAGGGACAGGCGTGAGGAGGCATTCCTGTTGCAGCAGCATGAGCTCGAGAGGCAGCAGCTGGAGGAGCCTCAGGAGGAGGCGCCTCAGCAGGAGGAGCCCGCGGAGGAGGAAGAGCCCGCTGAAGAGGAAGAGCCCGAGGAGAGGGAGCTCTCCGACCCTGACGAGGTGTCTTCACCAGCAGAGGGTGGAGAGGCTGCCGGAGACCCTGATGATGATGGTGGTGGGGATGATGACTCTGAGCCTTCAGACGAGGGGGAGGAGTCAGACGAAGACCCAGATGAGGAGGGGGAGCCTCTAGTGCCTGCAGTACGGCCAGCTCTAGATGTTTTGGAGCCACCCAGGTGGACCGTATACGACTACTTCCGGGATGGAGGCGACAACTACTACCACCAGCGCCTCATGGGGATGTTGCATGCCCGCTATGGTTCACAAAACGTAGCCACAGAGTACCAAAGTGAGATGTGGACGCACCCCCGCTTCCCGACCTTCTGGAGGACGGTGCTGCACGTTCGTAGGCCAGATCACCAAGTGAGAGCTGCTAGGATTGAGACGACGCACTTCGCTCTCAGTGACAGAGACTCCCAGCAGGCAGGGATACTGGACGCGGCCCGTCAAGCTTACTACACCTACCGTGACAGGCTCTAGCATCAGGTGCACAATGGTCCAGACAGGTATCACCCCCGTAGGAGGAGCGGACAGACAGCTTGCACCATAGCCTCCACAGCTGGCATCGGCGGCCCCCAGTTCATTTCAGCTGTTGGAATGGTGGCTACTCTCAACACCGACCTGGACGCTTCCTCTGATGAGAACTACAGGCTGAGGCAGCAGTTGCACGAGTTGCAGGCTAGAGTGCTGCTACTAGAGGAGCAGCTAGGAGCTCCCGCACCGCGCAGTCCAGACTACCATGCAGAGTCCCCGCCGCGCAAGAGGCCATGCTTCGGTTCCACCGCCGCCAGCACCACCATCGTCGACCCCTAGGGAGCTACCATGAGTCTGTAATAGGGAATCGATTAGTCCACGCTTTTTTTGGTTGAGTCTAAGCTTAGTGTGTCGAGTCCAGTGTGAAACTTTTGTTTTAGGTGCTTGGTTGGTTTGTTATTATGGTTATGAGTGATTTGGATTTTTTGTAATGAGTGTGATGGGCGTAGACACAAATCTACCACCATCTAGAGATTGGAATAAGGTTTAAGGAATATTAATGAATAAATAGTTGGGCTATCTATCTCCTTTGCACTTCCTCTGTCTTACTCTCTATGTCTCTAAATCATATCCTTCCAATTTCAGGTTTTTTTTTGATACTGGAGCTTCGCATGCTTTCATATCTGCTGCTTTCATGAAAAAGAACATGATGATCTTGCAACCTATGGGGAGCCCCATGGTAGTTAGTTCACCCGGGGGAGAACAGCGTGCCACTTTACGTTGCCCTTGTATCACCATCACGATAAGGGGGGTAGACTTTGTGGTGAACCCAATAGTCCTAGAAACCCTTGGGTATGAGCTGGTTAGCCAGATATGATGGGGTGATTCAATTTCCAAAAGAGCATTGCAGCTGATAGCAAAGACTGGTGAGAAAGTGGAGTATCAAGCAGCTAGTCCCTTGGAGCACAACCAGATCTACGAAGCCGAGGGTGTAGCACTGGAAGACATCAGAATGGTGTGCGATTTCCCATATGTGTTTCCATATGAGTTACCAGGTATGCCCCCAGACCGCGAAGTTGAATTTGTTATTGATCTTAAGCCTGGTACTGCACCTATAGCTAAGAGGCCATATAGAATGGGAGTAAAATATCTAGAGAAACTTAAGGAGGAATTAAGGGCGTTGTTAGCAAAAGGGTATATTCGTCCTAGTTCTTCCCCTTGGGGAGCACCGGTTTTGTTTGTGGATAAGAAATATGGGACCCAGAGAATGTGTGTGGATTATCGAGCTTTGAATGAAGTGACCATCAAGAACAAGTATCCGCTGCCGAGGATTGACGATCTCTTCGACCAGTTGAAAGGAGCATGTGTGTTCTCTAAGATCGATCTCCGATCCGATTACCATCAGATGAGGATACGAGTGACTGACATCCCCAAAACAGCCTTCATAACCCGATATGGTCTATATGAGTTCACTGTCATGTCTTTTGGTTTGACAAATGCACCGACATACTTCATGTATTTGATGAACAGTGTGTTCATGGACTATCTTGACAAATTCGTGGTGGTGTTCATTGACGATATTCTGGTTTTCTCCAAGAATGAGGGAGAGCATGAATAACATTTGAGGTTGGTGATGCAGAGACTTCGTGAGCATCAGTTGTATGCCAAGATGAGCAAGTGTGAGTTCTGATTGAAGGAAGTAGCATTCTTGGGTCACGTGTTGTCCAATGGTGGAGTGGCAGTTGATCCGAAGAAGGTTAGTGATGTGTTGAGTTGGAATCCGCCTCGGGATGTGAGCGAAATCAGGAGTTTTCTTGGGATGGCCGGATACTATCGATGGTTCATTGAAGGATTCTCCAAGATTGCTAAACCCCTGACGACATTATTGGAGAAAATGCCAAGTTTGTCTGGACTGAGGAGTGTCAAGCCAGCTTTGAGGAGTTGAAGAAGAGACTAACAACAGCCCCAGTGCTGGTTCTGCCCGACATAGCCAAGAGCTTCTCTATCTACTGCGATGCATCCCATCTAGGACTGGGGTGTGTACTCATGCAGGAAGGAAGAATAGTAGCTTATGCATCGAGGCAGTTGAGGAAACATGAGCAGAACTACCCGACACACGATCTGGAGTTAGCAGCTGTGGTGCATGCTTTGAAGATTTGGAGGCATTACTTGATTGGTCATGAGTGTGATATTTACACTGACCACAAGAGTCTCAAGTATGTGTTGACACAGTCAGATCTGAATACGAGGCAACGTCGTTGGTTAGAGTTGATCAAGGACTACGATCTGGAGATTTATTATCATCCAGGGAAGGCCAACCTAGTCGCAGATGCTCTGAGTAGAAGGAGTTACGTGAATAAGATCATAGGACATTGCTTACCGGAGGAACTCAGTTCAGAGTTTGAGAGGATGAGTCTGGGATTTGTGACCAGCGTCACCGAGATGATAGTAGAACCGACCTTGGAACAAGAAATCCGAAAAGGACAGCTCGCAGATGAGAAGATCAAGGACATCATAGAATTGATGGCATTAGGAAAAGCCCCTGGTTTTCGAGTGGATGACCAAGGGACACTGTGGTATGAGAAGAGGATCTGTGTACCAGATATAGTGAAGCTCAGGGATGCAATTCTCAGGGAAGCCCATGAATTGGCGTATTCGATACACCCGGGTAGTACCAAGATGTACCAAGATATCAAAGAGAGATTTTGGTGGTTCAGATTGAAGAGAGATGTGGCCACATACGTAGCCCTGTGTGACACGTGCCAGAGAGTCAAAGCTGAGCACCAGAGACCGGCAGGTTTGCTCCAACCCCTGAAGGTACCTGAATGGAAGTGGGAAGAAGTTGGTATGGATTTCATCACTGGCTTACCTCGCACTCAGAGGGGATTTAACTCAATCTGGGTAATCGTGGATCGTCCGACCAATGTGGCGCATTTCCTTCTAGTAAAGACCACCTACACGGGAGCCAGACTAGCGGAGTTGTATATGGAGAGGATTGTGTGTTTGCATGGGGTACCGAAAAGAATAGTGTCAGATCAAGGTACCCAGTTCACATCACACTTTTGGCGACAGCCGCATGAGTCTATGGACACTAATCTATAGTTCAGTTCAGCTTACCATCCGTAGACAGATGGGCACACAGAACGGACAAAACAGATATTGGAGGATATGTCGAGAGCATGTGCTCTACAATATGGTGCCAGTTGGGACAGGAGTTTACTGTACGTGGAATTTTCGTACAACAACAGCTATGAGAAGAGTTTGCAGATGGCACCATTCGAGGCTCTGTATGGCAGAAAGTGTAGGACACCACTATTCTGGAATCAGACGGGAGAAAGTCAGGTATTTGGACCTGAAATACTAAGAGAGGCAGAGCAACAAGTGCAGATAATCAGACATAATTTGAAAGTGGCACAATCCAGACAGAAGAGCTATGCAGATATGAGACAGAGGGATCTCAGCTTTGAAGTTGGAGATTTCGTGTATCTCAAGGTGTCACCAATGAGAGGCGTGAAGAGGTTCAACGTCAAGGGCAAGCTAGCACCTCGATACATCGGACCGTTCAAGGTACTTGAGTGGAAAGGTGAGGTAGCATATCAGTTAGAGCTACTTGAGAAGTTGGCAGGAGTACACGATGTGTTTCATGTGTCTCAGCTGAAGAAGTGCTTGCGGGTACCGGAGGAACAGATCCCGATAGATGATCTGAATGTGGAAGAAGATCTCACCTACGCTGAGCACCCTGTCAAGATTTTGGAGGAGTCATAAAGAGTCACCAGAACTAAAATGATCCGTATGTGTAAGGTTCAATGGAGCCGTCACTCCGAGGATGAAGCGACTTGGGAAAGAGAAGAGGATCTCAGAGCAGAGTATCCACAGTTATTCCCATCCACATCCGAATCTCGAGGACGAGATTCATCTTAAGGGGGGTAGGTTTGTAACACCCTAAAAATGCCTATTTTAAAATATAGTAATTAAATTGCTTTTATTTAAGTAATGTTCATATTTATCTAGGAAGAAATAAATTATTTATGAGAAATAAAATTAAATATAAGGTTAGAAACATTTTTGTTGCATTCATGTCGGTTGCATTGTGTTTTGTTTGTGTGTGGTTCAATTGGAATTTAAATTCTGTTTAAATACGAATTTGAATCATCTTGTTTCGAGCCCTAGAAAAGTTGTTTTGGCCGGAGTTCAGTTTTCCTCCCTGATCTTAAACCCCGAGCTGAGCCCGCCCCTTTTTCTTTTTCGCCAGCTCGGCCCAGCTCGCGCAGCGCCGCGGCCCAGTTCCTCCCCTTCTCCGCTTTTGGCCCAGTTTCGGCCCGCCCCTTCTCCGCCCTGCCAGCCCAGCGCTCGGCCCAAACCACGGCCCAGCCCAGCGGCGAAGCCGGCCACCCCAGCCGACGAGCCGGCCCAGCGCAGCCGTTGCCACTGCCGCGCGGGTCCTGCCGGTCGGACCCGTCCCCTACCTCTGACCGAGCTAGACTCAAGCCCGAGTCCGACCCCGGGGCCACAAGCGCGCACGCCGAGGTCCACCCGAGCGCCTTGTGCCGCCCTATAAAGCGCGCCGCCCTCGATCCCCAACACCAGCGCCGCCAACCCTAGCCCTAACGTCTGCATCTGTTCCGCCGCCGCCGTTTTTCGAGCTCGGAGAGCCGCCGCCGTCAATCCGCCGACTCACCGCCGCTCCGCGCCTCTCGTCTACGCCAGGAGCTTTGCGTTGAGGTAACGAATCTCCTGAGCCCCTCTCTGTTCAATCTCGCGCGCCACAACCCCGTCGCCGTCGTCGCATTGCTTCGCCGGAGCGCCGCCGCCGCTGTTCTCCGCCGCCGCTGCACCGCTTCCAACGTGCTCTCCCCCGCTAGACTCGTCGTGCCACCCCGCTGCTTCAAAACCAAGCCGCATGCGAAACCGAGGCCCCTAGCGATCTAGCGTCGTTTCGCCGGCGAGCCGCCGCCGTCGCGAGCCAGCGCCGCCGCCGCCGGTAACCCCTCTCCTAGATTTAATCCAGCCGTCAGATCCAAAACCGAGGGCCCTGATCGAGTCAACCCCGGGTCAAACAAACCCATACCGGTCAACCCCCGAGTCAGCCGCGCCACTTTTGCTAAACAGCCCCTGGCCTTTTTCGAAATTAACCCGTGGTCCAGATCTATTCAAAACTAATTAGATTTAGGTCCTTAATTTTATGGAAAACCCCCTATCTTATTTAAAAATAGCACCCGAGGTCCTGTCTTGGTTAATTTGCGATTAAACCCTTCTGTTTTAATATAAAATTATGTTTTAGCCCCTAAGTTTTTACAAATAAGCCCCTGGAACTTTTAAAACTTTGTTAGCAAGCCCCCAACCGTAGAAACGCCATAACTTCTCCGTTTTAGCTCTGATTTGAGTGATTTTCGCGCTCATGTGTTCGTAGCGAAGCGTATATTAGTTTCTAAGCCTTCTTTTGTTCTATTTTTACTGTTTGGTGTACTGTTCTAATAGAATAATATTTTTTGCATGTACTGGCTTGTGTGGATGCTTGTGTGTTGCTTCGTGAGTCCAGTCGGTGAGCCGTACGTGCTTGAGTTCGAGGGTTACGAGGAGCAGGACTAGCAGCAGCAACAGTAGTTTGAGGAAGGCAAGTATAACACGGACAATCCTTGCTACCTAAACACACCTCTTACATCATTTACTGCATACACATGTGTCTAAATTGTTACCCTTTTAAGGTTGTACCTAGCTTGTTTATCCTATACCTTGATTACCTTGAGTTATTGCATTTGGGTAGAACTTTACTAGGCGCAGCTACTGTCACCTTTGCTTAACTGTTAATCTTGACTTAATGGTTCACTTCAATGTTAATGGTAAAACTTGCTTTTTAGCAACATGGATCAGGGAGCTAGGGCGTACGCTTCGTGCTTGGCCCTAGTGTCTCTCCGTAAGGACTGGTTCTTAAAGCGGCAACCCAGGAACCTGTCGCCACCGCTGGAACTATAATGGCTCTGGTCTTGGACAAGTAACATGTACGGCTCTAGCTTGACAGTAGTTACCAATGGGCCGATGGCGTTATGGGAAGCATGGGTGAGAGTATGGTTTGATCCATCGAGGACGGGGTATCTGTCGGCTATGTCCCCGTGAGGCATAGTCCTGTGTTGGGAGCCACCGTATGGCGGGGGCTCCACACGTTGTGCTATTTATTTTGTTGTTGATATTCTTTGTCGTGCTTGGATGCCATTTACCCCCTCGTGTCGCTACATGAGCGCCAGTCAATCTCGGTGCCTTGGGTCATGCTGCATAGGTTGTACCATAACGCCTATTGTTTCGTTAGGGTGTCTTGTGAAAAGCCTCGTAGCGTCCCTATGCGGTCACACCTTAGAAGTGTGATTTGTGAGGTCTGATCCACCTCCGCGTGGTTGGGTGCAAAGTTCCTCTGAACTTTTACGCGACTGGTGGGTAAAGGGCGAAACCTCTGCAGAGTGTATAATCTATCATGATAGCCTTGCTCAGGGTCACGAGCGGCCTGGATCCTTTATGATTAGAAGATGTTGTTATTTATTATCATTTAATGTTCACTTCTACTATATTAATTGGGTTACAATTGGGATTCATGTAAATGTAGTGATTATGATGATGTTAAAATGAAACAACTAAAATTGCTAATGCAGTACAGTCGTGTCAAGCCTTTCTTTTAAGCCTTAATTATCCGTGTTGTACTTGCTAAGTAAGACATTTACTTACACTTGCTATTCAACAAAATCCCGGATGGGTAACAAATGGATTAGATGGTACTGCTGCTGTTGAATTTCCTGAGGATCTGCCGTTCTACTAGCTGTGCTCAACCAGTCGGTGTCCCCGTGGGTTATCGGCTTCGTTTTCGTTTAGAGAGAATTAATAATGAGACTTCCGCTGTTTTATTCATTTATTTGAGTCAAACTCTGATGTAAAACCATTTATTTTATTCGAGCACTGTATTCTGTTATCATATTTGTTCGCTATATGTGTAATGACTTCCTAGGAACACATATGGCCGCATTTCGAGTTTCTGTGTAAATCCGGGTGTGACAGAATTTAAATTGGATTTAAATCCTAGTTTGAACCACACACAAACAAAACTCAATGCAGCAGTATGAATGCAACACACAACATTAAACCTATATTGCTTTGATTTAATTCAAAAAAACAAAATTTTTCTATACTAATTCCCTGAAAAGTTTCATAAAGCTTGGAAATTTTTAGAAATTGTGAAAATTGTTGCATTAATTACACTAACAAATCACATCCCAAAATCCAAAAATTTTGGGGTGAGACATGGATGCAGAGTTTCTAGAAGTCTTCGAAGCCATCGGCTGGGAGAACTTCTGGCAGATCAATGAACAAGGTTCGTACTTACTCACCCTCGAATTTATTTCAACTCTTGCATATGAAAGTGGGGGTGTTCACTTCCGATTTTTCAACCAAGAGTTTTTCTGTTCCTGGAGGGACTTTAGCATAGTTTTGGGTTTCGCTAGTCATTGCTCTTTGGACCCCTTTAAAACTTTGAGAAAATTTAATCGGGAGGTTTTCTGGACAAAGATTTCGGGGAGCACCAATTGCCAGAGGCCTCGCACTAATGGCATTCATAACCCCACCTTGCGATTCATGCATCGGTGGATGGCTATGACAATGTTCCCCCGTTCTGATTTGCATCCCATCAGCGTAGTCGAGTTCAGGCTGTTGTATGCTATGGTCAAAAAGATTGTTGTTTCTCATGTTAAAGACATGGTAAATTATTGGTTGTCTTATCATGATCGTGTGGGTAGCGTGGCAATGACTTCTCTAGTCACCCACCTCGCTAACCATCTGGGTGTTCTTGAGGGTGCCCAGTTCATGTATATTGAGACAGAGCATTCCGTTGTGGATGCTGAGTAATTTGTGCAAGGCCATATGATACGATGGGCGCCCGAGTCGACACTGGTAATGATTTACCGCGGTTATACAACTGAGGTGCAGTTGCCTTGTGCAGCACTAAGGTTGTATACCACTAGGAAACTAAAACTTCAGTTGAGTACCGAGTTGGACGACTCTAGTCCCCAGAGAGAGCCTGCTCGGCATAGTGTTGCAGGAGAAAAACCATTTACAAGGGGACGAGCCAGGCATGATGCCGGGCTCGCCACTTCACAAGACCCAGCAACCTCACCAACAATGCCGCACCGAAACACGTCTGCTTTTGAGGCAGCCTTTGATGCATATAGCGGTGCCGAGATGTTTGGAGCAGGAGGCTCTGGACAGCCCCAGGACCCGAACTACTTCACCTCAGGTCACTAAAACTATGCTCAGAGTACGGACTCCGAGTACTCCTAGGGATGATATGCAGGGGGGTACGGCAGTGCCCCCCAGCCTAACTTCCCTGGCACTCTAATTCTGCATGCTTTGCCAACCCCGGGGGCAACGACTATGGTTGAGAGCTGTCCTACATCTCCGACCAGGTCGACCTCATCGACGACCGTACCCGTGATATTCAGGGCACTCTAGCATGACACTCTTAGTACCACCAAGAGAGCAGCGTTGTGCTAGACTCCATACAGTATGACGTCAGGCAACAGACAGATCAAATGGCCTAATATTTCTCAAGGTTCAAGCATGTAACACCCTAAGTTAGGCCTATTTAAAATTTTAGCAAATAATATGCTTTCCATTAAAGTGCTTGTTGGCAGTCGTTACAACCCAAATCCGACCACCAATACTCGGGAGTAAATGAGGTTTTATGCAACATTCCATGTACTTAGGTTTTGTTTCTAATAAAGTTCCATGAGTTTTGGTGAGTGTCACTTGTGCAGGTACAACTACGACAAATACATGCTATTGGGGCCGAAAATGAACGAATCGGCCGAACGACTTCGTTCGGCCGGTTACCCCCTTAGCCGTACAAGTCACCGGGAGCCGTCCACATCAACCACGACCGAGCAACCACATCACACGCCACGTGGACGACCGCCAACTCATCTTGGAGCACCGCCACATCAACCTGGGCCCACACAGCACGAAGTACACCACCAGAGGACGGCCTAGGGAGTCCATAGAGCAGAGGCGGTGCAGGGGGGCGGGCCTGAGCCTCGGGCCCAGTTCGGGCGAACTGGAGGGTTCGGCCGAACCGCCCCAAGCTGCCAAACCGACCCTGGGGCTGCATCCTGGCCCTTGGTAGCAGAGGCGGTGCATCCCTCAATTCGGGCGAACCGGGGAGTTTGGCCGAACTGCCTCCCTACCGCCTCTAGCTGCCTTGGCGGTTACCCAAGCTCAACCGCCATCACTTGCTATAAAAGGAGGTGTCCAAGCCCCGGTTTCACACACACCAAGCCAAGGAGTTCATTTCCACTTTCATTCTAGTAGAGTTAGGATAGTTTATTTGGGAGTTAGAGTTGAGTCGAGCTTTGCCTCGGAGGTTCCGGAGTCGTCTTCAGAAGCTCTGGTATAAGCTCTTGTATCTTTTACTTTCCCTTTTGCAAGACTTTGAGTTATCAATATAGTTAACTTTATATTCTTGTCCTTGTCATTTATAGCTTGCTTCTACTTTATTCTAGTTGCATCTATATCTTGTTTAGACTATAGTTAGTTATAGTTCTAGTGCTTGTAGTCTTGTTTAAGTCTTTGTCTTGGCTGGTTCTTCGATCTTGCTTGATACTGGAGGTGAATTGTCACCAAGAGTATTGACAAGGTTGTTTGCTCTTGCTAGCAGAGTAAGTAGTTGTTGACTAGTGTAGGAGTGGTTCCTAGACTAGCTAGTAGCCTTAGTTTATTCCCGTCGCAACGGAGGTGGTAGCCATGAGGTGGTCATAGCCCTTTCGGTCTTCGTAGCCCATCACGTTAGTTCCAGTCCGTAGGATCCCCAGTTGGGAAATAGTGGCACCCCTTCTCATCCCTTTCCATGTGTCACCGGTTCCCTTGTCCCGAAGCTAAGACAATAGAGTTAACCCAGATCTCCTAGTGCTGGCTCTGTAGCCACTGTATCTCTAAGCTAGAGTGACATAGGTAGATAAAGTATCCAGGAGTCCTCTATCTCTTCTCGTTGTCCTCCCAGCTATCTATCTCTTCTCTCCCTTACCTGAGTATGCCTTGAGCTGTGTGTCCAGTATATCCACGCCTATCCAATACCATTATCCCCTGTCTTGTCTAGTTGTGTACCCTTCTCTGATAGTCTCGAATATCTTTTCACTAGTATTCTTGCCAAAGCTTCCCTGCGGAAATATAAATTACGATACATCGGGATACTGCCAGGTGAAGTGCTACAGCGGTGATTCTGTACGCTTGCAAAATATTTATATATTTTACTAAGCCATAAAAAAACCACTGAAACACTCCTTACCCTAGTACCAGGATTCTCAATTCTGATATTGGATCGTAAGAAGTGCCAACAAGCATTTATGGCGCCGTTGCCGGGGAAGCATTTGGCTAGATTACTTTTGAACTTTTATCTTGAGCTATCTTAGTTGAGTACCGCTACTCAAGCGGGTTTATCCTTGCTCTGTTCGTTGGTCTTTGTGGAGTAGAGCAGTGCATGACTGGTTTCCAACTACCGTCAAACTTCCAAGAAAATCCTGAGTATCTTGTGAGGAAAGTACGACCTCGTGTTGTACCTCCTCAGAAGCAACTCCTTCCGACGAACCCAGTCTTTCCCGTCATTGACCAGCCTACATCGAGGATGGCAACCAAGACGATCCGTGAGTTCTCTACTCCATCGAGTGAGAACGTGCGTGTCGGACCAGCCCCGCCAGTCGGAGATGGTAACTTCGAGCTGAAGCCAGCCCTCATCAACATGGTTCAGGCTAACCCGTTCTCTGGCAAGCCACACGAAGATGCCAATGCTCATCTCCAGCATTTCCTGGAGATTTGCAACACCTTCACCATCCGCGGAGTAAGTATCGATGCCATTTGCCTTCGTTTATTTCCATTCTCATTATTAGGCAAGGCAAAACAATGGTTTTATGCTAACCGCAAAGCTATAGACACTTGGGACAAATGCACTAGCGCTTTCTTGCTAAAATTCTTTCCGGTTGGGAAAACCAACGCCCTCCAGAACAAAATAGCTAGTTTCCAGTAGTTAAAAGATGAAACAGTCCCGGAGGCATGGGATCGCCTCCAGTACTATATTTCTGCTTGTCCTCACCATGGTATGCAGAGTTGGTTCATAATCCAAACATTCTATCACGGGCTGAGAAGCTCTGCCCGTGAGTACCTGGATGCTGCTGCTGGAGGCTCGTTCTTCTCTCTCGAGGAGAGTCGTGCGAAGGCCCTCATAGAGAAGATGGTCGAGAACCAAGGTTGGTCCGACGACCAGACTCAACCGAAGACCCGAGGAGTTCATCAAGTTGAAGCTCTGGACATGCTCGCTGCCAAGATGGACCTCCTGATGAAGAAACTGGAGGCCCCTGCTCAAGAAACGGTACAATCCATGGACGCTCGCATGACCTGCGAAGTCTTCGGTAACACTGGCCATTCGGTGAATGACTGCCCCGAAACGCGAGAAGATGCCCACTACGTCAACAACTCCAACAGCAACGGGTACCGACCGAACAACTACGAAAATCAAGGCTGGAATTCGCGCCCAAACCTCCCGTTTGAGAGGCCTCAACCACGTAACAATTACAATTCCAGCAATTTCAATAATCAGCCGTCTCTTAGAGATCTTGTGTTTGGCCAGATGAAAATAACTGAAAATATCAACAAAAAGCTTGTTGCTAATGATAAAACTCTGGAAAGCATAGACTCTAGGATGGAATCGTTTTCTTCTGCTATGAAAAATCAACTGAGCTTCAATAAAATGATAGAAACTCAAGTCGCTCAGTTGGCTGCTGTGGTTCCTGTTATTGGATCGGGGAAGATTCCGGGGCAACCCAAACCTTCCATCGAGACAGTAAAAGTAGTCACCATAAGGCATGGTAAGATGCCTCGTATTATGCTCCGTACTAACCATGCAGGGAAGGTCACACGTATCCAAGTACTGACACCAAGATGGACTTACCTACCAAGAGCTGCAAAAAGGGCGATCATCAAGACCTCTCCGGATAGGAAGGAATATCCTGGAGTACCCATCATTCAGTGCTCGATTTGGAATCATCGCATTGATGATGCATTCTGAGATCTAGGGGCAAGCGTCAACATCATGTACAAGGTATTATTTAAGAAGTTACTTTACCCTACTTTGTCACCTACAACTTCCCAGGTACAACTTGCGGACTCAACCATCCGCTACCCCAAGGGCGTGATCGAGAATGTACCGGTCTAAATCTGGGGACGATATGTCCCCGTGGACTTCGTTGTCCTCGACATGGGGAACGAGCACTTGTTTCCCCTTGTGTTGGGCCGGCCATTCTTGAACACCGCCCAGGCTAGGATCGATATGGATGCGAGAGAAATATCGTTCCGTATCAACGGACGGTTGATATACTTCAAGTTTCAACCCCGGGAAGAGAAGAAGGCAAAGCCACTCACACCAGAGCAGAGAAGCGCCGAGTGTTTCCTTAAGGCTCTCATCAATGGAGAACTGGAGATACTCGGTGGGGAGCAGCTCAAGTGGAACGAACCGACAAAACTAACAAGTGTAGAAGAAATGGACTTCCTCGTAAAGAAATACAAGGAAGAGCAAGCCCTCTAGAATTCTCCGGAGACGCCTATCCCACCGCCACCGACGCCGAAGAAGAAGAACAAGAAAATATGGCGGAAGAAGGTTGCATCGTCCGAGTCATCCACTTCGGGACCGGACGATGACACGAGCAATTGAAGACAGGAGAAGTCCCGCTCGTGGACTTAAAAGCTGAGCTTTCGCCGCGAGGAAAACCAGTATGTATCTCATATTTCCCTTTCAATTTTTAAATTTTCAATTGCATTTGCATGTTTCCCTTTTCAAAATAAATGAACCACTTGAGTAATTAATTTGAGAGAGAGTAGAAAATTTTGCAAGCTTGGTTAAAATTAAATGGGCCTATGCTGAAATTTGATTAGAGAAGGTGTAATTTGTAACTTTCATCATTTTCACCCCTTCTATAACATCTCCATTTATTTACCATCATCACCATCCAGCAACAAACATACCTAGCCAACTAAAAATGGTTGCACACTCACCAATTATCACAAAACATGGCAGCATGAGGATGACTCCACTAATTTCCACTTTGGTCATGTCACATTTCCATCTCATCTACCACTAAAATCCACTAAAAATGTCCTTGGAAATTGATGGCCACACAAACTTGGAGTAGAAACAAAGGCATGTGAGTGCTGCACTCACATGGGAGTGCCCTGGCCACCAGGCCTGGTTCGGGCGAACCAGGGCCTTCGGGCGAACTAGCCAGGCCACTCCCCTCGGCCTATAAATGATGGTGCAAGCTTGTGAGCTTCTCACACACCTTCACTCACTTCCACTCTGAAAATTGCTGCTAGGAAGCTCTCTCTCCCTCTCATTTGCTTGCTCTAATTCTTGACAAGTTCTTCCCAAAGTTCATGCTCAAGTTTTTGGTTCCCTTGCATTACTAGAAAATCCCAAAAATATTTTGCTTTTGTTGTGATCTTTGTGCTGAAATTCTGGACGCATTTGTGGTGGTCACTGACACCCACAAGAACGACTAAACTTTTGTGGTGGTTTTCATCCCTGCAAGAACGACTAACTATCTCGGACGACTGACTTGATTTTCTTGCGCTAACCTCATATATTCAGTCCTTCGGGTAGTTGTTGTTGTTGCACTAACCTTTTGCAGGAATCATGTCGAAGTTCATCGCTGCGCTCCGTCGTTCCACCTAGCTTAGCCGCCGCACGGACGATGTTGGGAGTTCCCCAGCCCCGTCCCGTGGCTCGAGCCGGATGTATCAGGACGAACAAGAAGCCGCCGGCTCGAGATGGGGCCATGCCACGCCCCCTGCCAGGCAGCTCCTGAGCGTGAACGACATCAACCTCAGGACGGAGCGGGAGCAAAACACCTTCAATGAGCTACGGCTAAAGGAGTTCGAACACACCGGTGTTTTTGAGCAAGACTTGCTTAGGAACATGGGTATGGATGAGGAGTTCCCAGAGATTTTCCAGGCCATTGGCTGGGAAAATTTTTGGCACATCAACGAGCAAGGTTCGTACTTGCTCACCCTCGAATTTCTTTTGACTTTGGTTCCGGAAAACAGGGGGATTCGCTTTCGATTTTTCAACCAAGAGTTCTTTTGCTCTTGGAGGGATTTCAGTTCGGGTCTCGGGTTTTCAAGTCGTTGTTCTTTAGACCCGAACAAAGCGTTGAAAAAGTTTGATGGGGCTGCATTTTGGAAAAAGATTTCGGGGAATACCAACTATCATGCACCTCGCACAAACAGTTTTCATAACCCCACTTTGCGTTTCATGCATCGATGGGTGTCTATGACGGTGTTTCCCCGATCAGATGTGCGCCCCGTTAACACAATCGAGTTGCGGGTTCTTTTTGCTATGGTCAAGCAAATTCCTTATTCGCTTGTGAAAGATATGGTTAGTCACTGGCGGTCTCACATTTCTCGTGTGGGTAGCATGGCGATGACTTCTCTAGTCACTCGCCTTGCTAACCATCTAGCATTCTTCAAGGCGCCCGGCTCACGTATATCGAGACAGTGCGTTCTGTCGTGCATGCCGAGCACTTCGTGCAAGCCCACATGATACGGCGGACGCCTGACGCAACGCTGGTTATGATTTATCGTGGCTATACAACCGAAGTGCCTTTGCCTTGTGCAGCACTAAGGTTGTATACCACTCCTAAACTAAGTGTTCAGTTGAGAACCGAATCGGATGATTCTCCACCTTGGAGAGAGCCCGCTCGGCACAGCGTTGCAGGTGACGGACCAGTCACGAGGGGACGAGCCAGGCGTGACGCTGGGCTCGCCACCTCAGAGGAGCCAGAAGATGCACCACAGATGCCGCTTTCGAGGCCACTTACGACATGTACACCGGTGCTGGGACGTTCGGAGGAGGAGGCTCTGGGCAACACCAGGAACCGAACTACTTCACCTCAGGACGCTGGGACTACGGTCAGGACACGGACTCCGAGTGGTCTGGGAGCCGGTATGCAGGGGGTACGACAGTGCCTCCCAGCCATACTACCCTGGATACTCGCAGTCCACGTGCTTCGACTACGGTCGGGAGCTGTCCTACATCTCCGACTGAGTCGAGCTCATCGACGACCGTACCCGAGAGATCCAGGACACGCTAGCCCGCCATTCTCAGTACAACCAAGAGAATAGCGGGATGGTAGCGTCCATCCAGCATGACGTCCACGAGTAGGCGGACCAGCTGAGCCAGTACCTTTCAATGTTTAATCCCTACCAGTGAAGAATCCAAGCTTGGGGGAGGACCCCCACCAGGTACGTCCCGACTTACCGAGCACTTTGGTCATTCAATTGCATTTCCCTTTCCCTTCATGTTTTAGTTTGCATTTAAAAAAATGAAAACACCAAAAATATTTCCCTTGAATAAAATAACTCCCAACTATGAATGGAATGAATTATATGCCTCTCACTTTGGAAATGATGAATAGTTGCTCTGTCATTAATTATGCAAGTACTTTGTTTCGACTAGTTGCTTAATAGTGCTTGAGTTAATTGGCATGAGTAAAGTTGTTGTGGGGATTGATATAGTGAGAAATTGGTTAAGTTCTATTTCTGCTCTTAGTACGGGGAAAATCTCGGAGATTTATACTTTTAAAATGAAACAAGTTCCTCATTGGTCGAAATACCTACCAGAGCCATATGATAAGCTTAGTTGAAAATTTCTACTCATATGCTGCTTGTTATCTTAGTGAGCTTTGTCAAATTGTTGTGACCTTTGAGTGAAGCTTTCATATTCTTAGAGATCGAGATCCACGTACACACACCACCTCTCACTTGCAATTCCTACACTGGGAGTTAGCAACCATTTTCCACTACTCATCCACAAAAATAAATGCTCCATGTTCTATGATTTCTCTCTCCAAATATTCTTGATAGAGACATGGGCTATGCAAAAAGAAAAGCATGGCAAAGAAGCATGGCAAAAAATAAAAAGAAAAAGAAAAGCATGCCAAAGAGCATGGCAAAAAGAAAGAGAAAAAGAAAAGCATGCCAAGTGGCATGGCAAAAATATGAGAATAAAAGATAGCCCATGTTCTCGAAAATAAATCAAGGAGAGGGAAGTTCATCCCAAGGAGTTCCACCATATTCCATTCCACCATATTCCACTCCATCCATATCCCACACACATGCACTTCTCGATCTTAAGGTATGATTTGTTTCCTTAGACATCCGGTCTTTGACTTAGCAAAATATAAGATGCATGCATGCCTTCATCCTTTGTCCCTGAGCCACACAAAAAAGCCATATTAGATGTTAGGATCTAAAAGAAGGCACAAGCCTTTGGTGAGGATTCAAATACACTTGAGTGATTGAGTGTGCCAATTGAGGAACAATTTGTAGTTTTCAAAACTTGTGAAAAACTCCGAGATGGGATCTTGAAAAGAGTAGAGTGGAATAAACCTGAGTTTGAACTGTTCATCCTTTCAACCGCCCAAGATAAAGAGATTGCTATAAGCCCCATAGGTAACAAGGTGAATTAAAACTTTGCTTATGATTCAAGTATTGTTGAGTACTAGTTGATTATAAAGTTACCTGCAAAAGAAATGACATTGTAGCAACTCCTCATCCACCGAGCCTAAGTTTTTATCTTTGCTCGAGGACGAGCAAAGAGCTAAGCTTGGGGGAGCTTGATGGCGGTCGTTACAACCCAAATCCGACCACCAATACTCGGGAATAAATGAGGTTTTATGCAACATTCCATGTACTTATGTTTTGTTTCTAATAAAGTTCCACGAGTTTTGGTGAGTGTCACTTGTGCAGGTACAACTACGACAAATACGTGCTATTGGGGCCGAAAATGAACGAATCAGCTAAACGACTCTGTTCGGCTGGTTACCCCCCTTAGTCGTACAAGTCACCGGGAGCCGTCCACATCAACCACAACTGAGCAACCACATCACACGTCACGTGGACAACCGTCAACTCATCTCGGAGCACCGCCACATCAACCTGGGCCCACACAGCACGAAGTACACCACTAGAGGCCGGCCAAGGGAGTCCACAGAGCAGAGGCGGTGCAGGAGGGTGGGCCTGAACCTCGGGCCCAGTTCGGGCGAACTGGAGGGTTCGGCCGAACCGCCCCCAGCTGCCAAACCGACCCTGGGGCTGCATCCTGGCCCTTGGTAGCCGAGGCGGTGCATCCCTCGGTTCGGGCGAACCGGGGAGTTCGGCCGAACCGCCTCCCTGCCGCCTCCAGCTGCCTTGGCGGTTACCCAAGCTCAACCGCCATCACTTGCTATAAAAGGAGGTGTCCAAGCCCCGGTTTCACACACACCAAGCCAAGGAGTTCATTTCCACTTTCATTCTAGTAGAGTTAGGATAGTTTATTTGGGAGTTAGAGTTGAGTCGAGCTTTGCCTCGGAGGTTCCGAGGTCGTCTTCAGAAGCTCTGGTATAAGCTCTTGTATCTTTTACTTTCCCTTTTGCAAGACTTTGAGTTATCAATATAGTTAACTTTATATTCTTGTCCTTGTCATTTATAGCTTGCTTCTACTTTATTCTAGTTGCATCTATATCTTGTTTAGACTATAGTTAGTTATAGTTCTAGTGCTTGTAGTCTTGTTTAAGTCTTTGTCTTGGCTGGTTCTTCGATCTTGCTTGATACTGGAAGTGAATTGTCACCAAGAGTATTGACAAGGTTGTTTGCTCTTGCTAGCAGAGTAAGTAGTTGTTGACTAGTGTAGGAGTGGTTCCTAGACTAGCTAGTGGCCTTAGTTTATTCCCGTCGCAACGGAGGTGGTAGCCGTGAGGTGGTCATAGCCCTTTCGGTCTTCGTAGCCCATCACGTTAGTTCCAGTCCGTAGGATCCCCAGTTGGGAAATAGTGGCACCCCTTCTCATCCCTTTCCATGTGTCACCGGTTCCCTTGTCCCGAAGCTAAGACAATAGAGTTAACCCAGATCTCCTAGTGCTGGCTCTGTAGCCACTGTATCTCTAAGCTAGAGTGACATAGGTAGATAAAGTATCCAGGAGTCCTCTATCTCTTCTCGTTGTCCTCCCAGCTATCTATCTCTTCTCTCCCTTACCTGAGTATCCCTTGAGCTGTGTGTCCGGTATATCCACGCCTATCCAATACCATTATCCCCTGTCTTGTCTAGTTGTGTACCCTTCTCTGATAGTCTCGAATATCTTTTCACCAGTATTCTTGCCAAAGCTTCCCTGCGGAAATATAAATTACGATACCTCGGGATACTCCCAGGTGAAGTGCTACAGCGGTGATTCTGTGCGCTTGCAGAATATTTATATATTTTACTAAGCCATAAAAAAAACCACTGAAACACTCCTTACCCCAGTACCAGGATTCTCAATTCTGATATTGGATCGTAAGAAGTGCCAACAAGCATTTATGGCGCCGTTGCCGGGGAAGCATTTGGCTAGATTACTTTTGAACTTTTATCTTGAGCTATCTTAGTTGAGTACCGCTACTCAAGCGGGTTTATCCTTGCTCTGTTTGTTGGTCTTTGTGGAGTAGAGCAGTGCATGACTGGTTTCCAACTACCGTCAAACTTCCAAGAAAATCCTGAGTATCTTGTGAGGAAAGTACGACCCCGTGTTGTACCTCCTCAGAAGCAACTCCTTCCGACGAACCCAGTCTTTCCCGTCGTTGACCAGCCTACATCGAGGATGGCAACCAAGACGATCCGTGAGTTCTCTACTCCATCGAGTGAGAACGTGCGTGTCGGACCAGCCCCGCCAGTCGGAGATGGTAACTTCGAGCTGAAGCCAGCCCTCATCAACATGGTTCAGGCTAACCCGTTCTGTGGCAAGCCACACGAAGATGCCAATGCTCATCTCCAGCATTTCCTGGAGATTTGCAACACCTTCACCATCCACGGAGTAAGTATCGATGCCATTTGCCTTCGTTTATTTCCATTCTCATTATTAGGCAAGGCAAAACAATGGTTTTATGCTAACCGCAAAGCTATAGACACTTGGGACAAATGCACTAGCGCTTTCTTGCTAAAATTCTTTCCGGTTGGGAAAACCAACGCCCTCCAGAACAAAATAGCTAGTTTCCAGTAGTTAAAAGATGAAACAGTCCCAGAGGCATGGGATCGCCTCCAGTACTATATTTCTGCTTGTCCTCACCATGGTATGCAGAGTTGGTTCATAATCCAAACATTCTATCACGGGCTGAGAAGCTCTGCCCGTGAGTACCTGGATGCTGCTGTTGGAGGCTCGTTCTTCTCTCTCGAGGAGAGTCGTGCGAAGGCCCTCATAGAGAAGATGGTCGAGAACCAAGGTTGGTCCGACGACCAGACTCAACCGAAGACCCGAGGAGTTCATCAAGTTGAAGCTCTGGACATGCTCGCTGCCAAGATGGACCTCCTGATGAAGAAACTGGAGGCCCCTGCTCAAGAAACGGTACAATCCATGGACGCTCGCATGACCTGCGAAGAATGCGGCAACACTGGCCATTCGGTGAATGACTGCCCCGAAACGCGAGAAGATGCCCACTACGTCAACAACTCCAACAGCAACGGGTACCGACCGAACAACTACGAAAATCAAGGCTGGAATTCGCGCCCAAACCTCCCGTTTGAGAGGCCTCAACCACGTAACAATTACAATTCCAGCAATTTCAATAATCAGCCGTCTCTTAGAGATCTTGTGTTTGGCCAGATGAAAATAACTGAAAATATCAACAAAAAGCTTGTTGCTAATGATAAAACTCTGGAAAGCATAGACTCTAGGATGGAATCGTTTTCTTCTGCTATGAAAAATCAACTGAGCTTCAATAAAATGATAGAAACTCAAGTCGCTCAGTTGGCTGCTGCGGTTCCTGTTACTGGATCGGGGAAGATTCCGGGGCAACCCGAACCTTCCATCGAGACAGTAAAAGTAGTCACCATAAGGCATGGTAAGATGCCTCGTATTATGCTCCGTACTAACCATGCAGGGAAGGTCACACGTATCCAAGTACTGACACCAAGATGGACTTACCTACCAAGAGCTGCAAAAAGGGCAATCATCAAGACCTCTCCGGATAGGAAGGAAGATCCTGGAGTACCCATCATTCAGTGCTCGATTTGGAATCGTCGCATTGATGATGCATTCTGTGATCTAGGGGCAAGCGTCAACATCATGTCCAAGGTATTATTTAAGAAGTTACTTTACCCTACTTTGTCACCTACAACTGCCCAGGTACAGCTTGCGGACTCAACCATCCGCTACCCCAAGGGCGTGATCGAGAATGTATCGGTCTGAATCTAGGGACGATATGTCCCCGTGGACTTCATTGTCCTCGACATGGGGAACGAGCACTTGTTTCCCCTTGTGTTGGGCCGGCCGTTCTTGAACACCGCCCAGGCTAGGATCGATATGGATGCGAGAGAAATCTCGTTCTGTATCGACGGACGGTTGATATACTTCAAGTTTCAACCCCGAGAAGAGAAGAAGGCAAAGCCACTCACACCGGAGCAGAGAAGCGCCGAGTGTTTCCTTAAGGCTCTCATCAATGGAGAACTGGAGATACTCGGTGGGGAGCAGCTCAAGTGGAACGAACCGACAAAACTAACAAGTGTAGAAGAAATGGACTTCCTCGTAAAGAAATACGAGGAAGAGCAAGCCCCCTAGAATTCTCCGGAGACGCCTATCCCACCGCCACCGACGCCGAAGAAGAAGAACAAGAAAATATGGCGGAAGAAGGTTGCATCGTCTGAGTCATCCACTTCGGGACCGGACGATGACACGAGCAATTGAAGACATGAGAAGTCCCGCTCGTGGACTTAAAAGCTGAGCTTTCGCCGCGAGGAAAACCAGTATGTATCTCATATTTCCCTTTCAATTTTTAAATTTTCAATTGCATTTGCATGTTTCCCTTTTCAAAATAAATGAACCACTTGAGTAATTAATTTGAGAGAGAGTAGAAAATTTTGCAAGCTTGGTTAAAATTAAATGGGCCTATGCTGAAATTTGATTAGAGAAGGTGTAATTTGTAACTTTCATCATTTTCACCCCTTCTATAACATCTCCATTTATTTACCATCATCACCATCCAGCAACAAACATACCTAGCCAACTAAAAATGGCTGCACACTCACCAATTATCACAAAACATGGCAGCATGAGGATGACACCACTAATTTCCACTTTGGTCATGTCACATTTCCATCTCATCTACCACTAAAATCCACTAAAAATGTCCTTGGAAATTGATGGCCACACAAACTTGGAGTAGAAACAAAGGCATGTGAGTGCTGCACTCACATGGGAGTGCCCTGGCCACCAGGCCTGGTTCGGGCGAACCAGGGCCTTCGGGCGAACTAGCCAGGCCACTCCCCTCGGCCTATAAATGATGGTGCAAGCTTGTGAGCTTCTCACACACCTTCACTCACTTCCACTCTGAAAATTGCTGCTAGGAAGCTCTCTCTCCCTCTCATTTGCTTGCTCTAATTCTTGACAAGTTCTTCCCAAAGTTCATGCTCAAGTTTTTGGTTCCCTTGCATTACTAGAAAATCCCAAAAATATTTTGCTTTTGTTGTGATCTTTGTGCTGAAATTCTGGACGCATTTGTGGTGGTCACTGACACCCACAAGAACGACTAACCTTTTGTGGTGGTTTTCATCCCCGCAAGAACGACTAACTATCTCGGACGACTGACTTGATTTTCTTGCGCTAACCTCATATATTCAGTCCTTCGGGTACTTGTTGTTGCACTAACCTTTTGCAGGAATCATGTCGAAGTTCATCGCTGCGCTCCGTCGTTCCACCTAGCTTAGCCGCCGCACGGACGATGTTGGGAGTTCCCCAGCCCCGTCCCGTGGCTCGAGCCGGATGGATCAGGACGAACAAGAAGCCACCGGCTCGGGATGGGGCCATGCCACCTCAGAGGAGCCATAAGATGCACCACAGATGCCGCTTTCGAGGCCACTTACGACATGTACACCGGTGCTGGGACGTTCGGAGGAGGAGGCTCTGGGCAACACCAGGAACCGAACTACTTCGCCTCAGGACGCTGGGACTACGGTCAGGACACGGACTCCGAGTGGTCTGGGAGCCGGTATGCAGGGGGTACGACAGTGCCTCCCAGCCATACTACCCCGGATACTCGCAGTCCACGTGCTTCTACTACCGTCGGGAGCTGTCCTACATCTCCGAATGAGTCGAGCTCATCGACGACCGTACCCGAGAAATCCTGGACACGCTAGCCCGCCATTCTCAGTACAACCAAGAGAATAGCGGGATGGTAGCGTCCATCCAACATGACGTCCACGAGCAGGCGGACCAGCTGAGATTTATACTTTTAAAATGAAACAAGTTCCTCATTGGTCGAAATACCTACCAGAGCCATATTATAAGCTTATTTGAAAATTTCTACTCATATGCTGCTTGTTATCTTAGTGAGCTTTGTCAAATTGTTGTGACCTTTGAGTGAAGCTTTCATATTCTTAGAGATCGAGATCCACGTACACACACCACCTCTCACTAGCAATTCCTACATTGGGAGTTAGCAACCATTTTCCACTACCCATCCACAAAAATAAATGCTCCATGTTCTATGATTTCTCTCTCCAAATATTCTTGATAGAGACATGGGCTATGCAAAAAGAAAAGCATGGCAAAGAAGCATGGCAAAAAATAAAAAGACAATGCAGTTCAGCCGTGTCAAGCCTTTCTTTTAAGCTTTCATATACATGTGTTGTATTTGCTAAGTAAGACAATTACTTACACTTGCCAATATTCAACAAAATCCCGGATGGGTAGCAGATGGAGTGAAAGAGACAACTACTGAGATTCCTGAGGATCGTCTGAATTCTGAGTTGTGGTGAACCAGTCGGTGTCCCTGTGGACTTGAGGCTCTATCTGTGAAGATAGTTAATAAATAGTCTTCCGTTGTGTTTTAGGTAAACTTTGATGCAAAACTAGTTTATTCGAGCATATGTACTTTGTTTTACCACATTTGTAAGTTGTATGTGTTTTGTGGACTTCCTGGGCACACATACAGTAGCATTCGGGTTTCTGTGTAAATCCGGGTGTGACAGATTGGTATCAGAGCTATGCTAACTGTAGGACCGCAACCTAGATAGTACCGGTCTTCCATTAAGGCTTATTTCGCCATGCAACCCTTGCTTCTCAATCCTTGATATTTTGATTCATAAAAAAAATGCCATCCTTGAGCATTTCCCCTCCTTGACAATTTCCCTGTTTGGTCATTATATCCTTGAATGTTTTATCCCCACCTTAATAATTTACTTCTCACCATTGACTTCTGATTATTTACCTCCACCTTGGTTTGATGAACTGCTGATCCTTAAATTTTGTCTATTCAACTCCTCCTTGTTAATTGCTTTACCTTGGCCATTCATTCTCCTTAAAAATTTCTATTTCCATTTCACACCTCCTTGTCCTTCAAATATTGACACTTTGGATTCTTACCTTGGCTTCTGATTTCCAAAGTGCCTTTGCTACCTTTCCTTCATCCTAAAACACTTAGATTGTTTGTATCGTCCCGGTGCGTTTGCAAGTCACTTGAAGAATGAAGATATCGTCTGTCTGCCACAAGAAGTTCAAGCCTGAACGACTTCAAATTACAAGACTATCACTACATCAAGAAGTTAGAAGGTCAAGTTGAAGGATGCCTATATCAAGTTGAAGATATATCCATACCTAGGAGGATTCCCCCTTACTAACAACGTCTAGCTTCGTTTTAATTTTGGTGTGGTTAACCTTGGTTGAGTGTGTTTGTAATGTCTGTCCTTATGCCTTTGACTGATTTGGTTCTTTGTAATGATTGTTGGTGTATTGTTGGTCTTCTACCTGCAATGACATCAGTTTCTTAGCTGGGTTCTTACCTTCAAAGACTTACTCCTCCTTCCTCACCCCTTCTCTTTTCTTCGCAATCCCTCCCCAGATGGTGAATCCCCTTGAAAGAAACGCAGATAGTGCCCCTGGAAAAGAAACACCAGCTACTTCAATCCATCTCAAGATGGCAGAGCTTATGGTAGTACAAACACAGGAATTGCACACAATGGCTCAAGCTATGGGAGAAATCAAACAAGCTATGATGGAGCAAGCCATGCTTCTCAACGATTACAACAAAAGCAATGAAGGAAACTGTAAGGTCTCACTAACAGCGTTCCCGCCATCATTCAACCATGAGAAGCCCTTAGCCATGCAAGCAGAGGCCTGTGAGTTACTATCTTCCTTATCTACGGAGATGACCAACGTGGGAGTTCACCCAGGACCAGTAAAAAGGCAAGTGGTAGGAGCATGGGATGGTCAACGGAATAAAAGGACTCATGGAGTTCCAGAGCTAGAAGGGAGGCTACAACATGAGGACACTAAGACTCCAGGAGGTTGTGTATGTTGTGAACACCATGGCCTTCCATGTCCTCAGGTTGAAGCTAGTCTAATGACAACTGAGGCGTATCAATGTTTTCGTTCGAATATCAACAAAGAACAGGAGGCGTACGCTAGAAGGTCAGCCCCACAAGGAGTAGCCCAAACTAAAGGTAGTGCTCCAATTATGGGCCTTGAGGATTGGAGTATCACCATCAGAGAATTTCGACCCAAGAACGGCAGTGGACCCAAGCAGCAAATAAACGAAAGGAGCCGCAGAAAGGAGATACTTGTACCAGGGGCAAGTGGTGATAATTGTCACAGATCCACTCAAACTCCCGGATTCCAAGATCAACACCCCAAGCACCTGGAAGACGTCCACACTCCACATCACCACTACCTCGAGATGAATCCAGATGTACAAAATACTCCACCAGCAGGGAACACGGTACATGAAGCAGATCGGGATGAATTTTACGCTACCTTTTTGGTAAGGGAGGATACTACAAGCCAGTGTCACATCCGTGACAAGACAGGAAGCCAGAACAGTAAGAGACCAGCCAAGAAGAGGGGTAGAGGTGAATTCCAACCATATTCCCCAAACTACGAAAGAAAAGGACCACCAGCTGGTCAATGGCCGTTACCTCTAGAATTTGCTGCAACAGGAAGATGCTACCGTTGTGGCGAAGAAGGCCATCATGCGCACGCGTGTCGTTGGAGAAACAAATCATCAGCCTTAGTGACAACAGGGGGGCAGAAAGGTGTTGATGCATACAAGGCGTTGCGGGAGTAGAAGAACCCGACATGACAACACCCACAAGATAAGACTGTGCTAAGTGGAAAGGAAGTCGCCACAGACGGGGACACTCACGTCAAGGAAAAGCAATCCAGGAATCTATCTGGGTATACCCCAATAATCCAATCAGAGTAGTAGAAGTAGAATTAAGGGAAGTGACCACAAAGTGAGTCATGGAATTTCTGTAGCCTGAAGGAGTGTGATTCTCAAATCCATGAAAAGACCACCGAATTGAATAAAGTCTACAAGATGTTGGAAGCCATCCACCTAAAACCTTTTATTCTTGCTAGCCTTTTTCTGAATCTCGGGACGAGATTCCTGTTAAGGGGGGTAGTTTGTCACACTCCAAAATTTTCGAATTTTGGGATGTGAATTTTTAACATAATTAATATTATAATTTTTCTCAATTTTCTAAAATTTTTCAAGCTTTATTTAATTTACAGGGAATTTGTAAATATATATATATATAAGTAAAAATAAATAAAAAGATTTGCGAAATATAAATAAATATTATGTTTGTCACATTAATGCTGGCTGCATTGAGTTTTGATTGTGTGTAGTTCAAATAATTTAAAATCTGATTTAAATTCGAGTTTGAATCAACTTTGTTTGAGCCCTAGAAAAGTTCTTTAGGCCTGAGTCCGCTTTTGCCCCCTTAGCTATTTTCCCCGGCCTGGTTTTGCTCCTTCAATTCTTTTTTCGGCCCAGCCTTCCCCTCCTTTCTTCTTTCCCCGCGCCAGCCCGGCCAGCCGAGCCCACCGCCTCGGCCCGCTAGCATCGGCCCAACGCCAGCGCAAAACCAGCCTCGGCCGCTCGCGCGTTCGCACGGCCCACCACCAGCCGCCCCCGGCCCGTTCTCTCCCCCGGCCCAAAAAGCCGCTCGGCCCAGCAGCCTCACCCGCCCAGCCGCGACCAAAGCTGGCCCAGCACCGCAGCCCCCCTCCACGCGACTGACACGCGGGACCCACACGTCAGCCCCATCTCCCTCCTCCAGCCTAGTCCGACCCGGGCACGCGCCGGAGTCCGGCACGGCCACGACACGGACGCCGAGGGCCACCCGAGCCGTCCACATCCGTCTTAATTCCCATCCTAATTCACGCCGCCAACCCCGCTCGAGTTCTCCGCGCAGCCGCTGCCATAGCCGCCGCTACCGAGCTCGCTGTCGTCGTCGACTCGCCGCTCCGCCACCCCTCCATGCCGGCCGACCCACGGAACAGCATCGCCAGGCCATCAGGAGCACGCCCAGGCCCCGCTCGACCCCTCCTTCGCCCCGGAACACCATCGCCGGCACACCCCGGCGCCACTGTCCGCCGGCCGTCGTCGATCCGCCATCCTGCCGCCGCTCCGGCCAAATTAACCGCCCAAGGAGCTTCCCCAGCAGGTACTCGTGCTCCCGAGCCACTTCCTGCTCTCTCCCTCCCTCTGCTGCGATCCAGCCGCCACTGCCAGAGCTCCGCCACCGCCATAGCTCGTCGCAAGCTCGCCACGTCGCTCTCCGCTCGTCCACAACCCCCTGTCTAGACTCGTCGTGCCGCCACGCAGCCGTAGGTGAAGCCCGCGGTCAAAACCGTGCTCCGCAGTGCGTTTTTGCCCCTCGCCGGCGAAGCGCCGCCGCTCGCCGCGCCGCCGCCTACTCTCCCCTCCCCTGGATCCGATCCCAGCCACCCGTGTTCAATCCAACGGCCCAGATCAAAAGCCAACCTGAGTCAACTATACACATACCGGTCAACCCTGGCCTTTTCGCAAAAGAGCCCCTGCCCTTTTTCAAAATCAACCCGCAGTCTAGATCTATTCAAAAATAATTAGAATTAGGTCCTGATTTTTACAGAAAACCCCCTGCCTTATTTAAAAATAGTACCCGAGGTCCTGTTTTACTTAATTTGCAAATAAACCCTCCTGTTTTTATATCAAAATATGTTCTAGCCCTGAGTATTTTGCAAATAAGCCCCTGGAACTTTTAAAACTTTACCAGCAAGCCCCTGAACCTTAGAGAAGCCATATCTTTCTCGTTTTGACTCCGATTTAATCCGTTTTCGTTGCGTTAGATTCATATCAATTTAAACTACTCGTTAGTACTGTTAATTGACATCTAATTTGCTTCTGAATTTTATTCAATATTAATTTGATTAAAGATTATTTAAATGTGTTTTCTAATTAAAATCCAATTAAGGTTTATACTCGGCTTTATATTAAATGTTAAAATTAATTAATAAATTATTCAATTTATTTCTGAATAAAATATAATTAAGTTTCATCTCAGTTCTCGTGATATTAATTTGATTAATGTTTACTTAACTAGCTTTTTCTAATTAAAAGCAATTTAGAGTTAAACTCCGGCTTTTCATAAATAAATGTTAATATTGGTTGATGTTAGCATAAATATGTTTTTGATTATAATATTGATTAGTTCAATACGGTTTATAAAGTTATTCAATTAGATGCTCTCACATATTTTATTTCATGTTAATATTTAATTTGTACATAAATAATTATAAATAAAATGAGATTATGTTTTACCCCGGTTTTACAAATTCAAACATAATAATTTGAGATAATTCTATTTATGATTTTCTTTACTTAAGATCAATCAAGCTGTTCGCACCCAAAATTGGCAACCGGTCAGACCGGTTCTAGGAAGCGGTCAGACCGGTTTCACTGTAGCCGATCTGGCAACGGCCAAACCGGTCTGACCGGTTTCCCTATCCGGTCTGACCGGTTTCTCCCGTGTTGGAGTAGGTTTAGGACTCTAGAGTTTTATCCCGTATTGTAAACCAACCTAAAGGGGTACGACTTCCCCACCCTATAAATATAAAGGGTCATGGCCGATTGAAAGAGATCATCCAATCGAACAAATACATCTATCTTTTATCTTTTTACTTTTTCTCTTTTCCCTACTTTTCCAATCTATTATCATGCTGTTCTTCCTTCGTCTCTATGTCGATTGAAGGCGTTCTAGGTGGCCTGCCGATCCTAGAACAACCCAAGGTGCGCCTGTCCTGACGGGGTCCCTCCCGGACGGGCGTTCGTTGGTCTCTCGCCGGGCACCGCCGGCGAAACCGGTCTGACCGGTTATCAAAACCGGTCTGACCGCTTTGCGCGGAAGGGCAGCAAGGAGCTACTCCGCGTGCTTGTTGTTGGCGCGATTTCGTGCCAACAAATTGGCGACTCCGCTGGGGAAGAAATCTCTGGTTATCATGGCTGATTTCTTAAGTGATTTGATGTCGCGTAAAGAGCTGATTGAAGAATATTATCAAGAATATGACAGCGCAGTTGTAAGGATATTCTTGTCTTGCTTCATTAAGACAGAACAAGGTGTCATCAAGATTAAAGAGTTTCAGCCACCATCGAACATCGCCGTATTAAAGGAGATACAATCTTCCGGTAATATGTCTACCCGTCTATCTGCTTATGTTAAATCTTTGATTTCTAAAGAGGATAAGGTAGATTCAATTCCTGTTGTTCAAAAGTCGGTTGTTGAAAAGCCGACTAATGATATTATTGATCCTTGCAAATTGCCAAATTGTGATGTTGTTGGTCAAGAAACAAATCGGCCGTCTCTAGCCGAAATTGTTGATCCAAAATCCCCTAACCAGAGCATAGAGGCTACATCTAGCATCTTGACGCTCGGGGGGCAACAGAACAAAGGCAAAGGTGATGGTTGCAACACAACCAGTCTGGCCGGTGCCCAGACCGGTCTGACCGGTTCTCAAACCGGTCTGACCGCTTCACCCGGGGCTTCAAAAAATAAACCAAAGATGGTTAAGCCAAAGAAGCCCGAGATTGGTGTTTGGAAAACCATTGAATCCAAAGGCCGTCATAAGCATCAAAGAGAAAAGCCGAAGTGTAACAAGAAACTTCCGGCTAAGTATCAAAGACAAAATAATGTCAATGATGCTAGTCGGTTTAGAAATTCCAAACAGTCAAAATCTTCTCCTAGAGAGAAGTTCCATAATCGGAATCGGCAATGGAATAATTCTCACAAATCAATGTCGTTTCCACCGTATGGATCACCTACACCGATGCCATGGGAGTTTTGTTTTAATGTGCCTTATTTTTATTCTCCTTGGTATTATAATTCATATATGCCGTCTTCTCCTAGATATCTGTGTTCAGATTACCTTACCCATAGGGAGCCGGTAATTAATGAGCCATCACCTATGCATAATGACTGTTTTGATCAAAAGAATCGGTCCACACAGAAAAATAAGCGTAAGGTGATTAAACAAGTCTATCGTGTCAAGAAAGATGGAAGATTAAATAAAAATTCAGAATTGACACTAGACATAGAAAAGCCGATAATTGAAAATTCATCGGCTAGTTCTATTGATCAAATTGTCCCCAATAATAAGCATATCACAAATATTATAGCTGAGCAACAATCATGTTCGGCTGGGGGGCAATATGGTGGTTCTGAAGGAACCGGTCTAACCGGTTCTAAAAACCGGTGTGACCGGTTTGACAAAAAAATTGATAAATCTGCAAGTGTCACTTCAAAGAGCAAGGTGATGAAGAAGAAGCCAAGCTTTGCTGAATTGTTACATAAATATCAGAAGATAGCCGAGCAAAAGCAAAGTAATCGGTTAGAAGATCAAAGTTGGAATTTTTCATCACCAAAAGCAAAGAAGCATCGACGGTCATCACATTGGTCTTCCTCGTTTTTTCCATTGATGCATGTGCCATGGAATACATATTCAGGTATAAACAATTATGATTCATGGTTTTGGTACGATCCTTGGTTTTCTTTTTACAACTATCAATATTATTCTTATGATACACCAAGGAGTTACAATTGGATGCCATGGCCAAATCAAAGCTTCAGTTGTTAGATATGACGTTCATAAGCCGAAAATAGAATCATAAAAATTGCAACATGCATAAATTTGATATTTCGGCTACAATAGCGTCCATAAAGATTTAGAGACTATTATATGGACGATGTACTGTTAATCATCGTCTTTAGTCAATTTTGATCATTGTAGATGTTTTCTGACACGCAAGCTTTGCCAGAAAACAGGGGGGCATATGTTCGCACCCAAAATTGGCAACCGGTCAGACCGGTTCTAGGAAGCGGTCAGACCGGTTTCACTGTAGCCGATCTGGCAACGGCCAAACCGGTCTGACCGGTTTCCCTATCCGGTCTGACCGGTTTCTCCCGTGTTGGAGTAGGTTTAGGACTCTAGAGTTTTATCCCGTATTGTAAACCAACCTAAAGGGGTACGACTTCCCCACCCTATAAATATAAAGGGTCATGGCCGATTGAAAGAGATCATCCAATCGAACAAATACATCTATCTTTTATCTTTTTACTTTTTCTCTTTTCCCTACTTTTCCAATCTATTATCATGCTGTTCTTCCTTCGTCTCTATGTCGATTGAAGGCGTTCTAGGTGGCCTGCCGATCCTAGAACAACCCAAGGTGCGCCTGTCCTGACGGGGTCCCTCCCGGACGGGCGTTCGTTGGTCTCTCGCCGGGCACCGCCGGCGAAACCGGTCTGACCGGTTATCAAAACCGGTCTGACCGCTTTGCGCGGAAGGGCAGCAAGGAGCTACTCCGCGTGCTTGTTGTTGGCGCGATTTCGTGCCAACACAAGCATATAGTAGTGTTATTTAATAATTCAAATCTTTCGATAGTCGTATCTTTTCAACCGTAACTCTGTTTTCACCGATTCTTGCGCTCACGTGACCATAGAACCAAGCCCTATCCTTTAGCGCGCTCTTTTAAAGTTTTTCCTTTGATTGGTGTAGTGTTCTTAGTGTAAATTGTTTGCTTGTATGATTGTGCCGATGATTGCCGTGAGTAGAGGAACGTCATCAAGCGAAGGAACACACTTCAAGTGCTGTCAAGTTTGAAGATCAAGACCCGAAGACTAAGTGAATACACTGGAATTGAGGCAAGTACAGCACGGACAATCCTTGCTACCTAAACACACCTTTACATTATTTATTGCATATGCATGTGTCTAAATTGTTCCTATTAAGGTTGTACCTAGTTTTGTTTATCCTATACCTTGATCTCCCTGGGTTATTGCATCTGGGTAGAACTTTGCTAGGCGCAGCTACTGTCACCTTTGCTTAACTGTTAATCTTGATCTAATGGTTCACTTTAATGTTAATGGTAAAACTTGCTTTTTAGCAACATGGATCAGGGAGCTAGGGCGTATGCTTCGTGCTTGGTCCTAGTGTCTCTCCGTAAGGACTGGGTCTTAAAGCGGCAAACCAGGAACCTGTCGCCACCGCTGGAACTATAATGGCTCTGGTCTTGGTCAAGTAACATGTACGGCTCTAATGTAACAGTAGTTACCGACAGGCCGACGGCGTTATGGGAAGCATGGGTGAGAGTATGGTTTGATCCACCGAGGACGGGTTTTCCGTCGGCTATGCCTCGTCAGGCAAAGTCCCGTGCTCCGCACGTTGCGCTATTTATTTTTGTTGCTGGCCTTCGTGCCGCGCTCCGGATGCCATTGACCCTCCTATTCGGAGCTCCCTGGGAGTCAGTCAATCTCGGTGCCTTGGGTCATGCTGCCTAGGTTGTACCATAACGGCTACTGTTTCGTTAGGGTGTCTTGTGAAAAGCCTCGTAGCGTCCTTATGCGGTCACACCTCGGAAGTGTGATTTGTGAGGTCTGATCCACCTCCGCGTGGTTGGGTGCAAAGTTCCTTTGAACTTTTACGCGACTGGTAGGTAAAGGGCGAAACCTCTGCAGAGTGTATAATCTATCATGATAGCCTTGCTCAAGGTCAAGAGCGGCCTGGATCCTTTTTGATTAGAAGATGATATTTATTATTGTTTAATGCTCACTTCTACTATATTAATTGGGTTACAACTGGGATTCATGAAAAGGTAGTGATTATGATGATGTTAAAATGAAACAACTAAAATTGCTAATGCAGTTCAGCCGTGTCAAGCCTTTCTTTTAAGCTTTCATATACCCGTGTTGTATTTGCTAAGTAAGACAATTACTTACACTTGCCAATATTCAACAAAATCCCGATGGGTAGCAGATGGAGTGAAAGAGACAACTACTGAGATTCCTGAGGATCGTCTGAATTCTGAGTTGTGGTCAACCAGTCGGTGTCCCTGTGGACTTGAGGCTCTATCTGTGAAGATAGTTAATAAATAGTCTTCCGCTGTGTTTTAGGTAAAGTCTGATGCAAAACTAGTTTATTCGAGCATATGTACTCTGTTTTACCACATTTGTAAGATGTATGTGTTTTGTGGACTTCCTGGGCACACATACAGTAGCATTCGGGTTTCTGTCTAAATCCGGGTGTGACAGCAGCTGGATTAAATCTGGGAGAGGGGTTACCGGCGGCGGCGGCGCTGGCTCGCGACGGCGGCGGCTCGCCGGCGAAACGACGCTAGATCGCTAGGGGCCTCGGTTTCGCATGCGGCTTGGTTTTGAAGCAGCGGGGTGGCATGACGAGTCTAGCGGGGGAGAGCACCTTGGAAGCGGTGCAGCAGCGGCGGAGAACAGCGGCGGCGGCGGAGAACAGCGGCGGCGGCGGAGAACAGCGGCGGCGGCGCTCCGGCGAAGCGATGCGACGACGGCGATGGGGTTGTGGCGCGCGAGATTGAACAGAGAGGGGCTCAGGAGATTCGTTACCTCAACGCAAAGCTTCTGGCGTAGACGAGAGGCGCGGAGCAGCGGCGAGTCGGCGGATTAACGGTGGCGGCTCTCCGGGCTCGAAAAACGGCGGCGGCGGAACAGATGCAGACGCTAGGGCTAGGGTTGGCGGCGCTGGTGTTGGGGATCGAGGGCGGCGCGCTTTATAGGGCAGCACAGGGCGCTCCGGTGGATCTCAGCGTGCGCGCTTGTGGCCCCGGGGTCAGACTCGGGCTTGAGTCCGTCTCGATCGGAGGTAGGGGACGGGTCCGACCGGCGGGACCCGCGCGGCAGTGGCAACGGCTGCGCTGGGCCGGCTCATCGGCGGGGCTGGCCGGGTTCGCCGCTGGGCTGGGCCGCGGTTTGGGCTGAGCGCTGGGCTGGCAGGGCGGAGAAGGGGCGGGCCGAAACTGGGCCGAAAGCGGGGAAGGGGAGGAATTGGGCCGTGGCGCTGCGCGAGCTGGGCCGAGCTGGCGAAAAAGAAAATGGGGTGGGCTCAGCTCAGGGTTTAAGATCAGGGAGGAAAACTAAACTCCGGCCAAAACAACTTTTCTAGGGCTCGAAACAAGACGATTCAAATTCGTATTTAAACAGAATTTAAATTCCAATTGAACCGCACACAAACAAACTACAATGCAGCCGGCATGAATGCAACAAAAATGTTTCTAACCTTATATTTAATTTTATTTCTCATAAATAATTTATTTCTTCCTAGATAAATATGAACATTACTTAAATAAAAGCAATTTAATTACTAAATTTTAAAATAGGCATTTTTAGGGTGTTACAAATTCGAGTTTGAATCGCTTTCTTTTGAGTCTTAGAAAAGTTGTTTAGGAAGGGGTTTGTTTTGCCCCATGAGCTCTTCCTCTGGTCCGTTTTTCGTTCCCTCCATTCCTTTCTCCCTCAGCCAGCCCAGCCCGCCAGCGATCCGCGCGGCCCAGCGCCCTGCCAGCGTGCCCCCGCCCTCCCTATCTTCTCTTGGGCCGCGGCCCAGCGAACCCCCTCTCCCACCAAGCCCAGCACGGCCCAGACGAACCCCCCGGCCCAAGCTTGCCGCTCGCCCCCACCTCCCTTCAGTCGCTGGTAAGCGGGCCCCGGCCGTCGGGACCGTCTCCCACCTCGCGTCCGGCTTGGACTTGAGCCCAAGTCGAGCTCGATCCGCGCCCCACCGCCATCCTTCCCGTCCCACGCTTGAGCCCAGCCCTTTCCTCTTCGCACGACACCGTGGGCCCTCCCCGAGCTTTCCAGGAAGCTTCGGCCGCCGCCAATTTCCTCCCACGCCGCGCTCCTACTTGGAAACCAATCCCCGCCGATGGAAAGAGGAGCGACGCCGGCCGCCGCCCCGATTCGTGGCTCGCACGCCAAGGAGCCCCCACGGGCACTATAAAACCAGGGCCGTCGCACCCCCTAGGCCATCATCCGACCCTCTCCTCGAGCATCCCGAGCCCGCAGCACCCCCTTCCGCCTCGCGCCACCGCCATTAAACCGCGAACGTCAACCTCCATCATTGTCGCCCGTTCCTCGACGAGAATCCACCTCGGAGCTCCCTGAGGAGGTAACGAAGCTTGCTGACCAACTCCCGACTCTCGTTTTGCTTTTCCCTGAGCCTAATTTCTCACCGCCTGTACACAGCGCCGCCAGAGCCGCCGCGTCTCGTCGTCCGCGCGCCCCGCCGCCGCACCGCCGACGTGAACACCTCAGGTGAACTCGCCGTTCCATCCCGAAGCCATAGGACCAAACCACGTGACGAATGGTGCCTCCTAGCTCGAGATAGGCGCGATTCCGGCGACACTCCGCCATGTGCTTGGACGGCGCCGCCGCTCCCCGCTGCCGCCGACGGCAAGCTGCCCGCCCGATCTATTTTCACCCATCCGATCCCGATGCGACGGACGACAGTGCCCTAAGCCTCAGTCAACCCCCGCGTACCGGTCAGCGTAGCCATTTTCTAAAAGAGCCCCTCTACTTTTCTGTATTCAACCCGCAGTCCAGCCCCTTTCAAAAGTAATTGCAAGTAGATCCTTGGTTTGCGAAAAAGCCCGTGAAGTCTACCGTTAATCGCGTATAGGTCCTTGTAACCTTGTACAACCCATAAAATCCACGTTTTTTATCCGATTCAATCCGTTCTTGTTGCGTTAGCTCCACATCGACTCAAACTATGTTTTAGTACTGTTATTTAACATGTGACATATTTATGAATTTTTATTTAATATTAAGTTGATTAAATGTAATCTAAATGTGTTTTCTTAATTAAAATCTAAGTAAGGTTTATACTCCGGTTTTTCATATTAATGTCAAACATAGTTAATATTTATTTAATATGTTTTCTGAATAAAATATAATTAAGTTCCATCTCGGTTTTTCATAAATAAATGCTGACATTGATTAATATTAACATAAATGTGTTTTTGATAATATTGATTTAAACAACACGATCCATAATGTTAATCGATTAGATGCTCTCGCATATTTTATTTTAACGTGACCTTAGCCCCAAGCCCTATCCTTTAGCGCGTTCTTTTAAAGCTTTTCCTTTGATTGGTGTATTATTCTTAGTTATGTATTGTTTGCTTGCTTGTCTAGCTTAATGTTGCGCTCGATGATTGTTGCGAGTAGAGGAAGGCTGTTCGAGAGATTTTAAGATCAAGAGCTGAAGACTGTGAGTAAATATACTGGATTTGAGGCAAGTTATAGCATGGACAATCCTTGCTACCTACACACCCTTTAATCATTTATTTCATACTTGCATGTGTCTAAATTGATGTACCTTTAAGGTTGATCCTAGTTTTGATTATCCTGTCCTTTGATTACCTTGGGTTTATTGCATATGGGTAGAACCTTGCTATGCGCGACTACTATCACCACTGATTAATTGTTAACTCTGAATTAATGGTTCACTTCAACATGATGATTAAAACTTGCTTTTTACCAACATGGATCAGGGAGCTAGAGCATGTGTTGTGTGCTTTTCTCTAGTGTCTCTCCCTAAGGACTGGTTCTTAAAGCAGCAACCTAGGAGCCTGTCGCCACCGCCAGAACTATAATGGCTCTGGTCTTGGTCAAGTAGCTTGTACGGCTCTAGCTTGATAGTGGTTACCGACGGGCCGACGGCGTTTATGAGAAACATGGGTGAGAGTATGTCTTGATCCACCGAGGACGGGAGATCCGTCGGCTATGTCCCCATGAGGCACAGTCCCATGTTGGGAGTCTCAGTGATTGAGAACTCCGCATGTTGCGCATTGTTGGGTGTGATGCACGCGCGTTAGACGCCATTGAACCCCCTATGGTGTGACTCCGTAGGCGTACGTCATTTTTGGTGCCTGGGCCATGCTACCTGTGCTGTACCATAAGCGGCCACTGTCTAGTTAGGGTGTCTTGTGAAAAGCCTCGTAGCATCCCTATGCGATCACACCTCGGAAGTTTGGTTTGTGAGGTCTGATCCACCTCCGCGTGGTTGGGTACAAAGTTTCTATGAACTTTTACGTGACTGGTGGGTAAAGGGCGAAACCTCTGCAGTAAATCAATCATGATAGTCTTGCTCAGGGTCACGAGCGGCCTGGCTCCTTTTTGATTAGAAGATGATGTTTATTTATGTTTAATGTCACTTATACCTTATTAATTGGGTTTCAACTAGGATTCATATACTCGTAGTAACTTGGATAATGTTAAAACGAACCAACTAAAAATGCTAATGCAGTTAAGCCGTGTCTAGCGTTTTTGAGCCTTCATACACCCGTGCTATACTTGCTAAGTAAGACATTTACTTACGCTTGCCAGATGGGTAACTGCAGGAACTAGGATTACCGACTAGAGGGGGGTGAATAGGCGGTTTCAAAACTTCAAGCACAACACTAGGGAAATTTAATTAGAACAACAATAAGGATTAAATCTCTAGCTATTTCTATGCCTATGTTGATGGTTTTGCAACCTAGGGTGATAAAAATATAGTTCAAACTCTATGAAATAGACTTGCTCAAGGTAAGTAAACGAACTAAATAAGCAAGCTACAAGCACAACGAGACACAAGAACTTATCCCGTGGTATCAATGACTTGACGGTCATCCCTAATCCACATTGAGATGGATTCAATGTTCAACCGCTCCTCTATCAAGTTTCCACTTGATGTATGAGCTGGCTAGAACCAAAGAACCGCTCCAAATCTCTTTTCCATTAGAGTTGCCCTTCAACACTCCGGTGAGCTGAGCACAAGACCTCTCACACCTAATTTCCAAGGTCACTTCACAATCTTCTTGAAGTGCTCAAGGAACCACGAGCTCCAAGCCGTCTAAGAGGCGGAAACCTCCAAGAGTAACAAATCAATAACCTTGCTTGAAGACTCCCTAGTGCCACAAAGCTCAAAGTCTTGATACAAAGCACTAGGATGCTCTCAATCTCACAAAGATGCAACCACTAAGCCAAGTGAGTGAGAGAGAGGATGGGTAATGCTCAAATGTGTCAAGGAAGCTTTCAAATGGGCCAAGTGAGACTTCCCAACCCCGGGGTGGAGTATATATACTCACCCTCTCGAAATCTAACCGTTACGTTCAAAACAGGGCACAGACGGACAGTCCACCTCACACATTGCAGATAGTCCGCCATTCAAAACCAACGGCTAGAACGTGTGTCAAGAAAAGTCGTTAGGGACTGGCGGACAGTCCGCCAACCATAAGCGGACAGTCCGCCAAGGCAAAATTTCCACGAACATTTTTGCCTACGGACAGTCCGCCTCACAAAAGTGCTCTAGATCGCTTGGAAACGTCTCTGTGTGAACTGTCCGCCAAAACAGTCCGCCTCACAAAAACTTAACTGCGGACTGTCCGCCAGTAGCGGACGGACTGTCCGCCTCTCATTTTTCAGCTAAGCGGGATTTATACTTAGTCAGAATCTGTGGGCGGAAAAAGCCTGCGGACAGTCCGCCACCCTGGCCGCGGACTGTCCGGGACCCCTAGACAGTCTGCCAACTGGTCAGCGGACGGTCCGCCAGGAGGCAGTCAGCTCTCCATAAGCTAGTTTTTACTTGATGTCTTTCCCACTTTCTCAACAAAGAAGACCCTCATGCATGCAATGCAATTGTTTGAGCAAAGTGGCACTTTGGACTCATCAAACCGAAGACATTGACCCCTCTTGATAGTACGGCTATCTAGCCTATAATCTGGTCAAAGATTCATCCACTAAACACCGCTTGACCGGTAAAATAAAACACCCTATCTTATACCTTTGCCTTGAGGTCTTTTCAATCGTTCTTATGCACACCATGATCACATCATACCACCCAAGCTCATCCAATCCATGAACTAACCTATTCTCATATCTCAATGAAATTGTTAGTCCATTTTGATTGTCATTAATTACCAAAACACAAATCAAGGGCCTAGATGCTTTCAATCTCCCCCTTTTTGGTAATTGATGAAAACCATTTTAAGAAGTGATATGAGATAGGTTTTGGGTTTTGAAAACACTTACTCCTTTCATTTGGAATCAAGACATTCAATAGAGTAAATGAATTTGAAAAACCCGGATAATAGGAGAACTCCCCCTACATATGTGCATAGGTGAATACCATATATTTTTGCACATATATTTGAATATGAAATTTGGCAGAATTTCCCCTACAAGTGAGAGTTTGGGCAACAATAGCATATATATCCAATCGAAGCTTAGAAAACAAGATAGTATTAGCCTCAAACTTTCATAGGAACTAGAACGCGCATTATAATCAACCAAACAAACCATAAGTTCTCAAGCAAAGCACACAAAGAGTATTAGATTATTACAAGCCAAGGTTCATGCAATGCCATAAAATAAATAAGAAATGCAAATGTTCATCCATGACCATGATCCATCCACCCTCGAACACACCATCACGTCTTCCAATTTCTCTCCCCCTTTGTCACCAATTGACCCAAAAAGGGCCCTAGTCCTGCTGAGGAGGTGGAGGAGGCCGAGGATAGATGATATAGAAATTGTCACTGAAATCCGTGAAGCTGGTGTTGAGAGTATCAAATGAGCTCTCAAGCTGTGTCTGATGGTCAAAAAGTTGTTGGTTCCTAGTCATAAGCTCTTGTTCAGTGATATGCATGGTGTCAAGATGAGCATTGAGTGCATCAAACTGCTGCTGGAATGCATACTGCATATTCTGAAAGTTGTTGTGCACTTGCTATCCATATGCCTCAAAGTGAGAGTCAAATCCCATCTGCATCTGCTCGAACTGAGTGGTCATAGACTGCTGTATAGTGGTGAAATAAGGATCAAAATATCCAGGTGGAGGCACCCACTGTGGTGGAATCTGTGGCTGAGCTGCAGGAGGAGGAGGTGGTGGCATAGTGTTGACACGAAAACGCGCCAACAAACTCGAGATCGATCAAAAGCGCAGCACGGCCGTCACAACGGCCAAGTCCTGAGCTCCTCGGGCAAACCGGTCAGACCGGTTCCTGAAACCGGTCAGACCGCTTCCAGGCAGGGGCTCGTGAAGACCTAGAAACTCAAGCTCGGGAGGGACCCCGTTGGAGCTCGAGCTAAACTAGGGTTGCTCTAAGGTCGGCAGGCCACCTAGAACGCCTTTGAACCCGTAGAGACGAGCAAAGAACAGAATATGGGGTTGGAAAAGGATTAGGGTTTGAGAGACAAAAAATAGAAGATAAATGTGTTGATTCGATTGGGAATACATCAATCGGCCATCTAGCCCTTATATTTATAGGCCGGGGAGGTCTTACCCCTTTCGAATAGGTTACAATATGGGATTAAACTCAGAATCCTAATCCTACTCGAATTACAGAAACAAACTGGTTTGACCGGTTTGGCAAACCGGTCAGACCGGTTTGGCCATAACAGGGCCAACATTGACCGTCAACACATCCAAACCGGTCTGACCGATTTGACAAACCGGTCAGACCGGTTTGGCCATGACAGGACCAATTTTGACTGTCAACACATGCCCCCCTGCATTTTTAGTGAACTTGAGAACTAAAAAGCAAGTAATTTCAGAGACTATAATTTATACTAAGGGCGATACAAACAATATATCAGCCATTGATCTTCATGCATCTTGCCAAACACTTGGATAGAATTTCTTCAAATATCTTCCATTGATAGCTTTAGACAAATGATATCCCTTGAGTGTCTCTAACATGTAAGAATTCCCAAAGATGACTTTGACAACTCTATAAGGCCCTTCCCAACTTGGTGACCATTTACCAAACTTGTTGCTTTTCATCCCAATAGGCAAGATCGTCTTCCAAACAAGTTCACCAATTTGAAAATATTTTCCTCGCACCTACTTGTTATAAGCTTTAGCAACTCGAAGTTTATCTTTCTCAATCTCCTTCAAAGCTTTTAATCATTTGTCGGTTACCTCATCAATATTGTCCAACATCAAATTGTGGTAATCGACAACATCAAGGTCATTTTGCTTAGCCAATCTATAAGCGTCCAGATTCACCTCAACAGGTAAAACGGCCTCTTGACCATAAACAAGCTCAAAAGGAGTAACTTTAGTAGCACCATGTCTAGATATACGATGAGCCCATAATGCCTCAGATAAAACTTCATGCCATCGCTTAGGACTATCTGCTATCTTTTTCTTGATTAACTTGATCAAGGTTTTATTACTTGACTCGGCTTGTCCATTAGCCTGAGCGTAATATGGAGATGAATTGAGCAATTTAATTCTATAGGATTCGGCAAATTCACGTACCTCTTTAGACATAAAGGAAGTACCTTGATCTGTTGTCAAAGTTTGAGGAATGCCGAATCTATGAATAATATTTTGTGTAACAAACTCAATTACCTCTCGGTGCGTCATATTCTTCAAAGGAATCGCTTCGGTCCACTTAGTAAAATAATCCATAGCAACTAACACAAAACGATGTCCTTTTGATGATGGAGGATTAATTTGTCCAATAAAGTCCAATCCCCAACCTCGAAACGACCATGGCTTAATAATAGGATGCATCAATGCAGCAGGAACAAGTTGTAAATTTCCAAATTTCTGACGTTCTTCACATCCTTTGCAGTATTTGAAACAATCTGCCATCATAGTAAGCCAATAGAAACCGGCTCGCCTAAGTAACCACTTCATCTTTGGAGCCGATTGATGTGTACCACAAATACCTTCATGGACCTCACCCATGGCAACTTTGGCCTGATCCGAACCAAGACATTTTAACAACAAATCTTCGGCGTTTCGACGATAGAGTTCGTCATCAAGCAAAACATATTTAAATGATATTCGCCGAATATTTCTGTCTGCAGCACGACCAGGATTTCTTAAATAAGTAATTATAGGTACTCTCCAATCCTGATCCTCAACTTTGGATTGATTAGCATCATCCAAAGGATTTTTGGTTCTGTCAGGAGACGAAGCGGTCAGACCGCTTTCAGAATCGGTCAGACCGGTTCTGGCATTCAAACCGGTCTGACCGGTTTCTGAAACCGGTGTGACCGGTTCGTCCAGAACCAGAACCTCGGCTTTTGTTTGCATCGGTTTTTGGAGATAGAAATATTTCTTTGCAACCATATATCCAGATGCTTTCTGAGCCAGAGTATTTGCCTTGTCATTCTTTTCTCTTGGAATATGTTTGATAATAAATTCATCAAAAGAAGCAATGATATCAAGGCATCTATCAAGATATGCATTTAATGAATCATTATAACATTGGCATACCTTTGATACTTGTTGTACAACCAGGAGCGAATCACCAAAAGCCTCTACATGCTTTACTCCCATGTCTTGAAAAAACTCCAAGCCAAATAGAAGAGCTTCCTATTCAACTTGATTATTGGTTCGTTTTTCTTCCAATCGGTTTGAAAATTCAAAGACGGCACCATTTGGAGATATCAAAACAGCACCAATTCCTTGCCCATCATTGCAAACCGATCCATCAAGGTAAAGCTTCCATGGGGTACAAGCAATATATCCGACGTCGAAGTTGTTTGTATCATTTATCCGATGCTCAATAATAAAATCAGCTACAATTTGGCCTTTCATTGATTTTAAAGGTTCACAAGCCAAATCATACTCAACCAAAGCATAAGCCCATTTACCAACTCTCCCGCTAGCAATCGGCTTTTGCAACATATGTTTAATCACATCGGTTTGACACAACACGATGCAAGTACTAGATAGTAAATAATGCCTCAATTGAGTACAAGCATGATACAAGGATAAACACAACTTCTCAATGAAAGTATACCTTGTTTCTGCATCAATAAGACGTCGACTTACATAAGCAATCACATACTCCTTGTTGCCGATTTCTTGAGTCAAAATAGCTCCAATAGTTCTATCTTCAGCCGCCACATAAAGTCTAAATGCAACGCCCTGCTTAGGCGCCCTAAGCACCGGTGGTGAAGACAAATATTCTTTGATTTTTTCAAAAGCTTCTTGCTGTTTTGCCCCCTAGGTAAAATCGGCTTCATCTTTCAACCGAAGTAAAGGAGTAAACGCATCAACCTTTCCAGACAAGTTAATTATAAATCTTCTCAAGGAGTAAAAGCACATTTGAGTGGATTCATCTTTAAACCATACCGTCGCATCCTTTCAAGAGCAAGTCTTAAATCGGCTAAATAAGAATCCAAACCATCCGATTGAACTACAATATCGTCAATGTACACTTCCACGATAACACCAAGTAAATCATGAAAGATTAAATTCATAGCTCTTTGATAAGTTGCACCGGCATTCTTTAATCCAAAAGTCATAACCACCCACTCAAATAAACCAATAAATCCCGGACATTGATAGGCCGTTTTGTGCATATCTTCTTCGGCCATGAATATTTGATTATATCCGGCATTACCATCAAGAAAACTAACAACACGATGTTCGGAAGCTTCATTGATTAAGACATCGGCTATAGGCATAGGATATGAATCTTTTGGAGTGGCTTTATTAAGATCTCTAAAATCAATGCAAACTCTAAGTTTTCCCAAATCTTTCTTTTCAACGGGAACAATATTAGAGATCCACTCCGCATAACGACAAGTCCGAATAAAACCAGCATCTAATAAGCGATTAATCTCTTCTTTTATTCGGTCATAAATAGCGGGATTAAAACATCTAGCCGATTGTTTAAAAGGTCTAAAACCGGCTTTTATTGGTAAACGATGCTCAACTAAGTCACGACTTAAACCAGGCATCTCACGGTACTCCCAAGCAAAACAATCGACATACTCTTTCAACAAATTTATTAACTCGGCTTTAAACTCAGCCGATAAACTTTTGTTTACAAAAGTAGGCCTAGGAATAGTACCATCACCAATATCTATTTTTTCTAAAGGATCAGCTGATGTAAAACCTTGTCCCAGCTTATCCATATCACCAAGATCTTCAATAGCTTCGAACGTACCGGCCGAATGTTCTCGATAATGATCAATTCGGTCTTGAAGCCACTGTCCAGACGCAAACCGGTCTGACCGGTTCCCAGAAGCGGTCTGACCGGTTTGGCTCGATCGTCGCTGTTCAGATCCAAGCCGGTCTGACCGGTTTCCAAAAGCGGTCTGACCGGTTTGTTCCTGCTGATTTTGTTGCTCCATTAATTACAGCAAGTAATTCAACCGATTTTCCATCGGCTTTAATGTAGCAGGAACAAAACCATCTTTGGTGCAACTGATCAGCTCATAGTCGGTCAAATCCATGCCCGACAAACATTGGACCTTCTCATTTGCACTAAGAGAATCAGAATCGGCCGTTGCAACGAAGGAAGAAGTGTCACCATGGACAATCTCAACTTCGTCGCCGATCCACTGAATGAGATATTGATGCAAGGTAGATGGAATACACTTATTGGCATGAATCCAATCTCGACCAAGGATTAAACTGAAGTTACCTTGCACCTCAGAGACGAAGAAGGCCGTAGCAATAGTCTTGCTCCCGACGGTCAATTCCATGGAAGCCACTCCCTTGGCGCAAATGGGATCACCTCCACCAACTCCACTGACCGTCATGTTCGTCTTGATCAGTTCTTCGTCTTTTCCGCCAATTGTCTTATAGAGAGAGTATGGCATAAGATTTACAATGGCTCCACCATCAACACCCATACGAGAAATTGGCTTCCCGTTGATGTGCCCCCTCATGTATAAAGCCTTGAGATGATTCTCTGATTCACTAGGCTTCTGGAACACAGCATCTCGCGGCCCAAGTTGAAGATGAGAAACTTCCTCCTCCGGCACCACATAATAGTCAGAAGATAAATAGACAACATTAATTTCCATGTTGTCACGCTCTGGAGAAGGCTCAAAATCAACTAATTCTTCATCTTCAACCACTGGAGAAATCGATGGAGTAGTTTCGATGGTTGAAGAAGTAGCAGCCCCCGCTTCTGTCATCAAACCGGTCTGACCGCTTTCAGACACCGGTCTGACCGCTTCTACAGTGGTTGACTGACTAGAACCGGTCTGACCGGTTACACAAACCGGTCTGACAGCTTCTGCAGCGGTCGGCTGACCCAAACCGGTCTGACCGGATTCAGAGACCGGTCTGACCGGTTGTGCTGCTGATTGCACAACGGGTTTAGCTTGCCATATCTTGGCCTGAGGGATCATAGGTCTATATTTGTTGAAGTATTCATCCCTCATCTTCTCAGCTTCCTGTTCCCTTTTTTCTTTGTTGCGTAGGCGCTGTAGATTTCGCTTCTGTGTATGAGTCAACCCAGAAGGACACCATCTTGGTTGAAACACTTTCTTAACACCCTTGCTACTACTGGTTTCATGATCATTAACCATGACCGGCCTTTTGATTGGAACAGGAGCCGAATCTCCAATGACCATCGGCTTTGTACCCAAGTCTTGTATAGCCACTGGAATCTCACCAATTTTTATAAATTTATTGGCTTGGGCTTGCGCATCCTCCTTCTCTTTGATACGATATTCTTGTCTAGGAGGAACATGATTTTTCTGCTCAGACCGAAACCGGTCTGACCGGTTCATGAAACCGGTCTGACCGCTTTGATGAGCGGCTGAAAAACCTGATTAGTATGAGCCCAATCAGTCATGTACAGAGCCACCATGGCGCTTGTAACTTGTAGGATCAATCCAACGCTGTGGTGACCTCTGTCTCTTTTTTGTTGGCCGATCAACCTGAACGGCCTTTGTGTACTTGTTCATGAGCTGAGAGAAAGTAGGTCCTTGCTTCAGAACCTTCCCTTGAATCTTTGGCTCATTGAATTTCCAAGTACCCACTTCCGGGCGCTTAGGCTTAAAAGTTCTTGGACGGTCTGGAGACAAACCGGTCTGACCGGTTTGGGAAACCGGTCTGACCGGTTTCGCCTGGCTGGCAAACCGATTCTTTTCCAAGGAACTTTCTTGCCCCCCGGGTCTTGATGTGTTAATGGTGATCTTTAGAGACTCTTTTCCATCAAGAGTTCTCCCAACCATCACTGTTCTGACCGGAACTTTGTCATTAACCTTTTCCGGTCTTGGATCTCCAAACACCACATTCTTACCCTTAGCTCCATCGGCTTGTTCCGGCCGAATCAGCATCTTGGTGTTCACATCCAAGGTATGAACAGGGAAAGGAGTCTTGTCAACTTGCATTTCGGCGAGCACTAATCGACCTTCATTAAGGGCCGATTGTACCTGTCGTCAAAAAACATTGCAATCGTTGGTTGCATGAGAAAAAGAGTTATGCCACTTGCAATATGCACGATTTTTTAATTGATCGGTTGGTGGAATTGCATGAGAAAGTTTAATAAAGCCATTCTTAAGCAATTCATCAAAAACACGATCACATTTGCCTACATCAAAAGTAAATTTTTCTTCTTGCCGATTTTTCTGAATCGGCTTTAGTGAAGGACAAGAACTAGGTTTACTTTTTGATGACCAAACAAATTCAGTGGCATAAATTTCCTTATCATCATCCGAACTATCAGAATCATTATCAACAATATGCATGTTCGAACGATGGGGTTTAGCAGATTCTTTCGAATTTTTAAACTTAAGCTCTAGACTCATGGCCTTCATTTGCAAGTGATTAATTGTAAGAAAATCAGAACCTTCTAATTTCTCCTTGTAATTAGACCGCAAGCCCACAAAAGCTAAATCTGCTAAATCCTTTTCGGAAACAGTTATGTTAAAGCATCGGTTCTTAACATCCTTGAATCTTTTAAAATATTCAAGAACCGATTCTTCTCGGCTTTGTTTAACCGATGTCAAATCAGACAATTTTGCCTCGTTTTCTCCGCTAAAGAAGTGATCATGAAATTTACGCTCCAATTGGGTCCAATTATGAATAGAATTAGGAGCAAGCGAAGAAAACCATGAAAAGGCAGTTCCAGTTAAAGATAATGAGAACAACCGTATACGCAATGCCTCATAAAAAGATGCCTCTCCTAATTGCAAGATATATTGACTAATGTGTTCCCAAGGAGTTCTATTATCTTCACCACTGAATTTAATAAAATCAGGAACACACCAACCATTAAGATAAGGAACTAAATCAAATTCAGGCGGATACGGTTTTTGGTATAAGCGTGAGCTACCCAATTCAAGCCCGAGTTTTGTTCTAAGTGTATTAGCTATGTCTTCTTTAAACTTAGCTAACTCGGCTTGATATTTCTCATCACCTCTGTTTTGTGGAATGCGGGGAACACTATACATCGTATTTTGAGAAGTACTCGGAATCGGCGCGTGAAACGAGCCAGATCTGTGGGGTATACTTCCCTGAGTGCGTGGAATAGTATAAACATGACCAGAAGTAGTTGCATTAGCCAAAACCATCGCACTCGATGCTCCTGCACCCATCGAACCGGTCTGACCGCCAGAGGGGGCAAACCGGTCTGACCGGTTGTACAAACCGGTCTGACCGGTTAGTGGACCGAACCAGGATGAGATGTCTGTCCCGCATAGAAATTCATCGGCATACCCAAATTAGGATCTAAAACAGATTCTGGTACGCCTGATGAGCTAGGTAATTCATTAGATTCTAAATTACTTTTACCTTTATCAGAACTACCCGTCATACTAGCAATTAATTCACTAGTAACAGTTTGTGCAGCAAGTAATTTGTCATCCATCATGCGAGAAATTTGCTGCATTAAATCAGAGGATTCGCCAGTTACCTTAGGAATTTCTTCAACGTGGTCTTTTGCCAACTTGAAAGCTGGCATGACGAACTCCTCTACTCTCTTGACAAGACCACCACGATCTTTCTTGAAGCCCTTCAAGAATTGAGCCCTGAAGTGCTCTTCAGCAATCAAATATCACTTCCGCTCCTCTTCCGTGAGCTCTTCCATCGTCGCGGTGATGATATTGTCTTTGTCAAGGTCGCACTTTGATCCAGACATGATTGGAGTAGATTGAATCGGTTTTAGCACCAGATTAATCTTCCCCAGCGGAGTCGCCAAAAAGTATGTTGACACGAAAACGCGCCAACAAACTCGAGATCGATCAAAAGCGCAGCACGGCCGTCACAACGGCGTAGTCCTAAGCTCCTCGGGCAAACTGGTCAGACCGGTTCCTGAAACCGGTCAGACCGCTTTCAGGCAGGGGCTCGTGAAGACCTAGAAACTCAAGCTCGGGAGGGACCCCGTCGGAGCTCGAGCTAAACTAGGGTTGCTCTAAGGTCGGCAGGCCACCTAGAACGCCTTTGAACGCCGTAGAGACGAGCAAAGAACAGAATATGGGGTTGGAAAAGGATTAGGGTTTGAGAGACAAAAAATAGAAGATAAATGTGTTGATTCGATTGGGAATACATCAATCGGCCATCTAGCCCTTATATTTATAGGACGGGGAGGTCTTACCCCTTTCGAATAGGTTATAATATGGGATTAAACTCGGAATCCTAATCCTACTCGAATTACAGAAACAAACCGGTCTGACCGGTTTGGCCATAACAGGGCCAACATTGACAGTCAACACATCCAAACCGGTCTCACCGATTTGACAAACCGGTCAGACCGGTTTGGCCATGACAGGACCAATTTTGACTGTCAACACATAGCTTGTGCATCAGCATCCTCAGCTTCATCTTCTTCACCTTCTATATTTCCCCAAACTATGTCATCATCCTGAGGTAGAAAATCAGTCAAGTTTCTCCCAAGAAACCCTCTGTCATTCTTGAAAGGCCTATATAGGGTATGCTTTTCATTGCAAGGGCCCCTAAACTTTGTCTTGGCTTGAATGAGTGACATGATATAGGGAGCAAAGTAGAGGTTTATCTCAAAGTTTGTCTTCTTTTCCAGAATTTGACCCATGATCAAGTTCACTATGTCAATCTTTTCATCCACCATAACATGTTTCACAAAGTTTCTATGCCACCCAACAAACGTCTCTCTATATCCACTCTTGGGAAGAACAGTGGCCTTGGCAATCTTGAGAAGAACGGCTGGATGGTATCTAAGACCAGTTATCCTCTCAAACACTCTATGAATGCATGTCCTGTTTGGCTCATAGAATTTGACAATTTCATCAACAAGTAGGGGATTCTCATCAAGAATGTCAAAGGTAGCACCGGTGGTGAGAAAAGCATAATCCAACTTGTTTGCCTCAGCAAACTCAGCAAATGTAGCTTCATATCTTCTCTTTCAGTCATCCAGACAAGTTTCTTATCAATCATATCCACCTCAACTGTAGCATAGAACTGCCTGATAATTGTGTTATCCCAATCACATTTATGCTCAAAGAACTCAGTCAATCCCAAGGCCTCAAATTTTGGCACTAGGCCACTCATGACATCTTTTTCACCCATGTAATAGAGATCAATCATCTAATGTTTGAACACTGTCTTGTTGAGCATATGACCATAGAAGACCTCTTGTTGAACTTGTGTGTGAAAGAACAAATCATGTGTATCTCGATCAAAATCATATTGATTCCCGGCACGATCTCTTCTATAGTTAGTAGGATTCCAATTCCTACTACATCGGTTTGCATTCACATCCACCAGCTCATCCTCACTTTCCTCATCCTCCATCTCTGTACCAGCATGTGATAGTTTCTCTTCACTTATTTGATAGTCTTCATCACTGTCAAAGGGTTGTAGCCTTAACCTTTTTGAAGTTATTTTCTTTCCTCTTCCTCCCCTTGAACCACTTCCACTACCAAAAGAATCCAGCAACAATAAGAATGAATCCATATAATGGTGATAAAGTCAATCATGAAAGGTTGTTCCTGCTGTCGTTTCTGACAGAGCACCGGCGGACAGTCTCTCTTCACGACGGCGGAATGTCCGCCATCGGGAACGCGGACTGTCCGCCTGTATTGTTCAGGCGACGAACAGCAACAGGAACCGCCCAAACCATAATGAATCAATCTCCATATATATACAATGAAATCCAACTAAATCACTAGCATGTATCCCTCTTGATTATATCCACATAATCCCATAATTATTTGCATGAATCCATGGATGAAATTTAGATCCCACATCAAACCCTAACCATGCCCTATGAGTGAAATCCAAGAAAACCGATGGAGGAATCAATGAAATACCGAGAGGACATGGTGGAGGAAGTCGCGGAGTGTCCGGGGACGGGCTTCAGACGATCCGGCAAAGCACCAAGTTCCCCCCCTCAATGGAGGCTTCTTACTTGATGTAGATGGGAGAGAGAGAGGAGGAGGAAAAAGGCTGCCTGGTTGGTTTGAGTCGAATGGGGGCGACACCCCTTCCTTTTCCTCCTTTTCTGTCGCGGCCGGGCGGGTCCACCTGCGCCCGACGCGCGCGGACAGTCCGCCTGTTGTGCCACGGACAGTCCGCCACTGCCTTCTGTTTTTGTTGCTGTTACACTGACTGCGGACTGTCTGCCATTCTTGCTCGGACTGTCCGGGATCCCCGGACTACCCGCCTCTGCCCTTGAGGACTGTCCGCTGTCACAGAAAACTGCCTTTTGTTTTTCTTTTGAGATTGTTTCCACTATTTCTGCCAATTGGCGCTCTTTATGAGATCTCTGTTGCTTTGGGATACTTGTGGTCAATATTCTTAGTGAATTGAACCAAGAATCATGGATGAACATGCAAGAATTATGATGCAACAAAAATAGTAAGATTCACATGTCCTAAACTCAAGCCACATTTGAGATGTCAATGACATTTAGCTCATTTCTTAATTTGCAAAACCTTGATTCATCCAAAGGCTTTGTGAATATATCCGCCAATTGGTCATTTGTGCTTACTCCATTAATCTTGATATTACCTTGCTCACATGGTCCCTAAGAAAATGATGTCGAATATCAATGTGCTTGGTTCTAGAATGTTGAACCGGATTGTTGGCAATCTTGATAGCACATTCATTATCACATAAGAGAGGAATTCCATTGAATTTCACACCATAATCAAGAAGTGTTTGCTTCATCCATAACAATTGAGCACAACAACTTCCCGCCGAGATATATTCCGCTTCGGCGGTAGAAAGAGACACAGAATTTTGCTTCTTTGAAGACCATGAAACTAGAAAACACCCAAGAAGTTGACAACCACCGGAAGTGCTCTTCCTATCAACTTTACAACCGGCATAGTCCGAGTCCAAATAACCAACCAATTCAAATTGAGCACCTTTTGGATACCAAAGGCCAATATTTGGAGTGAATTTCAAATATCTCATGATTCTTTTTACGGCGGTCAAATGACATTCTCTAGGTGCAGCTTAAAATCTAGCACACATGCACACACTACCAATCATAGACCTATAAAGCTTAGTGTCAACCGATTTCCTCCCTCATCAAGATCAAGATGTCCATTTGTATCCATAGGTGTCTTGATGGGTTTAGCATCCTCCATCCCAAATTTCTTCAAGATATCTCTCACATATTTAGATTGACAAATGAATGTGCCTTCCTTCATTTGTTTGATTTGAAGACCAAGGAAATAGCTCAAATCACCAATCATAGACATTTCAAATTCTTTTGACATCATTTTACCAAATTCTTCACAATAAGCTTCATTTGTAGACCCAAAGATGATATCATCAACATAGATTTGACAAATGAAGATGTCATTTCCAATTTTCTTAGTGAACAAGATAGTATCAACCTTTCCAATTTTGAATCCCTTTGAGATTAGAAAATTCCTAAGCCTCTCAAACCAAACACGAGGTGCTTGCTTCAAACCATAGAGAGCTTTAGAGAGCTTAAAAACATGGTTAGGCAACTTAGGATCTTCAAAACTGGGTGGTTGTTCAACATAGACTAGTTCACTAATTTCACCATTTAAAAAGCACTTTTGACATCCATTTGATAAAGCTTTATATTGTGAGAACAAGCATAAGCTAGTAAAATTCTAATTGCTTCAAGTCTAGCTACGGGAGCAAAGGTTTCATCAAAATCCAAACCTTCGACTTGAGTGTAGCCTTGAGCTACCAATCTTGCCTTGTTTCTCACTACAATACCATCTTCATTTTCTTTGTTGCGAAAGACCCATTTGGTGCCAATGACATTGTAATTCTTGGGCCTTTCTACCAACTCCCAAACCTTGTTCCGGGTGAAATTATTCAATTCTTCTTGCATAGCCATCACCCAATCCGGATCATCAAGAGCTTCATCTACACGTTTAGGTTCAAGAAAAGATACAAAAGAAAAATGTTGACAAAATGAAGCAATGCTAGAGCGAGTTTGAACACCCTTACTAATGTCACCCACAATTTGATAAATGGGGTGATCTTTGGCAATTTGACGATGGACTCTTGGTTGAGCAACTTGGTCTTGTGAGGATGTAGATGGTGACATAGATGAGACCGGTTGCCCATTATCTTGAGGTGAGTCATTTTCACTTTCATTGACAATCCCATGATCTTGAGAAGATGAAGTATTTGCTTGAGTGGAGAGAAAAAGACATTCATCATCATCATCATCATCATCTTCTTATTCTCTTGGTAGAATGTCCCCAACATCCATGTTCTTCATAGCCTCTATCAAACTATCACCTCTCACATCATCTAAGTTGTTTTTCTCATCTTGAGACCCATTTGTCTCATCAAATTGAACATCATATGCTTCTTCTACGAATCCCTTGGATTTGTTGTAAACTCTATAGGCTTTGCTATTAGATGAATATCCAAGAAAGAATCCCTCATCACACTTGCTTTAGAACTTGGACAACCGAGATCCTTTCCTTAAGATATAGCATTTACAACCAAAAACCCGAAAATATGAAATATTTGGTTTCCTTCCAATAAGTAGCTCATAAGGGGTCTTGTTGAAAAACCCATGACAATATAGCCGATTTGATGAATGACACGCGGTGTTGATAGCTTCGGCCCAAAAAGAATCTGAAACATTATATTCGGCTAGCATTGATCTTGCCATTTCTATCAATGTTCTATTCTTTCTCTCAACCAACCCATTTTGCTCCGGAGTATATGTGGTTGAGAATTCATGTTTGATCCCTTTCTCATTGCAAAATTCTTCCACACGAGTGTTCTTGAATTCACTACCATTATCACTTCTAACTTTCTTCAACTTGAGCTCAAATTCATTTTCGGCCCTAGTAACAGAGTAATTGAAGTGATCATATGTATTGGCTTTATCATGTAGAAAGAACACTCATGTAAATCTTGAGAAATCGTCCACTATCACAAGACAATAACTATTGCCACCAATGCTTCTATAAGTTGTAGGCCCAAATAAATCCATATGCAATAATTCAAAGATTCTTGTAGTGGACATAATACTCTTATTTGAATGAGAATTTGCAACTTGCTTTCCGGCTTGACAAGAGCTACATAATTTGTCCTTCTCAAATTTCACATCTTTTAAGCCAAGAACTAGATCATGTTTGATTAATCTATTGAGTTGCCTCATTCTAACATGACCTAACCTTCTATGCCACAACCAACCCATGGAGGCTTTAGAAAATAAACATGTTGAGAGATTTGCCTCCTTAGAAGAGAAATCCACTAGATATAGGCTATCATGTCGAAATCCCTTAAAGATTGTTTCCTTTTCATCAAGAGAGGTTACCACAAAGTCATTGCTAGTAAAAGAGCATCTATATCCATTATCACATAGTTGAGCAATAGATAATAGATTGAAATTTAGTGAATCAACTAGCAAAACATTGGAGAGTTTATAATCTTGAGAGATAGAAATGTCACCAATGCCTTGTACACCTCCCCTTGCTATCATCACCAGAGGTAATATTATCAAAGTCAGAGATATCTTCATCAAGACATGAGAATATTTTCCTTTCACCGGTAATGTGATTTGTACAACCACTATCAATCACCCAATGTCTTCCTCCGGCTTTATAATTTACCTACACAAGAGAATCACTTCCTCTTAGGTACCCAACTCTTGGGTCCTTCAATGTTAGTGATCATAGCTTTAGGCACCCAAATAGATTTTAGCCTAGTGCTATCCATAGAACGACCAACAAACTTGGCACATACAACACCCTTTGAATCTTTCTTAAGAATGTAAGATGGATCAAAGAATACGGTCTTCTTGCTCTTGCACTTGTGATTCACATCAACCTTTGTCTTACAATTATGACATTTCTTGAATTTAGCTTCTTCTTGCAATGTCACACTTGATTGCACATAAGTGGTCTTCTTGGGAATGAAGGTTGACTTCCCTTGCTTGGGCAAATAACCAATGCTATTCTTGTTCAATGTGAATTTTTGACTTGTCCAACAATGATTAAACTTGACTTGACTTCCAAACCATTTGGAAAGATCCTTGGACAAGCACTCAACTTCCTTCTTCAAAGATTCATTTTCCGATAATAGAAGAGATGCATTATTTGAATCTTTCTCACTAGTGCAAGAGCTTATACTTGTGCTACGAGATATGTTAGTAGAGCAAGACAAACAAGTATTGTATTTATCATTGTTAGTAACTATTTTTCCTTTGGCCTCTTGCGCAAGGAGTGAGTTGTGAGCTTCCTTAAGCTCCTCATGCTTTCCCTTTAGTATTCCCAATGAGGTGTTGAGAGTAGTGTGGGAATCCTTTAGGTTAGCATGAGAAATCTTTAGCTCCTCATAAGATTTTTGAATTGAAATGTTTTTCAATTCTAAATCCCTCAACTTTTCCTTTTCCTTGCGCAATTTGTCATCGGATTTTATAACCAAGCTAGCAAGACCTTCATATGAAATAACATTATCACCACTATCACTACAAGGTTTCTTGGCTATTGCCACGCTACACATGTGCAATGCCACTTTTTTGGTTGCCATAGGGGGGTCATATTGCAACATTTGTACAAAATGGTAGCAATATGGTCCTATAATGCAACTAAAAGTGTTGCTTAGGTGTGACTTTTGGTTGCAATAGGGGTATATTATTGCAACTATATTGGGCTTGGGTTGCAATTATTTGGAGTTATTGCTACGTCACTTTGGAGTTGCAATAGTACCATTATTTCGTTGCAATAATATGCTATTGTTGCAGCTATATTGGTAATGGTTTCTTTTGATTGGTGTTTTTAGAATGATTTTTCCATGTTGCAATAAATTGCAGTGGTGTTGCGATTGATAGATGGCTGTCACACCCCAAAAATTTTTGAATTTTGGGATGTGAATTTTTAACATAATTAATACAATAATTTTCTCAATTTTCTAAAATTTTTCAAGCTTTATTTAATTTACAGGGAATTTGTAATTTAAAAAAAAGTATATATGTAAAAATATTTGCGAAATATAAATAAAATGTTGTGTGTGTTGCATTCATGCTGCTGCATTGTGTTTTGGTTGCTTGTGAATTAGATTGGAATTTAAATCCTCTTTAAATTCGAATTTGATTCGCATTGTTTGGAGCTCTAGAAAAATTGTTTTGGCCCGAGTCCACTTTTCCCCCCTGAACTTCTCTCCTTGGCCGAGCCAGCCCCTTCTTCTTTTTCCCCACAGCGGCCCAGCTCCCTCCTTCGCCGCTTTCGGCCCAACCGCCGGCCTGCTCCCACTCCCGCGCCAGCCCACCTCGCGGCCCAGTTCTCTCCCTCTCTCTTCCTGGCCCACTCCCCTCTTGCTTCCGCGGCCCATCCTCCGAGCAGTCACCCCGGCCCAACCCAACAGCGCGCACCGGCCTGCCTCATTCCGCCCCGCGCTAACCGTCTCGCCGCTGCGCAGCCCAGATCGGCCCACCAGGCCGGCCCGCCGCAGCGCCCGCACCCCCTGTAGCTGCCAGGCAGGACCCGCCCGTCGGGTCGTCCCTGACCTCCAGCCGGAATCCGGCTCCGCCTCAGCCACGAGCCGAGTTCCGCCCGGCCACGACGCGCTCGCCAAGGGGCCCTGGACTCTCCTCGGCCGCCCTACAAATAGCCACCGCCGCTGCCCCACGACGCCCATCGAACCCTAGCCGACTCCACTCGAGTTTCCCGCGCAGCCGCCGCCATAGCCGCCGCCGCCGAGCTCTGCGCCATCGTCGATCCGCCGCCCCGACGTCGCTCCGCCCCGGCCGACTGTTCCAGGAGCTTCGTGTGAAGGTGAGGAACCTTCCCGGCCGCTCCATCCTTTTCTTTTTCCCCTGCCGCGTGCCGCCGCCGCACACCGCCGTCCGCCGCCGCTGTCACCCGCCGCGTGTCGTCTCCGCCGCGCTGCCGCTGTCTAGACCCCCTCTGCTCGATTTGTCGCTTCGTTCCGCAACTTTAGGTCTAACTCTCGCTCGAAACCGTGGCCCGTGGCGCCATGCCGTAGTCGCACCGCCTCGCCGGAGCGCCGCCGCCGCCATTGCTCGTCGCCCGTCGCCCCCGTTGCGCCGCCGTCGATTTGAACCCCCTGGACGCGTTCGCCGTCGTGCCCCGAAGCCGTAGGTGCAAGCCGCGTCCAAAACCGAGCCGCGTAGCGCCTTCGCACCTCCTCGCTGGTGAAGCGCCGCCGCAGCCGACCCAGCGCCGCCGCTCGTCGCGCCGCCGCCGCTGATCCCCTCCTCTAGATCCAATCAGGATCGTCGGATCCAAATCCGATGGCCCACGTCAGCCGGAGCCCGAGTCAAACCCGGGTCAATACCGGTCAACCAAGTCAGCCACACTGTTTTGCAAAAGAGCCCCTGACCTTTTTCAAAATTAACCCGCGGTCCAGATCAATTCAAAAATAATTAGAATTAGGTCCTGATTTTTACAGAAAACCCCCTGTCTTATTTAAAAATAGCACCCGAGGTCCTGTTTTAGTTAATTTGCAAATAGACCCTCCTAATTTTTATAAAATTATGTTTTAGCCCCTGAGTTTTTGCAAATAAGCCCCTGGAACTTTTAAAACTTTGCTAGCAAGTCCCTGAACCTTAAAGAGGCCATAACTTCTACGTTTTGGCTCCGATTTAATGCGTTTTCGTTGCGTTAGATTCATATCAACTTAAACTACTCGTTAGTACTGTTAATTGACATCTAAATTGTTTCTGAATTTTATTCAATATTAATTTGATTAAAGATTATTCAAATGTGTTTTCTAGTTAAAATCCAATTATGGTTTATACTCGGATTTTTATTAAATGTTAAAATTAATTAATAAATTATTCAATTTATTTCTGAATAAAATACAATTAAGTTTCATCTCAGTTCTCGTGATTTTAATTTGATTAATGTTTACTTAACTAGCTTTTTCTAATTAAAAGCAATTTAGAGTCAACCTTCGGCTTTTCATAAATAAATGTTAACATTGATTAACATTAACATAAATATGATTTTGAATTATAATACTGATTTAAGCAGCACGGTCCATAAAGTATTCGATTAGATGCTCTCACATATTTTATTTTAAGTTAATACTTAATTCAGTATAATTTGTACATAAATAATTATAAATAAAATGAGATTAAGTGTTACCCCGGTTTTACAAATTCAAACATAATTATTTGAGATAATCTCTACTTATGGTTTTCCTTACTTAAAATCAATCAAGCATATAGTTGTGCCATTTAATAATTCAAATCTTCCGATAGTTGTATCTTTTCAACCGTAACTCCGTTTTCAGCGATTCTTACGCTCACGTGACCATCGAACCAAGCCCTATCCTCTAGTGCGTTCTTTTAAAGCTTTGCCTTTGATTGGTGTACTGTTCTTAGTGTATATTGTTTGCTTGTATGATTGTGCCGATGATTGCCGCGAGTAGAGAAACGTCATCAAGCGAAGGAACACACTTCAAGTGCTGTCAAGTTTGAAGATCAAGATCCGAAGACTGAGTGAATACACCGGATTTGAGGCAAGTACAGCACGGACAATCCTTGCTACCTAAACACCCCTTTACATTATTTACTGCATATGCATGTGTCTAAATTGTTCCTTTTAAGGATGTACCTAGCTTTGTTTATCCTATACCTTGATTACCTTGGGTTATTGCACTTGGGTAGAACCTTGCTAGGCGCATGCTACTATCACCTTTGCTTAACTGTTAATCTTGACTTAATGGTTCACTTCAATGATAATGGTAAAACTTGCTTTTTAGCAACATGGATCAGGGAGCTAGGGCGTACGCTTCGTGCTTGGCCCTAGTGTCTCTCCGTAAGGACTGGTTCTTAAAGCAGCAACCCAGGAACCTGTCGCCACCGCTGGAACTATAATGGCTCTGGTCTTGGACAAGTAACATGTACGGCTCTAATTTAATAGTAGTTACCGACGGGCCGACGGTGTTATGGGAAGCATGGGTGAGAGTATGGTTCGATCCACCGAGGACGGAGTAACCGTCGGCTATGCCTCGTCAGGCAAAGTTCCGTGCTTTGCACGTTGCGCTATTTATTTTTGTTGCTGGCCTTTGTGCCGCGCTCCGGACGCCATTGACCCTCCTATTCGGAGCGCCCCGGGAGTCAGTCAATCTCGGTGCCTTGGGTCATGCTGCCTAGGTTGTACCATAACGGCTACTGTTTCGTTAGGGTGTCTTGTGAAAAGCCTCGTAGCGTCCCTATGCGGTCACACCTCGGAAGTGTGATTTGTGAGGTCTGATCCACCTCGGCATGACTGGGTTTAAAGTTCTTTTGAACTTTTACGCGACTGGTGGGTAAAGGGCGAAACCTCTGCAGAGTGTATAATCTATCATGATAGCCTTGCTCAGGGTCACGAGCGGCCTGGATCCTTTTTGATTAGAAGATGATAGTTATTGTTGTTTAATGCTCACTTCTACTATATTAATTGGGTTACAACTGGGATTCATGAAAAGGTAGTGATTATGATGATGTTAAAATGAAACAACTAAAATTGCTAATGCAGTTCAGCCGCGTCAAGCCTTTCTTTTAAGCCTTCATATACCCGTGTTGTATTTGCTAAGTAAGACAATTACTTACACTTGCCAATATTCAACAAAATCCCGGATGCGTACCAGATGGAGTGAATGAGACAGCTACTGAGATTCCTGAAGATTTCCATACTTCTGAGCTGAGGTCAACCAGTCGGTGTCCCTGTGGACTTGAGTCTCTACCTATGAAGATAGTTAATAAATAGACTTCCGCTGTGTTTTAGTTAAACTCTGATGCAAAGCTAGTTTATTCGAGCATATGTACTCTGTTTTACCACATTTGTAAGCTGTATGTGTTTTGTGGACTTCCTGGGCACAGCTAGGATTCGAACATGTAAAGCGTTAGTATCTTGTAGACACATTGTAAAGTGTTTGAAACAATTGTGTATAGTGAAAGATGATTTTAAACAAACTATCATGCATTGAAACCATAGATATTAAAATTCATGTGGAAGGCTGAAAAAATATGAATAAAAAAATAGTAGCCACATCCAAGAATTGAACACAAGACTAAAGCCTCGAATCAAATTGATCAAAACACTACACCACATGTTGTCTTGTGTAAAGTTTGGACCGTTAGCCCTTAAGTACTAATATTTCTAGTCATCTATGCCACGTCGACACCATCACCATCGGCCACGTCAGCCGGCCGCATTGCCACGCCACCCGGCCCCGCGTCAGCCACGTCACCCGGCCGCCGACGGCCACGTCATCCGGCCACCGTCGGCCAGAATATTAGTAAAAAAAAGGTGGGAAATGCTGGAATGGAACACCCAACCTGGAGCTTCAAAGGCTAGTGCCCTACCACCAAACTACAGATTCATTTGTGCAATTCAATGGGTTTATTTTTTTATTAGCAATCTTTCTTGGAAGTGGCCAATTTTTTTCCGATTTTCCATTTTTATTCATCTTTTATTCCCAATATTTCAAGTTTCTCCTATAATATTTTTATTCACTTTTTCTGTTTTCCTTATATATGTTCTCAATTAAATTTTAAAATTTTACTTTTATGTTTTCTCATGATACAAAGTTTGAGAGATCATTAAGTATGCATTTGCAAAAATAAAAACTAAAAAATAGCGAATTAAATATATACAATAAATAAAAATGTTGTGCTACCACACAAAATTGATCCGTGTCCTCCCAGATTGACACCCATAGACATACCAATACCATTGCACTAGACTAAATATATTTTATTATTGGGCTACCGCACCTTTTTGTGATAATTGCTGGTATTGAATTATTTTATACGTTGTCTTACTGCTTTATTGGAATTCACGGCAAAAACAAAGTGTTGGCCAAGAGAATCGAACCAGAGACCACGGGCAAAGACATAGTAACCCTTACCACTGCACCACTTTGTTATATATTTACAATTGAGGCATACTTATTTTTATTATATGAGCTTTATCCAAATTTCTTGGCACGCAGCGGCACACTATTGACCGAGTGGCTTCGCTAAGGATCCGTGCGAACGCGAGGCCCGTCAGTACACCACGTGGTGGCGCCCCTTCTGCCCCATGATAACATTCCTCTTTTCTCTTTTTAATTTGGAATTAAATTTTGTAACTGGTATTTCTATCTCATCATAACTCCAAAATCGATCATTCTTTTTTAAATTTTTTTATAAAATCACGATCTTTCATTTCATATCATTTGTTTTGTATACTTGTATTAAGTTTCATCTCGTTTTTATATAACTTCTTTTCTTGCACCGAAAGATAATTGATAAACCATATTTTTCTATAACAATTGGTCGTCTAACTTCACATTTCATAATATTACAGTGAACATGAGGTTGTGTCCAGGTTTGAGGTATAAACAAGTTCAAAAAACTAATAAGGTATTCAAATCTCAAAGTTTGACTTGAGTTATAAGAAACTTTGTGAGAGATGTATCATTTTGTGAACAATGTATTTCCCACTTGATTAAAATCATTTAAAACTTTTATGGCAAGCTAATGGACCCAAAATATGTTGTCACATAAGTTTGTAGAATTTCACCAAATTTATATATTATTACAATTGTCTAATTGTAATATGGAGATACAAGTTTGGATTGTCCATAGAAGACAATTGAATTTTTGATCTATCTCCACGACTTAGGTTATCATGGAACATATGAATATACGTATGATTTTTTTACAATTCTTTGTATATTATTAAATGCACACATAGTTCAAATTGAAACTAATTTTGATAATTATATAGAAATTCATTTAACATATAGAAAATAGTAAATTAGTTCCAAAAATTTTGAAACTCCTGTGAGAGAACTTATATGTATTCTATTATATTTAAAAAATGTATTTGGCTCCACAAGATATTAATGTTTGAGTATTTTCAAATGTATTTGATAAATCACGCTGAAAAAGAAAAGACAAATCACTACCAGAATGCTTCACATCAACACCGGGTGGGAAATGCCTTTAGCACCGGGTTTCTCACCCGGTGCAACTAATCCGAGGCTAAAGGGGTACCCCTTTAGCACCGGGTTGAATAACCGGTGCTAAAGGGTCCCTTTAGCACCGGGTCCAGCCACGACCCGGTGCTAAAGGGCCTGCCCCGCAGCGCCTTTAGCAGGGCCTTTAGCACCGGGTCGTGGATGCACCCGGTGCTAAAGGGCCTGCTTTAGCACCGGTTGCTGGCTGCAACCGGTGCTAAAGGGCATGCCTTTAGCACCGGTTGCTCTCTGCAACCGGTGCTAAAGGCCCCGGATTTCTTTTTTTTTTGCTTTTTTCAGTAGCCATGCATGCACGTCTATATACGTGAATACACGTATATACGTGTATTCTAATCCGTATTCGGCCGACTCTATATTCATATTAGCGGACATTTCGTCAAAATAGAAGACATATATATTACAAAAGTAGATATTCATGCATGTCAACTTGAGTTATATATATTTAAACTGTATTTTCTACATAATTAAGATTGACGACTAGCTAGCTCTTGTTGGACTGTCCGGCATGTCCTCCAGTATTGGCGAGTGGAATTCTCCTCGGGGATTGACGACCTCATCCTAGATCCATCCGACGAGCTGTTCTGCAATTGCGTCAATTCTTTCTATCTCTAGGGACTCTTCCTTCAGGTTGAACATCTATAATTTAAAAATATTTGAAAGATATTTAATCCGTCGAGTTGGAGACAATAATTGTGCACTTAATAATAATGGAAATGTGTTTATTATTACGTACCATAATATCGTGTTGTGTGAGCTTTTTATGTCCCAAATTCCACATGTAGTCGCACACATAGTATGCACATAAATTATTTCCCGGTCCCTGTTTGGCACACTGTCGACCAAAAGAAATCTAGTAAAATTCATATAATATATTAGTCGATGCCTACATGTACAAATTACTTGCTTACCGGAAAGCCAATGGTCCGTTTTAGTGTTTCATGTTGAATACCCGTGTGTTCTTTACGAAATTGAATCCAGGCTCTGCGAACAAAAAAATTGAGTTAAGTCATTGCGAGTGGAAGGGGTGGATTAAGTAGGGGAAAATATACATCACCTTGCCATCATGTCCATGATGTTCTGTAGTTTTTCTTTTGGGGTGTGCAATGAATCAAAGACGTTCACGACACCCCGATCAGGACACAATATAATTAGGAACCAGTGGAATCTGTGCACATGTATACATTATAATCAGAAATGAATTGTTACACAGACAGTATAAGAAGAAGGCTGTGAATGTACTCACTCGATGTTGTACGGGATTAGTATGGAGTCACAGTAATTTTGTTTCTTGATATATTTGTATAGGTTTAAATATGTTTCCTCGGGATTGTGCATTATCATTGCTTCACTTATCCTTCGAGGGTCAACGAAACCAACGTCATATATATTGTCTCTGCGACATTTTTGAATCTCCATTCTGCATATGTTAAGCAATAAATAAAGCCCGCGTCAACATAGATTGGAATTATTGTTTTCAAACTGTAAATTATAAGCAACAACAAAGTACTTACAGTGTCCAACATGTGATCAAATCCACGTCCATGGCGTCGCGGTGGTACAGCTCATATATATCATTAAACCTGAGCTAGACAAAATGCGCATCACCATTGTAGAAGTCTTGGTCCTTCACGCCTACTTTTATCATGCGCTGTTTATTCCTTCTTGATTCTTCCAAATACCAGTCATGGAATCGGCGCATCTTCGTTTGTAGCTTCCTCTCCATTTCAGGAGGGACCATAGGCTCGCCAAGCTTAAACGGCCACTTCAGCGTTGTGTTTACTGGCACATCTGCTTCCCCCAGGACTTGCGCTCTGGTTAGTCCAGTCTCGGCCATTACTCGTTGAATGTTAAGCTCGTCCAGAGATGGCAATGGACCCAAGGGACGCTGAGGTTGCTGGCCGAGTTGAGGAACCTTTTTGGATGGGCCCGCCTCCTTATCCGCAGCCTTCCGTTTCCGGCGAGATTTCAGTAATGAGCGGTCATAGTCTGTTACTATTACTTCCTTCTGTTGACCCTTGCTCAAATTACCGAGGAATGACTTCACGATGGTGGGATCGAGCTTCAGCTCCGGCTCAGGTTTTTTCCTCCACTCGGCCATTTGCCTCTTTGTGTCTGCTTTTACCGAGGCTTCGAGCTCCTCTAGAGTCTTCTCGCCCGCTCTTTTCTCTGGTGCGGGCTTCTCTCTAGTTTTCTGCGCCTTCTTCACTGGTGGAGTGGGGGCAGAGGCTTTAGTGCGGCGTCCCCTCTTCCGTGGAGGAGACAGAGACCTCTTCGGCGGAGGAGACGGAGACCTCTTCGGCGGAGGAGACAGAGACCTCTTTGGCGGAGGAGACGGGCTTGCATCAGGAGCTCCCGGAGAATCGTCATGATCCTGTGGATCTCTTGGAGGTGACGGGGGCTTGTTGGTAGCCGCAGGTGTATCGGGTATGACGCTGTCTGCCTTGCTCCATAGAATGATGTAGTGAGAACACTGACCGAGTTTTGTTTCTCCGTCACCTCCGGGGATGTCAAGTTCCAAGTGTTCCCAGCTGGTGACGACTTGCTCCACCTCAACAGGTACGTAACCATGTGGAATGTCATTGCAGTGCCATTTTTGCCCTTCTTCCACACGTTTGGTCATACCGTATGCGACCTGATAAGTTAGTAGTCACAAAGAAAGTTAGTAAATGAATGGTATTTACGGTGAAATGTATGCAGTACGAACTAAGGTCGCATACGTACCACCACAGCTATGTTCTTCTGCCTGACGACAAGCTCGCACGTGGTCCGTTGAGTTATTTCATCCACGGTGTAACGGACCGCTTCGGCGGCCTGTGTGGAAGCGTGACTGCTTTGATATTGTTGTGGAGGTCTAATAAGGGCCGCATCTTGGAGAGGTGCATGCTCTGTGGAACCGGTCCTGCCTGTGGCTTGTTGTATCTGCAGCCATGCTACCTTCATCCGTCGCTCCATCTCTGACTCCATTTCTTGGAGCCTTGAGCCCTGGGCGGCAACCGTTTGCTCTAGGTCCCTCACCCTCTGCTCATATTCGGCCTTCTTCCTCGAACGGCTCCTATAGGTGGCAGCGTGCTCTTGGAAACCTTTCTTCCATGAGATGCTTGTGCCTACGCCGCGCGTCCGTCCAGGATGCTCCTTGTTCCCTAAGGCATAGGTTAGCTCATCTCTGTCTCTATCAGCAACAAATTCTCCCCTATCAGATGCCCTGAGGATATCGAGGAGACGCTGAGCTAGTTCTCGCAAGTCCTCGGGAAAAACTAAGGAGCCGTCGATTGGGCTTAGGGTGCCTCCGTGACCATAGTACCAATGCTTGGTCCTTGTGGGCCAGTCATGTGTCGCTGGAGTGATGCCTCTAGCATATAGATCTTCTTCCATCTTCTCCCATTTAGCGATGCTTGCCTTATAACCTCCCGGACCCATCTTATGAGAGTACTTCTTATTTGCGGCGTTTCCAGCGTTTCTAGCGCTAGCCGTTACACCCTCTTCGGAGGTTTTGTACTCAAGGAATGCTTCTCACTCGTCATTGGTGATATTCTTATACTTCTCAGGATCTGGAGCCTCTCCGGTTTTAAGAAATTGTGAGTACAACTTCTTCTTGAAATCCTGAAACAGAATTGTCATCTTCTTCATTGTCCAATCCCTCAGTTCTGCTTCATGAGTGCTAGGCCAGTCGAATATTTCCTTTAATTCCCTCCATAGCATCTCCTTCTCCGTATCGGGGAGCACATACTCCTCAGTGGGGTCCGTGGACTTCCATTTTCTGATACTAATGGGCACATTGTCCCGCACAATTACCCCGCACTGAGATACAAATTTCTTGGCCACTTTTGGGGGCTCAACTGGTTCCCCGTCATCCTCCACTCGGGTGATGTGTAACTTGACATCCTTCAGCTTCTTCGTGGTTGATCGTTTTGATTTCTTAACAGAGGCGGCCTACACAAATTACATATATACGAGATGATATAGAGATGGTATACATAATTGACATGTACAGTACAAATTTATGTTAGCTATATACACACCTGACTAGACGAGGCCTTGTTACCGGCCCCTTCAATAGTTTCGGCCCTTGCAACATTGTCGCCCTGGACATTGGCGGCCCCTTCAACATTTTCGGCCCTTGCAACATTGTCGCCCTGGATATTGTCGTCGCTTCCAATGATCCCCAACACAACATCCATGGACATTGGTTGGGTTACAATATTGAAAAGTTGATTCGCAAAGAACGTGTCGTTGTCCTCTTGCATGGGTGGGACAGGGGTGTTGTTGTCCTCTTGCATGGGTGGGACGGGGTTGTTGTTGTCCGCCATCTATAAAATTAAAAATAATTGATAAGAAATATATACAAAGCATACATATTCCAAATATTTCTAACATTTTCGCTAAGGGGGTCGGGTGCGCGGTGTGAATTGATTCGCTAAGGGTTCGCTAAGGGGGTCGGTGCGCGAAAAACGGATTCGCTAAGGGGTTCGGGTATACATTTAAATGAAGCACATATATTTCTAATATACATAGAATTTCCAATATACATTTAAATGAAGCATTTTCCAATATACATTTCAAACATATAACAGTTCCAATATACATTTCAATGTATATATCTCCAATACATTTAAATGGAGCATTTTCCAATATACATTATACAAACATATAACATTTCCAATATACATTTAATTAAATGAAGCATATATATTTATAATATACATAGAATTAAAAATAATTGATAAGAAATATATACATTTAAATAAACATTTTCGATAATAAACATTTTCGATAGTATACATTATACAAACATATAACATTTCCAATATACATAGCACATATATTTCTAATATACATAGAATTAAAAATAATTGATAAGAAATATATACATTTAAATGAAGCACATATATTTCTAATATACATAGAATTTCCAATATACATTTAAATGAAGCATTTTCCAATATACATTTCAAACACATAACATTTCCAATATACATTTCAATGTATATATCTCCAATACATTTAAATGGAGCATTTTCCAATATACATTATACAAACATATAACATTTCCAATATACATTTAATTAAATGAAGCACATATATTTCTAATATACATAGAATTAAAAATAATTGATAAGAAATATATACATGTAAATGAAGCACATATATTTCTAATATACATAGAATTTCCAATATACATTTAAATGAAGCATTTTCCAATATACATTTCAAACATATAACATTTCCAATATACATTTAATTAAATGAAGCATTTTCCAATATACATTTCAAACATATAACATTTCTAATATACATTTCCAATATAACATTTCCAATATACATTTCAATGTAATTTCTAATATTTTCAATGTATGTGCTTAGCGAACGCGTTCGGATAAGCGCATTTGGTTAGCGAACGCGTTCGCTAACCAAATGCGCATGGCCAAACACGTTCGCTAAGCAATTCGGCCATGCACCGGGTACCTGCACACACAAACACGTGCACGGCACGAAGGCCGGCTCACAAACATTCACGCACGACACGAAGGCCGGCTCACAAACATTTCACAGAGGCAATATTTCGCACCAATTTCTTGTTTTTTAAGGGTATGATGCAGGGGAAACTTACGCTGGGAACAAGTGGGACGACGGGCGCGGGGACCACGGGTGGCGGCGGCGTGGGCGCGGGGACGATGACGGCGGCGGGGACGACAGGCGCGCGCGGGGACGACAGGCGGCGGCGGTGTGGGCGCGGGGACCACGGGCGGCGGCGGCGACGGGCGACGGCGACGGGCGGCGGCGGCTGAGGAGACGAGGGGGCACCGGCGGCGGTTTCGATCTGTGAGGACTGAGGGCGAAGTGAGGGAGGGAGAGAAGTCCCCGGCCTGTAAAGGTCCGGGGCCTTTAGCACCGGGTGCAGCCACGACCCGGTGCGAAAGGGCCTTTAGCACCGGGTCGTGGCTGCACCCGGTGCTAAAGGCCCCCCTTTAGCACCGGGTCTTCCCACCACTCGGTGCTAAAGGCCTTTTAGCACCGGGTCTTCTACACCCGGTGCTAAAGGGGGGAACTGTGCGCCAGACGAAGGCCTTTAGCACCGGGTGCAGCCACGACCCGGTGCTAAAGGCCCCCCCTTTAGCACCGGGTCTTCTACACCCGGTGCTAAAGGCCGTAACTGGCGCCAAACGAAAATTGGGGGCCTTTAGCACCGGATTTTAGATCAACCCGGTGCTAAAGGCCCCAAATTTTCGTTTGGCGCCCAGTTTCCAAACCGGCCTTTAGCACCGGGGCTACTATTTGGGAATCTTATAAATATAGTTTTTAATATATAGTGATTAATACTTGTTTTAATTCAGTTATTAATACCTATTAAAAATATATATTAAATAAGAAAATCTTATAAATTACTAGAAAATTTTATTACTTACTAGAAAATCTTATAACTTACTAGAAAATCTTATAAATTAATAGAAAATCTTATAAATTACTAGAAAATCTTATAAATTACTAGAAAATCTTATAACTTACTAGAAAATATTATAACTTACTAGAAAATCTTATAAATTACTAGAAAATCTTATAAATTACTATAAAATCTTATAAATTACTAGAAAATCTTATACATTACAAAAATTGATAACTAAATCAAAGATTTTGGAACATTAAATGGTCTCAGATGAAAAAGTCATGAATACCAAAATTTCATATCTCATCAAGATCTACAATCTTTATTTAAGTCATTTTTGCATTTGAGAAAGTGGTAGTATATATTGTTTATTAATCCTAGATTCACTCACATAGTTTCAAAAACTTTGTTAGAGACTTGTCAAATTTGTACTACATGTTATGATCCATTTTGAAAATGACAAAATGACCTAAATAAAGATTGTAGATCATGATGAAATATGAAACTTTGGTATTCATCACATTTTCATTTGACATCACCTAGTGTGAAAAAAACCTTGGTTGTAGTTGTCATTTTTAATTCAAAATTTGGATTGTTCAAACACGAGAAGATTTTTCAAAATAATAACATTAATAAGTTTCATAACTTGATAGAGTATGATTTTAGGAATTTTTAGGAAGAAAAATGATCTTTTTTGAAGTTTGTACGAGGGAGAACGACTAGTTACAACTTTTATACAGAGATTAAAAAGAAAAATTGTTCTTGTTCGTCCAGTGACGTGGCTCGTGTGCGCCCGGTGACGTGGACTTTGGCTCCCGCGGCCCGGTCGTGGACTTTAGCACCGGGTGTAGCCACGACCCGGTGCTAAAGGACCTTTAGCACCGGGTGCAACCAAGACCCGGTGCTAAAGGCCCTTAGACCTGGTCGGTGCTAGAAAATCTTATAAATTAATAGAAAATCTTATAAATTACTAGAAAATCAATATAAAATGCTAGAAAATCTTATAAATTAATAGAAAATCTTATAAATTACTAGAAAATCAATATAAAATGCTAGAAAATCTTATAAATCAATAAAAAAAATTATAAATTACTATAAAATCTTATAAATTACTAGAAAATCAATATAAAATGCTAGAAAATCTTATAAATTACTAGAAAATCTTATAAATTACTAGAAAATCAATATAAAAAATGCTAGAAAATCTTATAAATCAATAGAAAATTTTATAAATTACTATAAAATCTTATAAATTACTAGAAAATCAATATAAAATGCTAGAAAATCTTATAAATTACTAGAAAATCAATATAAAATGCTAGAAAATCTTATAAATTAATAGAAAATTTTATAAATTACTATAAAATCTTATAAATTACTAGAAAATCAATATAAAATGCTAGAAAATCTTATAAATTACTAGAAAATCGTATAAATTACTAGAAAATCAATATAAAATGCTAATAAATTGGGAGGAACATAGTGCAATTAAATTACATGCCATCATCGTTTACTCGGACACTAATAAACTTCCTCTTTACAAATGTTCCTTGATTGTGATCACGCCGTAGATACGGTGTCTCCTCCGCCGCTAACAGGATGCTTGGGTCATTAGCCACTGAGAATGGAGGCCGGCCATCGAGCATATCATAATCTTCATCCGTCTTGTCCTCAACTCCTACGATTTTTCTCTTTCCAGGAAGAACTATATGACGCTTTGGCTCGTCTTGTGATGGGTCCATTTGCTTACCCCCACCTATCTTACCCGCCCCTTTCTTCGGTCTGCTAGCCATGTCCTTCACATAAAAAACTTGTGTGATAGCTTTGCCCAGGACGAACGGTTCGTCTAGAAAGCCAATCTTGTTTAGGTCCACTAACGTCATTCCATAGTCCGCATCAACTTTAACACCTCCTCCAGTCAGCTTCATCCATTGGCACTTGAACAGTGGGATCTTCAAAGGTCCGTACTCTAGTTCCCATATCTCCTCTATGATTCCATAGTATGAGTTTGTATTGCCATTGGTGTCTGTCGCGTCGATCCGGACACCACTGTTTTGGTTGGTGCTTTTCTTGTCCTGGGCTCTTGTGTAAAATGTATACCCATTGATGTCGTATCCTTGGAATGTCAAGATCGTGCTCGACGGACCTCTAGCTACAAAAGCTAGCTGCGCGTCAATGCCCTCGACACCCATAAGACGTCTTCGCAACCAATCGGCGAAAGTACTATTGTGCAGACGCCGAATGAAGGCCGCAGACTTTGTTGAGTTTTCGTCCCTGAGAATCTGCATGTGCTCCTCGATGTACAGAGCAACTAAGGTTGATTGTTGCAAAATTGTGAGGTGCGCTTTACGAAATGTCTCAACGTCCTTGATCACCATCGATCTTCTCCCCAGTGTGCCCTTTCCACCAAGTCTCCCCTCGTGATTGGATTCGGACACACCAATCGGCATAAGATCGTCGACAAAGTCAACACAGAATTCAATGACCCCCTCCGTTTCGTATCCCTTAGCAATGCATCCTTCTGGACGAGAACGATTACGGACATACTTCTTTAGGACAGCGAAGAACCTCTCAAATGGGAACATGTTGTGTAGAAATACTGGGCCCAATATACGAATCTCTTTGACGAGGTGAACCAATAGATGTGTCATGATATTGAAGAAGGATGGTGGAAAGATCATCTCAAAGCTGACAAGACATTGCACCACGTCGTTCTGTAGCTGATCTAAATGGTCTGGATTGATCACCTTCTGAGAAATTGCATTGAGGAATGCACATAGCTTCACAATGGCTTTCCGCACGTTAACTGGTAGCACACCCCTGAGTATGACGGGAAGCAGCTGTGTCATCAACACATGGCAGTCGTGAGACTTCAGGTTTGTGAACTTCTTCTCTTTCATATTTATTATTCCCTTAATATTGGAGGAGTAGCCAGACGAAACCTTGATACTGTTCAAGCATTCAAACATGCTTGCCTTCTCTTCTTTGCTGAGAATGAAGCTGGCAGGACGCAAGTACTGGCGTCCTTTGTCTCTCTTTTCTGGATGTACATCAGTCCGTTGCTTCAATCGTTTCAGCTCCTGACGTGCTTCTAGTGTATCTTTTGGCTGCCCATAAGTACCCAGGAAGCTTATCAAGTTCACGCAAAGATTCTTCGTCAGATGCATCACATCATCACCATCACCATCGGCCACGTCAGCCGGCCGCATTGCCACGCCACCCGGCCCCCCGTCGGCCACGTCACCCGGCCGCCGACGGCCACGTCATCCGGCCACCGTCGGCCAGAATATTAGTAAAAAAAGGTGGGAAATGCTGGAATGGAACACCCAACCTGGAGCTTCAAAGGCTAGTGCCCTACCACCAAACTACAGATTCATTTGTGCAATCCAATGGGTTTATTTTTTTATTAGCAATCTTTCTTGGAAGTGGCCAGTTTTTTCCGATTTTCCATTTTTATTCATCTTTTATTCCCAATATTTCAAGTTTCTCCTATAATATTTTTATTCACTTTTTCTGTTTTCCTTATATATGTTCTCAATTAAATTTTAAAATTTTACTTTTATGTTTTCTCATGATACAAAGTTTGAGAGATCATTAAGTATGCATTTGCAAAAATAAAAACTAAAAAATAGCGAATTAAATATATACAATAAATAAAAATGTTGTGCTACCACACAAAATTGATCCGTGTCCTCCCAGATTGACACCCATAGACATACCAATACCATTGCACTAGACTAAATATATTTTATCATTGGGCTACCGCACCTTTTTCTGATAATTGCTGGTATTGAATTATTTTATACGTTGTCTTACTGCTTTATTGGAATTCACGGCAAAAACAAAGTGTTGGCCAAGAGAATCGAACCAGAGACCACGGGCAAAGACATAGGAACCCTTACCACTGCACCACTTTGTTATATATTTACAATTGAGGCATACTTATTTTTATTATATGAGCTTTATCCAAATTTCTTGGCACGCAGCGGCACACTATTGACCGAGTGGCTTCGCTAAGGATCCGTGCGAACGCGAGGCCCATCAGTACACCACGTGGTGGCGCCCCTTCTGCCCCATGATAACATTCCTCTTTTCTCTTTTTAATTTGGAATTAAATTTTGTAACTGGTATTTCTATCTCATCATAACTCCAAATTCGATCATTCTTTTTTAAATTTTTTTATAAAATCACGATCTTTCATTTCATATCATTTGTTTTGTATACTTGTATTAAGTTTCATCTCGTTTTTATATAACTTCTTTTCTTGCACCGAAAGATAATTGATAAACCATATTTTTCTATAACAATTGGTCGTCTAACTTCACATTTCATAATATTACAGTGAACATGAGGTTGTGTCCAGGTTTGAGGTATAAACAAGTTCAAAATACTAATAAGGTATTCAAATCTCAAAGTTTGACTTGAGTTATAAGAAACTTTGTGAGAGATGTATCATTTTGTGAACAATGTATTTCCCACTTTATTAAAATCATTTAAAACTTTTATGGCAAGCTAATGGACCCAAAATATGTTGTCACATAAGTTTGTAGAATTTCACCAAATTTATATATTATTACAATTGTCCAATTGTAATATGGAGATACAAGTTTGGATTGTCCATAGAAGACAATTGAATTTTTGATCTATCTCCACGACTTAGGTTATCATGGAACATATGAATATACGTATGATTTTTTTACAATTCTTTGTATATTATTAAATGCACACATAGTTCAAATTGAAACTAATTTTGATAATTATATAGAAATTCATTTAACATATAGAAAATAGTAAATTAGTTCCAAAAATTTTGAAACTCCTGTGAGAGAACTTATATGTATTCTATTATATTTAAAAAATGTATTTGGCTCCACAAGATATTAATGTTTGAGTATTTTCAAATGTATTTGATAAATCACGCTGAAAAAGAAACGACAAATCACTACCAGAATGCTTCACATCAACACCGGGTGGGAAATGCCTTTAGCACCGGGTTTCTCACCCGGTGCAACTAATCCGAGGCTAAAGGGGTACCCCTTTAGCACCGGGTTGAATAACCGGTGCTAAAGGGTCCCTTTAGCACCGGGTCCAGCCATGACCTGGTGCTAAAGGGCCTGCCCCGCAACGCCTTTAGCAGGGCCTTTAGCACCGGGTCGTGGATGCACCCGGTGCTAAAGGGCCTGCTTTAGCACCGGTTGCTGGCTGCAACCGGTGCTAAAGGGCATGCCTTTAGCACCGGTTGCTCTCTGCAACCGGTGCTAAAGGCCCCGGATTTCTTTTTTTGCTTTTTTCAGTAGCCATGCATGCACGTCTATATACGTGAATACACGTATATATTCTAATACGTGTATTCTAATGCGTATTCGACTGACTCTATATTCATATTAGCGGACATTTCGTCAAAATAGAAGACATATATATTACAAAAGTAGATATTCATGCATGTCAACTCGAGTTATATATATTTAAACTGTATTTTCTACATAATTAAGATTGACGACTAGCTAGCTCTCGTTGGACTGTCCGGCACGTCCTCCAGTATTGGCGAGTGGAATTCTCCTCGGGGATTGACGACCTCATCCCAGATCCATCCGACGAGCTGTTCTGCAATTGCGTCAATTCTTTCTATCTCTAGGGACTCTTCCTTCAGGTTGAACATCTATAATTTAAAAATATTTGAAAGATATTTAATCCGTCGAGTTGGAGACAATAATTGTGCACTTAATAATAATGGAAATGTGTTTATTATTACGTACCATAATATCGTGTTGTGTGAGCTTTTTATGTCCCCAATTCCACATGTAGTCGCACACATAGTATGCACATAAATTATTTCCCGGTCCCTGTTTGGCACACTGTCGACCAAAAGAAATCTAGTAAAATTCATATAATATATTAGTCGATGCCTACATGTACAAATTACTTGCTTACCGGAAAGCCAATGTTCCATTTTAGTGTTTCATGTTGAATACCCGTGTGTTCTTTACGAAATTGAATCCAGGCCCTGCGAACAAAAAAATTGAGTTAAGTCATTGCGAGTGGAAGGGGTGGATTAAGTAGGGGAAAATATACATCACCTTGCCATCATGTCCATGATGTTCTGTAGTTTTTCTTTTGGGGTGTGCAATGAATCAAAGACGTTCACGACACCCTGATCAGGACACAATATAATTAGGCACCAGTGGAATCTGTGCACATGTATACATTACAATCAGAAATGAATTGTTACACAGACATTATAAGAAGAAGGCTGTGAATGTACTCACTCGATGTTGTACGGGATTAGTATGGAGTCACAGTAATTTTGTTTCTTGATATATTTGTATAGGTTTAAATATATTTCCTCGGGATTGTGCATTATCATTGCTTCACTTATCCTTCGAGGGACAATGAAACCAACATCATATATATTGTCTCTGCGACATTTTTGAATCTCCATTCGGCATATGTTAAGCAATAAATAAAGCCCGCGTCAACATAGATTGGAATTATTGTTTTCAAACTGTGAATTATAAGCAACAACAAAGTACTTACAGTGTCCAACATGTGATCAAATCCACGTCCATGGCGTTGCGGTGGTACAGCTCATATATATCATTAAACCTGAGCCAGACAAAATCCGCGTCACCATTGTAGAAGTCTTCGTCCTTCACGCCTACTTTTATCATGCGCCGTTTATTCCTTCTTGATTCTTCCAAATACCAGTCATGGAATCGGCGCATCTTCGTTTGTAGCTTCCTCTCCATTTCAGGAGGGACCATAGGCTCGCCAAGCTTAAACGGCCACTTCAGCGTTGTGTTTACTGGCACATCTGCTTCCCCCAGGACTTGCGCTCTGGTTAGTCCAGTCTCGGCCATTACTCGTTGAATGTTAAGCTCGTCCAGAGATGGCAATGGACCCAAGGGACGCTGAGGTTGCTGGCCGAGCTGAGGAACCTTTTTGGATGGGCCCGCCTCCTTATCCGCAGCCTTCCGTTTCCGGCGAGATTTCAGTAATGAGCGGTCATAGTCTGTTACTATTACTTCCTTCTGTTGACCCTTGCTCAAATTACCGAGGAATGACTTCACGATGGTGGGATCGAGCTTCGGCTCCGGCTCAGGTTTTTTCCTCCACTCGGCCATTTGCCTCTTTGTGTCTGCTTTTACCGAGGCTTCGAGCTCCTCTAGAGTCTTCTCGCCCGCTCTTTTCTCTAGTGCGGGCTTCTCTCTAGTTTTCTGCGCCTTCTTCGCTGGTGGAGTGGGGGCAGAGGCTTTAGTGCGGTGTCCCCTCTTCGGTGGAGGAGACGGAGACCTCTTCGGCGGAGGAGACGGAGACCTCTTCGGCGGAGGAGATAGAGACCTCTTTGGCGGAGGAGACAGGCTTGCATCATGAGCTCCCAGAGAATCGTCATGATCCTGTGGATCTCTTGGAGGTGACGGGGGCTTGTTGGTAGCCGCAGGTGTATCGGGTATGATGATGTCTGCCTTGCTCCATAGAATGATGCAGTGAGAACACTGACCGAGTTTTGTTTCTCCGTCACCTCCGGGGATGTCAAGTTCCAAGTCTTCCCAGCTGGTGACGACTTGCTCCACCTCAACAAGTACGTAACCATGTGGAATGTCATTGCAGTGCCATTTTTGCCCTTCTTCCACACGTTTGGTCATACTGTATGCGACCTGATAAGTTAGTAGTCACAAAGAAAGTTAGTAAATGAATGGTATTTACAGTGAAATGTATGCAGTACGAACTAAGGTCGCATACGTACCACCACAGCTATGTTCTTCTGCCTGACGACAAGCTCGCACGCGGTCCGTTGAGTTATTTCATCCACGGTGTAACGGACCGCTTCGGCGGCCTGTGTGGAAGCGTGACTGCTTTGATATTGTTGTGGTGGGCTAATAAAGGCCGCATCTTGGAGAGGTGCATGCTCTGTGGAACCGGTCCCGCCTGTGGCTTGTTGTATCTGCAGCCATGCTACCTTCATCCGTCGCTCCATCTCTGACAACATTTCTTGGAGCCTTGAGCCCTGGGCGGCAACCGTTTGCTCTAGGTCCCTCACCCTCTGCTCATATTCGGCCTTCTTCCTCGAACGGCTCATATAGGTGGCGGCGTGCTCTTGGAAACCTTTCTTCCATGAGATGCTTGTGCCTACGCCGCGCGTCCGTCCAGGATGCTCCTTGTTCCCTAAGGCATAGGTTAGCTCATCTCTGTCTCTATCAGCAACAAATTCTCCCCTATCAGATGCCCTGAGGATATTGAGGAGACGCTGAGCTAGTTCTCGCAAGTCCTCGGGAAAAACTAAGGAGCCGTCGATTGGGCTTAGGGTGCCTCTAGCATATAGATCTTCTTCCATCTTCTCCCATTTAGCGATGCTTGCCTTGTAACCTCCCGAACCCATCTTATGAGAGTACTTCTTATTTGCGGCGTTTCCAGCGTTTCTAGCGCTAGCCGTTACACCCTCTTCGGAGGTTTTGTACTCAAGGAATGCTTCTCACTCGTCATTGGTGATCTTCTTAAACTTCTCAGGATCCGGGGCCTCTCCGGTTTTAAGAAATTGCGAGTACAACTTCTTCTTGAAATCCTGAAACAGAATTGTCATCTTCTTCATTGTCCAATCCCTAGTTCTGCTTCATGAGTGCTAGGCCAGTCGAATATTTCCTTTAATTCCCTCCATAGAATCTCCTTCTCCGTATCGGGGAGCACATACTCCTCAGTGGGGTCCGTGGACTTCCATTTTCTGATACTAATGGGCACATTGTCCCGCACAATTACCCCGCACTGAGATACAAATTTCTTGGCCACTTTTGGGGGCTCAACTGGTTCCCCGTCATCCTCCACTCGGGTGATGTGTAACTTGACATCCTTCAGCTTCTTCGTGGTCGATCGTTTTGATTTCTTAGCAGAGGCGGCCTACACAAATTACATATATACGAGATGATATAGAGATGGTATACATAATTGACATGTACAGTACAAATTTATCTTAGCTATATACACACCTGACTAGACGAGACCTCGTTACCGGCCCCTTCAATAGTTTCGGCCCTTGCAACATTGTCGCCCTGGACATTGGCGGCCCCTTCAACATTTTCGGCCCTTGCAACATTGTCGCCCTGGATATTGTCGTCGCTTCCAATGATCCCCAACACAACATCCATGGACATTGGTTGGGTTACAATATTGAAAAGTTGATTCGCAAAGAACGTGTCGTTGTCCTCTTGCATGGGTGGGACAGGGGTGTTGTTGTCCTCTTGCATGGGTGGGACGGGGTTGTTGTTGTCTGCCATCTATAAAATTAAAAATAATTGATAAGAAATATATACAAAGCATACATATTCCAAATATTTCTAACATTTTCGCTAAGGGGGTCGGGTGCGCGGTTTGAATTGATTCGCTAAGGGTTCGCTAAGGGGGTCGGTGCACGAAAAACGGATTCGCTAAGGGGTTCGGGTATACATTTAAATGAAGCACATATATTTCTAATATACATAGAATTTCCAATATACATTTAAATGAAGCATTTTCCAATATACATTTCAAACACATAACATTTCCAATATACATTTCAATGTATATATCTCCAATACATTTAAATGGAGCATTTTCCAATATACATTATACAAACATATAACATTTCCAATATACATTTAATTAAATGACGCATATATATTTCTAATATACATAGAATTAAAAATAATTGATAAGAAATATATACATTTAAATAAACATTTTCGATAATAAACATTTTCGCTAGTATACATTATACAAACATATAACATTTCCAATATACATAGCACATATATTTCTAATATACATAGAATTAAAAATAATTGATAAGAAATATATACATTTAAATGAAGCACATATATTTCTAATTTCCAATATACATTTAAATGAAGCATTTTCCAATATACATTTCAAACATATAACATTTCCAATATACATTTGAATGTATATATCTCCAATACATTTAAATGGAGCATTTTCCAATATACATTTCAAACATATAACATTTCCAATATACATTTAATTAAATGAAGCATTTTCCAATATACATTTCAAATATATAACATTTCTAATATATATTTCCAATATACATTTCAATGTAATTTCTAATATTTTCAATGTATGTGCTTAGCGAACGCGTTCGGCTAAGCGCATTTGGTTAGCGAACGCGTTCGCTAACCAAATGCGCATGGCCGAACACGTTCGCTAAGCAATTCGGCCATGCACCGGGTACCTGCACACACAAACACGTGCACGGCACGAAGGCCGGCTCACAAACATTCACGCACGACACGAAGGCCGGCTCACAAACATTTCACAGAGGCAATATTTCGCACCAATTTCTTGTTTTTTAAGGGTATGGTGCAGGGGAAACTTACGCTGGGAACAAGTGGGACGACGGGCGCGTGGAACACGGGTGGCGGCGGCGTGGGCGCGGGGACGATGACGGCGGCGGGGACCACGGTCGGGCGGCGGGGACGACAGGCGCGCGCGGGGACGACGGCGGCGGCGGGGACGACGGGCGGCGGCGCGGCGTGGGCGCGGGGACGACTGGCGGCGGCGGTGTGGGCGCGGGGACCACGGGCGGCGGCGGCGACGGGCGACGGCGACGGGCGGCGGCGGCTGAGGAGACGAGGGGCACCGGCGGCGGTTTCGATCTGTGAGGAATGAGGGCGAAGTGAGGGAGGGAGAGAAGTCCCCGTCCTATATAGGTCCGGGGCCTTTAGCACCGGGTGCAGCCACGACCCGGTGCGAAAGGGCCTTTAGCACCGGGTCGTGGCTGCACCCGGTGCTAAAGGCCCCCCCTTTAGCACCGGGTCTTCCCACCACCCGGTGCTAAAGGCCTTTTAGCACCGGGTCTTCTACACCCGGTGCTAAAGGGGGGAACTGTGCGCCAGACGAAGGCCTTTAGCACCGGGTGCAGCCACGACCCGGTGCTAAAGGCCCCCCCTTTAGCACCGGGTCTTCTACACCCGGTGCTAAAGGCCGTAACTGGCGCCAAACGAAAATTGGGGGCCTTTAGCACCGGATTTTAGATCAACCCGGTGCTAAAGGCCCCAAATTTTCGTTTGGCGCCCAGTTTCCAAACCGGCCTTTAGCACCGGGGGCTACTATTTGGGAATCTTATAAATATAGTTTTTAATATATAGTGATTAATACTTGTTTTAATTCAGTTATTAATACCTATTAAAAATATATATTAAATAAGAAAATCTTATAAATTACTAGAAAATTTTATTACTTACTAGAAAATCTTATAACTTACTAGAAAATCTTATAAATTAATAGAAAATCTTATAAATTACTAGAAAATCTTATAAATTACTAGAAAATCTTATAACTTACTAGAAAATCTTATAACTTACTAGAAAATCTTATACCTTACTAGAAAATCTTATAAATTACTAGAAAATCTTATACATTACAAAAATTGATAACTAAATCAAAGATTTTGGAACATTAAATGGTCTCAGATGAAAAAGTCATGAATACCAAAATTTCATATCTCATCAAGATCTACAATCTTTATTTAAGTCATTTTTGCATTTGAGAAAGTGGTAGTATACATTGTTCATTAATCCTAGATTCACTCACATAGTTTCTAAAACTTTGTTAGACACTTTGTCAAATTTGTACTACATGTTATGATCCATTTTGAAAATGACAAAATGACCTAAATAAAGATTGTAGATCATGATGAAATATGAAACTTTGGTATTCATCACATTTTCATTTGACATCACCTAGTGTGAAAAAAACCTTGTTGTAGTTGTCATTTTTAATTCAAAATTTGGATTGTTCAAACACGAGAAGATTTTTCAAAATAATAACATTAATAAGTTTCATAACTTGATAGAGTATGATTTTAGGAATTTTTAGGAAGAAAAATGATCTTTGTTGAAGTTTGTACGAGGGAGAACGACTAGTTACAACTTTTATACAGAGATTAAAAAGAAAAATTGTTCTTGTTCGTCCAGTGACGTGGCTCGTGTGCGCCCGGTGACGTGGACTTTGGCTCCCGCGGCCCGGTCGTGGACTTTAGCACCGGGTGTAGCCACGACCCGGTGCTAAAGCACCGGGTGCAACCAAGACCCGGTGCTAAAGGCCCTTAGACCTGGTCGGTGCTAGAAAATCTTATAAATAATAGAAAATCTTATAAATTACTAGAAAATCAATATAAAATGCTAGAAAATCTTATAAATTACTAGAAACTCTTATAAATTACTAGAAAATCAATATAAAATGCTAGAAAATCTTATAAATCAATAGAAAATTTATAAATTACTATAAAATCTTATAAATTACTAGAAAATCAATATAAAATGCTAGAAAATCTTATAAATTACTAGAAAATCAATATAAAATGCTAGAAAATCTTATAAATCAATAGAAAATTTTATAAATTACTATAAAATCTTATAAATTACTAGGAAATCAATATAAAATGCTAGAAAATCTTATAAATTACTAGAAAATCTTATAAATTACTAGAAAATCAATATAAAATGCTAGAAAATCTTATAAATCAATAGAAAATTTTATAAATTACTATAAAATCTTATAAATTACTAGAAAATCAATATAAAATGCTAGAAAATCTTATAAATTACTAGAAAATCTTATAAATTACTAGAAAATCAATATAAAATGCTAATAAATTGGGAGGAACATAGTGCAATTAAATTACATGGCATCATCGTTTACTCGGACACTAATAAACTTCCTCTTTACAAATGTTCCTTGATTGTGATCACGCCGTAGATACGGTGTCTCCTCCGCCGCTAACAGGATGCTTGGGTCATTAGCCACTGAGAATGGAGGCCGACCATCGAGCATATCATAATCTTCATCCGTCTTGTCCTCAACTCCTACGATTTTTCTCTTTCCAGGAAGAACTATATGACGCTTTGACTCGTCTTGTGATGGGTCCATTTGCTTACCCCCACCTTTCTTATCCGCCCCTTTCTTCGGTCTGCTAGCCATGTCCTTCATATAAAAAACTTGTGTGATAGCTTTGCCCAGGACGAACGGTTCGTCTAGAAAGCCAATCTTGTTTAGGTCCACTAACGTCATTCCATAGTCCGCATCAACTTTAACACCTCCTCCAGTCAGCTTCATCCATTGGCACTTGAACAGTGGGATCTTCAAAGGTCCGTACTCTAGTTCCCATATCTCCTCTATGATTCCATAGTATGAGTTTGTATTGCCATTGGTGTCTGTCGCGTCGATCCGGACACCACTGTTTTGGTTGGTGCTTTTCTATTCCTGGGCTCTTGTGTAAAATGTATACCCATTGATGTCGTATCCTTGGAATGTCAAGATTGTGCTCGATGGACCTCTAGCTACAAAAGCTAGCTGCGCGTCAATGCCCTCGACACCCATAAGACGTCTTCGCAACCAATCGGCGAAAGTACTATTGTGCAGACGCCGAATGAAGGCCGCAAACTTTGTTGAGTTTTCGTCCCTGAGAATCTGCATGTGCTCCTCGATGTACGGAGCAACTAAGGTTGATTGTTGCAAAACTGTGAGGTGCGCTTTACGAAATGTCTCAACGTCCTTGATCACCATCGATCTTCTCCCCAGTGTGCCCTTTCCACCAAGTCTCCCCTCGTGATGGGATTCGGGCACACCAATCGGCATAAGATAGTCGACAAAGTCAACACAGAATACAATGACCTCCTCCGTTTCGTATCCCTTAGCAATGCATCCTTCTGGACGAGAACGATTACGGACATACTTCTTTAGGACAGCGAAGAACCTCTCAAATGGGAACATGTTGTGTAGAAATACTGGGCCCAATATACGAATCTCTTTGACGAGGTGAACCAATAGATGTGTCATGATATTGAAGAAGGATGGTGGAAAGATCATCTCAAAGCTGACAAGACATTGCACCACGTCGTTCTGTAGCTGATCTAAATGGTCTGGATTGATCACCTTCTGAGAAATTGCATTGAGGAATGCACATAGCTTCACAATGGCTTTCCGCACGTTAACTGGTAGCACACCCCTGAGTATGACGGGAAGCAGCTGTGTCATCAACACATGGCAGTCGTGAGACTTCAGGTTTGTGAACTTCTTCTCTTTCATATTTATTATTCCCTTAATATTGGAGGAGTAGCCAGACGGAACCTTGATACTGTTCAAGCATTCAAACATGCTTGCCTTCTCTTCTTTGCTGAGAGTGAAGCTGGCAGGACGCAAGTACTAGCGTCCTTTGTCTCTCTTTTCTGGATGTAGATCAGTCTGTTGCTTCAATCGTTTCAGCTCCTGACGTGCTTCCAGTATCTTTTGGCTGCCCATAAGTACCCAGGAAGCTTATCAAGTTCACGCAAAGATTCTTCGTCAGATGCATCACATCATCACCATCACCATCGGCCACGTCAGCCGGCCGCATTGCCACGCCACCCGGCCCCCCCGTCGGCCACGTCACCCGGCCGCCGACGGCCACGTCATCCGGCCACCGTCGGCCAGAATATTAGTAAAAAAAGGTGGGAAATGCTGGAATGGAGCACCCAACCTGGAGCTTCAAAGGCTAGTGCCCTACCACCAAACTACAGATTCATTTGTGCAATCCAATGGGTTTATTTTTTTTATTAGCAATCTTTCTTTGAAGTGGCCAATTTTTTCCGATTTTCCATTTTTATTCATCTTTTATTCCCAATATTTCAAGTTTCTCCTATAATATTTTTATTCACTTTTTCTGTTTTCCTTATATATGTTCTCAATTAAATTTTAAAATTTTACTTTTATGTTTTCTCATGATACAAAGTTTGAGAGATCATTAAGTATGCATTTGCAAAAATCAAAACTAAAAAATAGCGAATTAAATATATACAATAAATAAAAATGTTGTGCTACCACACAAAATTGATCCGTGTCCTCCCAGATTGACACCAATAGACATACCAATACCATTGCACTAGACTAAATATATTTTATCATTGGGCTACCGCACCTTTTTCTGATAATTGCTGGTATTGAATTATTTTATACGTTGTCTTACTGCTTTATTGGAATTCACGGCAAAAACAAAGTGTTGGCCAAGAGAATTGAACCAGAGACCACGGGCAAAGACATAGGAACCCTTACCACTGCACCACTTTGTTATATATTTACAATTGAGGCATACTTATTTTTATTATATGAGCTTTATCCAAATTTCTTGGCACGCAGCGGCACACTATTGACCGAGTGGCTTCGCTAAGGATCCGTGCGAACGCGAGGCCCATCAGTACACCACGTGGTGGCGCCCCTTCTGCCCCATGATAACATTCCTCTTTTCTCTTTTTAATTTGGAATTAAATTTTGTAACTGGTATTTCTATCTCATCATAACTCCAAATTCGATCATTCTTTTTTAAATTTTTTTTATAAAATCACGATCTTTCATTTCATATCGTTTGTTTTGTATACTTGTATTAAGTTTCATCTCGTTTTTATATAACTTCTTTTCTTACACCGAAAGATAATTGATAAACCATATTTTTCTATAACAATTGGTCGTCTAACTTCACATTTCATAATATTACAGTGAACATGAGGTTGTGTCCAGGTTTGAGGTATAAACAAGTTCAAAAAACTAATAAGGTATTCAAATCTCAAAGTTTGACTTGAGTTATAAGAAACTTTGTGAGAGATGTATCATTTTGTGAACAATGTATTTCCCACTTGATTAAAATCATTTAAAACTTTTATGGCAAGCTAATGGACCCAAAATATGTTGTCACATAAGTTTGTAGAATTTCACCAAATTTATATATTATTACAATTGTCCAATTGTAATATGGAGATACAAGTTTGGATTGTCCATAGAAGACAATTGAATTTTTGATCTATCTCCACGACTTAGGTTATCATGGAACATATGAATATACGTATGATTTTTTTACAATTCTTTGTATATTATTAAATGCACACATAGTTCAAATTGAAACTAATTTTGATAATTATATAGAAATTCATTTAACATATAGAAAATAGTAAATTAGTTCCAAAAATTTTGAAACTCCTGTGAGAGAACTTATATGTATTCTATTATATTTAAAAAATGTATTTGGCTCCACAAGATATTAATGTTTGAGTATTTTCAAATGTATTTGATAAATCACGCTGAAAAAGAAAAGACAAATCACTACCAGAATGCTTCACATCAACACCGGGTGGGAAATGCCTTTAGCACCGGGTTTCTCACCCGGTGCAACTAATCCGAGGCTAAAGGGGTACCCCTTTAGCACCGGGTTGAATAACCGGTGCTAAAGGGTCCCTTTAGCACCGGGTCCAGCCATGACCTGGTGCTAAAGGGTCCCTTTAGCACCGGGTCCAGCCATGACCTGGTGCTAAAGGGCCTGCCCCGCAACGCCTTTAGCAGGGCCTTTAGCACCGGGTCGTGGATGCACCCGGTGCTAAAGGGCCTGCTTTAGCACCGGTTGCTGGCTGCAACCGGTGCTAAAGGGCATGCCTTTAGCACCGGTTGCTCTCTGCAACCGGTGCTAAAGGCCCCGGATTTCTTTTTTTGCTTTTTTCAGTAGCCATGCATGCACGTCTATATACGTGAATACACGTATATATTCTAATACGTGTATTCTAATGCGTATTCGACTGACTCTATATTCATATTAGCGGACATTTCGTCAAAATAGAAGACATATATATTACAAAAGTAGATATTCATGCATGTCAACTCGAGTTATATATATTTAAACTGTATTTTCTACATAATTAAGATTGACGACTAGCTAGCTCTCGTTGGACTGTCCGGCACGTCCTCCAGTATTGGCGAGTGGAATTCTCCTCGGGGATTGACGACCTCATCCCAGATCCATCCGACGAGCTGTTCTGCAATTGCGTCAATTCTTTCTATCTCTAGGGACTCTTCCTTCAGGTTGAACATCTATAATTTAAAAATATTTGAAAGATATTTAATCCGTCGAGTTGGAGACAATAATTGTGCACTTAATAATAATAGAAATGTGTTTATTATTACGTACCATAATATCGTGTTGTGTGAGCTTTTTATGTCCCCAATTCCACATGTAGTCGCACACATAGTATGCACATAAATTATTTCTCGGTCCCTGTTTGGCACACTGTCGACCAAAAGAAATCTAGTAAAATTCATATAATATATTAGTCGATGCCTACATGTACAAATTACTTGCTTACCGGAAAGCCAATGTTCCATTTTAGTGTTTCATGTTGAATACTCGTGTGTTCTTTACGAAATTGAATCCAGGCCCTGCGAACAAAAAAATTGAGTTAAGTCATTGCGAGTGGAAGGGGTGGATTAAGTAGGGGAAAATATACATCACCTTGCCATCATGTCCATGATGTTCTGTAGTTTTTCTTTTGGGGTGTGCAATGAATCAAAGACGTTCACGACACCCCGATCAGGACACAATATAATTAGGAACCAGTGGAATCTGTGCACATGTATACATTATAATCAGAAATGAATCTTTACACAGACAGTATAAGAAGAAGGCTGTGAATGTACTCACTCGATGTTGTACGGGATTAGTATGGAGTCACAGTAATTTTGTTTCTTGATATATTTGTATAGGTTTAAATATGTTTCCTCGGGATTGTGCATTATCATTGCTTCACTTATCCTTCGAGGGTCAATGAAACCAACATCATATATATTGTCTCTGCGACATTTTTGAATCTCCATTCTGCATATGTTAAGCAATAAATAAAGCCCACGTCAACATAGATTGGAATTATTGTTTTCAAACTGTGAATTATAAGCAACAACAAAGTACTTACAGTGTCCAACATGTGATCAAATCCACGTCGATGGCGTCGCGGTGGTACAGCTCATATATATCATTAAACCTGAGCCAGACAAAATCCGCGTCACCATTGTAGAAGTCTTGGTCCTTCACGCCTACTTTTATCATGCGCAGTTTATTCCTTCTTGATTCTTCCAAATACCAGTCATGGAATCGGCGCATCTTCGTTTGTAGCTTCCTCTCCATTTCAGGAGGGACCATAGGCTCGCCAAGCTTAAACGGCCACTTCAGCGTTGTGTTTACTGGCACATCTGCTTCCCCCAGGACTTGCGCTCTGGTTAGTCCAGTCTCGGCCATTACTCGGTGAATGTTAAGCTCGTCCAGAGATGGCAATGGACCCAAGGGACGCTGAGGTTGCTGGCCGAGCTGAGGAACCTTTTTGGATGGGCCCGCCTCCTTATCCGGAGCCTTCCGTTTCCGGCGAGATTTCAGTAATGAGCATTCATAGTTTGTTACTATTACTTCCTTCTGTTGACCCTTGCTCAAATTACCGAGGAATGACTTCACGATGGTGGGATCAAGCTTCGGCTCCGGCTCAGGTTTTGTCCTCCACTCGGCCATTTGCCTCTTTGTGTCTGCTTTTACCGAGGCTTCGAGCTCCTCTAGAGTCTTCTCGCCCGCTCTTTTTTCTGGTGTGGGCTTCTCTCTAGTTTTCTGCGCCTTCTTCGCTGGTGGAGTGGGGGCAGAGGCTTTAGTGCGGCGTCCCCTCTTCGGTGGAGGAGACGGAGACCTCTTCGGCGGAGGAGACAGAGACCTCTTTGGCGGAGGAGACGGGCTTGCATCAGGAGCTCCCGGAGAATCGTCATGATCCTGTGGATCTCTTGGAGGTGACGGGGGCTTGTTGGTAGCCGCAGGTGTATCAGGTATGACGATGTCTGCCTTGCTCCATAGAATGATGCAGTGAGAACACTAACCGAGTTTTGTTTCTCCGTCACCTCCGGGGATGTCAAGTTCCAAGTCTTCCCAGCTGGTGACGACTTGCTCCACCTCAACAGGTACGTAACCATGTGGAATGTCATTGCAGTGCCATTTTTGCCCTTCTTCCACACGTTTGGTCATACCGTATGCGACCTGATAAGTTAGTAGTCACAAAGAAAGTTAGTAAATGAATGGTATTTACGGTGAAATGTATGCAGTACGAACTAAGGTCGCATACGTACCACCACAGCTATGTTCTTCTGCCTGACGACAAGCTCGCACGCGGTCCGTTGAGTTATTTCATCCACGGTGTAACGGACCGCTTCGGCGGCCTGTGTGGAAGCGTGACTGCTTTGATATTGTTGTGGAGGGCTAATAAGGGCCGCATCTTGCAGAGGTGCATGCTCTGTGGAACCGGTCCCGCCTGTGGCTTGTTGTATCTGCAGCCATGCTACCTTCATCCGTCGCTCCATCTCTGACTCCATTTCTTGGAGCCTTGAGCCCTGGGCGGCAACCGTTTGCTCTAGGTCCCTCACCCTCTGCTCATATTCGGCCTTCTTCCTCGAACGGCTCCTATAGGTGGCAGCGTGCTCTTGGAAACCTTTCTTCCATGAGATGCTTGTGCCTACGCCGCGCGTCCGTCCAGGATGCTCCTTGTTCCCTAAGGCACAGGTTAGCTCATCTCTGTCTCTATCAGCAACAAATTCTCCCCTATCAGATGCCCTGAGGATATCGAGGAGACGCTGAGCTAGTTCTCGCAAGTCCTCGGGAAAAACTAAGGAGCCGTCGATTGGGCTTAGGGTGCCTCCATGACCATAGTACCAATGCTTGGTCCTTGTGGGCCAGTCATGTGTCGCTGGAGTGATGCCTCTAGCATATAGATCTTCTTCCATCTTCTCCCATTTAGCGATGCTTGCCTTGTAACCTCCCGAACCCATCTTATGAGAGTACTTCTTATTTGCGGCATTTCCAGCATTTCTAGCGCTAGCCGTTACACCCTCTTCGGAGGTTTTGTACTCAAGGAATGCTTCTCACTCGTCATTGGTGATCTTCTTAAACTTCTCAGGATCCGGGGCCTCTCCGGTTTTAAGAAATTGCGAGTACAACTTCTTCTTGAAATCCTGAAACAGAACTGCCATCTTCTTCATTGTCCAATCCCTCAGTTCTGCTTCATGAGTGCTAGGCCAGTCGAATATTTCCTTTAATTCCCTCCATAGCATCTCCTTCTCCGTATCGGGGAGCACATACTCCTCAGTGGGGTCCGTGGACTTCCATTTTCTGATACTAATGGGCACATTGTCCCGCACAATTACCCCGCACTGAGATACAAATTTCTTGGCCACTTTTGGGGGCTCAACTGGTTCCCCGTCATCCTCCACTCGGGTGATGTGTAACTTGACATCCTTCAGCTTCTTCGTGGTCGATCGTTTTGATTTCTTAGCAGAGGCGGCCTACACAAATTACATATATATGAGATGATATAGAGATGGTATACATAATTGACATGTACAGTACAAATTTATATTAGCTATATACACACCTGACTAGACGAGGCCTCGTTACCGGCCCCTTCAATAGTTTCGGCCCTTGCAACATTGTCGCCCTGGACATTGGCGGCCCCTTCAACATTTTCGGCCCTTGCAACATTGTCGCCCTGGATATTGTCGTCGCTTCCAATGATCCCCAACACAACATCCATGGACATTGGTTGGGTTACAATATTGAAAAGTTGATTCGCAAAGAACGTGCCGTTGTCCTCTTGCATGGGTGGGACAGGGGTGTTGTTGTCCTCTTGCATGAGTGGGACGGGGTTGTTGTTGTCCGCCATCTACAGAATTAAAAATAATTGATAAGAAATATATACAAAGCATACATATTCCAAATATTTCTAACATTTTCGCTAAGGGGGTCGGGTGCGCGGTGTGAATTGATTCGCTAAGGGTTCGCTAAGGGGGTCGGTGCGCGAAAAACGGATTCGCTAAGGGGTTCGGGTATACATTTAAATGAAGCACATATATTTCTAATATACATAGAATTTCCAATATACATTTAAATGAAGCATTTTCCAATATACGTTTCAAACATATAACATTTCCAATATACATTTCAATGTATATATCTCCAATACATTTAAATGGAGCATTTTCCAATATACATTATACAAACATATAACATTTCCAATATACATTTAGTTAAATGAAGCATATATATTTCTAATATACATAGAATTAAAAATAATTGATAAGAAATATATACATTTAAATGAAGCACATATATTTCTAATATACATAGAATTTCCAATATACATTTAAATGAAGCATTTTCCAATATACATTTCAAACATATAACATTTCCGATATACATTTCAATGTATATATCTCCAATACATTTAAATGGAGCATTTTCCAATATACATTATACAAACATATAACATTTCCAATATACATTTAATTAAATGAAGCACATATATTTCTAATATACATAGAATTAAAAATAATTGATAAGAAATATATACATGTAAATGAAGCACATATATTTCTAATATATATAGAATTTCCAATATACATTTAAATGAAGCATTTTCCAATATACATTTCAAACATATAACATTTCCAATATACATTTCAATGTATATATCTCCAATACATTTAAATGGAGCATTTTCCAATATACATTTCAAACATATAACATTTCCAATATACATTTAATTAAATGAAGCATTTTCCAATATACATTTCAAATATATAACATTTCTAATATACATTTCCAATATACATTTCAATGTAATTTCTAATATTTTCAATGTATGTGCTTAGCGAACGCGTTCGGCTAAGCGCATTTGGTTAGCGAACGCGTTCGCTAACCAAATGCGCATGGCCGAACACGTTCGCTAAGCAAATGTGCATGGCCGAACGTGTTCGGCCATGCAACGGGTACCTGCACACATAAACACGTGCACGACACGAAGGCCGGCTCACAAACATTCACGCACGACACGAAGGCCGGCTCACAAACATTTCAAAGAGGCAATATTTCGCACCAATTTCTTGTTTTTTAAGGGTATGGTGCAGGGGAAACTTACGCTGGGAACAAGTGGGACGACGGGCGCGGGGACCATGGGTGGCGGCGGCGTGGGCGCGGGGACGATGACGGCGGCGGGGACCACGGTCGGGCGGCGGGGACGACAGGCGCGCGTGGGGTCGACGACGGCGGCGGCGCGGCGTGGGCGCGGGGACGACACACGGCGGCGGTGTGGGCGCGGGGACCACGGGCGGCGACGGCGACGGGCGGCGGCGACTGAGGAGACGAGGGGGCACCTACGGCGGTTTCGATCTGTGAGGAATGAGGGCGAAGTGAGGGAGGGAGAGAAGTCCCCGGCCTATATAGGTCCGGGGCCTTTAGCACCGGGTGCAACCACGACCCGGTGCGAAAGGGCCTTTAGCACCGGGTCGTGGCTGCACCCGGTGCTAAAGGCCCCCTTTAGCACCGGGTCTTCCCACCACCCGGTGCTAAAGGCCTTTTAGCACCGGGTCTTCTACACCCGGTGCTAAAGGGGGGAACTGTGCGCCAGACGAAGGCCTTTAGCACCGGGTGCAGCCACGACCCGGTGCTAAAGGCCCCCCTCTAGCACCGGGTCTTCTACACCCGGTGCTAAAAGCCGTAACTGGCGCCAAACGAAAATTGGGGGCCTTTAGCACCGGATTTTAGATGAACCCGGTGCTAAAGGGCCCAAATTTTCGTTTGGCGCCCAGTTTCCAAACCGGCCTTTAGCACCGGGGGCTACTATTTGGGAATCTTATAAATATAGTTTTTAATATATAGTTATTAATACTTGTTTTAATTCAGTTATTAATACCTATTAAAAATATATATTAAATAAGAAAATCTTATAAATTACTAGAAAATTTTATTACTTACTAGAAAATCTTATAACTTACTAGAAAATCTTATAAATTAATAGAAAATCTTATAAATTACTAGAAAATCTTATAAATTACTAGAAAATCTTATAACTTACTAGAAAATCTTGTAACTTATTAGAAAATCTTATAACTTACTAGAAAATCTTATAAATTACTAGAAAATCTTATACATTACAAAAATTGATAACTAAATCAAAGATTTTTGAACATTAAATGGTCTCAGATGAAAAAGTCATGAATACCAAAATTGCATATCTCATCAAGATCTACAATCTTTATTTAAGTCATTTTTGCATTTGAGAAAGTGGTAGTATACATTGTTCATTAATCCTAGATTCACTCACATAGTTTCTAAAACTTTGTTAGAGACTTGTCAAATTTGTACTACATGTTATGATCCATTTTGAAAATGACAAAAAGACCTAAATAAAGATTGTAGATCATGATGAAATATGAAACTTTGGTATTCATCACATTTTCATTTGACATCACCTAGTGTGAAAAAAACCTTGGTTGTAGTTGTCATTTTTAATTCAAAATTTGGATTGTTCAAACACGAGAAGATTTTTCAAAATAATAACATTAATAAGTTTCATAACTTGACAGAGTATGATTTTAGGAATTTTTAGGAAGAAAAATGATCTTTTTTGAAGTTTGTACGAGGGAGTACGACTAGTTACAACTTTTATACAGAGATTAAAAAGAAAAATTGTTCTTGTTCGTCCAGTGACGTGGCTCGTGTGCTAAAGGGCAACGTGGCCCCTCCTTTAGCACCGGGTCTTCCCACCACCCGGTGCTAAAGGACTTTCACCGAGTCTTCTACACCCGGTGCTAAAAGGGGGGAACTGTGCGCCAGACGAAGGCCTTTAGCACCGGGTGCAGCCACGACCCGGTGCTAAAGGCCGTAACTGGCGCCAAACGAAAATTGGGGGCCTTTAGCACCGGATTTTAGATCAACCCGGTGCTAAAGGCCCCAAATTTTCGTTTCGCGCCCAGTTTCCAAACCGGCCTTTAGCACCGGGGGCTACTATTTGGGAATCTTATAAATATAGTTTTTAATATATAGTTATTAATACTTGTTTTAATTCAGTTATTAATACCTATTAAAAATATATATTAAATAAGAAAATCTTATAAATTACTAGAAAATTTTATTAATTACTAGAAAATCTTATAACTTACTAGAAAATCTTATAAATTAATAGAAAATCTTATAAATTACTAGAAAATCTTATAAATTACTAGAAAATCTTATAACTTAGTAGAAAATCTTATGACTTACTAGAAAATCTTATAACTTACTAGAAAATCTTATAAATTACTAGAAAATCTTATAAATTACTAGAAAATCTTATACATTACAAAAATTGATAACTAAATCAAAGATTTTGGAACATTAAATGGTCTCAGATGAAAAAGTCATGAATACCAAAATTTCATATCTCATCAAGATCTACAATCTTTATTTAAGTCATTTTTGCATTTGAGAAAGTGGTAGTATACATTGTTCATTAATCCTAGATTCACTCACATAGTTTCTAAAACTTTGTTAGAGACTTGTCAAATTTGTACTACATGTTATGATCCATTTTGAAAATGACAAAATGACCTATATACATTTAATTAAATGAAGCATATATATTTCTAATATACATAGTATTAAAAATAATTGATAAGAAATATATACATTTAAATGAAGCACATATATTTCTAATATACATAGAATTTCCAATATACATTTAAATGAAGCATTTTCCAATATACATTTCAAACATATAACATTTTCAATATACATTTCAATGTATATATCTCCAATACATTTAAATGGAGCATTTTCCAATATACATTATACAAACATATAACATTTCCAATATACATTTAATTAAATGAAGCACATATATTTCTAATATACATAGAATTAAAAATAATTGATAAGAAATATATACATGTAAATGAAGCACATATATTTCTAATATACATAGAATTTCCAATATACATTTAAATGAAGCATTTTCCAATATACATTTCAAACATATAACATTTCCAATATACATTTGAATGTATATATCTCCAATACATTTAAATGGAGCATTTTCCAATATACATTTCAAACATATAACATTTCCAATATACATTTAATTAAATGAAGCATTTTCCAATATACATTTCAAATATATAACATTTCTAATATACATTTCCAATATACATTTCAATGTAATTTCTAATATTTTCAATGTATGTGCTTAGCGAACGCGTTCGGCTAAGCGCATTTGGTTAGCGAACGCGTTCGCTAACCAAATGCGCATGGCCGAACACGTTCGCTAAGCAAATGTGCCTGGCCGAACTCGGCCATGCAACGGGTACCTGCACACACAAACACGTGCACGACACGAAGGCCGGCTCACAAACATTCACGCACGACACGAAGGCCGGCTAACAAACATTTCACAGAGGCAATATTTCGCACCAATTTCTTGTTTTTTAAGGGTATGGTGCAGGGGAAACTTACGCTGGGAACAAGTGGGACGACGGGCGCGGGGACCATGGGTGGCGGCGGCGTGGGCGCGGGGACGATGACGGCGGCGGGGACCACGGTCGGGCGGCGGGGACGACAGGCGCGCGCGGGGTCGACGACGGCGGCGGGGACGACGGGCGGCGGCGCGGCGTGGGCGCGGGGACGACACACGGCGGCGGTGTGGGCGCGGGGACCACGGGCGGCGGCGACGACGGGCGACGGCGACGGGCGGCGGCTGAGGAGACGAGGGGGCACCTACGGCGGTTTCGATCTGTGAGGAATGAGGGCGAAGTGAGGGAGGGAGAGAAGTCCCCGGCCTATATAGGTCCGGGGCCTTTAGCACCGGGTGCAGCCACGACCCGGTGCGAAAGGGCCTTTAGCACCGGGTCGTGGCTGCACCCGGTGCTAAAGGCCCCCATTTAGCACCGGGTCTTCCCACCACCCGGTGCTAAAGGCCTTTTAGCACCGGGTCTTCTACACCCGGTGCTAAAGGGGGGAACTGTGCGCCAGACGAAGGCCTTTAGCACCGGGTGCAGCCACGACCCGGTGCTAAAGGCCCCCCCTTTAGCACCGGGTCTTCTACACCCGGTGCTAAAAGCCGTAACTGGCGCCAAACGAAAATTGGCGGCCTTTAGCACCGGATTTTAGATCAACCCGGTGCTAAAGGCCCCAAATTTTCGTTTGGCGCCCAGTTTCCAAACCGGCCTTTAGCACCGGGGGCTACTATTTGGGAATCTTATAAATATAGTTTTTAATATATAGTTATTAATACTTGTTTTAATTCAGTTATTAATACCTATTAAAAATATATATTAAATAAGAAAATCTTATAAATTACTAGAAAATTTTATTACTTACTAGAAAATCTTATAACTTACTAGAAAATCTTATAAATTAATAGAAAATCTAATAAATTACTAGAAAATCTTATAAATTACTAGAAAATCTTATAACTTACTAGAAAATCTTATAACTTACTAGAAAATCTTATAACTTACTAGAAAATCTTATAAATTACTAGAAAATCTTATAAATTACTAGAAAATCTTATACATTACAAAAATTGATAACTAAATCAAAGATTTTGGAACATTAAATGGTCTCAGATGAAAAAGTCATGAATACCAAAATTTCATATCTCATCAAGATCTACAATATTTATTTAAGTCATTTTTGCATTTGAGAAAGTGGTAGTATACATTGTTCATTAATCCTAGATTCACTCACATAGTTTCTAAAACTTTGTTAGAGACTTGTCAAATTTGTACTACATGTTATGATCCATTTTGAAAATGACAAAATGACCTATATACATTTAATTAAATGAAGCATATATATTTCTAATATACATAGAATTAAAAATAATTGATAAGAAATATATACATTTAAATGAAGCACATATATTTCTAATATACATAGAATTTCCAATATACATTTAAATGAAGCATTTTCCAATATACATTTCAAACATATAACATTTCCAATATACATTTCAATGTATATATCTCCAATACATTTAAATGGAGCATTTTCCAATATACATTATACAAACATATAACATTTCCAATATACATTTAATTAAATGAAGCACATATATTTCTAATATACATAGAATTAAAAATAATTGATAAGAAATATATACATGTAAATGAAGCACATATATTTCTAATATACATAGAATTTCCAATATACATTTAAATGAAGCATTTTCCAATATACATTTCAAACATATAACATTTCCAATATACATTTCAATGTATATATCTCCAATACATTTAAATGGAGCATTTTCCAATATACATTTCAAACATATAACATTTCCAATATACATTTAATTAAATGAAGCATTTTCCAATATACATTTCAAATATATAACATTTCTAATATATATTTCCAATACACATTTCAATGTAATTTCTAATATTTTCAATGTATGTGCTTAGCTAACGCGTTCGGCTAAGCGCATTTGGTTAGCGAACGCGTTCGCTAACCAAATGCGCATGGCCGAACACGTTCGCTAAGCAAATGTGACAAACACGTGCACGACACGAAGGCCGGCTCACAAACATTCACGCACGACACGAAGGCCGGCTCACAAACATTTCACAGAGGCAATATTTCGCACCAATTTCTTGTTTTTTAAGGGTATGGTGCAGGGGAAACTTACGCTGGGAACAAGTGGGACGACGGGCGCGGGGACCATGGGTGGCGGCGGCGTGGGCGCGGGGACGATGACGGCGGCGGGGACCACGGTCGGGCGGCGGGGACGACAGGCGCGCGCGGGGTCGACGACGGCGGCGGGGACGACGGGCGGCGGCGCGGCGTGGGCGCGGGGACGACACACGGCGGCGGTGTGGGCGCGGGGACCACGGGCGGCGGCGGCGACGGGCGACGGCGACGGGCGGCGGCGGCGGAGGAGACGAGGGGGCACCTACGGCGGTTTCGATCTGTGAGGAATAAGGGCGAAGTGAGGAAGGGAGAGAAGTCCCCGGCCTATATAGGTCTGGGGCCTTTAGCACCGGGTGCAGCCACGACCCGGTGCGAAAGGGCCTTTAGCACCGGGTCGTGGCTGCACCCGGTGCTAAAGGCCCCCCTTTAGCACCGGGTCTTCCCACCACCCGGTGCTAAAGGCCTTTTAGCACCGGGTCTTCTACACCCGGTGCTAAAGGGGGGAACTGTGCCCCAGACGAAGGCCTTTAGCACCGGGTGCAGCCACGACCCGGTGCTAAAGGCCCCCCTTTAGCACCGGGTCTTCTACACCCGGTGCTAAAAGCCGTAACTGGCGCCAAACGAAAATTGGGGGCCTTTAGCACCGGATTTTAGATCAACCCGGTGCTAAAGGCCCCAAATTTTCGTTTGGCGCCCAGTTTCCAAACCGGCCTTTAGCACCGGGGGCTACTATTTGGGAATCTTATAAATATAGTTTTTAATATATAGTTATTAATACTTGTTTTAATTCAGTTATTAATACCTATTAAAAATATATATTAAATAAGAAAATCTTATAAATTACTAGAAAATTTTATTACTTACTAGAAAATCTTATAACTTACTAGAAAATCTTATAAATTAATAGAAAATCTTATAAATTACTAGAAAATCTTATAAATTACTAGAAAATCTTATAACTTACTAGAAAATCTTGTAACTTATTAGAAAATCTTATAACTTACTAGAAAATCTTATAAATTACTAGAAAATCTTATACATTACAAAAATTGATAACTAAATCAAAGATTTTTGAACATTAAATGGTCTCAGATGAAAAAGTCATGAATACCAAAATTGCATATCTCATCAAGATCTACAATCTTTATTTAAGTCATTTTTGCATTTGAGAAAGTGGTAGTATACATTGTTCATTAATCCTAGATTCACTCACATAGTTTCTAAAACTTTGTTAGAGACTTGTCAAATTTGTACTACATGTTATGATCCATTTTGAAAATGACAAAAAGACCTAAATAAAGATTGTAGATCATGATGAAATATGAAACTTTGGTATTCATCACATTTTCATTTGACATCACCTAGTGTGAAAAAAACCTTGGTTGTAGTTGTCATTTTTAATTCAAAATTTGGATTGTTCAAACACGAGAAGATTTTTCAAAATAATAACATTAATAAGTTTCATAACTTGACAGAGTATGATTTTAGGAATTTTTAGGAAGAAAAATGATCTTTTTTGAAGTTTGTACGAGGGAGTACGACTAGTTACAACTTTTATACAGAGATTAAAAAGAAAAATTGTTCTTGTTCGTCCAGTGACGTGGCTCGTGTGCTAAAGGGCAACGTGGCCCCTCCTTTAGCACCGGGTCTTCCCACCACCCGGTGCTAAAGGACTTTCACCGAGTCTTCTACACCCGGTGCTAAAAGGGGGGAACTGTGCGCCAGACGAAGGCCTTTAGCACCGGGTGCAGCCACGACCCGGTGCTAAAGGCCGTAACTGGCGCCAAACGAAAATTGGGGGCCTTTAGCACCGGATTTTAGATCAACCCGGTGCTAAAGGCCCCAAATTTTCGTTTCGCGCCCAGTTTCCAAACCGGCCTTTAGCACCGGGGGCTACTATTTGGGAATCTTATAAATATAGTTTTTAATATATAGTTATTAATACTTGTTTTAATTCAGTTATTAATACCTATTAAAAATATATATTAAATAAGAAAATCTTATAAATTACTAGAAAATTTTATTAATTACTAGAAAATCTTATAACTTACTAGAAAATCTTATAAATTAATAGAAAATCTTATAAATTACTAGAAAATCTTATAAATTACTAGAAAATCTTATAACTTACTAGAAAATCTTATGACTTACTAGAAAATCTTATAACTTACTAGAAAATCTTATAAATTACTAGAAAATCTTATAAATTACTAGAAAATCTTATACATTACAAAAATTGATAACTAAATCAAAGATTTTGGAACATTAAATGGTCTCAGATGAAAAAGTCATGAATACCAAAATTTCATATCTCATGAAGATCTACAATCTTTATTTAAGTCATTTTTGCATTTGAGAAAGTGGTAGTATACATTGTTCATTAATCCTAGATTCACTCACATAGTTTCTAAAACTTTGTTAGAGACTTGTCAAATTTGTACTACATATTATGATCCATTTTGAAAATGACAAAATGACCTATATACATTTAATTAAATGAAGCATATATATTTCTAATATACATAGTATTAAAAATAATTGATAAGAAATATATACATTTAAATGAAGCACATATATTTCTAATATACATAGAATTTCCAATATACATTTAAATGAAGCATTTTCCAATATACATTTCAAACATATAACATTTTCAATATACATTTCAATGTATATATCTCCAATACATTTAAATGGAGCATTTTCCAATATACATTATACAAACATATAACATTTCCAATATACATTTAATTAAATGAAGCACATATATTTCTAATATACATAGAATTAAAAATAATTGATAAGAAATATATACATGTAAATGAAGCACATATATTTCTAATATACATAGAATTTCCAATATACATTTAAATGAAGCATTTTCCAATATACATTTCAAACATATAACATTTCCAATATACATTTGAATGTATATATCTCCAATACATTTAAATGGAGCATTTTCCAATATACATTTCAAACATATAACATTTCCAATATACATTTAATTAAATGAAGCATTTTCCAATATACATTTCAAATATATAACATTTCTAATATACATTTCCAATATACATTTCAATGTAATTTCTAATATTTTCAATGTATGTGCTTAGCGAACGCGTTCGGCTAAGCGCATTTGGTTAGCGAACGCGTTCGCTAACCAAATGCGCATGGCCGAACACGTTCGCTAAGCAAATGTGCCTGGCCGAACTCGGCCATGCAACGGGTACCTGCACACACAAACACGTGCACGACACGAAGGCCGGCTCACAAACATTCACGCACGACACGAAGGCCGGCTAACAAACATTTCACAGAGGCAATATTTCGCACCAATTTCTTGTTTTTTAAGGGTATGGTGCAGGGGAAACTTACGCTGGGAACAAGTGGGACGACGGGCGCGGGGACCATGGGTGGCGGCGGCGTGGGCGCGGGGACGATGACGGCGGCGGGGACCACGGTCGGGCGGCGGGGACGACAGGCGCGCGCGGGGTCGACGACGGCGGCGGGGACGACGGGCGGCAGCGCGGCGTGGGCGCGGGGACGACACATGGCGGCGGTGTGGGCGCGGGGACCACGGGCGGCGGCGACGACGGGCGACGGCGACGGGCGGCGGCTGAGGAGACGAGGGGGCACCTACGGCGGTTTCGATCTGTGAGGAATGAGGGCGAAGTGAGGGAGGGAGAGAAGTCCCCGGCCTATATAGGTCCGGGGCCTTTAGCACCGGGTGCAGCCACGACCCGGTGCGAAAGGGCCTTTAGCACCGGGTCGTGGCTGCACCCGGTGCTAAAGGCCCCCCTTTAGCACCGGGTCTTCCCATCACCCGGTGCTAAAGGCCTTTTAGCACCGGGTCTTCTACACCCGGTGCTAAAGGGGGGAACTGTGCGCCAGACGAAGGCCTTTAGCACCGGGTGCAGCCACGACCCGGTGCTAAAGGCCCCCCCTTTAGCACCGGGTCTTCTACACCCGGTGCTAAAAGCCGTAACTGGCGCCAAACGAAAATTGGCGGCCTTTAGCACCGAATTTTAGATCAACCCGGTGCTAAAGGCCCCAAATTTTCGTTTGGCGCCCAGTTTCCAAACCGGCCTTTAGCACCGGGGGCTACTATTTGGGAATCTTATAAATATAGTTTTTAATATATAGTTATTAATACTTGTTTTAATTCAGTTATTAATACCTATTAAAAATATATATTAAATAAGAAAATCTTATAAATTACTAGAAAATTTTATTACTTACTAGAAAATCTTATAACTTACTAGAAAATCTTATAAATTAATAGAAAATCTAATAAATTACTAGAAAATCTTATAAATTACTAGAAAATCTTATAACTTACTAGAAAATCTTATAACTTACTAGAAAATCTTATAACTTACTAGAAAATCTTATAAATTACTAGAAAATCTTATAAATTACTAGAAAATCTTATACATTACAAAAATTGATAACTAAATCAAAGATTTTGGAACATTAAATGGTCTCAGATGAAAAAGTCATGAATACCAAAATTTCATATCTCATCAAGATCTACAATATTTATTTAAGTCATTTTTGCATTTGAGAAAGTGGTAGTATACATTGTTCATTAATCCTAGATTCACTCACATAGTTTCTAAAACTTTGTTAGAGACTTGTCAAATTTGTACTACATGTTATGATCCATTTTGAAAATGACAAAATGACCTATATACATTTAATTAAATGAAGCATATATATTTCTAATATACATAGAATTAAAAATAATTGATAAGAAATATATACATTTAAATGAAGCACATATATTTCTAATATACATAGAATTTCCAATATACATTTAAATGAAGCATTTTCCAATATACATTTCAAACATATAACATTTCCAATATACATTTCAATGTATATATCTCCAATACATTTAAATGGAGCATTTTCCAATATACATTATACAAACATATAACATTTCCAATATACATTTAATTAAATGAAGCACATATATTTCTAATATACATAGAATTAAAAATAATTGATAAGAAATATATACATGTAAATGAAGCACATATATTTCTAATATACATAGAATTTCCAATATACATTTAAATGAAGCATTTTCCAATATACATTTCAAACATATAACATTTCCAATATACATTTCAATGTATATATCTCCAATACATTTAAATGGAGCATTTTCCAATATACATTTCAAACATATAACATTTCCAATATACATTTAATTAAATGAAGCATTTTCCAATATACATTTCAAATATATAACATTTCTAATATATATTTCCAATATACATTTCAATGTAATTTCTAATATTTTCAATGTATGTGCTTAGCTAACGCGTTCGGCTAAGCGCATTTGGTTAGCGAACGCATTCGCTAACCAAATGCGCATGGCCGAACACGTTCGCTAAGCAAATGTGACAAACACGTGCACGACACGAAGGCCGGCTCACAAACATTCACGCACGACACGAAGGCCGGCTCACAAACATTTCACAGAGGCAATATTTCGCACCAATTTCTTGTTTTTTAAGGGTATGGTGCAGGGGAAACTTACGCTGGGAACAAGTGGGACGACGGGCGCGGGGACCATGGGTGGCGGCGGCGTGGGCGCGGGGACGATGACGGCGGCGGGGACCACGGTCGGGCGGCGGGGACGACAGGCGCGCGCGGGGTCGACGACGGCGGCGGGGACGACGGGCGGCGGCGCGGCGTGGGCGCGGGGACGACACACGGCGGCGGTGTGGGCGCGGGGACCACGGGCGGCGGCGGCGACGGGCGACGGCGACGGGCGGCGGCGGCGGAGGAGACGAGGGGGCACCTACGGCGGTTTCGATCTGTGAGGAATAAGGGCGAAGTGAGGAAGGGAGAGAAGTCCCCGGCCTATATAGGTCTGGGGCCTTTAGCACCGGGTGCAGCCACGACCCGGTGCGAAAGGGCCTTTAGCACCTGGTCGTGGCTGCACCCGGTGCTAAAGGCCCCCCTTTAGCACCGGGTCTTCCCACCACCCGGTGCTAAAGGCCTTTTAGCACCGGGTCTTCTACACCCGGTGCTAAAGGGGGGAACTGTGCCCCAGACGAAGGCCTTTAGCACCGGGTGCAGCCACGACCCGGTGCTAAAGGCCCCCTTTAGCACCGGGTCTTCTACACCCGGTGCTAAAAGCCGTAACTGGCGCCAAACGAAAATTGGGGGCCTTTAGCACCGGATTTTAGATCAACCCGGTGCTAAAGGCCCCAAATTTTCGTTTGGCGCCCAGTTTCCAAACCGGCCTTTAGCACCGGGGGCTACTATTTGGGAATCTTATAAATATAGTTTTTAATATATAGTTATTAATACTTGTTTTAATTCAGTTATTAATACCTATTAAAAATATATATTAAATAAGAAAAACTTATAAATTACTAGAAAATTTTATTACTTACTAGAAAATCTTATAACTTACTAGAAAATCTTATAAATTAATAGAAAATCTTATAAATTACTAGAAAATCTTATAAATTACTAGAAAATCTTATAACTTACTAGAAAATCTTGTAACTTACTAGAAAATCTTATAACTTACTAGAAAATCTTATAAATTACTAGAAAATCTTATACATTACAAAAATTGATAACTAAATCAAAGATTTTTGAACATTAAATGGTCTCAGATGAAAAAGTCATGAATACCAAAATTTCATATCTCATCAAGATCTACAATCTTTATTTAAGTCATTTTTGCATTTGAGAAAGTGGTAGTATACATTGTTCATTAATCCTAGATTCACTCACATAGTTTCTAAAACTTTGTTAGAGACTTGTCAAATTTGTACTACATGTTATGATCCATTTTGAAAATGACAAAATGACCTATATAAAGATTGTAGATCATGATGAAATATGAAACTTTGGTATTCATCACATTTTCATTTGACATCACCTATTGTGAAAAAAACCTTGGTTGTAGTTGTCATTTTTAATTCAAAATTTGGATTGTTCAAACACGAGAAGATTTTTCAAAATAATAACATTAATAAGTTTCATAACTTGATAGAGTATGATTTTAGGAATTTTTAGGAAGAAAAATGATCTTTTTTAAAGTTTGTACGAGGGAGAACGACTAGTTACAACTTTTATACAGAGATTAAAAAGAAAAATTGTTCTTGTTCGTCCAGTGACGTGGCTCGTGTGCGCCCGGTGACGTGGACTTTGGCTCCCGCGGCCTGGTCGTGGACTTTAGCACCGGGTGTAGCCACGACCCGGTGCTAAAGGACCTTTAGCACCGGGTGCAACCAAGACCCGGTGCTAAAGGCCCTTAGACCTGGTCGGTGCTAGAAAATCTTATAAATTAATAGAAAATCTTATAAATTACTAGAAAATCAATATAAAATGCTAGAAAATCTTATAAATTACTAGAAAATCTTATAAATTACTAGAAAATCAATATAAAATGCTAGAAAATCATATAAATCAATAAAAAAATTTATAAATTACTATAAAATCTTATAAATTACTAGAAAATCAATATAAAATGCTAGAAAATCTTATAAATTACTAGAAAATCTTATAAATTACTAGAAAATCAATATAAAATGCTAGAATATCTTATAAATCAATAGAAAATTTTATAAATTACTATAAAATCTTATAAATTACTGGAAAATCAATATAAAATGCTAGAAAATCTTATAAATTACTAGAAAATCTTATAAATTACTAGAAAATCAATATAAAATGCTAGAAAATCTTATAAATCAATAGAAAATTTTATAAATTACTATAAAATCTTATAAATTACTAGAAAATCAATATAAAATGCTAGAAAATCTTATAAATTACTAGAAAATCTTATAAATTACTAGAAAATCAATATAAAATGCTAATAAATTGGGAGGAACATAGTGAAATTAAATTACATGGCATCATCGTTTACTCGGACACTAATAAACTTCCTCTTTACAAATGTTCCTTGATTGTGATCACGCCGTAGATACGGTGTCTCCTCCGCCGCTAACAGGATGCTTGGGTCATTAGCCACTGAGAATGGAGGCCGGCCATCGAGCATATCATAATGTTCATCCGTCTTGTCCTCAACTCCTACGATTTTTCTCTTTCCAGGAAGAACTATATGACGCTTTGGCTCGTCTTGTGATGGGTCCATTTGCTTACCCGCACCTTTCTTATCCACCCCTTTCTTCGGTCTGCTAGCCATGTCCTTCACATAAAAAACTTGTGTGAGAGCTTTGCCCAGGACGAACGGTTCGTCTAGAAAGCCAATCTTGTTTAGGTCCACTAACGTCATTCCATAGTCCGCATCAACTTTAACACCTCCTCCAGTCAGCTTCACCCATTGGCACTTGAACAGTGGGATCTTCAAAGGTCCGTACTCTAGTTCCCATATCTCCTCTATGATTCCATAGTATGTGTTTGTATTGCCATTGGTGTCTGTCGCGTCGATCCGGACACCACTGTTTTGGTTGGTGCTTTTCTTGTCATGGGCTCTTGTGTAAAATGTATACCCATTGATGTCGTATCCTTGGAATGTCAAGATCGTGCTCGATGGACCTCTAGCTACAAAAGCTAGCTGCGCGTCAATGCCCTCGACACCCATAAGACGTCTTCGCAACCAATCGGCGAAAGTAGTATTGTGCAGACGCTGAATGAAGGCCGCAGACTTTGTTGAGTTTTCGTCCCTGAGAATCTGCATGTGCTCCTCGATGTACGGAGCAACTAAGGTTGATTGTTGCAAAACTGTGAGGTGCGCTTTACGAAATGTCTCAACGTCCTTGATCACCATCGATCTTCTCCCCAGTGTGCCCTTTCCACCAAGTCTCCCCCTCGTGATGGGATTCGGGCACACCAATCGGCATAAGATCGTCGACAAAGTCAACACAGAATTCAATGACCTCCTCCGTTTTGTATCCCTTAGCAATGCATCCTTCTGGACGAGAACGATTACGGACATACTTCTTTAGGACAACGAAGAACCTCTCAAATGGGAACATGTTGTGTAGAAAGACTGGGCCCAATATACGAATCTCTTTGACGAGGTGAACCAATAGATGTGTCATGATATTGAAGAAGGATGGTGGAAAGATCATCTCAAAGCTGACAAGACATTGCACCACGTCGTTTTGTAGCTGATCTAAATGGTCTGGATTGATCACCTTCTGAGAAATTGCATTGAGGAATGCACATAGCTTCACAATGGCTTTCCGCACGTTAACTGGTAGCACACCCCTGAGTATGACGGGAAGCAGCTGTGTCATCAACACATGGCAGTCGTGAGACTTCAGGTTTGTGAACTTCTTCTCTTTCATATTTATTATTCCCTTAATATTGGAGGAGTAGCCAGACGGAACCTTGATACTGTTCAAGCATTCAAACATGCTTGCCTTCTCTTCTTTGCTGAGAGTGAAGCTGGCAGGACGCAAGTACTGGCGTCCTTTGTCTCTCTTTTCTGGATGTAGATCAGTCCGTTGCTTCAATCGTTTCAGCTCCTGACGTGCTTCCAGTGTATCTTTTGGCTGCCCATAAGTACCCAGGAAGCTTATCAAGTTCACGCAAAGATTCTTCGTCAGATGCATCACATCAATCGCGTTACGGACCTCTAAACGTTGCCAATAAGGTAGCTCCCAAAAGATAGACTTCTTCTTCCACATCGCGGCACGACCATCCTCGCCCGTCGGAGCAGCCTGGCTTCCGTCTCCCTTGCCAAACACCACGTGTAGGTCCTTCACCATATCAAATAGCTCTTCTCCACTCCGGTGTCTCGGCTTTGTACGGCGGTCAGCATTCCCGCCAAAATGCGCACATTTCTTTCGTAGCTCATGCTTCGCCGGAAGGAATCGACGGTGACCCATGTACACAACTTTACGACAATGTTTCAAATACATGCTTTCGGTTTCCTCTAAACAGTGAGTGCATGCTTTATATCCTTTGTTTGATTGTACTGATAGGTTACTTAGTGCAGGCCAGTCGTTGATGCTTATGAAAAGCAGTGCTCGAAGGTCAAACTGCTCCTGCTTGTCCTCATCCCACACGCTAACACCTTCATTCTTCCACAGCTCCAAAAGTTCGTCAACCAATGGTCTTAGGTACACATCAATGTCGTTGCCAGGTTGCTTTGGGCCTTCGATGAGCACTGGCATCATAATGAACTTCCGCTTCATGCAGAGCCAGGGGGGTAGGTTGTAGATACAAACAGTCACGGGCCAAGTGCTATGACTACTGCTCATTTCACCAAAAGGGTTCATGCCATCGGTACTTAAAACAAGCCTAACATTCCTCGCATCAGCATCAAACTCCGGGAATGCTCTGTCGATGTTCCTCCACTGGGATCCATCGGCGGGGTGTCTCAACATGCCATCCTGCTTACGTTCTTCTTTGTGCCAGCGCATCAGTTTGGCATGGAATTTGTTCCTGAACAAACGCTTCAGACGAGGAATCAGAGGGAAATACCACATCACCTTCGCAGGGATTTGTTTCTTAGAACGCTCTCCCCCAACATCATCAGGGTCGTCCCGCCTGATCTTGTATCGTGCGCAGGTGCAAACCGGACAACGATCCAAGTGTTCGTACTGTCCGCGATAGAGGATACAGTCATTAGGACACGCATGTATCTTCTGCACCTCCAAACCGAGAGGGCAAACAACACGTTTTGCTTGATATGTCGTCGATGGCAATGTGTTACCCTCTGGAAGAATCTTCTTTACGAGTTTCAGTAGCTCCTCGAAACCCTTATCAGTAACACCATTTGCTGCCTTCCACTGCAGAAGTTCAAGTGTGCTACCCAACTTCTTTAGCCCCTCTTTGCAATCTGGGTACAGGTCAGTCTTGTGGTCCTGCAACATGCGCTGTATCTTTTTCAGTTCCTTATCGTTGCCGCAGTCTTTCTCGGCATCACGCAACATTTGCCCGAGTCCATCAGTAGGTTCATTTTCCTGAGCAACATCTTCCTGAGCATCGCCTTCCCGAGCAACATCTTCCTCATCGGCATCACCCATTGCAGCATCTGCAAAGGAACCGTAGTATTGAGCCAATAACGGAAAGTTGTCATCGGCCTCGTCTTCTTCATCTTCATCCAATAGAATTCCTCTTTCACCGTGCTTCGTCCAAATAGAATAATTCCTCATGAAATCGTGCCTCATCAAATGCACCTGAAGACAACCTCTTTGTTTGTACGATTGTATATTTTTACAATGGGTGCATGGGCAGAACATGAAACCGGACGGCGCCTGTTAGCCTCGGCGACATCGAGAAACGTCCTAAGGCCATCACGGAACGCCTGAGCGTGGGGGTCCCCGTACATCCATTGTCTATTCATCTGCATTATTAACCAATAACAAATATACAATACAATTTAAAGATAACAAAATTTAATATATAAATAAATACAAATTATAATATATATTCCTTTATATAAATAAATTCACAAAACACATTACTATATTCATTAAATATAACATTACTATAAGACTTATACGATTTATAAGATTTATAAGATTTTCTATTAATTTATAATATTTTCTAGCATTTTATATTGATTTTCTAGTAATTTATAAGATTTTATAGTAATTTATAAGATTTTCTATTAATTTATAAGATTTTATAGCATTTTATATTGATTTTCTAGTAATTTCTAAAACTACATTACTATAAGCCTTATAACTATTCACAAGTCATACAAATCAAAATACTAACTAGACTGCTTTCTCTCTTCATTTAAAACACAACATGAACACTCTCTCCACCATGAACTCAAGCTCTCTCCTCTCTCTCCTCCAAGAACACAAGCTCTCTCTAGCTAGCTTTACTTTGATTCACAAATCCCGATCTATTTCTAAATCTTTAAAGGATTTAAAGCTAAATAAAACATTAGAGAATGAAAGAGTGTACCTTGTAGTGCTCCTTAGATGAGTAGAATCTTCACAAATTTTGAAAAACAATTTGGGCAGCACCTCCCCTCCCACGGCCGAGCAGCATGAACACAGCTCCTAAGTGTTCAGCTGGCTCAGGCGGGGGAGGGAGAAGCCCCTATATTCAAACACATCAGCACCGGGTCGTGGCAAGACCCGGTGCTAATGTGCACCCTTTAGCACCGGGTGCAGCCACGACCCGGTGCGAAATGGCCTCGGCACATTAGCACCGGGTGCTGGCTGCACCCGGTGCTAAAGGGGGCGCATTAGCACCGGGTCTTGCCATGACCCGGTGCTAATGTGTCCGCCCTGACACACCTCCGCGCCGCCCCCGCTCCTAGCCGTTGGACTCGGTGCTGAAGCTCCATCAGCACTGGGTCCAAAAATGGCCGAGGCGGAGGAGGCGGGCGGATGTGAAGGATTCTGGTAGTGAATATTAATTAGTATTGGGATGAAACACCATTCCCTTGGCCCATTTAGCTAAACTGCCCAAACTTCCTGCTGACCTTGGTTAAAAAGCACGACGCGGCCTGCTGCAACCCTAATTTTATTTCTCCCTGCCCACTTTCTCTTCAAACGTTGCGGCAGCGGCCTCCGTCGAGGGCCACTTCCGTATCCTCCTCCCCCGTCCCCTCCGCTTCGGCACAGGCGACGACGGCGGCTGCGAGCAGGCTTCGATCCGCATCAGGCCCTAAGGGCGTGGAGGTGGAGGCTAGGCGGGCGGCGGCCACAACCAGTGCAAGGTCCTGCGGGCGGTGGCTGTGCGTGCAGGGCGGGCGGTGGCTCCGACTGACGAGCATGGAGGTATGAGACTTTTAAATAGCATCTCTGTTTTAAATCGCCGTCTCTCTCTGTACACCGTCTCTCTCTTCCATCCATCTCATACTGCTTCACATAGCTTCGGCCGGCTCAATCGCCATAAGGCTGCGCTGCCTGCCTTCCTCGCTTCGCCCGCGCGCGCTGCGCGGCTCCTGAACAGCTTGCACTGGTCGCTCATCCTAGCTGGTGCCTTCGATGGAAAGGACCTGGCTGATGGCTGCAGCGATGGTAGAGGGACAGGCTGCAGCGAGAGCAGAGAGAGACGGCACTTTCAGTTTCAATAGATAACATATGTGTGCTGGTTAGATACTGAGAGAGCAGTAATTAATTTTTTTAGCTAAGCCAAGAAACAAGTAGTGGTGGAATAAATGGGATGCTAAATTTATTTGTTCAACTCTTGTTTGATTCGTCTGAGTGGTAGAGCTTACTGAATATTAACTATTATTATTTACCATAAAACGATTAATTTGTTAGTTACAAGTATAAATAAAATAGCTGTCATGCAAATGCCTTATTCAGTGTACAGATCTTCTTTGGAATATTGTCATGATTAAATTCCTGCAATACATGTCATACACTTGCCTTGTTGCTTGTAGCTGCGGATTCATCGGTTAACTTTGACAAGAAAGATTCTTTGTACAGGTTACTAGAAAGGCTCTCATTCAAAATTGTGTACGGGAGTTGGGGATTTTGAACTTTTGACTGTTATTGGTAGATCAATTTGTGCATGTCAGGACAGCGATATACATGGTATTATCTTTTCCCCTTTTGAATTATATCCAATCTGTGATGTATATTGGAGCTGTGAATTTGATAAGTATGGAATATTTGTGTGATTGACATATAAGTAACTCACTGTTATTATCCGTCTTTGCAGGAGGCAGCAATTAAGAAAGTATGGAGTATAATGCACAGAGACTCCACTTATGTCTAAGGTCATAACATTGCCTTGCGATATCATTGCTTCGCACTATTTGTTAAAATTGTGTAATATTATTCTCATATAATCAGTTGTCTGACTATACTGACGGATCCAGCTAAAATAAAAGGGAGATGCAGACTTGCACAGGTTGAGACATGCGCAAAAGTCTGATGAGAAAGGAGGAAAGACAGCTGACGAGCCATTTAAACTGCATGCCGTGAAAGCAAGGGAAGATGAGCCTGCTCTCATGTGATGTGGTAATTAGTAAAGGAAGCAGCAGTTCTTATTATGTTTTGCAACTATTACCTATAGTTTAGAACATCAAATCTTGTTCTACATTATATTTATTGTAGAGACGAATGAACCATTGATTCTATGTTTGACTGACTGATTAATATTGTGTTCAGTCATGTGGACAACTGATAGCTTGGCTTGATTAATACTAGTTGAAATATTTCACTAATGTTAATGATCATTTTCAGGAGCATGATCTTGAGGTTTGAGTGGAGTGCATGATTTATGGGATGATCAATATGAAGGCAACCTTGGCTTCAGAGCTGCATAACTCATTATATTTTGTTGTTTTCAAAATAGTTAGGCGTGTTGGACACCATTGTGTGTTCCACTTGTGCGTGTGTTTAGACTAAATGCTGTGTCAGATACATTGGATGGATTATTTACATTTGTGCATGAATAAATTTTTTTTTGGGTTCATGGATGTCTAAATGACTATCGTGGCATAAGCTTGACGTTGCAATTATATGGTATAGCAACAAAAAACCCTAGATGCAAAGAAACATAAGGCGTGGCAATAGGATTTCTAAATTATAGCAATGCAGCGGTAAGCGTGGCAACATGTCTAAGTATAGCAACCACATTTATTGGCCGTGGCAATAGAGAGACATCGTATAGCAACCATAATATTTAGTGTTGCAATAGGGAAGAAGTCTGTAGCCTCCAAGTTTTTGTAGTGGCAATAGAGGTGTCACGTATAGCAACCACTGTAGTAGCGTGGTAATAGAGAGTTCTTCTATGGCAACCAAAATGTTTAATGTTGCAATAAAGGGTCCCTCCTATAGCAACCATAAGGGTAATGTTTCAATAGGGCATATATTTTGCAATGCTACAAACATGTAGCAATAAGGTTTGCTACAACACCTAGTATCGTTGCCACTTACACTATTGCTACATTTTCTTTATGTGGTAATAGATAGCTCTTCCAATGCCTGGTGCGTTGCAATAGTAATGATTGAAACACCCACGATGGTTGCTGATACAAAGACTTACAACGCTACTTTTGTGTTGCAAAAAGATTCTTGGTGTTGCAATAGGGGAAACACAATGGCAACACCCAAAATAAACTATGGTGCAAACTTTGGACTACATTTGCAATGGCAACGCCTCGCAACGCTAAAATTCTGTTGCCATTGTATCTATTGCAACCATTTTGGGCATTTTGCAACACTTTTCCGGCGTTCCATTATACACAAAACCTTGTAGTGTATCCTCATCACAATCACTATCACTCTCTTCTTCATCCATCGTTACCTTTGAAGTACTTTTTGCCATGAGGCAATGAGGCTTGGAGAAGAGAGATGGAGCTTCCTTGATGGCAATCCCAGCAAGACTCGTTGTTGGCTTGTCATCATCATCATCATCACTTGCATCGGAATCTCACTCAACAAAGTAGGCTTGCCCATTTTTCTCCTTCTTGTAATACTTCTTCTTCTTGTGGTCATTCTTCTTGTTCTTGTCAAACTTGTCTTCTTTCTTGTTTGGACAATTCATTGATATATGCCCCTTTTCACCACAAGAGAAGCAATCTTTTTCTTCAAATGGATTCTTCCTTGAGAATTGATTTTTCTTCCCAAACTTCTTCTTCTCAAGAATTTTCTTAAGCCCTCTAACAATGAGAGCCATCTCCTCATCCGAGTCATCTTCTTTTTCTTCAAGATGAGTATCTTCTTGAGTAGCTTGAGCCTTGAGAGCAATGTTCTTCTTCTCTTCATTTGTTGCTTGACCATTAGCTTCTTTTTGAGATTGCTTGAAGATATCATGTGTGAGTACTTCACCAAGCACCCGTAGGAGTGTATTTCTTCAAGTCTTCTCTCACTAGCATTGTGACAATTGTCTCATATTTTTCCGGAGACTCCTAAGAATTTTTCTAGAGAAATCTTGATCCGGCACATTATAATCAAGACACTTTAGCTCATTCACAATCTCATTCAACCGATTGAACATGGTTGAAACGTCTTCATCCTTCTTCATAGTAAACTCATTTAATTTTCCTTGGAGTACATAGAGCTTGGCTTCTTTAACCGATGATGTTCTCTCATAGATTTCCGCTAGCTTGTTCCACACATCCTTTGCAACTCTAATGCCCTTTACACGGTTGAATTGATCACGAGATAGAGCTTCATACAATATGCACAAAGCTTCCTCATTAAGGTCCTCATTATCAAAGTCTTTTTCGGTCTTGTTGTCTTTGTCTAGGATGACAAACCCGTCCTCAACAATTTCCCAAATTTTTCTTCCGGCCGTCCTTAGATAGGTAGTCATCCTAGTCTTCCAATAATCATAATCTTCCCCATCAAAGTAAGGAACCTTCCTTTGCTTCATTTTGCCTTCTCTAGCCATTTTAATCCTACTCCGGGATGATTAAATATGAAACGAACCGGATTTCCAATTACGAGAATCCGACTCCATGTACCCTTGTGATAGTCCCAGGAACAACAGCTATTACGTACATAACTCATTTCAACGGAAATCACATCCATACAACGATTAAGACCATCAAACATGTTATAGATACATAACGGTATGGTACAAGCCCTCTGGGCTAAACGACAAAAGGAAAACAACTACGCAGCGGATAGCTATAAGCTTCTGGTGCTTCGGGCCTTCACCCCCACAGGCATCCTTGAACGCAGCGCACAGCCCTCATTTGCATCATCCGTCGTGGTTGATCTTGTACTCGGAGTCTTCTCCTGTGTACCCAAAGACTGTCCCCAAGAAAATGGGACAGGTCCACGTCACCAACCATAATATGCAGCAAAGCTTTATAGTGGCCTATACTAGTAATAAAATATTCAAGGAGTGTAAGCTGGGGGTTTTTCCTATGCGCGCAGCAGCAACGTAACCAAGTTCATCTCATCTCCAAACACCATTCCTCGCAAGCACATACTCTCCCCAAACCACCCATCAATCTCACAACCACATCGGGCTCGTCCTGCCTCAACAGGTTCCCGCAATGTTCACCCGCCAACTCCTTTCACTCACTAGTCGACTCGGTGAGCTCCCTCCCCACCTTGTCTCAACAGCCTCAGCTGGTCCAACCTCTCATAACCCAAATTCAAGGATAAGGTGAGAAAAGCAGCTTCCAATGCTAATCTGGATGGATCAGATGCAGGATCGTCCATGACCATGGACACGGCTATACGTATAGTTTTCACTCTGCAGAGGTTGTACTCCAGGAACCACCCGGGCTGCGAGCTGGTGCCCCAGCTCGAGACGCAGCCCACAGCAAAGACCCTATAAAGCAACGGTACCATCCTGCTTCCCTGGGCTCGGGAAACATCCGCACGCTAACATCTGCCCCAGGGATGTGAAACCTTCCCACCGGGGCCAGTCGGGGGCAGTGGTATATCAGGGAGAGTACGCCGCAACGAGTCCCCCTTACACATATCAAGCTCGATCCTCCTACAGTCCTGGTACCGCACTAGATAGGCTTGCTGGAACCCTACCCATTCTGGGTAGATGGTGAGCACCGTAATTCCCACTTCCGAAAGGCATCCTGATGCAGTCCTTAATTGTCGGCAAGGCGAGTATCAGCATCAAAAGCGATCCGCCGCAACGGTTCGCAATCGGCACCCATTACAGGTATGGCCGCCCAAACTCCTCAAAAGTAACCAAGTGACCATGTACCTGCAATAGGTACTCCGTAGGAACTGTCCGAGTTCAGTTCCCAAGCACCCCGGTCAAACGATCGGGTTGTTATCACTCGCCTCCACCGCCTAGCTGCACTACTCCTCCCAAGCCACCCAACTCATGCCAAGAAGTTCAATCACAACCATCCCAACACATGTATAGCATAGCATATCTCATAAAGTGAGTAGTAGATAGCAAGGTAACAGGATAATAACAAAGGCAGTGCAGGTTTATCATGCGAGTAAAGTAAAGCGCTAGCATACTAGTTTGCATGTCTAATAGGTATTTCAGAGATGGTCGGGTGTGAACCTGGGTATTGCTTGTCCTCTTCATTTCAGTAGTTGATGTAGTCATCAGCATCCTTCCGCGACTCGGGAGCTCCTAATTACGCGGGAATAAAATAAAGACGGGAACTACTAATAAAGGAACACCAAAACAGCGAAGCAAGAAGACTCAAACAACACCAAACTCTACACTAACGCGTAGGTCATGATTCTAGAAAAATATAGAAACTGGTTTCATATTTTTCTGAGCTACGGTTGATTTATTATGAATTTTCTAAGTTTAAATCATTTTCTGAAAATATTAAATAATTTCGAAAAAGAAAAGCAGACACACTGGGACACGTGGCAGCACCAGGGCATGCCACGTCATCACTGCTGACGTCAGCATGACGTCATCAGTGAGGCCGACTTTGCTGATGTAATCGTGGGCCCTGATGACGTTAGCGTTGACTTGGTCAACGTTGAAAATAAATTTAATGGCTTTTATTTAATTTAATGCTCATATTTATCTAAGGAAAATAAATTATTTATGAGAAATAAAATTAAATATAAGGTTAGAAACATTTTTGTTGCATTCATGCTGTTTGGAGCTTTAGAAAAGTTGTAGCAGCCCGAGTTTGATTTTCCTCCCTGGACTTTTTCCCCGACCGATTTTGCTCCTCCTTCTCTTCTCCCACAGCAGCCCAGCTCCCCGCGCTCCCGTTTTTGGCCCAGCCGCGGCCCGCTCCGCTTCCCCCCCGGCCTGCCTCCCGCTCCCGCAGCAGCCCACGCTTCCCTGCTTGCGGCCCAAGTCCGGCCCAGCAACCAGCCCGCCGCAGCGCCCCGCACCCCCTGTCGCTGACACGCGGGACCCGCGTGTCAGGGTCGTCTTCTTCCTCCCGAAGGAGTTCGACTCGGCCACGAGCCGGAGTCCGGCACGGCCACGGGCACTCACGCCGAGGACCATCCAAGCCGCCCTCGTCCGCCCTATTTAAGCTGCCGCCTCCTAATCCCCACCTCAATCCGCGCCATCGAACCCTAGCCGCCTCCGCTCGAGCTCTCCGCGCAGCCGCCGCCATAGCCCCCGCCCGAGCTCTGCGCCGTCGTCGATCCGCCGCGTCGTCGCCGCTCCGCCGCCGCCGACCATTCCAAGAGCTTCCCGAGAAGGTAACGAACCTTCCCGGCCGCTTCTTGCTCTCTCTCCCCCTCTGACGCGTACTCGTCGCCGAGCGCCGCCGCCGCCTTTACTCGCCGCCCACCTCTGCTGCCGCGCCGTCGTCGACTGGAGCACCCCCCGCTCGACTCGCCGCGCCATCCCGCGTCCGTAGCACCTCGCTGCGCCCGAAGCCGTGCCCTGTAGCGCAAAAACGCGCTACGCCGGCGAACCTCCGCCGCGCTCGCAGGCGGCGCCGCCGCAGCTCCTCCCTGCCGGCGACCCCCCTCCCCTGGATCTGAGCCCAACCACTCGTGTTAGATCTAACGGCCTAGATCGAAACCAGCCCCGGGTCAAAGTTGACAGTAACGGTCAACCCGAGTCAGCCGTGGCCGATTTGCAAAAGAGCCCCTCCACTATTTCTAAATCAACCCGGGGTTCAGATCTATTAAAAAATAATTAGATTTAGGTCCTAAATTTTATGGAAAACCCCCTGCCTTATTTAAAAATAGCACCCGACGTCCTGTCTTGGTCAATTTGCAAATAAACCCTCCTGTTTTTATATCAAATTATGTTTTAGCCTCTGAATTTTTGCAAATAAGCCCCTAGAACTTTTAAAACTTTGCCAGCAAGGCCGTGAACTTTAGAAAAGTCATAACTTCTCCGTTTTAGCTCCGATTTGAGTGATTTTCGTGCTGACGTGTTCGTAGTGAAGCGTAGATTAGTTTTTCGGCCTTCTTTTGTTCTGTTGCTACTGTTTGGTGTACTGTTCTAATAGATTAATATTGTTTGCATGTACTGGCTTGTGTGGATGCTTGTGTGTTGATGTATGAGTCCAGTCGGTGAGCCGTACACGTTTGACTTCGAGGGTTACGAGGAGCAGGACCAGCAGGAGCAGTAGCAACAACAGTTTTGATTATCCTATACCTTGATTACCTTGGGTTATTGCATATGGGTAGAACTTTGCTAGGCGCAGCTACTGTCACCTTTGCTTAACCGTTAATCTTGACTTAATGGTTCACTTCAATGTTAATGGTAAAATTTGCTTTTTAGCAACATGGATCAGGGAGCTAGGGCGTACGCTTCGTGCTTGGCCCTAGTGTCTCTCCGTAAGGACTGGTTCTTAAAGCGGCAACCCAGGAACCTGTCGCCACCGCTGGAACTATAATGGCTCTGGTCTTGGACAAGTAACATGTACGGCTCTAGCTTGACAGTAGTTACCGACGGGCCGACGGCGTTATGAGAAGCATGGGTGAGAGTATGGTTTGATCCACCGAGGATGGAGTATCCGTTGGCTATGTCCCCGTGAGGCACAGTCCCGTGTTGGGAGCTACCGTATGGCGGGGGTTCCACACGTTGCACTATTTATTTTGTTGATGATATTCTTTATCGTGCTTGGACGCTATTGACCCCCTCGTGTTGCGACATGAGCGTCAGTCAATCTCGGTGCCTTGGGTCATGCTGCATAGGTTGTACCATAACGACTACTGTTATGTTGGGTGTCTTGTGAAAAGCATCGTAGCGTCCCTATGCAGTCACACCTCGGAAGTGTTGATGCGCGTGGTTGGGTGCAAAGTTTCATTGAACTTTTACGTGACTGGTGGGTAAAGGGCGAAACCTCTGCAGAGTGTATAATCTATCATGATAGCCTTGCTCAGGGTCAAGAGCGGCCTGGATCCTTTTTGATTAGAAGTGGATGTTTATTTTTGTTTAATGTTCACCTCTACTAAATTAATTGGGTTACAACTGGGATTCATGTGAAAGTAGTGATTATGATGATGTTAAAATGAAACAACTAAAATTGCTAATGCAGTACAACCGTGTCAAGCCTTTCTTTTAAGCCTTCATTACCCGTGTTATATTTGCTAGGTAAGTATTTTACTTACACTTGCTATTCAACAAAATCCCGGATGGGTAACAGATGGATTAGATGGTACTGCTGCTGTTGAATTTCTTGAGGATCTGCCATTCTACTAGCTGTGCTCAACCAATCGGTGTCCCCGTGGGTTATCGGTTTTAGTTATTTGAGTCAAACTCTGATGTAAAACCAGTATATTCGAGCATATGTAGTCTGTTTATCATATTTGTTAACTATATGTGTTCTGTGGACTTCCTGGGCACACATATAGTAGCATTCGAGTTTCTGTGTAAAACCGGGTGTGACAGATTGGTATCAGAGCCGTGCTGACTGTAGGATCGCAGCCTAGTTAGAAGGGTTAATAAAACATTAGGAGACCACCATGATTTTGTTTCAGATCATTTAGTTACGTTTTTCAAAACCAGTGCGGTCGAGTCTTGTGTGAATCATGTCTTTGGGTGCTTGATTTTGTTGTCATTATGCTTATGTTTGATTTGGATTTTTGTAATGATTATGATGGTCATAGGCGAGAGTCTATCTCCATCTAAATATAGGACTAAGGTTTAAGGAATATTAGTGAGTAAATAGTTGGGATTATCTATCCCCTTTGCAATCCCTCTGTCTCAGTCTCTATATCTCTGAATCATACCCTTTCAAGTACTGCTATCTTCTTGTGCACCATCTGCAAGCATGGGTTATCCATTATCGACTGACGGGAATTGTCACACCTGGATTTACACAGAAACCCGAATGCTATTGTATGTGTGCCCAGGAAGTCCACAAAACACATACAGCTTACAAATGTGGTAAAACAGAGTACATATGCTCGAATAAACTAGTTTTGCATCAGAGTTTACCTAAAACACAGCGGAAGACTATTTATTAACTATCTTCACAGGTAGAGCCTCAAGTCCACAGGGACACCGACTGGTTGACCCCAGCTTAGAATACAGACGATCCTCAGGAATCTCAGTAGTTGTCTCTTTCACTCCATCTGTTACCCATCCGGGATTTTGTTGAATATTGGCAAGTGTAAGTAATTGTCTTACTTAGCAAATACAACACGGGTATATGACAGCTTAAAAGAAAGGCTTGACATGGCTGAACTGCATTAGCAATTTTAGTTGTTTCATTTTAACATCATCATAATCACTACCTTTTCATGAATCCCAGTTGTAACCCAATTAATATAGTAGAAGTGAGCATTAAACAATAATAAATATCATCTTCTAATAAAAAAGGATCCAGACCGCTCTTGACCTTGAGCAAGGCTATCATGATAGATTACACACTCTGCAGAGGTTTCGCCCTTTACCCACCAGTCGCGTAAAAGTTCAAAGGAACTTTGCACCCAACCACGCGGAGGTGGATCAGACCTCACAAATCACACTTCCGAGGTGTGACCGCATAGGGACGCTACGAGGCTTTTCACAAGACACCCTAACGAAACAGTAGCCGTTATGGTACAACCTAGGCAGCATGACCCAAGGCACCGAGAATGACTGACTCCCAGGGCGCTCCGAATAGGAGGGTCAATGGCGTCCGGAGCGCGGCACGAAGGCCAGCAACAAAAATAAATAGCGCAACGTGCGGAGCACGGGACTTTGCCTGACGAGGCATAGCCGACGGAAAACCCGTCCTCGGTGGATCAAACCATACTCTCACCCATGCTTCCCATAACGCCGTCGGCCCGTCGGTAACTACTGTTAAATTAGAGCCGTACATGTTACTTGACCAAGACCAGAGCCATTATAGTTCCAGCGGTGGTGACAGGTTCCTGGGTTGCCGCTTTAAGAACCAGTCCTTACGGAGAGACACTAGGGTCAAGCACGAAGCATACGCCCTAGCTCCCTAATCCATGTTGCTAAAAAGCAAGTTTTACCATTAACATTGAAGTGAACCATTAAGTCAAGATTAACAGTTAAACAATTGTGACAGTAGCTGTGCCTAGCAAAGTTCTACCCAAATGCAATATCCCAGGGTAATCAAGGTATAGGATTAACAAAGCTAGGTACAACCTTAATAGGAACAATTTAGACACATGCATATGCAGTAAATAATGTAAAGGTGTGTTTAGGTAGCAAGGATTGTCCGTGCTGTACTTGCCTCAATTCCAGTGTATTCACTTAGTCTTCGGGTCTTGATCTTCAAACTTGACAGCACTTGAAGTGTGTTCCTTCGCTTGATGACGTTTCTCTACTCACGGCAATCATCGGCACAATCATACAAGCAAACAATATACACTAAGAACAGTACACCAATCAAAGGAAAAACTTTAAAAGAGCGCGCTAAAGGATAGGGCTTGGTTCTATGGTCACGTGAGCGCAAGAATCGCTGAAAACGGAGTTACGGTTGAAAGGATACAGCTATCGGAAGATTTGAATTATTAAATGGCACAACTATATGCTTGATTGATTTTAACTGAAGAAAATCATGAGGAGAGATTATTTCAAATAATTCTATTTAAATTTGTAAAACCGAGATAGGTCTTAATCACATTTTATTTATAATTATTCATGTATAAATTATACCAATTTAAATATTTATTTGAAATAAAATATGTGAGAGCATCTCATCGATTAACTTTGTGAACCGTGTTGAACTAATAAGTATTATGATTGAAACACATTTATATTGATATTAATCAATGTTGACATTTATTTATAAAAAGCCGAAGGTTGACTCTAAATTGCTTTTAATTAGAAAAAGCTAGTTAAGTAAATATTAATCAAATTAACACCACGAGAACTAAGATGAAACTTAATTATATTTTATTCAGAAATAAATTGAATAATTTATTAATTAATTTTAACATTTAATATAAAGCCGGGTATAAACATTAATTGGATTTTAATTAGAAAACACATTTAAATAACCTTTAATCAAATTAATATTGAATAAAATTTAGAAACAAATTAGATGTCAATTAACAGTACTAACGAGTAGTTTAAATTGATATGAATCTAACACAACGAAAACGGATTAAATCGGAGTCAAAACGAGAAAGATATGGCTTCTCTAAGGTTCAGGGGCTTGCTGGTAAAGTTTTAAAAGTTCCAGGGGCTTATTTGCAAAAACTCAGGGGCTAAAACATAATTTTATAAAAAACACTGGAGGGTTTATTTGCAAATTAACCAAGACAGGACCTCGGGTGCTATTTTTAAATAAGGTAGGGGGTTTTCTGTAAAAAATCAGGACCTAATTCTAATTATTTTTGAATAGAACTGGACTGCGGGTTGATTTTGAAAAAGGACAGGGGCTCTTTTGCAAAAAGGATAGGGTTGGCCGGTATGTGTATAGTTGACTCAGGTTGGCTTTTGATCTGGGCCGTTGGATTGAACACGGGTGGCTGGGATCAGATTCAGGGGAGGGGAGAGTCGGCGGCGCTGAGCGGCTGCGGCGGCGCTTCGCCGGCGAGGGGCAAAAACACACTGCGGAGCACGGTTTTGAGCGCGGGCTTCACCTACGGCTGCGGGGCGGCACAACGAGTCTAGACAGCGGGTTGTGGACGAGCGGAGAGCGACGGGGCGAGCTTGCGACGAGCTATGGTGGCGGCGGAGCTCGGGCAGTGGCGGCGGGATCGCAGCAGAGGGAGGGAGAGAGCAGGGAGTGGCTCGGGAGCACGAGTACCTGCTGGGGAAGCTCCTTGGGCGGTTAATTTGGCCGGAGCGGCGGCAGGACGGCGGATCGACGGCGGCCGGCGGACAGTGGCGCCGGGGTGTGCCGGCGATGGTGTTCCGGGGCGAAGGAGGGGTCGAGCGGGGGCTGGGCGTGCTCCAGATGGCCTGGCGATGCTGTTTCGTGGGTCGGCCGGCACGGAGGGGTGGCGGAGCGGCGAGTCGACGACGACAGCGAGCTCGGAAGAGGCGGCTATGGCGGCGGCTATGCGGGAAGCTCGAGCGGGGACGGCTAGGGTTCGATGAGGGCCGTGGGGCAGGGCAACGCGCTTTTATGGAGCGGCCAGGAGGAGTCCCAGCGGTCCTCGGCGTGCACGCCCGTGGCCGTACCGGACTCGAGCCAGAGTCTGGCTCGGTCGGGAGGTAGGAGGCGGGTCTGACGGGCGGGACCCGCCTGTCAGTGACTGAGGAGCGGTGCTGCGGGGGGGGGGGGGGGGCTGGTGGCTGGGCCGCACTGGCTGGCAGAGCTGGGCCGCGGAATCAAGAGAGAAAGGAAGAGAGAAAAGAGCTAGGCCGCGAGGTGGGCTGGCGCGGGAGTGGGAGGTAGGCCGGCGGTTGGGCCGAAAGCGGCGAAGGAAGAAAGAAGAAAGGGCTGGCTCGGCCAAGGAGAGAAATTCAGGGGGAAAAGTGGACTCGGGGCAAAACAACTTTTCTAAAGCTCCAAACAATGCGAATCAAATTCGAATTTAAACAGAATTTAAATTCCAATCTAATTCACAAGCAACCAAAACACAATGCAGCAGCATGGATGCAACACACACAACATTTTATTTATATTTCGCAAATATTTTTATATTATATTTTTTTTTCAATTACAAATTCCCTATAAATTAAATAAAGCTTGAAAAAAATTTAGAAAATTGAGAAAAATATTGTATTAATTATGTTAAAAATTCACATCCCAAAAATAAAAAATTTTGGGGTGTGACAGGAATACTGATGAGAGATATCTTGCTATGATAGATGGTTAACACCAGAGGCAACCCCGGAGGCAGTTGAAGCAACCAGAACCAGAACCAGAACCCACCACCTCCACCACCCCCACTCACCATGGAGCAGATGATGCAGATGCAACTCCAGCTGACACAGCAGATGGCGCAAACCATAGCACTGATGCAGCAGAATCAGCAGAACCCGCCCCAACAGCACCACGTGCAGCCCAGAGATAAAAGAGGCGAGTTTATGAAGGGACGCCCTCCTACCTTTAACAAGTCTAGTGACCCAATGCAAGCAGAGGACTGGCTCAAGGCAGTGGAAAGACAGCTGGACATCGCACAGTGCAACGACAGGGAGAAGGTATTATATGGAAGTGGACAGCTCCAGGGAGCAGCTTTGGATTGGTGGGATGCGTACCAATATGCTCACCCCAATCGTGATCAGATCACTTGGCAGGAGTTCCGCGACAGCTTCCGTTCTCACCACGTGCCGGAAGCGCTGATGACCCTGAAGAAGGAGTTCCTGGCATTGAAGCAGGAAGGTATGAGTGTCACCGCTCATCGTGACAAGTTCATTGAGTTGGCCCGTTATGCTCCAGAGGACGTGAATACTGATAGGAAGAAGTAGACCTGATTCCGAGATGGCCTGCATGATACACTCCAGTACCAGCTCGTGTGCTCCAGGTTCGCCACTTTTCAAGAACTAGTGGATAGCGCACTACTGCTGGAGCACAAGCGCCGCGAGATGGAGGAAAAGAAGAGGAAGCTTCAAGGCCCACCGTCAGGAAGCAATGTTCGCCCCCGCTTCAATCCTCAGCAAGGAAACCAGCAGATGGTGACTCCACAACGTTTCCAGGGATAGTTCGGTACGATGAACCGCAACCAGTATCAGCAACGTCCCCAGTACCAGCAACGTCCCCAGTACCCCCCAGCACCACCTCAGCAGCGTCTTCAGAACCAGCCACAGAATGGTCCTGTCCAACGCCCCAACCCGACCAACAATGCACCTACGACTCCGAGGTGTTTTGGTTGTGGTGAGCTGGGACACTATGCCAGCGCTTGTCCTCGCAAGGCTCAGAACGCCGTTGGTCAGAACAACAATCAGAAGGTTGGACAACCGCAGAACCAGAATGAGAATCAACAGCAGAACCCAGCGAGAGGCAAGGTCAACCACATGGGTGCGGATACCGCAGAAGGAGCAATAGATGTCGTTGTGGGTACGTTCCCTGTCAACTCGACTCTCGCAACTGTTTTGTTTGATACTGGAGCTTCGCATGCTTTCATATCTGCTGCTTTCGTAAAAAAGAACATGATGATCTTGCAACCTATGGGGAACCCCATGGTAGTTAGTTCACCCGGGGGAGAACAGCGTGCCACTTTACGTTGCCCCTGTATCACCATCACAATAAGGGGGGTAGACTTTGTGGTGAACCCAATAGTCCTAGAAACCCTTGGGTTTGACTTGATTCTGGGTATGAGCTGGTTAGCCAGATATGATGGGGTGATTCAATGTTCCAAAAGAACAGTGCAGCTGACAGCAAAGACTGGTGAGAAAGTGGAGAATCAAGCAGCTAGTCCCTTGGGGCACAACTAGATCTACCAAGCCGAGGGTGTAGCACTGGAAGACATCAGAGTGGTGTGCGATTTCCCAGACATGTTTCCAGATGAGTTACCAGGTATGCCCCCAGACCACGAAGTTGAATTTGTTATTGATCTTAAACCTGGAACTGCACCTTTAGCTAAAAGGCCATAATGAATGGGAGTAAAAGAACTAGAGAAACTTAAGGAGGAATTAAGGGCATTGTTAGCAAAAGGGTATATTCATCCTAGTTCTTCCCCCTGGGGAGCACCGGTTTTGTTTGTGGATAAGAAAGATGGGACTTAGAGAATGTGTGTGGATTATCGAGCTTTGAATGAAGTGACCATCAAGAACAAATACCCGCTGCAGAGGATTGATGAACTCTTCGACCAATTGAAAGGAGCGTGTGTGTTCTCTAAGATCGATCTCCGATCCGGTTACCATCAGATGAGGATACGAGTGACTGACATCCCCAAAACAGCCTTCACAACCCGATATGGTCTATATGACAAATGCACCGGCATACTTCATGTATTTGATGAATAGTGTGTTCATGGACTATCTTGACAAATTCGTAGTGGTGTTCATTGACGATATTCTGGTTTTCTCCAAGAATGAGGAAGATCATGAGGAACATCTGAGGTTGGTGATACAGAGACTTTGTGAGCATCAGTTGTATGCCAAGCTGAGCAAGTGTGAGTTTTGGTTGAAGGAAGTAGCATTCTTGGGCCACGTGTTGTCCAATGGTGGAGTGGCAGTTGATCCGAAGAAGGTTAGTGATGTGTTGAGTTGGAATCCGCCTAAGGATGTGAGTGAAATCAGAAGTTTCCTTGGAATGGCTGGATATTATCGACGGTTCTGTTGACACTCAAATTGGGCCAAAGGCCAAACCGGTCTGACCGGTTTGCCAAACCGGTCAGACCGGTTTCGTTCTGTAATTCGAGTAGGATTAGGATTCCGAGTTTAGTTCCATATTGTAACCTATTCGAAAGGGGTAAGACTTCCCCGGCCTATAAATATAAAGGCTAGACGGCCGATTGAGGTATTCCCAATCGAATCAAACATTTTATCTTCTATTTTTGTATCTCTCAAACCCTAATCCTTTTCCAACCCCCATATTCTGTTCTTTGCTCGTCTCCACGGCGTTCAAAGGCGTTCTAGGTGGCCTGCCGACCTTAGAACAACCCTAGATCAGTTCGAGCTCCGACGGGGTCCCTCCCGAGCTTGGGTTTCTAGGTCTTCACGATCTCCCGACCAGAAGCGGTCAGACCGGTTCTTAAGACCGGTCAGACCGGTTTGCCCCGGGTGATCAGGAGTTGGCTGTTGTGACGGCCGTGTTGCGCATTTGATCGATCTCAAGTGTGTTGGCGCGTTTTTGTGTCAACATACTTTTTGGCGACTCCGCTGGGGAAGATTAATCTGGTGCTACAACCGATTACATCTACTCTAATCATGTCTGGATCGACGTGCGACCTCGACAAGGACAACATCATCGCCGCGACGATGGAGGAGCTCACGGACGAGGAGCGGAAGCGGTACCTGATCGCTGAGGAGCACTTCAGGACGCAATTCCTGAAGGGTTTCAAGAAAGATCGCGGTGGCCTTGTCAAGAGGGTGGAGGAATTCGTCATGCCGGCTTTCAAACTGGCAAACGACCAAGTTGAAGAACTTCCTAAGGTAACTGGCGAATCCTCTGACTTGATGCAGCAAATTACTCGCATGATGGATGATAAACTACTTGCTGCACAAACCGTTACTAGTGAGTTGATTGCTAATATGTCGGGTAATTCTGATAAGGGTAAAAATATAGAATGTAATGAATTGCCTAACTCAACTCCTAGCTCATCAGGCATGCCAGAGCATGTTTTAGATCCTAATTTGGGCATGCCGGTGAATTTTTATGCGGGTCAAACACCTTACCCTGGTTCGGTCCCCGAACCGGTCAGACCGGTTTGTATAACCGGTCAGACCGGTTTGCCACCCAATGACGGTCAGGCCGGTTCCATGAGTTCGGGGGCAACTAGTGCGATGGTTTTATCAAATACTACTAGTTCTGGTCCTGTTTTTACTGTTCCACGCACTACGGTTCCAGGAGGTATACCCCACGGATCTGGCTCGTTTCACGCGCCGATTCCGAATACTTCCTATAACACAACGTATGGTGTTCCCCGCATTCCACAAAACAGAGGTGATGGGAACTATCAAGCCGAGCTAGCTAAGTTCAAAGAAGACATAGCAAATACACTTAGAACAAGGCTCGGGCTTGAATTGGGTAGTTCACGCTTGTATCAAAAACCGTATTTGCCTGAATTTGATTTGGTTCCTTATCCTAATGGTTGGCATGTTCCTGATTTTATTAAGTTCAGTGGTGAAGATAATAGAACTCCTTGGGAACACATTAGTCAATATGTTTTACAATTAGGGGAGGCATCATTTTATGAGGCATTGCGTATACGGTTGTTCTCATTATCTTTAACTGGAACTGCCTTTTCATGGTTTTCTTCGCTTGCTCCTAATTCTATTCAAAATTGGACTCAATTGGAGCGTAAATTTCATGATCATTTCTTTAGCGGAGAAAATGAGGCTAAGTTATCTGATTTAACATCGGTTAAGCAAAGCCGAGAGGAATCGGTTCTTGATTATTTTAAGAGATTTAAAGATATTAAGAACCGATGCTTTAACATAACTATTTCTGAAAAAGATTTAGCAGATTTGGCTTTTGTAGGTTTACGGTCTCATTACAAGGAAAAATTAGAAGGTTCTGATTTTCTCACTATTAATCACTTGCAAATGAAGGCCATGAGTTTAGAATTGAAATTTAAAAATGCAAAAGAATCTGCTAAACCCCATCGTTCGAATGTGCATATTATTGATAATGATTCTGATAGTTCGGACGATGATAAAGAAATTTATGCCGCTGAATTTGTTTGGTCATCAAAAAGTAAACCTGGTTCTTGTCCTTCATTAAAGCCGATCCAGAAAAATCGGCAAGAAGAAAAATTTACTTTTGATGTAGCCAAATGTGATCGTGTTTTTGATGAATTGCTTAAGAATGGCTTTGTTAAACTTTCTCATGCAATTCCACCAGCCGATCAATTGAAAAATCGTGCATATTGTAAGTGGCATAATTCTTTTTCTCATGCAACCAATGATTGTAATGTTTTTCGACGACAGGTACAATCGGCCCTTAATGAAGGTCGATTAGTGCTCGCAGAAATGCAAGTTGACAAAGCTCCTTTCCCTGTTCATACCTTGGATGTGAACACCAAGATGCTGATTCGGCCGGAACAAGCCGATGGAGCTAAAGGGAAGAACGTGGTGATTGGAGATCCGAGGCCGGAAATAGTTAATGATAAAGTTCCGGCCAGAACAGTGATGATTGGGAGGACTCTTGATGGAAAAGAGTCTCTGAAAATTACAATTAACACATCAAAACCCGGGGGGCAAGGAAGTTCTTTAGAAGAGAATCGGTCCGCTAACCAGGCGAAACCGGTCAGACCGGTTTCCCAAACCGGTCAGACCGGTTTGTCTCCAGACCGTCCAAGAACTTTCAAGCCTAAACGCCCGGAAGTGGGTACTTGGAAATTCAATGAGCCAAAGATTCAAGGGAGGGTTCTGAAGCAAGGACCTACTTTTTCGCAGCTCATGAACAAGTACACAAAGGCCGTTCAAGTTGATCGGCCGACAAAAAAGAGACAGAGGTCACCACAGCGATGGAACAGTCCTACAGATTATAAACGTCGTGGTGGTGCTATTGAAAATTCGGTGCATAACCGATTGGGCTCGTACGAGCCAGGTCGCATGACCGCTTTCCAAAGCGGTCAGACCGGTTTTATGAACCGGTCAGACCGGTTTCGGTCTGAGCCACGTTTTCAAGCTCCTCCTAAGCAAGAATACCGTATTAAGGAGAAGAAGGAGGATGTGCAAGCCCAAGCCAATAATTTTATAAAAATTGGTGATATTCCGGTGGCTATGCGAGACTTGAGTAAAAAGCCGATAGTCATTGGAGATTCGGCTCCTGTTCCAGCCAAAAGGCCGGTCATAGCTAATGATCATGAGGCCAGCAGCAGCAAGGGCGTAAAGAAAGTTTTTCAACCAAGATGGTGTCCTTCTGGGTTGACTCATACACAGAAGCGGAAACTTCAGCGCTTGAGAAACAAAGAGAAGAGGGAACAGGAAGCCGAGAAGCTGAGGGATGAACATTTCAACAAGTATAGACCCATGATTCCTCAGACCAAGACCTGGCAAGTTGTGCAGCCAGCAGCACAACCGGTCAGACCGGTTTCAGGGACCGGTCAGACCGGTTCTGATCAGCCCACCGCTGCAGAAGCGGTCAGACCGGTTTCTGGAACCGGTCAGACCGGTTTGTCGACAGAGGCAGGGGCCAAAACTACTTCTCCACCAATTTCTCCAGTGGTTGAAGATGAAGAATTAGTTGATTTTGAGCCTTCTCCAGAACGTGACAACATGGAAATTAATGTTGTCTATTTATCTTCTGATTATTATGTCGTGCCAGAGGAGGAAATTTCTCATCTTCAACTTGGGCCTCGAGATGCTGTGTTTCAGAAACCTAGTGAATCAGAAAATCATCTCAAGGCTTTGTATATGAGAGGGCACATCAACGGGAAGCCAATTTCTCGTATGTTGGTTGATGGTGGAGCCATTGTGAATCTCATGCCATATTCTCTCTATAAGAAGATTGGCGGGAAAGACGAAGAACTGATCAAGACAAACATGACGGTCAGTGGAGTTGGTGGAGGTGATCCCATTGGTGCCAAGGGGGTGGCTTCTATGGAGTTGACCGTCGGGAGCAAGACTATTGCTACGGCTTTCTTCGTCTCCGAGGTGCAAGGTAACTTCAGTTTAATCCTTGGTCGAGATTGGATTCATGCGAATAAATGTATTCCATCTACCTTGCATCAATATCTTATTCAGTGGATCGGCGATGAAGTTGAAGTTGTCCATGGTGACAATTCTTCCTTTGTTGCAACGGCCGATTCCGATTCTCTTAGTGCAAATGAGAAGGTCCAATGTTTGTCGGGCATGGATTTGACCGACTATGAGTTGATCAGTTGCACCAAGGATGGTTTTGTTCCTGCTACATTAAAGCCGATGGAAAATCGGTTGAATTACTTATTGTAATTAATGGAGCAACAAAATTAACAGAGACAAACCGGTCAGACCGCTTCTGGAAACCGGTCAGACCGGTTTGGGTCTGAACAGCGCCGATCGAGTCAAACCGGTCAGACCGCTTCTGGGAACCGGTCAGACCGGTTTGTGTCTGAACAGTGGCTTCAAGACCGAATTGATCATCATCGAGCTCATTCGGCCGGCACGTTTGAAGCTATTGAAGATCTTGGTGATATAGACAAATTGGGTCAGGGTTTTACATCAGCTGATCCTTTAGAAAAAATAGATATTGGTGATGGTACTATTCCTAGGCCTACTTTTGTAAACAAAAATTTATCGGCTGAGTTTAAAGCCGAATTAATAAATTTGCTGAAAGAGTATGTCGATTGTTTTGCTTGGGAGTACCGTGAGATGCCCGGTTTAAGTCGTGATTTAGTTGAGCATCGTTTACCAATAAAAGCCGGTTTTAGACCTTTTAAACAATCGGTTAGACGTTTTAATCCCGCTATTTATGACCGAATAAAAGAAGAGATTAATCGTTTGTTAGATGCTGGTTTTATTCGGACTTGTCGTTATGCGGAGTGGATTTCTAATATTGTTCCCGTTGAAAAGAAAGATTCGGGAAAACTTAGAGTTTGCATTGACTTTAGAGATCTTAATAAAGCCACTCCCAAAGATTCATATCCTATGCCTATAGCCGATGTCTTAATCAATGAAGCTTCTGGACATCGTGTTGTTAGTTTTCTTGATGGTAATGCCGGATATAATCAAATTTTTATGGCCAAAGAAGATATGCACAAAACAGCCTTTCAATATCCGGGATTTATTGGTTTATTTGAGTGGGTAGTTATGACCTTTGGATTAAAAAATGCCGGTGCAACTTATCAAAGAGCTATGAATTTAATCTTTCATGATTTACTTGGTGTTATTGTGGAAGTATATATTGATGATATTGTAGTTAAATCGGATGGCTTAGATTCTCATTTAGCCGATTTAAGACTTGCTCTTGAGAGAATGCGGCGGTATGGTTTAAAGATGAATCCACTCAAATGTGCTTTTGGTGTTTCGGCTGGGAAGTTTCTTGGGTTTGTTATTCATGAGAACGGCATAGAAGTTGATCCCAAGAGAATTGAAGCTATGAAGAAAGTCGAAGCTCCTATTTGCAAGAAGAACTTGCAAAGGTTTCTAGGCAAGGTAAATTTCTTGAGAAGGTTTATAATTAACTTGTCTGGAAAGGTTGATGCTTTTACTCCTTTACTTCGGTTAAAGAATGAAGCCGATTTTAACTGGGGGGCAAAACAGCAAGAGGCTTTTGAGAAAATCAAAGAATACTTGTCTTCACCACCGGTGCTTCGGGCGCCTAAGCGAGGAGTCCCATTTAGACTTTATGTGGCGGCTGAAGATAGAACTATTGGAGCTGTTTTGACTCAAGAAATCGGCAACAAGGAGTATGTGATCGCTTATGTAAGCCGACGGCTCATTGATGCAGAAACAAGGTATACTTTCATTGAGAAGCTATGTTTATCCTTGTATCATGCTTGTACTCAATTGCGGCATTATTTACTATCTAGTACTTGCATCGTGTTGTGCCAGACCGATGTGATTAAACATATGTTGCAAAAGCCGATATCTAGTGGAAGAGTCGGCAAGTGGGCTTATGCTTTGGTTGAGTATGATTTGACTTGTGAACCTTTGAAATCAATGAGAGGACAAATTGTGGCTGATTTTATTGTTGAACATCGGATAAATGATACTTGTGAGTTCGACGTCGGCTATGTTAATTGTATACCATGGAAGCTATACTTTGATGGATCGGTTTGCAATGATGGGCAAGGAATTGGTGCTGTTTTGATTTCTCCAAGTGGCGCCGTTTTTGAGTTCTCAAACCGATTGGAAGAAAAGCGAACCAATAATCAAGTTGAATATGAAGCTCTTCTATTTGGCTTGGAATTTTTGCAAGACATGGGAGTAAAACATGTTGAAGCTTTTGGTGATTCGCTCCTGGTGGTACATCAAGTATCAAAGGTATGCCAATGTTATAATGGTCCATTAAATGCGTATCTTGATAGATGTCTCGATATCATTGCTTCTTTTGATGAATTTACTATAAGACATATTCCGAGAGAAGATAATGATAAAGCAAATACTCTGGCTCAGAAAGCATCTGGTTATATGGTTGCAAAGAAATATTTCTATCTCCAAAAACCGATGCGAACAAAAGCCGAGATTCTGGTTCTGGACGAACCGGTCACACCGGTTTCAGAAACCGGTCAGACCGGTTGTACTGCCAGAACCGGTCTGACCGGTTCTGAAAGCGGTCAGACCGCTTTGTCCCCTGACAGAAGCGAAAATACTTTGAATAATGCTAATCAATCCAAAGTTAAAGATCAGGATTGGAGAGTGCCTATTATCACTTATTTGAAAGATCCTGGTCATGGTGCAGAGAAAAATATTCGGCGAGTATCATTTAAGTATATTTTACTTGGCGATGAACTCTATCGTCGAAACGCCGAAGATTTATTGTTGAAATGTCTTGATTCGGATCAAGCCAAGGTTGCCATGGCTGAGGTCCATGAAGGAATTTGTGGTACGCATCAATCGGCTCCGAAGATGAAGTGGTTACTTAGACGAGCCGGTTTCTATTGGCCTACTATGACGGCAGATTGTTTTAAATATTACAAAGGATGTGAAGAATGTCAGAAGTTTGGAAATTTGCAACTTGTTCCTGCTGCACTGATGCATCCTATTATTAAGCCATGGCCATTCCGAGGTTGGGGATTGGATTTTATTGGACAAATTAATCCTCCATCATCAAAAGGACATCGTTTCATATTGGTTGCTACGGATTATTTTACTAAGTGGACTGAGGCGATTCCTTTGAAGAATATGACGCATCGAGAGGTGATTGAGTTTGTTACTCAGAATATTATTCATAGATTCGGTATTCCTCAAACATTGACAATGGATCAAGGTACTTCTTTCATGTCTAAGGAGGTACGTGAATTCGCCGAATCCTATAGAATTAAGTTGCTCAATTCATCTCCATATTACGCTCAGGCTAATGGACAAGCCGAGTCAAGTAATAAAACTTTGATTAAATTAATCAAGAAAAAGGTAGTTGAAAATCCTAAAAGATGGCATGAAGTTTTATCTGAAGCATTATGGGCTCATCGTATATCTAGACATGGTGCTACTAAGGTTACTCCTTTTGAGCTTGTTTATGGTCAAGAGGCCGTTTTACCTGTTGAGGTGAATCTGGACGCTTATAGATTGGCTAAGCAAAACGACCTTGATGCTGTTGATTACCACAATTTGATGTTGGATAATATTGATGAGGTAACCGACAAAAGATTGAAGGCTTTAAAGGAGATTGAGAAAGATAAGCTTCGGGTTGCTAGAGCTTACAACAAGAAAGTGCGAGGAAAATATTTTCAAGTTGATGAACTTGTTTGGAAGACGATCTTGCCTATTGGATCAAAAAGCAACAAGTTTGGTAAATGGTCACCGAGTTGGGAAGGGCCTTATAGAGTTGTCAAAGTCATCTTTGGGAATTCTTATATGTTGGAGACATTGAAGGGAGATCCTTTGCCTAAAGCTATCAACGGAAGATATCTGAAGAAATTCTATCCAAGTGTTTGGCAAGATGCATGAAGATCAATGGCCGATATATTGGTAAAAATCGTCCTTAGTATAAATTTTTAGCTCCTAAGTTGTATTTACTTGCTTTTTAGTTCTCAAGTTCACTAAAAACGCAGGGGGGCATGTGTTGACACTCAAATTGGGCCAAAGGCCAAACCGGTCTGACCGGTTTGCCAAACCGGTCAGACCGGTTTCGTTCTGTAATTCGAGTAGGATTAGGATTCCGAGTTTAGTTCCATATTGTAACCTATTCGAAAGGGGTAAGACTTCCCCGGCCTATAAATATAAAGGCTAGACGGCCGATTGAGGTATTCCCAATCGAATCAAACATTTTATCTTCTATTTTTGTATCTCTCAAACCCTAATCCTTTTCCAACCCCCATATTCTGTTCTTTGCTCGTCTCCACGGCGTTCAAAGGCGTTCTAGGTGGCCTGCCGACCTTAGAACAACCCTAGATCAGTTCGAGCTCCGACGGGGTCCCTCCCGAGCTTGGGTTTCTAGGTCTTCACGATCTCCCGACCAGAAGCGGTCAGACCGGTTCTTAAGACCGGTCAGACCGGTTTGCCCCGGGTGATCAGGAGTTGGCTGTTGTGACGGCCGTGTTGTGCATTTGATCGATCTCAAGTGTGTTGGCGCGTTTTTGTGTCAACAGGTTCATTGAAGGATTCTCCAAGATTGCTAAACCCCTCACGGCGTTATTGGAGAAAAATGCCAAGTTTGTCTGGACTGAGGAGTGTCAAGTCAGCTTTGAGGAATTGAAGAAGAGGTTGACAACGACACCCGTGCTAGTGTTGCCGGATATAACCAAGAGCTTCTCTATCTACTGCGATGCATCTCGTCTAGGATTGGGATGTGTACTCATGCAGGAAGGCAGAGTAGTAGCATATGCATCGAGGCAGTTGAGGAAACATGAGCAGAACTACCCGACACACGATCTGGAGTTAGCAGCTGTGGTGCATGCGTTGAAGATTTGGATGCATTACCTGATTGGTCATAAGTGTGATATTTACACTGACCACAAGAGTCTCAAGTATGTGTTCACACAGTCGGATCTGAATATGAGGCAACGTCATTGGTTAGAGTTGATCAAGGACTACGACCTAGAAATCCATTATCATCCAGGGAAGGCCAACCTGGTGGCAGATGCTCTGAGTAGAAGGAGTTACATGAATAAGATCACGGGACATTGCTTACTGGAGGAACTCAGTTCAGAGTTTGAGAGGATGAGTCTGGGATTTATGACCAGCGTCACCGAGATGGCAGTAGAACCGACCTTGGAACAAGAGATCAGAAAAGGACAGCTCGTAGATGAGAAGATCAAGGAGATCATGGAACTGGTGGCATTGGGAAAAGCCCCTGGTTTTCGAGTGGATGACCAAGGGACATTGTGGTATGAGAAGAGGATCTGTGTACCAGATATAGTGCAGATCAGGGATGCAATTCTCAGGGAAGCCCATGAATCGGCGTATTCGATACACCCGGGTAGTACCAAGATGTACCAAGACATCAAAGAGAGATTTTGGTGGTATGGATTGAAGAGGGATGTGGCCACATACGTAGCCCTGTGTGATACATGCCAGAGAGTCAATGCTGAGCACCAGAGACCAACAGGTTTGCTCTAGCCCCTGAAATTACCTGAATGGAAGTGGGAAGAAGTCGGTATGGATTTCATCACTGGCTTACCTCGCACTCAGACGGGATTTGACTCAATCTGGGTAATCGTGGATCGTCTGACCAAGGTGGCGCATTTCCTTCCAGTAAAGACCACCTACACGGGAGCTAAACTAGCAGAGTTGTATATGGAGAGGATTGTGTGTTTGCATGGGGTACCAAAAAGAATAGTATCAAATCGAGGTACCCAGTTCACATCACACTTTTGGCGACAACTGCATAAGTCTATGGACACTAAGCTACAGTACAGATGGACAGACGGAATGGACAAATCAGATATTGGAGGATATGTTGAGAGCATGTGCTCTACAATATGGTGCCAGTTGGGACAGGAGTTTACCGTACGCGGAATTCTCGTACAACAACAGTTACCATTCGAGGCTCTGTATGGCAGAAAGTGTAGGACACCACTATTCTGGAATTAGACGGGAGAAAGTCAGGTATTTGGACCTGAAATACTAAGAGAGGCAGAGCGACAAGTGCAGATAATCAGACAGAATCTGAAAGTGGCACAATCCAGACAGAAGAGCTATGTAGATATCAGACGAAGGGATCTCAGCTTCGAAGTTGGAGACTTTGTGTATCTCAAGGTGTCACCAATGAGAGGCGTGAAGAGGTTCAACGTCAAGGGCAAGCTAGCACCTCGATACATTGGACCGTTCAAGGTACTTGGTCGGAAAGGTGAGGTGGCATATCAGTTAGAGCTACCAGAGAAGTTAGCAGGAGTACACGATGTGTTTCATGTGTCTCAGTTGAAAAAGTGCTTGCGAGTACCAGAGGAACAGGTTCCGATTGATGAGCTGAATGTGGAGGAAGATCTTACCTATACCAAGCATCTTGTCAGAATTTTGGAAGAGTCAGAAAGAGTCACCAGAAATAAAGTGATCTGGATGTGCAAGGTTCAGTGGAGCCGCTATTCAGTGGATGAAGCAACTTGGGAAAGAGAAGAAGACCTCAGAGCTGAATATCCACAGTTATTCCCATCCACATCCGAATCTCGAGGACGAGATTCATCTTAAGGGGGTAGGTTTGTAACACCCTAAAAATGCCCATTTTAAAATTTAGTAATTAAATTTGCTTTTATTTAATTTAATGCTCATATTTATCTAAGGAAAATAAATTATTTATGAGAAATAAAATTTAATATAAGGTTAGAAACATTTTTGTTGCATTCATGTTGTCTGCCTTGTGTTTTGTTTGTGTGCGGTTCAATTGGAATTTAAATTCTGTTTAAATTTGAATTTGAATCGTTGTGTTTGGAGCTTTAGAAAAGTTGTAGTAGTCCGAGTTTGATTTTCCTCCCTGGACTTTTTCCCCGGCCGATTTTGCTCCTCCTCTTCTCCCGCAGCAGCCCAGCTCCCCCTGCTCCCGCTTTCGGCCCACCTTCGGCCTGCTTCGCCCCCGCCGGCCTGCCTTCCTGCCGCTTCCGCGCCAGCCCTTGGCCCACCTCGCGGCCCAGCCCCGCCAGCCGAGCCGCCCCAGCACGCCCACAGCCGCTGACCGAGCGGGACCCGCAGGTCGGACTCGTCCCCGACCTCGCGACGGAGTCCGGCTCTGCCACGGCCACGAGCTCGAGTTCGGCCACGGCGCGCACGTCAAGGACCCCCGGACTCTCCTCAGCTGCTCTTCAAATAGCCGCCGCCGCCTCACGACCCCGTCGAACCCTAGCCGCCGCCTTCTTCGAACACCGCCGCCTCCAAGCTCGCCGCCGCTGTCGGTCTCGCTGCTCCGTCACCCCTCCGCCCCGGCCGACACACGGAGCAGCACCGCCAGGCCGCCAGGAGCACGCCAAGCCCCCGCATAACCCCTCCCGCGCCCCGGAACACCATCGCCGGCACACCCCGACGCCCACTGCCCGCCGGTCGCCGTCGATCTACCGTCTCGCCGCCGTTCCGTTCAAATTGACCGCCGGGGAAGCTTCCCTAGTAGGTAAGCTTACTCCCGAGGCCCTCCTTGCTCCTTCTCCCCCTCTGTCGCAAGCTCGCCGCGATCACCAGAGCGCCGCCGCCGCCGCTGCTCCTCGCGAGCCACCTCCGCCGCACCACCGCCGTCGTGAACCCCTCTAGCGAACCCGCCGCGTCGCACCGAGCCCGTAGCACCAATCCCCACCCCAAACCGAGCCCCCTAGCTCGTTCCCGAGCCTCGCTGGCGAAGCGCCGCCGCAGCCGCCGCCGACGACCCCCTCCCCTGGATCTAATCCCCGCCATCGGATCCAAATCCGACGGCCCAGATTCAACCGAGCCCGAGTCAATACCGGTCAACCCGAGTCAGCCGTGCTAGTTTTGAAAAAGAGCCCCTGATCTTTTTCAAAATCAACCCGCGGTCCAGATCTATTAAAAAATAATTAGAATTAGGTCATGATTTTTACAGAAAACCCCCTGCCTTATTTAAAAATAGCACCCGAGGTCCTGTTTAAGTTATTTTACGCTTTAGCCCTGCTGTTTTTATATAAAATTATGTTTTAGCCCTGAGGTTTTGCAAATAAGCCCCTGGAACTTTTAAAACTTTGCCACCAAGCCCCTGAACTTTAGAAAAGCCATAACTTCTCCGTTTTAGCTCCGATTTGAGTGATTTTCGTGCTCACGTGTTCGTAGTGATGCGTAGATTAGTTTTTTGGCCTTCTTTTGTTCTGTTGCTACTGTTTGGTGTACTGTTCTAATAGATTAATATTGTTTGCATGTACTGGCTTGTGTGGATGCGTTTGTGTTGATGTATGAGTCCAGTCGGTGAGCCGTACGCGTTTGAGTTCGAGGGTTACGAGGAGCAGGAGCAGCAGCAGCAGCAGAAGTTTGACGAAGGCAAGTATAGCATGGACAATCCTTGCTACCTAAACACACCTCTTACATTATTTACTGCATATGCATGTGTCTAAATTGTTATCCTTTTAAGGTTATACCTAGCTTTGTTTATCCTATACCTTGATTTCCTTGGGTTATTGCATTTGGGTAGAACTTTGCTAGGCACAGCTACTGTCACCATTGCTTAACTGTTAATCTTGACTTAATGGTTCACTTCAATGTTAATGGTAAAATTTGCTTTTTAGCAACATGGATCAGGGAGCTAGGGCGTACGCTTTGTGCTTGGCCCTAGTGTCTCTCCGTAAGGACTGGTTCTTAAAGCGGCAACCTAGGAACCTGTCGCCACCGCTGGAACTATAATGGCTCTGGTCTTGGACAAGTAACATGTACGGCTCTAGCTTGACAGTAGTTACCGACGGGCCGACGGCGTTATGAGAAGCATGGGTGAGAGTATGGTTTGATCCACCGAGGATGGAGTATCCGTTGGCTATGTCCCCGTGAGGCACAGTCCTGTGTTGGGAGGCACCGTATGGCGGGGGTTCCACACGTTGCACTATTTATTTTGTTGTCGATATTCTTTACCGCGCTTGGACGCTATTGACCCCCTCGTGTTGCGACATGAGCGTCAGCCAATCTCGGTGCCTTGGGTCATGCTGCCTAGGTTGTACCATAACGGCTACTGTTATGTTAGGGTGTCTTGTGAAAAGCCTCGTAGCGTCCCTATGCAGTCACACCTCGGAAGTGTTGATGTGCGTGGTTGGGTGCAAAGTTTCTTTGAACTTTTACACGACTGGTGGGTAAAGGGCGAAACCTCTGCAGAGTGTATAATCTATCATGATAGCCTTGCTCAGGGTCAAGAGCGGCCTGGATCCTTTTTGATTAGAAGTGGATGTTTATTTTTGTTTAATGTTCACCTCTACTAAATTAATTGGGTTACAACTGGGATTCATGTGAAAGTAGTGATTATGATGATGTTAAAATGAAACAACTAAAATTGCTAATGCAGTACAGCCGTGTCAAGCCTTTCTTTTAAGCCTTCACTATCCGTGTTATATTTGCTAGGCAAGTCATTTACTTACACTTGCTATTCAATAAAATCCCGGATGGGTAACAGATGGATTAGATGGTACTGCTATTGTTGAATTTCCTGAGGATCTGCCATTTTACTAGCTGTGCTCAACCAGTCGGTGTCCCTGTGGGTTATCGGTTTTCGTTATCGGCTTCGTCTTCGTCTTTGTTTAGAGAGAGTTAATAAAGAGACTTCCGCTGTTTTATTTAGTTATTTGAGTCAAACTCTGATGTAAAACCAGTATATTCGAGCATATGTACTCTGTTTATCATATTTGTTAACTATATGTGTTCTGTGGACTTCCTGGGCACACATATAGTAGCATTCGAGTTTCTGTGTAAAACCGGGTGTGACACGGGGAGAGCTCAAGACTCACCCGCGGCGTGGCCATGGCTCCCGCGCGTTCTAGGCACTTCTGGTGCGCGACGGCGACACGGCGGCCTAGGTTTGCTCAGCGGCGATGGCGGGTTGCAGCTAGGGTGAGCGGCTCTGGGTCCCTGCAGAAGATACGCGGCCACGACTCGATGGTTGGGTCCCAGAACGGCGAGGTCGACGAGATCGGTGGCGGCTCAACGACGCAAAGGGGAAAGAACAGGGGGTGGCCACGACGTCTCACCGAGGGTCCAGAAGACGATCGCAGTAGGTCGGGGTCGACTCGCGATTCGCAGCGGTGCAGCTCCCAGGTCCGGCTCCTGTCAGTGGTGACGACTCCACGGCGGCGGCGCCCGTGGTTCTTGCTCGACGGCGGGGAAGCGGTCCGGGCCCTCCTTGGCTCGCTTCCACTCCTCCTCTCCCTTCCCCAACTTCCACTACTCCACCAACTCTCCTCCTGCTTGCGAAACGAAGGGTGGAATACCCCAATTGGGGCGGCGGCGGCTTGGAGGAGGAAGGCGGCCGGCGGGTCGGTTTTATAGGGCAGGATCCTAGGGTTTGGCGGTACGCGGACGGTGGAGTGAGCTCGGCGTCTAACTCCTTTCCACGCGGCAGCATCTGGTCGGGCCGCCACGGCGCTGGGCAGGTGAGCGGGGCGAGAGCAGAGGAGCACGCGCGGCGTGCGTGCATCCGTGGAAGGAAGAAGAACAGTGGGGGGTTGCGGGGTCCCACACGTCAGCGGCAGGAAGGGGAGGAGCGCGCGGGGTGTTTGATGGGCTGCCGATAGGTCGGAAGACTAGCGGACTGGGTTGGTTAGCAGGCCAGGCTGCTGCAGGATCCATAGGGACGCGGGGTTAGGTTAGGTGGGCTGGGCCTTGGTCGAGTTAGCAGGCTGGGCTGCGGAAAGAGAAGGAGAGGCTGGGCCGAATGATGGGCCGGATGGCCAGCTGGGCTGGATCGGTTCGCAAGCGAAGGAGAAAGATCAGGGGGGTTTAGCAGACTTCAAGATGGCTGCGGGATAGTTAGTGGGTTAGGCCTGGTTAGGTTAGCGGGCTGGGTTAGCGTTTAGGTTTTTGCCCAGTTAGATAGGTTAGATTTATTAATTATGTTAGCTTTTGATTTGAATTCATATCTAGGATTTGAATTCACATCCAAACAAAGAACCACAAAACCAAATAAAAACCAAATCAAACTATTCGGTCCTTAGCACTTCAAATCAATTTTAATTTGAAATTAAATTGCCTAGGAATTTAGGGAGCAACTAGAAGACACTCTTATATGTTTGTTGGCATGCACAATAATTCACCAAAAATTTTGAAATTCACCTTTTTGCATTCAACAAATCCTACACAATTTTTTTTTTGGAATGTTACAGTCTTCCCCCCTCACGAGAATCTCGTCCTCGAGATTTAGGTATACCTAGGGCTCAAATAGGTGTGGGTATTTCTCTCTCAAAACTGACTCTTTCTCCCAAGTTGCTTCCCTCTCTGTGTGGTTACTCCACTGAACCTTGCAAAATGGAATAGATGTGCTCCTTGTCTCTTTAACTGCTCTGTTCAAGATCTTCTCTGGGTACTCCAAGTACTCTAGTGTATCTTGTAAGTCCAATGCTTCTGTCCTGACTTCATGCTCTGACATTCTCAAGCATTTGCGTAGTTGCGACACGTGAAACACTGGGTGCACTCTGGCTAGCTCTTCAGGTAGCTCTAGCTCGTAAGCTAACTTTCCGACTCTGGTTAGAATCTTATAGGGTCCTACAAATCTGGGTGCTAGTTTCCCTTTCACATGGAATCTCTTACTTCCCCTGAGGGGCGACACTTTCAGGTACACGTGATCTCCCACCTCGAACTCGAGGTCTCTTCTTCTCTTGTCTGCGTAGCTTTTCTGCCTACTCTGTGCAATCTTCAAGTTCTCTCTAACCTTAGCCACATTCTCTTCTGCCTCCACAATTGAGTCAGGGCCAAAGAAGGTTCTCTCTCCCACCTCTGACCACATAAGAGGTGTTCTGCATTTTCTTCCATATAGGGCTTCAAATGGGGACATTTTCAGACTTGCTTGGTAACTGTTGTTGTACGAGAATTCTGCATAGGAGAGGCTCTTCTCCCAATCCTTGCTATAGGTCAACACACAAGCTCTCAGCAGGTCTTCTAGAATCTGATTCACTCGTTCTGTCTGACCATCCGTCTGTGGGTGGTACGCTGTACTGTAGTCTAGTCTGGTCCCAATCGCCTTATGCAAGCTCTTCCAGAACTGAGCTATGAATTGCGGTCCTCTATCGGATACGATACTCCTTGGTGCCCCGTGCAACTTGAGAATGTTATCCACATATAGTTCCGCTAGTCTGTCCATTGAGAACCGGTCCTTGACTGGTATGAAGTGAGCCACTTTGGTCAGTCGATCCACTATCACTCAAATAGCATTGTTTCCTTTCTGAGTGCGGGGTAGTCCGACTATAAAGTCCATACTAATGTCCTCCCACTTACACTCTGGAATTTCTAGAGGTTTCAACAGTCCTGCTGGCCTTTGGTGTTCTGCCTTGATTCTTCGACATGAATCGCACTTTGCGACATATTCAGCTATTTCCTCTCGCATCTTTTTCCACCAGAATCGATCCTTGAGATCCGGATACATCTTGGTGCATCCTGGGTGGATCGAGGACTTGGACTCATGAGCTTCTGCTAGTATGGTCTTCCGGATATCATCATCTTGTGGTACGCAGATGCGTTGCTTAAGCCATACTGTTCCTTGAGCATCAATACGAAAGTCTGGGGCTACTCCACGTTGAACATCCTGAATCAGCTCTTGAATTTCTCGGCAGTCTTTCTGAGCAGTCTTGATGCATTCTTCCAAGTTGTATTTCACTCTCAACTCTTCCGGTTGTCCTTCTACTACCTCAAGCCTGAGCATGTCCAGCTCCCTAATCAACTCCGGTTGTCCCTCCTCCATCATCAAGTTGTTATGGTAGCTCTTACGACTCAGGGCATCTGCTACTACGTTGGCCTTTCCTGGATGTTAGTGTATCTCTAGGTCGTAGTCCTTGATCAGTTCCAACCATTGTCTCTGTCTCATGTTCAGTTCTGTTTGGGTGAAGAAGTAATTCAGACTCTTGTGATCAGTGTAGATATCACACTTGTTGCCAATCAGATAGTGCCTCCAGATCTTTAAGGCATGTACCACTTTTGCTAATTCAAAGTCGTGGGTGGGGTAGTTTTCTTCATGCTTTCTCAACCGCCTTGAAGCTTATGCAACCACTTTGCCTTCTTGCATCAGTACACATCCCAGACCTTGTCTTGAGGCATCACAATATACCACAAAGTCTTTTCGAATATCTGGCAGAGTCAACACTGGGGTGGTGGTAAGCTTATGTTTGAGCTCTTGGAAGCTTTCTTCACTCTTTTCTATCCACTTGAAGGGTACATTGTTCTTGAGCAACTCTGTCATCGGCTTGGCAATTTTGGAGAAGTTTTCAATGAATCTTCGGTAGTAGCCTGCCAAACCCAAGAAGCTTCGAATTTCTGTGACACTCTTTGGCTGCTGCCACTTGGAGACTGCTTCAATCTTTTCAGGGTCTACTGCTACACCCTCGGTTGTCAACACGTGGCCCAAAAAGGCAACTTTCTCCAACCAGAACTTGCACTTGCTGAACTTCCCAAAGAGTTTGTGCTGTGTCAACTTCTCTAGCACTATACGTAGGTGCTCCTCATGCTCTTCTGCTGTTTCGGAATAGATCAGGATGTCATCAATGAATACCACGACAAACTTGTCTAGCTCTTCCATGAATACTTTGTTCATCATGTTCATGAAGTATGCAGGTGCGTTTGTCAACCCAAAAGACACTACGGTGAACTCATACTGCCCGTATCGAGTCACGAAAGCTGTCTTAGGGATGTCTCCTTCTCTAATCTTCATCTGGTGGTACCCTGATCTCAGAACTATCTTGCTGAAGTACTTTGCCTTCTTCAACTGATCTAGCAAATCATCCATTCGAGGTAGCGGGTACTTGTTCTTGATAGTCACTGCGTTCAGAGATCGATAGTCTACGCACATGCGCATAGAACCATCCTTCTTCTTCACGAACGGTACTGGCGATCCCCATGGAGACGCGCTGGGTCTGATCACTCCACTGTCCAGCATATCCTTCAATTGCTTCTTCAATTCCTCGAGTTCTTCCACAGACATTCTGTACGGTCTCTTGGCAATTGTCCATGTGCCTGGTTGCAACTCGATTATGAACTCCACATCACGGTCAGGTGGTAAGCCTGGTAGTTCTTCTGGAAAAACATCTGGGTACTCGCAGACTACTGGCACTTCCTCAATGGTCTTTTCCTTGATACAGTACGCAAACTTTCTCATGGAAGGCCTCCTGGGTCCTTCTTTTGCTTTCTGCGGCTTAACTGACACCTTCAGACCACTCGGGTGTGTCAACACTACTGACCTGGGTGAGCAACTGATCACTCCCCTGTGAGCTGTCAACCAATCCATACCAAGGATCACGTCAATGCCATCTGACTTCAGCACTGTCAGGTCTACAGAGAATCCGAATCCTTCTAGTTCCATGCCAACTTGTGGGCACACTTGGGTGCATCTGAGCTCTCCTAACGGTGAAGTTGTGATTACGGGTCTAGCTCTAGGCTCTGTATGGAGTGACTGTTCCGTAACAAACTTCGACGAAATGAACGATCCAGTTGCACCAGAATCAAATAGTACTGAAGCTTTTGTGCCATTTACAAAGAACTCTCCGAGTACTACTTCAGGAGCATCCTCGACATCCTTCTCAGTCAGGTGGTTAAGTCGGCCTCTGATGGCTGAGGGCTGCGATTGGCTCTTTCTGTCTGGGCACTCAAACGACTTGTGACCTGGTTTTCCACAACCAAAGCAAACAAGAGATGACTTGTCACCAACTTCTAGGGCGCTGAGCTGTTTCTGGCCTGAACTTTCATAAGCAGGGTAGTTGCTGGTCTTGTTCTCAAAGCTGTTGTTGTCACCAGTCTTGTTCTCAGTGTTTAGGATTGCACTCCTGACAAATCCTACTTCTCCTCGGCTTAAGCTTTGCCGGAATCCCCTTCGGAGCATATTGCTCTGGCCTCTCCTCGGTATTTGACTCAACCTGAGGTGGTGCTGTTGCTCGGCTTTCCTTTTCCTGGCTCTCCAAGTGTCTTCTAAGTCAACTCTTTCCTTTTCCACTGCTATAGCTCTGTCAATCATCTCTCGAAGTGAGTTGTGACTGCTGGAAGCGAGTGCCATTCTAAGTCCCTTGTGTAAGCCTCTTTGAAACCATAATTGCTTCTTCTTTTCGGTGGTGATTTCTTCCGGGGCATACCTCGACATCTTAGCAAAGTGTCGGGCGTACTCTGTCACCGACATGCTTCCTTGCTTCATGGTTCTGAATTCCATAGCCTTGTGTGCCATTACTTGTTTAGGAATGTGATATCCCTTGAACGCTTCACAGAACTCCATCCAGGTGATTTGTGCTGGGTTCTCATGAGAGTCACAGTAGCTCTCCCACCAAGCTTTAGCTGCTCCTTCAAGCTGGTGTGCCACTAGGGCTACACATTCTTCATATGTGTAATCTGTCAAGTCCAGCTTGGCCTTGATAGTTCTGAGTCAGTCATAAGCATCTAGTGGCTCGTCTGAGTAGTCAAATGTGGGTGCCTTCAATCTGATGAACCTTTCAATCTTCATCTGGAGGTCTTCCTCACAGTGACCCTGTTGGTTCTGGTTCAGATATTCCTGGAGTTGTTGCATTGCCTTCGCTATCTGTGTATTGACCTGTGCCATATGTTGCATCACCTGTGTCTGAACAGTCATCACTTCTTCCAAGTTTGGTGGCGCGTTAGGCTGTGGCACATCTCTGCCCCAAGCTGGTTTTGCTGAGGTTCTACTGCATGTTCTTCCATTGCAACCTCTTCCACTTCACATCTTGCTGTGTTGTTCTCGGGTTGGAACACGCCTGCTGCGCGTCCACGTCCCCTACCTCTGCCTGTGGCGGGTGTTCTCCCGCGTCCTCTACCACGACCTCTGCCTCTGTCTGTCATCACTGTCTCCTCTTGCTCAGTTTCCTCTGAACGGGCTAGCAGTCGGTTCGACCTTCTGGTTGACATTTTCTGCATTTCACGAAGCAGGTATGTGGTGGTCAGGTAGGGTTATAGGCACTGGTAATCTAGTTGTAGGAGTTGCACACATGAAAGCTTGAACACTAACTACACTCAAGGTTAACAGCAAGAAAGCTGCAAGAACAGCCACAAGGACCGAACACATAATCAAAGCATTACACCTTAGACACTTGTGTTATCTTGAGGCCAACTCCCGAAACCTTGAAGATTAACACTTCTACTCGGCTTAAGATCGTGGCTGATCTAGTGGTGGTCATGGACTACATCTACCTTGGCTCGACGATAAGCACGAGACTATCATCAGCCACTTGGTTAGAGGGTTGTTAACAACAAGAGTTAGCAAGGTTAGAAGAGTGAACAATAGCACAAAGTGTGATAAGAAATAGTTCAAGGGGTTTCTTGCATAGCAACAGACCTAATTAGAGCTTCTGTCCTAGTTTTCAGGTCTAGGGCTGCGCACTACCGTCAAATATGGCTCTGATACCAACTGAAACGAACCGGATTCCCATTTACGAGAATCCGACACCCTGTACCCTTGTGATGTCCCAGGAACAACATCTATCACGTACAGAACTCATTTCAGCGGAAATCACATCCATACAACGATTAAGACCATCAAACATGTTATAGATACATAACGGTATGGTACAAGCCCTCTGGGCTAAACGACAAAAGGAAAACAACTACGCAGCGGATAGCTATAAGCTTCTGGTGCTTCGGGCCTTCACCCCCACAGGCATCCTTGAGCGCAGCGCACAACCCTCATTTGCATCATCCGTCGTGGTTGATCTTGTACTCGGAGTCTTCTCCTTTGTACCCAAAGACTGTCCCCAAGGAAATGGGACAGGTCCACGTCACCAACCATAATATGCAGCAAAGCTTTATAGTGGCCTATACTAGTAATAAAATATTCAAGGAGTGTAAGCTGGGGGTTTTTCCTATGCGCGCAGCAGCAACGTAACCAAGTTCATCTCATCTCCAAACACCATTCCTCGCAAGCACATACTCTCCCCAAACCACCCATCAATCTCACAACCACATAGGGCTCGTCCTGCCTCAACAGGTTCCCGCAATGTTCATCCGCCAACTCCTTTCACTCACTAGTCGACTCGGTGAGCTCCCTCCCCACCTTGTCTCAACAGCCTCAACTGGTCCAACCTCTCATAACCCAAATTCAAGGATACGGTGAGAAAACCAGCTTCCAATGCTAATCTGGATGGATCAGATGCAGGATCATCCATGACCGTGGACACGGCTATACGTATAGTTTTCACTCTGCAGAGGTTGTACTCCAGGAACCACCCGGGCTGGGAGTTGGTGCCCTAGCATGAGACGCACCCCACAACAAAGACCCTATAAAGCAACGGTACCATCCTGCTTCCCTGGGCTCGGGAAACATCCGCACGCTAACATCTGCCCCAGGGATGTGAAACCTTCCCACCGGGGCCAGTCGGGGGCAGTGGTATATCAGGGAGAGTACGCCGCAACGAGTCCCCCTTACACATATCAAGCTCGATCCTCCTACAGTCCTGCTACCACACTAGATAGGCTTGCTGGAACCCTCCCCATTCTGGGTAGATGGTGAGCACTGTAATTCTTACTTCCGAAAGGCATCCTGATGCGGTCCTTAATTGTCGGCAAGGCGAGTATCAGCATCAAAAGCGATCCACCGCAACGGTCCGCAATCGGCACCCATTACAGGTATGGCCACCCAAACTCCTCAAAAGTAACCATGTGACCATGTACCCGCAATAGGTACTCCGTAGGAACTGTCCGAGTTCTGTTCCCAAGCACCCCGGTCAAATGATCGGGTTGTTATCACTCGCCTCCACCGCCTAGCTGCACTACTCCTCCCAAGCCACCCAACTCACGCCAAGAAGTTCAATCACAACCATCCCAACACATGTATAGCATATCATATCTCATAAAGTGAGTAGTAGGTAGCAAAGTAACAGGATAATAACAAAGGCAGTGCAGGTTTATCATGCGAGTAAAGTAAAACGCTAGCATACTAGTTTGCATGTCTAATAGGTATTACAGAGATGGTCGGGCGTGAACCTGGGTATTGCTTGTCCTCTTCGTTTCGGTAGTTGATGTAGTCGTCAGCATCCTTCCGCGACTTCGGAGCTCCTAATTATGCGGGAATAAAATAAAGACGAGAACTACTAACAAAGGAACACCAAAACAGTGAAGCAAGAAGACTCAAACAACACCAAACTCTACACTAACGCGTAGGTCATGATTTTAGAAAAATATAGAAATTGGTTTCATATTTTTCTGAGCTACGGTTGATTTATTATGAATTTTCTAAGTTTAAATCATTTTCTGAAAATATTAAATAATTTCGAAAAAGAAAAGCAGACACACTGGGACACGTGGCAGCACCAGGGCATGCCACGTCATCATTGCTGACGTCAGCATGACGTCATCAGTGGGGCCGGCTTTGCTGACGTCATCGTGGGCCCTGATGATGTGAGCGTTGACTTCGTCAACGTTGACCAGTCAACGGTCAATGGTCAGCGGGTCAGTGGAGTCAGTGGGGCCCACTGATCAGTCTATGTTGGTCTATGACGCGTGGGTCCGGGCTACCAGCAGTTAAAGGAAAAGAAAAAGAAAAAGGATTCGAGGGGTGGAAACAGGCCGAAAGACGAAGCAGCTCGGGCTGGAAAAAGGTGGGCCGGCCCAAGAAGGCTGGGCTCTCGGCCCAGGACAGCGTCGGCTGGGCTGCGGTGCGGTGGACCGCGTCCACCGTGAGCCGTGAGTGTGGCTCACGTGCACCGAGCATACGAGATCGGATTGCGGCTGCGAGGATTGTCTGCGGCTCGGCTAGCTGGGTGTTGGTGTGGTCCTTCATGTGGCCGCGGCCGGCGCGAACGCGCTTGCTGGCGTGCGACTGGCGGCGACGGCGGCGGTGGTTTTGGTCGGAGGAAAGGCCGGCGAGGCTTGGTTTGACAGGGAGTGGCTCGGCTTGGTTCTCGTCGAGGCGAACAGCAAGAAAGGGTAATGGTTTGGCCGACGAAGCGGCTCCCCGTCAAGGTTGGGCGGCGGTGCGGCGACGGCTTCGTGGCGGCCGGCGGTGCACGGATCGGATGGGAAGGCTAATGGCTCGGCTGTGGCTGTGCAGATTGCTATCACTCGTGGACTCGAGAGGTTACACATCGGCCACGACTTAAGCTCACGCACGCGCGGGGAGAGCTCAAGACTCACCCGCGGCGCGGCCATGGCTCCCGCGCGTTCCGGGAACTCCCGGTGCGCGACGGCGACACGAGGGCCTAGGTTTGCTCAGCGGCGATGGCGGGTTGCGGCTAGGGTGAGCGGCTCTGGGTCCCTGCAGAAGATACGCGGCCACGACTCGATGGTCGGGTCCCAGAACGGCGAGGTCGACGAGATCGGTGGCGGCTCAACGACGCAAAGGGGAAATGACAGGGGGCGGCCACGGCGTCTCACCGAGGGTCCAGAAGACGATCGCAGCAGATCGGGGTCGACTCGAGATTCGCAGCGGTGCAGCTCCCAGGTCTGGCTCCTGTCGGCGGTGACGACTCCACGGCGGCGGCGCCCGTGGTTCTTCCTCGACGGCGGGTAAGCGCTCCGGTCCCTCCTCGGCTCGCTTCCACTCCTCCTCTCCCTTCCCCAACTTCCACTACTCCACCAACTCTCCTCCTACTTGCGAAACGAAGGGTGGAATACCCCAATTGGGGCGGCGGCAGCTTGGAGGAGGAAGGCGGCCGGCGGGTCGGTTTTATAGGGCAGGATCCTATGGTTTGGCGGTGTGCGGACGGTGGAGTGAGCTCGGCATCTAACTCCTTTCCACACGGCAGCATCTGGTCGGGCCGCCACGGCGCTGGGCAGGTGAGCGGGGCGAGAGCAGAGGAGCACGCGCGGCGTGCATGCATCCGTGGAAGGAAGAAGAACAGTGGGGGGTTGCGGGGTCCCACACGTCAGCGGCAGGAAGGGGAGGAGCACGCGGGGTTTTTGATGGGCTGCCGATGGGTCGGAAGGCTGGCGGAATGGGTTGGTTAACAGGCCAGGCTGCTACAGGATCCACAGGGATGCGGCGTTAGGTTAGGTGGGCTGGGCCTTGGTCGAGTTAGCAGGCTGGGCTGCGGAAAGAGAAGGAGAGGCTGGGCCGAATGATGGGCCGGATGGCCAGCTAGGCTGGATCGGTTCGCGAGCGAAGGAGAAAGATCAGGGGGGTTTAGCAGACTTCAAGATGGCTGCGGGATAGTTAGTGGGTTAGGCCTGGTTAGGTTAGCGGGCTGGGTTAGCGTTTAGGTTTTGGCCCAATTAGATAGGTTAGATTTATTAATTATGTTAGCTTTTGATTTGAATTCATATCTAGGATTTGAATTCACATCCAAACAAAGAACCACAAAACCAAATAAAAACCAAATCAAACTATTCGATCCTTAGCACTTCAAATCAATTTTAATTTGAAATTAAATTGCCTAGGAATTTAGGGAGCAATTAGAAGACACTCTTATATGTTTGTTGGCATGCACAACAATTCACCAAAAATTTTGAAATTCACCTTTTTGCATACAACAAATCCTACGCAATTTTTTTTGGAATGTTACAAAATCCTTGATTTGGGAGTACTTAGCTCTGGTACCACTTGTAGGATCTAGGATTAACAACTAGAGGGGGGTGAATAGGCGGTTTCAAAACTTCAAGCACAACACTAGGGAAATTTAATTAGAACAACAATAAGGATTAAATCTTTAGCTATTTCTATGCCTATGTTGATGGTTTTGCAACCTAGGGTGACAAAAATATGGTTCAACTCTATGAAATAGACTTGCTCAAGGTAAGTAAACGAACTAAATAAGCAAGCTACAAGCACAACGAGACACAAGAACTTATCCTGTGGTATCGATGACTTGCCGGTCACGCCTAATCCACATTGAGATGGATTCAATGTTCAACCGCTCCTCTATCAAGTTTCCACTTGATGTATGAGCCGGCTAGAACCAAAGAACCGCTCCAAATCTCTTTTCCACTAGAGTTGACCTTCAACACTCCGGTGAGGTGAGCACAAGACCTCTCACACCTAATTTCCAAGGCCACTTCACAATCTTCTTGAAGTGCTCAAGGAACCATGAGCTCCAAGCCGTCTAGGAGGCGGCAACCTCCAAGAGTAACAAATCAATAACCTTGCTTGAAGACTCCCTAGTGCCACAAAGCTCAAACTCTTGATGCAAAGCACTAGGATGCTCTCAATCTCACAAAGATGCAACCATTAAGCCAAGTGAGTGAGAGAGAGGATGGGGAATGCTCAAATGTGTCAAGGAAGCTTTCAAATGGGCCCAGAGAGACTTCCCAACCCCGGGGTGGAGTATATATACTCACCCCCTCGAAATCTAACCGTTACGTTCAAAACAGGGCACTGGCGGACAGTCCGCCTCACACATTGCAGACAGTCCGCCCTTCAAAACCAACAGCTATAATGTGTGTCAGAGTGTGTCAGAAAAAAGTCGTTAGGGACTGGCGGACAGTCCGCCTACCATAATCGGACAGTCCGCCAAGGCAAAATTTCCACGCCCAATTTTGCCTGCGGACAGCCCGCCTCACAAAAGTGCTCTAGATCGCTTGGAAACGTCTCTGTGTGAACTATCCTCCAAAACAGTCCGCCTCACAACAACTTAACTGCGGACTGTCCGCCTCACATTTTTCAGCCGAGCAAGATTTATACTTAGTCAGAATCTGCGCGCGGAAAAAGCCTGCGGACAGTCCGCCACCCTGGCCGCGGACTGTCCGGGACCACCAGACATTCTGCCAGGACGCAGTCAGCTCTCCATAAGCTAGTTTTTAGTAATGTCTTTCGCACTTTCTCAACAAAGAAGACCCTCATGCATGCAATGTAATTGTTTGAGCAAAGTGGAACTTTGGACTCATCAAGCCGAAGACATTGACCCCTCTTGATAGTACGGCTATCTAGCCTATAATCCGGTCAAAGATTCATCCACTAAACACCGCTTGACCGGTAAAATAAAACACCCTATCTTATACCTTTGCCTTGAGGTCTTTTCTATCCTTCTTATGCACACCATGATCACATCATACCACCCAAGCTCATCCAATCCATGAACTAACCTATTCTCATATCTCAATGAAATTGTTAGTCCATTTTGATTGTCATTAATTACCAAAACATAAATCAGGGGCCTAGATGCTTTCAATCTCCCCCTTTTTTGGTAATTGATGACAACCATTTTAAGAAGTGATATGAGATAGGTTTTGGGTTTTGAAAACACTTACTCCTTTCATTTGGAATCAAGACATTCAATAGAGTAAATGAATTTGAAAACCCCGAAGAATAGGAGAACTCCCCCTACATATGTGCATAGGTGAATACCATAGATTTTTGCACATATATTTGAATATGAAATTTGGCAAAATTTCCCCTACAAGTGAGAGTTTGGGCAACAATAGCATATATATATCCAATCGAAGCTTAGCAAAACAAGATAGTATTAGCCTCAAACTTTCAAAGGAACTAGAACACGCATTATAATCAACCAAACAAAACATAAGTTCTCAAGCAAACCACACAAAGAGTATTAGATTATTACAAGCCAAGGTTCATGCAATGCCATAAAATAAATATGAAATGAATGTGTTCATCCATGACCATGATCCATCCACCCTCGAACACACCATCACTTCTTCAAATTTCTCTCCCCCTTTGTCATCAATTTACCCAAAACGGGCCCTAGTCTTGCATACTATGGTGCCATAGATTTTTGCACATATATTTGAATATGAAATTTGGCAAAATTTCCCCTACAAGTGAGAGTGTGGGCAACAATAGCATATATATATATCCAATCGAAGCTTAGCAAAACAAGATAGTATTAGCCTCAAACTTTCATAGGAACTAGAACACGTATTATAATCAACCAAACAAACCATAAGTTCTCAAGAAAAGCACACAAAGAGTATTAGATTATTACAAGCCAAGGTTCATGCAATGCCATAAAATAAATATGAAATGCAAGTGTTCATCCATGACCATGATCCATCCACCCTCGAACACACCATCACTTCTTCAAATTTCTCTCCCCCTTTGTCATCAATTTACCCAAAAAGGGCCCTATTCCTGCATACTATGGTGAGGACAAGCAGATATATAGTCCTGGAGGCGATCCCATGCTTCGGGACTGTTTCATTTCTTAACTGCTGGAAACTAGCTGTAACACCCTAAAAATGCCTATTTTAAAGTTTAGTAATTAAATTGCTTTTATTTAAATAATGTTTATATTTATCTACGAAGAAATAAATTATTTATGAGAAATAAAATTAAATATAAGGTTAGAAACATTTTTGTTGCATTCATGTTGTCTACATTGTGTTTTGTTTGTGTGCGGTTCAATTGGAATTTAAATTCTGTTTAAATTCGAATTTGAATCGTCTTGTTTGGAGCTTTAGAAAAGTTGCAGCAGCCCTGGTCCGTTTTTGCCCCCTAAGTTTTTTCCCCCGGCTGCATCTGCCCCTCCTTCTTTTCTTCCGCGCAGCAGCCCACCTTTCCTCCCTCCGCTTTCGGCCCGCCTTCGTCCCGCTCGCGTTCCCCGCTCTCGCAGCCCAGCGTCGCAGCCCAGCACACCAGCCTCCCCTCTATCGCAGCCCAACGCGGCCCAGCAGGCCAGCCTGCGCCTTCCCCGCTCCAGTCGCTGATGCGCGGGGCCCGCACGTCAGCTCCGCCTTCCCCGCCGGAGTCCGGCTCGAGCTCAACTCGAGTCCGACCCGGGGCCCACCCGGTCGCGCACGCCGAGGTCCCTCTGAACGCCCCTGCGCCGCCCTATAAAACCAGTCCACGCTGCCCCTCAAGCCCCATCTCAACCGCGCCGCCAACCCTAGCCGCCTCCGCCGCTCGAGCTCGCAGTGCCGCCGCCATCGATCCGTCGGTCCAGCGCCGCTCCGCCGCCATCGACCGCTAGGAAAGCTTCGCCAGGAGGTAAGCTCGCTCCTGACACTACAAGAATAACTCACATCCGCACCCCTCATATGCCTCGGTGCACTCAAGATCCGGTGCTAATGCGACGTTAGCACCGGGTGCGAAATTAGGGTGCCCCGGAAACACTTTAGCACCGGTTGCTAACATCAACCGGTGCTAAAGGGTGACATTTAGCACCGGTTGGTGTTAGCAACCGGTGCTAAAGGGCTACCCTTTAGCACCGGGTCGTGTTACGACCCGGTGCTAAAGACCCTTTCGCACCGGGTCGTGTTACGACCCGGTGCTAAAGGGGGTGTCATATGCTACTATAAAAGGAAAGCATCTTTTATCTCATCACATGTGTAGCGTAGGTGAGATGGTTAGGTGGATACACGCGAGCCAAGAGGTCCTGAGTTCGAATCCCCGCAGCAACACACATATTTTTTGGCGAATATGACCCTTTAGCACCGGTTATTTCACCCGGTGCTAAAGGGGCACCCCTTTAGCCTCGGATGATCTGCACCGGTTGGGATACCCGGTGCTAAAGCCGGTTCCCAACCGGTGCAGATGTCCGTCATTCTGGTAGTGTGAGCCCCTTCCCGTCCCATCTCGTGCGCCGTAGCCCGGTCGTCGTCATCGCGCGTCTCGCCGGAGCCCCGGCGCCGCCATTGCTCGTCGCCCCCGCTGCGCTGCCGTCGTATTGAACCCCCTGGACGCGTTCGCCGTCGTGCCCTGTAGCCGTAGGTGCAAACCGCTCCCAAAACCGAGCTCCGCAGCCCCAGTTCGAAGCCACGCCAGTGATGCGCCGCCGCCTCCGACCTAGCGCCGCCGCCACCCAGCGCCTCCGCCGGCGACACCCCGCCCAGATCTGTTCCAAGCCCTAAGATCTTGATCCAACGGTCCAGATCGAGTCAACCTCCCGAGTCAAAACAGTCCTTACCGGTCAGCACTGGCAGTTTTGCTAATGAGCCCCTGGCCTTTTTTGAAATTAACCCGCGGTCCAGATCTATTCAAAACTAATTAGATTTAGGTCCTAAATTTTATAGAAAACCCCCTGTCTTATTTAAAAATAGCACCCAAGGTCCTGTTTAAGTTATTTTACGCTTTAGCCCTCCTGTTTTTATATTAATTACGTTTAGGTCCCTAAGTTTTTGGAAATAAGCCCCTGGAACTTTTAAAACTTTGTCAGCAAGCCCCCGAACCGTAGAAACGCCATAACTTCTCCGTTTTAGCTCCGATTTGAGTGATTTTTGCGCTCACGTGTTCGTAGCGAAGCGTAGATTAGTTTCTAAGCCTTCTTTGGTTCTGTTTTTACTGTTTGGTGTACTGTTCAAATAGAATAATATTGTTTGCATGTACTGGCTTGTGTGGATGCTTGTGTGTTGTTTCGTGAGTCCAGTCGGTGAGCCGTACGCGCTTGAATTCGAGGGTTACGAGGAGCAGGACCAGCAGCAGCAGCAGTTTGAGGAAGGCTAGTATAGCACGGACAATCCTTGCTACCTAAACACACCTCTTACATTATTTACTGCATACGCATGTGTCTAAATTGTTACCCTTTTAAGGTTGTACCTAGCTTTGTTTATCATATACCTTGATTACCTTGGGTTATTGCATTTGGGTAGAACTTTGCTAGGCGCAGCTGCTGTCACCTTTGCTTAACTGCTAATCTTGACTTAATGGTTCACTTCAAAGTTAATGGTAAAACTTGCTTTTTAGCAACATGGATCAGGGAGCTAGGGCGTACGCTTTGTGCTTGGCCCTAGTGTCTCTCTGAAAGGACTGGTTCTTAAAGCGGCAACCCAGGAACCTGTCGCCACCGCTGGAACTATAATGGCTCTAGTCTTGGACAAGTAGCATGTACGGCTCTAGCTTGACAGTAGTTACCGAGGGGCCGATGGCGTTATGGGAAGCATGGGTGAGAGTATGGTTTGATCCACCGAGGACGGGGTATCCGTCGGCTATGTCCCCGTGAGGCACAGTCCCGTGTTGGGAGCTACCATATGGCGGGGGCTCCACACGTTGCGCTATTTATTTTGTTGTTGATATTCTTTGCCGCGCTTGGACGCCATGGACCCCCTCGTGTCGCTACATGAGCGTCAGTCAATCTCGGTGCCTTGGGTCATGCTGCATAGGTTGTACCATAACGGCTACTGTTTCGTTAGGGTGTCTTGTGAAAAGCCTCGTAGCGTCCCTATGCGGTCACACCTCGGAAGTGTGATTTGTGAGGTCTGATCCACGTCCGCGTGGTTGGGTGCAAAGTTCCTTTGAACTTTTACGCGATTGGTGGGTAAAGGGCGAAACCTCTGCAAAGTGTAAATCTATCATGATAGCCTTGCTCAGGGTCACGAGCTTCCTGGATCCTTTATGATTAGAAGATAATGTCCTTTATTATCATTTAATGTTCACTTGTACTATATTAATTGGGGTACAATTGGGATTCATGTAAAGGTAGTGATTATGATGATGTGAAAATGAAACAACTAAAATTGCTAATGCTGTACAGCCGTGTCAAGCCTTTCTTTTAAGCCTTCATTATCCGTGTTGTACTTGCTAAGTAAGACATTTACTTACACTTGTTATTCAACAAAATCCCGGATGGGTAACAGATGGATTAGATGCTACTGCTGCTGTTGAATTTCCTGAGGATCTGCCGTTCTACTAGCTGTGCTCAACCAGTCGGTGTCCCCGTGGGTTATCGGCTTCGTATTCATTTAGAGAGAATTAATAATGAGACTTCCGCTGTTTTATTCATTTATTTGAGTCAAACTCTGATGTAAAACCATTTATTTTATTCGAGCACTGTATTCTGTTATCATATTTGTTCGCTATATGTGTAATGACTTTCTGGGAACACATATGGCCGCATTTCGGGTTTATGTGTAAATCCGGGTGTGACACTAGCAATTTGATTCCGGAGGGCGTTGGTTTTCCCAACCTGAAAGAATTTTAGCAAGAAAGTGCTAGTGCATTTATCCCATGTATCTATAGCTTCGCGGTTAGTATAAAACCATTGTTTCGCCTTGCCTAATAATGAAAATAGGAATAACCGGAGGCGAATAGCATCGATACATACTCCGCGTATGGTGAAAGTGTTGCAAATTTCCAGGAAATGCTGCAGATGAGCACTGGCATCTTCGTGTGGCTTGCCGCACAATAGGCTAGTCTGCACCATATTGATGAGGGCTGGCTTCAGCTCGAAATTGCCATCTCCGACTGGCGGAGCTGGTCCGGTACACACATTCTCGCTCGATGGAGCGGAGAACTCGCGGATCGTCTTGTCGGCCATCCTCGATGAAGCTTGGTCAACAACGGGAAGGACTGGGTTCGTCGGAATGAGCTGCTTCTAAGGAGGTACAACACGGGGTCGCACTTTCCTCACAAGAGACTCATGATTTTCTTGGAAGTTTGACGGTAGTTGGAAACCAGTCATGCACTGCTCTGCTTCACAAAGACCAACGAAACAGAGCAAGGATAAAACCGCTTGAGTAGTGGTATACTGTTGGCACTCCTTACGGCCTACAGATAAATCCGCAAGCGGACGGATACCGATGTAGCTTTCACCCGGGAGTATTCTAAGGTATCGATTTCCACGGAGAACGAGAAGTGGACTGATTCTAAACTAAGTTGCCCATGGGTAGTGAAATGGATGAAATGAATGAATGAAGTGGATGATAACAACAAAGAGAGAAGAGGAGTGATAGGAGGGTAGAGAGGGTATGAGTCTGATAGAGGCATTATACTGATTGATCGAACAGATCGGAGGATACAGATAGATACTTGCTTCGGGACAACGGAACCTATGACACACAGAAAGGGATGAGAAGGGGTGTCACCAACTCCGCACTGGGGGATCCTACAGGCCGGGACTAACATGATGGACTACGAAGACTGAAATGGCTGTCACCACCTCATGGCTACCACTTTCGTTGCAACGGGGTCAAAATAAGTTAGTCTCAAGTCTAGGCACCACGCCTACACTAGTCAACTAATACTTATCTCCTATAGAAAGATAAGCACCCAAGCTAAGCAACCAGTATACAATTATACCAATCAACTAAGCATTGAACGAATAACCAGCAAGCATATAAAAGTAAGAACTGAATGCTCAATTAATCAGAGAGGGATACAAGAGATACCAGACAAGACCCAGATGTTACTCGAAGCAGAGCCGCATCCGTAGAGGTACAGCGGGAAGAGGGGACGACACTCCGGCTCCTCTCCGGGACGCTCACCTCTCCTCTCTCCCTATTTCTACTGATACAAGTGGCGGAACTTCGCAACACCTACTCACTCTTGTGTTGTGTGTTGATGCAGGTGAAGGAGGGCTCTATTTATAGTGGAACCAAGGTGGTGGAGCTAGAGCAGGCGCCAAGGAAGCTCAAGTCGGTGCCCGGCTTGTTCTGCCGAATATGCCGGTTCGGCCGTACTGAGCAATGCGGCCGAAGTGCCATGTGGCACTGCCTTGGTGCTGAGGTGGCTCGGAGTCGGTGCATCGCCTGGGGGCGGTTCGGCCGAATTGGTGCCTTCGGCCGAACCAATCCGTTCGGTCGAACTGGGGTTTTGGGTGAGCAGCGCTCCCCTGCACTGCCTCTCCCTCCTGGACCCTCTGGCTGCCTTTCCTTGGTGGTCTTCATGCTCTTTTGGCCTAGAGGTGATGTGGCGGTGGTCCACGTGTCATGTCCGGTCACTGCTCGGTTGTCGGTGATGTGGACACCTTCCGATCGTGCTCCGCGTCAGATACGGCTATGAGGGGTAACCGGCCGAATCGTGTTATTTGGATGAATCGGTCATTTCCGACCCCTATAGCACGTATTCCTTGTTGTCATACCTACACAATGGACAATCACCAAAACTCATGGAAATAGTTAGTGATAAGTCCTATAGCTATGGTGTTTGGTTCCATTGTGTTCATCTTATACTCGGTTGGAGGTCGGAAATTGGTCTGTAATGACCGCCAACACTGACCAAGGGAGCAAATCCTGGCCCTTGGGAGCCAGAGGCGGTGGATCCTCTGGTTCAGCCGAATCCGCAAATTCGGCTGAACCAGGATCTTCAGCCGAATCAGGGGGATAGACCCCCTCGGTCCCTTGGCGGTTACTCTAATCCCAACCATCATTGCAAGCTATAAATACAATGGTCCAAGCCCCGGATCAACACATACCAAGCCAAGGAGCTTATTTCCCACTTCTTTCTAGTAAAGATTGGATAGTTTAGTTGGGAGTTAGAGTTGAGTCGAGCTGTGCCTCGGAGGTTCCAGAGTTGTCTTTAGAAGCTCTAGTATTAGCTCTTGTATCTTTTCCTTTTATCTTTCTGCAAGACTTTGAGTTATCAATATAGTTATCTTTGTCACTTTATCTGAGTTATTTATATCTTGCTTCTACTTTAATCTAGTTGCAAGTATTTCGGGTTTAGATTATAGTTGTTGTGATCTTAGTTCTCCCAAGTCTATATTCAAGTCTTTGTCTTGACGGGTTCTTCATTTCTGCTCAATACTAGCGGTGAACTGTCACTAGGGTATTGACAGGATTGTTTGCTTCTGCTACAGGAGTAAGTAGTTGTAGTCTAGTGTGGGTGTGATACCTAGACTAGTCTGTGACCCTACAATATCCCTGAGCTGGCACGGAGGTGGTAGTCGTTAGGTGGTGATAGCCCTATATGGCCTTCGTATTCCATCACGCCTGGTGTTGGCACTCCTTATGACCTACAAATAAATCCGCAAGCGGACGGATACCGATGTAGCTTTCACCCGGGAGTATTCCAAGGTATCGATTTCCACGGAGAACAAGAAGTGGACTAATTCTAAACTAAGTTGTCCAAGGATAGTGGAGTAGAATGAATGGTATGGATGAGGTGGATGACAACAACAAAGAGGGAAGAGGACTGGTCGGAGGGTAGATAGGGTACGAGTTTGGTAGAGGTATTCTACTGATTGATCGAGCAGATCAGGGGATACAGATAGATACTTGCTTCGGGACAAGGGAACCGGTGACACACAGAAAGGGATGGGGTAAAACTATTTCCCAACTAGGGGATCCTACGGACCGGAACTAACGTGATGGACTACAAAGACCGGAAGGGCTGTCACCACCTTACGGCTACCACCTCCATTGCGACGGGAATAAACTAAGTTAGTCTCAAGTATAGGCACCACGCCTATACTAGTGAACTAATACTTATCTCCTATAGAAAGATAAGCACCTAAGCTAAGCAACCAGTATACAATTATATCAATCAACTAAGCATTGAACGAAGAACCAGCAAGCATATAAAAGTAAGAACTGACTGCTCAATTACTCAGAGAGAGAGATACAAGAGTTACCAGACAAGACCCGGATGTTACTCGAAGCAGAGCCGCATCTGTAGAGGTACAGCGGGAAAAGGGGCCGACACTCCGGCTCCTCTCCGGGATGCTGACCTCTCCTCTCTCCCTATTTCTACTGATATGAGTGGCGGAACCTAGCAACACCTACTCTTCTTCTTCTTCTTCTTGTGTTGTGTGTTGATCCAGGAAGTGAAGGCCAGCATTTATAGGGACTTGGAGGCGGTGGAAGAAGAGCAGGGGCCAAGGCATCGCAAGGCGGTGCCCCCCGGCCAGTTCGGCCGAACCACTAATCTTGCACCGACTCAACCCCTAAGGCTCTGATTTGCTCTGGATGGTGGTTGTAGGTCGGTTTGGGCAGTGGGGGCGGTTCGGCCGAATGGATGGATTCGGCCGAACTGGGCCAGAAGCCCAGGCCTGCCCCCTTGCACCGCCTTTGCTTCCTGGGCTTCGTGGATGACTCGATCCAGGTGGTCTTTATGTTGGTTTGGCCCTGATATGACATGGCGGTGATCTTACATGGCTTGTACGGTTGTTGCTGATATGGACGACTCTCGGTTGCACTTCGCATCTTGTACGACTAAGGGGGGTAACCGGCCGAACGGAGTCGTTCGGCCGAATCGGTCGATTCCGACCCCCTATAGCGCGTATTTATCCATATTGCACCCGCACAATGGGTAATCACCAAAACTCGTGGAAATGGTTAGCAATAAGCCCTATAGCTATGGTGTGTGTCTCCATTGTCTTTATTTTATACTTGGTTGGAGGTCGGAAATCGGTCTGTAACGACCGCCAACAAGCTCTCCCAAACTTAGATCTTTGCTCGTCCCGAGTAAAGAATTGAAATAAGAGTAATACTAAGACAAGTGTTCTTTCATGAAATAAATGAATGCATATTGATTACCTCAAACCTTTCTCCATACCTGTGGATTTGAAGTGGCTACTCCCTGGATTTTGGGCGGTTGATGAATGGAACGGCTCTTACAACAAAGTCCATCTTGATCATCCGCCATTCGGGGTTTTCTAATTTTCACAAATAAATGACCCTTGTCCTTTCATCTCTGATACTCTCATGCTCTCTGGGGTCACTCTTTCTATTCACTCACTCTCTTTTGTATGTCTTCTTTGGTCTCTCAGGTTGTGATCTTGTCAAGACACGTATTTCTGTCAAGTCAAAGATTGCTCTTAGAGATTATGTCGGTCACCTTGATCAGATTGCAAGTTTGGAATGAAGAGCTCATTGTTGGTCCTCAGCCTCATGACCCCTTTCTTTTTCTCTCTCTTTTTTGTTTCTTTCCCTTTTGGGAAGTTTTTTTCTTTTATTTTTTTGCATACTTGGACTTTCATGAGTCCTTTATTTTTCTCATCATCATTTTTTTCAGGGAATCACCAAGGCATGAGGACTTCTAATATGGCTCTAATGATAAATATTCTTGCAACCGATCTAGGCAACATGACTATCTCCTGGGACTCAGAATTCGACAAGACATTATACTAGTCATGACAAGCTTATTGTAAGTGATCTCTCATTAGATATGTCAAATGGATGTAGAGGTATGTGGAAAGGATGAAAGGATAGGGTATAATTTTATATTTCAAAATAAATTCACCCGGACACTTGAATGAGCAAGAGGTTTATTTTATCAAGACATATCACATTCATCAACAACTTAGACTAGGGGGGTCCTAACATGAAAGATTTCCAAGCAGGTGGGTACTAAGTTTTAAATGGACAATAGGCACAATTCATGGCATGAAAGAAAATCGAGAACATTTCATTTAAATGATTTGTGCAAGGTTCAAGTATTGAAACGTGGCAACACAGGAAAAACAAGAATTGAACTGGAGTAAGGAGTGCAAACCAGCGTACGTGTGAATTGGTTGAGTCTGGCTGGTTCGCCTGAACCAACAAGGTTGCCTGAACAGGCCTGTTCACCCGAACCAAATGGTTTAGCCGAACGGGTCGTCTTGCGCGTTCTCGTCCTGCTCCTCCACTGTGTCGTCCCTGTACTCATGCAACATCTCTTAAATTAGGCATTCTCTGACTGGCTCAATATCACCAGTCAGAGCATTATTTTGGACAATTCAAACTACGTTTATTTTATTTTATTTTATTCACCAAGCTAAACTTTGGGAAAACAAATATTGGAAGGGAAAGAGAGCACCTCCTAAACAATGATTTAAGCAAAGGGAATTTGAATTGGGAAATACATTTAAACTAATGGTGCTCGAAAAGATACAACTACAGGACATCTACTCTATAGGTGGATCGTAAAGGTATAGATGTCCTGTGGCTTTGGCAAACCTCGTGAATTTTGTTGTGAAAGCTCGACGGAGGACATTGATCTAGTCATCCGTGTCCATATTTCAAGGTTTGCTTCTGGTGACCATCTCATCCAGGTTGTTCAAATTCTTGCGAGTTTGTGCTAGTTCTTCTTCATGCCCTTCAACCGTGGGTTCCTCTTCTTCCTCCTCCATGGATTTCTCCGTTGGTGGATTTGTGAGAATTTTTCTTGTCGTACTCATGGAGAGGGAACCCTTGGGTGAGGAAAGGTCTTTGGATGAGGATTGGGTGGTCATGGTGGCTAGGAAATGTAAGCACTGGGTCGTGATCGGGAAAGTGATGGAGTAAGGTGATGGTTTCTGATTGAAATACAATCTTCCCGATGTTTTCCTAGCGACTCCGGGATAACATGGGATATAGATAGGATATAGGATTGAAATGGATGCACATGGGGCAAAAGGGGGTCCTTCGGCCGTACCGACATGGTTTGGCCAAACTTTCATAGTTTGACTGAACCAATGTGGTTTGTTATGCCCAGAGTGCACCACGAAGCCTATCTTTCTAGTGCCTACCCATGTCATTGACGATCTTTTTGCATAATGTTCTTGATGTGAGTGTGGGATGTTCTGCTCGACCACTAGTTTGGGGGTAAGAGGGTATGGCTGTCAAATGCGGATCCCCCAAACTTAGATATTTCTAGGAGGTGGAGTCAATGAGGTGGGAGCCTTTACGGCTAGCCCAGGGACGCCAAAGCGAGGAAAGATGTTTACATGGGACATTTGCTTAGCGTGCCTGGTGGCTGCGGCTCGATAGGGCATGGCTTGTACCCAATTAGAGACGGGATCTATGACTACCAGAATTAACTCATTGTTCTCTAAGTTAGGGAAAGGACCCATGGGGTATATTCCCCGTACATCAAAGATTTCTACTTGAAGACTACTGGTAAGCGGCTTTGTGCCTCTTATATTCCCATGTTTCTGGCGGTTTGGGCATCTATTGCTAAATTTCATAGCATCTCCATATTTCCAGACCCTGGAATTTGTTCTGAATGCTCCATAGTTACCTCCATAAGGTGCTGCAAGATATCTCTCCCAGACTTTATGTGCCTTAGGTGCAGGTATGCATCATCTAAGGAGTCAAATCCGGAAGAGACATGGGTCGTCCCATAGGTGAAGTCTGCTCTCATAAATCAATCTTTTCCTGTTTTCACCTAATGGGAAGTACCCTGCCACCATGAAGACTATGTTGGCGTACCATGGCTCTGGTGTTGTGACCTTGAGGAGCGTACATCCCGTAAGAGGTCTTCGATGTGAAGATCAAACAAGATTTGTATGCTAGATAAACTAGATGGATGAGTCTTGGTTTCGCATCATTTTTGGTCAAAAGATATTTCAGAGCAGCATGGTTGGAATAGACTATGACCTTTACCCTGACTTGGTAGGTTTGGAATTTGTCTATAACAAACAGAGCTGCTAAGAGTTCCTTTTCCGTGGTTGTGTAGTTGAGCTGGGGCCAGTGAGCATAATGCTTCTTGTCCTTGGTTTGGCCCACAACAGCTCCTACAGTATAATCGCTCGCAATACATATGATTTCTAGTGGGATGCTCCAGTCGGGAGGCTGAGTGCTTTCTTGAGGGTGTGAAAGGTAGAGTAACACTCTTCATCAAAGATGAAAGGGGCCTTCCCTGGCTAAGAAAATGGTTGATGGCCGGGCTATTTGAGAGAAGTTTTTTATGGAGCACCAATAGATCCCGGCGTGACCAAGGAGGCTACGAATCCCCTTTACTCATGGGAGGTGGAGGCATAGGTTCGTATTAGGGAGTATTACAGGGGAAGATGATGGCTTCTGGCTTTCAATCTAGTCTTTCCCCGATCAAAGACGAATCTCCGTGACAATTGCCTTACGACCCCAAGATAAGATGAGATAGGGATATGATGTGTATGAAGGTTAGGAGTAATCCCTTTGAAGTCTTGGACTGAGTGTCCAGAGACTGATCGATCTTCCGCCAGGACAGTGAAAGTTTGTTGGGTTCCAGGGGTTTTGTCACTGATGGTCACTGGAGTTTCTTCATCCTTATAGAGGGAAGCATACTTCAGTCCAGAGCGAAGAGGCTTAGGCTCAATTGGAGGATGAATTTCTTCTTCCTCCATAAGGAAATGGGCATCTTCTTCCAGGAAAGGTTTCTCTAAGTCTATCAAGGATGTTGACATGACCTTTATAGGATCAGGATTGGGGTCCACCTTTATAGGTGTGTTCAAGGTATAGGAACAAGAGATTGGGACAAGTTCTCCGATCCTAAGCTTTACTAGCTGATGTGGTGAATTTTCTAGGATTTTCATGATCAGAATACCAATAAAGATGGAATGAGTGGAATCATTGGGTAGGTCAAAGATGTGGAAATCCAGGAAAAGTTTAGAGTCATTAATCTTAACGGGTGTGACCTGCAAGATCCCTAAACAATCGAGGATCCTTCCCGATGTGAACCTTAGACATTTTTGAGATGATGACCATGGTTCATCGGGAAGTTGAGCTCGCTCCAAAGAGCTAGAGATTATGTTGATTCCGAGGCTCGGGTCATACCCGATTTCCTTGTCTATGCCCATTACTTCACAAAAGATTGTTCGGATTCTCTTGGGCATTTTAATGACCTCGGTCGAGGGTTCAGCCTCGTCTAGCCATTCTCGACTCATAATAGCAGAGAGACGTCCTAAGTACTCTCTCTGGTATTCTAGTGCTTCCTTGTCGGGTGGTGGATCCTTTTGCTCTACACATTGTTCCAATGGGTAACTTCTTGCACTCCCTACGCTATTGAATAGATCATCATCAAAATCATAGGGAGTGGTGTAGAGTGGATGATAATAGTCCAGGCTAGAATAAGGTTGTGGTTAGAAATGAGCTTCGGGTTCTGATGGAATGGAAGAGCTGATGCTTTTAGATTGTGGGTGTACAGGCTCTTCCGGTTTAGGCTGCTTTTCTTCTTCATCGGGGAGTTCGTCATGGACTCCAGCATAGGGAGTGTTGTCCAGGATACGCTCTAGGACTATCCTCGCTTCACTAGGAGTTAAATGAAAAAACGACCCTTTTGAAGCAGAGTCCAAGAAAGTGGTGGCTACGGGACAGAGGCCTAGGCTGAAGTGTTGAAGAATGATAGGTTCTGACAAGCCTAAGTCTGGCCCGGAAGCCAAGATTGGCTTGAAATGAGCCCAAGCGACTCCTAACGATTCTACCTCTAATTTCTTAAAGGTGATGATTTTCGCTCGGAGGCTAGCTATCTTAGAGACTGGGAAGAAATTTAGGCAGAATTTTTCCTTAAGGACTTCCCAGCTCCCGTCCATAGTGCCGACAGACAGAGAGTACCATTTCTTTGCTCCTCCCGTCAATGAGAACGGGAATAGCTTCCATTTGAGTGTCTCTTGTGTCATGCCCGCAATGATCACGCATGAGTAGAGTTGCTCAAACTCGCGCAAATGCACGTATGGACTCTCGTCACACGTTCCTGAGAACGATTGCTCATGAACCATGGCTATGAAGCCGGGACGCAGCTCATAGCCGGGTATGGATATGGGATGTGATGAAGGTGGTGGCTCCAAATAATCGCCCTTTTGGAGACGAGTGTTGACGTAGGGTGAGACTGGAATCCATATGTTGGATGGTGGAGGGATACACAGACAACTTGGGTTCGGAATTAGAACAACTACTGTTCCCCGGCAACGGCGCCAGAAAGCTTGTTGGCACTCCTTACGGCCTACAGATAAATCTGCAAGCGGACGGATACCGATGTAGCTTTCACCCGGGAGTATTCCAAAGTATCGATTTCCACGGAGAATGAGAAGTGGACTGATTCTAAACTAAGTTGCCCAGGGGTACTAAAATGGATGAAATGAATGAATGAAGTGGATGATAACAACAAAGAGAGAAGAGGAGTGATAGGAGGGTAGAGAGGGTACGAGTCTGATAGAGGTATTATACTGATTGATCGAACAGATCAGAAGATACAGTTATATGCTTGCTTCGGGATAACGGAACCTATGACACGCAGAAAGGGATGAGAAGGGGTGTCACTAACTCCGCACTGGGGGATCCTACAGGTCGGGACTAACGTGATGGACTACGAAGACCGAAAGGGCTGTCACCAGCTCACGGCTACCACCTCCGTTGCAACGGGGGCAAACTAAGTTAGTCTAAAGTCTAGGCACCACGCCTACACTAGTCAACTAATACTTATCTCCTATAGAAAGATAAGCACCCAAGCTAAGCAACCAGTATACAATTATACCAATCAACTAAGCATTGAACGAAGAACCAGCAAGCATATAAAAGTAAGAACTGAATGCTCAACTAATCAGAGAGAGATACAAGAGTTACTAGACAAGACCCAGATGTTACTCGAAGCAGAGCCGCATCCGTAGAGTGTAACAGTCTAAAATGCCTATTTTAAAATTTAGTAATTAAATCGCTTTTATTTAATTTATGCTCATATGTATCTAAGGAAAACAAATTATTTATGAGAAATAAAATCAAAAATAAGGTTAGAAACATTTTTGTTGCATTCATGCTGGCTGCATTGAGTTTCGTTTGTTTGAAGTTCAAATCGGATTTTAAAACAATCCAATTCCAATTTCGCTTTTAGGCTTTGCCTTCTATTCTCTTTTCTGGCGCCAAGTTATTTCCTTCCTAGACCCTCGACTTCGACTAGGACTCTGTCTCGAGACCGACTCCGACGCTGCCGCCGTCGCCGAATCCTTCCTGGACACGAACGCCAAGACTTGGACCTGAGGCCGGACTTTGTTCTATTTATAGACGCCGTCTTGATCTTCCCTTCAATCTTTCCAATCGAGCCACAACCCTAGCTGCTGCTCTCGCCGAAAGAAGTTCCGCCTTGCTCGAGACCCACCCTTGATCTTCGCCGTCGGAGCTTCGCACTCGTCGGGAAGCACTCCAGGAGGTTCGCCTTAAAAACCCGAAGCTCTTCATAGCGTTCTTGCTCCGATTCTTGCCGTGCTCTGCGTTAATTTTGATCCGCTGTCGACCCAATAGTTTCTCTGCCGCTGTGTTCGAGCGTCGCTAGCGTCAAGCCTCGAAGCCAGCATACCCCACGAAAAGTCGTTTTGTTTTGAGCCATTAGATCTAGATCCAACGCCGCTGCGTCAGTTCGAGGCCCTGCTCGAACCGGAGGGTGCCTTCGAAGCTGACTGTTTTGCAAAAGAAGCCTTCACGTTTTCGAAATCAACCCGCAGTTCAACCTAGTTCAAAAGTATTTTCAAATGAGTCCTTTTTCTTTTGTTTTAACCCCTGCAAGTTTTTAAAGTTGCGCCGATTTGAGTGATTTTCGCGTTCTTGTGTTCGTAGCGAAGCGTAGATTAGTTTCGAAGCTTTCTTTCTTCTGTTCCTTATTGTTTGGTGTACTGTTCTAATAGATTAATATTGTTTGCATGTAATGGCTTGTATGGATGCTTGTGTGTTCCTTCGAGAGTCCAGTTGGGGAGCCGTTCACGCTCGAGTTCGAGGGGTACGGGTACCAGCAGCATCAGGAACAGCAGCAGCAGTTTGTAGAAGGCAAGTACAGCACAGACAATCCTTGCTACCTAAACACACTTTTACATTATTTACTGCATATGCATGTGTCTAAATTGTTATCCTATTAAGGTCGTTCCTAGTTTTGTTTACCATATACCTTGATTACCTTGGGTTATTGCATTTGGGTAGAACTTTGCTAGGCGCAACTACTGTCACCTTTGCTTAACTGTTAATCTTGACTTAATGGTTCACTTCAATGTTAATGGAAAAACTTACTTTTTAGCAACATGGATCAGGGAGCTAGGGCGTATGCTTTGTGCTTGGCCCTAGTGTCTCTCCGTAAGGACCTGTTCTTAAAGCGGCAACCCAGGAGCCTGTCGCCACCGCCGGAACTATAATGGCTCTGGTCTTGGACAAGTAGCTTGTACGGCTCTAATTCAACAGTGGTTACCGGTGGGCCACCGGCGTTATGGGAAGCATGGGTGAGAGTATGGTTTGATCCACCGAGGACGGAATAGCCGTTGGCTATGCCCTCGTGAGGCACAGTCCCGTGTTGGGAGCTTCCGTATGGCGGGGGTTCCACACGTTGCGCTATTTAATTCTGTTATTGTTATTATTTTCCGCGCTTGGACGCCATTGACCATCCTATTCGGAGCGCCCTGGGAGTCAGTCATTCTCGGTGCCTTGGGTCATGCTGCCTAGGTTGTACCATAACGGCTACTGTTTTGTTAAAGTGTCTTGTGAAAAGCCTCGTAGCGTCCCTATGCGGTCACACCTCGGAATTGTGATTTGTGAGGTCTGATCCACATCCGCGTGGTTGGGTGCAAAGTTCTTTGAACTTTTACGCGACTGGTGGGTACAGGGCGAAACCTCTGCAGAGTGTACAATCTATCATGATAGCCTTGCTCAAGGTCAAGAGCGGCCTGGATCCTTTTTTATTAGAAAATGATATTTATTATTGTTTAATGCTCACTTCTACTATATTAATTGGGTTACAACTAGGATTCATGAAAAGGTAGTGATTATGATGATGTTAAAATGAAACAACTAAAATTGCTAATGCAGTTCAGCCGAGTCAAGCTTTACTTTTTAGCCTTCATAATCTGTGTTGTATTTGCTAAGTAACTCTGTTACTTACACTCGCTGTTGTGTTATTTTTGGGCAAAATCCCGGATGGGTATAAGATGGATTAGAAGGTACTGCTGCCGTCGATTTTCCTGAAGATTTGCCTTTCTACTAGTTGTGCTCAACCAGTCAGTGTCCCTGTGGATTATGGACTTCGGCTTCGTTTAGATTAGAGAGAGAATTGTTTATGAGTCTTCCGCTGTAATTTTCTTTAAGTTTGGGTCAAACTCTGATGTAAAACCTTTTATATTATTCGAGCATTGTGTTCTATTATCATATTTGTTTGCCATATGTGTAATGACTTCCTGGGAACACATATGGCCGCATCTCGGGTTTCTGTGTAAATCCGGGTGTGACAGATTGGTATCAGAGTCGTGCTGACTGTAGGATCGCAGCCTAGTTAGAACGGTTGATAAATCCTTAGGAGACCACCATGGTTTTGGTTTTAAATCATTTAGTTACGTTTTTCAAAACCAGTGTCGTCGAGTCTTGTGTGAATCATGTTTCTCTGTGCTTGATTTTAGCTATATTATGCTTATGTTTGATTTGGATTTTTGTGATGATTGTGATGGTCATAGACGCGAGTCTATCTCCATCTAGATATAGGACTAAGGTTTAAGGAATATTAGTGAATAAATAGTTGGGTTATCTATCCCCTTTGCACTTCCTCTGTCTTACTCTCTATCATATCTTTCCAAGTATTGCTATTTTCTTGTGCACCATTTGCAAACATGGGTCACCCATCATCGACTGACGGAATACTGATGGGATAAGTCTTGCTTTGATAGATGGTTAACACCAGAGGAAACTCCGGAGGCAGTGGAAGCAACCAGAATCAGAATCCACCACCCCCACTCACCATGGAGCAGATGATGCAGATGCAACTTCAGCTGACACAGCAGATGGTGCAAACCATAGCACTGATGCAGCAGAATCAGCAGAACCCGCCTCAACAGCACTACGTGCAACCACGAGATAAAAGGGGCGAGTTTATGAATGGATGCCCGCCTACCTTCAACAAGTCTAGCGACCCAATGCAAGCAGAGGACTGGCTCAAGGCAGTGGAAAGGCAGCTGGACATTGCACAGTGCAATGACAAGGAGAAGGTGCTATATGGAAGTGGACAGCTCCAGGGAGCAGCTTTGGATTGGTGGGATGCGTACCAATATGCTCACCCCAATCGTGATCAGATCACTTGGCAGGAGTTTCGCGACAGCTTCCGTTCTCACCACGTGCCAGAAGCGCTGATGACCCTGAAGAAGAAGGAGTTCCTGGCATTGAAGCAGGAAGGTATGAGTGTCACCGCTTATCGTGACAAGTTCATTGAGTTGGCCCGTTATACTCCAGAGGACGTGAATACTGATAGGAAGAAGCAGACCCGATTCCGAGATGACTTGCATGATACACTCCGGTACCAGCTCCTGTGTTCCAAGTTCGCCACTTTTCAAGAACTGGTGGATAGCGCACTACTGCTGGAGCACAAGCGCCGCGAGATGGAGGAAAAGAAGAGAAAGCTGCAAGGCACACCGTCAGGAAACCAGCAGATGGTAACCCCACAACGTTTCCAAGGACAGTCCGGTTCGATGAACCGCAACCAGTATCAGCTACGACCCCAGTATCAGCAGCGTCCCCCGTACCTACCAGCACCACCTCAGTAGCGACCCTCGAACCAGCCACAGAATGGTCCTGTTCAACGCCCCAATCCGGCCGGCAATACACCTACAGCACAAAGGTGTTTCGGATGTGGTGATCTGGGACACTATGCCAGCGCCTGCCCTCAAAAGGTCCAGAACACCGTCGATCAGAACAGTAATTTGAGGGTTGGACAACCGCAAAACCAGAATGGGAATCAGCACCAGAACCCAGCAAGGGGCAAGGTCAACCACATGGGTGCTGAAACCACCGAAGGAGCAACAGATGTTGTTGTGGGTACGTTCCCTATCAACTCGACTCTCGCAACTGTTTTGTTTGACACTGGAGCTTCGCATGCTTTCATATCTGCTGTTTTCGTGAAAAAGAACATGATGATCTTACAACCTATGGGGAACCCCATGGTAGTTAGTTCACCTAGGGGAGAACAGCGAGCCACTTTACGTTGCCCCTGTATCACCATCACAATAAGGGGGGTAGACTTTGTGGCGAACCCAATAGTCCTAGAAACACTTGGGTTTGACTTGATTTTGGGTATGAGTTGGTTAGCCAGATATGATGGGGTGATTCAATGTGCCAAAAGAATAGTACAGTTGACAGCAAAGACTGGTGAGAAAGTGGAATATCAAGCAGCTAGTCCCACGGGACATAATCAGATCTACCAAGCCGAAGGAGTAGCACTGGAAGACATCAGAGTGGTGTGCGAATTTCCAGACGTGTTTCCAGATGAGTTACCAGGTATGCCCCCAGACCGCGAAGTTGAATTTGTTATTGATCTTAAGCCTGGTACTGCACCTATAGCTAAGAGGCCATATAGAATGGGAGTAAAAGAACTAGAGAAACTTAAGGAGGAATTAAGGGCGTTGTTAGCAAAAGGGTACATTCGTCCTAGTTCATCCCCTTGGGGAGCACCAGTTTTGTTTGTGGATAAGAAGGATGGGACCCAGAGGTTGTGTGTGGATTACCGAACTTTGAATGAAGTGACCATCAAGAACAAGTACCCATTGCCAAGGATTGATGATCTCTTCGACCAGTTGAAAGGAGCGTGTGTGTTCTCTAAGATCGATCTCCGATCCGGTTACCATCAGATGAGGATACGAGTGACTGACATTCCCAAAACAGCCTTCACAACCCGATATGGTCTATATGAGTTCACTGTCATGTCTTTTGGATTGACAAATGCACCAGCATACTTCATGTATTTGATGAATAGTGTGTTCATGGACTATCTAGACAAATTCGTAGTGGTGTTCATTGACGATATCCTGGTTTTCTCCAAGAATTAGGAAGAGCATGAGGAACATCTGCGGCTGGTGATGCAAAGACTTCGTGAGCATCAGTTGTATGCCAAGCTGAGCAAGTGTGAGTTCTGGTTGAAGGAAGTAGAATTCTTGGGTCACGTGTTGTCCAATGGTGGAGTGGTCGTTGATCCGAAGAAGGTTAGCGATGTGTTGAGTTGGAATCCGCCTAAGGATGTGAGTGAAATCAGAAGTTTCCTTGGAATGGCTGGATATTATCGGAGGTTCATTGAAGGATTCTCCAAGATTGCTAAACCCCTGACGGCTTTATTGGAGAAAAATGTCAAGTTTGTCTGGACTGAGGAGTGTCAGGCTAGCTTCGAGGAATTGAAGAAGAGGCTAACAACAGCACCCGTGCTAGTGTTGCCGGATATAACCAAAAGCTTCTCTATCTACTGCGATGCCTCCCGTCTAGGATTGGGATGTGTACTCATCCAAGAAGGCAGAGTAGTAGCTTATGCATCGAGGCAGTTGAGGAAACATGAGCAGAACTACCCGACCCACGACCTGGAATTAGCAGCTGTGGTGCATGCTTTGAAAATTTGGAGGCATTACTTGATTGGACATAAGTGTGATATTTACACTGACCACAAGAGTCTCAAGTATGTGTTCACACAGTCAGATCTGAATATGAGGCAACGTCGATGGTTAGAGTTGATCAAGGACTACGACCTGAAAATTCGTTATCATCCAGGGAGGGCCAATCTGGTGGCAGATGCTCTGAGTAGAAGGAGCTACGTGAATAAGATCACGGGACATTGCTTATCGGAGGAACTCAGTTCAGAGTTTGAAAGGATGAGTCTGGGATTTATGACCAGCGTCACCGAGATGGCAGTAGAACCGACCTTGGAACAAGAGATCCGAAAAGGACAGCTCAGAGATGAGAAGATCAAGGAGATCGTGGAACTGGTGGCATTAAGAAAAGCCCCTGGGTTTCGAGTGGATGACCAAGCAACATTGTGGTATGAGAAGCGGATCTGTGTACCGGATATAGTGCAGATCAGGGATGCAATTCTCAGGGAAGCCCATGAATCGGCATATTCGATACACCCGGGTAGTACCAAGATGTACCAAGACATCAAAGAGAGATTCTGGTGGTATGGATTAAAGCGTGATGTGGCAACCTATGTGGCTCTATGTGACACGTGCCAGAGAGTCAAGGCTGAACATCAGAGGCCAGCCGGTTTGCTCCAGCCCCTGAAGGTACCTGAGTGGAAGTGGGAAGAAGTCGGTATGGATTTCATCACTAGCTTACCTCGCACTCAGAGGGGATTTGACTCAATCTGGGTAATTGTGGATCGTCTGACCAAGGTGGCGCATTTCCTTCGAGTAAAGACCACCTACTCGGGAGCCAGACTAGCAGAGTTGTATATGCAGAGGATTGTGTGTTTGCATGGGGTACCAAAAAGAATAGTATCGGATCGAGGTACTCAGTTCACATCGCACTTCTGGCGACAACTGCATGAGTCTATGGACACTAAGCTACAGTTCAGTTCAGCTTACCATCCGCAGACAGATGGGCAGACAGAGCGGACAAATAAGATATTGGAAGATATGTTGAGAGCATGTGCTCTACAATATGGTGCCAGTTGGGACAAGAGTTTACCGTACGCGGAATTCTCGTACAACAACAGCTATCAGAAGAGTTTGCAGATGGCTCCATTCGAGGCTCTGTATGGCAGAAAGTGTAGGAAACCACTATTCTGGAATCAGACAGGAGAAAGTCAGGTATTTGGACCTGAAATACTAAGAGAGGCAGAGCGACAGGTGCAGATAATCAGAGAAAATTTGAAAGTGGCACAATCCAGACAGAAGAGTTATGCAGATAACAGACGAAGGGATCTCAGCTTTGAAGTTGGAGACTTCGTGTATCTCAAGGTGTCACCAATGAGAGGTGTGAAGAGGTTCAACGTCAAGGGCAAGCTAGCACCCCGATACATTGGACCGTTCAAGGTACTCGGTCGGAAAGGTGAGGTGGCATATCAGTTAGAGCTACCAGAGAAGTTAGCGGGAGTACATGATGTGTTTCATGTGTCTCAGTTGAAAAAGTGCTTGTGAGTACCTGAGGAACAGATTTCGATTGACGAGCTGAGTGTGGAAGAAGATCTTACCTATACTGAGCAGCCTGTCAGAATTTTGGAAGAGTCAGAAAGGGTCAACAGGAATAAAGTGATCCGGATGTGCAAGGTTCAGTGGAGTCGCCATTCAGTGGATGAAGCGACTTGGGAAAGAGAAGAAGACCTCAGAGCAGAATATCCACAGTTATTCCCATCCACGCCCGAATCTCGAGGGCGAGATTCATCTTAAGGGGGATATGTTTGTAACACCCTAAAAATGCCTATTTTAAAATTTAGTAATTAAATCGCTTTTATTTAATTTATGCTCATATGTATCTAAGGAAAACAAATTATTTATGAGAAATAAAATAAAAAATAAGGTTAGAAACATTTTTGTTGCATTCATGCTGGCTGCATTGAGTTTCGTTTGTTTGAAGTTCAAATCGGATTTCAAAACAATCCAATTCCAATTTCGCTTTTAGGCTTTGCCTTCTATTCTCTTTTCTGGCGCCAAGCTATTTCCTTCCTAGACCCTCGACTTCGACTAGGACTCTGTCTCAAGACCGACTCCGACGCTGCCGCCGTCGCCGAATCCTTCCTGGACACGAACGCCAAGACTTGGACCTGAGGCCTTACTTTGTTCTATTTATAGACGCCGTCTTGATCTTCCCTTCAATCTTTCCAATCGAGCCACAACCCTAGCTGTTGCTCTCGCCGAAAGAAGTTCCGCCTCGCTCGAGACCCACCCTTGATCTTCGCCGTCGGAGCTTCGCACTCGTCGGGAAGCACTCCAGGAGGTTCGCCTTGAAAACCCGAAGCTCTTCATAGCGTTCTTGCTCTGATTCTTGCCGTGCTCTGTGTTAATTTTGATCCGCTGTCGACCCAGTAGTTTCTCCGCCGCTGTGTTCGAGAGTTGCTAGCATCAAGCCTCGAAGCCAGCATACCCCTCGAAAAGCCGTTTTGTTTTGAGCCATTAGATCTAGATCCAACGCCGCTGCGTCAGTTCGAGGCCCTGCTCGAACCGGAGGGTGCCTTCGAAGCTGACTGTTTTGCAAAAGAAGCCTTCACGTTTTCGAAATCAACCCGCAGTTCAACCTAGTTCAAAAGTATTTTCAAATGAGTCCTTTTTCTTTTGTTTTAACCCCTGCAAGTTTTTAAAGTTGCGCCGATTTGAGTGATTTTCGCGTTCTTGTGTTCGTAGCGAAGCGTAGATTAGTTTCGAAGCTTTCTTTCTTCTGTTCCTTATTGTTTGGTGTACTGTTCTAATAGATTAATATTGTTTGCATGTAATGGCTTGTTTGGATGCTTGTGTGTTCCTTCGAGAGTCCAGTTGGTGAGCCGTTCACGCTCGAGTTCGAGGGGTACGGGTACCAGCAGCAACAGTTTGTAGAAGGCAAGTACAGCACAGACAATCCTTGCTACCTAAACACACTTTTACATTATTTACTGCATATGCATGTGTCTAAATTGTTATCCTATTAAGGTTGTTCCTAGTTTTGTTTACCATATACCTTGATTACCTTGGGTTATTGCATTTGGGTAGAACTTTGCTAGGCGCAACTACTGTCACCTTTGCTTAACTGTTAATCTTGACTTAATGGTTCACTTCAATGTTAATGGAAAAACTTACTTTTTAGCAACATGGATAAGGGAGCTAGGGCGTATGCTTTGTGCTTGGCCCTAGTGTCTCTCCATAAGGACCTGTTCTTAAAGCGGCAACCCAGGAGCCTGTCGCCACCGCCGGAACTATAATGGCTCTGGTCTTGGACAAGTAGCTTGTACGGCTCTAATTCAACAGTGGTTACCGGTGGGCCACCGGCGTTATGGGAAGCATGGGTGAGAGTATGGTTTGATCCACCGAGGACGGAATAGCCGTTGGCTATGCCCTCGTGAGGCACAGTCCCGTGTTGGGAGCTTCCGTATGGCGGGGGTTCCACACGTTGCGCTATTTAATTCTGTTATTGTTATTATTTTCCGCGCTTGGACGCCATTGACCATCCTATTCGGAGCGCCCTGGGAGTCAGTCATTCTCGGTGCCTTGGGTCATGCTGCCTAGGTTGTACCATAACGGCTACTGTTTTGTTAAAGTGTCTTGTGAAAAGCCTCGTAGCGTCCCTATGCGGTCACACCTCGGAATTGTGATTTGTGATGTCTGATCCACCTCCGCGTGGTTGGGTGCAAAGTTCTTTGAACTTTTACGCGACTGGTGGGTACAGGGCGAAACCTCTGCAGAGTGTACAATCTATCATGATAGCCTTGCTCAAGGTCAAGAGCGGCCTGGATCCTTTTTTATTAGAAGATGATATTTATTATTGTTTAATGCTCACTTCTACTATATTAATTGGGTTACAACTGGGATTCATGAAAAGGTAGTGATTTTGATGATGTTAAAATGAAACAACTAAAATTGCTAATGCAGTTCAGCCGAGTCAAGCCTTACTTTTTAGCCTTCATAATCTGTGTTGTATTTGCTAAGTAACTCTGTTACTTACACTCGTTGTTGTGTTATTTTTGGGCAAAATCCCGGATGGGTATCAGATGGATTAGAAGGTACTGCTGCCGTCGATTTTCCTGAAGATTTGCCTTTCTACTAGTTGTGCTCAACCAGTCAGTGTCCCTGTGGATTATGGACTTCGGCTTCGTTTAGATTAGAGAGAGAATTGTTTATGAGTCTTCCGCTGTAATTTTCTTTAAGTTTGGGTCAAACTCTGATGTAAAACCTTTTATATTATTTGAGCATTGTGTTCTATTATCATATTTGTTTGCCATATGTGTAATGACTTCCTGGGAACACATATGGCCGCATCTCGGGTTTCTGTGTAAATCCGGGTGTGACAGATTGGTATCAGAGTCGTGCTCGCTGTAGGATCGCAGCCTAATTAGAACGGTTGATAAATCCTTAGGAGACCACCATGGTTTTGGTTTTAAATCATTTAGTTACGTTTTTCAAAACCAGTGTCGTCGAGTCTTGTGTGAATCATGTTTCTGGGTGCTTGATTTTAGCTATTATTATGCTTATGTTTGATTTGGATTTTTGTGATGATTGTGATGGTCATAGACGCGAGTCTATCTCCATCTAGATATAGGACTAAGGTTTAAGGAATATTAGTGAATAAATAGTTGGGTTATCTATCCCCTTTGCACTTCCTCTGTCTTACTCTCTATCATATCTTTCCAAGTATTGCTATTTTCTTGTGCACCATTTGCAAACATGGGTCACCCATCATCGACTGACGGAATACTGATGGGAGATGTCTTGCTATGATAGATGGTTAACACCAGAGGCAACTCCGGAGGCAGTGGAAGCAACCAGAATCAGAATCCACCACCTCCACCACCCCCACTCACCATGGAGCAGATGATGCAGATGCAACTTCAGCTGACACAGCAGATGGCGCAAACCATAGCACTGATGCAGCAGAATCAGCAGAACCCGCCTCAACAGCACTACGTGCAACCCCGAGATAAAAGGGGCGAGTTTATGAAGGGACGCCCGCCTACCTTCAACAAGTCTAGCGACCCAATGCAAGCAGAGGACTGGCTCAAGGCAGTGGAAAGGCAGCTGGACATTGCACAGTGCAATGACAAGGAGAAGGTGCTATATGGAAGTGGACAGCTCCAGGGAGCAGCTTTGGATTGGTGGGATGCGTACCAATATGCTCACCCCAATCGTGATCAGATCACTTGGCAGGAGTTTCGCGACAGCTTCCGTTCTCACCACGTGCCAGAAGCGCTGATGACCCTGAAGAAGAAGGAGTTCCTGGCATTGAAGCAGGAAGGTATGAGTGTCACCGCTTATCGTGACAAGTTCATTGAGTTGGCCCGTTATACTCCAGAGGACGTGAATACTGATAGGAAGAAGCAGACCCGATTCCGAGATGACTTGCATGATACACTCCGGTACCAGCTCCTGTGTTCCAAGTTCGCCACTTTTCAAGAACTGGTGGATAGCGCACTACTGCTGGAGCACAAGCGCCGCGAGATGGAGGAAAAGAAGAGAAAGCTGCAAGGCACACCGTCAGGAAACCAGCAGATGGTAACCCCACAACGTTTCCAAGGACAGTCCGGTTCGATGAACCGCAACCAGTATCAGCTACGACCCCAGTATCAGCAGCGTCCCCCGTACCTACCAGCACCACCTCAGTAGCGACCCTCGAACCAGCCACAGAATGGTCCTGTTCAACGCCCCAATCCGGCCGGCAATACACCTACAGCACAAAGGTGTTTCGGATGTGGTGATCTGGGACACTATGCCAGCGCCTGCCCTCAAAAGGTCCAGAACACCGTCGATCAGAACAGTAATTTGAGGGTTGGACAACCGCAAAACCAGAATGGGAATCAGCACCAGAACCCAGCAAGGGGCAAGGTCAACCACATGGGTGCTGAAACCACCGAAGGAGCAACAGATGTTGTTGTGGGTACGTTCCCTATCAACTCGACTCTCGCAACTGTTTTGTTTGACACTGGAGCTTCGCATGCTTTCATATCTGCTGTTTTCGTGAAAAAGAACATGATGATCTTACAACCTATGGGGAACCCCATGGTAGTTAGTTCACCTAGGGGAGAACAGCGAGCCACTTTACGTTGCCCCTGTATCACCATCACAATAAGGGGGGTAGACTTTGTGGCGAACCCAATAGTCCTAGAAACACTTGGGTTTGACTTGATTTTGGGTATGAGTTGGTTAGCCAGATATGATGGGGTGATTCAATGTGCCAAAAGAATAGTACAGTTGACAGCAAAGACTGGTGAGAAAGTGGAATATCAAGCAGCTAGTCCCACGGGACATAATCAGATCTACCAAGCCGAAGGAGTAGCACTGGAAGACATCAGAGTGGTGTGCGAATTTCCAGACGTGTTTCCAGATGAGTTACCAGGTATGCCCCCAGACCGCGAAGTTGAATTTGTTATTGATCTTAAGCCTGGTACTGCACCTATAGCTAAGAGGCCATATAGAATGGGAGTAAAAGAACTAGAGAAACTTAAGGAGGAATTAAGGGCGTTGTTAGCAAAAGGGTACATTCGTCCTAGTTCATCCCCTTGGGGAGCACCAGTTTTGTTTGTGGATAAGAAGGATGGGACCCAGAGGTTGTGTGTGGATTACCGAACTTTGAATGAAGTGACCATCAAGAACAAGTACCCATTGCCAAGGATTGATGATCTCTTCGACCAGTTGAAAGGAGCGTGTGTGTTCTCTAAGATCGATCTCCGATCCGGTTACCATCAGATGAGGATACGAGTGACTGACATTCCCAAAACAGCCTTCACAACCCGATATGGTCTATATGAGTTCACTGTCATGTCTTTTGGATTGACAAATGCACCAGCATACTTCATGTATTTGATGAATAGTGTGTTCATGGACTATCTAGACAAATTCGTAGTGGTGTTCATTGACGATATCCTGGTTTTCTCCAAGAATTAGGAAGAGCATGAGGAACATCTGCGGCTGGTGATGCAAAGACTTCGTGAGCATCAGTTGTATGCCAAGCTGAGCAAGTGTGAGTTCTGGTTGAAGGAAGTAGAATTCTTGGGTCACGTGTTGTCCAATGGTGGAGTGGTCGTTGATCCGAAGAAGGTTAGCGATGTGTTGAGTTGGAATCCGCCTAAGGATGTGAGTGAAATCAGAAGTTTCCTTGGAATGGCTGGATATTATCGGAGGTTCATTGAAGGATTCTCCAAGATTGCTAAACCCCTGACGGCTTTATTGGAGAAAAATGTCAAGTTTGTCTGGACTGAGGAGTGTCAGGCTAGCTTCGAGGAATTGAAGAAGAGGCTAACAACAGCACCCGTGCTAGTGTTGCCGGATATAACCAAAAGCTTCTCTATCTACTGCGATGCCTCCCGTCTAGGATTGGGATGTGTACTCATCCAAGAAGGCAGAGTAGTAGCTTATGCATCGAGGCAGTTGAGGAAACATGAGCAGAACTACCCGACCCACGACCTGGAATTAGCAGCTGTGGTGCATGCTTTGAAAATTTGGAGGCATTACTTGATTGGACATAAGTGTGATATTTACACTGACCACAAGAGTCTCAAGTATGTGTTCACACAGTCAGATCTGAATATGAGGCAACGTCGATGGTTAGAGTTGATCAAGGACTACGACCTGGAAATTCGTTATCATCCAGGGAGGGCCAATCTGGTGGCAGATGCTCTGAGTAGAAGGAGCTACGTGAATAAGATCACGGGACATTGCTTATCGGAGGAACTCAGTTCAGAGTTTGAAAGGATGAGTCTGGGATTTATGACCAGCGTCACCGAGATGGCAGTAGAACCGACCTTGGAACAAGAGATCCGAAAAGGACAGCTCAGAGATGAGAAGATCAAGGAGATCGTGGAACTGGTGGCATTAAGAAAAGCCCCTGGGTTTCGAGTGGATGACCAAGCAACATTGTGGTATGAGAAGCGGATCTGTGTACCGGATATAGTGCAGATCAGGGATGCAATTCTCAGGGAAGCCCATGAATCGGCATATTCGATACACCCGGGTAGTACCAAGATGTACCAAGACATCAAAGAGAGATTCTGGTGGTATGGATTAAAGCGTGATGTGGCAACCTATGTGGCTCTATGTGACACGTGCCAGAGAGTCAAGGCTGAACATCAGAGGCCAGCCGGTTTGCTCCAGCCCCTGAAGGTACCTGAGTGGAAGTGGGAAGAAGTCGGTATGGATTTCATCACTAGCTTACCTCGCACTCAGAGGGGATTTGACTCAATCTGGGTAATTGTGGATCGTCTGACCAAGGTGGCGCATTTCCTTCGAGTAAAGACCACCTACTCGGGAGCCAGACTAGCAGAGTTGTATATGCAGAGGATTGTGTGTTTGCATGGGGTACCAAAAAGAATAGTATCGGATCGAGGTACTCAGTTCACATCGCACTTCTGGCGACAACTGCATGAGTCTATGGACACTAAGCTACAGTTCAGTTCAGCTTACCATCCGCAGACAGATGGGCAGACAGAGCGGACAAATAAGATATTGGAAGATATGTTGAGAGCATGTGCTCTACAATATGGTGCCAGTTGGGACAAGAGTTTACCGTACGCGGAATTCTCGTACAACAACAGCTATCAGAAGAGTTTGCAGATGGCTCCATTCGAGGCTCTGTATGGCAGAAAGTGTAGGAAACCACTATTCTGGAATCAGACAGGAGAAAGTCAGGTATTTGGACCTGAAATACTAAGAGAGGCAGAGCGACAGGTGCAGATAATCAGAGAAAATTTGAAAGTGGCACAATCCAGACAGAAGAGTTATGCAGATAACAGACGAAGGGATCTCAGCTTTGAAGTTGGAGACTTCGTGTATCTCAAGGTGTCACCAATGAGAGGTGTGAAGAGGTTCAACGTCAAGGGCAAGCTAGCACCCCGATACATTGGACCGTTCAAGGTACTCGGTCGGAAAGGTGAGGTGGCATATCAGTTAGAGCTACCAGAGAAGTTAGCGGGAGTACATGATGTGTTTCATGTGTCTCAGTTGAAAAAGTGCTTGCGAGTACCTGAGGAACAGATTTCGATTGACGAGCTGAGTGTGGAAGAAGATCTTACCTATACTGAGCAGCCTGTCAGAATTTTGGAAGAGTCAGAAAGGGTCAATAGGAATAAAGTGATCCGGATGTGCAAGGTTCAGTGGAGTCGCCATTCAGTGGATGAAGCGACTTGGGAAAGAGAAGAAGACCTCAGAGCAGAATATCCACAGTTATTCCCATCCACGCCCGAATCTCGAGGGCGAGATTCATCTTAAGGGGGATATGTTTGTAACACCCTAAAAATGCCTATTTTAAAATTTAGTAATTAAATCGCTTTTATTTAATTTATGCTCATATGTATCTAAGGAAAACAAATTATTTATGAGAAATAAAATAAAAAATAAGGTTAGAAACATTTTTGTTGCATTCATGCTGGCTGCATTGAGTTTCGTTTGTTTGAAGTTCAAATCGGATTTCAAAACAATCCAATTCCAATTTCGCTTTTAGGCTTTGCCTTCTATTCTCTTTTCTGGCGCCAAGCTATTTCCTTCCTAGACCCTCGACTTCGACTAGGACTCTGTCTCAAGACCGACTCCGACGCTGCCGCCGTCGCCGAATCCTTCCTGGACACGAACGCCAAGACTTGGACCTGAGGCCTTACTTTGTTCTATTTATAGACGCCGTCTTGATCTTCCCTTCAATCTTTCCAATCGAGCCACAACCCTAGCTGTTGCTCTCGCCGAAAGAAGTTCCGCCTCGCTCGAGACCCACCCTTGATCTTCGCCGTCGGAGCTTCGCACTCGTCGGGAAGCACTCCAGGAGGTTCGCCTTGAAAACCCGAAGCTCTTCATAGCGTTCTTGCTCTGATTCTTGCCGTGCTCTGTGTTAATTTTGATCCGCTGTCGACCCAGTAGTTTCTCCGCCGCTGTGTTCGAGAGTTGCTAGCATCAAGCCTCGAAGCCAGCATACCCCTCGAAAAGCCGTTTTGTTTTGAGCCATTAGATCTAGATCCAACGCCGCTGCGTCAGTTCGAGGCCCTGCTCGAACCGGAGGGTGCCTTCGAAGCTGACTGTTTTGCAAAAGAAGCCTTCACGTTTTCGAAATCAACCCGCAGTTCAACCTAGTTCAAAAGTATTTTCAAATGAGTCCTTTTTCTTTTGTTTTAACCCCTGCAAGTTTTTAAAGTTGCGCCGATTTGAGTGATTTTCGCGTTCTTGTGTTCGTAGCGAAGCGTAGATTAGTTTCGAAGCTTTCTTTCTTCTGTTCCTTATTGTTTGGTGTACTGTTCTAATAGATTAATATTGTTTGCATGTAATGGCTTGTATGGATGCTTGTGTGTTCCTTCGAGAGTCCAGTTGGTGAGCCGTTCACGCTCGAGTTCGAGGGGTACGGGTACCAGCAGCATCAGGAACAGCAGCAGCAGTTTGTAGAAGGCAAGTACAGCACAGACAATCCTTGCTACCTAAACACACTTTTACATTATTTACTGCATATGCATGTGTCTAGATTGTTATCCTATTAAGGTTGTTCCTAGTTTTGTTTACCATATACCTTGATTACCTTGGGTTATTGCATTTGAGTAGAACTTTGCTAGGCGCAACTACTGTCACCTTTGCTTAACTGTTAATCTTGACTTAATGGTTCACTTCAATGTTAATGGAAAAACTTACTTTTTAGCAACATGGATAAGGGAGCTAGGGCGTATGCTTTGTGCTTGGCCCTAGTGTCTCTCCATAAGGACCTGTTCTTAAAGCGGCAACCCAGGAGCCTGTCGCCACCGCCGGAACTATAATGGCTCTGGTCTTCGACAAGTAGCTTGTACGGCTCTAATTCAACAGTGGTTACCGGTGGGCCACCGGCGTTATGGGAAGCATGGGTGAGAGTATGGTTTGATCCACCGAGGACGGAATAGCCGTTGGCTATGCCCTCGTGAGGCACAGTCCCGTGTTGGGAGCTTCCGTATGGCGGGGGTTCCACACGTTGCGCTATTTAATTCTGTTATTGTTATTATTTTCCGCGCTTGGACGCCATTGACCCTCCTATTCGGAGCGCCCTGGGAGTCAGTCATTCTTGGTGCCTTGGGTCATGCTGCCTAGGTTGTACCATAACGGCTACTGTTTTGTTAAAGTGTCTTGTGAAAAGCCTCGTAGCGTCGCTATGCGGTCACACCTCGGAAGTGTGATTTGTGAGGTCTGATCCACCTCCGCGTGGTTGGGTGCAAAGTTCTTTGGACTTTTACGCGACTGGTGGGTAAAGGGCGAAACCTCTGCAGAGTGTACAATCTATCATGATAGCCTTGCTCAAGGTCAAGAGCGGCCTGGATCCTTTTTTATTAGAAGATGATATTTATTATTGTTTAATGCTCACTTCTACTATATTAATTGGGTTACAACTGGGATTCATGAAAAGGTAGTGATTATGATGATGTTAAAATGAAACAACTAAAATTGCTAATGTAGTTCAGCCGAGTCAAGCCTTACTTTTTAGCCTTCATAATCTGTGTTGTATTTGCTAAGTAACTCTGTTACTTACACTTGCTGTTGTGTTATTTTTGGGCAAAATCCCGGATGGGTATCAGATTGATTAGAAGGTACTGCTGCCATCGATTTTCCTGAAGATCTGCCTTTCTACTAGCTGTGCTCAACCAGTCAGTGTTCCTGAACACATATGGCCGCATCTCGGGTTTCTGTGTAAATCCGGGTGTGACATAGAGGTACAGCGGGAAGAGGGGCCGACACTCCGGCTCCTCTCCAGGATGCTCACCTCTCCTCTGTCCCTATTTCTACTGATACAAGTGGCGGAACTTCGCAACGCCTACCCACTCTTGTGTTGTGTGTTGATGTAGGTGAAGGAGGGCTCCATTTATAGTGGAACCAAGGCGGTGGAGCTAGAGCAGGTGTTGGCACTTCTTAAGATCCAATATCAGAATTAATACTCCTGGTACTGGGGTAAGGAGTGTTTCAGTGGTTTTCCTTATGGCTTAGTAAAATATTGAAATATTCTGCAAGCGCACAAAATCATCGGTGTAGCACTTCACCTGGGAGTATCCCGAGGTATCGTAATTTATATTTCCGCTGGGAAGCTTTGGCAAGATTACTAGTGAACAAATATTCGAGACTATCAAAGAAGGGTACACGACTAGACAAGACAGAGGATAACGGTATTGGATAGTAGTGGATATACCGGACACACAGCTCAAGGGATACTCAGGTAAGGGAGAGAAGAGATAGCTAGCTGGGAGGACAACGAGAAGAGATAGAGGACTCCTGGATACTTTATCTACCTATGTCACTCTAGCTTAGAGAAACAGTGGCTACAGAGCCAGCACTAGGAGATCTGGGATAACTCTATTGTCTTAGCTTCGGGACAAGGTGTCACACCCGGATTTACACAGAAACACGAGATGCGGCCATATGTGTTCCCAGGAAGTCATTACACATATAGCAAACAAATATGATAATAGAACACAATGCTCGAATAATATAAAAGGTTTTACATCAGAGATTGACTCAAACTTAATGAAAATTACAGCGGAAGACTCAAAGACTAATCTCTCTAATCTAAATGAAGCCGAAGTCCATAAACCACAGGGACTCTGACTGGTTGAGCACAGCTAGTAGAAAGGCAGATCTTCAGGAAATTCGACGGCAGCAGCTCCTTCTAATCCTTTTGTTACCCATCCGGGATTTTGCCCAAAAATAATAACAACAGCAAGTGTAAGTAACAAAGTTACTTAGCAAATACAGCACAGTTAATGAAGGCTAAAAAGAAAGGTTTGACTCGGCTGAACTGCATTAGCAAAATTTTAGTTGGCTGATTTTAGTCTGTTTCGAGGGTACCATCGAAGGATGATCTCGAGGGTAGCATCGAAAGTGATTCCGAGGGTCTCTTCAAGGGTATTTGAGGGAGTCTCGAAAGTAGTCGGAGATAACTCGAGGGTATAACATTTAGGTGAATCCCGGTTAAATTTTCCCAAATTAATAAAGTAGAAGTAGACATTAAACAGAAATAATAAACAGCATCTTCTAATCAAAAAGGATCCAGGCCGCTCGTGACCCTGAGCAAGGCTATCATGATAGATTATACACTCTGCAGAGGTTTCGCCCTTTACCCACCAGTCGCGTAAAAGTTCAAAGGAACTTTGCACCCAACCACGCACATCAACACTTCCGAGGTGTGACTGCATAGGGACGCTACGAGGCTTTTCACAAGACACTTTAACAGAACAGCAGCCGTTATGGTACAACCTAGGCAGCATGACCCGAGGCACCGAGACTGACTTACGCCCGTGCCGCAGCACGAGGGGGTCAATGGCGTCCAATCGCAGAAAAAGTAATGCAAAAGCAGAATTAAATAGCGCAACGTGTAGAACCCCCGCCATACGGAAGTTCCCACACGGGACTGTGCCTCACGGGGGCATAGCCAACGGATACTCCGTCCTCGGTGGATCAAACCATACTCTCACCCATGCTTCCCATAACGCCGGTGGCCCCTCGGTAACTACTGTTAAATTAAAGCCGTACAAGTTACTTGTCCAAGACCAGAGCCATTATAGTTCCGGCGGTGACGACAGGCTCCTGGGTTGCCGCTTTAAGAACCAGTCCTTACGGAGAGACACTAGGGCCAGGCTCGAAGCATACGCCCTAGTTCCCTGATCCAAGTTGCTAAAAAGCAAATTTTACCATTAACATTGAAGTGAACCATTAAGTCATGATTAACAGTTAAACATTGGTGACAGTAGCGGCGCTTAGCAAGGGGTCTACCCAGATGCAATAACCCAGGGTAATCAAGGTATAGGATAAACAAAGCTAGGAATAACCTTAATAGGAACAATTTAGACACATGCATATGCAGTAATTAATGTAAAGGTGTGTTTAGGTAGCAAGGATTGTCCGTGCTGTACTTGCCTTCGTCCAACTGCTGTTGTTGCTCTTGCTGCTGCTGTAGGTCCTGCTCCTCGTAACCCTCGAACTCAAACGCGTACGGCTCACCGACTGGACTCTCGAAGAAACACACAAGCAACCGAACAAGCCAGTACATGCAAACAATATTAATCTATTAGAACAGTACACCAAACAATAAAGAACGGAAGAAAGAAAACTTCGAAACTAATCTACGCTTCACTACGAACACAAGAACGCGAAAATCACTCAAATCGGAGCTAAAACAGAGAAGCTACAAACTGGGTCTCGGGCGCAACTTTAAAAACTTGCAGGGGTTAAGACAAAAGAAAAAGACTTATTTGTAAATACTTTTGAACTAAGTTGGACTGCGGGTTGATTTTGAAAACGAGAAGGCTTCTTTTGCAAAACAGTCAGCTTCGAAGGCACCCTCCGGTTCGAGTAGGGCCTCGAACTGACGCGGCGGCGTTGGATCTAGATCTAATGGCTCAAAACAAAACGGCTTTTCGAGGGGTATGCTGGCTTCGAGGCTTGACGCTAGCGACGCTCGAACACAGCGGCGGAGAAACTACTGGGTCGACAGGGGACCAAAAATTAGCGCAGAGCACGGCAAGAATCGGAGCAAGAACGCTATGGAGAGCTTCGGGTTTTCAAGGCGAACCTCCTGGAGTCCTTTCCGACGAGTGCAAAGCTCCGACGGCGAAGATCGAGGGTGGGTCTCGAGCGAGGCGGAACTTCTCGGCGAGAACGGCGGCTAGGGTTGTGGCTCGATTGGAAAGATTGAAAGGAAGATCAAGGCGGCGACTATAAATAGAACAAAGTCCGGCCTCAGATCCAAGTCTTGGCGTGCGCGTCAGGGAAAGATTCGGTGAAGGCGGCAGCGTCGGAGTCGGTCTCGAGCTAGAGTCCTTGCCGAAGTCGACGATCTCGAAAGGGAAACGGCCCAGCGCCAGAAAAGGAAATAGAAGGCAAAGCCTAAAAGCAAAACTTGAAATTGGATTTTAAAATCCGATTTGAACTTCAAACAAACGAAACTCAATGCAGCCAACATGAATGCATCAAAAGTGTTTCTAGCCTTATCTTTGATTTTATTTCTCATAAATAATTGTTTTCACTAGATAAATATGAGCATAAATTAAATAAAAGCGATTTAATTACTAAATTTCAAAATGGGCATTTTTAGGGTGTTACAAACCTACCCCCTTAAGATGAATCTCGCCCTCGAGATTCGGAAGCGGACGGGAATATCTGTGGATACTCTGCTCTGAGGTCTTCTTCTCTTTCCCAAGTCGCTTCATCCACTGAATGGCGGCTCCACTGAACCTTGCACATCCGGATCACTTTATTTCTGGTGACTCTTTCTGACTCTTCCAAAATTCTGACAGGATGCTCAGTATAGGTAAGATCTTCCTCCACATTTAGTTCATCAATCGGAATCTGTTCCTCAGGTACTCGCAAGCACTTTTTCAACTGAGACACATGGAACACATCATGTACTCCCGCTAACTTCTCCGGTAGCTCTAACTGATATGCCACCTCACCTTTCCGACCAAGTACCTTGAATGGTCCAATGTATCGAGGTGCTAACTTGCCCTTGACGTTGAACCTCTTCACGCCTCTCATGGGTGACACCTTGAGATACACGAAGTCTCCAACTTCAAAGCTGAGATCTCTCCGTCGGTTATCTGCATAGCTCTTCTGTCTGGATTGTGCCACTTTTAGATTCTGTCTAATCATCTGTACTTGTCGCTCTGCCTCTCTTAGTATCTCAGGTCCAAATATCTGACTTTCTCCCGTCTGATTCCAAAATAGTGGTGTCCTACACTTTCTGCCATACAAAGCCTCAAAGGGTGCCATCTGCAAACTCTTCTGATAACTGTTGTTGTATGAAAACTCTGCGTATGGTAAACTCTTGTCCCAACTGACACCATATTGTAGAGCACATGCCCTCAACATATCCTCCAATATCTGATTCGTACGTTCTGTCTGCCCATCTGTCTGCGGATGGTAAGCTGAACTGAACTGTAGCTTAGTGTCCATAGACTCATGCAATTGTCGCCAAAAGTGCGATGTGAATTGGGTACCTCGATCTGACACTATTCTTTTCGGTACCCCGTGCAAACACACAATCCTCTCCATATACAACTCTGCTAATCTGGCTCCTGAGTAGGTGGTCTTTACTGGTAGGAAATGCGCCACCTTGGTCAGACGATCCACTATTACCCAGATTGAGTCAAATCCCCTCTGAGTGCGGGGTAAGCCTGTGATGAAATCCATACCGACTTCTTCCCACTTCCATTCGGGTACCTTCAGGGGCTGGAGCAAACCTGCTGGCCTCTGATGTTCAGCTTTGACTCTCTGACATGTGTCACATAGAGCTACGTATGTGGCCACATCTCTCTTCAATCCGTACCACCAAAATCTCTCTTTGATATCTTGATACATCTTGGTACTACCTGGGTGTATTGAATACGCCGATTCATGGGCTTCCCTGAGAATTGCATCCCTGATCTGCACTACATCTGGTACACAGATCCTCTTCTCATACCACAATGTTCCTTGGTCATCCACTCGAAAACCAGGGGCTTTTCCTAATGCCACCAGTTCCACGATCTCCTTGATCTTCTCATTTGTGAGCTGTTCTTTTCGGATTTCTTGTTCCAAGGTTGGTTCTACTGCCATCTCGGTGACGCTGGTCACAAATCCCAGACTCATCCTTTCAAACTCTAAACTGAGTTCCTCCGGTAAGCAATGTCCCGTGATCTTATGCACGTAACTCCTTCTACTCAGAGCATCTGCCACCAAGTTGGCCTTCCCTGGATGATAATGAATCTCCAAGTCGTAGTCCTTGATCAATTCTAACCAACGACGTTGCCTCATATTCAGATCTGATTGTGTAAACACATACTTGAGACTCTTGTGGTCAGTGTAAATATCACACTTATGTCCAATCAAGTAATGCCTCCAAATTTTCAAAGCATGTACTACAGCTGCTAACTCCAGATCGTGTGTCGGGTAGTTCTGCTCATGTTTCCTCAACTGCCTCGATGCATATGCTACTACTCTGCCTTCCTGCATGAGCACACATCCCAATCCTAGACGAGACGCATCACAGTAGATAGAGAAGCTCTTGGTTATATCCAGCAATACTAGCACAGGTGCCGTTGTCAACCTCTTCTTCAATTCCTCAAAGCTGACTTGACATTCTTCAGTCCAGACAAACTTGGCATTTTTCTCCAATAACGCCGTCAAGGGTTTAGCAATCTTGGAGAATCCTTCAATAAACCTCCGATAGTATCCAGCCATTCCCAGGAAACTTCTGATTTCACTCACATCCTTAGGCGGATTCCAACTCAACACATCACTGACCTTCTTCGGATCAACTGCCACTCCTCCATTGGACAGTACGTGTCCCAAGAATGCTACTTCCTTCAACCAAAACTCACACTTGCTCAGCTTGGCATACAAATGATGCTCACGGAGTCTCTGCATCACCAACCTCAGATGTTCTTCATGCTCTTCCTCATTCTTGGAGAAAACCAGAATGTCATCAATGAACACTACCACGAACTTGTCAAGATAGTCCATGAACACACTGTTCATCAGATACATGAAGTATGCCGGTGCATTTGTCAGACCAAAAGACATGACAGTGAACTCATATAGACCATATCGGGTTGTGAAAGCTGTCTTGGGGATGTCAGACACTCGTATCCTCATCTGATAGTAACCGGATCGGAGATCGATCTTAGAGAACACACATGCTCCTTTCAACTGGTCGAAGAGGTCATCAATCCTTGGCAACGGGTACTTGTTCTTGATGGTCACTTCATTCAAAGCTCGATAATCCACACACAATCTCTGAGTCCCATCTTTCTTATCCACAAACAGAACTGGTGCTCCCCAAGGGGATGAACTAGGACGAATATACCCTTTTGCTAACAATGCCTTTAATTCCTCCTTAAGTTTTTCTAATTCTTTCACTCCCATTCTATATGGCCTCTTAGCTATAGGTGCAGTACCAGGTTTAAGATCAATAACAAATTCAACCTCGCGGTCTGGGGGCATACCTGGTAACTCATCTGGAAACACGTCTGGGAATTCGCACACCACTCTGATGTCTTCCAGTGCTACACCTTCGGCTTGGTAGATCTGATTGTGTCCCAAGGGGCTAGCTGCTTGGTACTCCACTTTCTCACCAGTCTTTGCTGTCAGCTGCACTGTTCTTTTGGAGCATTGAATCACCCCATCATATCTGGCTAACCAGCTCATGCCCAGAATCAAGTCAAACCCAAGGGTTTCTAGGACTATCGGGTTCACCACAAAGTCTACCCCCCTTATTGTGATGGTGATACAGGGGCAACGTAATGTGGCACGCTGCTCTCCCCCGGGTGAACTAATTACCATAGGGTTTCCCATAGGTTGCAAGATCATCATGTTCTTTTTCACGAAAGCAGCAGATATGAAAGCATGCGAAGCTCCAGTATCAAACAAAACAGTTGCGAGAGACGAGTTGACAGGGAACGTACCCACAACGACATCCGTTGCTCCTTCTGTGGTTTCCGCACCCATGTGGTTGACCTTACCTCTCGCTGGGTTCTGCCGCTGATTCCCATTCTGGTTCTGTGGTTGTCCAACCCTCGAATTACTGTTCTGATCGACGGTGTTCTGGACCTGTCGAGGGCAGGCGCTGGCGTAATGCCCCAGATCACCACATTTGAAACACCTTGGTGCTGTAGGTGTATTGCCGGCCGGATTGGGGCGTTGAACAGGACCATTCTGTGGCTGGTTCGAGGGTCGCTGCTGAGGTGGTGCTGGTAGGTACGAGGGACGCTGCTGATACTGGGGTCGTAGCTGATACTGGTTGCGGTTCATCAAACCAGACTGTCCTTGGAAACGCTGCGGGTTTACCATCTGCTGGTTTCCTTGCTGAGGATTGAAGCGGGGTCGAACATAGCTTCCTGACGGTGTGCCTTGCAGCTTTCTCTTCTTTTCCTCCATCTCGCGGCGCTTGTGCTCCAACAGTAGTGCGCTATCCACCAGTTCTTGAAAAGTGGCGAACTTGGAACACAGGAGCTGGTACTGTAGTGTATCGTGCAGGCCATCTCGGAATCGGGTCTGCTTCTTCCTATCCGTATTCACGTCCTCTGGAGCATAATGAGCCAACTCAATGAACTTGTCACGATAAGCGGTGACACTCATACCTTCCTGCTTCAAAGCCAAGAACTCCTTCTTCTTCAAGGTCATCAGCGCTTCCGGCACGTGGTGAGAACGGAAGCTGTCGCGGAACTCCTGCCAAGTGATCTGATCAGGATTGGGGTGAGCATATTGGTACGCATCCCACCAATCCAAAGCTGCTCCCTGGAGCTGTCCACTTCCATACAACACCTTCTCCCGGTCATTACACTGTGCGATGTCCAGCTGTCGTTCCACTGCCTTGAGCCAGTCCTCTGCTTGCATTGGATCGCTAGACTTGTTGAAGGTAGGAGGGCGTCCCTTCATAAACTCGCTCCTTTTATCTCGGGGTTGCACGTAGTGCTGTTGGGGCGGGTTCTGCTGATTCTGCTGCATCAGTGCTATGGTTTGCGCCATCTGTTGTGTCAGCTGAAGTTGCATCTGCATCATCTGCTCCATGGTGAGTGGCGGTGGTGGAGGTGGTGGGTTCTGGTTCTGGATGCTTCCACTGCCTCCGGGATTGCCTCTGGTGTTAACCATCTGCCATACCAAGATATCTCCCATCAGTATTCCCGTCAATCGGTAATAGATATCCCATGCTTGCAGATGGTGTATGACAAGATAGCAGTACTTGGAAAGATATGATTCAGAGGTATAGAGAGTAAGACAGAGGAAGTGCAAAGGGGATAGATAACCCAAACTATTTATTCACTAATATTCCTTAAACCTTAGTCCTATATCTAGATGGAGATAGACTCACGTCTATGACCATCACAATCATTACAAAGATCCAAATCAAACATAAGCATAATAACAACAAAATCAAGCACCCAAAGACATGATTCACACAAGACTCGACAACACTGGTTTTGAAAGACGTAACTAAATGATCTGAAACAAAATCATGGTAGTCTCCTAGTGATTTATCAACCGTTCTAACTAGGCTGCGTTCCTACAGTCAGCACGGCTCTGATACCAATCTGTCACACCCGGATTTACACAGAAACCCGAGATGCGGCCATATGTGTTCCCAGGAAGTCATTACACATATAGCAAACAAATATGATAATAGAACACAATGCTCGAATAATATAAAAGGTTTTACATCAGAGATTGACTCAAACTTAATGAAAATTACAGCGGAAGACTCAAAGACTAATCTCTCTAATCTAAATGAAGCCGAAGTCCATAAACCACAGGGACTCTGACTGGTTGAGCACAGCTAGTAGAAAGGCAGATCTTCAGGAAATTCGACGGCAGCAGCTCCTTCTAATCCTTCTGTTACCCATCCGGGATTTTGCCCAAAAATAATAACAACAGCAAGTGTAAGTAACAAAGTTACTTAGCAAATACAGCACAGTTAATGAAGGCTAAAAAGAAAGGTTTGACTCGGCTGAACTGCATTAGCAAAATTTTAGTTGGCTGATTTTAGTCTGTTTCGAGGGTACCATCGAAGGATGATCTCGAGGGTAGCATCGAAAGTGATTCCGAGGGTCTCTTCGAGGGTATTCGAGGGAGTCTCGAAAGTAGTCGGAGATAACTCGAGGGTATAACATTTAGGTGAATCCCGGTTAAATTTTCCCAAATTAATAAAGTAGAAGTAGACATTAAACAGAAATAATAAACAGCATCTTCTAATCAAAAAGGATCCAGGCCGCTCGTGACCCTGAGCAAGGCTATCATGATAGATTATACACTCTGCAGAGGTTTCGCCCTTTACCCACCAGTCGTGTAAAAGTTCAAAGGAACTTTGCACCCAACCACGCACATCAACACTTCCGAGGTGTGACTGCATAGGGACGCTACGAGGCTTTTCACAAGACACTTTAACAGAACAGCAGCCGTTATGGTACAACCTAGGCAGCATGACCCGAGGCACCGAGACTGACTTACGCCCGTGCCGCAGCACGAGGGGGTCAATGGCGTCCAATCGCAGAAAAAGTAATGCAAAAGCAGAATTAAATAGCGCAACGTGTAGAACCCCCGCCATACGGAAGTTCCCACACGGGACTGTGCCTCACGGGGGCATAGCCAACGGATACTCCGTCCTCGGTGGATCAAACCATACTCTCATCCATGCTTCCCATAACGCCGGTGGCCCCTCGGTAACTACTGTTAAATTAAAGCCGTACAAGTTACTTGTCCAAGACCAGAGCCATTATAGTTCCGGCGGTGACGACAGGCTCCTGGGTTGCCGCTTTAAGAACCAGTCCTTACGGAGAGACACTAGGGCCAGGCTCGAAGCATACGCCCTAGTTCCCTAATCCATGTTGCTAAAAAGCAAATTTTACCATTAACATCGAAGTGAACCATTAAGTCATGATTAACAGTTAAACATTGGTGACAGTAGCGGCGCTTAGCAAGGGGTCTACCCAGATGCAATAACCCAGGGTAATCAAGGTATAGGATAAACAAAGCTAGGAATAACCTTAATAGGAACAATTTAGACACATGCATATGCAGTAATTAATGTAAAGGTGTGTTTAGGTAGCAAGGATTGTCCGTGCTGTACTTGCCTTCGTCCAACTGCTGCTGTTGCTCTTGCTGCTGCTGTAGGTCCTGCTCCTCGTAACCCTCGAACTCAAACGCGTACGGCTCACCGACTGGACTCTCGAAGAAACACACAAGCAACCGAACAAGCCAGTACATGCAAACAATATTAATCTATTAGAACAGTACACCAAACAATAAAGAACGGAAGAAAGAAAACTTCGAAACTAATCTACGCTTCGCTACGAACACAAGAACGCGAAAATCACTCAAATCGGAGCTAAAACAGAGAAGCTACAAACTGGGTCTCGGGCGCAACTTTAAAAACTTGCAGGGGTTAAGACAAAAGAAAAAGACTTATTTGTAAATACTTTTGAACTAAGTTGGACTGCGGGTTGATTTTGAAAACGAGAAGGCTTCTTTTGCAAAACAGTCAGCTTCGAAGGCACCCTCCGGTTCGAGCAGGGCCTCGAACTGACGCGGCGGCGTTGGATCTAGATCTAATGGCTCAAAACAAAACGGCTTTTCGAGGGGTATGCTGGCTTCGAGGCTTGACGCTAGCGACGCTCGAACACAGCGGCGGAGAAACTACTGGGTCGATAGGGGACCAAAAATTAGCGCAGAGCACGGCAAGAATCGGAGCAAGAACGCTATGGAGAGCTTCGGGTTTTCAAGGCGAACCTCCTGGAGTCCTTTCCGACGAGTGCAAAGCTCCGACGGCGAAGATCGAGGGTGGGTCTCGAGCGAGGCGGAACTTCTCGGCGAGAACGGCGGCTAGGGTTGTGGCTCGATTGGAAAGATTGAAAGGAAGATCAAGGCGGCGACTATAAATAGAACAAAGTCCGGCCTCAGATCCAAGTCTTGGCGTGCGCGTCAGGGAAAGATTCGGTGAAGGCGGCAGCATCGGAGTCGGTCTCGAGCTAGAGTCCTTGCCGAAGTCGACGATCTCGAAAGGGAAACGGCCCAGCGCCAGAAAAGGAAATAGAAGGCAAAGCCTAAAAGCAAAACTTGAAATTGGATTTTAAAATCCGATTTGAACTTCAAACAAACGAAACTCAATGCAGCCAACATGAATGCATCAAAAGTGTTTCTAGCCTTATCTTTGATTTTATTTCTCATAAATAATTGTTTTCACTAGATAAATATGAGCATAAATTAAATAAAAGCGATTTAATTACTAAATTTCAAAATGGGCATTTTTAGGGTGTTACACAAGGGAACCGGTGAACACACAGAAAGGGATGAGAAGGGGTGCCACTATTTCCAAACTGGGGGATCCTACGGACCGGAACTAACGTGATGGGCTACGAAGACCGAAAGGGCTGTCACCACCTCCCGGCTATGTAACACCCTAAAAATGCTTATTTTAAAATTTAGTCATTAAATTGCTTTTATTTAATTTTATGCTCATATTTATCTAAGGAAAATAAATTATTTATGAGAAATAAAATTTAATATAGGGTTAGAAACATTTTGTTGCATTCATGCTGTCTGCGTTGAGTTTTGTTTGTGTGTGGTTCAATTGGAATTTAAATTCTGTTTAAATTCGAATTTGAATCGCTGTGTTTGGAGCTCTAGAGAAGTTGCTGCGGCCCGAGTTCACTTTTTCCCCCTAAACTCTTTTCCCCGTCCGATTTTGGCCCTCTTTCTTTTTCTCTTCGCAGCGGCCCAGCTCCCCCCTGCTCCGCTTTCAGCCTGGCCCAGCGGCCTGCTTCGCCCCGCCGGCCTGCCCCTCTCTCACTCCCGCGCCAGCCCACCTCCCCTCGCTCGCGGCCCACCTCATGGCCCAGCAGCCGCCTGTTGAGCAGCCTAGCCAGCCGGCCCGCCGCAACGCCCCGCCCCCTCTGCCGCTGACCGAGCGGACCCACGGGTCAGACCCATCCCCTTCCTCTCGCCCGAGTCCCTCCCGGACACGGCGCCGGAGTCCCGACCGGCCACGGCACGGACGCCAAGGAGCCTGGACTCTCCTCGGGCGCCTTCAAATACCCGCCGCCCTCGTCTCGCGAACTCCCTCGTCGAACCCTAGCCGCCCCACACGAGTTCCCCGCACGGCCGCCGTCAAAGCCGCCGCCGAGATCTGCGCCGCCGCGGACCCGTCGTCTCGCCGTCGCTCCGACCAAATTAACCGCCCAAGGCACTTCCCCAGCAGGTACTCTTGCTCCCGAGCCCCTCCTTGCCCTTCTTCCCCCTCTGTCGCGAGCCGCCGCCTCTCAACGCCGTCCGCCGCTCCTGCTCATCGTCGCCGGCCGCCGCCGCTGCGTCTCCACCGACGAGAGCCCCTCCATTCGACTCGCCGTCACCCCACGCGCTTGTAGCACCGCTTCTCGCCCCTCCCCGTGCTCCGTAACGCCGCCCCCGCTTTGCGCCGTCGTTGCCCGAGCGCCGCCGCCGCCTCCGCTCCTCGCGCGCCACTATCGTTGCTCCGCCGTCGACGAGACCCACCCTGACGAGTTCGTCGCGTCACCCCGAAGCCATAGCGCCTAATCTCGTCCCAAACCGAGCCCTCTAGCTCGTTTTCGAGCTTCACCGGCGAAGCGCCGCCGCTCGCCGCCGCAGCTCCGCTCGCCGTCGGCAACCCCTCCCCCTGGATCTAATCTAAGCCGTCCAAACCGAATCCGACGGCCCAGATCGAGTCAAGCCTCGGGGTCAAAGTTGACCATACCGGTCAACTGAGTCAGCCGTAGCTATTTTGCAAAAGAGCCCCTATCCTTTTTCAAAATTAACCCGCAGTCCAAATCTATTCAAAAATAATTACAATTAAGTCCTAATTTTTACAGAAAACTCCCTGACTTATTTAAAAATAGCACCCGAGGTCCTGTTTTGGTCAAATTGCAAATAAACCCTCCTGTTTTTGTATAAATTATGTTTTAACCCCTGAGTTTTTGCAAATAAGCCCCTGGACTTTTTAAAACTTTGCCAGCAAGTCCCCGAACCTTAGAAAAGCCATAACTTCTTCGTTTTAGCTCCGATTTGAGTGATTTTCGCGCTCACGTGTTCGTAGCGAAGTGTAGATTAGTTTCTAAGCCTTCTTTTGTTCTGTTTTTAATGTTTGGTGTACTGTTCTAATAGATTAATATTGTTTGCATGTACTGGCTTGTATGGATGCTTGTGTGTTGATGTTTGAGTCCAGTCGGTGAGTCGTACGCGTTTGAGTTCGAAGGCTACGAGGAGCAGGACCAACAGCAACAGCAAGAGCAACAGCAGCAGTTGGACGAAGGCAAGTACAGCACGGACAATCCTTGCTACCTAAACACACCTTTACATTACTTTACTGCATTTGCATGTGTCTAAATTTGTTCCTATTAAGGTTGTACCTAGTTTGTTTATCCTATACCTTGATTACCTTGGGTTATTGCATTTGGGTATACCTTTGCTAGGCGCAGCTGCTGTCACCTTTACCTAACTGTTAATCATGACTTAATGGTTCACTTCAATGTTAATGGTAAAACTTGCTTTTTAGCAACATGGAAATCTGGGAGCTAGGGCGTACGCTTCGTGCTTGGCCCTAGTGTCTCTTCGTAAGGACTGGTTCTTAAAGCGGCAACCCAGGAACCTGTCGCCACCGCTGGAACTATAATGGCTCTGGTCTTGGATGAGTAGCATGTACGGCTCTAGCTTGACAATAGTTACCGACGGGCCGACGGCGTTATGAGAAGCATGGGTGAGAGTATGGTTCGATCCACCAAGGACGGAGTATCCGTTGGCTATGTCCCCGTGAGGCACTGTCCCGTGTTGGGAGCTTCCGTATGGCGGGGGTTCCACACGTTGCGCTATTTATTTTGTTGTTGTTATATTTTTCCGCGCTTGGACGCCATTGACCCCCTCGTGTTGCGACATGGGCGTCAGTCAATCTCGGTGCCTTGGGTCATGCTGCCTAGGTTGTACCATAACGGCTACTGTTTCGTTAGGGTGTCGTGTGAAAAGCCTCGTAGCGTCCCTATGCAGTCACACCTCGGAAGTGTTGATGTGCGTGGTTGGGTGCAAAGTTCTTTTGAACTTTTACGCGACTGGTGGGAAAAGGGCGAAACCTCTGCAGAGTGTATAATCTATCATGATAGCCTTGCTCAAGGTCAAGAGCGGCCTGGATCCTTTTTGATTAGAAGTTGATGTTTATTATTGTTTAATGTTCACTTCTACTATATTAATTGGGTTGCAACTGGGATTCACTTAATTGTAGTAATCTTGGTTTATGTTAAAATGAATCAACTAAAATTGTTAATGCAGTACAGCCGAGTCAAGCCTTTCTTTTTAGCCTTCATATACCCGTGTTGTATTTGCTAAGTAAGACAATTTACTTACACTTGCTATTCAACAAAATCCCGGATGGGTAACAGATGGATTAGATGGTACTGCTGCTGTTGAATTTCCTGAGGATCTGCCATTCTACTAGCTGTGCTCAACCAGTCGGTGTCCCTGTGGTTTTTGGACTTCGGCTTCGTTTAGATTAGAGAGAGTTTTGTTTAAGAGTCTTCCGCTGTAATTTCTTTAAGTTGAGTCAAACTCTGATGTAAAACCTTTTATATTATTCGAGCATAGTGTTCTATTATCATATTTGTTTGCTATATGTGTAATGACTTCCTGGGAACACATATGGCCGCATCTCGGGTTTCTGTGTAAAATCCGGGTGTGACAGATTGGTATCAGAGCCGTGCTGACTGTAGGATCATAGCCTAGTTAGAACGGTTGATAAATCATTAGGAGACCACCATGATTTCGTTTCAGATCATTTAGTCACGTTTTTTCAAAACCAGTGTTGTCGAGTCTTGTGTGAATCATGTCTTTGAGTGCCTTATTTTGTTGTCATTATGCTTATGTTTGATTTGGATTTTTGTAATGATTGTGATGGTCGTAGACGCAAGTCTATCTCCATCTAGATATAGGACTAAGGTTTAAGGAAAATTAGTGAATAAATAGTTGGGTTATCTATCTCCTTTGCACTTCCTCTGTCTTGCTCTCTATCGTATCTTTCCAAGAACTGCTATCTTCTTATGCACCATCTGTAAGCATGAGTTAACTATTACCAATTGACGGGAATACTGATGGGAGATATCCTGTTATGATAGATGGTTAACACCCGAGGCAACCCCGGAGGCAGTGGAAGCAACCAGAACCAGAACCCACCACCTCCACCACCGCCACTCACCATGGAGCAGATGATGCAGATGCAGCTCCAGCTGACACAACAGATGGCGCAAACCATAGCACTGATGCAGCAGAATCAGCAGAACCCGCCTCAACAGCACTACATGCAGCCCAGAGATAAAAGGGGCGAGTTTATGAAGGGACGCCCTCCTACCTTCAACAAGTCTACCGACCCAATGCAAGCAGAGGACTGGCTCAAGGCAGTGGAACGACAGCTGAACATCGCACAGTGCAATGACAAGGAGAAGGTGCTATATGGAAGTGGACAGCTCCAGGGAGCAGCTTTGGATTGGTAGGATGCGTACCAATATGCTCACCCCAATCGTGATCAGATCACTTGGCAGGAGTTCCGTGACAGCTTCCGTTCTCACCACGTGCCGGAAGCGCTGATGACCTTGAAGAAGAAGGAGTTCCTGGCATTGAAGCAGGAAGGCATGAGTGTCACCGCTTATCGTGACAAGTTCATTGAGTTGGCCCGTTATGCTCCAGAGGACGTGAACACTGATAGGAAGAAGCAGACTCGATTCCGAGATGGCTTGCATGATACACTCCAGTACCAGCTCCTGTGTTCCAAGTTCGCCACTTTTCAAGAACTGGTGGATAGCGCACTACTGCTGGAGCACAAGCGCTGTGAGATGGAGGAAAAGAAGAGGAAGCTTCAAGGCACACCATCAGGAAGCAATGTTCGCCCCCACCTCAATCCTCAGCAAGGAAACCAGCAGGTGGTGACTCCACAGCGTTTCCAGGGACAGTCCGGTCTGATGAACCGCAACCAGTATCAGCAACGTCCCCAGTACCAGTAGCGTCCCCAATATTCCCCAGCACTACCTCAGCTGCGTCCTCAGAACCAGCCACAGAATGGTCCTGTCCAACGCCCCAACCCAACCAACAATGCACCTACGGCTCCGAGGTGTTTTGGTTGTGGTGAGCTGGGACACTATGCTAGTGCTTGTCCCCGCAAGGCTCAGAACACCATTGGTCAGAACAGCACTCAGAGGGTTGGACAGCCGCAGAGTCAGAACTGGAGTCAGCAGTAGAACCCAGCGAGAGGCAAGGTCAACCACATGGGAGCGGAGACCGCAGAAGGAGCAACAGATGTCGTTGTGGGTACGTTCCCTGTCAACTCGTCTCTCGCAACTGTTTTGTTTGATACTGGAGCTTCGCATGCTTTCATATCTGCTACTTTCGTGAAAAAGAACATGATGATCTTGCAACCTATGGGGAACCCCATGGTAGTTAGTTCACCTGGGGGAGAACAGCGTGCCACTTTACGTTGCCCCTGTATCACCATCACAATAAGGGGGGTAGACTTTGTGGTGAACCCAATAGTACTAGAAACACTTGGGTTTGACTTGATTCTGGGTATGAGTTGGTTAGCCAGATATGAGGGGGTGATACAGTGTTCCAAGAGATCAGTACAGCTGACAGCAAAGACTGGTGAGAAGGTGGAGTATCAAGCAGCTAGTCCCACGGGACATTGCTTATCGTTGGAACTCAGTTCAGAGTTTGAAAGGATGAGTCTGGGATTTGTAACCAGCGTCACCGAGATGGCAGTAGAACCGACCTTGGAACAAGAGATCAGAAAAGGACAACTCGCGGATGAGAAGATCAAGGAGATCGTAGAACTAGTGGCATTAGGAAAAGCCCCTAGTTTTCGAGTGGATGACCAAGGAACATTGTGGTATGAGAAGCGGATCTGTGTACCAGATATAGTGCAGATCAGGGATGCAATTCTCAGGGAAGCCCATGAATCGGCGTATTCGATACACCCGGGTAGTACCAAGATGTACCAAGATATCAAGGAGAGATTTTGGTGGTACGGATTGAAGAGAGATGTGGCCACATACGTAGCCCTGTGCGACACGTGTCAGAGAGTCAAGGCTGAACATCAGAGGCCAGCAGGCTTGCTCCAGCCCTGAAGGTACCAGAATGGAAGTGGGAAGAAGTCGGTATGGATTTCATCACTGGCTTACCTCGCACTCAGAGAGGATTTGACTCAATCTGGGTAATTGTGGATCGTCTGACCAAGGTGGCGCATTTCCTTCCAGTAAAGACCACCTACACGGGAGCCAGACTAGCGGAGTTGTATATGGAGAGGATTGTGTGTTTGCATGGGGTACCAAAAAGAATAGTGTCAGATCGAGGTACCCAGTTCACATCGCACTTTTGGCGACAACTGCATGAGTCTATGGACACTAAGCTACAGTTCAGTTCAGCATACCATCCGCAGACAGATGGGCAGACAGAGCGGACGAATCAGATATTGGAGGATATGCTGAGAGCATGTGCCTTACAATATGGTGCCAGTTGGGATAAGAGTTTACCATACGCGGAATTCTCGTACAACAATAGCTATCAGAAGAGTTTGCAGATGGCACCATTCGAGGCTCTATATGGCAGAAAGTGTAGGACACCACTATTCTGGAATCAGACGGGAGAAAGTCAGGTATTTGGACCTGAGATACTAAGAGAGGCAGAGCGACAAGTACAGATAATCAGACAGAATCTGAAAGTAGCACAATCCAGACAGAAGAGCTATGCAGATAACCGACGGAGAGATCTCAGCTTTGAAGTTGGAGACTTCGTGTATCTCAAGGTGTCACCCATGAGAGGCGTGAAGAGGTTCAACGTCAAGGGCAAGTTAGCACCTCGGTACATTGGACCATTCAAGGTACTTGGTCGGAAAGGTGAGGTAGCATATCAGTTAGAGCTACCAGAGAAGTTAGCGGGAGTACATGATGTGTTTCATGTGTCTCAGTTGAAAAAGTGCTTGCGAGTACCTGAGGAACAGATTCCGATTGATGAGCTAAACGTGGAGGAAGATCTTACCTATACTGAGCATCCTGTCAAGATTTTGGAGGAGTCAGAAAGAGTCACCAGAAATAAAGTGATCCGGATGTGCAAGGTCCAGTGGAGCCGTCATTCAGTTGATGAAGCGACTTGGGAAAGAGAAGAAGACCTCAGAGCTGAATATCCGCAGTTATTCCCATCCACATCCAAATCTTGAGGGCGAGATTCATCTTAAGGGGGGTAGGTTTGTAACACCCTAAAAATGCTTATTTTAAAATTTAGTCATTAAATTGCTTTTATTTAATTTTATGCTCATATTTATCTAAGGAAAATAAATTATTTATGAGAAATAAAATTTAATATAGGGTTAGAAACATTTTGTTGCATTCATGCTGTCTGCGTTGAGTTTTGTTTGTGTGTGGTTCAATTGGAATTTAAATTCTGTTTAAATTCGAATTTGAATCGCTGTGTTTGGAGCTCTAGAGAAGTTGCTGCGGCCCGAGTTCACTTTTTCCCCCTAAACTCTTTTCCCCGTCCGATTTTGGCCCTCTTTCTTTTTCTCTTCGCAGCGGCCCAGCTCCCCCCTGCTCCGCTTTCAGCCTGGCCCAGCGGCCTGCTTCGCCCCGCCGGCCTGCCCCTCTCTCACCCCCGCGCCAGCCCGCCTCCCCACGCTCGCGGCCCACCTCATGGCCCAGCAGCCGCCTGTTGAGCAGCCCAGCCAGCCGGCCCGCCGCAACGCCCCGCCCCCCTCTGCCGCTGACCGAGCGGACCCACGGGTCAGATCCATCCCCTTCCTCTCGCCCAAGTCCCTCCCGGACACGGCGCCGGAGTCCCGACCGGCCACGGCACGGACGCCAAGGAGCCTGGACTCTCCTCGGGCGCCTTCAAATACCCGCCGCCCTCGTCTCGCGAACTCCCTCATCGAACCCTAGCCGCCCCACACGAGTTCCCCGCACGGCCGCCGTCAAAGCCGCCGCCGAGATCTGCGCCACCGCGGACCCGTCGTCTCGCCGTCGCTCCGACCAAATTAACCGCCCAAGGCACTTCCCCAGCAGGTACTCTTGCTCCCGAGCCCCTCCTTGCCCTTCTTCCCCCTCTGTCGCGAGCCGCCGCCTCTCAACGCCGTCCGCCGCTCCTGCTCGTCGTCGCCGGCCGCTGCTGCTGCGTCTCCACCGACGAGAGCCCCTCCATTCGACTCGCCGTCACCCCATGCGCTTGTAGCACCGCTTCTCGCCCCTCCCCGTGCTCCGTAACGCCGCCCCCGCTTTGCGCCGCCTTTGCCCGAGCGCCGCCGCCGCCTCCGCTCCTCGCGCGCCACTGTCGTTGCTCTGCCGTCGACGAGACCCACGCTGACGAGTTCGTCGCGTCACCCCGAAGCCATAGCGCCTAATCCCGTCCCAAACCGAGCCCTCTAGCTCGTTTTCGAGCTTCGCCGTCGAAGCGCCGCCGCTCGCCGCCGCAACTCCGCTCGCCGTCGGCAACCACTCCCCCCTGGATCTAATCTAAGCCGTCCAAACCGAATCCGACGGCCCAGATCGAGTCAAGCCTCGGGGTCAAAGTTGACCATACCGGTCAACTGAGTCAGCCGTAGCTATTTTGCAAAAGAGCCCCTGTCCTTTTTCAAAATTAACCCGCAGTCCAAATCTATTCAAAAATAATTACAATTAAGTCCTGATTTTTATAGAAAACTCCCTGACTTATTTAAAAATAGCACCCGAGGTCCTGTTTTGGTCAAATTGCAAATAAACCCTCCTGTTTTTGTATAAATTATGTTTTAACCCCTGAGTTTTTGCAAATAAGCCCCTGGACTTTTTAAAACTTTGCCAGCAAGTCCCCGAACCTTAGAAAAGCCATAACTTCTTCGTTTTAGCTCCGATTTGAGTGATTTTCGCGCTCACGTGTTCGTAGCGAAGCGTAGATTAGTTTCTAAGCCTTCTTTTGTTCTGTTTTTAATGTTGGGTGTACTGTTCTAATAGATTAATATTGTTTGCATGTACTGGCTTGTATGGATGCTTGTGTGTTGATGTTTGAGTCCAGTCGGTGAGTCGTACGCGTTTGAGTTCGAAGGCTACGAGGAGCAGGACCAACAGCAACAGCAAGAGCAACAGCAGCAGTTGGACGAAGGCAAGTACACCACGGACAATCCTTGCTACCTAAACACACCTTTACATTACTTTACTGCATTTGCATGTGTCTAAATTTGTTCCTATTAAGGTTGTACCTAGTTTGTTTATCCTATACCTTGATTACCTTGGGTTATTGCATTTGGGTAGACCTTTGCTAGGCGCAGCTGCTGTCACCTTTACCTAACTGTTAATCATGACTTAATGGTTCACTTCAATGTTAATGGTAAAACTTGCTTTTTAGCAACATGGAAATCAGGGAGCTAGGGCGTACGCTTCGTGCTTGGCCCTAGTGTCTCTCCGTAAGGACTGGTTCTTAAAGCGGCAACCCAGGAACCTGTCGCCACCGCTGGAACTATAATGGCTCTGGTCTTGGATGAGTAGCATGTACGGCTCTAGCTTGACAGTAGTTACCGACGGGCCGACGGCGTTATGAGAAGCATGGGTGAGAGTATGGTTCGATCCACCAAGGACAGAGTATCCGTTGGCTATGTCCCCGTGAGGCACAGTCCCGTGTTGGGAGCTTCCGTATGGCGGGGGTTCCACACGTTGCGCTATTTATTTTGTTGTTGTTATATTTTTCCGCGCATGGACGCCATTGACCCCCTCGTGTTGCGACATGGGCGTCAGTCAATCTCAGTGCCTTGGGTCATGCTGCCTAGGTTGTACCATAATGGCTACTGTTTCGTTAGGGTGTCGTGTGAAAAGCCTCGTAGCGTCCCTATGCAGTCACACCTCGGAAGCGTTGATGTGCGTGGTTGGGTGCAAAGTTCTTTTGAACTTTTACGCGACTGGTGGGTAAAGGGCGAAACCTCTGCAGAGTGTATAATCTATCATGATAGCCTTGCTCAAGGTCAAGAGCGGCCTGGATCCTTTTTGATTAGAAGTTGATGTTTATTATTGTTTAATGTTCACTTCTACTATATTAATTGGGTTGCAACTGGGATTCACTTAATTGTAGTAATCTTGGTTTATGTTAAAATGAATCAACTAAAATTGTTAATGCAGTACAGCCGAGTCAAGCCTTTCTTTTAAGCCTTCATATACCCGTGTTGTATTTGCTAAGTAAGACAATTTACTTACACTTGATATTCAACAAAATCCCGGATGGGTAACAGATGGATTAGATGGTACTGCTGCTGTTGAATTTCTTGAGGATCTGCCATTCTACTAGCTATGCTCAACCAGTCGGTGTCCCTGTGGTTTTTGGACTTCGGCTTCGTTTAGATTAGAGAGAGTTTTGTTTAAGAGTCTTCCGCTGTAATTTCTTTAAGTTGAGTCAAACTCTGATGTAAAACCTTTTATATTATTCGAGCATAGTGTTCTATTATCATATTTGTTTGCTATATGTGTAATGACTTCCTGGGAACACATATGGCCGCATCTCGGGTTTCTGTGTAAAATCCGGGTGTGACAGGCTACCACCTCCGTTGCAACGGGAATAAACTAAGGCCACTGACTAGTCTATGAACCACTACTACACTAGGCAATGACTACTTACTCTGCTAGCAAGAGCAAGCAATCTTGTCAATACTCTTGGTGACAATTCACCTCCAGTATCAAGCAAGATCGAAGAACCAGCCAAGACAAAGACTTAAACAAGACTACAAGCATTAGAACTATAACTGACTATAGTCTAAACAAGATATAGTTGCAACTAGGATAAAGTAGAAGCAAGATATAAATGACAAAGGCGATAAGATAAAGATAAATATATTAATAACTGAAAGTCTTACAAAAGGAAAAGTAAAAGATACAAGAGCTAATACCAGAGCTTCTGAGGACGACTCTGGAACCTCCGAGGCAAAGCTCAACTCAACTCTAACTCCCAACTAAACTATCCTAACTCTACTAGAACAAGTGGAATGAGAGAGCTCCTTGGCTTGGTGTGTGTTTACAAGTGAGGTAAGGGGTCCTATTTATAGTTGCATAGGACAGTTGGGGCTGGAGTAACCGCCAAGGGACCAGGGGGTACCCCCTGGGACTTCAGGCGCCAGGGTCGATTTGGCCGAACCAGGGGGTTCGGCCGAACCCTTGGATGCGCCGCCTTTGCTCTGGGTGGCAAGGATGAGCCCTGGAGGCAGTTTGGGCAGGGGGGTCGGTTTGGCCGAACCGACCCGTTCGGCCGAACGGGCCTGGCCCGTGGCCGGCCCTCCCCTGCACCGCCTCTGCGTCCCGGCTGTCCTGGGCCGCCTTTCCTTGATGGGGTTCGTGTTGTGTGGGCCCAAGTTGACGTGGCGGTGCTCCGGGATGAGTTGGCTTCATCCACATGTGATATACTTGTTGTCGCTTGGTCATCGTTGATATGGACGGCCTCCGGTGGCTTGTACGGCTAAGCGGGGTAACCGACCGAACGCTCCGTTCGGCCGATTCGGTCATTTTGGGCCCCAATAGCACGTATTTGTTGTAGTTGTACCTGCACAAGTGTCACTCACCAGAACTCGTGGAACTTTATTAGAAATAAAACCTAAGTAAATGGAATGTTGCATATAACCTCATTTATTCCCGAATATTGGTGGTCGGATTTAGGTTGTAACGACCGCCAACAAGCTCCCCCAAGCTTAGCTCTTTGCTCATCCTTGAGCAAAGATATAAACATAGGCTCGGTGGATCAGGAATTGCTACAATGTCATTTCTTTTGCAGGTAACTTTATAAAGAACTAGTGTTCAACAAAGCTTGAATCATAGGCAAAGTTTCAAATCACCTTTTTACCTATGGGGCTTATAGCAATCTCCTTGTCTTGGGCGGTTGAAAGGATGAACAGATTAAATTCAGTTTTATTCCACTCTACTCTTTTCACGATCTCATCTCAGAGTTTTTCGCAAGTTTTGAAAACTTCAATTTGTTCCTCAATTAGCACACTCAATATCTCAAGTGTATTTGAATCCTCACCAAAGGCTTGTGCCTTCTTTTTCATCCTAATATCTAATATAGCTTTTTGTGTGGCCCAGGGACAAAGGATGAAGGCATGCATGCATGCATCTTATATTTTGCTACATCAAAGACCGGATCTCAGAGGAGACAAATCATACCTTAAGATCTCCGAGATTTTCCCCGTACTAAGAGCAGAATAGAACTTAACCAAATTCTCACTATATGAATCCCCACAACAACTTAAACTTGGAATAAAGCATGTGCTCCCACAAGGTTTTCAGGATCATTTTTACTCATGCCAAATAACTCAAGCACAATCTAGCAACTAGTTGAAACAAAGTACTTGCAAAATTAATGACAGAGCAACTATTCATCATTTCCAAGGTGAGAGTCATATGATTCATTCCATGCATAGTTGGGAGTTATTTTATTCAAGGGAAATATTTTTGGTATTTTCATTTTTTAAATGAAAACTAACATGAAGGGAAATTAAATGATCAAAGTGCTGGATAAATCGGGACATACCTAGTGGGGGTCCTCCCCCAAGCTTGGACTTTCACTGGTAGGGGTTGAGCCTTGAAAGGCACTGACTCAGCTCTTCCGCTTGCTCGTGGACGTCATGCTGGATGGACGCTACCATCCCGCTATTCTCTTGATGGTACTGAGAATGGCGGGCTAGCATGTCTTGAATCTCTCGGGTACGGTCGTCGATGAGCTCGACTCGGTCGGAGATGTAGGACAGCTCCCGGCCGTAGTCGAAGCGTGCGGACTATGAGTATCCGGCGTAGTATGGCTGGGAGGCACTGTCGTATCCCCCTCCATACCGGCTCCCGGAACACTCACAGTACGTGTCCTGGCCGTAGTCCCAGCGTCCTGAGGCGTAATAGTTCGGTTCCTGGTGTTGCCCAGAGCCTCCTGCTACGGACGTCCCAGCACCGGTGTACATGTCGTAGGTGGCCTCAAAAGCGGAAGTGTGTCATTGCGGGATTTGTGATACATCTTCCGGCTCCTGTGAGGTGGAGAGCCCAGCATCACGCCTGGCTCGTCCCCTCGTGACGGGTCCGTCACCTGCAACGCTGTGTCGAGCGGGCTCTCTCCAAGGTGGAGAATCGTCCGACTCGGTCCTCAATAGAAGAGTTAGTTTCGGCGTGGTATACAACCTTAGTGCTGCACAATGCAAAGGCACTTCAGTTGTATATCCATGGTAAATCATTGCCAGTGTTGCGTCAGGCGTCTGTCGTATCATGTGGGCTTGCACGAAGTGCTCGGCATCCACAACGGAATGCGCTGTCTCGATGTACGTGAGTCGGGCGCCTTTGAGGACGCCCAGATGGTTAGCGAGGCGAGTGACTAGAGAAGTCATTGCCATACTACCCGCACGAGAAATATGAGACAGCCAGTGACCAACCATGTCTTTCACAGGTGAGTAGGGAATTTGCTTAACCATGGCAAAAAGAACCCGCAACTCGATGGTGTTGACAGGGCGCAAATCTGCCCGGGGGAATACCGTCATAGACACCCAACGATGCATGAAACGCAAAGTGGGGTTATGTATGCTGTTCATGCGTGGTGCATGACAGTTGGTACTCCCCGAAATCTTTTTCCAAAATGCCACCCGATCAAATCTTTTCAGCGCTTTGTTCGGGTCTAAGGAACAACTATTTGAAAATCCGAGACCCGAACTAAAATCCCTCCAAGAGCAGAAAAACTCTTGGTTGAAAAATCGGAAACGAACCCCCCCCCCCCGTTTCAGAAACCAAAGTCGAGAGGAATTCAAGGGTGAGCAGGTACGAACCTTCTTCGTTGATGTGCCAGAAATTCTCCCAGCCAATGGCTTGGAAGATTAACGTGAACTCTACGTCCATCCCCGTGTCCCTGAGCAAGTCTTGCTCAAACACACAGGTGTGCTCGAACACCTTCAGCCGAAGCTCGTTGCAGGTGTTCTGCTCTCGTTCTGTCCTGAGGTTGATGTCACTCTCGCTCAGGAGCTGCCTGGCCGGGGGCGTGACATGGTCCCATCCCGAGCCGGCTGCTTCGTGCTCGTCCGTGTCCATCCGGCTCGAGCCTCGGGACGGAACTGGGGAACTCCCAGCATCGTCCGATCGTCGGCCTAGCCGGGCGGAACGACGGAGCGATGTGAAGAACTTCGACATGATTCCTACAAAAGGTTAGTGCAACAACAACTACCCGAAGGACTGAATATATATGGTTAGCACAAGAAAATCAAGTCAGTCGTTCGAGATAGTTAGTCGTTCTTGCGGGGATGAAAACCACCACAAAAGGTTAGTCGTTCTTGTGGGTGTCGGTGACCACCACAAACACGTCCAGAATTTCAGCACAAAGATCACAGAAGTAAAATATTTTTGGGATTTTCTAGTGATGCAAGTGAACCAAAACTTGAGTAAGAACTTTGGGAAGAACTTGAGCAAGCACTTGAGCAAAGAAATGAGAGAGAGAGAGAGAGATCCTAGCAGAATTTTCAGAATGGGAGGGTGAGTGAATGGTGCAAGGAAGCAAGGAAGCTTGGCCAGCAATTTATAGGTCGAGGGGAGCAGTCCCCTGGTTTGCCCGAAGGCCCTAGTTCGCCTGAACCAGGCCGAGTGGCCAGGGCACTCCCATGTGAGTGCTGCCCCTCATTTGCTTTGATTCCATGCCAAAATGTGTGGCCACAATATTTTTAGGTCATGTGAGTGGAGTTTAGTGGTAGGTGAGATGGAAATGTGACATGACCAAAGTGGATTTTAGTGGAGTCACCCCCATGCTGCCATGTTTGTGATAATTGGTGAGTGTGCAGCCATTTTTAGTGGGGTAGACATGTTTGTTGAGGGTTGATAGTGATGGCAAATAATTGGAGATGTTCTAGAAGGGGTGAAAATGAAGAAAGTTACAAATTACACCCTTTCTAATTGAATTTCAGCATGTGTCCAATTATTTCTAACCAAGCTTGCAAAATTTTCTACTCTTTCTCAAATTAATTACTCAAGTGGTTCATTTATTTTGAAAAGGGAAACATGCAAATGCAATTGAAAATTTAAAAATTGGAAGGGAAATATGGGATACATACCGGTTTTCCTCGCGGCGAGAGCTTAGCTTTTAAGTCCGCGAACGGGACTTCTCCTGTCTTCAGTTGCTTTTGTCATCGTCTGGTCCCGGAGTGGACGACTCGGATGATGCGACCTTCTTCCGCCACGTCTTCTTGTTCTTCTTCTTCGGTGTCGGTGGCAGTGGGATCGGCGTTTCTTGAGAATTCCAGAGGGCTAGCTCGTCCTCGTATTTCTTTACGAGGAAGTCCATTTCTTCTGCACTTGTCGGTTTTGCCGGCTCGTTCCACTTGAGCTGCTCACCACGGAGTATCTCCAGCTCTCCATTAATGAGAGCCTTAAGGAAACACTCAGCGCTCCTCTGCTCCGATGTGAGTGGCTCTGCCTTCTTCTCTTCCCGGGGTTGAAACTTGAAGTATGTCAACCTCCCATTGATACGGAACGAGATTTCTCTTGCAACCATATCTATCCTAGCCCGAGAGGTGTTCAAGAACGGCCGGCCCAATACAAGGGGAAACGAGCAATCATTCCCCGTGTCGAGGACAACAAAGTCTACAGGGACATATCGTCCCCAGATCCGGACCGGTACATATTCTCGATCACCCCCACGGGGTAGCGGATGGTTGAGTCCGCAAGCTGTACCTGGGCAGTAGTAGGTGACAAAGTAGGGTAGCGTAATTTCTTAAATAGTACCTTAGACATGATGTTGACGCTTGCCCCTAGATCACAGAGTGCATCATCAATGCGACGATTCCAGATCGTGCACTGAATGATGGGCACTCCAGGATCTTCCTTCCTATCCGGAGAGGTCTTGATGATCGCCCTTTTTGGAGCTCTTGGCAGGTAGGTCCATCTTGGTGTCAGCACTTGGATGCGTGCGACCTTCCCTGCGTGGTTAGTACGGAACACACTACGAGGCATCTTACCCTGCCTTATAGTGACGGCTTTCACTGTCTCGATGGAAGGTTCGGGCTGCCCCGGAATCTTCCCCAATTCAGTGACAGGAACAGCAACAGTTTCTATCATTTTATTAAAGCTCAGTTGACTTTTCATGGCAGAAGAAAATGATTCCATCCTAGAGTCTATGTTTTACAGTGTTTTATCATTATCAGCAAGCTTTTTATTGATGTTTTCAGTTATTTTTATCTGGCCAAACACAAGATCTCTAAGAGACGGCTGATTATTTAAATTGCTAGAATTGAAATTGTTACCATGTTGAGGCCTCTCAAAAGGGAGGTTTGGGCACGGATTCCAGCCTTGGTTGCCGTAGTTGTTCGGTCGGTACCAGTTGTTGTTGGAGTTGTTGACGTAGTGGGCTTCTTCTCGGGTTTCGGGGCAGTCATTCCCCGAATGGCCAGTGTTGCCACAAACTTCGCAGGTCATGCGAGCGTCCATGGCTTGCACCGTTTCTTGAGCAGGGGCCTCCAGTTTCTTCATTAGGAGGTCCATCTTGGCAGCGAGCATGTCTAGAGCTTCAACTTGGTGAACTCCTCGGGTCTTTGGTTGAGTCCGGTCATCGCACCAACCTTGGTTCTCGACCATTTTCTCTATGAGGGCCTTCGCACGACTCTCCTCAAGAGAGAATAACGAGCCACCAGCAGCAGCATCCAGGATTCATGGGCAGAATTTCTCAGCCCATGATAGAAAGTTTGGATTATGAACCAACTCTGCATACCATGGTGAGGACAAGCAGAAATATAGTCCTGGAGGCGATCCCATGCCTCCGGGACTGTTTCATCTTTTAGCTACTGGAAACTAGCTATTTTGTTCCGGAGGGCGTTGGTTTTCCCAACCGGAAAGAATTTTAGCAAGAAAGCGCTAGTGCATTTATCACAAGTATCTATTGCTTCGCGGTTAGCATAAAACCATTGTTTCGCCTTGCCTAGTAATGAGAATGGAAATAAACGAAGGCGAATGGCATCGATACTTACTCCGTGGATGGTGAAGGTGTTGCAAATTTCCAGAAAATGCTGGAGATGAGCATTGGCAACTTCGTGTGGCTTGCCGCAGAATGGGCTAGCCTGTACCATGTTGATGAGGGCTGGTTTGAGCTCAAAACTACCATCTCCGACTGGCGGAGCTGGTCCGGTACGCACGTTCTCGCTTGATGGAGCGGAGAACTCGCGGATCGTCTTGTCGGCCATCCTCGATGAAGTTGGAGTCACAACGGGAAGGACTGGGTTCGTCGGAAGGAGTTGCTTCTGAGGAGGTACAACACGGGGTCGTACTTTCCTCACAAGTGACTCAGGATTTTCTTGGAAGTTTGACGGTAGCTGGAAACCAGTCATGCACTGCTCTGTTCTACAAAGACCAATGAACAGAGCAAGGATAAACCCGCTTGAGTAGCAGTACTCAACTAAGATAGCTCAAGATAAATATTCAAAAGTAATCTAGCCAAATGCTTCCCCGACAACGGCGCAAGAAATGCTTGTTGGCACTTCTTACGATCCAATATCAGAATTAATAATCCTGGTACTGGGGTAAGGAGTGTTTAAGTGGTTTTCCTTATGGCTTAGTAAAATATAGAAATATTCTGCAAGCGCACAAAATCACCGCTGTAGCACTTCACCTGAGAGTATCCCGAGGTATCATAATTTATATTTCCGCAGGGAAGCTTTGGCAAGATTACTAGTGAACAAATATTCGAGACTATCAGAGAAAGGTACACGACTAGACAAGACAGGGGTTAACGGTATTGGATAGGAGTGGATATACCGGACACACAACTCAGGGGATACTCAGGTAAGGGAGAGAAGAGATAGCTAGCTGGGAGGACAACGAGAAGAGATAGAGGACTCCTGGATACTTTATCTACCTATGTCAATCTAGCTTAGAGAAACAGTGGCTACAGAGCTAGCACTAGGAGATCTGGGATAAATCTATTATCTTAGCTTCGGGACAAGGGAACCGGTGAACACACAGAATGGGATGAGAAGGGGTGCCACTATTTCCCAACTGGGGGATCCTACGGACCGGAACTAACGTGATGGGCTACGAAGACCGAAAGGGCTGTCACCACCTCCCGGCTACCACCTCCGTTGCAACGGGAATAAACTAAGGCCACTGACTAGTCTAGGAACCACTCCTACACTAGGCAACGACTACTTACTCTGCTAGCAAGAGCAAGCAATCTTGTCTATACTCTTGGTGACAATTCACCTCCAGTATCAAGCAAGATCGAAGAACCAGCCAAGACAAAGACTTAAACAAGACTACAAGCACTAGAACTATAACTGACTATAGTCTAAACAAGATATAGTTGCAACTAGGATAAAGTAGAAGCAAGATATAAATGACAAAGGCAATAAGATAAAGATAACTATATTAATAACTGAAATTCTTACAAAAGGAAAAGTAAAAGATACAAGAGCTTATACTAGAGCTTCTGAAGACGACACCGGAACCTCCGAGGCAAAGCTCGACTCAACTTTAACTCCCAACTAAACTATCCTAACTCTAATAGAAAAAGTGGAATGAGAGAGCTCCTTGGCTTGGTGTGTGTTTACAAGTGAAGTGTGACCCTCTATTTATACTTGGACATGGCGGTTGGAGGTTGGGTAACCGCCAAGGCAACTAGGGGGTCGGTTCCCCTGATTCGACCGAAGATCCTGGTTCGGCCGAACTCCCTGGTTCGGCTGAACCAGTGGATCCACCGCCATCTGCTCCAAGGGCCAGGATTGCACCAGTGGAGGCGGTTTGGGCACGAGGGTCAGTTCTGCCGAACCGACCCGTTCGGCCGAACGGGCCTGGCCCGTGGCCAGCCCTCCCCTGCGCCGCCTCTGCTTTGTGGGCCTTCTGGGCTGCCTCTAGCTGATGCGCTTCGTGATGTATGGGCCCATGTTAATGTGACAGTGCTTCGGGATAAGATGGCGGTCGTCCACATGGCGCACACTGTGTTTGCTTGGTCATCGGTGATGTGGACGGCTCCCGATTCGGTCATTTTCTGCCCCAATAGCGCGTATTTGTCGTAGTTGTACCTGCACAAGTGACACTCACCAAAACTCATGGAACTTAATTAGAAATAAAACCTAAGTACATGGAATGTTGCATAAAACCTCATTTATTCCCGAGTATTGGTGGCCGGATTTGGGTTGTAACGACTGCCAACAAGCTCCCCCAAGCTTAGCTCTTGGCATGCTTTTCTTTTTCTCTTTCTTTTTGCCATGCTCCTTGGCATGCTTTTCTTTTTCTTTTTATTTTTGCCATGCTTCTTTGGCATGCTTTTCTTTTTGCATAGCCCATGTCTCTATCAAGAGTATTTGGAGAGAGAAATCATAGAACATGGAGCATTTATTTTTTATGGATGGGTGGTGGAAAGTTGTTGCTAACTCCCAGTGTAGGAATTGCAAGTGAGAGGTGGTGTGTGTACGTGGATCTCGATCTCTAAGAATATGAAAGCTTCACTCAAAGGTCACAACAATTTGACAAGGCTCACTAAGATAACAAGCAGTATATAAGTAGAAATTTTCAACTAAGCTTATCATATGGCTCTGGTAGATATTTTGACCAATGAGGAACTTGTTTCATTTTAAAAGCATAAATCTCCGAGATTTTCCCCGTACTAAGAGCAGAAATAGAACTTAACCAAATTCTCACTATATCAATCCCCACAACAACTTAGACTCAGAACAAAGCATGTGCTCCCACAAGGTTTTCAGGTTCATTTCTACTCATGCCAATTAACTCAAGCACTATTAAGCAACTAGTTGAAACAAAGTACTTGCAAAATTAATGACAGAGCAACTATTCATCATTTCCAAGATGAGAGGCATATGTTTCATTCCATGCATAGTTGGGAGTTAATTTTATTCAAAGCAAATATTTTTGGTATTTTATTATTATTTTTATTTTTATTTTTTCGATGGAGGAAAGGGAAATGAAAGGGAAATGCAATTGAATGACCAAAGTGCCAGGTAAGTCGGGACGTACCTGGTGGGGGTCCTCCCCCAAGCTTGGATTCTTCACTGGTAGGGATTAAACCTTGAAAGATACTGGCTCAGTTGGTCCGCCTGCTCGTGGACGTCGTGCTGGATGGACGCTAACATCCCGCTATTCTCTTGGCGTGTCTTGGATCTCTCGGGTACGGTCGTCGATGAGATTGACTCGGTCGGAGATGTAGGACAGCTCCCGGTCGTAGTCGAAGCGAGCGGACTACGAGTATCCGGGGTAGTATGGCAGGGAGGCACTGTCGTACCCCCTGCATACCGGCTCCTAGACCACTTAGAGTCTGTGTCCTGGCCGTAGTCCCAGCGTCCTGAGGCAAAGTAGTTCGGTTCCTGGTGTTGCCCAGAGCCTCCTGCTCCGGATGTCCCAGCACCAATGTACATGTCGTAGGTGGCCTCAAAAGCGGAAGTATGTCGGTGCGGCATTCGTGGTGCATCTTCTGGCTCCTGTGAGGTGGCGAGCCCAGCGTCACGCCTGGCTCGTCTCCTCGTGACTGGTCTGTCACCTGCAACACTATGCCGAGCGGGCTCTCTCCAAGGTGGAGAATCGTCCGACTCGGTCCTCAACTGAAGAGTTAGTTTAGGAGTGGTATACAACCTTAGTGCTGCACAAGGCAAAGGCGCTTCGGTTGTATAGCCATGGTAAATCATAACCAGCATTGCGTCAAGCGTCCGCCGTATCATGTGGGCTTGCACGAAGTGCTCGGCATCCACGACGGAACACGCTCTCGATGTACGTGAGCCGGGCGCCCTGAAGAACGCCTAGATGGTTAGCAAGGCGAGCGACTAAAGAAGTCATTGCCATGCTACCCACACGAGAAATGTGAGACAGCCAGTGACTAACCATATCTTTCACAGGCGAATAAGGAATTTGCTTGACCATAGCAAAAAGAACCCGCAACTCAATTGTGTTAACAGGGCGCACATCTGCCCTGGGAAATACCGTCATAGACACTGATCGATGCATGAAACACAAATTGGGGCTGTGAATACTGTTCCTGCGAGGTGCATGACAGTTAGTATTCCCTGAAATCTTTTTCCAAAATGCAACTCGATCAAACCTTTTCAACGCTTTGTTCGGGTCTAAAGAACAACGACTTGAAAACCCGAGACCCGAACTGAAATCCCTCCAAGAGCAAAAGAACTCTTTGTTGAAAAATCGAAAGAGAATCCCCCATTTTCCGGAACCAAAGTCGAAAGAAATTCGAGGGTGAGTAAGTACGAACCTTGCTCGTTGATGTGCCAAAAATTTTCCCAGCCAATGGCCTGGAAAATCTCTGGGAACACCTCGTCCATACCCGTTTTCCTGAGCAAGTCTTGCTCAAAAACAGGGGTGTGCTCGAACTCCTTCAGCTGAAGCTCGTTGAAGGTGTTCTGTTCCCGCTCCGTCCTGAGGTTGATGTCATTCACGCTCAAGAGCTGCCTGCCGGGGGCGTGGCATGGCCCCATCCCGAGCCGGCGGCTTCTTGTTCATCCTCATCCATTCGGCTCGAGCCACGGGACGGGGCTGGGAAACTCCCAGCATCGCCTGATCGTCAGCCTACCGGGCGGAATAATGGAGCGAAGTGAAGAACTTCGACATGATTCCTGCAAAAGGTTAGTGCAACAACGACTACCTGAAGGACTGAATATATAAATTTAGCACAAGAGAATTAAGTCAGTCGTCCGAGAAAGTTATTCGTTCTTGCGGGTTTGAAAACCACCACAAAACGTTAGTCGTTCTTGTGGGTGTCGGAGACCACCACAAATACATCCAGAATTTCAGCACAAAGATCACAACAAAAGCAAAATATTTTTGGGTTTTTCTAGTGATGCAAGGGTACCAAAACTTGAGCAAGAACTTGGGGAGAAATTCTCAAGAAATAGAGCAAGAATTGAGAGAGAGAGAGAGAGAGCTTCCTAGCAGCAATTTTCAGAATGGAAGTGAGTGAAGGTGTGTGAGAAGCTCACAAGCTTGCACCCACATTTGTAGGCCGAGGGGGCAGGCCCCTAGTTCGCCCGAAGGCTCTGGTTCGCCCGAACTAGGCCTGGTGCCCAGGGCACTCCCATGTGAGTGCAGCCCCCTCCTTTGCTTTGATTCCACACCAAAATGTGTGGCCAAGAAATTTTTAGGTCATGTAAGTGCAATTTAATGGTAGGTGAGATGCAAATGTGACATGACCAAAGTGGAATTTAGTGGAGTCACCCCCATGCTGCCATGTTTTGTGATAATTGGTGAGTGCGCAACCATTTTTAGTGGGATAAACCTATTTGTTGCTGATTGGTGGTGATGGTAAATAAATGGAGATGTTCTAGAAGGGGTGAAAATGAATGAAGTTACAAATTACACCCTCTCTAATTAAATTTCAGCATGCGTCCAATTATTTTTAACGAAGCTTGCAAGATTTTCTACTCTCTCTTAATTTAATTACTCAAGTGGTTCATTTATTTTGAAAAGGGAAACATGCAAATGCAATTGAAAATTTAAAACTTGAAAGGGAAACATGAGATACATACCGGTTTTCCTCGTGGCGAGAGCTCAGCTTTTAAGTCCGTGAGGGGGACTTCTCCTGTCTTCAGTTGCTTGTGTCATTGTCTGGTCCCGGAGTGGATGACTCGGACAACGCAACCTTCTTACGCCACACCTTCTTGTTCTTCTTCTTCGGTGTTGGTGCCGGCGGGATTGGCGTCTCTGAAGAATTCCAGAGGGCTAGATCTTCCTCGTATTTCTTTACGAGGAAGTCCATTTCTTCCGCACTCGTCGGTTCTGTCGGCTCGTTCCACTTGAGCTACTCACCACCGAGTATTTTTAGTTCTCCATTGATGAGAGCCTTGAGGAAACACTCGGCGCTCCTCTGCTCCGGTGTGAGTGGCTATGCCTTCTTCTGAACGAGATTTCTCACGCATCCATATCGATCCTAGCCCGGGCGGTGTTCAAGAACGGTCGGCCCAACACAAGGGGAAACGAGTGCTCGTTCCCTGTGTCGAGGACAACGAAGTCCACAGGGACATATCGTCCCTAGATTCGGACCGGTACATTCTCGATCACCCCTCGGGGTAGCGGATGGTTGAGTCCGCAAGCTGTACCTGAGCAGTTAAAGTAGAGTAGCATAATTTCTTAAATAGTACCTTATACATGATGTTGACGCTTGCCCCCAGATTCCAGAACGTGCACTGAATGATGGGTACTCCGGGATCCTCCTTCCTGTCCGGAGAGGTCTTGATGATCGCCCTTTTTGAAGCTCTTGGCATGTAAGTCCATCTTGGTGTCAGCACTTGGATGCGTGCGACCTTCCCTACGTGGTTAGTACGGAAAACACTACGAGACATCTTACCATGCCTTGTAGTGACGGCTTTTACTGTTTCGATGGAAGGTTCGGGTTGCCCCAATTCAGTGACAGGAATAGCGGCAGCCAACTGAGCGACTTGAGTTTCTATCATTTTATTAAAGCCCAACTGACTTTTCATAGCAGAAGAGAATATACCATCCTAGAGTCTATGTTTTTTAGAGTTTTATCATTAGCAACAAGCTTTTTATTGATGTTTTCAGTTACTTTCATCCGGCCAAACACAAGATCTCTAAGAGACGACTGATTATTGAAATTTCTGGAATTGAAATTGTTACCTTATTGAGGCCTCTCAAACGGGAGGTTTGGGCGCGAATTCCAGCCTTGATTGCCGTAGTTGTTCGGTCGGTACCAGTTGTTGTTGGAGTTGTTGACGTAGTTGGCATCTTCTCGTGTTTCGGGGCAGTCATTCCCTGAATGGCCAGTGTTGCCATAGACATCGCAGGTGATGCGAGCGTCCATGGCTTGCACCGTTTCTTGAGCAGGGGCCTCCAGTTTCTTCATCCGGAGGACCATCTTGGCAACGAGCATGTCCAGAGGTTCAACTTGATGAACTCCTCGGGTCTTCAGTTGAGTTCGGTCGTCGGACCAACCTTGGTTCACGACCATCTTCTCTATGAGGGCCTTTGCACGTCTCTCCTCGAGAGAGAAGAACGAGCCTCCAGCAGCAGCATCCAGGTACTCACGGGCAGAGCTTCTCAGCCCGTGATAGAATGTTTGGATTATGAACCAACTTTGCATACCATGGTGAGGACAAGCAGAAATATAGTCATGGAGGCGATCCCATGCCTCCGGGACTGTTTCATCTTTTAACTCCTGGAAACTAGCTATTTTATTCCGGAGGGCGTTTGTTTCCCAACCGGAAAGAATTTTAGCAAGAAAATGCTAGTGCATTTATCCCAAGTGTCTATCCCAAGTGTCTAATAGTGAGAATGGAAATAAACGAAGGTGAATGGCATCGATACTTACTCCGCGTATGGTGAAGGTGTTGCAAATCTCCAGAAATGTTGGAGATGAGCATTGGCATCTTCGTGTGGCTTGCCGCAAAATGGGCTAGTCTGAACCATGTTGATGAGGGCTGGCTTGAGCTTGAAGTTACCATCTTCGACTGGCGGAGCTGGTCCGACACACACGTTCTCATCTTGGTTGTCATCCTCGATGTAGCCTGGTCAATGACAGGAAAGACTGGGTTCGTCGGAAGGAGATGCCTTTGAGGAGGTACAACACGGGGTCGCACTTTCCTCACAAGTGACTCATGATTCTCTTAGAAGTTTGACGGTAGTTGGAAACCAGTCATGCACTGCTCTGCTACACAATGACCAACGAACAGAGCAAGGATGAACCCGCTTGAGTTGTGGTACTCAACTAAGATGGTTCGAGATAAAAGTTCAAAAGTAATCTAGCCAAATGCTTCCCCGACAACGACGCCAGAAATGCTTGTTGACACTTCTTACGATCCAATATCAGAATTGAGAATCCTGGTACTGGGGTAAAGAGTGTTTCAGTGGTTTTCCTTATGGCTTAGTAAAATATATAAATATTCTGCAAGCGCACAGAATCACCGCTGTAGCACTTCACCTGGGCAGACATGAGCAGAACCACCCCACGCATGATATGGAGTTGGCAGCTGTGGTGCATGCTTTGAAGATTTGGAAGCATTACTTAATTGGGCACAAGTGTGACATCTACACTGACCATAAGAGCCTCAAGTATGTCTTCACTCAGTCAGATCTGCACATGCGACAACACCGATGGTTAGAGTTGATCAAGGACTATGATCTGGAGATCCACTACCACCCAGGCAAGGCTAACTTGGTGGCAGATGCTCTGAGTAGGAGAAGTTATGTGAACAAGATCACCCGTCACTGTCTGCCAGCAGAGCTCAGCTTGGAGTTTGAGAGGATGAGTCTGGGATTTGTGACTAGCATCACAGAGATGGCAGTAGAACCGACTCTGGAACAGGAGATCCGGAAAGGTTAGCTTGGGGATGAGAAGATCAAGGAGATTGTTGAGCAGGTTGCTCTAGGAAAGGCCCCTGGTTTTTGAGTGGATGATCAAGGAACCTTGTGGCATGGGAAGAGGGTATGTGTACCCGATATAGCACAGATCAAGGAGACAATCCTGAGAGAAGCACATGATTCAGCTTATTCAATCCACCCGGGCAGTACCAGGATGTACCAAGACATCAAGGAGAGATTCTGGTGGTATGGATTGAAGTGTGATGTGGCAACCTATGTGGCTCTATGTGACACATGTCAGAGAGTCAAGGCTGAACATCAGAGGCCAGCAGGTTTGCACTAGCCCTTGAAGATACCTGAATGGAAATGGGAGGAAGTCGGTATGGACTTCATCACCGGTCTACCTCGCACTTAGAGAGGATTTGACTCCATTTGGGTGATCGTGGATCGCTTGACCAAAGTGGCACATTTTCTTCCAGTGAAGACCACTTACACATGTGCGAGATTAGTAGAGCTTTATATGGAGAGGATTGTGAGCTTGCATGAAGTGCCAAAGCGGATAGTGTCTGATCGAGTTACTCAGTTCACATCGCACTTCTGGCAGAAGTTACATGAGTCTATGGACACTAAGCTGCATTTCAGTTCAGCTTATCACCCACAGACGGATGGACAGACAGAGCGCACCAATCAGATTTTGGAGGACATGTTGAGGGCATGTGTTCTGCAGTATGGTGTCAGCTGGGACAAGAGTCTGCCCTATGCGGAATTCTCGTACAACAATAGCTACCAGAAAAGTCTGCAGATGGCACCATTCGAGGCTTTGTATGGCAGGAAGTGCAGAACGCCACTTTTCTGGAATCAGACAGGAGAAAGTCAAGTTTTTGGGCCTGAGATACTCAGAGAAGCAGAGCGCCAAGTGCAAGTGATCAGGCAGAACTTGAAGGTGGCACAATCACGGCAGAAGAGTTACGTTGATGTCAGACGGAGGGATCTCACCTTCGAGGTCGATGACTTTGTGTACCTCAAGGTGTCACCGATGAGGGGTGTGAAGAGGTTTAATGTCAAGGGAAAATTGGCGCCTCGTTACATCGGACCCTTCAAGATATTGGAACGGATGGGCGAAGTGGCATACCGGCTAGAGCTACCTGAGAAAGTAGCCAGAGTGCACAATGTGTTCCATGTGTCTCAGCTGAAGAAATGTTTGCGGGTGCCTGAAGAGCAGATCCCGATAGATGAGCTGAATGTGCAAGAGGACCTCACATACGATGAGTATCTAGTCAAGATTCTGGAGGAATCTGAGAGGGTGACAAGAAACAAGGTTATCCGGATGTGCAAGGTACAATGGAACCGACACTCAGAAGATGAGGCGACTTGGGAAAGAGAAGAAGACCTCAAGGCTGAGTACCCGCAGCTCTTCGCATCCACATCCGAATCTTGAGGACGAGATTCATCTTAAGGGGGGTAGGTCTGTGTCACACCCCAAAATTTTCGAATTTTGGGATGTGAATTTTTTTAATGTAATTAATGCAATAATTTTCTCAATTTTCTAAAATTTTCCAAGCTTTATAAAATTTACAGGGAATGTAGAGTAAAAGATATATATATATATACGAATTATAAATAACTTACTTTGAATGTTGCATTCATGCTATTGCATTGAGCTTTGTTTGTGTGTTGTTCAAACAAGAATTTAAATCTAATTTAACTTCGAGTTTGAACTGCTTTTGTTTGAGCCTCAAAATAGTTTGTTTGGCCTGAGTTCGCTTTTGCTCCTTTAACTTTGCCCCCGGTCTAGCTTTCCCCTCCTTTTTCTTCTTCCGATCAGGCCCAGCCTTTTCCCCGCTACCGCTCGGCCCAATCCTTCCCGCTGGCCCAGCTCGTGGCACTCTCCCCCTCTCGGCCCAGTCGCCCGCGCAGCCCACCTCCAGTTCAGCTCGGCCTGCTCCATTCTCCCTCCGCTATTGGACTGCCTGCCAGCTTTCCTACGCCAGCCCAACACTCTCCCGGCTCAGCGCCCGCGGCCCAGCTAGCCCAGCTGCCATCGTTGCCGCACCGCGCACAGTGCCGCCGCCCAGCCATCCTCGGCGTTAGCACCACCTCGGCGACCGAGCTCAGCTGCACCTCCTTCGGCGCTACATAAGCCGCCGGCCGCCATCGCCTCTCAGCATCGCCTCAGTACCGCCGCTCCCTCCTCCTTCGCCTCACCACGAGCAGCGCCGCCGCCTGCAGCCCACCGGAGATCCAAGCTCCGTCGACGGCCATTGGTGCCGATTCGCCGCGTCCTAGCGCCATTGGAGCCAACCGTCACCGCCAAGATCTTCCCCTCGCCGAGACGCGTCAACCCCGCTGCTCCAAGTCCTCACCCCGCCACGGGAGCACCACTGCCCACGGGAGGACACCACCGCCGGCGCCATTATCGCCGATTGGCCGCCTTCAAGGAACGACGGCCAAATCTGTCATCATGAAGAGCTTCGCCGAGCCGACGCGAACCTCTAACGCCTGTCGCCGCCCTCAATTCGTCTGCCGGAGGAGCCCCGCCGTGGGGAGCCGTCGCCGTCGGCCCCTGCTTCCGTCGGGGGCGAGATCCCGGCCGTTACCGCCCATCTCTGCCGATGGTGAGCGCCTCGTCGTGACCCCCTCGACCTCCCCTTCCTCCTTTTCGCCTTGCCCCGAGTCCCGCTTCACCGACTCGCCGGCGAGCTGAGCCGCCCAGGTGCGCCGGCGAGCGCCTCGGTGCTATCTGGAGGAAGGAGACGGAGCTTTTCCTAAAAGCCCCCTGGAAAAATTCTATATCCTTTAGATCGATTCATGTGTCATGCATAAGTTGCAGAAAACCCCCTGTAAACATTAGATCCCAGCACTTAAACCCAGCCGAGCCCCTTTTTCAAATCGAACCCTGCTGTTTACCCTTTTTGCGAGCACTGTTGTGTGTGCCTTGCGAATCTTCTGAGTTAACCCGTGCCATCTACGTTATTCATGTATAGGTCCCTGCAACCTTGATTTAAGCATATCTTCCATGTTTTAGATCCGATTTGATCCGTTCTTGTTGCGTTAGACTCTTATCAACTCAAACTACGTGTTAGTACTGTTATTCACAATGTGACATGTTTCTGAATTTTATTTAATATTAAGTCGATTAAATGCTATTTAAATACATTTTCCAAATAAAAGCAAATTAGGGTTTACATATTGGTTTTCTATAGTACTTATTAATTTGATTAATTCTATTTAATAATGTTTTCATTATAACATTTAATTAGAGTTTTACCCCGGCTTTATAAATGAATATTAATTTGATTAATGTTTACTTAACTAGCTCTTTCTAACTAAAAGCAATTTAGAGTTAAAATCCGACTTTTCATAAATAGATGTTAATATTAACATAAATATGTTTTTTATTATAATATTGATTTAAGCAACACAATTCATAAAGTAATCGATTAGATGCTTTCACATGCTTCATTTCAAGTTAATGCTTTAAATTGAATAAATTGTACTTGAACATTTATAATTAAAATATGAATAAGTTTACTTCGTATTTTCTAAAAATTAAAATATAATTTATATTCATTATTGAATTATTGATACACGGTTTTACTTAAATTAAAACAAATGAAGCTCATAGTCTTTCATCTAATACAAACCTTGTGATAGTTGTATCTTTTCAACCGTAGCTCCGTTTTCAGCGATCTTTGCGCCCACGTGACCATCAAACCAAGCCCTATCCTTTAGCACGTTCTTTTAAAGCTTTCTCTTTGATTGGTGTATTGTTCTTAGTTGTGTGTTGTTTGCTTGCTTGTTTAGCTGCTTGTTGTGCTCGATGATTGTTGCAAGTAGAGGAAGGCCGTTCGAGAGATTTCAAGATCAAGAGCTGAAGACAATGAGTAAATATACTGGATTTGAGGCAAGTATAGCACGGACAATCCTTGCTACCTACACACCTCTTTTACATTATTTACTGCATATGCATGTGTCTAAACTGTTAATCCATTAAGGTTGCACCTAGCTTTATCTATCATGTCCTTGATTACCTTGGGTTATTGCATATGGGTAGAACTTTGCTAGGCGCAGCTACTGCCACATTTGCTTAACTGTAAACTTGATATAATGGTTCACTTCAACTTTATTGCTAAAATTGCTCTTTAGCTACATGGATCAGGGAACTAGGGCGTAAGCTTCGTGCCTGGCCCTAGTGTCTCTCCGTAAGGACTGGTTCTTAAAGCGGCAACCCAGGAGCCTGTCGCCACCGCCAGAACTATAATGACTCTGGTCTTGGACAAGTAGCTCATACGGCTCCAGCTTGACAGTGGTTACCGACAGGCTGACGGCATTATGGGAGGCAAGGCATGGGGTGTTTTCTTGATTCCACCGAGGACGGTAGCCCCGTCGGCTAGGTCTCGTTAGACCCAGTCCCGTGTTGGGAGCCACCGTATGGTGGGGGCTCCACACGTTGCGCTATTTATTTTGTTGTTGTTATTCTTTGCTGCGCATGGACGCCATTGACCCCCTCATGTCGCTACATGAGCGTAAGTCAATCTCGGTGCCTAGAGTCTCACCACCTTGTATTACCGTAGTGGCTACTGTTTTGTTAGAGTGTCTTGTGAAAAGCCTCGTAGCGTCCCTATGCGATCACACCTTGGAAGTGTGGTTCGTGAGGTCTGATCCACCTCCGCGTGGTTGGGTGAAAAGTTCATTTGAACTTTTACGCGAAACCTCTGCAGAGTGTACAATCTATCATGATAGCCTTGCTCACGGTCACGAGCGGCCTGGATCCTTTTTTATTAGAAGCTGGTGATATTTATTATTGTTTAATGTTCACTTCTACTTTATTAATTGGGTTTTCAACTGGCACTCATATTATTGTAGTTATTTGGATTATGCTAAAATGAATCAACTAAAAATGCTAATGCAGTTCAGCCGTGTCAAGCCTTTCTTTTAAGCCTTCATATACCCGTGTTATACTTGCTAAGTAAGACATTTACTTACGCTTGCCATTATTCAACAAAATCCCAGATGGGTAGCAGATGCAGTTTCTTGAGGACCTTCTGTACTTCTGAGTTGTGGTCAACCAGTCGGTGTCCCTATGGACTTGAGGCTCTACCCGTCGAGATAATTAATAGACTTCCGCAGTGTTTTAGGTAAACTCTGATGTAAAACTGTTTTATTCGAGCATATGTACTCTGTTTTCCATATTTGTAAGCTATATGTGTTCTGTGGACATCTTGGGCACACATATGGCAGCATTCGGGTTTCTGTGTAAATCTTTAGGCTTAGGTTCAGGCTGCTTCTCTTCTTCATCGGGGAGTTCATCATAGATTCCAGTGTAGAGAGTGTTGTCTAGGATACGATCCAGGACTATCCTCGCTTCACTAGGAACCAAATGAAAGAACGACCCTCCAGAAGCAGAGTCCAAGAAAGTGGTGGCTGCGGGACAGAGGCCAAGGCTGAAATGTTGTAAAACAACAGGTTCTGGTAGGCTTAGGTCCAGTCCTGAGGCCAGTATTTGCTTGAAACGAGCCCAGGAAGCTCCTAACGATTCTCCCTTTAATTGCTTAAAGTTAATGATTTCCGCTCCGAGACTGGCTATCTTGGAGACTGGGAAGAAGTTTAGGCAGAATTTTTTCTTGAGGACTTCCCAGCTCCCGTCCATACTACTGATAGTTAGAGAGTACCATTTCTTTGCTCCTCCCGTCAATGAGAATGGGAATAGCTTCCATTTGAGTGTCTCTTGTGTCATGCCCGTATTGACGAGACACGAACGGAGTTGCTCAAACTCGCGCAAATGCGCCTATGGACTCTCGTCACGCGTTCCTGAGAACGATTGCTCACGAACCATGGCTATGAAGCCGGGACGTAGCTCATAGCCAAGTGTGGATATGGGAGCCGAATGTTGACGTAAGGTGAGAGTGGAATCCATATGGTGGATGGTGGTGGGATACACGGACAACTTGGGTTCGGAATCAGAACAGCTACCGCAACCCGTCAACGGCGCCAGAAAGCTTGTTAGCACTCCTTACGGCCTACAGATAAATCCGCAAGTGGACGGATACCGATGTAGCTTTCACCCGGGAGTATTCCAAGGTATCGATTTCCACGGAGAACGAGAAGTGGACTGATTCTAAACTAAGTTGTCCTAGGTATATGGAATGGGGTGAATGACAACAAAGAGAGAAGATGAGTGATAGGAGGGTAGAGAGGGTACGAGTCTGATAGGAGTATTCTACTGATTGATCAAGGAGATCAGAGGATACAGATAGATACTTGCTTCGGGACAAGGGAACCGGTGGACACACAGAAAGGGATCAGAAGGGGTGCCACTATTTCCCAACTGGAGGATCCTACGGACCGGAACTAACGTGATGGGCTACAAAGACCGAAAGGGCTGTCACCACCTTACGGCTACCACCTCTGTTGCGACGGGAATAAACTAAGTTAGTCTCAAGTATAGGCACCACGCCTACACTAGTCAACTATACTTATCTCCTATAGAAAGATAAGCACCCAAGCTAAGCAACCAGTATACAATTATACCAATCAACTAAGCATTGAACAAAGAACCAGCAAGCATATAAATGTAATAATTGAATGCTCAATTAATCAGAGAGAGAGATACAAGAGTTACCAGACAAGACCCGGATGTTACTCGAAGCAGAGCCGCATCCATAGAGGTAAAGCGGGAAGAGGGGCCGACACTCCGGCTCCTCTCCGGGATGTTCACCTCTCCTCTCTCCCTATTTCTACTGATATGAGTGGCAGAACCTAGCGACGCCTACTCTTCTTCTTCTTCTTCTTGTTATTGTGCTGTGTCTGAAACCGGGCATGGGACACCTCCATTTATAGTGACCAAGAGGCGGTTGAGCTTGAGTAGCATGCAAGGGACCCTGGGGTCGGTTCCGGCCAGTTCGGCCGAACTCCATGGGTTCGGGCGAACATGTGAGTTCGGCCGAACCAGGTCGGTTCGGCCGAACCCCAAGATCCACCGTCTCAGCCCCCAGACGTCTCAGTCCACGGGGAACGAGAAGTGTACTAATCCTAAACTAAGTTGTCCTAGGTAGATGGAGTGGATGAATGAAATGGATGAGTTGGATGACGACAACAAGGAGAGAAGAGAAGAGGTAGGAGGGTAGAGAGGGTACGAGTCTGGTAGAGGTATTCTATTGATTGATCGAGCAAATCAGAGGATACAGATAAATACTTGCTTCGGGACAAGGGAACCGATGGACACACAGAAAGGGATGAGAAGGGGTGCCACTATTTCCCAACTGGGGAATCCTACGGACCGGAACTAACGTGATAAGCTACAAAGATCGGAAGGGCTGTCACCACCTTACGGCTACCACCTCCGTTGCGACGGGAATAAACTAAGTTAGTCTCAAGTATAGGCACCACTCCTGCACTAGTCAACTAATACTTATCTCCTATAGAAAGATAAGCACCCAAGCTAAGCAACCAGTATACAGTTACACCAATCAACTAAGCATTGAACGAAGAACCAGCAAGCATATAAAAGTAAGAACTGAATGCTCAATTAATCAGAGAGAGATACAAGAGTTACCAGACACGACCCGGATGTTACTCGAAGTGAAGCCGCATCCATAGAGGTACAGCGGGAAGAGGGGCCAACACTTCGGCTCCTCTCCGAGACGCTCACCTCTCATCTCTCCCTATTCTACTGATACAAGTGGTGGAACTTAGCAACTCTCACTCTACTCTAGTGTTGTGTGTTTTGCAGGTGAAACCAAGCCTCTATTTATAGTGGCAGAGGTCAGTTTGGAGGTTGAGCACCGGCCAAGCAACTGGGAGCATCTTCGGGCAGATTCGGGCGAAGATCCAGGTTTGGCCGAACTCCCCGGTTCGGCCGAACCGAGGGATGCACCGCCTTGGCATCCTACGGCCTGAATCACGCCCAGGAGGTGGTTCCCTAGTTCGGCCGAACCCACGTGTTCACCCGAACTAGGCTCGGCCTAGTGCTGCAATGCCTTGAGCTTGCACGCGTGCTGGGCCAGCTCCTAGGGTCGGTTGGCAGGTCGGTTCACGTCCTGGGCTGGGTCGGAGGCCTTCTGGTTGACTTCGGGGTCTTTGTCAGGTTGAGTTTGGCCCCAGGGTGAAGTGGTGGTAGCCCGGGATGAGTTGGCGCTGACGTGGACGACTCCCGGTTGCTTGCACGGCTAAGAGGGGTAACCGGCCGAATCGTGTCGTTCGGCCGAATCGGTCATTTCTGGCCCCTATAGTCCGTGTTTCTCCATTTTGTACCTGCACAATGGACAATCACCAAAACTCGTGGAAATAGTCAGTGATAAGCCCTATAGCTATGGTGTGTGTCCCCATTGTGTTTGTTTTATACTCTGTTGGAGGTCGGGAATCGGTCTGTAACAACCGCCAACAGCAGTCCCACTATAAAATCCATACTGATATCTTCCCATTTCCACATCGGGATTTCCAGAGGCTTCAGCAGTCATGCTGGTCTTTGATGTTCTGCCTTGATTCTCCTGCAAGAATCGCACTTGGCAACATACTCTCCTATGTCTTCCCTCATTTTCTTCCACCAGAACCTATCCTTTAGGTCTTGATACATCTTGGTACATCCTGGGTGCATGGAATATTTGGACTCGTGAGCTTCTGCCAGAATGGTCCTTCTGATCTCTTGATCCTGAGGTACACAAATACGGTCTTTCAGCCAAACTATGCCTGCTTCATCCACTCGGAAGTCAGGTGCTACTCCTCACTGGATATCCTCTTTTACTTCTTGGATTTCTTGACATTTTACTTGAGCTTCTTTGATTCGGTCTTCTAGGTTGTACTTCACCCTCATTTCCTCGGGTTTTCCTTCTTCCACTAGTTCGAGTTTTAGCATGTACAACTCTTTTGCTAGTTCTGGCCAGCTATCTTCTATCATCAAGTTGTTGCAGTAGCTCTTTCGGCTCAGGGCATCTGCCACCACGTTGGCTTTGCCGGGGTGGTAGTGTATCTCCAAATCATAATCTTTGATCAGTTCTAACCACCTTCTCTGCCTCATGTTTAGTTCAGACTGAGTGAAGAAGTACATCAAACTCTTGTGATCTGTGTAGATATCACACTTGTTGCCAATCAGGTAGTGCCTCCAAATCTTCAAAGCATGTACCACTGCTGCCAGTTCTAGGTCATGTGTGGGGTAGTTCTCTTCATGTTTCCTCAACTGCCTTGATGCATAAGCAACAACCTTGCCTTCTTGCATCAGGACACACCCCAGACCTTGTCTTGAAGCGTCGCAATAGACTACGAAGTCCTTGCGAATATATGGTAGAGTCAACATGGGTGTAGTAGTGAGCTTGTGCTTGAGTTCTTGGAAAATGCTCTTGCACTTGTATGTCCACTCAAACGGAACGTTGTTCTTGAGTAGCTCGGTCATTGGCTTGGCAATCTTAGAGAAGTTTTCAATGAATCTTCTATAGTATCCTGCCAGACCAAGAAAGCTTCGGATTTCCATGACACTCTTCGGCTGTTTCCATTCTGCTACTGCCTCAATCTTTTCTGGGTCTACTGCTACGCCTTCAGCTGTCAGCACGTGGCCTAAAAGGCTACTTTCTCCAGCCAGAACTCACACTTGCTGAACTTCCCGTAGAGTTGGTGTTGCCTCAGCTTCTCTAGCACAATCCTTAGGTGCTCCTCATGTTCTTCGGCTGTCTCTGAGTAGATCAGTATATCATCGATGAACACCACCACGAACTTGTCCAGTTCTTCCATGAACACCTTGTTCATCATGTTCATGAAGTAAGCCGGTGCATTGGTCAAACCAAAAGACACAACGGTGAACTCGTACTGCCCGTATCGAGTTACGAAGGCTGTCTTGGGAATGTCGTCTTCTTTGATCTTCATCTGGTGGTATCCTGACCTCAGGTCAATCTTACTGAAGTACTTAGCTTTCTTCAACTGATCTAGCAGATCATCAATTCGAGGCAGCGGGTATTTGTTCTTGATTGTTACAGCGTTCAGAGATCGATAGTCTACGCACATGCGCATAGATTCATCCTTCTTCTTCACAAATAGTACCGGTGATCCCCATGGGGACGCACTTGGTCGAATCACCCCACTTTCCAGCATTTCTTTCAGTTGTTTCTTGAGTTCCTCCAACTCTTCCACAGACATTCTGTACGGTCTCTTGGCAATAGGCCCTGTGCCTGGTTGCAGCTCGATTATGAACTCCACATCGCGGTCGGGTGGTAGTCCTGATAGCTCTTCGGGAAACACATCAGGGTACTCACACACTACAAGCACTTCTTCGATTGTCTTGTTCTCAATCGAGTACACCAACTGTCTCAGGTTGCATGTCATGGGCTTCTTTACTGTCCTTCTTCTTTGTGGCTCTACTGTTACCTTGACCCCGCTAGGGTGTGTCAACTCAACTGTCCTGGGTAAGGAACTGATTACCCCGTGGTGCTCCGTAAGCCAATCCATTCCTAGTATGACGTCAATCCCTTCTGACTTCAGGATTGTCAGGTCTCTAGTGAACTCCTGCCCTCCTATCATCAGACTAACTGCTGGGCACTCTATGGTGCACCTAAGCTCTCCTAGGGGAGAAGTAGTGACTATAGGTCTAGCCTTAGGTATTGTCGGGGGAGACTGTTCTTTTATGAACTTGGATGAGATATACGATCCAGTTGCACTAGAATCAAACAGTATTAAAGCTGGAATACCGTTTACTAGGAACTCACCGAGCACGACGTCGGGAGCGACCTCGGCCTCTTCCTCTGTCAAGTGGTTGAGGCGTCCCCTCTGTGCCGAAGCTAGCTGTCTGTCTTGTCCTCCAAGTGCTGGCGCCTTAGCTGGGGTTTGCTTGTTCTTCTTCTCTAGACAGTCAAACGACTTGTGTCCGGGCTTCCCACAAGCAAAGCAAACAACTGAGGTCCCTCCGCCAACTCTAGGCGTGCTGTTTGTCCTCCAGTTTGAGCTCCCCTATCCTGTGTAGCTGTTGTTTCTGTTGCCAATGCTATTGTAGTTCTCCTCTTGTTGCCAAAGTTGTCGTTGTAGCTGCCTCTGTTTCCTGAGTAGTTGCTGTTCCTGTTGAACCCTGAGCTTCCCTGACTGTTGCTCTGCTAAAAGCCTCTTCTGAGCATGTTGCTTTGACCACTCCTCGGTCTCTGGCTCAACCTGTTGTTGTGCAGTTGTTCAGCCTTTCGCTTTTTCTCCCTCCACGTGTCTTCTAGACCCACTCTTTCCTTCTCCACTGTGATAGCCCTGTCGATCAGTTCTCGGAGTGACCTGTGGGAACTCGCTGCGAGTGCTGTCCTCAGTCCTATGTGTAAGCCATGCTGAAACCAAAATTGTTTCTTCTTTTCGGAAGTGACGTCCTCAGGGGCGTATCTTGACATCTTAGCAAAGTGTCGAGCGTACTCAGCTATAGACATACCGCCTTGGGTCATTGTCCTGAACTCCATTGCCTTGTGTACCATGACTGTCACACCCGGCCCAGTTTGTATGGCCTGGTAGTGGCCCATTAGTGTGGGATGCACATGTTTAGTGCCACATTGCTAGTTGAGCAAGGGTGGAGGCAACTTATAAGCCTTTGTCTTCCAGCCATAGCACCTTCGGGTTAACCCTTTTACAAGAAGCAAGGACGAAAGTGTAAGTAGGGTGCTATGTGTACGCGTGCGCGCCCCTCGGAAGGGCTGTGCGGGGCGGCTTTGGAGGGCGGGGTGTTACAATTGGTATCAGAGCCGACCCTCACGGTTGCGCGTACGGGCGTAGTGTGCGGGCATAGGGTGCATGACGTGTATGGCCCGGGTAGGGCATACGGCATGGACTATGGCGCCGGCACTGGACGTACGGTCGTGCGCCAAGGGGGAAAGTTCCTGGACATTTGCCTGTGTGGGTGAGTTGCGCCGACGAGGACCCTCGCGGTTGCGCGTACGGGCGCAGTGTGCGGGCATAGGGCGCATGGCGCGTATGGCCCGGTAAGGCATACGGCATGGACTATGGCGTCGGCACTGGACGTACGGTCGTGCGCCGACGAGGACGTCGGGTTCTTTGAGGGGGGTGTATGTCACACCCGGCCCAGTTTGTATGGCCCGGTAGTGGCCCATTAGTGCGGGATGCACATGTTTAGTGCCACATTGCTAGTTGAGCAAGGGTGGAGGCAACTTATAAGCCTTTGTCTTCCAGCCATAGCACCTTCGGGTTAACCCTTTTACACGAAGCGATGACGAAAGTGTAAGTAGGGTGCTATGTGTACGCGTGCGCGCCCCTCGGAAGGGCTGTGCGGGGCGGCTTTGGAGGGCGGGGTGTTACAATGACTTGTTCTGGGATATGGTACTCTTTGAAAGCTTCACAAAACTCTAGCCAAGTGATCTGAACAGGGTTCGCGTGAGAGTCACAGTAGCTCTCCCACTACGCCTTTGCTGCTCCCTCTAGCTGGTGTGCCACAAGGGCCACACACTCCTCTTTTGTGTAGTCTGTCAGGTCTAGTTTGGTCTCTATGGTACATAGCCAGTCATGAGCATCAAGTGGCTCGTCCGAGTAGTTGAAGGTGGGAGCTTTCATCCTGATGAACCTTTCAATCTTCCTTTGCAAATCTTCTTCTTGGTGGCCCTGGTGGTTCTGGTTCTGGTTTCCCTGGATCTGTTGCATAGGTTGCATCATCTGAGTGTTGGCATTTGTCATCTATTGCATCAGCTGAGTTTGAGTAGTCATCACTTCTGCTAAGTTGGGCGGCGGTGGTGGTTGGTTGTTCTGCTGGTCCAACTGTGGCTCCACCACCGGTTCTCCCATTGCCACCTCTTCTTCTCTACCTCCTACTGCGTTGACATCGGGCTGGAGCACGCCGGCTGCGCGTCCATGGCCCCTGCCTGCGGCGAGTGCTCTCCCGCATCCACGGCCTCTGCCACGACCTCTGCCTCTTTCTGCCATAGCTGCCTCTTGTTGCTCAGCTTCCTCGAAATGGGCTAGCAGACGATTGGATCTCCGGATCGACATGTTGCTGAAATCCAAGGAACAGATATCGTGGTGGTCATACAATGGTTAAAGATAGTGGAATCTATAGTAGGAGCCACACACATGAAAAGACTCAACACTAAAGTACACACAAGGTGAACAATAATTAAAACCGCAAAAACAGCCACAAGGACTGATCACTCATAACAGCATTACACTCTAGACATGAGTACTATCCCGAGGCCAGCTTCCTGAACCTTGAGGATTAGTATATCTAAGCGTATGCTACATCGCGCCTGAGCCAAAAGGTGGGCATGATTTCTACTCTAAGCAACCACTCTTGAAGATAGATACATGACTCATCACAACTCAATACATCTGTTGAATCTGATTGCTACTTCTGTCACTGCCTCCTACCACTGTAGATGTCTCTGAGGCACGCTACCAACCTCACAGTCTCATCCTCTGTCTGTCACTCCTATCACTGCCTGCTGTTGTAGATGCCTATGAGGCGCGCTGCCAACCTCACAGTCTCTGCCTCTGACCCTGCAATATGTGCTTCCATAGGTGCCAACTCCTGTGCCAGTCTTGCTGCCTCGGGCGTGGAAATTCCGATTTCTGGTAGCAGTATCGGCTCTACCCGGCTCGGTGTGACCTGGTAGTGCTTTGTACGGGGCTCGACTCTGCGTGCTTCAGGAAGTTCTTGGTTCAGTGAGATCATTTCTGCCACCCTTTTTATGTCAGACCTCACCCAACTGCTGAGGGTTCTTCGCGCTTCATCCTTTGACATTAGTTGTTGAAGATTCAAGTACTTCATGAGCTGGTAGTTCCGGCCATTCTTCTCCTTGTAGCTATCCACCTCCTCCTGAAGTTCTGAGTTCCAGCCATCCAACCAACTCACTTCTTCTTTCAGTTCCTCTATTTCTTCTTCTTTGGCGGCCATGGCTTCATCCTTTGCTATGATCTGGTCCTCAAGCCTGATATCGCGAGCTTGCTGAGTAGCTCCGATCAACTCGGCCAAGTACCCTCTGCTGGTTGCTTCATACTCAAGTGCACAGATCTTCTGCTCTTTTGCCTCCAAGAGCCGTTCAAGCCAAGCAATCTTTCTATTCTGGTCCATAAGCTGGTTCTCTCTGCTCCACACCTTTTCCCTCAGTCTGACTACTTTCTCTTCCAGGCCCACGTTCAGGTACTCTTGCTCAGTCAAACACTGCACGGTGGTCCGCAGGGTCGCGTTCCTTTCCTGGTCAGCTGCGTGTGCCAGGAGGTTGACTGCAGTTTTGTCTCCTGGGTCTTCGAGTGCATGTGGTAGGTACCGGAAGCGGGTGTTGCGAAGCTGGCGCCTGTACACAAGAGTAGCAAGTCTGAGTATCCTCATGGCCACCGTCTGAACAGCCCGAGTGTAGGTGTCTTCGCTGGCGGCTGCCTAGAGCCTCATTGACCTCACCATCCCTGAAACCGGTGGTATTGTCATCTGCAACTTTGTCAGTACCCCTTCTCCTGGCCCGTAGATGTAGCCCTCGTAGAAGACGCTGTCAACGTCAACTTCCACCTCCTGACGTACCTCTCTCAGCAAAACTGCCAGGCCTCCACTAGCTGCACCGGTAGTCCGGATCTCCCGGCGTTCATCTACTTCTCTTCTCACTGCCATCTGCCAGTCAGTTAAAGGGGTTGTTAGTAAGTTAGCAAGTTAGCAAGGTAAGGTAAGGGTAAAACAGTGTAAATAGTTGAGATTTACTTATGTATAGTTTTGAAACAGTCCAAGGAGTTTCATATAAAACGAGAGACTCAGTTAGAGCTTCTGGCCTAGGTTTCCGGTCTAAGGGTTACGCGCTACGGTCAAGTATGGCTCTGATACCAACTGAAACGAACCGGATTCTCAACGATGAGAATCTGACTCCGTGTACCCTCGAGATAGTCCTAGGAATAGCAGCTATCTCATACAGAACTCATTTCAGTCGAATATCACATCCAAACAATGATAAAAGATCTAATACATGACATATATGAAACGTAGCGGTCTGATACAAGCCCTCTGGGCTAAATCGACAATAAGAAACAGCTACGAAGCGGTAGCTAAATCATCTGGGTCCACTTCCCGCAAGCATCCTTGAGCATAGCGCACACCCTTCAATCGTACCACCAGTCCTGGATGAACTCGTGGTCATGGTTTTCACCTAAGAACCCAAAGTCTGTCCGCAAGGAAGTGGGACAGGTTCACGTCACCAACCATTTATGAAGCAAGCTTTAAAGTGGCCTATTCTAAGGTATAGAAATAATCAAGGTTTAAGCTAGGGTTTCCTATGCGAGCAGCAGCAATAACCCAAATTAATCTCATCACCAACCCCTTTCCTCACAAGCATATACACTCCCCAAAACCAACCATCATCCTCACATCCACATCGGGCTCGTCCTGCCGCAACAGGTTCCCGCAATAATCATCCGCCAACTCCTTTCACTCACTAGTCGACAAGGTAAGCTCCCTCCCTACCAGTCTCATCAGCAACGCTGGTCCAACCTCTCATAACCAACCAAGGAAGAGGGAAGAAAGCAGAATCTCGGGCTAATCTAGACGCTATTCAGAAAGGCCATACATAACCGTGGACACGGCTATACGTATAGTTTTCACTCTGCAGAGGTTGCGCTCCTGGAACCATCCGGGCTGCAGACGGTAACGAGCCGTCTAGAGACATAGCCCACAGCAAAGACCCTAAGAAGTAACGGTGCCATACTGTCTCCCTGGGCTCGGGAAACACACTGAGCTAACAGCTGCCCCAGGGTCGTGAAACCTTCCCACCGGGGCCAGTCGGGGGCCGTGGTAAATCAGGGAGAGTACACCTCAATCAGTCCCCCTTATACATATCAAACTCGAATCTCCTACAGATCTGGTACTACACTAAGTAGGTTTGCTGGAACCCTCCCCATTCTGGGTAGACGGTGAACACTATAGTTCTCACTGGAAGTCGTCATCAAACCGGTCCTTAATGATCGGTAAAGCGAGTATCAGCATCAAATGCGATCCGCCGCAACGGTCCACAATCGGCACCCATTACAGGTATAGCCGCCCAACTCCTTGTTGGCGGTCGTTACAGACCGATTTCCGACCTCCAACCAAGTATAAAATGAACACAATGGGGACACACACCATAGCTATATGGCTTATCACTGACTATTTCCACGAGTTTTGGTGATTGTCCAATGTGCAGGTACAAAATGGAGAAACACGTGCAATAGGGGACAGAAATGACCGATTTAGCCGAACGACACGATTCGGCCAGTTACCCCCATAGCCGTACACGACACCGGGAGCTGTCTACGTCAGCGACAACACGGCAGTGACATCACATGACAAGTAGGCGACCGCCATTTCATCCTGGGCCAATACAACTTGAAGCCAAGCACTAGGAAGCTAGCCAGGAGGGCCCACAGGGCAGAGGATGCACGGGGGAGCGAACCAGGCCACTGGGCCAGTTCGGCCGAACAGCCCAGTTCGGCCGAACCGCCCCCACATGCCGAACCGCCTCTGCACCGCCTCAGGATCAAGGCGGTGCTACGTGGCAGTTCGGCCAAACTGCTCGGTTCGGCCGAACCGGCTTGTTCGGCCGAACGGCCCGGCACCGCCCTCTACAGCCTTGGCAGCTACTCCACCTCCACCGTCTTGGCTCCCCTATAAATAGAGGGCCCCGGTCACCTGCAAGACACACAATACAAGAGTAGAGTGCAGGCAAAGCACTGTTAGTTCTCCACTTGTATCAGTAGAGATAGGGAGAGAGGAGAGGTGAGCGTCCCGGAGAGGAGCCGAAGTGTCGGCCCCTCTTCCCGCTGTACCTCTATGGATGTGGCTTCACTTCAAGTAACATCCGGGTCGTGTCTGTTAACTCTTGTATCTCTCTGTGACTAATTGAGCATTCAGTTCTTACTTTTATATGATTGCTGGTTCTTCGTTCAATGCTTAGTTGATTGGTATAACTGTATACTGGTTGCTTAGCTTGGGTACTTATCTTTCTATAGGAGATAAGTATTAGTTGACTAGTGTAGGCGTGGTGCCTATACTTGAGACTAACTTAGTTTATTCCCGTCGCAACGGAGGTGGTAGCCGTAAGGTGGTGACAGCCCTTCCAATCTTTGTAGCCCATCACGTTAGTTCCGGTCCGTAGGATTCCCCAGTTGGGAAATAGTGGCACCCCTTCTCATCCCTTTTTGTGTGTCCATCGGTTCCCTTGTCCCGAAGCAAGTATCTATCTGTATCCTCTGATTTGCTCGATCAATCAATAGAATACCTCTACCAGACTCGTACCCTCTCTACCCTCCTACCTCTTCTCTTCTCTCCTTGTTGTCGTCATCCACCTCATCCATTTCATTCATCCACTCCATCTACCTAGGACAACTTAGTTTAGGATTAGTACACTTCTCGTTCCCCGTGGAAATTGATACCTTGGAATACTCCCGGGTGAAAGCTACATCGGCATCCGTCCGCTTGCGGATTTATCTGTAGGCCGTAAGGAGTGCCAACAAGCTTTCTGGCGCCGTTATCGGGGAACGGTAGCTGTTCTGATTCTGAACCCAAGTTGTCCGTGTATCCCACCACCATCCACCATCCATATGGATCCCACTGTTACCTTACGCCAACACTCGGCTCCAAAGGGCGCTTGTTTGGAGCCACCACCATCATCACATCCCATATCCACACCCAGCTATAAGCTACGTCCTGGCTTCATAGCCATGGTTAGTGAGCAATCGTTCTCAGGAACGAAGGCCGAGAGTCCATACGCGCATTTGCGCGAGTTTGAGCAACTCTGCTCATGCCTGACCATTGCGGGCATGACACAAGAGACACTCAAACGGAAGCTATTCCCACTTTCACTAGCGGGAGGAGCAAAGAAATGGTACTCTCTGGCTGTCGGTACTATGGAAGGGAGTTGGGAAACTCTCAGACAGAAATTCTGCCTAAATTTCTTCCCAATTTCCAAGGTAGCCAGCCTCCGAATCGAAGTTCTTACCTTTAAGCAATTAGAGGGAGAGTCGTTAGGAGCTGCCTGGGCTCGTTTCAAGCAAATCTTGGCATCCGGACCAGACCTAGGCCTATCTGAACCTATCATTCTCCAACATTTCAGCCTTGGCCTCTGTCCCGTAGCCACCACTTTCTTGGACTCTGCTTCAAAAGGGCCGTTTTTTCATTTGACTCCTAGTGAAGCGAGGATAGTCCTGGAGCGTATCCTGGACGACACTCCCTACACTGGAGTCTATGACGAACTCCCCGATGAAGAAGAGAAGCAGCCTAAACCTAAAGAGCCAGTACAGTCCCAATCCAAACCAATTAGCTCTTCCATTCCATCAGAACCCGATGCTCATTTCGAACCATGACCATATTCTATTCGATAACGTAGGGAGTGCAACACGTTTCCCATTGGAACAATGTGTAGAGCAAAAAGATCCACCCCCTGACAAGGAAGCATTAGAATATCAAAGAGAGTACTTAGGCCGTCTCTCTGCCATCAAGAGTCGGGAATGGCTAGACGAGGCGGAAGCCTCGACCGAGGTAGTTAAAATGCCCAAGAGAATCCGAACAATCTTTTGTGAAGTTATGGGCATGGACAAAGAAATTGGGTATGACCCGAGCCTCGGAATCAACATAATCTCTAGCTCCTTGGTGCGAGCCCAACTTCCCAATGAACCATGGTCATCATCTCAGAAACATCTAAGGTTCATATAAGGAAGGGTCATCGACTGTTTAGGGATCTTGCGGGTCATACCCATTAAGATTAACGACCCTGAACTTTTCCTGGATTTTCATATCTTTGACCTACCTAAAAATTCCACTTATTCCATCTTTATTGGTAGGCCAATCATGAAAATCCTAGAAAATTCACCAATAATCCAGCAAGAGCTTAGGATTGGAGAAGAACTCGTCCCTGTCTCTTGTTTCTACTCCTTGAACACACCTATAGAGGTAGATCCCGATCCTGATCCTAAAGAGGAGGTCATGTAAACATCCTTGATAGACTTAGAGCAACCTTTCCTAGAAGAAGATGCCCAATTCCTTATGGAGGAAGAAGACATTCATCCTTCAATCGAGCCTAAGCATCTTCCCTCTGGAATGAAGTGTGCTCCCTTCTTTAAGGACAAACAAACTCCAGTGACCATCAGTGACAAACCCCCTGGAACCCAACAGACTTTCACTGTCCTGGAGGAAGATCGGTCAGTCTTTGGATACTCAATCCAAGACTTCAAAGGGATTACTCCTAACCTCCATACTCATCATATCCCTATCTCATCTTACCTTGGGGTTGCTAGGAAGGTGTCACGAAGATTCGTCTTTGATTGGGGAAAGACTAGAATCAAAGCCTGGAGCCATCATTTTCCCTTATCATACTCTCTAATACGACCCTATGCCTACACCTCCTACGAGTAAAGGGGATTCATAATTCCTTTGGCCACACCGGGATTTATAGGTGTTTCATCAAAAATTTCTCTCTAGTAGCCTGGTCGTTGACCAATCTCTTAGCCAAGGAAACCCCTCTCTTTTCTAATCAAGAGTTCTCTTTTACACCCTCAAGAAAGCACTCAGTTTCGCTCCCATCATCCAGTCCCACGACTAGAGCATTCGACTAGAAATCATGTGGGATGCGAGCGATTTTGCCATAGGAGCTGTTGTGGGCCAAATCAAGGACAAGAAGCATTATGCTCACTGGTCCCAGCTCAGCTATGCAACCACGGAAAAAGAAACTCTTAGCAGCTGTGTTTGTTGTAGACAAATTCCGGTCCTACCAAGTTGGGGCTAAGGTCATAGTCTATTCATACCATGCTACTCTGAAGTATTTCTTGGCCAAAAAGGATGCGAACCCAAGACTCATCCGTTGGGTCTGTCTCGGGTACAAGTCCCGTTTGATCTTTCCATTAGCGATTTTCTTACGATGTGATACGCTCCTCAAGGCCACAACACTAGAGCCGTGGTACGCCACCATAGTTGACTTCATGGTGTTAGGGTACGTCCCATCAAGTGAAAATAGGAAAGGATTGGTTTATGATAGCATACTTCACCTATGGGACGATCCGTATCTCTTCTGGATACAAAATGGACTCAGACGATGCATACCTGCACCCGAGGCACATAATACCTGGGAGAGATATCATGGAGCACCTTATGAAGGACATTATGGAGCGTCCAGAACAAAGGTCTGGCAATATGGAGATGCTAAGAAATTTAGCAAGAGATGCCCACACTCCCAGAAACACGGGAATATAAGAGACGCAGAGCCGCTTACCAGTAGTCTTCAATTAGAAACCTTTGGTATATGGGGAATAGACCCCATGGGTCATTTCCCTAACTCATAGAACTACGAGTTTACTCTGGTAGCCATAGATCCCGTCTCTAACTGGGTAGAAGCCAAGCCCTACCGAGCCGCAGCCACCAGGCACGCTAAGCAAATGTGCCATGAAACATCTTTCCTCGCTTTGGCGTCCTTGGGCTAGTCATAGGGGCTCCTATCTCATTGACTCCATCTCGCAGAAATATCTAAGTTTGGGGGAGCCACATTTTATTTCCACACCTTCTCACCCCCAAACTAGTGGTCAAGCAGAACATCCAACACTCACATCAGGAACGTTCTGCAAAAAGATCGTCAATGAGATGGGTGTGCAATAGAGAGATAGACTCCGTAAAAGCACTTTGGGCAAACTAGACCACTCTAGTTTGGGAAAATCAGGACAATTCGGCCAAACCATGTTGGTTCGACCGAAGGACCCCTCTTTTGCCCCCTAAGCGTCCTTTTTTACCATTGATCCTATGTCTCGAAGTCGCTAGGAAATGTTGGGAAAGCTGCTTGTCGATCTCAAGTCAGAAACCATCCTCCATCACTTTCCCGAACACAACCAACTATTCACATTTTCCAGCCGCCATGACCACCCAACCTTATCCAAAGACCTTTCCTCACCCAGGGGTTCCCTCTCCAATAGTATCACGAGCAAAACTGTCAAAACCCCTCAAGCCTTCTGATTGAACATCCCAAGGAGGAGGAAGAAGAGGAGCCCATGGATGAAGAGCCTGAATGGAGATTTGGTGCAAACACACCATAAATTTAACAATCTCGGTGAGAAGGTCATCAAAGGCGAGCCTCGGCAGATGGACAAGGATGACAAGATCAATGTCCTCTGCCAAGCACCCATAGCAAAATTTAAGAGGCTCTCCAAAGCCACGTAACATCTAGACCTTCATGATCCATCTATAGAGTAGATGTCATGTGGTTGTATCCTGTAGAGCACCATTAGTTTCAATTTATTTCCCAATTCAATTTCCCTTTGCTTAAATCATTATTTAGGAGGTGCTCTCTTTATTTCCCTTCCAATATTTGCTTTTCCAAATCTTAGCTTGATGAATAAATAAAGTTAGAGTTGAATGCAAAAGGAATAAAATTGTCGCTCTGGTTGGTGCATTTGAGCCAACCGGAGATTGCCCTGTCTAACAGAAAGATACATGAGTACAGGCATGACACAGTGGAGGACCATGACAAGAACATGCAGGATGACCCGTTCGGCTGAACCATTTGGTTTGGACGAATTGGCTTGTCTAGGCGACCTTGTTGGTTCAGGCAAACCAGCCAGACTCAACCACTTCGCATGCACGCACGCTGTATAATGCCTTGCACGACATCCGAGAGCAGGCCGACCAGCTGACTCAGTACCTTTCAAGGTTGAATCCCTACCAGTGAAGAGTCCAAGCTTGGGGGAGGACCCCCATCAGGTATGTTCCGAATTACTCAGCACTTTTGTCATTCAATTGAAAATACCAAAAATATTTCCCTTGAATAAAATTAACTCCCAACTATGCATGGAATGAATCATTTGCCTCTCACTTTGGAAATGATGAATAGTTGCTATGTCATTAATTTTGCTAGTACTTTGTTGCAACTAGTTGCTTGACTATGCTTGAGTTATTTGGCATGAGTAAAAATGAACCTGAAAACCTTGTGGGATCACATGCTTTATTCCAAGTCTACGTTGTTGTGGGGATTGATATAGTGAGACTTTGGTTGAACTCTATTTCTATTCTTAGTATGGTGCAAATCTCGGATGTTTATGTTTTCAAAACAAAGTTCCTCATTGGTCAAACATTCCTACCAGAGCCATATGATAGGATTAGTTTCAAACTTTCTACTCATATGTTGCTTGTTATCTTAGTGATCTTCGTCAAATTGTTGTGACCTTTGAGTGAAGCTTTCATATTCTTAGAGATCGATATCCACGTACACACACCACCTCTCACTTGCAATTCCTACACTGGGAGTTAGCAAACATTTTCCATCATCCATCCACAAAAATAAAATGCTTCATGTTCTATGATTTCCCTCTCCAAATATTCTTGATAGAGACATGGGCTATGCAAAAAGAAAAAAAAAGCATGCCAAAGAAGCATGGCAAAAATAAAAAGAAAAAAAAATCATAGCAAAAAGAAAGAGAAAAGCATGTCAAGTGGCATGGCAAAAATATGAGAATAAAAGATAGCCCATGTTCTCGAAAATAAATCAAGGAGAGGGAGATTCATCCCAAGGAGCTCCACCATATTCCATCCCACCATATTCCACTCCATATATCCCACACACTTGTACTTCTCGATCTTAAGGTATGATTTGTTTCCTCAGAGATCCGGTCTTTGACTTAGCAAAATATAAGATGCTTGTATGCCTTCATTCTTTGTCCCTGAGCCACACAAAAAGCCAAATTAGATGTTAGGATGAAAAGAAGGCAAAGCCTTTGGTAATGATTCAAATACACTTGAGCGATTGAGTGAGCCAATGAGGAACAATTTATCTTTTCACAAAAGGGTGAAAAACGCCGAGATAGGATCCTGAAAAGAGTAGAGTGGAATAAAACTAAGTTAACATGTTCATCCTTTCAACCACCCAAGATAAGGAGATTGCTATAAGCCCCATAGGTAAAATGGTGAATTATACCTTGCTAGTAATTCAAGTAAAAATTTGAGTACTAGTTGTTTATAAAGTTACCTACAAGAGAAATAACATTGTAGCAACTCCTGATCCACCGAGCCTAAGTTTTTATCTTTGCTCGAGGATGAGCAAAGAGCTAAGCTTGGGGGAGCTTGTTGGCGGTCGTTACAGACCGATTTCCGACCTCCAACCAATTATAAAATAAACACAATGGGGACACATATCATAGCTATAGGGCTTATCACTAACTATTTTCACGAGTTTTGGTGATTGTCCAATGTGCAGGTACAAAATGGAGAAACACGTGCAATAGGGGACAAAAATGACCGATTTAGCCGAACGACATGATTCGGCCAGTTACCCCCATAGCCGTACACGACACCGGGAGCCGTCTACGTCAGCGACAACACATCAGTGACATCACATGACACGTAGGCGACCGCCATTTCATCCTGGGCCAATACAACTTGAAGCCAAGCACTAGGAAGCTAGCCAGGAGGGCCCACAGGGCAGTGGATGCACGGCGGAGTGAACCAGGCCACTGGGCCAGTTCGGCCGAACAGCACAGTTCGGCTGAACCGCCTCTGCACCTCCTCAGGATCAAGGCGGTGCTACGTGGCAGTTCGGCCGAACCAGCTTGTTCAGCCGAACGGCCCAGCACCGCCCTCTGCAGCCTTGGCAGTTACTCCACCTCCACCGTCTTGCTCCCCTATAAATTGAGGCCCCGGTCACCTGCAAGACACACAACACAAGAGTAGAGTCCAGGCGAAGCACTATTAGTTCTCCACTTGTATCAGTAGAGATAGGGAGAGAGGAGAGGTGAGCGTCCCGGAGAAGAGCCGAAGTGTCGGCCCCTCTTCCCGCTGTACCTCTACGGATGTGGCTTCACTTCGAGTAACATCCGGGTCGTGTCTGGTAACTCTTGTATCTCTCTCTAATTAATTGAGCATTCAGTTCTTACTTTTATATGCTTGCTGGTTCTTCGTTCAATGCTTAGTTGATTGGTATAACTGTATATTGGTTGCTTAGCTTGGGTGCTTATCTTTCCATAGGAGATAAGTATTAGTTGACTAGTGTAGGCGTGGTGCCTATACTTAAGACTAACTTAGTTTATTCCCATCGCAACGGAGGTGGTAACCGTAAGGTGGTGACAACCCTTACGGTCTTTGTAGCCCATCACGTTAGTTCCGGTCCGTAGGATTCCCCGGTTGGGAAATAGTGGCACCCCTTCTCATCCCTTTCTGTGTGTCCACCGGTTCCCTTGTCCCGAAGCAAGTATCTATCTGTATCCTCTGATCTGCTCGATCAATCAGTAGAATACCTCTACCAGACTCGTACCCTCTCTACCCTCCTACCTCTTCTCTTCTCTCCTTGTTGTCGTCATCCACCTCATCCATTTCATTCATCCACTCCATCTACCTAGGACAACTTAGTTTAGGATTAGTACACTTCTCGTTCCCGTGGAAATCTATACCTTGGAATACTCCAGGGTGAAAGCTACATCGGTATCCGTCCGCTTGCGGATTTATCTGTAGGCCGTAAGGAGTGCCAACACTCCTCAAAAGTAACCAAAGTAAACATGTACCCGCCATAGGTACCCGTAGGGACTGCTCGAGTGCAGCCCCCGAGCACCCCAATCAAACGATCGGGTTGTTATTACTCGCTTACACCGCCTAGCTGCACTACACCTCCCATACCACCCACAACTCACGCCAAGAGGATCAATCACACCCATCCCAACACATGCATAGGATAGCATAATCCATAAAGTGAGTAGTAGGTAGCAAGGTAATAGGATAATATCAAAGGTAGTGTAGGTTTATCATGCGAGTAAAATAAAGCGCTAGCATACTAGTTGCATGTCTAATAGGTATTCCAGAGATTGGTCGGGCGTGAACCTGGGTCAGCTTCCTCTTCCTCCTCAAAGCAGTTGTCGAAGTTGTCCAGCTCCTCCTGACCCTCCGGAACTCCTAGAGTCGCGGAAAGAAAATAAGACGTGGCTACTAGCAAAGAAACACCAAGACAGCGAGGAAAGAAGACCCAAGGAACATCAAACACTACACTAACGCGTAGATCATGTTTTTAGAAAAATATAGAAATTGGTTTCATATTTTTCTGAGCTACGGTTGATTTATTATTAATTTTCAAAGTTTAAATTATTTTCTGAAAATATTAAATAATTTCCAGAAAAGAAAAACAGACAAAAATTAGCCTACTGACGTCAGCATGACGTCATGCTGACGTCAGCAGTGGGGTCAGTCCTGCTGACGTCATCGTGGGGCCCGGATGACGTCAGCGTTGACTCGGTCAACGTTGACCAATCAACGTTCAGCGGGGTCAGCGGTCAATGGGGCCCACTGGTCAGTCTCTACCCAGTCAGTGACTGGTGGGGCCCTCGCGTCAGCGTAGTTTAAAAGAAAAAGAAAAAGAAGAAGAGGTGGCTGGGCTGGAATTGGGCCGAAAGTAGTGGACCGGCCCAAAAGGCTTGGGCCTTTGGCCCACGAACGCGAGGCCGAAGGGGCTGGCACAGTGGACGTAGTCTACCATGCGTCGAGTCGGTGGTTCATGGTCAACCAGGTCTATGGGATCAGATGTGGCGGCTGGGATTTTTTGTGGCTGTGCATGTGGTGTGCTGGTGTGGTCTTAGGTGTGGCACGGCCACGGCGCGACGCGGACGCGCGCGGTGCACTCCAGCGCGCGGCCGGCGGTGACAGCTTCCACGATGAACTACTGAAGAAAGGGCCGGTGAGGGTCGGGATCTCTGGCTAGGGCTCGGCTAGGGTTCCGTGAGCATGAACGGCAAGAAGAAGTGGGGAGCTTGTCCGGTGAAACGGCCCCCCGGCGCGAGCGGCGGCGGCGCGGCCATGACGCCACGGTGGCCGGCGACGCACGGACAGCAGACGAAGATCCTCAAGGACCAGTGGGGGAAGGCTCTCGGCCTGCCCGCGGCGCGGCCATGGCGCGCACGCACGGCACGGGCATCCCCCGCGTGTGGCGGCCACAGCGGCCAACGACGGTAAAGCGACGGTGGTTTGCGGGTGCGACAGTGGTGCGACGAGATCCTGCACAAAAGCATGGGCACGGCTCGAAGGCCGGGTCCTAGAAGGGCTAGAACGGCGGCGCGGCGGCGACACGGCCGGGAACAGGGGAAGAAAGGGGAGCGGCGGTGCCGGCTCACCTTGGGTCAAGAAGATGATCGCAGCAGCTCGACGTAGACTTGCGGTACTGCGGCGGCTCGACGGTGTCCCTAGTCCGGCTCCTGCTCGTCGGCTCCACGGACGTCAGCGACACCGCGGTGGGGGGTATTTGTAGGGCGGCGATGCTAGGGTTCGGCTCGGGCGCGGACGGCGAGGGATGCGGGCGTCCGTGCCCTCGGCCACGTGTCGCGATCGCGATGGGCCGCAGTGCTCCTGCCACGGGATTGGCCCGTCGGCGCGGAGGGGAAAAAGAAGAGAGGTGCCGGCGCTGAGAGAGATGAGCAGTTGGAGGGGATAAAGCTGACAGGTGGGGTCCACCTGTCTGCGAGAGGAAGAAAGGTGAAGGGGGCACGGTTCGCTGTCGGGCCGGTGCTGGGCCGAAGGCCAGCTGGGTTGGGTTGGTTGGTTGGCTTGAGGAAGAGTTTGGGGATCGAAACTAGACTTCACGAAAGAGTTTTGGCCCAGGGAAGTTAGATAGGTTTTATGTTAGTTAGGTTAGTTTTTGTTTGAATTCAAATTTAGGATTTGAATTCAAACACAATCAAAAATCCAATAAAACCAAAATAACTCCAAATCACTACTATTTGGTCCTTAGCACTTCAAATTATTTTTAATTAAATTAAATTTTCCGTAGGAGCAAAGGGAGCAAATAGAAGGCGATCATATATGTTTGTTTGCATGCACAACAATTCACCAAAATTTTTTAAATTCCACTCTTTGCATTCAACATATCCTAGGGGAATTTTTGGGATGTTACAAATACTCTTGGTGACAATTTGTCACACCCGGATTTACATAGAAACCCGAAATGCGGCCATATGTGTTCCCAGGAAGTCATTACACATATAGCGAACAAATATGATAACAGAATACAGTGCTCGAATAAAATAAATGGTTTTACATCAGAGTTTGACTCAAATAAATGAATAAAACAATGGAAGTCTCATTATTAATTCTCTCTAAATGAAAACGAAGCCGATAACCCACGGGGACACCGACTGGTTGAGCACAGCTAGTAGAACGGCAGATCCTTAGGAAATTCAACAGTAGCAGTACCATCTAATCCATCTGTTACCCATCCGGGATTTTGTTGAATAGCAAGTGTAAGTAAATGTCTTACTTAGCAAGTACAACATGGATAATGAAGGCTTAAAAGAAAGGCTTGACACGGCTGTACTGCATTAGCAATTTTAGTTGTTTCATTTTAACATCATCATAATCACTACATTTACATGAATCCCAATTTTAACCCAATTAATATAGTAGAAGTGAACGTTAAACGATAATAAATAACAACATCTTCTAATCATAAAGAATCCAGGCCGCTCGTGACCCTGAGCAAGGCTATCATGATAGATTATACACTCTGCAAAGGTTTCGCCCTTTACCCACCAGTCGCGTAAAAGTTCAAAGGAACTTTGCACCCAACCACGCGGAGGTGGATCAGACCTCACAAATCACACTTCCGAGGTGTGACCGCATAGGGACGCTACGAGGCTTTTCATAAGAGACCCTAACGAAAAGTAGCCGTTATGGTACAACCTAGGTAGCATGACCCAAGGCACCGAGATTGACTGACGCTCATCTAGCGACACGAGGGGGTCCATGGCGTCCAAGCGCGGCAAAGAATATCAACAACAAAATAAATAGCACAACGTGTGGAGCCCCCGCCATACGGTGGCTCCCAACACGGGACTGTGCCTCACGGGGACATAGCCGACGGATACCCCGTCCTCGGTGGATCAAACCATACTCTCACCCATGCTTCCCATAACGCCGTCGGCCCGTCGGTAACTACTGTCAAGCTAGAGCCGTACATGCTACTTGTTCAAGACCAGAGCCATTATAGTTCCAGCGGTGACGACAGGTTCCTGGGTTGCCGCTTTAAGAACCAGTCCTTACGGAGAGACACTAGGGCCAAGCACGAAGCGTACGCCCTAGCTCCCTGATCCATGTTGCTAAAAAGCAAGTTTTACCATTAACTTTGAAGTGAACCATTAAGTCAAGATTAACAGTTAAGCAAAGGTGACAGTAGTTGCGCCTAGCAAAGTTCTACCCAAATGCAAAAACCCAAGGTAATCAAGGTATAGGATAAACAAGTTAGGTACAACCTTAAAAGGGTAACAATTTAGACACATGCGTATGCAGTAAATGATGTAAGAGGTGTGATTAGGTAGCAAGGATTGTCCGTGCTATACTTGCCTTCCTCAAACTGCTGGTGCTGGTACTGCTCCTCGTAACCCTCGAACTCAAGCGCGTACGGCTCACCGACTGGACTCACGAAGCAACACACAAGCATCCACACAAGCCAGTACATGAAAATAATATTATTCTATTAGAATAGTACACCAAACAGTAAAAACAGAATAAAAGAAGGCTTAGAAACTAATCTACGCTTTGCTACGAACACGTGAGCGCGAAAATCACTCAAATCGGAGCTAAAACGGAGAAGTTATGGCGTTTCTACGGTTCGGGGGCTTGTTGGCAAAGTTTTAAAAGTTCCAGGGGCTTATTTGCAAAAACTCAGGGGCTAAAACATTATTTTATATTAAAACAGGTTGTAACGACCGCCAACAGGGGTCATAAGGTGTGGCTATAATATGCTGCTCCCCCAAACTTGAATCTTTCTGGGAAGTGGAGTTAATGAAATGAGAGCCTCTGTTACTAATGACAATCATAGGGACGCTAAAGCAAGGAAAGATGTTTTCATGGAACACTCGCTTAGCGTGCCTAGAGTTTGTGCACTACAAAGAACTATTTAATCTGCGACGGAATCCTAGCGACAGTTTCATAAAACGTCACTATTTTGCCTTGAGCCCAGATAAGCCCAAAGAAGCCCAGAAAATTATGACGTTTTTTCAATTCTGTCACGGTTCCACCCAAAACATTGTGACGTTTATACAAATCTGTCACGAACATAAATTAAAAAAATCATTTCCCATATATGACCTAAAAATCTAAAAAAATAGAAAATTGGGTGAAGCATGGCTCAAACCCAAGACCTAAGTCTTCAATCAATAGCACCTTACCACTAGACTACTTCACAACTATTGCTTTGTCTTGCATTTGGATCTATTTTTTTTTATCTAAATCTAACCACAAGAGTACTGGGCCGCAAGCTGCTCCTGACCTGCCGCACGCTGGGCTCGCTAGCGCGACTGGGCTGCATGTGCTGGTTGCACTCGCTTACTGGGCCACACGCTGGGCTTGCTTGCTTACTGGGCCGCGCGCGCTGGTCGACAAAAATCCCAAAAAAAGCAGCGGCTGAAGGACTCGAACGGACCCGCGGCGCTGGGTTTGGAAAGAGGATCCTCTAACACTGAGATACAAGTCCGGGTGTGATTACAGGGCGGACACTGTCTTTTTATTATAATGCAAGCGGTCCACCAGGTGGCAGCGCGAGATTGGCCCAGTTCTATTGGAATCATGGTTCGCATCTGTTCTTTTAATCTGCAATTAGATTTTGTATCTAGTCTTTCTTCATCACACGTAATCCAAATTTGATGATTTTTTTTCTGATTTTTTCTAAAATCACCATCTTTTAATTAATGATATTTTTAAGATCTAGATTTAGGAGAAAAATTGAGTTTCCTTTAAACTTCTTTAAATGAATTTGAACTTAAATTTCAAATTGGAGTTGAACCAACTTTTTTGAAGTACAAATGGTAATGTAACTTCATATTTGCTAATATTGTACTAAATGTTTGGCTTTATCCAATTTGTAAGTGTATATGAGCAATTTAAGACTTGAGTTGAATGGAATTTCAAAGTTTGAGTTGAGTTGTATGAAACAATGTGAGAGAACAATCTAGTTTGTGAACAATGTATACTCCAATTTGCATAAAATCCTATGAAACTTTTATGTCAAGCTTGTACATTCATAAAATGATTCTATTCCAATTTACATATTTTTTGGAGAAGTTTTAGGTATTATTATCATTATTTTATAATAAGACAACTAGTAGAAATTTGAATTTTCCATATAATTCTGTTGAAGTTTTCATCAATCTCCAAGAAGTGGGCTAGAATAGAACATAGACGCCTAAATATAGTTTTTTTGCAATTTTTAAAATATTATCGGAGGTACATTTAGTTCAAGTTGGAAATACTTTTGGTAAGCACGTAGAAATTCGTATAAATGATAGAAAACAGCAAATTTATTCCAAAAATTCTGAAACTCCTAGATTGTAACTTATATGGTGTATGTTACATTTAAAAAGTATGTTTGATATTTAAGAAATTTTATTTTACAGGTTTACTTCATAAAAGTTCATTAAATGGAAATAAGAAAAAGAAAAAACCGTAAGTAGTGTAGTGGGCTGCGACAAGCATGTTTTCGGCCCATCTAACTATTTGGCCCATCAGAAGCCATCATTTTGAGCCGTTGGATCGAAATCTGGACGGCTCAGATGATCCACGCGTCGAATAAATATACCTGCCCACCACCAGCTCACCCAAACCCTACCTCTCCTTGTCTCCGGCTCTTCTCTCCGCCCACCACGCAGCTCGCTCGCCCATCGTCCGTCGAGCTGCCGAACCTACGCCGGACCGCCGCTCGCCTCCGCCCGTCGTGCGCTCCTCCGGCCACCGTCCCTTGACCCCCTCCCTCGCCCCCTCCTCCCCGGGCCCCTCCTCTACTCCGTCCGTCGTGCTTTTTTCTTTTTCTCTATTTTCTGTGTGTTTTTCGGTGATTTTTCGTTCGTCGCTTTTGATTGCGATTTGGGGCAGATTTCTAGGGGCAAATCGGTGCTAGGACATTTGTGATGGAGTCTAGGATGATCCATTAGCGAATTCCTCATTTGAACACCACGCCCAAAATTTCCCCCTTTTCTAGGGTTCCGCGAATTTCTAAAATTCGTGACGAGTTCTCAATCTTTTGAGGTTCCTCTGCTTGGATCTATTTGCTTATGATGTGGTGAGGTAGCGCTTTGAATCTCTTGTCGATTCGAGTTGTTCTGTTGGTATTCCTGAAATTTTTGTAGAGCTAGCCGCTGCTGTTCGTGCGGTGAGTCTTGTATCGGGTCTCTGACATTGCAGAGCTTTTGCTGCTAGTCTCTTCTAGAATTTAGAAGCACTTTCGTCCGTATTCTTGCAGCAGTAGCCTCCTAGCTTTAGCTTGCAAGCTTTCTGTTCACTTCAAGCAGCAGCTGTTCTGCTCTTTCTTTGTTCGCCGTTCGTCAGACAGAAGCAGCTCATTTGATTTACAGTTATTGTGCCATTTCGTTAATTAGATTTATAGTTATTATGCCATGTAGTTAATTTGTTCCACTTTTTTTTACTCCAGACTGCATTGGTGATGGAAACTCCTAGCAGTGCCCAACCTGAGCTCAGTGGCAGTAAGGTATGGATCTGGATGCTGCCTGTTTGATTTTGCAACACACTTGATCTGTACGCATTACAAGCAGTGAGATCTCTCTCTCCTATTACCCTCTGTTGTTATGTTGTTATCTGACTACTGCATCTTCATTTGCAAATTGATCATGATGAGTCTGGAGCTATGAAACAAGGTGTATAGGTGATGCTAATTCTGCCAAAGAACAGTGTGTGTTTCAGATGTGCATACATGCCCTAGTGTTGAGTTCATACAGTATTAAGGATGTGAATATTGCTTATGTGCATGCAAGAGTTGCTGTGATTTTTCAATTGTTAGACTGATAAATATTTTCCAGTAATGATCTCAATTAGTCTGCTCTCATGTATACTCTGCTTGTGTTTATAGTCTGTTCCGATGTCAGTTTTGATAATAGTAGTTTCTGCATGTTTGTGTAGGCAGCGAACAAATTTGTGAAATGATTTCGATGCTATCTAGTCCAAACGTCGAGTCCCCAGCAAACATTGAATCGGCTGTAAGTGTGCTCAACATTTTTCTATTTCTTTGTGTAGGAAAAGAATCTGCAAATGTGATTCCTTTGTGGTGCTTCCAGTGCAGTGTTAACTAATCTTTTAGATTTGTTCAACTGGTCATGTACTGTCGTACTGTGGTCTGTACTTGTAGTTGGTCTGTACTTCCATCAACTCAATTAATCTACTTCTCTCTTTGTTTTCCTAGTCTGTAATGTAGTATGCTCTTCTCTTGGACTGCTTAAAGTTTAACTTATATAGTGCTTTGCTGCTTGGCTCTGCTTGATGCTTCTGCTATGCTCTGCATGGTGATTATCGTTCATCTTCTGTGCTTAGTGCTTTGGCAATGCTGCTTGTGTGTTTTTGTTGCTGAAAAATTAAATAACAATTTGCTCATTAACTGCCAGTCCTGCTAGGTTAATCTTGTTTGCTTTGGAGAAGACAGGAGAGCGTTCATCTATACTGGTGTAACAAATTTTATGAAGGGGTCGAGTAATGGTTTGAAGCAATGCGGTGCCACAGATAATACAACATGTGCTTCTAGTTATGCCTGGGCTCCCGTTCTTCTCGACATTTTGGTGGTGCTGTTCTGGGCAGACATAATGTGATGATTCTGTTTGACTGCTTTGTGCAATTTATAGTGATGTACCTATGATGAGATGTTAATATGTGATCTAGGTTTAGAATTTTTTCATATGATGAGATGTTAATATGTAGTTGATGATGGGCTGGTTCATATATATTGTGTTTGGTTGAAATTGTAATACTGTTTATATGGGCTTTATGGTTATTATGGGCTGTAATGATAGATCTGTAAAATGGGCCGAAGTGGCAGAATTCTGAGTTAATGGGCTGAAAAATGTATTTGGTTTTGAGGCTATTTCGTAAATGGGCTGTGAGTGCCACGTCATTTGCCATGTGTCATGCCACGTCAGCCACCACGTGTCATGCTACATCAGCCTCCATGTAGGCGCCATGTCATCATCCACGCAGGCGACACATCATCCACGCAGGTGCCACGTCATTGTCCTTGTCAGCAGCAAACCATATCAGCAGCCACATCATCATCCACGTATGCGCCACATCATTATCCATGTCAGCACCAATATGTGACGGTCATTTTCGTCACTAACATTGGGCTGGGCTGAGTGGGCTTCAGGCTGGTTTGCGACGGTCAAAAAACGTCACAGATCGTGTTAATTCGTGACGTTTTGTAAGATTCGTCGGCGGATTTAATCCACCACGCTCATTCAACCACGGAATCTGAAACCGTCGCGGACACTGAATTGCAACGGATTTTTAACGATCTGCAACGCAATGATTCTGTTGCAGATTAAATAGTTCCTTGTAGTGGTGGCTCAACAAAGCATTGCTTCTACCCATTTTAGAGACATAATCTATGCCTATCAGAATAATCTCGTAGTTCTCTGAGTTAAGGAAAGGACCCATGGAGTCATTCCCCAAACATCAAAGATTTCTACTTTAAAATTACTGTTGAGCGGCATTGCGTCTCTAGTGCTTGTATTCCTATGCTTTTGGCAACATGTGCATCTCCTATTAAATTTTCTAGCATCCTTGTACGTGCTAGGCCAATAAAACCCACATTGCCAGACCTTGGCATTTGTTCTGAACGCACCATAGTGACCTCAATAAGGTGTTGTATGGCATCTATCCAGGATTTTATGTGCCTCAGGTGCAAGTATGCATCGTCTAAGGAGCCCATTAATCATATCCAGAAGAGATGTGGGTCGTCCTAGAGGTGAAGTCTTCTCTCATAAACCAATCTTTTCCTATTTTCACCTGGCAGGACGTATCCTTACACCATGAAGTCAACTATGTTGGTGTGCCATGACTCTAGTGTTGTGACCTTGAGGAGCGTATGTCTTGGGTTCACGTCCTTTTTTGTCAAGAGATACTTCAGAGTAGCATGGTTTGAATAGGCTATGACCTTTGCCCCAAGTAGGTAGGACAGGAATTTGCCTACAACAAACACAACGGCTAAGAGTGTGCCTTCCCCGTGGTTGTGTAGTTGAGCTAGGGGCTAGTGAGCATTTTGCTAACATATGAGATAGCATAGTGCTTCTTGTCCTTGGTTTGGCCCAAAACAGCTCCTATGGCAAAGTCGCTCATATCACGCAAGATTTCTAATGAGATGTTCCAGTCGGGAGGCAGGATGATAGAAGCGAAAATGAGTGCTTTCTTAAGAGTGTGAAGGGAAGTGTAGCACTCTTCATTAAAGACGAAAAGGGGTTTCCTTGGCTAGGAGGATTTTTAATGTCCAGGCTATTAGAGAGAAATTTTTGATGAAATGCTTATAGAGCCCGGCGTGGCCAAGGAAACTATGAATCCCCTTTACATCGGTGGAAAGTGTGGGCATAGGGTCATGTTCAGGAGCAAGATAGGGGAAGATGATGGCTTATAACTTTGAATCTAGTCTTTCCCCGATCAAAGACGAATCTTCGTGACAATTTTCTTGCAACCCCATGACAAGATGAGATAGGGATACGCTGCGTATGAACGTTAGGAGTAATCCCTTCTAAGTCTTGGACAGAGTGTCCTAAGACAGGTTGATCTTTCTCCAGAACAGTGAGAATATGTTGAGTTTCGATGTTAGAGGGCATGCCACTAATGGTCACTTGAGTTTGTTTGTCCTTAAAGAGGAAGGCATCCTTCAGTCCAGGGGTAAGAGGCTTAGGCTCGATTGGAGGATGAATTTCTTCTTCCTCCATAAAGAATTCCTCAGGGATAGGTTGCTCTAAGTCTGTCAAAGATGTTGACATGACTTCCTCTATAGGATCAGGATCGGGATCTGCCTCTATAGGTGTGTTCAAGGAATAGGAATAAGAGACTAGGATGAGTTCTTCTCCGATCCTAAGATCTACTAGTTGGTTCCATGGTGTGTTTTCCAAGATTTTTATGATTGGCTTACCAATAAAGATAGAATGTGTGGAATCATGGGGTAGGTCAAAGATGTGGAAATCCATAAAAAGTTCAGGGTCATTAATCTTAATGGTGTGACCCGCAAGATACCTAAACAATCGAGGATCCTTCCCGATCTGAACCTTAGACGCTTTTGAGATGATGACCATGTTTCATCGCGGAGTTGAGCTCGCACCAAAGAGCTAGAAATGATGTTGATTCCGAGGCTCGGGTCGTACCCGATTTCCTTGTCTATGCCCATAACTTCGCAAAATATTCTTGTAACACCCAGCCTTCCACAAGCCGCCCCGCACAGCCCTTCCGAGGTGCGCGCACACGTACACATAGCACCCTGCTTACACTTTCATCCTCGCTTCGTGTAAAAGGGTTAACCCGAATGTGCTATGGCTGGAAGACAAAGGCTTATAAGTGCATCCCGCACTCATGGGCCGGTGCCGGCCATACAAACTGGGCCGGGTGTGACATACACCCCCCTCAAAGAACCTGACGTCCTCGTCGGCGCAACTCACCCACACAGGAAAATATCCAGGAACGTTCCCCTTTGCGCACGATCGTACGTCCAGTGCCGGTGTCATAGTCCATGCCGGTATGCCCTACCTGGGCCACACGCGCCATGCGCCCTATGCCCGCACACTGACCCGTACGCGCAACCGCGAGGGTCGGCTATGATACCATTTGTAACACCCCACCTTCCATGAGCCGCCCGCACAAACCCTTCCGAGGGGCGCGCACGCGTACACATAGCACCCTACTTACACTTTCGTCCTCGCTTCGCGTAAAAGGGTTAACCCGAAGGTGCTATGGCTGGAAGACAAAGGCTTATAAGTTGCCTCCACCCTTACTAAACTAGCAATGTGGCACTAAACACGTGCATCCCGCACTCATATGGGCCACTACCGGGCCATAGAAACTGGGCCGGGTGTGACAATTCTTCGGATCTTCTTGGGCATTTTAAAGACCTCGGTCGAGGCTTCAGCCTCATCTAGCCAATCCCGACTCATGATAGTAGAGAGACATCCTAAATATTGTTTGTGATATTCGAGTTCTTCCTTATCGGGAGGTTGATCCTTTTGCTCTACACGTTGTTCCAATGGGAAACTTGTTGTACTCCCGACGTCATCAAATAGATAATCGTCGAAATCATAGGGAGTGGAGTAGAGTGGATCATAATAATCCAGGCTAGAATATGGTTGTGGTTCAAAATGAGCTTCAGATTCTGATGGAATGGAAGAGCTGATAGATTTGGATTGTGAGTGTATAGGCTCTTCAGGTTCAGTTTAATGTTGCTTCTCTTCTTCATCGGGAAGTTCATAATAAACTCCAGTGTAGGGAGTGTCGTCCAGGATACAATCCAGGATTAGCCTCGCTTCACTGGGGGTCAAATGAGCGAACGACCCTCTTGAACCGGAGTTCAAGAAAGTGGTGGCTACAAGATAGAGGTCAAGGCTGAAATGTTGTAGAACAACAGGTTTTGGTAGGCTTAGGTCCGGTCCTCAGGCCAGAATTTGCTTGAAACGAGCCCAGGCAGCTCCTAACGATTCTCCCTCTAATTGTTTAAAGGTAAGAATTTCGATTCGGAGGCTGGCTACCTTGGAAGCTGGGAATAAATTTAGGTAGAATTTCTCTATGAGAGTTTCCCAACTCCCTTCCATATTTCCGACAGCTAGAGAGTACCATTTCTTTGCTCCTCCTATCAATGAGAACATGAATAGCTTCCATTTAAGCGTCTCTTATGTCGTACCCGCAATGACGAGACACGAACAGAGTTGCTCAAACTCGCACAAATACGTGTATGGACTCTCAGCATTCGTTCCTGAGAACATTTTCTCTTGAACCATGGCTATGAAGCCGGGACGCAGCTCATAGCCGGGTGTCAATATGGGATGTGATGATGGTGGTGGCTCCAAACAATCGCCCTTTGGAGCCGAATGTTGACGTAAGGTAAGAGTGGAATCCATGTGGATGGATGATGGTGGGTGTGGTAACCCATGTTTTAAAACCATTAAATTAAAAAGGAATAGCAGCAGTTTTTGACTTTAAAACACCATTTGACATAAGTCATCAAACTCCTGTTAACCAACAATAAACCAATGTGACCAAAAACAATTTGTCAATTTCTTGCACTCTATAAAGTGGTCATGGACATAAGCATGTTTATTTTAGAAACAAACCTATAGGGAGGTTAGGAACAAAAGTTCAATTTAATTTAATTACAAATTTTGAATTCAAAGCTTATTTGAATAGGATTTGAAAATCACTTTGCTTTTGTATGATCTAGTACTTAAATAAAAAATCGTACAACATGAAAGTTGGAGAGAATAAACTTTGACACAACTTCCATTTTGGGAGATTTAGGTGTTTCAATAGAAATTCAGAAGCAATCGCTAGTCAACTGCAGTTTCCCCGGTCAAACTCTCTCTTTCTCCCTCCCCTGTTTTTCCATCCTGTCGTGCTCGTGCTCCAGCCGTGACCCTGGCGCGACACCGCGCCGCCGCACGGCACCGCCGGCCATCCCACGCACCAGGCCGAGCCAAACCTAGAGCCTGGCACGTTCCCCGCGAAGCCGACCCCACGTGCCAGCCTCTTCTTCCCCACTCGCCAGCGCATGAACCCGTTCCGCAACGCCACGCCCGCGCGTCCACCGCGCCGCACGCCCGAGTCGACCGTCGTAGCCCGTCGTCTCCACGTGGCCGGTGACGCCTGGCCGTTGCGTCGCGCCGAGCCACTGAGCAACTGCGACGCGACCATACCGCCCGACCTCCCCACTCGCGCACGGCAGCGATCTTGCTCCTCTGCCGCGCATCGGCAGCGGCCAATGCCGCAGCGCCCTGACGCGCCCAATCCACCATGCACCGAGCCAAACATCAAGCCGCAACTCCTCGACCACTCGCTCGCGCACGCGATCCCCCTCGTCCGTGCCCGTATCGCCCTCCCCCAGCTCGACCGTGCCACGCGGATGCCGAGCTCTGCTAATGGCAGCATTAACATCGAGGAAGCTCCTCAACGCCGTTCCATGCCCCTACGGCCATCTGGACCCTGTTGGCGGTCGTTACAACCCAAATCCGACCACCAATACTCGGGAATAAATGAGGTTTTATGGAACATTCCATGTACTTAGGTTTTATTTCTAATAAAGTTCCACGAGTTTTGGTGGGTGTCACTTGTGCAGGTACAACTACGACAAATACGTGCTATTGGGGCCGAAAATGACCGGATCGGCCGAACGACTCCGTTCGGCCGGTTACCCCCCTTAGCCGTACAAGTCACCGGAAGCCGTCCACGTCAATTATGACCGAGCAACCACATCACACGCCACGTGGACGACCGCCATCTCACCCCGAAGCACCGACACGTCAACTTGGGCCACACGACATGAATCCCTTCAGAAGAAGGCGGCCCAAGACATCCAGGGCACAGAGGCGGTGCAGGGGAGGGCCGGCCATAGGCCGGGCCTGTTCGGCCGAACAGAGGCGGTTCGGCCGAACAGCCCCCAGGCTAGCACCGCCTCCCAGGGGTTAATCCTGGCCCTTGGAGCCTAGGACGGTGGGATAGAGGTTTCGGCCGAACCCTCTGGTTCGCCCGAACCGCCTCCCTCGGCCGAAACGGCCGGCAACCGCCATCCAACTCCCTTGGCGGTTACTCTACCCCCAACCGTCCTTTGGCACTATAAATAGAGGGTCACACTTCACTTGTAAACACACACCAAGCCAAGGAGGTCATTTCCACTTTCATTCTAGTAGAGTTAGGATAGTTTAGTTGGGAGTTAGAGTTGAGTCAAGCTTTGCCTCGGAGGTTCCGGAGTCGTCTTCAGAAGCTTTGGTATCAGCTCTTGTATCTTTTACTTTTCCTTTTGCAAGACTTTGAGTTATCAATATAGTTATCTTTATCTTATTACTTTTGTCATTTATAGCTTGCTTCTACTTTATTCTAGTTGCAACTATATCTTGTTTAGACTATAGTTAGTTATAGTTCTAGTGCTTGTAGTCTTGTTTAAGTCTTTGTCTTGGCTGGTCCTTCGATCTTGCTTGATACTGGAGGTGAATTGTCACCAAGAGTATTGACAAGGTTACTTGCTCTTGCTAGCAGAGTAAGTAGTTGTTGACTAGTGTAGGAGTGGTTCCTAGCCTAGCCAGTGGCCTTAGAGTATTCCCGTCGCAACAGAGGTGGTAGCCGTGAGCTGGTGACAGCCCTTTCGGTCTTCGTAGCCCATCACGTTAGTTCCGGTCCGTAGGATCCCCCAGTTGGGAAATAGTGGCACTCCTTCTCATCCCTTTCCGTGTGTCATCGGTTCCCTTGTCCCAAAGTATCCAGGAGTCTAGTCGTCTATCTCTTCTCGTTGTCCTCCCAACTATCTATCTCTTCTCTCCCTTACCTGAGTATCCCTTGAGCTGTGTGTCCGGTATATCCACTCCTATCCAATACCGTTATCCCCTATCTTATCTAGTCGTGTACCCTTCTCTGATAGTGTCGAATATCTGTTCACTAGTATTCTTGCTAAAGCTTCCCTGCCGAAATATAAATTACGATACCTCGGGATACTCCCAGGTGAAGTGCTACAGCGGTGATTCTGTGCGCTTACAGAATATTTATATATTTTACTAAGCCATAAGGAAAACACTCCTTACCCCAGTACCAGGATTTTCAATTCTGATATTGGATCGTAAGAAGTGTCAACAGACCCCAAGGCTTCGTCGTTAAGCCTCCATCCTCCCTCCTATAGCCTATAAAAGCACCCCCAGGCTGCACATTGGCGCCGCCGAGCTCGCCGTTGCCATTCCCGCCGCTCTACCGCCGCCGATCCAGCTTGTCGTGAGCAGCACCCTCCGCACCACCAAAGCCCAAACCGACGCCACCATGGAGCTCCCTGACACCTAGCGCAGCTCCCCGGCCACTCAAACTCCTGTCCCTGCCGGCCAAGGACCCCATTGTTAAATTTTAAAACTTGAAGGGACATGAATGTAAGAAACCAAGGACTGAACCGTAAAATATGAGTTAAGTTTTTGGTTTGAACACAGTGAATTTTGAAAATAGATTAAAAATCGTATAAGAATCATAAAAATGCAAACTTAATTTTTTGGGGTTCTGTGAGTCTGGTACACACTTTTGCAAAGCATGCACAGATTTTTTTGTGTTGTTTTCAAATGAAAAATCATTCTATGGTAAGTTACTTTTGTGGATAACTTGAGCTACACAGAAGCTTTGGGTCTAAATTTTGGATATGTTATTCCTCACTGTATGTGTAGCTCACTGTTCAAAAATCGCCAAAAAATATGAACACTAGCTCCTGTTTTGTATTTATTTCCTTTACAAGTCGTGCTGTAATAAAACATTTGTGTAAATTTATCTGCTCAGTAAAATAGGCTCAACTTTTTATGGTAGGTAAGTGATGATGTTAGTAGTGATCAGTAAATTTTATAGCTAAATACAGTAGGTTCTACTATCTGAGTTTGAATAAAAGATTAAAATGTTAATTTTGCTAAATGTGTAGACATGAACATATGGTATGATGCAAACCTTTCACCCATGTCTTGCTTTTCTGTTTCCTTTATGTAATGCTACTGTTAAGCTTTATATATGTACACAATCACCATCAAAAAGAAAATAAAAGAGAATCACCTCATCTACAACACTACTTTTGTGAGTATGAAATAATTTTGTTTTGTTATCTAGGTGAATATGGCCACAATCCCACCCCATGATTTTTGGTAAGTTTAATAACCAGTTTTGTTTATACAAGTGTTTAATTAAAATCCTATAAACGTGCATTTCATGTAGACTCTAACATCGCTGACGGGAACTACACCCTCATGCCGGAGAACGAGGAGCCAGAAGGAGCCTTGAACTCGACCGAGACCGAGAAAGACCCGAACGAAGGTTTGGAAGGGCCCAAGGCCAGCATTGAAACGGAAGGCAAGCACCGGAGCATAACCCGGTTTATTCTAAAAACTGCACACCAATTCTATATTTAATTTCTTATGGTTGTGCATTAGGTCTAAGAGTTGTTTAAAACCTTAGTTGCATTATCCATACGATCCCAAGTGGCTTACAAATAGAGTTTCGTAATAATGGCTATGCTAATAAATACCCGGTAGAAGTTGAGTGATTTCCTGTCACTCGCGAGTTATAGGAGTTGATGTGTTTACTTATGTTGGAATCACAAGGATTGATGGGCAGGGCTTGGGATTGATTATTTGGGTGGATGTTGATGCCCCGTCCGTCTAGTTAAAATTTTGCTATGGTCGAAATGTGTCGGCGTTAGTGGTCAAGCTTTTGAACGTACTAAACACATGATGAGAAATATGGTAATCAGTAAGCCCATGTACCTGATTGAACCGGGGCGTGGCTTTAGCCCGCTACCCCTGAAATGGGATTCCTTTGCCTGCAGCATATGGGTACAAGTGCGGCCACGGCACGGCGTCGTTCCGGGGACCATTGGGGCCTTGTATCCAAGGGATGCGGGGTCTGTACACAAACCGGGGATTGATGAGAACGGTTGATAATGTGTCGACCCGTAGTGGTCATGCATGTCGTGTGTTTAGGTCCACCTTGTAAGGTTAACAAATCGATTCGAATCGTCTGTCTCTCGCAGCTACTGAGACTGCTTGATCACAATTTTGCACTGTGTAACAAGTTGAACATGAGCTGGATATTGGATCTATGTTGTTCCTTAATTTGCTTGTACAACATGCTTTTTTAGTATAAATGCTCATTTAGAATGGTTATATCCACTGGAATCTTGAAAATAAAAATTGAAAGAAAGGATCCACTTATAGATGCTTTTGGCAAAAAAACTCCTCAGCCAAAAAGCCTGGCATGTCTAGAATTTTCTATTTGTCGGGTAAGTCTTGCTGAGTATTAGTATATTTAGCCTTGATTGTGGCTAATTTTTCAGGTACTCTAAATCAAATGGTTGCTAGTCTGATTTGGCCAACCCAGCTCCCTCCGGGTTGGTCAGTCGAGTGGGACCCGTCCTCAGATGGCGAGGAATGAGGTGAATGATGTCATGAGAGGCTTCCTCGTGATGTCATTAGTTTCGGCGAATAAATTTCATTTGCTTCCGTTGTTTTCCTTTGAACTCTGAACTACTTCATTTTGAACTCGGTTTGTAATAATGGCAAGTGAACCACCTTGATGTAGTAAATGGATTGATGTAATCCCTGGGCTCGTCTTCATACGAGTATTGGTATGCTTTGTTTCGATCTCGAAATACGTGGTTGCATCGGGTGAAACCCGACAGACAGCTGTCTTCATCCAATTTAAGTGTTGGATCGCATTTAAGGCGATATAAGAGCACTTTTGCTGGGTTGGGATGAGCGGTTCTGCCACAGCTGGTATCAGAGCCGAAAAGCTACACCAGGGAAAGCAACAAGCCTTAACATGTGCTTTTCGATAAAACTTACCCACAAAAGTTATGTTTTACAAAAGGCGTTGGCTCATTAAGGAAAAAGATAGAACCTGAAGCCCTAGGGGATGATGGGAATAATCAGGTGGCTACTAATTTATAAACTGACTTCCAGCACATTTACTTTCAAGCAAGTTACTTTCATGTAACTACGCAACTACGCCGTGGTAAGTAGGTAAGCATTCTGGTACTCATAGTCGGTTAGGCTCGCACACGTGTTTTATATGGGCGCCTATCCTACCGCGCGGTGCGCAACAGGATGCGACTCAAGCTTAATTCAAAATAGCTTGTCGCCACCGGCTGCAGGTGATAAGGTTGTAGTGATCCCCCGATCATTAAAATTGGACCCATTTTAGTATGCGGTGCATCCATGGGTAGTTAATATGTTGCCTGAGTCAGGAACATATGAATAGTGTCCATGCATTGTAGAACGCATGGATGCCAATCCTATAAGGGATGGTAATGAATGTGGACGCTTTCGTGAGTGCTGGTACGAAAGGTTCAAATGGATATATCTTGTTTTTCGATGCAGGTACACTAACTATGTTAGCTTAAGGACGAGTAGTGCTTCGGCTAGTTATTATAGGGAGTGACGTACAAATGCCACCGAAATAATGCCTAAATCCAAATTTATTTGGATAGTGAGATCATGAGAGGACGAATAGGCCATTATGCATCATGTTGTGAATTCCCCAAAATGCAAGTGGTTTCACAAAAATATTTAGTGGGTAAACCGATGAAATGAAAGCCATCAGCGAAAAATCACTAAACGCTTACTTTATGCCCTCAATGGTTATGTATATTTCTTGCTGCGAATTACTGAAAACCATGTTTGAGAAGACTATGTAAAATCTGTGAGAAATTAACTTATTGATCTGCTATAAAAATTGGTTACAATACCCAAAATGTGGCTGTATCTTGTCTTTTAAAATAGAAATAATTTTTGCTCCAATAATATCTTGTTGATAGAACTGCTGTTTACTTGTTTTTGCTGTACCTTCTATTTCTCAGTATGTCTGCAATTGTGTTGTTTCAAGTTAAGCATGATTAGTCAAGATACCACTTAATACAAATTCTTAATCTCTGTTCCTTGAAACCATACAGTCAGCAGCCACCAAATACGGTCTTTTCCTACACCTTTTGGTCTGAACTTATATTTAGAAATGCAACTTCACTTTTAATTTGGGCTGGTTAATGTTCAAAAATGTAGAAAAAGGTTATAAGCTCTTAAAGGTCTAGATCCATGAGACATAAGTGCATCTGTCCAGTACCTGTAAACAAAAACCTTAAGCTATCAAATTGGTTCAGATTTGACCATTACCATTGAAAGGTCCTGTACATTTTCTTTCAATTAGTAATCAGTCAAAAAGAAAAAAAATGGTGAATGAAAAACTTGCTCAAATAATTTTGTAGGATCACCATTTTGGTGTTGCGAGTACTTGTGTAATGTTAGCAGCTTATTTAAATTAAAAAAAATTTGCATGCTGATTGACTGTATAATTTCAGAGGTGTAACTGAATTATAGTTAACTCAAAACCTGCAACAACACTAGCAAGCCAAGTAAAATCTAAATAACCTACAGGTGTTTAATAAGCGTGTAAGCCTTGCTTAGAAATGTTGTCATATAACCATGTCATGAAGCTGTAGCTAGAAATGAAGTTGGGTATACACTAATCATATTTTTTGGCAACTTAGATACTAAGTACCATTATTGGTCAAACTGCGAAATCCTGTCAGGTTTAGCCTGAGTTCTGTAATTTAATATTTCGATCACTTAAAACTGGTTCCTGGTAAATGTGACCAATAAGAAGGTTGTTTGTTATAGAGTTGCTTTGGTGCTGTCAAAATTTTGTGTCATTTGGACAACTGTACTGGGAGTTAGGCCTAAAACAGTAAAAGTAGGTCTGCCTGAGAATAGTCAGAGAGTGCTGAATAACTATTGCTGTGCTTAAAAAGTTTCTGAGTATTAATTTTTCGACCCTCAAAAACTCATTTCTGGAAAAAATGATCAACATGAAAAATGTTCATCTAGGAATGGTCTAGCTGCTATCAAAAATTGGTGGTAATTGGATAAGTGAGCAGAGAGATATGATCAAACTTATAGCACCATGTCGGTCTGAAATTTTCAGGAAAGATTGAAATAGATAGAGGCATAAATTGGGGTATTAAAAGGACATTATTGGCTATACCAAAGGATAAAGAAATTGTTCTTACTTAACTTAGTAGTGTTTTTGCAAGAATACAGGCGATTTAAGGATAGATCCTATCAGATAGGTCAGGTGTCCAAACTGCTGTCCAAAAGTGAGCGTTTCTTATCAGAAATCATTAATACACCTTATCTCACACCTTGGCCTCATGAATTGCAGATGGACAACCTGGTTTTCTTTGAAATCGACGGGCAGGGCCGGGTACACTCCAACTGCCTACACATGGAGGGATTCCCGGCTATCCTTTGGAGCGTGCTCAACTCGGTGGGATACAATATTCCACCAATGAAAGGATGGGGGGTACCCTGCTGGCCGCCCCTACGAAGAGATGGGGGTACCCTGCTGCCACATGCAGCTTACGGTTCCACCCCATCCGGAACAGCCGGAGTGGCCCCCCCTTAATTTGGAAATCTTGGGATATGGTCTAGAGGATGCTTGGGAAACTGCTGCACTTACGGCACTCACAAATTTTTGCCATCACCATCCTCATTTGGTAGCAGTAAACCCAATTGGGCTATTTCCCGCAGCAGATGAGCATGACCCTTTGTGGCTGGACCGTATCAGCCATCTGGAGCTGTTAGGGTACCTCTGCCCTCAGGAGACAATCCTCACATCCACACGATGCATGAATGCATTGTATAGGCTGCAAGCTTGCCAAGGAGTGGCGGTGGCCCATCTCTCCAACCTAGCACAAGCCAATTTGATGATTGGAGATGGTCAGGCTCAAATTGCTCAACTCACCGCCCAAGTGGGTGTGTTAGAGATGGAGGCCGAAGGTTTGGCGGATGAAGTAAATGAAAGGATTGAAATGAACGACCTACTGCAGGACCAAGTCCATGACCTACAAGCAGATTTAGCGGATGCAAATGAGGAGATTGCCCAACTTCAGGGGCAGCAGGCACAGCAGGTTCCCCCTGAGGTTTAGGACTTGGAAGGGGAGGAACCGGAAGCAGTAGATGAAGCATCAGACATCGAGTTCGAGCCGGGGGCATGATAGCATTGAGGGAAAAATATAACTCTAGTGCAGCCTAGTTTCAGTTAGGAAGTAGTTAACATCTAGTGGTGTTTAGTCGCTAGTGCACAAACTCCTCCTAGATTAGCCTAACTTTTGGACAGTGGGATGTAGGCTAACTTAGAGTTGAGTTACTCTTTTGTAATTAGTGCACGAGGTTGTAATTATTTGTTAACGGGGCCTGTCCCGAGGAACCTCTATTTGTAACTATGTGGAACTGCCCTACTCGCAGCTGAACCGAAACAATGTCGTTAGACGTGCTTCCTCGCAAATCTGGGCTTGGTGATGAATACCAAAGTTGTGGGTTATGTTATAATCTGTGTGATGACAAATTTCAGCATAATTAATGTAGCCTAGAATAAATTAGGTTAATATTTCTAAAGTGCACTTTTCTGAAAAACTGCAGCACAGCAGAACCATAATTAATTCTTTCTATCACTTTCGCCTTTGAATCTCACCCAGGCCCGAATACCAAAAATGTTGTAAATCATGTGGACTGTCTACCCACCAAATTTCAGAATTGTTTGATCATTCTACATAAAGTTATGTCCTAATTACTACAGTTGACCACTGAAATTTCAGATAAAACAACAGGGTATAAAAATCCAGTTTGGCCTATCTTAATCATGGAATTGGTTCCTAAGTTGAATATCAAAATTTAAGATGCTGAGGTTTTCTAGCTACATAGAAAAGATAATTTTTTTTGGATGAGTAGAACTGAAGATATGAAGTTATTTTCGAAATACAATGCTCTGTCCAAAAATTTTTCTGTGAGCATCGTACAATTCATTAATGTCTCTCATTAATTCCTATGAAGAGTCAGATATTATTGGGACCATTGGACTAATGAGAAGACTTTGAATTTCAGATGGTGGGTCCCAAAAGGCAAACGCCATTGGGGTTTAATGGAGCAGGAGGGAGTGGGCAAAACCCACCCTCCATGGAGGCGTTCATGGCTGCTCAAGTAGAACTACTACAGCAGTTAGTCCAAGGCCAACAACAACAGAGGGGCAGCTACGTATAAAGATTTTTTGGACATCAAGCCTCCCATATTTAGCCAAGCTGAAGAGCCTCTGGATGTGAATGCTTGGATTCGCACTATTGAATCCAAGTTTTCTTTATTGACAGCTCCTTGTTCAGATGAAAACGAGGTCGCTATGCTGCACAGCAGCTTCGCAGTACGGCTCGCTTGTGGTGGGAAAGTCATTTTACTTCATATCCTGCCGGCCATGTTGTGACATGGACGGAATTCAAAGATGCTTTCCGCGATCACCATATTAAAGAAGGATTGATGGAGAGAAAATTAAATGAATTCCTCACTCTCACTCAAGGAACCCGCACTGTGCTGCAGTATTCACAGGCTTTCAACGGTCTTTGTCAATACGGGTTATAATGTTGACACTGATGCCAAGAAGCATGATCATTTCCGCCGTGGACTTAATACCAAGCTCAAAGAACGCCTCGACCCTATCAAGGCGAACACTTACAACGAGCTGGTGAATCTGGCCATCACTCAGGAAGATTGTATCATGGCACACCGTGCTGAGAAGAAGAGGAAGGCACCATCCGGATCCTCGAGTGCTCCACCACGGAGGTATCCGTTTGTGCGTAATGCTCCTTCGAATGCTGCTCAGAGGCCTCCTCCTCGGGGGCGCTGGATTGTCAAGCCACCACCACAGCAGGGAAATTTTCGGCCATCAAATCCTCATCCTAATGGCCCAAGGCCGAATGTGCAGCAGCCAAGTCGTTCTGGAAATTTCAATCATTGCTTCAATTGTGGGAGTACTAATCATTTTGCTCGAGAATGCCCCAGAACAGGCAGCAGAATAAGGCCCAAGGGTCAAAGCCCAGCAGCAACAACAACAAAGGCAAGAGGCCGGTCGTGCAGGTGCGCCAAGGGCGACTGAACTTCACCACTCTCGCTGATCTTCCCGAGGGTGCTCCAATTATGACGGGTACATTTTCTATTCAGAATCGGCCTGCAGTTATTTTATTTGATTCAAGAGCCTCACATAGTTTTATCAGTACAAAGTTTAGTGGAAAATGTGGTCTAGGTTTCACTCATACAAAAAGTGCATATATGATCAGAACACTGGGTGGAAAAATTGCTTCTAATCAAATCACATGTCGTGCGCCACTTAAGGTGGACAGTCAAATCATTCCAACTGATCTCATTATTCTAGGAATTGAGGACATAGATGTTATCTTGGGTATGAATTGGATGACTCAACATGGAGTCACTCTAGATATTATGGCACGAGCCGTTGAAATCAACTCACCCACACATGGAATCACTACTCTTTATCTGCCACGTCAAAAATGCATAAACTCTTGTGCATTTGCAATGAAAGAAATACAACTAGAAGATATTCATGTGGTATGTGAGTATGTTGATGTTTTTCCGGACGATTTACCTGGAATGCCACCAGACAGGGACATTAAGTTTGTCAATGAATTACAGCCAGACACTGCTCCCATATCAAAAAGACCTTATCGAATGCCACCAAAGGAACTAGCTGAATTAAAAATCCAACTACAAGAGCTTCTAGATAAAGGTTATATTCGACCTAGTTCCTCACCTTGGGGTTATCCCGCCCTCTTTGTAAAGAAGAAAGATAACAGTCTTAGGTTGTGTGTAGACTACCAGCCTCCCAATGCAGTCACCATTAAAAATAAGTATCCATTGCCTCGCATTGACCTTCTTTTCGATGAGCTAGTGGGAGCTAAGGTCTTTTCAAAAATTGATCTCTGTTCTGGCTATCACCAAATCAAAATCCGGCAAAGTGTTATTCCTAAGACTGCCTTCTCTACTTGCTATGGGCTGTATGAGTACCTGGTGATGTCATTTGGTCTCACTAATGCTCCAGCTTATTTCATGTATCTCATGAATTCAGTCTTTATGCCAGAACTTGATAAATTCATCGTGATTTTCATTGACGATATTCTCATATATTCCAAAAATGAAGAACATGCTCGGCACCTTCACATTGTTCTTCAGCGTCTTCGTGATCATCAGCTTTATGCTAAATTCTCCAAGTGTGAATTTTTGCTAAAAAGTGTAAAATTCTTGGGGCACACCATCTCAAGTGATGGAATTGCTGTTGATCCCAGCAAGGTGCAAGAAGTGATGGATTGGAAGCCGCCCACTTCAGTTCATCAAATTTGGAGCTTCCTAGGTCCAGCAGGGTATTATCGTCGGTTTATACCAGACTTTTCAAAAATTGCTTAACCCATGACTGAATTGCTGAAGAAAGGAGTCAAGTTCGTATGGAGTGAAAAATGCATGGAAGCCTTCCACACTCTAAGAAAACTCTTGACTTCAGCACCCGTTCTAGCTGAACCAGACAACTCAAAGCCATTCGATGTCTATTGTGACGCTTCGGGTACTGGACTCGGATGTGTGCTCATGCAAGAGCGTCAGGTTATTGCTTATGCATCACGGGCCCTTCGTCCACATGAGAAGAATTATCCTACACATGATCTTGAGCTAGCGGCAGTTATTCATGCCTTAAAAATTTGGAGGCATTATCTCATGGGAAATCATTGCAACATCTATACCGATCATAAAAGTCTTAAATATATTTTCACTCAAGCTGATCTGAATTTAAGACAAAGACGGTGGTTGGAATTAATTAAAGACTATGATCTGGAAGTACATTACCACCCTGGGAAGGCAAATGTGGTAGCAGATGCACTTAGTCGAAAGGCTCATTGTCATTGTTTTTCCGTAGAGAAAATATCGGAAACCATATGTCAAGAAATGAGGAAACTCAATTTGGAAATTGTTCCTCAAGGTAGCCTGAATCACATAGCACTTGAGCCTACTTTGCAAGATCAAGTGATCCTAGCACAATTGAAGGACAAGGGCATTAAAATAATCAAACATAAATTGTCACAAGAGGATCCTAAATATAAATGTTTCCACCAAGATTGGAAGGGAGTTTTATGGTTTGAAGATCGCTTAGTCGTTCCAAAGAACCTAGAACTCCATAAGCAAATCTTAGATGAAGCACACTGCTCCAAGTTCTCTATTCATCCAGGTAGTAGTAAAATGTATCGAGATCTCAAGAAACAATTCTGGTGGACTAGGATGAAAAGACAAATTGCTAAATATGTGTTGGAATGTGACACCTGTCAAAGGGTAAAGGCAAGCCACCTATCCTGGTGCTCGCAACTTTTCCCGGGATTTACCGACGCTATGCGTTAAGTGGTAAGCGGCGTTCCCGTCGACAACGAGGCGCCATTGGTGACTTCAGGAATCTCCAGATCTGCCGGGTGCCCAGTCCTTCAGAGGTGCTCATAGGGGTAGGGTTTGCGTACCTGTATTCACAGGTGTGAGTGTGGTGCTCAGCCTACCATCCACAGTCTGATGGTCAAACTGAAAGGGTAAATCAAATTCTTGAAGACATGCTTCGTGCGTGTGTTCTTCATTATGGCAAAAATTGGGACAAATGTCTACCTTTAGCAGAATTCTCTTATAACAACAGCTATCAAACCAGTTTGAAAATGGCACCTTTTGACGCATTCTATGGCCGAAGGTGTCGGACACCATTAAGCTGGTCCCAAGTAGGAGAACGAAGAGTGTTTGGACCAGACCTAGTAACTGAAGCGAGGTCAAGGTTATTCAAAAACATCTCCAAGCAGCTCAATCAAGGCAAAAGAGCTACTTTGATAGAAGATGTACCCCTTTAAAATTCAAAGTTGGTGATTACGTTTATATTAAAGTATCACCAACGAAGGGTGTACAGAGATTTGGGATCAAGGGAAAATTAGCCCCGAGATACATTGGACCGTATGAGATCATCAAAGAATGTGGCCCAGTGGCTTATCAAGTGAAACTCCCTGATCAATTATCAGCTATTCATGATGTTTCCCATGTCTCTCAAATCAAAAAGTGCCTTCGAGTCCTAGACGAAGTGATTGAACAGAAGGAAGTGTGGATAGAACCAGATCTATCATATGTGGAATTTCCTATTAAAATCCTTGATCGGAAGACGGCAAGTGGTAAAACTGTTTAAGGTACAATGGAATCATCATACTGAAGATGAAGCCACATGGGAAACCAAAGAGTTCCTTAACAAAAATTTCCGGGGATTTCTTCTCGTACACGAAGGTACGACTATTCCATAGATCCAACTATCTCCAATCTTGAGACGTGATTTCTTTTAAGGGGGGTAGGCTATGGTAACCCACGTTTTAAAACCTTCAAATTAAAAGGAATAGCAGCAGTTTTTGACCTTAAAACATCATTTGACATAAGTCAAACTCCTGTTGACCAACAATAAACCAATGTGACCAAAAACAATTTGTCAATTTCTAGCACTCTATAAAGTGGTCATGGACATAAGCATGTTTATCTTAGAAACAAACCTATAGGGAGGTTAGGAACAAAATTTCAATTTAATTTAATTACAAATTTTGAATTCAAAGCTTATTTGAATAGGATTTGAAAATCACTTTGCTTTTGTATGATCTAGTACTTAAATCAAAAATCGTACAACATGAAAGTTGCAGAGAATAAAATTTGACACAACTTTCATTTTGGGAGATTTTGGAGTTTCAATAGAAATTCAGAAGCAATCGCTAGTGAACTACAGTTTTCCACGGTCAAACTCTCTCTTTCTCCCTCCTCTGTTTTCCCTTCCTGCCGCGCTTGCGCTCCAGCCGCGACCCTGGCGTGGCACCGTGCCGCCGCACGCCACCGCCGGCCATCCCGTGCACCAGGCTGAGCCAAACCTAGAGCCTGGCACGTTCCTCGCGAAGCCGACCCCACCCGCCAGCCTCTTCTTCCCCGCTCGTCCGCGCACGAACCTGTTCCGCAACGCCGCGCCCGCGCGTCTGCTGCGCCGCACGCCCGAGCCGACCGCCACAGCTCTCCATCTCCACGTGGCCAGTGACACCTGGCCGTTGCGTCGCACCGAGCCAGTGAGCAACTGCGACGCGACCATACTGCCCGACCTCCCCACTCGCGCACAGTAGCGATCTTGCTCCTCTGCCGTGCACCGGCAACGGCCAATGCCGCAGCGGCCCAACACGCCCAATCCGCCATGCACCGAGCCGGACAACAAGCAGCAGCTCCTCGACCACTCGCTCACGCATGCAATCCCCCTCGTCCGTGCTAGCATCGCCCTTCCCCCAGCTCGACCGTGCCACGCGGTCTCCGAGCTCTGCAAATGGCGCCATTAACGTCGGCGAAGCTCCTCAGCATCGTTCCATGCCCTGATGGCCATCTGGACCCCAAGGCTTCGATGTTAAGCCTCCAACCTACCTCCTGTAGCCTATAAAAGCACCCTCAGGCTGCACATTGGCGCCGCCGAGCTCGTCGTTGCCATTCCCGCCGCTCTGCCGCTGCCGATCCAGCTCATCGTGGGTAGCACGCTCCGCGCCACCAAAGCCCAAACCGACGCCACCATGGAGCTCCCTGACACCTAGCGCAGCTCCCCAGCCATTCAAACTCCTGTCCCTGCCACTCTAGAGCTTTTCCCCCATTTCGTCGTCGCCGCCGTCCGCCGCCTCCACGCGGGCAGCTGCGTACCGGTCGTCACATCCTAAACCGAGAACAACACCAGACTCCTCATCTCCCCACGAAGCTAGCCAACCCGTCGTTCGAGCCCGTAGACCATCCATGGTGCCGGCGTGAGCTCGACGGAGCTGCTAGATCCACCGCACCGCCGTCCGCCGCCGTCGAGCCGTCTTCGACCTCAAGACCTACCCCAATTGACTTGGGGTAAGCCACTGAACCTTATAGACTAGATCAAGTCGAGTCTTGGGGCCCACATCACCGGAATCAAACTAGCGCCACCGCCGGCCGACCAGGGACCCATTGTTAAATTTTAAAACTTGAAGGGACGTGAAACGAACCGGATTCCCAATTACGAGAATCCGACTCCTTGTACCATTGTGATAGTCCTAGGAACAACAGCTATCACGTACAGAACTCATTTCAGCGGAAATCACAGCCATACATTGATTATGGGCCATCAAACATGATATAGATACATAACGGTAAGGTACAAGCCCTCTGGGCTAAACGACAAAAGGGAAACACTACGCAGCAGATAGCTATAAGCTTCTGGTGCTTCGGGCCTTCACCTCCACAGGCATCCTTGAGCGCAGCGCACAGCCCTCATTTGCATCATCCGTCGTGGTTGATCTTGTACTCGGAGTCTTCTCCTGTGTACCCAAAGACTGTCCCCAAGGAAATGGGACAAGTCCACATCACCAACCATAATATGCAGCAAAGCTTTATAGTGGCCTATACTAGTAATAAAATATTCAAGAAGATTAAGCTGGGGTTTCCTAAGCACAAGCAGCAGCAAAAACCCAGTTCATCTCATCCCCAAACACCATTCCTCACAACCACATACTCTCCCCAAACCACCCATCATTCTCACAACCACATCGGGCTCGTCCTGCCTCAACAGGTTCCCGCAATAAACATCCACCAACTCCTTTCAGTCACTAGTCGACTCGGTGAGGTCCCTCCCCACCTTGTCTCAACAGCCTCAGCTGGTCCAACCTCTCATAACCCTAATCAAGGATAAGGTAAGAAAGCAGAATCCCATGCTAATCTGGAGGGATCATATGCGAGGTCGTCCATGACCGTGGACACAGCTATACGTATAGTTTTCACTCTGCAGAGGTTGTACTCCAGGAACCACCCGGGCTGCGAGCTGGTGCCCCAGCTCGAGACGCAGCCCACAGCAAAGACCCTATAAAGCAACGATACCATCATGCTTCCCTGGGCTCGGGAAACATCCGCACGCTAACATCTGCCCTAGGGATGTGAAACCTTCCCACCGGGGCCAGTCGGGGGCAGTGGTAGATCAGGGAGACTACGCCGCAACGAGTCCCCCTTACACATATCAAGCTCGATCCTCCTACAGTCCTGGTACCGCACTAGATAGGCTTGCTGGAACCCTCCCCATTCTGTGTAGATGGTGAGCACTGTAATTCCCACTTCCGAAAGGCATCCTGATGCGGTCCTTAATTGTCGGTAAGGCGAGTATCAGCATCAAAAGCGATCCACCGCAACGGTCCGCAATCGGCACCCATTACAGGTATGGCCACCCAAACTCCTCAAGTACTCCTCAAGTACCAACATCAAAGAACCATGTACCCGCAACAGGTACTCCGTAGGAACTGTCCGAGTTCAGTTCCCAAGCACCCCGGTCAGACGATCGGGTTGTTATCACTCGCCTCCACCGCCTAGCTGCACTACTCCTCTCAAGCCACCCAACTCACGCCAAGAAGATCAATCACAACCATCCCAACACATGCAAGCATAGCATTCTCATATAGTGGATACTAGGTGGCAAGGATACAGGATAGATAAAAGGCAGTGCAGGCATATTATCATCATGCGAGTAAAGTAAAGCGCTAGCATATTAGTTTGCATGTCTAATAGGTATTTCAGAGAATGGCTGGGCGTGAACCTGGGCATTGCTTGTCCTCTTCATTCCGGTAGTTGATGTAGTCGCCAGCATCCTTCCGCGACTCCGGAGCTCCTAATTACGCGGAAATAAAATAAAGATGGAAACTACTAACAAAGAAACACCAAAACAACGAAGCAAGAACACTCAAACAACACCAAACTCTACACTAACGTGTAGGTCATGATTTTAGAAAAATATAGAAACTGGTTTCATATTTTTCTGAGCTACTGTTGATTTATTATGAATTTTCTAAGTTCAAATCATTTTATGAAAATATTAAATAATTCCGAAAAGAAAAAACACTCAGGTTGGGACACGTGGAAGCAACAGAGCATGCCATGTCATCACTGCTGACGTCAGCATGACGTCATCAGTGGGATCGGCTTTGCTGACGTCATCGTGGGCCCGGATGACGTCAGCGTTGACTTGGTCAACGTTGACCAGTCAAAGGTCAGTGGGTCAGCGGGGTCAGCAGGGCCCACTGGTCAGTCACCTAGGTCGCTGTCAGGTGGGGCTAGGCTGTCAGCGCGGGAGGAAAAAGAAAAGGATTAAAGGCATCGCGGGCTGGTCATGGGCCGAAAGATCTGGGCCAGAAGAGTTCATGGTGGTAAACTAGACTTGGGTGCAAACTTTAGGCCCACGGGTTGGAATTTGCTGGGCGCTGGCTCGGTGGACTGGGTCTTTGTACACCGAGAGGAGGGTCCACGGTGGACCGGGTTCACAGGTGCACGGTGCACCGGGCTCATAGGATCAGGTGTGGCCGCGCTTGGATCCTCTGTGGTTGGCTAGCTGGGTGTTGGTGTGGTCCGATCTGTGGCCGATCGCCGCACGACGCGCGCGCGACGGCGTTCGCGCGACGTGGCCGCAGCGCGGCGGCGCTGCCGCTCTGGCTCACCGGACGGTTTCGGATCGACGGCCTTTGGCTCGGGTAGAGGTCGGCAAGGCTCGGCTTCAAGGGAGGAAACTTGGGCTAGGGTTCGCGAAGGTGGATGGCAAGGAGGAGAGGGGCTCCGACCGGCGTAGTGACTCCCCGACGTTGGGGGCGTAGCGGATGGCCGGTGCACTGCGGTGGCCAGAAAACGGGGTGCAGGGCTGCGGGTGGTTTGGCTCTAAAAGAAGGCGAGCGCTAAGCACGGCGAAGCGGCTTGGCACACACGCGCGCGGGTGAGGGTCTAGCCCTGCCCGCGGTGCGGCCGGGTCACGCGCCGGGCATTCCTGGGGTGCGGCAGCCACGGCGGCCTAGGAGGGAAGCACGACAGCGGGTTTGCGAGGGTCGGCCGGTGGAGCGAAGGGGTCCTGCATAGAGAAAGATGGCTGCGGTATGATGACCGGATCCCAGTGGCTGGAGCGGTGGCGCGGCGGCATCGACACACTGGAACAGGGAAAGAGCAGGGGAGGCAAGGCGGTGCTCACCCTGGGGCGAAGAAGAAGAGCGTGGCTGGCTTGATGAAGACGCGGTTCGACGGCGGCTCGACGACGTTCCCCTCCCCGCGCTCCACTGATCCGGCTCCGGCTCCTTGGCAGTGGCTGAGGCCCTTGGCGTCGTTGGTGGCTTCGGCGTCGTCGTGGGGAGGCATCCCCACAGCTCCTCGCGAGCTCCTTCCTCACCCTTCTTCTTCTCCAGCACCAATTCCCTCTCCTCGCCCCTCGAACCAAGGAAGAAGAACACCCCAAGGGGTGCGGCAGCGGCTGAGCAGGGGAAGGCACCGAGATGGGGTTAAATAGGGAGCCGCGACTAGGGTTCCGTGGTTTCGGACGGCTGGAGATGCTCGGGAGGTGCTCCTGTACACGCGGCAACATCCAGACGGCTGAGCGGGATGGAGCAGGTAGGTGGAGGCACTCACGCGCGGGGCACGGGCGAGCGCCCGCGGTTGCGACGTAGTGGGGAAGAATGGGATCTGGGAAGAGAGAGCTGGCAAGGGGGTCCCACCGGTCAGCGGCAGAGAGAAAAGGAGGGGCGCGGGTGTGAGTTTGGGCCGCTGCTGGGCCAATTTCCGAGCGGGCTGCGGCGCTAGGGAGAGAAGGAAGGCAGGCCGGGCTGTGCTGTTTAGCAAACTCGGGAAGAAGTTGAGGGGTGCGAATCAGACTTGAGGAAGGGTTTCGGCCCAACGAGGGTTAGATAGGTTAGGTTTAGCTTTTGTTAATTGATTTGAATTCAAATCTAATTTGAATTCAAATCCAAACCAAGAACCACAAAACCAAATAAAAACCAAATCAAACTATTTTTATCCTTAGCACTTCAATTCAAATTTTAAATTAAAATTAAATTGCCTAGGAATAAAGGGAGCAAATAGAAGGCATTCTTATATGTTTGTTTGCATGCACAACAATTCACCAAAAATTTTGAAATTCACATTTTTGCATTCAACAAATCCTACGCAATTTTTTGAGATGTTACAGGACGTGAACTTAAGAAACCAAGGACTCAACTGTGAAATCTTTGGTTTGAACACATTGAACTTTGAAAATAGATTAAAAATCGTATAAAAATCATAACAATGCAAACTAAAATTTGATGGGTTCTGTGAGTCCAGATACACACGTTTTACAAAGCATGTACATACTTTTTCTGTGTTGTTTTCAAATGAAAAATCATTCTATGAAAAGTTACTTTTGTGGATAACATGACCTACACAGAAGCTTTGGGTCTGAATTTTGGATATGCTATTCCTCACTGTATGTGTAGCTCACTGTACAAAAATCGCCCAAAAATATGAAAACTAGCTCATGTTTTGTATTGATTTCCTTTCCCATCCGTGCTGTAATAAAACATTTGTGTAAATTTATCTGCTCAGTAAAATAGGCTCAACTTTTTATGGTAGGTAAGTGATGATGTTAGTAGAATTCAGTAAAATTTATAGCTAAATACAGTAGGTTCTACTATCTGAGTTTGAATAAAAGATTAAAATGTTAATTTTGCTAAATGTGTAATTTCATGAACATATGGTATGATGCAAACCTTTCACCCATGTCTTGCTTTTCTGTTTCCTTTATGTAATGCTACTGTTAAGCTTTTATATATGTACACAGTCACCATCAAAAAGCAAATAAAAGAGAATCACCTCATCTACAACACTACTTTTGTGAGTATAAAATAATTTTGTTTTGTTATCTAGGTGAATATGGCCACAATCCCATCCCATGATTTTTGTTAAGTTTAATAACTAGTTTTGTTTATACAAGTGTTTAATTAAAAACCTATAAACCTGCATTTCATATGGACACTAACATCGCTGACGGGAACTACACCCTCGTGCCGGAGAACGAGGAGCCAAAAGGAGCCTTGAACTTGATAGAGACCGAGCAAGACCCGAACCAAGTTTCGGAAGGGCCTAAGGCCAGCATTGAAACGGAAGGCAAGCACCGGAGCATCACCCGGTTTATTCTAAAAAATGCACACCAATTCTGTATTTAATTTCTTATGGTTGTGCATTAGGTCTAAGAGTTGTTTGAAACCTTAGTTGCATTATCCATAGGATCCCAAGTGGCTTACAAATAGAGTTTTGTAATAATGGCTATGCTAATAAATACCCGGTAGAAGTCGAGTGATTTTCTGTCACTCGCGAGTTATAGGAGTTGATGCGTTTACTTATGTTGGAATAATAAGGATTGATGGGTGGGGCTTGGGATTGATTATTTGGGTGGATGTCGATGCCCCGTCCGTCTAGTTAAAATTTTGCTAAGGTCGAAATGTGTCGGCGTTAGTGGTCAAGCTTTTGGACGTACTAAACACATGCTGAGAAATATGGTAATCAGTGAGCCTATGTACCTGATTGAACCAGGGCGTGGCTTTAGCCCGCTACCCCTGGAATGGGATTCCTTTGCCTGCATTATATGGGTACAAGTGCGGCCACGACACGCCGCCGTTTCGGGGACCGTTGGGGCCATGTGTCCAAGGGATGCGGGGTCTATATACAAACCGGGGATTGATGGGAACGGTTGATAATGTGTGGACCCATAGTGGTCATGCATGTCGTGTGTTTAGGTCCACCTTGCAAGGTTAACAAATCGATTCGAATCGTCTGTCTCTCGCTGCTACTGAGACTGCTTGATCACAATTCTGCACTGAGTAACAAGTTGAACATGAGCTCATTTAGAATGGTTATATCCACTGGAATCTTGAAAATAAAAATTGAAAGAAAGGATCCACTTATAGATGCTTTTCGCAAAACAAACTCCTCAGCCAAAAAGTCTGGCAAGGCTATAATTTTCTATTTGTCGGGTAAGTCTTGCTGAGTATTGGTATACTCAGCCTTGCTTGTGGCTATTTTTTCAGGTACTCTAAGTGAAATGGTTGCTAGTCTGATTTGGCCAACCTAGCTTCCTCCGGGTTGGTCAATCGAGTGGGACCCATCCTCGCATGGTGAGGAACGTGGTTAATGATGTCATGAGAGGCTTCCTTGTGACATCATTAGTTTAGACGAATAAATTTCATTTGATTCCATTGTTTTCCTTTGAACTCTGAACTACTTCATTTTGATCTCGATTTGTAATAAATGCAAGTGAACCACCTTGATGTAATAAATGGATTGATGTAATCCCTGGGCTCGTCTTCATACGTGTCACACCCGGATTTACACAGAAACCCGAGATGCGGCCATATGTGTTCCCAGGAAGTCATTACACATATAGCAAACAAATATGATAATAGAACACAATGCTCGAATAATATAAAAGGTTTTACATCAGAGTTTGTCTCGAACTTAAAGAAAATTTACAGCGGAAGACTCAAAGACTAAACTCTCCCTAATCTAATTGAAGCCGAAGTCCATAATCCACAGGGACACTGACTGGTTGAGCACAGCTAGTAGAAAGGCAGATCTTCAGGAAACTCGACGGCAGCAGTACCTTCTAATCCATCTGATACCCATCCGGGATTTTGCCCAAAAATAATAACAACAACAAGTGTAAGTAACAGAGTTACTTAGCATATACAACACAGATTATGAAGGCTAAAAGGTAAGGCTTGACTCGGCTGAACTGCATTAGCATTTTTAGTTGGCTGATTTTAGTTTGATTCGAGGGTCTCTCGTGGGTATTCGAGGGTGTCTCGAAGTTATTCGAGGGTATCTCGAGGGTACAACATTTCTGTGAATCCCGGTTGTATTTCCCCAATTAATAAAGTAGAAGTAGGCATTAAACAGTAATAATAAACAGCATCTTCTAATCAAAAAGGATCCAGGCCGCTCTTGACCCTGAGCAAGGCTATCATGATAGATTGTACACTCTGCAGAGGTTTCGCCCTTTACCCACCAGTCGCGTAAAAGTTCAAAGGAACTTTGCACCCAACCACGCACATCAACACTTCCGAGGTGTGACTGCATAGGGACGCTACGAGGCTTTTCACAAGACACTTTTAACAAAACAGTAGCCATTATGGTACAACCTAGGCAGCATGACCCAAGGCACCGAGATTGACTGACTCCCAGGGCGCTCCGAATAGGAGGGTCAATGGCGTCCAAGCGCGGAAAATAACAACAATAGCAGAATTAAATAGCGCAACGTGTGGAACCCCCGCCATACGGAAGCTCCCAACACGGGACTGTGCCTCACGAGGGCATAACCAACGGCTATTCCGTCCTCGGTGGATCAAACCATACTCTCACCCATGCTTCCCACAACGCCGGTGGCCCACCGGTAACCACTGTTGAATTAGAGCCGTACAAGTTACTTGTCCAAGACCAGAGCCATTATAGTTCCGGCGGTGGCGACAGGTTCCTGGGTTGCCGCTTTAAGAACAGGTCCTTATGGAGAGACACTAGGGCCAACACAAAGCTTACGCCCTAGCTCCCTGATCCATGTTGCTAAAAAGCAAGTTTTACCATTACATTGAAGTGCACCATTAAGTTAAGATTAACAGTTAAGCAAAGGTGACAGTAGGAGGCCTAGCAAAGTTCTACCCAAATGCAATAACCCAAGGTAATCAAGGTATAGGATAAACAAAACTAGTAACAACCTTAATAGGATAACATAATAGACACATGCATATGCAATAAATAATGTAAAGGTGTGTTTAGGTAGCAAGGATTATCTGTGTTGTACTTGCCTTCTACAAACTGCTGCTGTTGATCCTGATGCTGCTGGTACCCGGACCCCTCGAACTCGAGTGCGAACGGCTCACCAAATGGACTCTCGAAGGAACACACAAGCATCCAAACAAGCCATTACATGCAAACAATATTAATCTATTAGAACAGTACACCAAACAATAAGGAACAGAAGAAAGAAAGCTTCGAAACTAATCTACGCTTCACTACGAACACAAGAACGCGAAAATCACTCAAATCGGAGCTAAAACAGAGAAGCTATGGCGTTTCTACGGTTCGAGGCTAAACTGCGAAAGTTTCGAGGGTCAAAACGAAATTTTATTTGAAGATTCGAGGGTTTTACTGTTAAAAGACAAAACCGAGCCTCGGGCACAACTTTTAAAAGCTTGCAGGGTTTAAAACAAAAGAAAAAGGACTCATTTGAAAATACTTTTGAACTAGGTTGGACTGCGGGTTGATTTCGAAAACGTGAAGGCTTCTTTTGCAAAACAGTCAGCTTCGAGGGCACCCTCCGGTTCGAGCAGGGCCTCGAACTGACGCGGCGGCGTTGGATCTAGATCTAATGGCTCAAAACAAAACAGCTTTTCGAGGGATATGCTGACTTCGAGGCTTGACGCTAGCGACGCTTGAACACAGCGGCGGAGAACTACTAGGACGACGGCGGATCAAAATTGGCGTAGAGTATGGCAAGAATCGGAGCAAGAATGCTATGGATAGCTTCGGGTTTTCAAGGCGAACCTCCTGGAGTGCTTCCCGACTAGTGCGAAGCTCCGGTGGCGAAGATCGAGGGTGGGTCTCGAGCGAGACGGAACTTTCTCGGCGAGAATGACAGCTAGGGTTGTGGCTCGATTGGAAAGATTGAAAGGAAGATCAAGACGGCGGCTATAAATAGAACAGAGTCCGGCCTCAGGTACAAGGAAGGATTCGGCGACGGCGGCAGCGTCGGAGTCGGTCTCGAGACAGAGTCCTAGTCGAAGTCGAGGGTCTAGGAAGGAAACAGCTCGGCGCCAGAAAAGGAAATAGAAGGCAAAGCCTAAAAGCGAAATTTGAATTGGATTTTAAAATTCGATTTGAACTTCAAACAAACAAAACTCAATGCAGCCAGCATGAACGCATCAAAATGTGTCTAGCCTTATCTTTGATTTTATTTCTCATAAATAATTTGTTTTCCTTAGATACATATGAGCATAAATTAAATAAAAGCGATTTAATCACTAAATTTTAAAATAGGCATTTTTAGGGTGTTACAATACGAGTATTGGTATGCTTTGTTTCGATCTCGAAATACATGGTTGTATCGGGTGAAACCCGACAGACAGCTGTCTTCATCCAATTTAAGTGTCGGATCGCATTTAAGGCGATATAACAACACTTTTATTGGGTTGGGATGAGCAGTTCTGCCATGGTGGGGATACACGGACTACTTAGGTTCGGAATCAAAACAGCTAGCTTTCCCCGGCAACGGCGCCAGAAAGCTTGTTGGCATTCCTTACGGCCTACAGATAAATCCGCAAGCGAACGAATACCGATGTAGCTTTCATCGGGAGTATTCCAAGGTATCGATTTCCACGGGGAACGAAAAGTAAACTGAATCTAAACTAAGTTGTCTAAGGGTAGAGAAGGTACGGGTCTAGAACCTATATCTCCGTTGATCAACTGACCAACCAGGTACTTCAAATAGATTCTTGTGTCGGGACACAGAGCCAGTGATACACAGAAAGGGATGAGAAGGGGTATCACCAACCCTGTATCTTTGGCGATCCTGCAGGCCGAGCCAGGCGTGATGGGTTACAAAGGCCGTATATGGCTGTCACCACCTAACGGCTACCACCTCCCTGCCAGCTCAGGGACAATCCAAGCTAACCTCAAGTCTAAGCACCGCGCTTACACTAGTCGGCTAGTACCTACCTCGTATACTAAAGATAGGCACCGAAGCTAAGCAACCAGTATACAACTATACCAATCAACTAAGCAATGAATGAGGAACGAACAAGCATATAAAACTAGAACTGAATGCTCAATTAATTAGAAGGAGATACAAGAGTTACCAGACACGACCTGGATGTTACTCGAAGCAGAGCCGCATCCGTAGAGGTACATGTGGAGAAGAGGGGCCGACACTCTGGCTCTACTCCGGCACACTCACCTCTCATCTCTCCCTATTTTCTAAGTATAAGAGTGGCAGTGCTTCACTAGTGGACTCTTCTCTTCTTGTCTGTCTTTGCAAGTGAATGGAGGCCTCAATTTATAGTGGCCAAGTGTCACACCCGGATTTACACAGAAAACCGAATGCTGTCATATGTGTGCCCAGGATGTCCACATAACACATATAGCTTACAAATATGGAAATCAGAGTACATATGCTCGAATAAAATACTTTTACATCAGAGTTTACCTCAAAAACAGCGGAAGTCTATTTATTAACACTCTCGTCAGGTAGAGCCTCAAGTCCACAGGGACACCGACTGGTTGACCACAGCTTAGTAGTAAGGCAGATCTTTAGGGAATTTAGTAGCCGCAGTCTCATTCATTCCATCTGTTACCCGTCCTGGATTTTGTTGAATAATGGCAAGCGTAAGTAATTGTCTTATTAGCAAGTATAACACGAGTATATGTGGGCTTAAAAGAAAGGCTGGACACGACTGAACTGCATTGGTAATTTTAGTTGATCATAATCCAAATTACTACAATTATATGACTCCCAGTTGTAACCCAATTAATAAAGTAGAAGTGAACAGTAGGCATAAATAACATCATCTTCTAATCAAAAAGGATCCAGGCCGCTTGTGACCTTGAGCAAGGCTATCATGATAGATTTACACTCTGCAGAGGTTTCGCCCTTTACCCACCAGTCGCGTAAAAGTTCAAACGAACTTTAAACCCAACCACGCACGTCAACACTACCGAGGTGTGACTACATAGGGATGCTACGAGGCTTTTCACAAGACACCCTAAAATAATAGTAGCCGTTATGGTACAACCTAGGCAGCATGATCCAAGGAACCGAGATTGATTGACGCTTAGGGCACAACGTGAGGGGGTCAATGGCATCCAGAGCGCGGCAACACATGCCAACAACAAATTAAAGAGCACAACTGGTGGAGCTCCCGCACTCATGGTGGCTCCCAACACGGGACTGTGCCTAACAAGACATAGCCGACGGATCATCCGTCCTCGGTGGATCAAACCATACTCTCACCCATGCTTCTCATAATGTCGCTGGCCCGTCGGTAACTACTGTTAATCTAGAGCCGTACAAGTTACTTGTCCAAGACCAGAGCCATTATAGTTCTAGCGGTGGCGACAGGCTCCTGGGTTGCCGCTTTAAGAACCAGTCCTTACGGAGAGACACTAGGGCCAAGCACAAAGCGTACACCCTAGCTCCCTGATCCATGTTGCTAAAAAGCAATTTTAACAATAAAGTTGAAGTGGACAATTATATCAAGATTAATAGTTAAGCAAAGTTGACAGTAGCTGCGCCTAACAAAGTTCTACCCATATGCAAAAACCCGAGGTAATCAAGGTATAGGATAAACGAAACTAGGTACAACCTTAAAGGGGTAACAATTTAGACACATGTGTATGCAGTAAATAATGTAAAGGAGGTGTTTAGGTAGCAAGGATTGTCCGTGCTATACCTGCCTTCCTCAAACTGTTGTTGTTGCTGCTGGTCCTGCTCCTCGTAACCCTCGTACTCGAACTCCAACGCGTACGGCTCACCGACTGGACACAAGAATCATCACACAAGCATCCACACAAGCCAGTACATGCAAACAATATAATTCTATTAGAACAGTACACAAACAGTATAAACAGAACAAAAGGAGGCTGAAAAACTAATCTACGCTTCGCTACGAACACGTGAGCGCGAAAATCATTCAAATCGGAGCTGCGGTTGGGAAAATAGCGCTATGGAAGGATTTGGATTCTAAAAGAAAACAACTATATGCTGAATTTATTTTAATTAAATAAAATCATATGTAGGTTATTTAATCAATTGTATTTGAATTTGTAAAGTTGAGCTAGAACTAACCATATTTTATTTCTAATTGTTTATATAGGATTTATACGATTCAACATTTAACTTTAGTAAAACAGGCATGTGAGAGCGGCTAATCGAATAGTAAGATATTCATGTTCAACTAGTCAATATTATATTTGGAATATATTAATGTTGATATTATTCAAATTAATATTTAATTATAAAAACTCGGAGTGAAACTCTAATTTGCTTTTAATTAGAAAAGCTAGTTAAATAAATAAACATTATTCAATTTAACATTGGTTTGCAAAAAAACGAGATATGACCTATTTAGTTTTATTTACAAAAAAATATTAAATAATATTATACTCACCAAATTAATATTAACATTAATTGTGAAAATCGTGGTAGAAACCCTAAATTTCTTTTAATCCGAAAAGCATAGTAGTTAATTAAATAACCTTTCATCAATGTAATAATGAATAAAAATTTAGAAACAATTTGTATGTTAAGCAACAGCACTAACGCGTAGTTCAAGTTGACATGAATCTAACGCAACAAGAACGGGTCAAAACGGATCAAAAACGTGGAATCTATGGGATAAACAAGGTTGTAGGTGTGACGAACCGGATTCTCACTAACGAGAACCCGACTCCCTGTACCCTCGAGATAGTCCCAGGAATAGCAGCTATCTCGTACAGAACTCATCTCAGTCGAATATCACATCCATACAACGATAAAAGATCCATTACATGACATATATAAAAACATAGCGTCTGGTACAAGCCCTCTGGGCTAAATCGACAATAAGAAACATCTGCGCAGCGGTAGCTAAAACATCAGGGACCACTCCTCCACAGGCATCCTTGAGCGTAGCGCACACCCTTCAGTCGTACCATCCGTCCTGGTTGAACTCGTGGTCGGGGTCTTCACCTGAGAACCCAAAGTCTGTCCCCAAGGAAATGGGACAGGTCTACATCACCAACCATAATATGATGCAAGCTTTAAAGTGGCCTATTCTAAGGTATAGAAATAATCAAGGTTTGAGCCAGGGTTTTCTTATGCAAGCAGCAGCAATAACCCAATTTCATCTCATCACCAACTCCTTCTCTCACACGCACATCCACTCCCCAAATCCCACCATCAACCTCACATTTTCCCATCGGGCTCGTCCTGCCACAGCAGGTTCCCGCAAACACTATTCTCCAACACCTTTGTCTCTCTAGTCGACTCGGTGAGCTCCCTCCCCACCTTGTCTCAATAGCCTTAGTTGGACCAATCTCTCATAATCCAAATCAAAGGATGAGGTAAGAAAGCAGATTCCCATTCTAGTCGGGGCTTCTCAGGAATGGGTCGTCCGTAACCGTGGACACGGCTATACGTATAGTTTACACTCTGCAGAGGTGGCACTCCAGGAATCCATCCGGGCTGCAAGGCTAGTCCACAACCAACCTGAGACACAGCCCACAACAAAGACCCTAAACAGTAGCGGCGCCGATCCTATCTCCCTGGGCTCGGGAAACATCCGATCTAACATCTGCCCCAGGGTCGTGAAACCTTCCCACCGGGGCCAGTCGGGGGCCGTGGTAAATCAGGGAGATTACGCCGCAACGAATCCCCCCTACACATATCAAGCTCGATTCTCCTACAGTCTCGGCGCCGCACTAGAGTAGGCTTGCTGGAACCCTCCCCATACTGGGTAGATGGTGAGCACGGTATTTCCCAAGTCCAAAGTGGGGGCACGACTCGGTCCTTAATTTTCGGTAAAGCGAGTATCTGCATCACAAGCGATCCGCCGCAGCGGTCCGCAATCGGCACCCATAACAGGTATTGCTGCCCAAACTCCTCAAAAGTACTCTCCGAGTACCAACCCTCAAGAAACCATGTACCCGCAACAGGTACCCTATAGGGACTGCCCGAGTGCAGCCCCTCAGCATCTCGATCAACGATCGAGTTGTTATTACTCGCTTACACCGCCTAGCTGCACTACTCCTCCCATACCACCCACAACTCATGCCAAGAGGATCAAATCACAACCATCCCAACACATGCATAGCATAGCATATTTCATAAAGTGAGTAGTAGGTAGCAAGGTAACAGGATATTAACAAAGGCAGTGCAGGTTTATCATGCGAGTAAAGTAAAGCGCTAGCATACTAGTTGCATGTCTAATAGGTATTTCCGAGAATGGTCGGGCGTGAACCTGGGCAAAGGTCTTCGTCCTCGTAAAAGTAGTTGTTGTAGTGGTTCGGCTCCTCCTGACTCTCCGGAGCTCCTAAGGTTGCGTAAAAATAAAATAAGACACGACTACTAGCAAAGAAACACTAAAACAGTGACGAAAAAAGACCCAAATAACACCAAACTCTACACTAACGCGTAGATCATGTTTTTAGAAAAATATAGAAACTGGTTTCATATTTTTCTGAGCTACGGTTGATTTATTATTAATTTTTGAAGTTGAAATCATTTTCTGAAAATATTAAATAATTTCTGAAAAAGAAAAACAGACAGAAATTAGCCTACTGACGTAAGCATGACATCATGCTGACGTCAGCAGTGGGGTCCGCCTAGGATGACGTCAGCAGTGGCCGTTGACTGGTCAACGGTCAACGGGTCAGCGGTCAACGGTCAGCTCTGGTCAGTGGGCCCCAAGTGTCAGTGACTCGCAGAGTATGACATGTGGGTCCCATACATCAGCGCAGTTAAAAGAAAAAGAAAAAGATTAAACGCAGGCTGGGCTAGAACTGGGCCGAAAGCGACTGGGCCGAGGAAAGTTCAAGGGTGCAAACAAGACTTAAAGTGCAAGATTCGGCCCACGAAGGGGCGCTGCTGGTGCTGCTATGGTGGACCAAGTCCACCATGAACCGAGTCAGTGGTTCACGTGAGCCGGGCGCATGGGAGCCAAGTGTGGCTGACTCGGGATTTTCTGTGGCTTCGCGTGTGGCGGCTTGGTGTGGTCGCTCGTGTGGCGTGGCCACGGCGCGACGCGAACGCGCGCGGCGTGCATGGGTGCACGACCAGCGGCGACGGTCGGTGGTGGATCTTACCGGAAAAGCCTAGGCTGGGCTCAAGATCGGTCGGAGAGGCTCGGCTTGGGTTCGGCGAACACGTTCGGGGAGAAAAAGGTGGGTGACTGGGTGCGGTTTGACCCTCCCGACGCGAACAGCGGCGGCACGGCCATGGACGCCGGTGAGCTACGAGCGACGCGGGATTCAAGTGCAACGGTGCACGATTCGGGTTAGGCGTGCGAGCGTGCGGCTCTAGCGACCGCTAGAACGCAGCTAGGTGCGCATGCGCGGCCATTCGCGCGCGGCGAGCAGAGCTCGGCCGCGGCGGCCTCGGCTGCGGGGAACAAGGCGACGACAGGTTGTGGGTGCGACAGCGGCACGAAGGGGGGTTCCTGCACATGCGACATGGCCACGACTCGAAGGTCGGGTCCCAGGGGCTAGCAACGGCGGTGAAACTCGCCAGAGACAGGGGAGAAGAAGGGGCTCTGTGGTTGGCTCACCTAGGGGCACGTCGAGGTACGCTGTAGCTCGGGGAAGGGCTCGTGGTGCTCCTCCGGTGCTCGTGCTCCTCCTCCCGTCCCAGGTCCGGCTCCTCCTCGCCGGGTCCACGGATGGCGGCGTCGGCTTCGGCGGCGACGCGGGGAAGACGATGGGCTCCTCCTCTCCTTGCTCCGGCTGCTCCACAACTTTCCCCACCCCTTTCCCTCTCCTCTCCTCTCACGAATTGGATCGGGATGAAACCCCAAAGGGGTGGCGCGGCTTGGGGAGGAAGAAGGCCGGCGGTGGCTTTTAAAGGGGATGGCGCTAGGGTTTCTGGGCACGGACGGCGAGATGGAGTGCTCGGGCGCCCGCGGACACGCGTCCGCATCGCATCGGGCCGCTCAGGGGGCGATGGGACCGGCGGGGCAGTTGGAGCTCACGGGTGCGCGGCCGCGGAAGAGAGAAGCGGCACGGGGAGGAAGATGACGCGAGGAGGGAGAGATGGCTGACAGGTGGGGTCCGCGCGTCAGAGAGAGAAAGAGACGCGGTGGGGACGCGGTGAGGGGCTGGGCCGTGCTAGGCCGAAAGGCCGAACGGGCTCCTCGGTGGGTTGCCTCGGGGAAAAGAGTTGGAGGGTGTTAGATGGACTTTGGCTTCGGGAAATTGGCCCACGAACAGTTAGAAGAGTTAGGAAATTAGTTTCAATAGTTAGAGTTTGAATTCAAATCTAGAATTTGAATTCAAACCAACCAAAATCCAATTAAATCCAAATAACTCCAAATCACACTATTTCATCCTTAGCACTTCAAATTGATTTTAAATTTCAAATTTAATTTGCCTAGGAATTTAGGGAGCAATTAGAAAACACTCTTATATGTTTGTTGACTGGCACAAAATTCACCAAAAATTTTTAAATTCCCATTTTTGCGCTCAACAAATCCTATAGGGAATTTTAGGGTTGTTACAGTAGGGACCTAAACGCAATTAACTATAGCTTCCAGGGACTAGCTCGAAACATTTCAAAGACTCAGGCTGCTGGCACTGGCTCCCCTAAGCGTTCCCTCAGGAACGTTTAGGGGAAAAACCCCCTGCAGCGGTGTCCTCTACCAGGTTTGCTATGGCAGCGGAGGCCACCGCTTTCGCCAAACCCAGCGGAGGTAGCGGGGTCCGCTACCCCGCCACGGTGGCAGCGGGCCCACCACTGCCACGATGCCTTGGCCGCCGCGCCGCGCTCGGAGGGGAGGGAAGCAGCAGGAGGAGGAGGCGAAGCTGGCCGCATCGCCTCCTCGGCCTCTGTCCCGACGCCGACCCATCCCGGCCACGCCACTGCGGCTGTCGCCACTGCTCCATGTGCGCCGCCGCGGCCAGCTGCGCCGCATCCGCCACGCTCCACCGCCGCCGCTCGTGCTTGCACCGCCGCATCCTCCACGCTCCTCCGCCGCCGCTTGTGCTTGCGCAGCCACAACCGCGAGCTCCCGCAGGAGGAGGCGTCGACCGCGGGAGTCGACAAGTACCATGCTGCACGCGGACGGCGCCGGGAGGAAGCCAACGCCGAGGCGGTGGCGGCGGAGGGAGAAGAGGAGCAGCTGCGCTGCGAGGTCCGACGCCGCTGGTCGCCTACCTCCTCGCGCCGCTGCTCCCGCTTGCGCTCCCGCCAGGGCCCGCGCGTTGGCGTCCTCCGTGCTCTGAAGGGCCGCCGCCTACCCCTGCGCCGGAGCTAGAGATGGCCGGTGTGGCTGCCGCGCCGCCGACGGTGTCACGAGCGGCGGGGCCGGCGTGGAGAGCGCGGACGGCTGGATGCGGCGTGCCGGAGGGGAGGCAGTGGCGCAGGGGAGGGGAAGGGCGGCGGAGGGAGGGAGGGAGCCGGGCGCCGCGCTGGCCCAGCTCGCGCCCGCGGCCTCCAGCTCCCGTCGGGGAGAATAAAAAAAAGAGGGGGATGGTGATTGGAAATAAAAGGGGAATAAAATATGTGATAGTTGGGATCGAGGAGATGTATTGGGGAGATATGGGTACGGGGAAAATTAGGATAGGGGAAGGAATCTCGATGACCAGGATATAATATTCCATTTAAGGGATGAAAATAGTGGAAGACGAGTGCGAATAGCCTCAGCGTATAGTTACCGAGAATGGATGGTTCCTCGAGGTTAGATCTGTAAAAGATCAGGAGCTCGGGCTGGATTGAAAAGGGTCTAAACTTTTAGGGGGTTATCGGCAAAAGCTCCATGAGCTTCCACGGCCGGCGGCTCTGATCAACCTGCTCGCCGGCGCTATGGGGGCTGGGGGTCCTGGGCGAGGAACGCGAGGGAGAGAGGAGACAGAGGGGAACACGTGGGGGTTCTCACCATGGGCAGAGGCGCAGGAGGTTGGGTGGCAGTCGTCCCGCGGCGGAGACAGAAGGCCGGCGACGAGGGGCTCGCGCGGCGGAGCTCCTCCGGCAGTGAAGAGGCGACGAGAAGGTGCGGATGGCGTGCGGCTCGTCGAGGGGAACACCCTGGTTGCGGGGTTCTTCGTTGGTGATGACCGAGGCGTCCGGAATCCGATGAGGATGGTGGCGGCTCGGACCTTCCCGTGGGTGGCGAGCTCTGACGATGGGACGATGACTTGAAGCGGCGGCGAAGCCCCGGCTCGGCAAGGGGAAGGTCTTGGCGGCCTCAACTTCACCCGGCATGCCGCGGACTTGGCGAATTGCGGGCAATGGCGGTGACTTGGAGCTCCGGCGGCGGCGGCGCTCACAGCTAGGGTTTTGAGGCGCGGGTGCTGGAAAATGGGCCGAGGCGAGGGCAGCCGTGGCTAAATACGCACGGGAGGTTGCTGAGGAGGCCCATGCCTCGGCGTGCGAGCCACGGTGGCAGGCGCGCTCAGCTCCGCCAAGTTCGGCGGGAGGTTGGGGATGACTTGCGGGGCCCGCTCGTCAGCGAGGGAGAGGAGGGGGCGGCTGCGTGCTGGGCTGTCGTGGAGAGGAGCTGGGCCGGGGCACTGGGCCAGAGGCGGAAGCGGGGGCTGCCGCGGCGAGCTGGGCCAGGCGGAGCTGGGCCGCGAGCTGGCGGGGAGGAAGAAGCTGGGCCGGTGGCCCAAGCAGAGGCGGGGTCGCGCGTGGGGGTGCGGCTGGGCCGCGGGGCGGGCTGGAGATTGGGCCGAGCGAAGGGAGTGGGCCGCTGCGGGAAGGAAAGAAAGAAGGGGGAGCAAGCTCGGCCTAGGAAAAGAGTTCAGGGAGGAGAATCGAACTTTGGTCAAAACAACTTTTCTAAAGCTCCAAACAATGCAATTCAAATTCGAATTTAAATTAGATTTAAATTCCAATTAATTTGCACACAACCAAAACTCTATGCAGCAGCATGAATGCAACAAAGGTGTTTTAAACCTTATATTTGGTTTTAATTCCCAAAAATAATTTATTTACCCTATATTAATTATGGGCACTTTAATAAAAAGCATATTAATTACTAAAGTTTTTAAATAGGCATAATTTAGGGTGTTACACCAAGGGCGGTGCAAGGAAGGGTAGCAACCAAGGCAGCTGGGAGGCGGTGCCGGGCTGTTCGGGCGAATCCATGTGGCACCGCCTCAACTCTTACGGCCTAGATCACTGCTCAGGGTCAGTTGTAAGGTGTGGAGCCAGTTCGGACGAACTGGGGCGTTCAGCCGAACCCGTGGAGTTTGGCCGAACCGCCCTCTGCACCGCCTTCGTTCCTCCCACGTGCTGGATCGCCTCCTGGGTCGGTTGGCAGGTCTGTTCCTCGGTCTGGGCTGAACTGGAGGCCTTTTGGTAGACTGGCGGGCTTCGGTCGAGATGGACTTGGGCCTCTCCTGTCTTCCAGTCCACTGGGTTGATGGCAGCCACAACGATCCATGTGCTTTTTGCCTCAACTTTGGTCATATGCCTCCTGGAATTAAATAAACACCAAAGCTTGTGGAAATGGTTAGAAATAAGTCCTATAGCTATGGTGCATGGTTTCATTGTGTTTATTTTATACTCGGTTGGGAGGTCGGGAATTGGTCCGTAACGACCGCCAACAATAGGACTGCTTGCTTCTGCTAGCGGAGTGAGTAGTCGTTGTCTAGTGTAGGTGCGGTACCTAGACTAGGTGGTGACCTTAGTTTATTCCTAAGCTGGCACAGAGGTGGTGGTTGTTAGGTGGTCACAACACTATACGACCTTTGTAGTCCATCACGTCTGGCTCGACCCGTAGTATCCTAGAGTGCGGGGTTGGTGGCATGCCTTCTCATCCCTTTTTGCGTGTCGGAGACCCCGTTGTCCCGAAGCTAAGGTATTAGAGTTATCCTTGATCTCTTAGAACTAGTCTCTCAACTTCTGTATCTCTATTCCCGAGTAACCCAGATAGACAAAGTACCCATGATTCCTCTTCCTCTTCTCGTTGTCCTCCCATCTAGCTAATCCTTCTCTTTCCAATCCGAGCCACCCTTGAGCTATGTGTCATGGTATATCCACTCTTATCCAATACCGTTATCCCCCTTCCTTGATAGTTGTGTACCCTGCTCTGATAGTCTCAAATATCGGTTTACTAGTATTCTTGCTAAAGCTTCCCTATGGAAATATAAATTATGATACCTCGGATTACTGTTTGCGCTCCTTACGGCCTACAGATAAAACCCCAAGCGGACGGATGGAATGGAGTGGATGAAGTGGACGACAACGAGAGTATTCCAAGGTATCGATTTCCACGAGGAACAAGACGTGAACTAATTCTAAACTAAGTTGTCCAAAGTTGATGGAATGGAGTGGATGAAGTGGACGACAACAAAGTAAAGGGAAGAGAAGCGATATGAGGGTAGAGAAGGTACGGGTCTGGAGCTAATGTCCTTCCCTAACTAACTGAGCAGACGGACTCTACTGATAAATGATTGAATGGGGAGAACAGGGCCATCAACACGCAGAAAGGGATGAGAAGGCGTGCCACCAACCCTGCACTCTGGGACCCTGCGGGCCAAGTCAGGCATGATGGACTACGTAGGTGGTATAGGGTTGTCACCACCTAACGACTACCACCTCCGTGCCAACTCAGGAACAATCCAAGCTAACCTCAAGTCTGAGAACCGCGCTTACACTAGTTGGATAGTACCTACCTCCTATAGAAAGGTAGACACCCAAGCTAAGAAACCAGTATACAATTATATCAATCAATTAAGCACTGAACGAGGAACCAACAAGCATATAAAAGTAAGAACTGAATGCTCAATTAATCAGAGAGAGATACAAGAGTTACCAGACATGACCCGAATGTTACTCGAAGCAAAGCCGCATTCATAGAGGTGCAGCTGGAAGAGGGGCCGACACTCCGGCTCCTCTCCGGGACGCTCACCTCTCCTCTCTCCCCATCTTCTAAGTATGAAAGTAGTAGCGCTTCGCTGATGAGATGTTCTCTTGTGTTGTGTGTTGTGCAGGTGAAAGAGGGCCTCTACTTATAGCAGATAAGGACGGTGCAAGGAGGAGTAGCAACCAAGGCAGCTACAAGGCGGTGCCGGGCCGTTCGGCGGAATCCCTCGGTTCGGCCGAACTACCATATGCACCGACCTTGTTCCCTACGGCCTGGATTGGCTGCTGGGAGGCAGTGCTGTGCTGGGGGTGGTTCAGCCGAACCGCCACAGTTTGGCTGAACTGGGCTTCTGGCCCAGCAGCGACTCTGCACCACCTCTCCCTCCTGGACCTTCTGGGCTGCTTCTCCTTGGTGATCTTCATGTTGTTTTGGCCTAGAGGTGATGTGGCGGTGGTCCACGTGTCTTGTCCGGTCACTACTTGGTCATCGCTTGTGTGGATGTCCTCCGGTTGTGCTTCGCATCGTGTACGGCTAAGGGGTAACCGGGTGAACCGTGTTGTTCAACCGAATTGATCAATTCCGACCCCTATAGCATGCACTTGTCCATATTGCACCTGCACAATGGATAATTACCAAAACTCATGGAAATGATTAGAAATAAACCCAATAGCTATGGTGCATTATTCTGTTGTGTTCATTTTATTCTCGGTTGGAGGTCAGAAATTAGGCCGTAACGACCGCCAACAAGCTCCCCCAAACATAGATCTTTGCTCATCCCGAGTAAAGAATTGAAAATAGGAGCAATTCTATGATAAAGGTTCTTTCATGACATCAACAATTGCATATTGAATATTCCAAACCTTTCTCCATACCTGTCGATTTGAAGTGGCTATCCCCTTGATCTTTGGGCAGTTGATGAATGGAACGACTCTTACAACAAGATCTGACTTGGTCATCCTGCATTTGGGGTTTTTTGATTTTTCACAAATAAATGACCCTTGTCCTTTCATCCATAATGTTTTCACGCTCTCTGGAGTCACTCCTTTTCACTCTTTTGTATGTTTTCTCTTTTGTCTCTCAGGTGGAGATCTTATCAATACATATATTTCTGTCAAGTCGAAGACTGGTTCCTGGAGATGTGTCAATTGCCTTTGATCAACTTCCAAGTTTGGGATGGAGAGTTCACTGTTGGTCCTCAGCCTTGTGACCCCTTCTTTCTTGTTTCTTGAATATTTGGACTTTCATGAGTCCTTTATTTTTTCTAGGGTATCACCAAGGCATGAGGACATCTAATGCAACTTTGATGATAAATATATGGTTGCAAATGATCTGGGGCAACAAGACTGTCTCCAGGGACTCAAAATTTGATCGCACAGGTGGGTGCGAACGGGTCAAACATTGACGGTTGGCAGGCGAGCAGCACGGGAAGTCAGCTCGACCCATCGGGCTACGAGCGGCTGTCCTCTCATGCCGTCCTCCATTCAGTGAGAACGGGACGGCGAAGGCGAGGCACATAGCCTGCTCGGCTTGCAGGGATCCACCGATCCGGCTTGCTAGGCTCGAGCCTTTGGCTGAGGACTGATCTTTGGAAGAAGATGAGGACGCCATAGTGGCTAGGAGGCAGGAATTTTCTATTGAGGTAATGATGAGAGATGACGGGGGTCTCTCTATTTTTATCAAAGAATTCACGATCGAAAAACGACCTCCCCGACGTTTTCCTCCCGGTTTTCTGAATGGGCTCAGTTGTAGATGAGATGGGAGAGGATTATCCGCATACCGGGCGAGGTACGTCGGTTCGGCTGAGCTTGGTTCGGCCGAACTGGCCTCCGGGCTCCATTGCATGCGGGCCGAGCCCTAGTGCCAAATTCAAGGTCATGACTTTGAGTGTTGAGGCTCAAACTTTGAGTCTTGCCATAAACCAATTGGTATGGGGTCATCCCGATGGGCGTTTTATATTCCGTATGGTATGCCTAGAGTGTGTCTAAGAGTTTATCTTTCCAGTGCTTGCCTATTCACAGTGGCGGAGCTGCAGCCCAGGCCGAGGCCCTAGTCACTGTAGCAGGTACTGTAGCAAAGAATATGGCCCGTTTCCTATGCTATAGCGAATGTCGGCCTTAGTCGTTGGCCCGGCCCAGCTCCGCCACTGCCTATTCATGTATCGTCTTTTGTAGAATATCCTTGATCTGTTCGTTAGATGTTTCTGCTTGACCACTAGTCTAGGGGTGATAGGGTGTAGCCACATTGTGCTGCACCCCCAAACTTGAAAGATACCTATGGAAGCCTGAGTCGATGAAGTGGGACCCACCATCGCTAATGACTATCCTAGGAACGCCAAAATGAGGAATGATGATTTCATGAAACATTCGTCTGGCATTCCTGGAGTCCGCAGCTATTCATGGTAGGGCTTCTACCCACTTAGAGACGTAATCTACCGCTACCAGGATGAACTGGAACCCTTCTGAGTTGGGGAAAGGACCCATAAAATCGATTCCCCAGACATCGAAGATCCCTACTTGAAGGTTACTGGTAAGTGCCATTGCGTCTTTAGCATTTATGTTTCCATGTTTCTGGCTGCGGGAGCACCTTTTAATTAATTCCCTTAGAAGCAGCTCATTTCGATGGAGTATGGCCGGCAAAACGATTCGTGAGTTCTCTGCTCGATAGAGCGAGAACGTGTGAATCGGTCCAGCTCCGCCAGTCAGAGATGGTAACTTCGAGCTCAAGCCAGCCCTCATCAATATGGTGCAGGCTAGCCCATTCTGTGGCAAGCCACACGACGATGCCAATGCTCATCTTCACCATTTTCTAGAGATTTGCAACACCTTCACCATACGCGGGGTAAGCATCGATGCCATTTTCCTTCGTTTATTCCTATTTTCAATACTAGGCAAGGCAAAACAATGGTTTTATGCTAACCGCGAAGCCATAGACACTTGGGAAAAATGTAATAGCGCAGTTTTGCTAAAATTCTTACCCGTTGGGAAAACCAATGCCCTCCGGAATAAAATTGCTAACTTCCAGCAGTTAAAAGATGAAACAGTCCCGAAGGCATGAGATCGCCTCCAGGACTATATATCTGCTTGTCCTCACCATGGTATGCAGAGTTGATTCATCATCCAAACTTTCTATCACAGGCTTAGAAGCTCTGCCCGTGAATATTTGGTTGCCGTTGTAGGAGGTTCTTTCTTCTCTCTTGAGGAGAGTCGTGCATGTGATAACCCAGGAATTGAGACCTTTAAATTAAAATGGATAGGAGTTAATTTTTGACCTTAGGCACATGTTTGACCTAAGTCAAACTCATGTTGACCAATGCAAATCAAGGTGACCCAAAACAAATTTTCAAATACTGCATCCTTTGAGGTGGTCATGGTCAAAAGCATAGTGATCATAAAAGCAAACTTAAACAGTAACCAGGATCAAAAGATTGATTCAATGTGATTCCAACTTTTGATTTTCAACTTTATTTGAATAGTATTTAAAGACCACACTTTTGCTGCCTATTATAGGGCTCAATTCAAAAATCGTCCAACATAAAAGTTGTAGAGAAGGAAATTTGGCACAACTTTCATTTTGGGAGATTTTGAAGTTTAATGTAAAATCAGTTGGAATTCGAAGGTCAAACATACTCAATCGCTGGTCAAACATCTCCCCCTTCCCCTGTTCCCCTGCTCCCGAGCGCCATCGTGCTCCCGCTCGGCGCCGCCGCGCCGCCGTGCCGTGTGCCCGCGGTTTCCCACATCACTCTGACCCACCTGCCGGCCTCTCCTCCCTGCTACCCTCTCCTTGTGAGCGCGCTTCCGCCCAGCACCGGCGCGCCATGCGCCACGCGGCCCGCGAACTCTGCCGACAAGCTAGCCATGCGGAACAACAAGCAGCCGGTTTCGCCCGCTCCTCTGCGTCCGAGAGGCCTTCACCCGCACCAAGCCGCTCCACCGCCAGCCCAACATAGCCACGCGGCCGTCAGACCCTAACCATGGTGCACCACGGCCGCCAGCGAGGCCCCGACGCGCGTCCACCGATCCGCCGTCCAATTGGCCACCAAAGCTTCACTCTGTAGGCTTCCTCTCACCCCAAGTCGCCTATAAAAGGAGCCCCAGGCCGCGCATTGGCTTCCCCGAGCTCGCCGTCGCCATTTCCGCCGCTCCGCCACCGCCGATCCACCTCTCCGTGGGCAGCCCGCTACGAGCCATTCCAGCTCAGCCCGAGCCTACCATGGGACTTCCAGTGACCTAGTGCAGCTCCCCGGCCCCTCAAAGCTCTTCTCCCATCGCTCTCGAGCACCACCGCCGCTCACCGTCGTCGCAGTCCGCCGCCTACACATGGCCCGCCGCCTACAAACCACTACAGCCTAAACCAAGCTCACCAGCACATTCCTCACAACCCCACGAAGCTTACCGACCTGTTCCTCGAGCTCCCCGAACCTCACAGCATCGGCGCAACCTCGCCCGAGCACCATAGATCCGCCTCGCCTCCGTTCGCCGTCGTCAAGCTATCTCCGTCCACGAGACCGCTTCCAATCGAACCGTGGTGAGCTCTCGATGCCTTCGGAACCGTGGTGAGCTCGTGATGCCTTCGGAACAAGTCGAGCATAGGGCCCCACATCACCGGAATCGAACGCGTGCCGCACCGGCCGGTGAAGGACCCCTGTGTGAAATTTTAAAACTTGTAGGGTTCTGAACGCAAGGAACCAGGGACCTATTCGTAAAACGTATGTTAAGTTTGATTTGAAAAACAGTGAACTTCAAAAATCAATTAAAAATTGTATAAACATTGTAAAAATACAAACTTAATTTTTTTTGGACTCAGTGAAGCTAGCCCTACAACTTTTGCAAATAAAGTATATAGTTTTTCTGTGCAGTTTTTGCACCAAAAATAAAATAATGTTTTAGATCTATTATGCATAACTTGATCTACACATAAGCTTTGGAGCTGAATTATTGATATGTTGTTCCTTATGCTATGCCTAGATCACCGTACACAAAGAACCTAAAAATATGACATTTAGCCTACTGTTTTCTAGATTTTTAGTAAATTAAATACTCAGTAAAATATGCTCAACATTTTATGGTAAGTTAGTAATGATGTTAGCAACGCTCAGTAAATAAGATATATAACTACAATATGTCCTGCTACCTGAAGTTAAATAACAGAATAAATTATTAAAGGGGCAACTGGTTTAAGCATATAAACATTTGAGCTATCAAACCAATCAACCCTTGTACTGTATTTATGTTTACTTTATGTAATGCTACTGTGTAAAGCTTATATATGTACACAATCACTATAAAAAAGGAAATGAAAGAGAATCATCATTAAAACAACCTTACTTTTATAAATATAAAAAGTTGGTCATGATATCTAGGTGAATATGACCACAAATCTACCCATGCATTTGTTAAGTTCAATAACAAGTTTTGTTTATGAAAATGTTTAATTAAAATCCTATGAACGTGCATTCAATGTAGACACTGACATCACTGACGGGAACTACACCCTCGTGCCGGAGAACGAGGAGCCAGAAGGAGCCTTGAACTTGATCAAGACCGAGCAAGACCTGAACCAAGGTTCGGAAGGGCCCAAGGCCAGTGTTGAGCAGAAAGGCAAGCCCCGGAGCATAACCCGGTTTATCTAAAAATTCTGCAATACTTTATGTACTTATGTTTGTGCACTTAGGTATAAGAGTTGTTTGAAACCTTAGTTGCATTATCCATAGGATCCTAGGTGGCTTACCAGTATAGGCACGTGGTAGTGGCTATGCTAATAGGTAGAAGTCGAGTGATTTCCTGTCAATCGTGAGTTATAGGAGTTGATTAGTTTATTTATGTTTGAATCACAAGGATTGATGGGCGGGGCTTGGGATGGATTGTTTGGGATGATGTTGATGCCCCGTCCGTCTAGTTAAAATTTGCTAAGGTCGTAACATGTCGGCATTGCTGGTCAAGTTTTTGAACGTACTAAACACATATTGAGAGATTTAATGGTAATCAGTAAGCCCAATACTTGATTGAACACGGGCGTGGCTGATCTCCACTACTCTTGGAATAGGTTTCCTATGAGTACTCATATGGGTGCATGTGCGGCAAGGCACGGTGTCGTTCCGGGGTCCTTGAGCCTTGTATCCTAAAGGATGTGGACTCTGATCACAAACCGGGGATTGATGGGAACAGTTGATAATGTGTGAGCCCAGCGTGGTCATGCATGTCGTGTGTTTAGGTCCACCTTGCAAGGTTAACAAATCAATTCGAAACTCAGTCTCTCGCAATTCTGCATTGAGTAACAAGAGAAATGTTGGATAAGATAAATGGATGATCTTGTATTAATGTATTGCACCACCATGTTTGTTTAGTTTTAGTGCTCACATAGAATGGTTATATTCATTGGAATCTGGAAAATAAAATTTGGAAGTAAGGATCTACTTATAGACGCTATTGACAAAACAAACCTCTCAGCCAAAAGCCTTGCATGTCTAGGAGGATTTAGTCTTTCACCTGTCGGGTAAGTCTTGCTGAGTATTAGTATACTCAGCCTTGCTTTTGGCTAATTTTCAGGTACTCTTGTTGATATGGTTGCTAGCTTGACTTGGCCGTCCCAACTCCCTCCGGGTTGGACTGTTGAGTGGGACCCGTCCTCAGAGGTCGAGGAACGTGGTGAATGATGGCACGAGAGGCTTCCTTGTGATGTCACATGTATCGACGAGTAGACTTCATTTGTTTCCATTGTTTCATGTTGTACTCTAAACTACTTTATTTCTGAACTTGGTTTGTAATAAAATAATATGGACCTTCATGTTCTAATAAATGTTGGATTGATGTAATCTCTGGGCTCGTTTTCATGCGAGTGTTTGTATGCTTTGTTTCGATCTCGAAATACGTGGTTGTATCAGGTGAAACCCGACATACAGCTATCTTGATCCAATTTAAGTGCCGGATCACATTTAAGGTGATATAAGTACACTTTTATTGGGCTGAGATGAGCGGTTCTGCCACAGTGCAAAGTCCCTTATAGAGAAGATGGTTGAGAACCAAGGTTGGTCCGATGATCGTGCCCAACCAAGGACCCGAGGAGTTCACCAAGTTGAAGCTCTAGATATGCTCGCTGCCAAGATGGACCTCCTGATGAAGAAGTTGGAGGCCCCTACTCAAGAAACGGTGAAAGTCATGGACGCTCACATGACTTGTGAGGTTTGTGGCAATATCGGCCATTCGCGGAATGACTGCCCCGAGATGCGAGAAGATGCCCACTAGGTCAACAACTCAAACAACAATGGGTACCGACCGAACAACTACAGCAACCAAGGCTGGAATTCATGCTCAAACCTCCCATTTGAGAGGCCTCAACAAAGGTAACAACTTCAATTCCAGTCACTTCAATAATAATCAGCCATCACTTAGAGATTTAGTGTTTAGCCAAGGTAAAATCACTGAGAATATCATAAAAAGCTTGTTGCTAATGATAAAATCGTGGAAAGCATAGACTCTAGACTGGATTCATTCTCTTATGCTATTAAAAGTCAACTGAACTTTAATTAAATGATAGAAACTCAAGTTGCTCAGTTAGCTACATCTTTACCTTCGTGTGTGTCGGGGAAAATTGCTGGGCAATCAGACAATTGTTCCCGTGATAAGGTTAAAGAGGTCACCATGAGAGGGGGTAAGACCACTCAGGACCCGCCATATTCTAATGGTGCAGATAAAAAGGGCAGCCACTCCAGCCAATCATAGCGAACAGGAGGAGGCCGCAGCAGAACCTCAAAAGACCAGCCCTCAGAAGGAAACAAAGACGTCCCCTCACAAATTCTATGACACAACTGTGCTGTCATTCCCAAGAAGATGTCACAAACCAACGGTGGATGAAATATTTAGCAAATTTATTGAGGTAAATCGAAAATTATACTACCTCCGTTCCAAATTACTATTTGTTGTTGACTTTTTTCATGATCTTTGACCATTCATCTTATTCAAAAAATTTGTCCAAATATACAAACTAATATGTTATATTTAAAGTATATATGATGATAAAACAAGTCACATACAAAATAAATTATACTTGTGAAACTTTTTGAATAAGACAAATGGTCAAACGTTAAACGAAAAAGTCAACAATAAATAGTAATTTGGAATAGAGGTAGTACGTCAATATTCCATTACTTGAAGCTATGCAGGTTCCCACATATGGCAAGTATCTAAAGGACATTCTCAACAACAAAAGGGCAATGCCTACCACCTTGGTAATTAAACTAACCGAAGCTTGCAGCACAGCCATTTTAAATGACCTCCCAGATAAGAAGAAGGACCCAGGATGTCCTACCATTGCGTGTTCCATCGGGGTGCAACAATTCGACCACGCCCTGTGCGACCTTGGAGCAAGCGTTAGCATCATGCCCAAGGTAGTGTTCGATAAACTGAACCATACTTCCTTGTCCCCTACTACTATGTACTTGCAGCTAGCGGATCAATCGATTCGCTATCCCGCGGGAATAGCCGAGGATATTCCGATTAAAATCCGGGAATTCTTCGTGCCCGTGGACTTTGTGGTGCTCGGTATGGAGGTTGACATGAAGACACCTCTCTTTCTTGGGAGGTCGTTTCTGAGTACCGCCAATGCAAACAATGACGTAGGAGCCGGAGAAATCGGTTTGAACATCAACGGCAAGGAAGAAAAATTCGCGTTCAATCCCAGGGTGGAGAAATGCTCTCAGGTGTGTATTGATCCAATTTAAGATTCCACTAACCTGGAAAGGTCAAGGCGGTTGCATCCAAGCCACAGATGGATAGTCTTGTGGCCACCATGAAGCAACACTGGGAGAATGAATGGAAACGTCCTCCGCCACCAACACAGAAGAAGACAAAGAAGGTGTGGCGGAAGAAGGTTGCACCGTCTGAACCATCGAGTCGGGGATCGGACGGTGACCAAATTAACTGAAGACAGGAGGGAGTCCTGCTCGCGGACTTTAAACACGAGCTCTCACGGCGAGGAAAACCGTTATGTATCTCATGTTTCCCTTCCAAATTTTAATTTTAATCACTGCATTTGCATGTTTTCCTTTCCAAAATAAATGAACCACTTGTGCAAATAATTTGAAAGAGAGTAGAAAATTGCAAGCATGGTAAAAAATAAATGGAGAGCGTGATGAATTTTATTTGAATTCGGTACATTTTGTAATTCCCATAATTTTTACCCTTTTTCAAAAGTTCTCCATTTATGTCCTATCATCACCAACCAGCACAAAACATATTCACCCCACTTCACATGGCTACTATCACACCTGGATTTACACACAAACCTGAATGCTGCCATATGTGTGCCCAGGATGTCCATATAACACATATAGCTTACAAATATGGAAATCAGAGTACATATGCTCGAATAAAATACTTTTACATCAGAGTTTACCTAAAACACAGCGGAAGTCTATTTATTAACACTCGTTAGGTAGAGTCTCAAGTCCATAGGGACACCGACTGGTTGACCACAGCTTAGTACTAAGGCAGATCTTTAGGGAATTCAGTAACCGCAGTCTCATTCATTCCATCTGTTACCCGTCCGGGATTTTATTGAATAATGGAAAGCGTAGGTAATTGTCTTATTTAGCAAGTATAACACGGGTATATGTATGCTGAAAAGGAAGGCTGGACATGGCTGAACTGCATTGGCAAATTTAGTTTATTCATTTTATCATAATCCAAATTACTACAATTATATGACTCCTAGTTGTAACCCAATTAATAAAGTAGAACTGAAAAGTAGGCATAAATAACATAATCTTCTAATAAAAAAGGATCCAGGCCGCTCGTGACCTTGAGCAAGGATATCATGATAGATTTACACTCTGTAGAGGTTTCACCCTTTACCCACCAGTCGCGTAAAAGTTCAAACGAACTTTAAACCTTTTGTCTAGGAACCACTCCTACACTAGTCAACAACTACTTACTCTACTAGCAAGAGCAAGCAACCTTGTCAATACTCTTGGTGACAATTCACATCCAGTATCAAGCAAGATCGAAGAACCAACCAAGACAAAGACTTAAACAAGAACTACAAGCACTAGAACTATAACTGACTATAGTCTAAACAAGATATAGATGCAACTAGAATAAAGTAGATGCAAGATATAAATGACAAAGGCAAAGTGATAAAGATAACTATATTGATAACTCAAAGTCTTACAAAAGGAAAAGTAAAAGATACAAGAGCTTATACCAGAGCCTCTGGAGATGACTCCGGAACCTCCGAGGCAAAGCTCGACTCAACTCTAACTCCCAACTAAATTATCCTAACTCTACTAGAACAAGTGGAATGAGAGAGCTCCTTGGCTTGGTGTGTGTTTACAAGTGAAGTGTGACCCTCTATTTATACTTGGACATGGCGGTTGGAGGCTGGGTAACCGCCAATGCAACTAGGGGGTCGGTTCCCCTGATTCAGCTGAAGATCCTTGTTCAAGGGCCAGGATTGCACCAGTGGAGGCGGTTTGGGCAGGGGCTCGGTTCGGCTGAACCGACCTGTTCGGCCGAACGTGCCTGGCCCGTGGCCAGCCTTCCCCTTCGCCGCCTCTGCTCTGTGGGCCTTCTGGGCTTCCTCTAGGTGATGTGCTTCATGATGTATGGGCCCATGTTGATGTGACAGTGCTTCGGGATAAGATGGCGATCATCCATGTGGCACACATTGTGTTTGCTTGGTCATCGGTGATGTGGACGGCTCCCGACGGCCTGTACAGCTAAGGGGGTAACCGGCCGAACGGAGTCGTTCGATCAATTCGGTCATTTTCGGCCCCAGTAGCACGTATTTGTCGTAGTTGTACCTGCACAAGTGACACTCATCAAAACTTGTGGAACTTAATTAGAAATAAAACCTAAGTACATGGAATGTTGCATAAAACCTCATTTATTCCCGAGTATTGGTAGTCGGATTTTGGTTGTAACGACCGCCAACAGTGAGTTAAAAACTTTGCCAATGATTTGAGTATTCTAGAGTACGAGTTGTTTATAAATGTTACATGCAATATACTGACATTGTATTAACTCCTGATCCATCGAGCCTAAGTTTCTATCTTAGCTCGAGGACGAGCAAAGGTGTAAGCTTGGAAAGCTTGTTGGCGGTCGTTACAACCTATTTTGACCACAATTACTCGGGAATAAAAGAGGTTATATGTGACATTCCATGCACTTAGATTTATTTCTAATAAATTTCCACGAGTTTTGGTGTATTTCACTTGTGTAGTTACAATAACAAGAAATACGTGCTATAGGGGTCTGAAATGACCGATTCGGCCGAACGACTCCATTTGGCCGCATAACCCCGTTAGCTGTACATGACGCAAAGCACAACCAGGAGGCCATCCACATTAGCGGTGACCTAGCTATTACTGTGCAAGCCACATACATCACTGCCATGTCATCCCAGGGCCAAATCAACACGAAGGACAACACCAGAAGCTAGCCAAAAGGGGTCCAGGACCAAAGGCGATGCTAGGGAGGCCGGCCACAGGCCAGGTCCAGTTCGGCAGACCCCAGCATGAAACCGCCTCCTAGGAGTGCATCCTGGCCATAGGAGCAAAGGACGGTGCATCCCACGGTTCGCCCGAACTAGGGAGTTTGGCCGAACCAAGGCGGTTCGCCCGAATCCCCTGGATTCGGCCGAACCAGCCGGGGCACCTCCTCTCACTCCCATGGGTGCCACTCCACCTCCACTGACGTGCTCAAGCTATAACTAGAGGAGTACTTCACTTGCATCAACACACACTCAGGTGAAGGAGCTCTCTTTCCACTTGTTTTAGTAGAGTTACGATAGTTTAGTTGGGAGTTAGAGTTGAGTCGAGCTATGCCTCGGAGGTTCTGGAGTCGTCTTTAGAAGCTCTTGTATCTTTTACTTTTCCTTCTGCAAGACTTTGAGTTATCAATATAGTTATCTCCGTTCTCTTGTCTTTTCATTTATAGTCTGCTTCTACTTTATTCAAGTTGCTCTATATCGTATTTAGACTATAGTCAGTTGTAGCTCTAGTGTTTCTAGATCTTGTTTAAATCTTTGTCTTAGCTGGTTCTTCGATCTTGCTTAATACTTCTGGTGAATTGTATCACTGGGGTATTGACAAGGTTGATTGCGCTTGCTAGCGGAGTGAGTAGTTGTTGACTAGTGTAGGAGGGGTTCCTAGACTAGACAGTAGCATTAGTTTGCCCATGAGCCTGCGGAGGTGGTAGCCTTTAGGTGGTGATAGCCCTATACGGCCTACGTAGCTCATCATGTTCGTCTCAGCCTGTAGGATTTGAGAGTGCAGGGTTGGTGGCACCCCTTCTCATCCCTTTCTACGTGTCGTCGGTTTTGTTGTCCCGAAGCTAAGACATTAGAGTTGACCTGACCTCCAAGTGCTGGCCCTTTAGCGACCGTATCTCTAAACCTGAGTGACATAGACAGGTAAAGTACCCAGGAGTCCACTACCTCTTCTCGTTGTCCTCCCAGCTAACTATTCCTTCTCCTTCTTACTCGAGCCTACATTGAGCTGTGTGTCACGGTATATCCATTCCTATCCAATACAGTTATCGCCTATCTTGTATAGTCGTGTACCGTTCTCTGATAGTCTCGAATATCTGTTTGCTAGTACTCTTGCCATAAGCTTCCCTGCGGAAATATAAATTATGATACCTCAGATTACTCACTGGTGAAGTGCTACAACGGTAATTTTGTGCCCTTGCAGAATATTTATATATTTTACTGAGTCATAAGAAAAACCACTAAAACACTCCTTACCCCAGGGTCACACCCAAGATTATACAAAAACCCAAATGCTGCCATATGTTTGCCCAGGAAGTCCACAGAACACATACAACTTACAAATATGGTAAACATAGTACATATGCTCCAATAAAATAGTTTTACATCAGAGTTTACCTAAAACACAGCATAAGTCTAACTCTCTCGATAGGTAAAGCCTCAAGTCCATAGGGACACCGACTGGTTGACCACAGCTCAGAAGTACAGAAGATCCTCAAGAAATTCAGTAGCAGCAGACTCATTTACTCCATCTATTAACCATCCGGGATTTTGTTCAATAATGACAAGTGTAAGTAAACATTTACTTAGCAAGTATAGCACAGGTGTATGAAGACTCAAAGTATAGCACAGGTGTATGAAGACTCAAAGTAAGGCTAGACACGGTTGAACTGCATTAGCACTTTTAGTTGATTCGTTTTAATATTATCCAAGTTACTACAAGTGTATTAAATCTCAGTTGCAACCTAATTAATAAAGTATAAGTGACATTAAGTAATAATAAACATCATCTTCTAATAAAAAAGGATACATGCCGCTCGTGACCCTGAGCAAGGCTATCATGATAGATTTACACTCTACAGAGTTTACCCACCAGTCACGTAAAAGTTCAAATGAACTTTGCACCCAACCACGCAAACATGACACTTCCAAGGTGTGACTACATAGGGACGCTACGAGGCTTTTCACAAGACACCCTAACAAGACAGTAGTGACTAGTTTAACAAGGCAGTGAGTTCCTAGGCACCGAGATCGACGTACGCCTACGGAGTCACACCATAAGGGGGTCGATGGTTCAGAGTGCGGGCATCACACCCAACAATGCGCAACGTGTGGAGTTCCCCATTGCAGGGACTCTCAGCACGGGATTGTGCCTAACGAGACATAGCCAACGGATCTCCCGTCCTCGATGGAATCTGAAAACAACCTTTCACCTTGTTTCCACTAACGCCGTCGGCCCGTCGGTAACAACTAGCAAGCTAGAGAAGTACATGCTACTTGACCAAGACCAGAGCCATAATAGTTCTAGCGGTGGCGACAGGCTCCTAGGTTGCCGCTTTAAGAACCGGACCTTACGGAGAGACATTAGGACAAAGCACGAAGCACATGCACTAGCTCCTTAAACCAAGTTGCTAAAAAGCAAGTTTTATCATTAATATTGAAGTGAACCATTAAGTCAAGATTATCAATTAAACATAGGTGATAATAGCTGTGCATAGCAAAGATTCTACCCATATGCATAAACCCGAGGTAATCAAAGGACAGGATAATCAAAACTAGGTACAACCTTAAAGGTACGTCAATTTAGACACATGCATGTATGAAATAATTTATTACAAAGTTGGTAGGTAGGAAGGATTGTCCATTCTATAACTTGCCACAAATCCAATATAATCACTTATAGTCTTCGGCTCTTGATCTTCAAACTCTTCTCCTTAAAATCTCTTGATGACACTCATCTACTCGCAGCAATCAATGACACGAGCACAATATGTAGCTAAACAAGCGCACAAACAATATACAACTAAGAACAGTACACCAATCAAAACAAAAGCTTTAAAAGAGCGTGCTAAGTGGAAGGGCTCGATTCTATGGTCACGCGAATGCAATAATTGCTGAAAACGGAGCAGCGGTTGAAAAGACAAAGCTGTCGGAAGGATTTTGATTAATTCTCATCACCATCTGACATAGTCTGCTTGTTTATTTTATATCTCGAGTTCTAGACATAGTCCAATTGGGTTAGCTTCATAGTTTGATAATCTATCTTTTGGAAAAAGATCACGATTTTAGCAGCTACTGTCTAGAAACAACACATGATTTAGTGCACCTTTCAGAATCTGTTTTTGAGGGTGAAAATCTCCGCTACGACTTATTGCTATCATTCACCTCCCTTTGATAGCTTATATTAGAGGGATTCGATTGTACAACAAGTTAAACCATGAAAAATACTCCAAAAATTTCAAAAATCCTAGGAAAAATCCTAGAGATAGATTTGGACATGAGGAACCCAAATAATGTATTTGGTCCTCATGAAAAGGATTTTAGCCTACTCAAAAATTGGAATTTTCTCTAAGGAAAATAGGAATAAATGCCAGAAAATGCTGCAAAATTCCCAATAGGCTTCTAAACACGTTTTTGAAAACTTTACACACATAAAACAACTAAATGCAACCGGCATGAATGCAAAGCACTCAATATTATAACATATGTTATTTTATTTTGAATTATTTTTCTATACTGTTAATTATATTAAGCTTGGAAAATTTTAGAAAATTAAGAAAATCATTGTATTAATTATGCCATCAATTCACATCCCAAAATCCAAAAATTTTGGGTGTGACACCCAGTACCGGTATTTACAATTCTGATACTGGATCGTAAGAAGTGCAACAATAGGCTCTAAGTCCATCAAGGTTGTCTCCTAAAAAAAGTCCATCAAGGTTGTTGACATGACATTCTCTATGGGATCAGGATCAGGATCTATCTCTACTGGGGTGTTCAAAGAATGAGAGTAAGAGATAATGACAAGTTCTTTTCTGATCCTAAGCTCTACTAGTTGATTCATTGGTGGTTTTTCCAGTATCTTCAAAATTGGCCTCCCGATAAAGATAGAATGAGTGGAATTTTTGTGTAGGTCGAAGACATTGAAATCTAGGAACATCTCATGGTCATTAATCTTAATGGGTGTGACCCGCAAGATCCCCAAACATTCAAGGATTCTTCCCGATGTGAACCTTAGGCGTTTCTGAGACGATGGCCATGGTTCTTTGGGGAGTTGGTTTGCACCGTGGACCTAAGATTATATAGATTCCGAGGCTCGGGTCATATCCGATTTCTTTGTCATTTCCCATAACTTTACAGAATATTCTTCGGAACCATTTGGGCATTTTGACAGCCTTGATCGAGGCTTCAGGCTCTTCTGGCCATTCCCGACTCATGATAGCAGAGAGTCGTCCTAAGTACTCTCTCTGATATTCAAGTTCTTCCTTGTCGGGAGGTTTATCCTTTTGCTCTACACGTTGTTCCAATGGAAAACTTGTTGCACTCCCGATGTCATCGAATAGATCATCATCAAAGTCATAGGGAGTGGTGTAGAGTGGATCATAATAGTCATGGCTAGGGTATGTTTGTGGTTTGGAATGAGCTTCAGGTTCTAATGGAATGGAAGAGCTAATTGATTTGTATTGTAGGTGTATAGGCTCTTCGGATTCATGTTGTTTCTCTTCTTCATCAGGGACTTCATCATAGATTCCAGTGTAGGGAGTGTCGTCCAGGATACAATCCAAGATTACCCTCGCTTCACTAGGAATCAGATGAGAGAACGACCCTCCTTAAGCGGAGTTCAAGAAAGTGGTGGCTACGGGACAGAGGACAAGGCTGAAATGTTTTAGAATTATATGTTCTGGTAAGCCTAGATCTGGTTCGGATGCCAGAATTTGCTTGAAATGAGCCCATGCTGCTCCAAACAATTCTCCCTCTAATTGTTTAAAGGTAAGAATTTCAATTCAGAGGCAGGCTACCTTGAAAGCTGGAAAGAAATTTAGGCAGACTTTCTCTCTTAAGGGTTTCCTAACACCCTTCTATATTTCCAACAGGTAGAGAGTACCATTTCTTTGCTCCTCCCATTAGTGAGAATGAAAATAGCTTCCATTTAAGCGTCTCTTGTGTCATGCCCGCAATGACGAGACCCGAACAGAGTTGCTCAAACTCGCGCAAATGCATGTATGCACTCTTAGCATTCATTCCTGAGAATGTTTGCTCTTGAATCATGGCTATGAAACTGGGACGCAGCTCATAGCTAGGTGTGAGGATAGGATGTGATGTGATGATGGTAGTGGCTCCAAACAATCGCCCTTGGAGCTGAATGTTGACGTAAGGTGAGAGTGGAATCCATATGAATGGATGGTGGAGATACACTGACAACTTGGATTCGGAATTAGAATAGCTACCATTCCCCATCAACGGCACTAGAAAGCTTGTTGGCACTCCTTACGGCCTACAGATAAATCCGCAAGCAGACGGATATCGATGTAGCTTTCACCCGGCAGTATTCCAAGGTATCGATTTGTCACACCCCAAAATTTTCGAATTTTGAGATGTGAATTTTTAGCATAATCAATACAATGATTTTCTCAATTTTCTAAAATTTTTCAAGCTTTATTTAATTTACAGGGAATTTATAATAGAAAAATAAAAAAATATTTGCGAAATGGAAATAAAATGTTGTGTGTGTTGCATACATGTTGGCTGCATTGGATTTTGATTATGTGTAGTTCAAATCAGAATTTAAATCTAATTTAAATTCGAGTTTGAATCGCCTCGTTTTGAGCCATAGAAAAGTTGTTTCGACCAGAGTTCGTTTTCGGGCCCTGGACTTTTCCTAGGTCCGTTTCTGCACCCTGAAGTTTTCCCCGGTCAGCCCAGCCCCTCCTTCCTTTCTTCCCTACCGAGCCGGCCCAACCCTTCCCCCGGCCCAACTCGAGCGCGGCCCCAAACCGAAGCCGCGCGGCCCACCTGCAGCTCCCCAGCACACAGCATACCACGCGCGTAGGCCTCCCTGCCGAAGTCAGCGCCGCCGTCACCACCGCAACTGCCACGCCGCCGCCCCCGTCTCGGCGTTCGCGCCACGCCACGCCCGGGCCCGCGCCCCTATAAAGCCGCAGCCGCGCCTCGCACCGCCCAGCTCCTTTTCCACGCAGCGCCCGCGCAACCCTAGCCGAGCCGCCGACGCAAGAAGCGCAGTCCGCCGCCGCCGCCGAGACAAGCAGAGCGCCGCCGCCGGCTTCATCTACCGCAACTCGTCGCGTCCAGTGGCCGCCGGGACGAGCCGCCACCGCTACGAGGACGAGCCGTGCCCGGAGCACCTATCCTCACCACCAGACCACCGCCGGAGCGCCTCCCCCACGTGAAGCCGAGCTCTGCCGCTGCCATTGCTGGCTGTCTCACCGCCTCGGTCGACGCTAGACGAAATGGACGCCGCCACGAGCTCCGCCGCCCTTCCCCCTCACCGTTCGGCCTCCGGAGGAATATCCCCGTGAGAGCACCTCGCCGCCGGCCGACTTTGCCGCCTCCGGCCTATTCCGGCCAGCGCCGTCCACATCCGCCCATGGTAAGCACCTCCATGCGATCCCCTACTCCTCCCCTCTCTATTGCGCCCCTCGTCGGAGCCTTAGCCCCACCCAATCTCTGGCGACGCGGACGAGCAGAGCCGCCGCCACTAGAAGCTCTGCTCCGACCGAAGGTAGGAGATGGCATTCTCGTGTTTTAGCCCCTGAAGAATCGAGTAAACATTTGATCTGTTTCTGTGTCTTGGCCATCTTGCAGAAAACCCCCTAGAACTATCAAACTTCTGCACATAAATCCCACCCGAGCACTTTTCCTGATCTAGCCCCTGTTGTTTATCCATTTAGACGCATTGATCACCGAGTCTTGGAAAACTCTTCTGCTAACCCTCCAAATCTATGGTTAATTATGCCTAGGTCCCTACAACCTCGTTTTGTGCATCAAATCCACGTTTTAACTCCAAGTTAATCCGTTTTCGTTGTGTTAGATTCATGTCAACTTAAACTACACGTTAGCACTGTCATTCAATCATGTTTTTCTAATTAAAAGCTAATTAAGGATTATACCACGGGTTTAATAATAAATGCTAATTTGATTAATTACTTATTCAATTAGTTCTGGAAATAAACTTCAATTAAATTATATCTCAGATTTTCATAAATAAATTCTAATTTGATTAATGTTTATTCAAAACTATCTTTTCTAATTAAAAGCAAAATAGGGTTTACATATATCGGTTTTCTGTAATACTTATTAATTGGATTAAATATATTGAATCATGTTTTCAGAATAACATTTAATTAGAGTTATACCTCGGCTTTATAAAATAATATTAATTTGATTAATGCTTACTTTAACTAGTTCTTTCTAATTAAAAGTAAATTAGAATTTCACGTTGAGTTTTTATAATTAAATATTAATTTTATTAATATCAACATTAATATGTTCTAAATATAATATTAATTAGTTAAACACGAAATATCTTATTATTCGATTAGTCTCTCTCACATGCCTGTTTTACTAAGTTAAATGTTGAATTGTATAAATCCTACATCCATAATTAGAAATAAAATATTGTTAGTTCTACCTCGACTTTACAAATTCAAATATACATGATTAATTGTAACCTAGGATATTTCTCTTAAATAACCTATATGTTTTTATTTAATTAAAATAAACTCAGCATATAGTTGTTTTCTTTTATAATCCAAATCCTTAGATAGCGGTATCCTTCCAACCGTAGCCCCGTTCTCAGCGATTCTTGTGCTCTCGTGACCGTAGAACCAAGTCATATCCTTTAGCGCGCTCTTTTAAAGGTTTTCCTTTGATTGGTGTATTGTTCTTAGTTGTATATTGTTTGTTGCTTGTTTAGTTGCTTGTTGTGCTCGATGATTGTTGCGAGTAGAGGAAGGCCGTTGTTGGCACTTCTTACGATCCAATATCAGAATTGAGAATCCTGGTACTGGGTTAAGGAGTATTTCAGTGGTTTTCCTTATGGCTTAGTAAAATATAGAAATATTCTGCAAGCGCACAGAATCACCGCTGTAGCACTTCACCTGGGAGTATCCCGAGGTATCGTAATTTATATTTCCGCAGGGCAGCTTTGGCAAGATTACTAGTGAACAGATATTCGAAACTATCAGAGGAGGGTACACGACTAGACAAGACAGGGGATAACGGTATTGGATAGGACTGGATATACTGGACACACAGCTCAAGGAACACTCAGGTAAGGTAGAGAAGAGATAGATAGCTGGGAGGACAACGAGAAGAGAAAGAGGACTCCTGGATTCTTTATCTACCTATGTCACTCTAGCTTAGAGATATAGCGGCTACAGAGCCAGCACTAGGAGATCTGGGATAACTCTACTGTCTTAGCATCGGGACAAGGGAACCGGCGGACACGCAGAAAGGGATTAGAAGGGGTGCGCTATTTCCCCACTGGGGGATCCTACGGACCGGAACTAACGTGATGGGCTACGAAGACCGAAAGGGCTGTCACCACCTCCCGGCTACCACCTCCGTTGCGACGGGAATAAACTAAGGCCACTTACTAGCCTAGGAACCACTCCTACACTAGACAACGACTACTTACTCTGCTAGCAAGAGCAAGCAACCTTGTCAATACTCTTGGTGACAGTTCACCTCCAGTATCAAGCAAGATCGAAGAACCAGCCAAGACAAAGACTTAAACAAGACTACAAGCACTAGAACTATAACTGACTATAGTCTAAACAAGATATATTTGCTACTACAATAAAGTAGAAGCAAGAGATAAATGACAAAGGAAAAGATATAAAGATAACTATATTGATAGCTGAAAGTCTTACAAAAGGAAAAGTAAAAGATACAAGAGCTAATACCAGAGCTTCTGAAGACGACTCCGGAGCCTCCGAGGCAAAGCTCGACTCAACTCTAACTCCCAACTAATCTATGCTAACTCTACTAGAATGAAAGTGGAAAAAAGCTACTTGGCTTGGTGTGTGTTTATAAGTGAATTGTAAGGTCCTATATATAGTGCTCCAGGGTTGGTTCAGGTAGGGTAACGGCCAAGGGAGGGGGCAGAGGCGGTTGCCGGCCGTTTCGGCCGAACACCCGATCCACCGCCTCAGCCACCTATGGCCGAGATGCATCCCCTGGAGTCGGTTGGGCAACTGGGTTTGGTTCAGGCGAACCCCCAGTTCGGCCGAACTGGGCTAGGAGCCCAGGCCCGCCCCATTGCACCGCCTTCGGCTCTGGGTCCCTCCTGGGCCGGCCTCTACTACTTGGACTTGTCTTGATTCGGCCCAGGTTGACGTGTCGGTGCTCTGGGACGTGTTGGCGGTCATCCATGTGTTGTGCATCATGTTTGCTTGGTCATCGGTGACGTGGACGGCTCCCGGTAGTCTGTACGGCTAAGGGGGGTAACCGGCCCAACGGAGTCGTTCTCCCGATTCGGTCATTTTCGGCCCCAATAGCGCGTATTTGTCATAGTTGTACCTGCACAAGTGACACTCACCAAAACTCGTGGAACTTTATTAGAAATAAAACCTAAGTACATGGAATGTTGCATATAACCTCATTTATTCCCGAGTATTGGTGGTCGGATTTGGGCTGTAACGACCGCCAACAAGCTCCCCCAAGCTTAGCTCTTTGCTCGTCCCCGAGCGAAGATACAAACTTAGGCTTGGTGGATCAGGCGTTGCTACAATGTCATTTCTTTTGCAGGTAACTTATAAGCAACTAGTCCTCAAAAATACTTGAATCATAGGCAAAGTTTCAAATCACCTTTTTACCTGTGGGGCTTATAGCAGTCTCCTTATCTTGGGCGGTTGAAAGGACGAATAGTTTAAACTCAGTTTTATTCCACTCTACTCCTTTCAGGATCCCATCTCGGAATTTTTTTCACAAGTTTTGAAAACTACAAATTGTTCCTCATTGGCACACTCAATCACTCAAGTGTATTTGAATCCTCACCAAAGGCTTGTGCCTTCTTTTCATCCTAACATCTAATATGGCTTTTTGTGTGGCTCAGGGACAAAGGATGAAGGCATGCATGCATCTTATATTTTGCTAAGTCAAAGACCGGATCTCTGAGGAGACAAATCACATCTTAAGATCGAGACGTGCAAGTGTGTGGATATGAATGGAGTGGAATATGGTGGAATGGTGGAATGGAATATGGTGGAACTCCTTGGATGAAACTCCCTCTCCTTGATTTATTTTCAAGAACATGGGCTATCTTTTATTCTCATATTTTTGTCATGCCACTTGGCATGCTTTTCTTTTTTTCTCTTTCTTTTTGCCATGCTCTTTGGCATGCTTTTCTTTTTCTCTTATTTTTGCCATGCTTCTTTGGCATGCTTTTCTTTTTGCATAGCCCATGTCTCTATCAAGAATATTTGGAGAGGGAACTCATAGAACATGGACCATTATTTTTGTGGATGGATGATGGAAAATGTTTGCTAACTCCCAGTGTAGGAATTTCAAGTGAGAGGTGGTGTGTGTACGTGGGTCTCGATCTTTAAGAATATGAAAGCTTCACTCAAAGGTCACAACAATTTGACAAAGCTCACTAAGATAACAAGCAGCATATTAGTAGAAATTTTCAACTAAGCTTATCATATGGCTCTGGTAGGTATTTTGACCAATGAGGAACTTGTTTCATTTTGAAAGCATTAATTTCCGAGATTTTCCCCGTACTAAAAGCAGAATAGAATTTAACCAAATTCTCACTATATCAACACCCACAACAACTTAAACTTTGAATAAAGCATGTGCTCCCACAAGGTTTTCAGGATCATTTTTACTCATGCCAAATAACTCAAGCACAACCTAGCAACTAGTTGAAACAAAGTACTTGCAAAATTAATGACAGAGCAACTATTCATCATTTCCAAGGTGAGAGGCATATGATTCATTCCATGCATAGTTGGGAGTTATTTTTATTCAAGGGAAATATTTTTTTGGTATTTTCAGTTTTTTAATGCAAATTATCATGAAGGAAAATGAAAGGGAAATTAAAAGATCAAAGTGCTGGATAAATCGGGATATGCCTGGTGGGGGTCCTCCCCCAAGCGGGGACTTTCACTGGTAGGGGTTGAGCCTTGAAAGATACTGACTCAGCTGTTCTGCTTGCTCGTGGACGTCATGCTGGATGGACGTTACCATCCCGCTATTCTCGTGATGGTACTGAGAATGTCGGGCTAGCGTGTCTTGAATCTCTCGGGTACGGTCGTCGATGAGCTCGACTCGGTCGGAGATGTAGGACAACTCCCGGCCGTAGTCGAAGCGTGCGGACTGTGAGTATCCGGGGTAATATGGCTGGGAGGCACTGTCGTACCCTCCTCCATACCGACTCCCAGACCACTCGGAGTCCGTGTCCTAGCCGTAGTCCCAACGTCCTGAGGTGAAGTAGTTCGACTCCTAGTGTTGCCCGGAGCCTCCTGCTCCGGACGTCCCAGCACCGGTGTACATGTCGTAGGTGGCCTCAAAAGCGGAAGTGTGTCGGTGTGGCATTTGTGGTGCATCTTCCGGCTCCTGTGAGGTGGCGAGCCCAGCATCACGCCTGGCTCGTCCCCTCGTGACGGGTCCGTCAACTGCAACGATGTGCCGAGCGGGCTCTCTCCAAGGTGGAGAATCGTCTGACTTGATCCTCAACAGAAGAGTTAGTTTCGGCGTGGTATACAACCTTAGTGCTGCACAGGGCAAAGGCACTTCAGTTGTATATCCATGGTAAATCATTGCCAGTGTTGCGTGAGGCGTCCGCCGTATCATGTGGGCCTGCACGAAGTGCTCGGTATCCACGACGGAACACGCTGTCTCGATGTACGTGAGCCGGGCGACTTGAAGGACGCCCAGGTGGTTAGCGAGGCGAGTAACTAGAGAAGTCATCGCCATGCTACCTGTACGAGAAATATGAGACATCCAGTGACCAACCATGTCTTTCACAGGTGAGTAGGGAATTTGCTTGACCATGGCGAAAAGAACCCGCAACTCGATGGTGTTGACAGGGCACAAATCTGCCTGGGGGAATACCGTCATAGACACCCAACGATGCATGAAACGCAAAGTGAGGTTATGTATGCTGTTTGTGCGTGCCGCATGATAGTTGGTATTCCCCGAAATCTTTTTCCAAAATGCCACCCGGTCAAATCTTTTAAGCGCTTTGTTCGGGTCTAAGGAACAACGGCTTGAAAATCCAAGACCCAAACTAAAATCCCTCCAAGAGCAGAAGGACTCTTGGTTGAAGAATTGGAAATGAATCCCCCCAGTTTCAGAAACCAAAGTCGAGAGGAATTCAAGGGTGAGCAGGTTCGAACCTTCTTCATTGATGTGCCAGAAATTCTCCCAGCCAATGGCTTGGAAGATTTCTATGAACTCTACGTCCATCCTCGTGTCCCTGAGCAAATCTTGCTCAAACACACGGGTGTGCTCGAACTCCTTCAGCTGAAGCTCGTTGAAGGTGTTCTGCTCCCGTTCTGTTCCTGAGGTTGATGTCACTCTCGCTCAGGAGCTGCCTGGCCGGGGGCGTGGCATGGCCCCATCCCGAGCCGGCTGCTCCGTACTCATCCGTGTCCATCCGGCTCGAGCCTCGGGACGGAGCTGGGGAGCTCCCAGCATCGTCCGATCGTCGGCCTAGCCGGGCGGAACGATGGAGCGACGTGAAGAACTTCGACATGATTCCTGCAAAAGGTTAGTGCAACAACAACTACCCGAAGGACTGAATAAATATGGTTAGCACAAGAAAATCAAGTCAATCGTTAAAGATAGTTAGTCGTTCTAGCGGGGATGAAAACCACCACAAAAAGTTAGTCGTTCTTGTGGGTGTCGGTGACCACCACAAAATCGTCCAGAAATACAGCACAAAGATCACAACAAAAGCAAAATATATATAATTTTTGGGATTTTCTAGTGATGCAAGTAAACCAAAACTTGAGCAAGAACTTGTGAAGAACTTGAGCAAGCACTAGAGCAAAGAACTTGAGAGAGAGGGAGAGAGCTCTTAGCAGAATTTTTTTCTGAGTGAATGAGTGTGTGAGGAGCTCACAAGCTTGCACCAGCATTTATAGGCCGAGGGGGGGCAGGCCCCTGGTTCGGCCGAATGTCCTGGTTCGGCTGAACCGGGTAGGTGTGGCCCGGCCACTCCATGTGAGTGCAGCCCCCTCCTTTGCTTTGATTCCACGCCAAAATGTGTGGCCACAAAATTTTTAAGTCATGTGAGTGGAGTTAGTGGTAGGTGAGATGCAAAATTGACATGACCAAAGTGGATTTTAGTGGAGTCACCCCCATGCTGCCATGTTTGTGATAATTGGTGAGTGTGCAGCCAATTTTAGTGGGGTAGACATGTTTGGTGCTGGTTGGTGGTGATGGTAAATAATTGGAGATGTTCTAGAAGGGATGAAAATGATAAAAGTTACCAATTACATCCACCCTAGGTAAAATTTCATCATGCGTCCAATTATTTCTAACCAAGCTTGCAAAATTTTCTACTCTCTCTCAAATTAATTACTCAAGTGATTCATTTATTTTGAAAAGGGAAACATGCAAATGCAATTGAGAATTTAAAAATTGGAAGGGAAATATGGGATACATACCGGTTTTCCTCGCGGCGAGAGCTCAGCTTTTAAGTCCGCGAGCGGGACTTCTCCTGTCTTCAGTTGCATGTGTCATCGTCCGGTCCCGGAGTGGATGACTCGGACAATGCAACCTTCTTCCGCCACATTTTCTTGTTCTGCTTCTTTGGTGTCAGTGGCGGTGGGATCGGCGTCTCTGGAGAATTCCAGAGGGCTTGTTCTTCCTCGTATTTCTTTACAAGGAAATCCATTTCTTCTGCACTTGTCGGTTTTGTCGGCTCGTTCCACTTGAGCTGCTCACCACCGAGTATTTCCAGCTCTCCATTAATGAGAGCCTTAAGGAAACACTCGGCGCTCCTCTGCTCCGGTGTGAGTGGCTTTGCCTTCTTCTCTTCCCGGGTTGAAACTTGAAGTAAGTCAACCTTCCGTCGATACGAAACGAGATTTCTCTCGCATCCATATCGATCCTAGCCCAGGTGGTGTTCAAGAATGGTTGGCCCAACACAAGGGGAAACGAATGCTCGTTCCCCGTGTCGAGGACAACAAAGTCCACATGGACATATCGTCCCCAGATCCGGACCGGTACATTCTCGATCATCCCCTCGGGGCAGCGGATGGTTCAGTCCGCAAGCTGTACCTGGGCAGTAGTAGGTGACAAAGTAGGGTAGCGTAATTTCTTAAATAATACCTTAGACATGATGTTGACGCTTGCCCCCAGATCACAGAGTGCATCATCAATGCGACGATTCCAGATCGTGCACTGAATGATGGGCACTCCGGGATCTTCCTTCCTATCTTGAGAGGTCTTGATGATCGCCCTTTTTGCAGCTCTCAGCAGGTAGGTCCATCTTGGTGTCAGCACTTGGATACGTGCGACCTTCCCTGCATGGTTAGTACGGAAGACACTATGAGGCATCTTACCATGCCTTGTAGTGACGGCTTTCACTGTCTCGATGGAAGGTTCGGGTTGCCCTGGAATCTTCCCCGATTCAGTGACAGGAACAGCAGCAGCTAACTGAGCGACTTGAGTTTCTATCATTTTATTAAAGCTCAGCTGATTTTCATGGCGGAAGAAAACGATTCCATCCTAGAGTCTATGCTTTCCAGAGTTTTATCATTAGCAGCAAGCTTTTTATTGATGTTTTCAATTATTTTCATCTGGCCAAACACAAGATCTCTAAGAGACGGCTGATTATTAAAATTGCTGGAATTGAAATTGTTACCTTGTTGAGGCCTCTCAAAATGGAGGTTTGGGTGCGGATTCCAGCCTTGGTTGCCGTAGTTGTTCGGTCGGTACCCGTTGTTGTTGGAGTTGTTGACGTAGTAGGCATCTTCTCGCGTTTCTGGGCAGTCATTCCCCGAATAGCCAGTGTTGCCACAGACTTCGCAGGTCATGCGAGCGTCCATGGCTTGCACCATTTCTTGAGCAGGGTCCTCCAGTTTCTTCATTAGCAGGTCCATCTTGGCAGCGAGCATGTCCAGAGCTTCAACTTGGTGAACTCCTCGGGTCTTTGGTTGAGTCCGATCATCGGACCAACCTTGGTTCTCGACCATCTTCTCTTTGAGGGCCTTCGCACGACTCTCCTCAAGAGAGAAGAACAAGCCTCCAGCAGCAGCATCCAGGTACTCACGGGCAGAATTTCTCAGCACATTATAGAAAGTTTGGATTATGAACCAACTCTGCATACCATGGTGAGGACAAGTAGAAATATAGTCCTGGAGGCGATCCCATGCCTTCGGGACTGTTTCATCTTTTAGCTGCTAGAAACTAGCTATTTTGTTCTGGAGGGCGTTGGTTTTCCCAACCGGAAAGAATTTTAGCAAGAAAGCGCTAGTGCATTTATCCTAGGTATCTATTGCTTCGCGGTTAGCATAAAACCATTGTTTCGCCTTGCCTAATAATGAGAATGGAAATAAACGAAGGCGAATGGCATCGATACTTACTCCGCGGATGGTGAAGGTGTTGCAAATCTCCAGGAAATGCTGGAGATGAAGCTGGAGTCAAAACGGGAAGGACTGGGTTCGTCGGAAGGAGTTGCTTCTGAGGAGGTACAACATGGGGTCGTACTTTCCTCACAAGTGACTCAGGATTTTCTTGGAAGTTTGAAGGTAGTTGGAAACCAGTCATGCACTGCTCTGTTCCACAAAGACCAATGAACAGAGCAAGGATAAACCCGCTTGAGTAGCGGTACTCAACTAAGATAGCTCAAGATAAAAATTCAAAAGTAATCTAGCCAAAGACTTCCCCGGCAATGGCGCCAGAAATGCTTGTTGGCACTTCTTACGATCCAATATCAGAATTGAGAATCCTCGTACCGGGGTAAGGAGTGTTTCAGTGGTTTTCCTTATGGCTTAGTAAAATATAGAAATATTCTGCAAGCGCACAGAATCATAGCTGTAGCACTTCACCTGGGAGTATCCCGATGTATCGTAATTTATATTTCTGCAGGGAAGCTTTGGCAAGATTACTAATGAACAGATATTCGAGACTATCAGAGGAGGGTACACGACTAGACAAGACAGGGGATAACGGTATTGGATAGGAGTGGATATACCGGACACACAGCTCAAGGGACACTCAGGTAAGGGAGAGAAGAGATAGATAGCTGGGAGGACAACGAGAAGAGATAGAGGACTCCTGGATTCTTTATCTAACTATGTCACTCTAGCTTCGAGATACAGCGGCTACAGAGCCAACACTAGGAGATCTGGGATAACTCTAATGTCTTAGCTTCGAGACAAGGGAACCGGTGAACACACAGAAAGGGATGAGAAGGGGTGCCACTATTTCCCAACTGGGGAATCCTACGGACCGGAACTAACGTTATGGGCTACGAAGACCGAAAGGGCTGTCACAACCTCCCGGCTACCACCTCCGTTGCGACGGGAATAAATTAAGGCCACTGACTAGCCTAGGAACCACTCCTACACTAGACAATGACTACTTACTCTGCTAGCAAGAGCAAGCAACCTTGTCAATACTCTTGGTGACAGTTCACCTCCAGTATCAAGCAAGATCAAAGAACCAGCCAAGACAAAGACTTAAACAAGACTACAAGCACTAGAACTATAACTGACTATAGTCTAAACAAGATATATTTGCTACTAGAATAAAGTAGAAGCAAGATATAAATGACAAAGGCAAAGTGATAAAGATAACTATATTGATAACTGAAAGTCTTACAAAAGGAAAAGTAAAAGATACAAGAGCTAATACCAGAGCTTCTGAAGATGACTCCGGAGCCTCCGAGGCAAAGCTCGACTCAACTCTAACTCCCAACTAATCTATCCTAACTCTACTAGAATTAAAGTGGAAATGAGCTCCTTGGCTTGGTGTGTGTTTACAAGTGAAGTGTAAGGTCCTATATATAGTGCTCCAGGGTTGGTTTACGTAGGGTAACGGCCAAAGGAGGGGGCAGAGGCGGTTGTCGGCCGTTTCGGCCAAGAGGGTCGGTTCGGCCGAACCCTAGCATTCTGCCGAACACCCGATCCACCGCCTCAGCCACCTATGGCCGAGATGCATACCCTGGAGTCGGTTCGGCAACTGGGGGCGGTTCGGGCGAACCCCCAGTTCGGCCGAACTGGGCTGGGAGCCCAGGCCCGCCCCCCTACACCGCCTTCGGCTCTGGGTCCCTCCTGGGCCGGCCTATACTGCTTGGACTTGTCTTGATTCGGCCCAGGTTGACATGTCGGTGCTCTGGGACATGTTGGCGGTCGTCCACGTGTCGTGCATCGTGTTTGCTTGGTCATCAGTGACGTGGACGGCTCCCGGTAGTCTGTACGGCTAAGGGGGGTAACCGGCTGAACGGAGTCGTTCGGCCGATTCGGTCAATTTCGGAATAACGCGTATTTGTCGTAGTTGTACCTGCACAAGTGACACTCACCAAAACTCGTGGAACTTTATTAGAAATAAAACCTAAGTACATGGAATGTTGCATATAACCTCATTTATTCCCGAGTATTGGTGGTCGGATTTGGGCTGTAACGACCGCCAACAGCCGTCTGGGAGATTCAAGATCAAGAATTGAAGAGTCTGACCAGCTGTATAATGGAGCTGAGGCAAGTATAGCACGGACAATCCTTGCTACCTAAACACACCTCATACATTATTTACTGCATCCGCATGTGTCTAAATTGTTACCCTTTTATGGTTGTACCTAGCTTTGTTTATCCTATACCTTGATTACCTTGGGTTATTGCATTTGGGTATAACTTTGCTAGGCGCAGCTACTGTCACCTTTGCTTAACTGTTAATCTTGACTTAATGGTTCACTTCAATGTTAATGGTAAAACTTGCTTTTTTAGCAACATGGATCAGGGAGCTAGGGCGTACGCTTCGTGCTTGGCCCTAGTGTCTCTCCGTAAGGACTGGTTCTTAAAGCGGCAACCCAGGAACCTGTCGCCACTGCTGGAACTATAATGGCTCTGGTCTTGGACAAGTAGCATGTACGGCTCTAGCTTGACAGTAGTTACCGACGGGCCGACGGCGTTATGGGAAGCATGGGTGAGAGTATGGTTTGATCCACCGAGGACGGGGTATCCGTCGGCTATGTCCCCATGAGGCACAGTCCCGTGTTGGGAGCCACCGTATGGCGGGGGCTCCACACGTTGCGTTATTTATTTTGTTGTTGATATTCTTTGCCGCGCTTGGACGCCATTGACCCCCTCGTGTCGCTACATGAGCGTTAGTCAATCTCGGTGCCTTGGGTCATGCTGCCTAGGTTGTACCATAACGGCTACTGTTTCATTAGGGTGTCTTGTGAAAAGCCTCGTAGCGTCCCTATGCGGTCACACTTCGGAAGTGTGATTTGTGAGGTCTGATCCACCTCCACGTGGTTGGGTGCAAAGTTCCTTTGAACTTTTACGCGACTCGTCGGTAAAGGGCGAAACCTCTGCAGAGTGTAAATCTATCGTGATAGCCTTGCTCAGGGTCACGAGCGGCCTAGATCCTTTTTTATTAGAAGATGATGTTTATTTATGCTTAATGTTACTTACACTTTATTAATTGGGTTGCAACTGGGATTTCATTCATTTGTAGTAACTTGGATAATGTTAAAATGAACCAACTAAAAGTGCTAATGCAGTTAAGCCGTGTGAAGCCCTTTTTGAGCCTTCATACCCCATGCTATACTTGCTAAGTAAGACATTTACTTATGCTTGCTATTGTTCAACAAAATCCCAGATGGGTAACAGATGGTGTTTCTTGAGGATCTTCCGTACTTCTGAGCTGTGGTCAACCAGTCGGTGTCCCTGTGGACTTGAGGCTCTACCTGTCGAGAGAGTTAGACTTCCGCTGTGTTTTAGGTAAACTCTGATGTAAAACTATTTTTATTCGAGCATATGTACTCTGTTTATCATATTTGTTAGCTGTATGTGTTCTGTGGACTTCCTGGGCACACATATAGCAGCATTCGGGTTTCTTTGTAAATCCGGGTGTGACACGAATTCACGAGGAACGAGAAGTGAACTAATTCTAAACTAAGTTGTCCATGGATAATGGAATGGAGTGGATGAAGTGGATGTCAAGAAAGAAAAGGGAAGAAAAGCGATAGGAGGGTAGAGAAGGTATGGGTCTGGAGCTAATGTCCTTCCCTGACTAACTGAGTAGATGGACTCTACTGATAAATGCTTTAATGGGGACAATGGGGCCACTGACACCTATAAAGGGATGAGAAGACGTGCCACCACCAACCCCGCACTCTGGAATCTTGCGGGCCAAGTCAGGCATGATGGACTACATAGGTCGTACAGGGTTGTCACCACCTAATGACTACCACCTTCGTGCCAACTCCGGAACAATTCAAGCTAACCTCAAGGCTAAGAACCGCGCTTACTCTAGTCGGATAGTACCTACCTCCTATAGAAGGGCAGGCACCCAAGCTAAGCAACCAGTATACAATTATATCAATCAACTAAGCAATGAACGAGGAACCAACAAGCATGTAAAAGTAAGAACTGAATGCTCAATTAATCAAAGAGAGATACAAGAGTTACCAGACACGACCCGGATGTTACTCAAAGCAGAGCTGCATCCGTAGATGTACAGCTGGAAGAGGGGCCGACACTCCGGAACCTCTCCGGGACGCTCACCTATCCTCTCTTCCTATCTTCTAAATATGAAAGTGGAAGAGCTTCGCTAATGAACTCTTCCCTTGTGTTTTGTGAAGGTGACCAGTGCATCCTTTTATAGGTGGAGAAGGATGGTGGCAGTGGAGCAGCGGCCAAGGCACTACAGGGCGGTGCCCAGCTAATTCGGCCGAACAAACCAGTTCGAACGAACCGAGCAATTCGGCCGAACTGCTACGTTGCACCGCCTTGGTGCTGAGGCGGTGCAGAGGCAGTTCAGCACATGGGGTCAGTTCAGCCTCACTGTGGATTTCGGTCGAACTGGGCTTCTGGCCCAGCAATGCCCCCCTACACCACCTCTCCCTCCTGGACCTTCTAGGTTGCTTCTCCTTGGTGATCTTCATGTTGTTTTGACCCAGAGGTGATGTGGCGGTGGTCAACATGTCTTGCCTAGTCACCACTTGGTCATCACTTGCGTGGATGGCCTTCGGTTGTGCTTCGTGTCGTGTACCGCTAAGGGGGATAACCGGCCGAATCGTGTCGTTCGGGCGAACTGATCAATTCTGACCCCTATACAATGTATTTGTCTATATTGCACCTGCACAATGGATAATCACCAAAACTCATGGAAATGATGAGTATTGAACCCTATAGCTATGGTGCATGATTCCATTGTGTTCATTTTATACTCGGTTGGAGGTCAGAAATCAGGCCGTAATGACCGCCAACAGCAGTCCCATTCCGGCATGTAGTGCGCAATGGGAGGCCTTAATTGGGGAAGACGACCGCTCACCTACCGCGAAGAACATGCCCTCAAAAGGCGCGCACTGATCAGATGGAAGGATTAGCCTCACGCCACTTCGAAACCGCGTCAGAGGGAACCTAACAGTCCGAAGGACATGAAGAAGCTCCGAGTACCCTCTCCAAGTACACAAGAAGACAAGTCTAAGGACCAAGTGAAGGTCGAGCCCTCCCCATACCCGGTCGGTGGAATGAGAGATGCGCCTGAAGAATTTGCTCGTGTGAGCCCGCTGATAGTAGAAGATGACGACAAGACAGTTTACTGATCCATTCAAAGGAACCCTCCAGCCGAATGCACAAAGCACTCGACTAGAGGCTCGGGGGCTAGAGCCACTAGGTTTGCTCAGCGCAAACCCAGTAAAGGACCACCAACGAAGTACAAGAGACCCCCATGGAGCAAAGCCCCAAGCGGGTTTCGGGGGCTACTGTGGGATACCTGTACCAGGGGTACTGATCCCACCTTCACTGTCGCAAAGACACAAGACCAAGAAGACAACAAACAGCCCAACCTTCTGCAGGTTAGGGGACATTTTTCTCTTCCCCAAGCTACATGGGGAGGCCTACACCAGCCGGACACTTGCCACCTCCCCAAGCAAGCCGGGAGGTGCCACACTCCATCCAGGTCAGACCCAAACAAACCACTAGGTGTGCCTCCTTCCGCGTGAAGTCACGGGGCCCGCTGAGGGCGCGTGGCTCTTCCCCGAGTCGTTTGTCGAGGAAGAGGAACACCTGTCAAGATGCATGATGGCTCTTGGATCATCGAAGGGTCAAAGACGCCCATAGGCCAGGCACCCCTATCCAAGTATTGGGCCTTGTGAGAGTGGAGGCTCAGACCTATGTGAGGTGACAAGAGAAGGCCAGCCTACAGCCCTAGGCCTAGCGGTAGGCCTAGGAGGGAACCGGCGCCAACGCATAGGCCCCCAATCGAGTACAAGCTTGAGCCCCGAGCCCTATCTAGAGCTCGGGAGAAGATTAGGTGGCGCCCGATCACATCATTGCATTACGACACTGGTAATCCCACTCCCACACGGTAACACGCTGTAATGATGAGCATGCCAGATAGCTCTAACAGGTGCAGAGAGGAATAGTACCAAGCCCAAGCCTCGGCAAGACCGAAGCAACTCAGGTGAGGAAGCAGAAGCGGGTAGACCCCACAGTGGGCCCCAAAGCGGACTCTTTAAAGCCTCTCGGAGGCACTCGAAAGCCTCCAAGCCCTGTTTTCTCCTCCTTTATCTCTGATTTCTGAATGTAAATGACCCCCGGACATATATAAGGGGACAAGGGCCCTCAACACGGGCAAGTGTTGGCGGTCGTTACAACCCAAATCCGACAACCAATACTCGGGAATAAATGAGGTTTTATGCAACATTCGATGTACTTAGGTTTTATTTCTAATAAAGTTCCACGAGTTTTGGTGAGTGTCACTTGTGCAGGTACAACTACGACAAATACGTGCTATTGGGGCCGAAAATGACCGGATCGGTCGAATGACTCAGTTCGGCCGGTTACCCCCCTTAGTCGTACAAGTCACCGGAAGCCGTCCACGTCAACTATGACCGAGCAACCACATCACACGCCACGTGGACGACCACCTTCTCACCCCAAAGCACTGACACATCAACTTGGGCCCACATGACACGAATCCCATCAGAAGAAGGCAGCCCAAGACATCCAGGGCGCAGAGGTGGTGCAGGGGAGGGCCGGCCACGAGTTAGAGTTGAGTCGAGATTTGCCTCAGAGGTTCCAGAGTCGTCTTCAGAAGTTCTGGTATAAGCTCTTGTATCTTTTACTTTTCCTTTTGCAAGACTTTGAGTTATCAATATAGTTATTTTTATCTTATTACTTTTGTCATTTATAGCTTGCTTCTACTTTATTCTAGTTGCAACTATATCTTATTTAGACTATAGTTTGTTATAGTTCTAGTGCTTGTAGTCTTGTTTAAGTCTTTATCTTGGCTGGTTCTTCGATCTTGCTCGATACTGGAGGTGAATTGTCACCAAGAGTATTGACAAGGTTGCTTGCTCTTGCTAGCAGAGTAAGTAGTTATTGACTAGTATAGGAGTGGTTCCTAGCCTAGCCAATGGCCTTAGAGTATTCCCGTCGCAACGGGGGTGGTAGCCGTGAGGTGGTGACAGCCCTTTCGGTCTTCGTAGCCCATCACGTTAGTTTCGGTCCGTAGGATCCCCCAGTTGGGAAATAGTGGCACCCCTTTTCATCCCTTTTCGTGTGTCACCGGTTCCCTTGTCCCGAAGCTAAGACAATAGATTTAACCCAGATCTCTTAGTGCTGGCTCTGTAGCCACTGTATCTCTAAGCTAGAGTGACATAGGTAGATAAAGTATCCAGGAGTCCTCTATCTCTTCTCGTTGTCCTCCCAACTATCTATCTCTTCTCTCCCTTACCTGAGTATCCCTTGAGTTGTGTGTCCGGTATATCCACTCCTATCCAATACCGTTATCCCCTGTCTTGTCTAGTCGTGTACCCTTCTCTGATAGTCTCGAATATCTATTCATTACTATTCTTGCCAAAGCTTCCCTGCGGAAATATAAATTACGATACCTCGGGATACTCCCAGGTGAAGTGCTACAATGGTGATTCTGTGCACTTGCAGAATATTTATATATTTTACTAAGCCATAAGGAAAACCATTGAAACACTCCTTACCAGTACCAGGATTCTTAATTCTGATATTGGATCGTAAGAAGTGTCAACAAGCATTTCTGGCGTCGCTGCCGGGGAAGCATTTGGCTAGATTAATTTTGAACTGTTATCTTGAGCTATCTTAGTTGAGTTCCGCTACTCAAGCGGGTTTATCCTTGCTCTGTTCGTTGGTCTTTGTGGAGCAGAGCAGTGCATGACTGGTTTCCAACTACCATCAAACTTCCAAGAGAATCTTGAGTCACTTGTGAGGAAATTGCGACCCCGTGTTGTACCTCCTCAGAAGAAACTCCTTCCGACGAGCTCAGTCTTTCCCGTCGTTGATCAGGCTACATTGAGGATGGAAACAAAGACGATCTGTGAGTTCTCTGCTCCATCGAGCGAGAACGTGCGTGTCGGACCAGCTCCGCCAGTCGGAGATGGCAACTTCGAGCTCAAGCCAGCTCTCATCAACATGGTTCAGGCTAGCCTGTTCTGCGGCAAGCCACACGAAGATGCCAATGCTCATCTCCAGCATTTCCTGGAGATTTGCAACACCTTCACCATACGCGGAGTAAGTATCGATGTCATTCGCCTTCGTTTATTTCCATTCTCATTATTAGGCAAGGCAAAACAATGGTTTTATGCTAACCGCGAAGCTATAGACACTTGGTATAAATGCACTAGTGCTTTCTTGCTAAAATTCTTTCCAGTTGGGAAAACCAATGCCCTCCGAAACAAAATAGCTAGTTTCCAGCAGTTAAAAGATGAAACAGTCCCGGAGGCATGGGATCGCCTCCAGGACTATATTTCTGCTTGTCCTCACCATGGTATGCAGAGTTGGTTCATAATCCAAACCTTCTATCATGGGCTGAGAAGTTCTACCTGTGAATACCTGGATGCTTCTGCTGGAGGCTCGTTCTTCTCTCTTGAGGAGAGTCGTGCGAAGGCTATCATAGAGAAGATGGTCGAGAACCAAGGTTGGTCCGACGATCGGACTCAACCGAAGACCTGAGGAGTTCATCAAGTTGAAGCTCTAGACATGCTCGCTGCCAAGATGGACCTCCTGATGAAGAAACTGGAGGCCCCTGCTCAAGAAACGGTGCAAGCCATGGACGCTCGCATGACCTGTAAATTCTGTGGTAACACTGGACATTCGGGGAATGACTGCCCCGAAACGTGAGAAGATGCCCACTACGTCAACAACTCCAACAACAACGGATACTGGCCGAACAACTACGACAATCAAGGCTGGAATTCGCGCCCAAACCTTCCGTTTGAGAGCCTCAACAAGGTAACAATTACAATTACAGCAATTTCAATAATCAGCCGTCTCTTAGAGATCTTGTGTTTGGCCAGATGAAAATAACTGAAAATATCAATAAAAAGCTTGCTGCTAATGATAAAACTCCGGAAAACATAGACTCTAGGATGGAATCATTTTCTTCTGCTATTAAAAATCAACTGAGCTTCAATAAAATGATAGAAACTCAGATTGCTCAGTTAGCTGCTTCTTTGCCTTCACCCATAGCGGGAAATTTTTTGGGCAACCAGACAATTGTCCCCGTGAAAAAGTTGAAGCGGTTACCACGAGAGGGGGTAAGACCACTCGGGACCCGCCATATCCTGACAGTGCAGGTAAAATTGCAGCCATTACAGACAGTGATAGCGAAGAAGAGGAGGCCACACCAGAACCACAGAAGACAAGTCCGCAGAAGGAAGTAAAGGCGGCCCCTCACGAGTTTTACGAACCAAATGTTCTGCCATTCCCCAGAAGATGCCATAAGCCGACGGTGGATGAACAATTCAGCAAATTTGTTGCGGTAATTCGAAAATTATATGTCAATATCCCATTGCTTGAAGCTATGCAGGTCCCCACATATGCCAAGTACCTGAAGGACATCCTCAACAACAAAAGGGTGCTGCCAACCACCGAGGTAATTAAACTAACCGAAGCATGTAGTGCAGCTATCTTGAACAATCTTCCAGAAAAGAAGAAGGACCCAGGCTGCCCTACTATTGCATGCTCGATCGGGGAGCAGCACTTCAACCATGCCCTGTGCGATCTTGGAGCAAGCGTCAGTGTCATGCCCAAGGTAGTATTCGATAAACTGAACTATTCTTCTTTGTCCCCTACGACCATGTATTTGCAGCTAGCGGATCAGTCGATTCGCTATCACGCGGGAATAGCTGAAGATATTCCGGTGAAAATCCAGGAATTCTTCGTACCTGTGGATTTCGTGGTGCTCGATATGGAGGTCGACACGAAGACACCTCTCATCCTCGGGAGACCATTCTTGAGCACCGCCAATGCAAACATCGATGTAGGAGCCGGAGAAATCAGCTTGCACATCAACGGCAAGGAAGAAAAGTTTGCATTCAAGCCCAGGGTGGAGAAATGCTCTCAGGTATGCACTGATCCAATTAAAAATTCCAATAACCTGGAGCAGGTCAATGTGGTTGCATCCGAACCACAATCTTCAAAGACGCCGATCCCGCCGCCACCAACACCAAAGAAGAAGAACAAGAAAATGTGGTGGAAGAAGGTTGCATCGTTCGAGTCATCCACTCCGGGACCGGACGATGACAAGAGCAATTGAAGACAGGAGAAGTCCCGCTCGCGGACTTAAAAGATGAGCTCTCGCCGCGAGGAAAACCGGTATGTATCTCATGTTTCCCTTCCAATATTTAAATTTTCAATTGCATTTGCATGTTTCCCTTTTCAAAATAAATGAACCACTTGAGTAATTAATTTGAGAGAGAGTAGAAAATTTTTACAAGCTTGGTTAAAATAAATGGACACATGCTGAAATTTGATTAGAGAGGGTGTAATTTGTAACTTTCTTCATTTTTACCCCTTCTAGAACATCTCCATTTATTTACCATCATCACCAACCAGCAACAAACATGCCTACCCCACTAAAAATGGCTGCACACTCACCAATTATCACAAAACATGGCAGCATGGGGATGACTCCACTAATTTCTACTTTGGTCATGTCACATTTCAATCTCACCTACCACTAAAATCCACTAAAAATGTCCTTGGAAATTGATGGCCGCACAAACTTGGAGTAGAAACAAAGGCATGTGAGTGCTGCACTCACATGGGAGTGCCCTGGCCACCAGGCCTGGTTCGGGGAACCAGGGCCTTCGGGCGAACTGGCCAGGCCACTCCCCTCGGCCTATAAATGCTGGTGCAAGCTTGTGAGCTTCTCACACACCCTCATTCACTTCCATTCTGAAAATTTCTGCTAGGAAGCTCTCTCTCTCTCTCTCTCTCATTTTCTTGCTCTAGTTCTTGACAAGTTCTTCCCAAAGTTCTTGCTCAAGTTTTGGTTCCCTTGCATCACTAGAAAAACCCAAAAATATTTTGCTTTTGTTGTGATCTTTGTGCTGAAATTCTGGACGCGTTTGTGGTGGTCTCCGACACCCACAAGAACGACTAACCTTTTGTGGTGGTTTTCATCCCCGCAAGAATGACTAACTTTCTCGGACGACTGACTTGATTCTCTTGTGCTAACCTCATATATTCAGTCCTTCGGGTAGTTGTTGTTGCACTAACCTTTTGCAGGAATCATGTCGAAGTTCATCTCTGCACTCCGTCGTTCCACCCGGCTTAGCCACCGCACGGACAATGCTGGGAGCTCCCCAGCCCTGTCCCGTGGCTCGAGCCAGATGGATGAGGACGAACAAGAAGCCGCCGACTCGGGATGGGGCCATGCCACGCCCCCGGCCAGGCAGCTCCTGAGCGTGAACGACATCAACCTCAGGACGGAGCGGGAGCAGAACACCTTCAACGAGCTTCGGCTGACAGAGTTCGAACACACCCGTGTTTTTGAGCAAAACTTGCTCAGGAAAACGGGTATGGACGAGGAGTTCCCAGAGATTTTCCAGGCCATTGGCTGGAAAAATTTCTAGCACATCAACGAGCAAGGTTCGTACTTGCTCACCCTCGAATTTCTTACGACTTTGGTTCCGGAAAATGGGGGGGTTCGCTTTCGATTTTTCAACCAAGAGTTCTTTTGCTCTTGGAGGGATTTCAGTTCGGGTCTCGGGTTTTCAAGTCGTTGTTCTTTAGACCCGAACAAAACGTTGAAAAGATTTGATCGGGCTGCATTTTGGAAAAAGATTTTGGGGAGTACCAACTGTCAAGCACCTCACACGAACAATATTCATAACCCCACTTTGTGTTTCATGCATCGATGGGTGTCTATGACGGTATTTCCCGGGCAGATGTGCGCCCTATTAACACAATTGAGTTGCGGGCTCTTTTTGCTATGGTCAAGCAAATTCCTTATTCGCCTGTGAAAGATATGGTTAGTCACTGGTTGTCTCACATTTCTCGTGTGGGTAGTATGGCGATGACTTCTCTAGTCACTCGCCCAGATAACCATCTGGGCGTTCTTCAGGGCGCCCGGCTCACGTACATTGAGACAGCGCGTTCCGTCGTGGATGCCGAGCACTTCGTGCAAGCCCACATGATATGGCGGACGCCTGATGCAACGCTGGTTATGATTTACCATGGCTATACAACCGAAGTACCTTTGCCTTGTGCAGCACTGAGGTTGTATACCACTCCTAAACTAACACTTCAGTTGAGGACCGAGTCGGACGATTCTCCACCTTGGAGAGAGCCCGCTCGGCACAGCGTTGCAGGTGATGGACCAGTCACGAGGGGACGAGCCAGGCGTGACGCCGGGCTCGCCACCTCACAGGAGCCAGAGGATGCATCACAAATGGTGCACCGACATACTTCCGCTTTCGAGGCCACCTATGACATGTACACCGGTGCTGGGACATCTAGAGCAGGAGGCTCTGGGAAACACCAGGAACCGAACTACTTCGCCTCAGGACACTGGGACTACGGCCAGGACACGGACTATGAGTGTTCTGGGAGCCGGTATGCAGGGGGTTACGACAGTGCCTCCCAGCCATACTACCCCGGATACTCGCAGTCCGTGCACATCGACTACGGCCGGGAGCTGTCCAACATCTCCGACCGAGTCAAACTCATTGATGACCGTACCCGAGAGATCCAAGACACGCTAGCCCGCCATTCTTAGTACCACCAAGAGAATAGCGGGATGTTAGCGTCCACCCAGCACGACGTCCACGAGCAAGCGGATCAGCTGAGCCAGTACCTTTCAAGGTTTAATCCCTACCAGTGAAGAATCCAAGCTTGGGGGAGGACCCCCACCAGGTACGTCCCAACTTACCCAGCACTTTGGTCATTCATTTGCATTTCCTTTCCCTTCATGCTTTGCATTTAAAAAAATGAAAACATCAAAAATACTTCCCTTGAATAAAATAACTCCCAACTATGCATGGAATGAATCATATGCCTATCATCTTGGAAATGATGAATAGTTGCTCTGTCATTAATTCTGCAAGTACTTTGTTTCAACTAGTTGCTTAATAGTGCTTGAGTTAATTGGCATGAGTAAAAATGAACTTGAAAACCTTGTGGGAGCACATGCTTTATTCCAAGTCTAAGTTGTTGTGGGGATTGATATAGTGAGAATTTGGTTAAGTTCTATTCCTGCTCTTAGTACGGGGAAAATCTCGGAGATTTATGCTTTCAAAATGAAACAAGTTCCTTATTGGTTAGAATACCTACCAGAGCCATATGATAAGCTTAGTTGAAAATTTTTACTCATATGTTGCTTGTTATCTTAGTGAGCTTTGTCAAATTGTTGTGACCTTTGAGTGAAGCTTTCATATTCTTAGAGATCGAGATCCACATACACACACCACCTCTCACTTGGAATTCCTACACTGGGAGTTAGCAACCATTTTCCACCACCCATCCACAAAAATAAATGCAACATGTTCTATGATTTCCCTCTCCAAATATTCTTGATAGAGACATGGGCTATGCAAAAAGAAAAGCATGCCAAAGAAGCATGGCAAAAATAAAAAAACAAAAGAATGCCAAAGAGCATGGCAAAAAGAAAGAGAAAAAGAAAAGCATGCCAAGTGGCATGGAAAAAATATGAGAATAAAAGATAGACCATGTTCTCGAAAATAAATCAAGGAGAGGGAGATTCATTCCAAGGAGTTTCACCATATTCCATTCCACCATACTCCATTCCACCATATTCCACTCCATCCAAATCCCACACACTTGCACTTCTCGATCTTAAGGTATGATTTGTTTCCTCAGAGATCCGGGCTTTGACTTAGCAAAATATAAGATGCATGCATGCCTTCATCCTTTGTCCCTGAGCCACACAAAAAGTCATATTAGATGTTAGGATGGGAAATAAGGCACAAGCCTTTGGTGAGGATTCAAATACACTTGAGTGATTGAGTGTGCCAATTGAGGAACAATTTGTAGTTTTTAAAACTTGTGAAAAACTCCGAGATGGGATCCCGAAAAGGGTAGAGTGGAATAAAACTGAATTTAAATTGTTCATCCTTTCAACCACCCAAGATAAGGAGATTGCTATAAGCCCCATAGGTAAAAAGGTGAATTAAAACTTTGCCTATGATTCAAGTATTGTTGAACACTAGTTGTTTATAAAGTTACCTGCAAAAGAAATGATATTGTAGCAACTCCTGATCCACCGAGCCTAAGTTTATATCTTTGCTCGAGGACGAGCAAAGAGCTAAGCTTGGGGAGCTTGTTGGCGGTCGTTACAACCCAAATCTGACCACCAATACTCGGGAATAAATGAGGTATTATGCAACATTCTATGTACTTAGGTTTTATTTCTAATAAAGTTCCACGAGTTTTGGTGAGTGTCACTTGTGCAGGTACAACTATGACAAATACGCGCTATTGGGGCCGAAAATGACCGAATCGGGAGAACGACTCCGTTGGGCCGGTTACCCCCCTTAGCCATACAAGTCACCGGAAGCCGTCCACGTCAACTATGACCGAGCAACCACATCACACGCCACGTGGACGACCGCCATCTCACCTCGAAACACCGACACGTCAACTTGGGCCCACATGACACGAATCCCATTAGAAGAAGGCGGCCCAAGACATCCAGGGCGCAGAGGCGGTGCAGGGGAGGGCCGGCCACGGGCCGGGCCCGTTCGGCCGAATAGAGGCGGTTCGGCCGAACCACCCCCAAGCCAGCACCGCCTCCCAATGGTCAATCCTGGCCCTTGGAGCCTATGATGGTGGGATGGAGGGTTCGGCCGAACCCTCTGGTTCGCCCGAACCGCCTCCCTCGGCCGAAACGGCCGGCAACCGCCATCCAACTCCCTTGGTGGTTACTCCACCCCAACCGTCCTTTGGCACTATAAATAGAGGGTCACACTTCACCTGTAAACACACACCAAGCCGAGGAGCTCATTTCCACTTTCATTCTAGTAGAGTTAGGATAGTTTAGTTGGGAGTTAGAGTTGAGTCGAGTTTTGCCTCAGAGGTTCCGGAGTCGTCTTCAGAAGCTCTGGTATAAGCTCTTGTATATTTTACTTTTCCTTTTGTAAGACTTTGAGTTATCAATATAGTTATTTTTATCTTATTACTTTTGTCATTTATAGCTTGCTTCTACTCTATTCTAGTTGCAACTATATGTTGTTTAGACTATAGTTAGTTATAGTTCTAGTGCTTGTAGTCTTGTTTAAGTCTTTGTCTTAGCTGGTTCTTCGATCTTGCTTGATACTGGAGGTGAATTGTCACCAAGAGTATTGACAAGGTTGCTTGCTCTTGCTAGCAGAGTAAGTAGTTGTTGACTAGTGTAGGAGTGGTTCCTAGCCTAGCCAATGGCCTTATAGTATTCCCGTCACAACGGGGGGTGGTAGCCGTGAGGTGGTGACAACCCTTTCGGTCTTCGTAGCCCATCACGTTAGTTCCGGTCCGTAGGATCCCCCAGTTGGGAAATAGTGGCACCCCTTCTCATCCCTCTTCGTGTGTCACTGGTTCCCTTGTCCCGAAGCTAAGACAATACAGTTAACCCAGATCTCCTAGTGCTGGCTCTGTAGCCACTGTATCTCTAAGATAGAGTGACATAGGTAGATAAAGTATTCAGGAGTCCTCTATCTCTTCTCGTTGTCCTCCCAACTATCTATCTCTTCTCTCCCATACCTGAGTATCCCTTGAGCTGTGTGTCTGATATATCCACTCGTATCCAATACCGTTATCCCCTGTATTGTCTAGTCGTGTACCCTTCTCTGATAGTCTCGAATATTTGTTCACTAGTATTCTTGCTAAAGCTTCCCTGCGGAAATATAAATTACGATACCTTGGGATACTCCCAGGTGAAGTGCTACAGCGGTGATTCTGTGCGCTTGCAGAATATTTATATATTTTACTAAGTCATAAGTAAAACCACTGAAACACTCCTTACCTCAGTACCAGGATTCTCAATTCTGATATTGGATCGTAAGAAGTGTCAAGAGCAAGCACGCAAAAGTGACACACGCGAGACACACATAGCTTTCCACATCCCACAAACACGACACTGTGCAGATCATCCCCTCGATCACGCACTCCGGCTTACAGGCCACCCCCTTATAAGCCCCGAGGCATCCAATCTCAAGAAACACGATCGCCCCAATCTGGACATAGGGACATTCTGACCGAACCAGTATAATCTCTTGTGTTTGAATTTGAAAGGACCTTGATGTCACCTAGAGGGGGGTGAATAGGTGAATCTACAAATTTACAAACTTTTTCACACTGTCAGCACTGAAACCGGTCAGACCGGTTTCCCAAACCGGTCAGACCGGTTTCAGGGAGAGAAACCAAACAATGTAAATACCCCCTCTACGAGTTCTAGCACAAACCAAACTTGGTGATCAACTTCTATAGATGATTTCTAGCAAGTTCACTAAGCACCTGCACACATGTAAAGCACAACCAAGTAGATCGAAGCGGAAGAAAATGTAAATGCTAGAATTGAACTTGTGAGGCAAACCAAATGAGAGACGCGATGATTTGTTCCCGAAGTTCGGATTCACCGCTGCCACTAAGGCTGCCACCAAGGCACGATGAACCCTACGTCTCCGTTGAGGGCCTACGAAAGGCGGGCTTATCCACTCCAAGCCACTTTCCTCGATTCCACTAACTTGTGACCCTTTTCCACGAAGGAGGCAAGGCCAGCCTTTACAAACAATCCGTGGCTCACCACAAACACGGTAGCTCACCGGCGACGCCTAGCCGTCTAGGAGGCTTCACCTCCAAGAGTAACAAATGCTTCAAGTAGATGCTAGACTTTACCGGAAGTGCTCAAGCTATGGATTTGCTCTTGCTGCTGCAACTAGCTCACTCAATCTTTCTTTTGCTCACACACAATACATCCCTCAACCCAAATCAAAAGATATGATCAAAATCAATCAACTCTCACAAAGAGAGGTTTGGGGAGAGCTTGCTGGTGCTTGGGAAGGCTTTACGCGTGCAAGAATGGCAGGGGAACCAGCAGCCCTCAAAGGAGAGGGCCAAGGGGTATAAATACCCCACTCCACAAAAACTAGCAGTTATGACAGTGAAAAACCGGTCAGACCGGTTTCCCAAACCGGTCAGACCGGTTTTCAAACCAAACTAGCCGTTGTGCCTGTCAGATCCCAAACAGGTCAAACCGGTTTCCCAAACCGGTCAGACCGGTTTGGGTCGAGCCAGCACACTAATTTCCCAAGGTGTTTTTCTCTCAAGGCTATCTCACATGGGTTGATCTATGAGCACTTTTGGTGTTGTCAAATAACTAATGTTGCATCCCTCTTGATAGTACGACATTCCTAAACTTAAGATAAAAAACAATAAAAGAGTTCTTCTACTTGAGCTTCAATGTCTTGATTATTGCCATACTTGATCATTCTCAACTTGAGGGCTCACAACATTCTTTTCTTGTTGAGCAAATCCAACTTGATCCAATGGCTTAGAATTTCCAAGGATATGAACCAATTCATAAGCCATTCCAATATATGATCTAAAAGAATTAGATGCATTGCATAGCTTCACTCAATAAGGCTTGATTAGCACATAGAGACCAAACCATGATGCTAGTCTTCACCCTAGCAAATTTCCTCGGCTACAAGACCAACTTTCTCTTCTCTTTGCTTGGTACCTGGACACTGCCATCTAGCTTAATCCCTTTCACCATATCTAGCCACTTTGAGTCTCACTTTGCTTTGCATCATTATGAATACTACTTTGAAATCCATGTCTTCAATTAACTTGAAATATGTCCAATATTTCCTTCTACGTTGTCTTTAGTAAATAACTTGTCCATAAGCTTCCATGCACTTGAGACCATATACTAACCATAGAATCATGTCTCATTTTGAATGTAACAATTGTCATGGATCAAGCACAAAGAAATTCCAATTTCCTCAATTAGATTGTCCCATAATTGCTAGACAAGCTTCTTCTTGTTGAGACCGATCAATATGCATAACACTATGTCTCTTTTGTCACTTTCACATGCTTGCCTTTATTCACATTATCATACTATGGGATCACCATTACTTGTTTGCTTTTATGTCATTATTTTCAATAAAGAGCAATATTCTTCTCAACAAATATATTACATGAATATCCACAAGAATAAAACACTGCTCATATGCTTAAGCAAACAAGTTAAATTACTAATCATGTTGTCATCCAAAATCACCAAAATATATAAGTGCCTAGATGCACTTTCAGAATTGCCTACCATTGCTAGCCATGGAGAGCCGCCGCAAGGCTATGACAAATTTAACTACCGGCCGTGAGAAGCACCAACACTATATCTAGGTGTATAGTATGTAGAAAAGTCACGATGTGTTATATTACATAATCTAATTGTACTTATTTGGTATAGGATGGTTTGACTTTTCCAAGAAAGAATGACTTATAATCAAAACGGAACGGTCCCTTGTGGGTTATGGACTAGGAAATCATATTCGTTACCTAAACCCATTGTTTGCATAGAATTGGGTTTGGATTCAGTGGGCCCCGCAAGCTTTATCTTTTTTTTTTCTAAAATATAGTATTACACTCATAGGACCATCGTGGCTCAATTCTTAGGACATATCACATCTTCCGTTTGCGCCGCCCTAGAGAGACAAATCTCTAATCTCCCTAGGACGCTGCATCAATTAACTAGCTAGCCTCTAAAATATCATATAATACAAATTAGATTAAAATTTTTTCGTCTCGTCTACGGTGGCATTCGCCAATGAGCCAAGGTCCTCATCAATATGGTCTTTGTCAACATGCAACCACCGCCACTTCATCCACATCCTACATGTCATGTACTTTGACAAACAATTTTGTAAGACGCTTCATCGACGACGGCAACGACTGCGTTATCTACTGCAAAAGACTGTGTCAGTATGTCATCCTCTAACGTATGCAGGATGCAATTATCCTCCCATACGTAAACCCAATCACCCGCTAACATATGCAAGACACTCACGACGGCCTCCTCTGCCATATGCAAGACAACATCGTCCTCTCTGCCATATGCAAGAAGCCCACAAGGGCATCATCTGATATATATATGCCATCTATAATTGCAGCTCCGTCTTTACAACATAGCGTTGATTTCTGCACCTTCGACTATGTACAGATACATTGACGACGACCACTATTCGACTATGTACAGCTACATTGACGACGACCACTACATCGACCACGGCCACTACATCATCATGATCAGCTACGTCATCAACAACTCATCCCCGATAAACTCCAGTCAGAGCGGCCATATCATCTATAACACTCCTGCTATGACTATGGGAGGGTATAGAGGAGAGATAAGGGACAACACTAAAGGAGACGAAGACACCATTTAGAGTCGGACCATCTATCAGAAATGCAGTTGATGATGGCGAAGCAAATAAGACCACATTATCGTTTGCTTCACTCTCGTTATGACCGAGGGCACTATCATTCGCTTCACTCCTGCTACGACTGAGGGTGAATATTAAAGTATGAGTTACAATAGAATAAGACTACAACATATTTAAATAGGAGTCCACATGTAATCGTATATGACTCATATGAGCTTGGAATAAAAGTTCATATGACCCTAAATGTCAAGCCGTCACAACCCATGCCGTATCACCCACCATCCAAACATCACCATTCTGCTTTCGAGCCCAGGAAAGGCCTGGAGTCAGTTTACAATTCTTAGGGGCAGCCAAACAGGTTCATGCAGAAAGCCATGAAATTCAGCACGCACCAAACCGACCCTGAATGTCAGTTCCGGAACAAAATCAGTACGTAACGCATCCGTCCAGTGGTAGTCAAACCCAAACTGGCCCCCTAGTGTCAGTTCCGGAACAAAATCAGTACGTAACGCATCCGCCCAGTGCTAGTCAATAATAATATTGGCAAACACTTGCTCGAAACATACTAGATATTCAAATACTGGACCAACATTCACGGAGACAAGCGAGCTCAAGATTTGTCAGTCGACTAGCACATCCATATATCTTAGTTTAATCATTATCTAAAAAATATTTTAGTTTAATCGAAGAGACGATAATGCAACATTGTTTTTAATGTTTTTACCACTTCAACAGCATCAAAATACCCCACGAGACAGCATACAGAAACCTTCTAAAGCCACTAACTGATCAAGAATACCATATGCCCATGTTGAAGCTTAATTTCTGTCAACTTCAAATTGTGGACCAAGTCACCTTCACCGAGATATTGGCGAGTTCATGCTTTATCTGCCGGTAAGAACATCCATGTAGCATAGCTTTAAAAGAACGATGGCACTCAACATTATTGTTACCTAACTTGAACTTCAATATCATCAGATCATCCCAAGTGACAGCAAGCACAAACCTTCTCAAGCCACAGGACTGCTTAATGGTGCCATGAAAAAGCTGAATGTCTTCGTAGTCCTCATCAACATAAACAAAGGAACCCAGAGAAAAACTGAAAGCAGTATGCACTTCTGATATGACAACTTCTATTGTTGCCTCCACTGCATGCTCAATACATGCTAATGATATGTCAACAGCACCACAATTGCCCTTAATGCGATGTTTGACTGGTCTCCACGATCTGCGTTCGTTGCATTTTATTGCGCCATCTATCAACTGCAGATCATCTTCCTCTTGCATTCCATTCTTGATCCTCATATCAAACTCTATCAAAACTGGGGAAACCATTTCGATGCCTCTCTTAGGGCCAGTCATTTGAATGAGAGAACCCTATAAAATTATTGTCATTATTTAATAGCTCTATAAAGAAAATAACAAATATCTAAAACTAGAAACTATCATAACTAGCCATGTGCCCAACGGTTTTCAATAAATGCATGAATATTAAACTCATCTAAAATAAAATAACGAGTCCCACGAAACAAACTTGGCATGTGAAAATCTTTATATTTCAATAAAAATAAGAAAATATAATACAAAGTTAACAAACAACAAATAGGCAAGCTGCACACAAATTCACATCCGATCAACAACAGTATAAAACTCAGGCTGCGTATTATCAGAAGCATACATCCACCCTCATGACCAATATACCACCAACAACTTAAACTATTTGTAAGTACAATGCTGAAATTTCAGTTTTAATAATAACCAGTCAAAATGAAATTATATACATGAAAGAGCTAAGATATTTGTTGTGCTCAGTTCCTGCTATACATCTTCATAATCTTCATAAGCATATAAAGGAATTAAAAAGAATTTTGTGATGTATTATGTTGTTGCCTTGGGCCCAAACGAATACTGCTTAATTATGTTTATAAAGTAACATGTGCACTAGACATCCTTACACTAAAAACCTCTATGAGATAGGTCATGGTACTCAGAAAACCCGCATCAGTCCCAAACCTCCATAAAGTGATTTATTAGATAAGGAGCCCATGCTGGGTTGCTCAATGTTACGAGAAAGAAGGCCATTCTATGAGGTGTTAAACAATGAAATGGTATGCATCTATTTATACCTACACTAATCATGGACTGTGAGGAAGCACTCACATTAATCAGACAAATCAAGCCATCCATCAATGTTACGGCAGTCGTAGATTATTTTATCTAAAATTCTTTCTTGTCCCACGTTTTCTAGAATCCAGGAATATTAATACCCGGATGGGAGGTATCCAAATCATGAAAAGAAACAATATATCTCACGGAAGGAGAAACATTCAATTAAATAATTTGTCCCAACAATCTATAAAGCGCGACAAAAATTGCAATTGGTGGAGCAGCCTACAAATATAGGCCACGCAATCATGACTGGAAGGTCAAGAGAAGTAGCCATGATGGACTCTTGAAGAGCGATTATAGCTGTGTCAGGTCCGGTCTTCAAAGCGTGCAGAGCAACCAGGTCCAGTTTTCAAAAGTGTGCAGAGAAAGCCACTAACAGGCGGCAAGGGAAGAGAGGCAGCCAGGATATTGGGATGCTTGTGACAAAGAATAAATGCATTCATGTGTAAAAGAATATGCATGCAAGAAGAATTTGGAGAACGTCTTTATTGAGTTGGGAGGTGCAGCCATGCAAATTCATCGTCAACGCCAAAGAGAGCACAATAAACTTGGCAAGCTTCAGGTTGGCCTTACTGCTGGGGGCTATTCTACCACTTGCTGACAAAGAGGCAGGACACTAAGCAACCTCCATAATCATGAGGAAGTGCCTAAGACACTAATTCTGGTTTGAGCTGTAGTTGTCTCATTGAGCTGAATGCAAAGCCATCTATTGTTGTCCCAACAAGCCCTCCATGCACAATCTGATTTCATGGAATTTGAAAAATTCAGGTCTCACTGGTTAAGTTGATGCATGTCTGCCCACTCACAATCAGGGTGATTTGTACATGTTGTCCTGAGTCACATAAATCTTCTCGAGGTTAAACCATGCAGTAATATCTTGCATTCATAAAAATGTTTTGGATGGCTGAGAAATAAAAAACGCAATCAGCGAAATAAGCAAACATTAGGAGCATGCAAAGAGCTAAAGGCACATAGCTAGATATGACATGTAAGCACACAAGTCAACTCATTAAAAAAAGTTAACTTTACAATGTCACAAGGAAAAAAGTTATAAAACAATATATAAAGAAAAAAAGATATAACACATAATTTTTTAATGAATATAAATCTAAGCATATCATACAAAACTAAAGGTAAATTCCAATTTTTGTAATAAAACGTCAACAAATATCTATATAATGAAAACATTGAGAAATACCGTTGGAATAAAACTTCAGAGTGTTGTACTAATCTTCAAATTATACATTATATCCCATCCAGCCATTGAACATATTTTATTTGGGTACCATACATAAAAGCTGATTTTTCTCTCATAACGAGCTTATACAAACAGTAACTATGTCAATGCAAACCATGAATTTTTGCTAATCACATAGATAAATAGCAAAAAAAAGAATAAAAAGATTTCAACACGATTCCGTATTGACGTGCCACAACAATGACTTAGAAGCTATTTTATACTTTTCAATGTTTACATACAGATACATGTGGTGTAATATAATATTGAGGAAGCCATGCCTGAGCTTATGTTGGAGTTTCAGTCTTGATCGAGATAATCAAATTGTCGATGTATGAAAATCATTCATAGTGTTTGTATTAATTGAGAGAGTACAGGGATTAGAGATATGTTTACTGTTTCATCAGCACATTTCTTTACCCAAATTAAAACGTTAAGAATGGAGGCAATGCTTTACTGTTAAAAATGGAGGCATACTTAAACATGTTATGTAGCAGGAACAAAAGTTGGGATAGCTGCAAGCGGCAACTTTTATCTGCATAGGGTTTGTGGAGGAAGCAGATTCTTTTGTGCTGCAGAAATAAGATACCACGCTGGTGTTGCTGTGAACATGATATCTGAATATATCTCAAGATTATTCGATGTTCATTGGAGTCTACAGTTTTTTATCCCCAAGGAGAATTGTTAGGTTTAAGATCAGCCACTTCAGGCTGTTGAATGTTTGTTCCTGATAGTCAAATACAGTTTGAGAGAATCAATTAATAGCATCAAATTTGCAGCCGTGTGTGAATGCAACGAATTTGCAGTACCTTTGCCGCAGCTAAAATGTATTTGAAATCATGCCAGCAGCTGTGAGTTACTTAAAATAGGTAAGTATTCATGTAATGTAAAATCAGCGAAAAACAACAAACTAGCTTATGCTTATGTACTATTCCCTCAAATCCCAAATGTACTTGTTTGTCTTTCCTATTACTTTTCAAGATGTATGTAGTCACAAGATTTCTAGCCATTTGCCCCCCCACCCCCCAATTTTGTCGTATGCCCTTCCTAATTGAATGATAGCTCTTGTGAATAAATGAGTTATCTTTTCCAATGCGCAATGGTTGCATGTTGTGCATGTGTTTATGGGCAAAATGTATGCCCAACGGAAGAAGCACCAACTGGCGTCCACAACAAACTACAGTTGCCTGAGTTATGATTTTGTTTATCAGGTTATTGGTTTGTTGGCTTCTAGTCAGGAGATTTGGTTTGTTAGCTTGGAGTTAGCTAAAGTTGTTAGGACCAACTCCATAAGATGAGATCGAAGAAGCAGCAACCGGCGCCCACAACAAACTAGAGTCGGCTGAGTTATGTTTTTGTTTATCAGGTTGTTGCTTTGCTAGCTTCTAGTCAAGAGATTTGGTTTGTTAGGAGTTAGCTAATGGTTTTAGGGCGAACTCCATATGATGAGAATGGCAGAACACTTGAGATTAAGCAAGGAAGAATTAAACCTACATGATCAGCTGTTGAGAGCCTCCCTAGTGACGGCGTGAACATGTCATTGCTCTTTGCTACTTCTATCCACAAAACTGACCATAACATCACAGAACACTATGGTCGTTTCAATATGTTCTTCATTATTGGCCAAACTCTAGAAAATCAAGATTTCAGAACAGAGGTGTCAATGGTTGGGGAAAAAACATAACTAAAAGCATGCCTGGGAGTGCTTAAGTTTCATGAGGAGGCTTGGCGAATCGTTTAGGCCCCTAAGTGGCCAAAAAAGCATGAAAGTGTGGGAGGGGAGCATGGGTGGGAGGATAGGAAAGGTAGGGAAGGTGGCAGAGGGTAAGAGTGATGGCCAACCCAGGAGATGTAGATGGCCATGGCACCGGCAGTGCGATTGGAAAGGCAGCTGTCTGAAGTGTTTTTTTCTGTGAAATCGAAGTTATGGAGTGAAGAGAGGTACGTTGCTGTTGATTTTGCTAATCCCTGGGCCAGAAAACAGCAGGCCAATGGCCCCTATATTCCTAATTTACTTAATTTTTTTCTTTTCCTTTTAATTTGTGTTGCAGGCTTGCAGCTGTTTGGATCAGCCATGTATATATATCAATATGCATGGATACACAACTATAAATGATTGTGCAATAGAATATCTTATATGAATTTCTATTTTTTTATTTTATAAATCTAATACACACACAAACCCCCCTTAGGGTAGCAGTTATTCTTTTCCTTTTAATTTGTGTTGCAGCTGTTTGGATCAGCCAATATGCATGGTTATACAACTATAAATGATTGTAAAATAGAATATCTTATACGAATTTCTATTTTTTATTTTATAAATCTAATACACACACAAACCCCCCCTTAGGGGTAGCAGTTATTCTGCACCAGTAGCTATACTGTGCACACATACTAAACAAAATTTCAGTAGTAACTTCGGACCACGATTACTGATGGACACAAACTACTACCGGATGTGGTTTGTATACTCGATTCAGTAGTTCGCGGCCAGTTTACAGCAGTTCAGTAAAAAATACACAAGACTTGATGGCATTTAACCTACATTCGGTCACACAAGGCACTAAGCAGTGGCCCTGCGCCTGCCTGAAGCCTTATTGAACATTGAATAACTCTATTAAAAAACAAAAACTAGGGCCACAAGTAATACAATATTTCCATTTTCTATCCCATATACTCAATTCTCTATCCCAGATTTTATATATGATTTAAAAGAGATTAAGAGGCCACAACAAGCACCTATCCATATGTAGGTTGAATCTCATTTCTTCTATGCATATGATATGATTGACTTATATTGTAATAATAACAATGATCAATCAATTACTAAAGATTAGAATTGTACCTTCTTCACGATAACAGGATCATCCCTGTTATGTTTTAAAACATAGTTAAGCATGCAATCCCTATCATCTCGCGCTGCTATATACCCATATAATTGTATGGAGTCATTGCTGATGGAACACTCAGCCAGTGTCAATGAGAAAAATTGCAACATGTTTCTTGGAAAATACAACATCCTTTCGGTTGCCTTTGAAAACATCATTGGCTCCAACCGTGCTTCATCAAAGATTATAATAATTGTTAGTTCATAAAGTAGATAAATCATATATTAAAAAACATTAAACAATTATTTGTCCTACATATTGTACTGAGTTGCGGAGAACCAATGCCTAAAGAATATTGCCAGTTAATTCAACATACGCATGGAAAAATGCCATTATGTTTCACAAAAATCCTAAGCACAAGTTTATGATCTTAGGAGTTTACTTATGCATTTGGTTTTTCCAAAATTGACCAAAATAGCTAGGCCAACTATAACATATACTCTTGTAAAAATAAAGAAAATGGTACGGATATAACCTCAGACCCCAAGTAGAAAACATGTCAATTAATCACATGAATGTCAAATGCCCTAAATATAAAGGGCATCTAGTACAAGCCCATAACGTGAACACATATGCATAAAAACAATCCGTCAACTTGATACAATTTGGACGGACCGTATCTGAGGCTGGAGTTTGCCGCCAAACATGGGCTGACTTTGGGCCCAGGCAAATTAGCAGAATGAGTCTGATCATGAGACACCTCTAGACTCAAGAGATCCCTCAAGACATCCAGACGTTCACCAATACATACTTGTACAACAAAAACTAATTTCGAGAATATAGAAAAAAAGTTTAGAGGGATTTGGTCATTTGGGTGCATACTCTCATTGCGGTCAGTAACATCAATATCAAACCAGTTTTCCTTGAAAAGCTCGTTCTTGTATATAGCACCATCACGGTGGCTACTATTTGCAATGATAGACGGGAACCATATATCACCAGCTCCTGTTGGATTGTTACCCATGACCTCACTAGTTACCTTCTTCGCACGGGCTACCTTCTTCCCCATCTTTGTAGTATCTATGCATTTCGTAGAGGCGCGAGCGAAAGAGATTCTGGAGTGTGGCTTATTTGCCTTCTCCTGCTTGCAACAGGGTGCACAAGCAAATCTATCACAAGAGTACACAAAAGGTCAATCTTAGCATCGAACTCCAATAAGATGTATACTATCACAGAACGTGAAGTTCTAACCGTATTAGTACCAAAACTGAATCGATTTCTAATATTTCCAATTCTGATTCGACATAATAGCAATTTTATATTCCAACAAATAACAAAATCGTCTTTTCCGCGTTATGTGGAGCGAAAAAGAACAGACATTTAGTTTCCTTTCTCTTCAAAAATCAACATAAAATCCAGATCCAAAAGTTCATCGCAAGGCGCAAGATTATCACGATACAAGTTCGGAACTAAAAAGTGGAAAGAGGCCAGGACAGACCGGGAAAGACGATCTAGATGCCGGTTGGAATAGACTGATGTTTTTTCAGTGAGCGAAGCATCTCGTCGCGCAAGCGCTGGAGGCCAGCAGCGAGGAGGAGCGGAGGCAATTCCGCCGACGCTAGGGAGCCGACCTTCAAGCGCTGGAGGCCACCAACGAGTCGGATCGGAGCCGACTCTGCCGCCGCGAGGTCGACGGCAGACACCAATAATCGATCGTGAGAGGCTTTGCATCTCCACCGCCTCTGCTATCTTGGAGATTGGGTGGCGGCTCTTTAGACCCGAGAGGTGGGGAGATTTTTTTTAATTAAGGAAGGTGAGGACTGGGGAGATCTTTTGGAAGACCCAACGGAGCAAAGCGTAGCGTCACCGATGATCCTAAGGGCCTCGGAACCGAGGATTCTCAAAATAATAGGAAAAAAATATAGGAATAGAAAAAACATAGGAACTAAGGTACATATAACTTGCAATCCTATGTGGTTTGAGAACATAGAAAATTTTGTTACATAATGTTTCGATACAACATAGAAAAAACACAAGAATGTGAAGAGAGATAGACACAAAGGAAAGTTTTCAACAGGTTCGACCGCATGTTAGATTTCCTCCAAAATTATAATGGATTGGGCCATTTCATAGGAATTTTGAAGGATTTCAAGATAGCCAATTCTTTGTTCCAAAGGGCTACATAGGAAAAATTCTTATAGGATTTCATCCAAATGCCTAAGCCAGCTTTATATATAAAGCAAATGGATACAACTGTTCAGGTTTTAAAAGGGTCCCACGCCCCAAATTCTGTTTTAAAAGGGCCTCGCACCCCAAATTCTTATAGGATTTCAATCCTACAAAATTCCTCCATAAATCCTATGTTCCAAAGGACGCCTAAAGGTGTGTTAGTGCCCGTGTGTTGCTACGGATATGATTCATAGAGCAAAGATAAATTGGGCATACGAAAATTCAATTTTGATAGCCGTAGGGTCACACCAAAATCTATGAAAGTTAGTACTTTTGTTTTTCGCAAAAAACAAAGGTGTGACATTATGACATTTTATTTTTGCATATTTCATTCAAACATTATCATTTATATATTTCTCCACAAATAATTTTAGATCTTTATACTATTACGTACACTCGCATTATCTAGTTTGATTGAATTCAGTAGTTTAGCGTGATGGCCCAACCTGCCACATCAGGAACACATCAGGAACAGATGAGTCGAGTCTAATTAAATGCCTGTGTAATTTCAATTATTTCTAAAGCAAATGGAAACCGAGACAGCATGTAAGAGCCACAAATCAATGTCACCTCAAGGGCTCAAATACAATCATATGATGCAATAAATCCTACATTTAAGAAACATTAGTTATCATTTGA